>JANDEH010000008.1:10678747-11928747 GCA_024610705.1 Tetragnatha versicolor | reverse complement strand
TCTTTAATATAAAGATGAAAAACACAATGGGTGCTATCACAACTTTTGAGTAATAAATTTCTTTCCTAAGAAACACATGAAAATTTACATGGAATGTAATCAAAGGAAATTGTGTATTAAATAAGTCAAATACCTTAATTATTTCAAATTTCCTGAATTATAGTTTGCATTGCTGCATAAATTAACTGTCATTAATAAAATAAAATTCTTAATAATAACCTGAATCAGTTCTATATTTTCTTGAATGCCTATTTAGTAGGGAGTAGGGGGATGGATGGGACACCCTCACATAAATCTTAAAATTATAAATAAAATTAGTTTTTAAGTGTTCCACCAGGTAAAGCCACCATGGTTTCATACTTGTTGCTGTTTACTATTTTAGTTGCAAGCTCCTACAAGTTTCTGAATGAAAAAGATGGTTTCACTAAGCAAAAGTTATAAGTGTTACACTTTTCAAAGTGAATTTTCAAACAAATTCTTTTTTGCTTTTTTAATGGTTTATATTGTTTTTAAAACAGAATAATGTATTCATTATGAATATATAGTTGAGTTAAGCCTAAAAGCTACAGTTCTTTTGAAAGAACCTATTTTTTTTAAAACTGTTGCTACAGGGGTGGGATGGGACACCATGACTTGGGGTGGGATGGGACCAGGGGTCTGTCAAGACTTTTTGTGAAGGGCCCGGTTTTTGTAAAAATTGTGAAAATCTACTCATTATTTTGTGATTTATAGTTAGTTTTAAATTACTTCTTTTCAACCAGGAGCCTGTTTTTGAGAAAATAAGCTCACAAATTTGCAGTATTGTGAAAAATAATGTCAATTTAAAGGCCAAAATACTTTGTGAAGGGTCCATATTTTAAGGTAAAATACTTTGTGAAGGGTCCATTTTCACAATGAAACATTTTGTGAAGGGTCAGAAAACAGACCCAAATTTCTTCTAAACATACCCCTGAGGACATACCCAATTCCTCTCAATATACCTGAATACAAGCTATTGCATACAATTCTTTAGATACCATTGTTTTGAAACTGATTAGTATTGCAGTTGAAAACATATTTATTTAGAATAAAGATGAATTTAAACTATTTTGTATTTTTCACTAAAGTTAGATTTTTCGAAGTAAATATGGAGTAAAATAACTGATGTTTTTGTAATAAATCTTTAAAATGTGTAAAATACTTCCATCTTTGTGGTTTTTAATCATATATTTAAAAAGTAATCATAAATTTTAATTTCAAACGATATGTCCCATCCTCTGTTTGCTATCACTTTGGTTATATTTTTTAAACATGTTATATGTTCCTGGATGTTAGTTTGAAAGTTTCAAATTTATACAATGGAAACTAAATTTTTAAATATTCTTGGGAAAAAGTGTCCCGTTCCTCCCCGGTCTCCCCTACATAAATATATGGTTGTTTTAAATTTTGAAAATAAAAATAGGTAAGCCGACTAATACATTATATTATGAAAATAAATCATGATTGTAGCTGCATTTTTCTTACGTTTAAAAAAACTTTCCCCTGAGAAAACTACTTGCCTTGTTGGAATTGAAGTTTTATCTTAATGAGTTTACAAATTTAGTGGTTTGATACACAAAAACATAAATAATCTTCAAGTTTGTATGATTCATCAGTCTGTTTTAAAGCTATATATTCATCATTTTTGTCGAGGTAAAATAATTTTGTTTTTGAAGTTAAAATCCTATTTTGAAGGATACCATCTACATCTTTTGAATCAAAATATTTGAGGTTTCTCAAACAATCAGTTTGAACTATATATAATAATCCATAAGTAGGATTTCAAAGGGTATTTAGCCGATGCTTTAATTTATAAATTACTTATAACACACGACAGGAGCAGGGTTGCTGGATTTAAATCACTTGATTTTTTTAAAAAAATCATTGATTTAAATCAAAAATGTCAAACTGCCACAATTTAAATAAAAAATTTATCTGCTAGATATGTAACTGGGAGAGATAGGTTAAAGTTATTCTACATAAAATTGCCTGCAATTTCAAGATCAAATTTTTGCCACCAATGGCAAAAATGTTTATGGCAACAAGGGGTAAATATAGCAGGGTTTGTAATCAATAATTGTGATTAACTAAACAAGAGTTAAAATCTTATTTTTTTACCTGGTATCAAATCTTAAAATACAAGTATGTGGATGAGTTTTATTAAAAGCTCTTTTTTAAATTTTAGTCATGTTTTCCCAACTTATTTTTTCATACACAAAACTACAGATACCCAGACAGCAAAAACTGGTAGAATACAAGTAGAATCGACGTCTTTTCCACCAGTTCCACTCGTCTAAAACTGCTCTAAGACTCATCGAAAACTCCTCTAAACCTAGTAGATTTCTAGTAGAAATGTCCTTCCAATAGTCGTCTAATAGACGTCCTCCCATGGACTACTATACGTCCAAAAGTAGACGAGTGTGGTCCTATTATGGATCAATGTACTCTTCCAATAGACGTTACTTGGTCCACTTATAGAACATCTAATAGACGTCTATTAGACGACTTCAGGGTGACCGTATACGGCCCCGCCCCTTTTTTCTTACGCTACTGATTTTTAAATGTTATTGATTTGAGTTAATTTTTTTTCTAACAACTTAAACCCTTGCCAAACTAATTATTGTACTTTTACCAATACTTTTATAATTATCTTTTTTGATAATAATTTTAGGTCATTTTGAATAGTGCCTAAATTTTTTTGGGCATAATTATAAACATGTATTTGATTCAAAATGGCCTAAAATTATTATCGTTAAGATTACTTATTATAAAAATGTTGGTAAAAGTACAATAGTTTGACAGGGGTTTAAGTTATTACAAAAATATAACTTAAATCATAAATAATTAAAATCAACAGTGTAAGAAAAGAAAACAAAATATATTACATTTCGTTGCTAAGCAAGATTTCACATTTGCTGATAATTCTTACCAAAGAATGGATAACCCTTTTAATAGCATCTTTTACCCCCTTAATAACTCACAAATAATCTTTTCAATTGCAGCTCTTTGTTTACTTACAATTCATATGCTGGAAAAATTGAAATAAAAAAGTACTTTGGGTACAGATAAGAAATCAAATCAAATTTATTTCAATAAAACACATAATAAATAATACAAAAAACCACATATTTAGAGAAATTTTGAGAAATGATGAATAACAATAGTCACACAAATAAAAATGTTTAAATTTCTTTCTCATTCTCAGTAACATTTAATGAAGAGAAAGCACTAGTATCAGATATAATTGAAAGTTCATCTTCTACACATTTTCTAATATTACGCCTGTCTTGGCGTTTGCAAAACCTTTTGGCCATTTAATCAGGTTCTTAGCAAGCTAATTCCAAAAAAAGAGTCAAGACCATCAGGCGATTTGACGTTCAACTGCTGAGCTCTTTCTACAAAAACATTATCAGCGTGCGCAATTTAGTGTTGCCAACAGACGATAGCTAAAAAACTGTTCCACAAAATGTCCATTTAAGATCTAAATTTGGAAGATCTATAAAACATCTTTTAATAGACGACTAATAGACGTCCTTTATGGATAGAAATTAGACATCCCAAAATGCACGTCTAATCAACGTGTTATAGATGTTACCAATGGATGTGGTTGATTTTTGGACAAATAAACATCCCTTAATAGACGACTATTAGACGTTTTTTATGGACGAAAATTAGATATCCAAAAATTCACGTCTAATCAACGTATAATAGATGTAATCGATGGATGTGGATGATTTTTGGATGAGATTAGACGAGTTTATGGCAGTAAAGTAGACGTGTGTGCTGTCTGGGATAATAGGGCTCTATATCTGTGTGCATGGCTACTATCAATTATTAATTACTGAATTTTCATTTTTATCACTAATTAATTATTATTTTAAAGAAATAAACACATAATTCTTTGATTAAAATTAATTTAACTGAATCAATATAATTTAAAGATTGATTTTAATTTTTAATAACACAAAATAATAATAATTACACAAAAATGAGGCATGATGTTTTTAGTAATGATTGTCACAATTTATTTTCAAACCTAATATTAATATCAAAATTTGGCGAAAATAGTTATAGAAAGAAGGATAAAAATTTTAGTTATTGAGTACAATCACCCTTTTCGAATGGGCTTCTCATCGGTGAGATACCAGGGAACTGCTTCTCTTAATTAATTCAATTAATTAATGTATAAAGTAGACTAAAATTAGGTAATTAAGTAATGCTAAAGTATTATATCGCATTGAAATTACAATATCAGAATATTATTAACCAGTTTCATAAAGTTCAGAACTAGTAATTCATTTAAATAAAAAAAATCTGATTTAAATAAAAAAAGTCCGATTTAAATCAAATAAATCCGATTTTTTTGATTTTTTTAAAAAAATCAAAAAAATCAGCAACCCTGGACAGGAGTGACAACAAAATGTTCAAAAAACAAGTTCTAGTTTTCGTGTACTCTTTAAGGATAACTTTATAAAATAATCCATAACAAAGGCGGCTAATTTTATATTACCAATATTTAGCAAACATTGCAGATTGCAGTCAAGTGTCATAGCAAGGGGCAAATTATACTACATTACATATTCTATATAGATATTATCATTATCTTATACCCCTATACAAATGCAATAAAAAAGAAGCTTACCTAAATTTGCAATCTACTCTGTACGATAGGACACGTACAAATTTCAGTCCAAATTAAAAAATTAATCCGAATCGGTGATCCACCACGACCCACGACATATTTACTAACAATGAAAGAATGCTGACGGTGACGATGCTGACTAGAAAAACCCGCCGATCTATTTCGCGATTCGATCTAAAGGTGGACACAAATTGGAGCCGAGCGGCGAAGGCGAACAGCCACGAACACGCTCTGCGCACGCGCAACTCGGAGGCTCTAAGAGCGGCGCTTGCGCAGAGTGTGTTCGTGGCTGTTCGCTACGCCGCTCGGCTCCAATTTGTGTCCACCATAAAGATCATTTGCTTTAGAATAATCATATAACCCATAACTGTTTATCATATTTGGCTAGTTAGCATCACAGTTGGCGACCATTTGGCGAGAATTCTTATCTCGACTTCCACATCTTAGCACTTTGTCGACACACTAAAACTGATGACTACCGTCTCAACATAGCTTTATGGTCGGACGAAGGGGATTTCTGCGCATGCTCGAGCACTTCGCCATCCAGAGAAGTTTTTCTCGCGGAACTGGGGACTGTGTAGCTATTGCAAAATGATATCTATAGTTTTTTTACGCTTCGTTTTATTTTACGCAAAAGTTTTTTTACGATATATACGCTTCGGCTATTGTCTTGAGGCCATTTCTTTTTAAAAACCTCTGTTAATGACGGTGTGTGAGTTTTCTTAAAGATAATTTATTTTGCAATTTAATTTTCGCTGTTTTATATGCTACTTAGAAGGAAGTACTTGATGAGGATAAGTATGTTCTATTTATTTGCTTTTATTTCTTAAGTTAAAATAACTTTTTAATTTTCTATTAATTAAGATGTAATACTATGTAACATATTTGAACATTGCACGCACGTGGTTCTTTGTATACATTAAATGAAACAGTCAGAAGTGCCAAGGCTGAACTTGATCGTAACCGTGGTAGTACAGGCTGCGGCATTACGAAAAAGATCAAAAGAGCCGACGTGATTGCAAGTTTCCATCTCCTGCCGTACGGGGGCGCCCTATACGGTGTAAGAAATGTGTTTGTTTTCCATAGGATTACATTGTATGCATGTGCGTTTGTCGAAGTTTTGAAGGTTTAATAGTTGTTAAAATATCGTAATTCGATAAAGAAAAGATGTCGAATTGCTGTGTGCCTTATTGTACGTCTTACTATAAACGTACTAAGAAATTAAGAAAGATTAAAAGAAGATTAACAGCCGTATTCACCATAAACTCTAACCCAAACTTGAGTTGATAACCGAAGAAAAAGTCGTTTTACTCTGAAAATCCAATTCACCATCGAAAAGTAACCACAGATTTCATTTTACTAACTCAAGTTAAAGTTATTTCAATAATTTCCCAATGAATCATTGTTATTATTTTTTTGATTGAAAAAGAAGATACAGGATTCTGATTGTATGAAAGAATTCGTTTTCTGCCTGGGACTTCGGAATCGAAAAGGTAAATACACTCAATATTAATTTAAAGATTCAATGAAAGCTTTCTTTCAGAAATAATATTTATTTGAATTGTTTTGTTTTCTTTTATATTAATCTTTAATAATTGTTCTTTTTTAAAGTACTATTGCATTAATTTCTATTAAAATCAATATTTTAAATTCTTATTCTCCTCTCGGCGCTTTCTGTAAATTAATTTCTTCTGCATGAAACAAAATAGACGTTTTGTTTAGTTGACTTAAATGGAATTAATAAAAATTATTTTCTTTTAATTTCATATGTATATATTTATTAAATTCTTGTATTTATTTTGAATTTATATTTATAATAATGTCAATGCATACTATAATGTTTATAACTAGGTTTTTTTTAATTACCTTCCGTTTTGCTCCTGTAAAAAAGTAGGAAATTGATCATCAAGAATGTTCCTCTACCAGTAGCAAAATTATTTCGAAATTCCTACTACTTTTTTTAGGAGCAAAACAGAAGTTAATTAGAAAACAACCCTCGTATATAAATATTGTAATCTTAATCACTTTTTAATTTTTGCTTGGTTTTATTTCTCGATTTTGTAATCACAATGCATTGTGATCACTAATTCATGCTTTTTTTTATTTCAAAAAGAATGCTGTTCCTTGAGATTACATAAAAGAAATATTGAAAATTAATTGAATTATGGAGACACAACTTCAGTGCCGACATGATGTTTACAGAATAAAAGCATAATATTGTGCAATGTGTCCATCGTTTTAACTTCCACTAAAATTGTCAAGTTGTTTCCTTCTGTTAGTGAAAGAAAACATTCTGGTGGAAAAATGATGAATGATTTGTATGTTTTGAGTTCAACTTGATTTGTATCAAGTTTTAATGAAAAAAAAAAATTCTTAAAAAAAGTGATTGTATATACTGACAACTATTAATGTATAGAAGTTAAAAGGTTTTGTATGTTAACATATTGAACAGATGTGGTAATATTTTATAGAGTTATTTGAAAAAGAAGTTTCTCTTTTGCTTTATTGTTAAGAATTTTGTTGATTCATTTAAAATTTCAATTTATATTTTATTTTTTAAACTATTTATCGAATATATACCTTTTGAATTTTTACAAGGCAAATACACTCCAGGTAAGTCTAAAATAGTGAAATAAAAAGTAATGTCTTTGTAAAATATGTCCTACTCAATGTTGTAGTAATTTTCGGTTATTGTCAATTGTCTTTAGAGTGAAATTTATTATAAATTTCTTTAAAAAGATTGTCAATTTAGAATATAAATTTACTGTCTAGATTAATTAAACATTTTGATCTTGAAGAATAGCATAACTAGCATTATCAAACCTTCAGATTTTATCACCGTAAAATTTCTAGGACGAAATTATTGAATCTATATTTCTACATACTTTAATTATTAATTTAAGTGAGTCAGAATTTTAAATTTTTAGACAGAATTTCACTTAAACTATTTCCTTGATCTTGTAGTACTATTTCAAAAATATAAATTATACTTGAAAGGGGAAATTTTATTTTAGTTCCCATACATATTTATAAATTGGATTACCTATTTTTGATTAGTTATTTTTTATTTCTAAGTCGATGTTAAATTGTATTTTTTACCTTTTTTCAATTTACTCACAAGTGTTAATTTCAATTTACTCTTTCTTAAGTGTTTCATAATGGACAGTGATAAATAGTCAAGTAAAAAAATACAAGAATTTTTTTGTATCCTGTGAAAAGTATAAACAAATTGTTTTAAACAAATCATTGGTTGAATTAATTTTTTTGTGCAATTTTAAAGGGCATAATTTTTGTGGATGAACTTAAGAGCCAGATATTTTTTTTTGTGAAATGTTTTTAAAAAAAAAAGGCCAAAGTGTTTTCCACAAATTTTAAAAATTATGATTGTGCAATGTTCGTAAATTGTAGTTAGAATGTGATTATATTTGATTTTCATGTTTCTAATTTGCTCTCTACATGTGATTAAACTTAAATAAAAATTTTTTTCATATCCAACGTGTTTTCATTCGTGTTTTTTCTCACAGAAATACTGACACCAGCTATTTTAATAGTAGTAATTACAGAATTGAAAATTTTACTTCCTTTCTCCCAAATACCTTTATTTAAGTCTTGATAGCTTTGCAAACATAGCAGCGAATCATTCCGTTTGTAATCATCGATGGAAAAACTCCTCACAATTTCATGTGTTGTCTTGATACATTGGATAAAAGAAAATAAAGAAATTTTAAAGAGAGAAAAGACTGCTTTATTGAATACTCTGACGAAGAATTTCAGAAAAGAATTCGACTAACTAAAGACAGTGTAGTGGAGCTTACACTTCTGCTACACGATAAATTAATTTTCCCATACGACAAGAACAATTGTGCTGTCCATTTAAAAATAAATTTCAAGTTCATAAAATATTTTTAATCTAGCTTTTTCTTATGGATTCCGATCCTGTATGTAATAACAACCAATACACACCTTATTATTATAGATTAAAAATATTGATTTATTAAATATTTGTACTATTTCAAATAATTTTCTTTTGTTATTTATCAAGTTTTATGCAAGTAAAAGTTTTTGGGCGGGTATGTAGTAAAGGTTTTGGATTAATGTATCAATTTTGTTAACACAAAAAATGTCCAAAATAGTGTATTTGGTTCCTAAAATGTATTGTATAAGAAATGATATATTAAAATTATTTTAAAAATTATGTATAGTGTTAATGAAATTCTTTTAAAGACACTAAAAGCTGTGAAAACTAATGGAGCCTTTTTAGTTTGCACTGTAACAGTTTGAAATATGTGTGGAATAATATGTTTTTAATCTTTGTATAGCAAAATGATAAAAATGATAGTTTTTAATGGAATATTGATATCTGAACTTTTGGCTACTTATTAAGGTAAGTTTTGTTTTTAAAGTAATTTTAAGTAAGACAATCAAGATTCCATGCAACTTAAATATTTTGAAACTATGGAGAAGGGAAATCCTTAGTTTTTCTTGATTTAAAAAAGTTGGGGGGGGGTCAGCAAAATATCACCAATGGTAGTTAACTGTTGTTGATCTAATTCAGCCTTTCCAGGAGAATCAATAAAGAACAC
Source organism: Tetragnatha versicolor (assembly GCA_024610705.1). Taxonomy (NCBI): domain Eukaryota; kingdom Metazoa; phylum Arthropoda; class Arachnida; order Araneae; family Tetragnathidae; genus Tetragnatha; species Tetragnatha versicolor. Next base: position 11,919,504 of record JANDEH010000008.1, on the reverse strand, counting down.
TCATAAACATTTAATACTGAGAATTAATATTTTATAACTATGATAATCTTTATTAACAATCTATAAATGAAAAGTAAAATAAGTTTTTGTGTATCTTTTTTAGCACTAATTAATAAAAATTGGAAATAACTTATCAGTTGTTATAATAATGTATAAGACAATATATTTGTATCAAAACTTTTGTTTTTGTTAGGTGTTAATCAAAAGAATTTCTTTACTTCAAGTAAAGAAATTCTTAAAGAATTCTTTAAAAAAAATTCTTAAAGAAAAAGTTTAAAACGAATCTAGTTCTCTCAATTTCCCTTTTTTTAATTATAAACATTTGCTTGGCAGCATTTGAGAATTCACTAATATAATATATGTGAATAAAAGACAAGACCCAGTTGAAAGAATATATGAGAAAAATTATTCCCTGAAAAACTGTATTTGTATGGAATAAAAAAATAAGTTTATGTACACACAACGAATTTTAACCAGAACACATAGCTAATGAAAAACTTTTGATAATTTTAGAGATATGAGTCGGAGATTTTGTACATGATTAAATTCACTAATTAGCGTTGATAAACCCTCTAAAAAAATTCTTAAAAGTCTGCTGACTATGTAACAAAAAAATCTTGTACTTGACTCTTACATAGGTCTATAATTAATCTTGGTAAAATATTTTTATTTTCTTTGAGAATCTTTATTTGGATATAAATAGTTTTGTAATAATTAACCTCCCACCAGAAAAACATCGATTAGAATGTTATAGAGATTTTAATTATTTCAACTTTTATACATTTTCAGTAACATTGAAGCTCCTCGTTGCCTCAAAAAATCCCTTCTTTTACAAGCAAAACCAACTGAACTGCAAAACCTTAAAGCGTGCCATTATTTCTCTGCATTGTTTACAGAGGGCGCTGCTAACAGTGTAAGGAAGCTTCCCCTGGATTTTGCCGTAATGAACAAGCCTGAAAGACACAGTTAACTGTTGTTGTTGATCTAGTTCAGCCTTGCTAATACAGAATCCCGTCTGATACGTTTGGCACTCCTTTCATATCTTTTGATACTCTTTTGTCCTTGTTCAACTGGTTTGCTTTTAAATGAAAATTGAGATGGTATGTAATCAGGGTGCTGTTTATCCTTTGAAGGTTTCCCTGAAATGAAACAAAAACTTAAAAATTGAATATATAGAATACAATTATACTAATTAAAAATGGCATGTCTAAGTAAGCCACTTTTAATTTTTACTAAAGGGTGATGCCTCCCTCTTCCTCGGGGTAGAGGGAAAAAAGCGTCAATAATGCCCATTGCTATAGTTGGTATAGTATTAAAAACAGAGTTTTAAATGGCAATACCCTTAATTGTGAGGTAAAAAACAGGTGGGATCCCCAACTGCCACTCATTATACGGTATTAGCAAAAGATCAAATCCCTGATTCAGAGGGTCAAAAAAGGTCGTTAAACCAACGCTTTTCGAAGAAGAGGCATACCAATCCCTACCTGAGCCCAATAAACCACTCTATCAGACTCCGAAATAAATTAATTTTGATGAATGACGATGGGCACAATGAATCATTTGTTTGACTAATTTCAAGTGCAAAGGTAGAAAGATTTCAGTGAACATGTGGGTACCAAATGATTTTATGGTAACCTCAACAAGGACCATTATAATTGTTTTTTCCGACAGTGTAAGTATAAAAAATAATTCAATAAAATATTATAAATTCTAGTATACGTTACAGACTTGGGTACAGCTTTAGAATAAGTCCACTTTTTGAATGGTCACCAAGTTGGAGGTATTTCATGGCCGACAGGCCGTGAAAATGTAGGTAAACATGGCGGACGGGTTTCAAATGCGGAAGCCGGCGCCAAAGTCACCAAAAGTGGACTTATTCTAAAGCTGTTCCCAGACTTGGCACATTTTTAAAAATTGGCGCTATTCACACTATTAATAAAAAAAATTAGGTATAAAAGCAATAAGCCCTCCCAAATATGTAACCAAACAACCTCAAATCTACCATGCATACATGTATAGTTAGACTATCTTCACTAGTTGGCTCGGCTGTTGTGGAAAGCATATGGGGTTGCACGAACCGCCTAGCTAGGAGAGACTATAAGTTACTAGGATTACTGACGGCTTTTGAAAGTGAAATGTGCCAGGTAAAGCCAAAATGATTGCCAAATCAAACAGTACCCACTGATAGAATGGATGTAAGGTTCAATTCTGTTAATATTATGCAAGTTTAATATTACTAAACTTAGGTTTATCATACATCCAGGATTTTATACATTTAAGATATCCCAGACATTTTTAGGAAAAAATCCCAACCAAGCTTTTTAAAATTACGCTTGGTAAATGAAGCGAATCCAGCCCGCAATCTGAGTTTGGCGTTTTTTTTTGTCGCCAAGTGGAAAACGATGGCATCCGAGCAGTGAATTGTTATCCCCAAATTTGGCACTGAAAATCTGTGGGCCGTATTAGCTTCATTAACCTTACACATATTTACATTTATGGCACAGCTTCGATAAGAGTCGACCACCTACCATGTTTACCCACCGCTCAAATGATGGCACACAACTAGAGAGATCTAATTTGAACTGTAGGTAAACATGGCGACTGGTAGACTTTTATCGAAGCTGTGCAACATTTTTCATCATCTATATTACTTCAGAAAACTTTCTGCGATAAAAATCAAGTATAAATCAAACAATTCTTGAAAAAGTAATGTACTAAATGAAAATATAAAATTTGAAACTTCTGCATAAGGCTTATTAGTTAGAATAGTTTTTCTTGGATTTTAATCTTGGGTAGTTTCAACTAGCACTTATTAAGAAAGGTAAAATTTCAAAACTTTGTTTTGGGTTTAGACCTGAGAAAATATAGAAACCCTAACAAAATTTGAATTTTTTTTCTGCTTTGACATGGAATGAACCAAATTTATTAAATTTTCACTCACCTGAGATAAAATGGGCATTGCATAACAGGCAATTATTTGTGGGAGTCCAATTTTCCCTCTTCAAAGCATTGGTCCAAGCAATACGTCGCTCAGGATCAGTAGGGAAATTAAACATTTTCACTTCAGATAATAGATTTGTGCCTCTTCTCCTACTACAACCAAATGCTGAACAAACACTTCCATTTTTATTCCTTTTAGCTGGCATTTTGATTGTTAAAATAATTGAAAAAATTATAACGATAGTCGGATTCGAAAACTGTCAACAGGAACAGACCTATGACTTTACGACAACCAAAACTTGTAAACAAACCAAATCACTTCCGGTTCAAACCGGAAGTTGAGGGAGCCAGCCGGAATACGGTGAATACATTTTCAGTAACATTGAAGCTCCTCGTTGCCTCAAAAAAATCCCTTCTTTTACAAGCAAAACCAAATGAACTGCAAAACTTTAAAGCGTGTCATTATTTCTCTGCATTGTTTACAGAGGGCGCTGCTAACGGTGTAAGGAAGTTTCCCCTGGATTTTGCCGTAGTGAACGAGCCTGAGAGACACAGTTAACTGTTGTTGTTGATCTAGTTCAGCCTTGGAAGTGCTATAATTTTTTACTTTCATTTTTAAGTTACATAAAACTCATCAATTTTATCTGTACTGCTTATGTAAAACATTAATATTTACCTATTTTGTAGATTTTTGGATTAGTTAAAAAAGCTAATTAAAACTTTTAACAACCTAAACTTTTGTAGAGTTTTTGTTTTGTTTACTTTAAATAACAGCATTCAGGCATGCGCCGACTATCGACGAAGACTTTTCGCCGACGAAGTGCTTTCGAGCTGAAATCGTAGATAATTATGGAGACGGTCCCTCGAGAATTCAGAAAGTAAGTTCGACAAGGCGAAGTGCACGAGCATGCGCAGAAATCCCATCCGCCCGACCATAAAGCTATGTTGAGACGGTAGTAAACTGATGTCTTTCTTCTTTCTTCTTGTTCCAAAAAGCTCTATGTACGTGTTGTGAATGTCGTTTCAAATAAACATCATTTATCCTTTGCATCGGATCTTTGAAGAATCTATTTCTAAGTTTTATTTAACAGCAGAGCGTGGTTCCGATGATGTTTAAAGGAGGCTTTTAAAGCGTTGCTGGCAGGGCCCGATTTAGAAAATTTGTAACACTAGGCCCAACATCCAGGAAGGGGCCCTCACATTACGCGGTACCTACGTGTTATCACAACCACGTGAAAGGAGTTGGTAAATTTGGATTGTATTAATACAAGTAAAAATATAAAAGTTTACGTTATTAAATGTATGTAGTAATATAACCACATTGTTATCATTACATTAGGCTTTATTTGGTCAAAAAGTAATGAAAAAACATTCTAGGAAGTATAAAAAGTTATTTCTACTATAAATTTTAATTTACTTTCCAAAATTAGGGGGCCCCCAAATTGTGGGGCCCCTAGGCCCGGGCCTAGTAGGCCTAATGGTAAATCAGGCCCTGGTTGCTGGATGTTTATTTCTAAAAGACTTGCTTTCGTCGATCGACTTCTGTTTTGATTTGTGAGCTGAGCCGAAAGAGAGAGAATGACTGAAAACAGTGCATATCACGTTGAGCCCTTCAGTGGAAAGAACTTTTCGACATGGAGACGCCGAGTAGAGGCTGTCTTTGCTGCTAAGGGTCTGGAGAAGTTCTTGAAAGAAATCGGAGGTGAAACCGATACTGAAGTGCGAGATGCCAAGAAAGCGTATGCCTTGCTTCTGACGCTACTGGATGATGGAATTCTTGCATCGCTACCTGATCACTTGAATGCTCATGACATTTGGGCTAACCTGAAGCAGAAGTACGAGCAAACCAGTGTTGTGTCGCAAATCCTGACAAGAAAGAAACTAACTACTATGAAGAAACGGAAGGATTGTTGTATGCAGGCTCACATCGACGAACTGTTAAGGTGGGCACAAATTGGAGCCGAACGGCGAAGCGAACAGCCACGAACAGGCTCTGCGCACGCGCAACTCGGAGGCGCTAAGAGCGGCGCTTGCGCAGAGCGTGTTCGTGGCTGTTCGCTTCGCCGTTCAGCTCCAATTTGTGCCCACCTTTAGGAACTGTCAACGAGTTGCGTTTATCCGGAACAACCATAAGCGACATGGACGTTGTTGTTTATTTGCTAATGTCACTTCCTGCCGAGTATGACATGGTTAAAGCAACCATCGAGAATCAGCCAAATGCAAATCTTACCTTGGATTTTGTGACGCAACGTCTGTTGAGTGCTGAAGCACTGAAAGGAGACAAAAATAGTGGTAAGAGTACAACATATCTACCCAGTGATAATGTTGCTTTCCACGCTGCTGATAGGCAGGACATTATTTGTTTCAAGTGTAAAGGGAGAGGACATACGTCTAAATTATGCAAAAATAAAGTAATCTGTTACGGATGTGGCAAGCCAGGACATATCAAGAAGAAATGTAGAGTAAAGACTTCCAGAGACGAGTCTGCTGCAGTTGCTTTCATCGCAGGTCAGACAGTTGATTACAGTTTTATTTTGGACTCTGATGCTTCTTCGCATATGTGTAGCAAGTCAGAATGGTTTGTTGACATGCAACCATTTTCAGGGACTGTAAACTGTGCTTCTAGAAAGGACATTCTAAAAGTTGAAGGTAAAGGCACAATTTCTGGAACTATAAATGAAATAAAAGTAACTTTGTCTGATGTGCTGTACGTTCCTGAACTGAATGCTGAGTTGATATCTGTCAAAGATATTCAAAAGAAAGGTTTCACTGTCATTTTTGAGAATGATGTTGCTATTGCTAAGAAGTCTAATCAGCGTTTTGTGATTGCTACATTGAATGACAAAGGACAGTTCGTTAGTCATTTCAAGCCTGTGAGTGCTGAAGCTCATGTTGCGGATCACCAAGCCGAGTTATGGCATAGACGAATGGAACATTCTTCTAATCAAGTTTTGAAAGAAATGGGCTTACCTACTTCTAGTGATCCATCAGACTTTTGTGAAGAGTGCATTACAGCTAAACATTCCAACACAGCTATGGGCCATGGTCCGAGGAGAAGAGAAAATCAACCGATGAGGATGGTACACACTGACATTTGTGGGCCAATAGATCCTCCCACCATTGATGGCCAGAGGTACTGTTTGACTGTAGTTGATGATCACTCGAGATTCTGCGAAGTTCATCTGTTAAAACATAAAAGTGATGCCTTCGAAATATTCAAGCTTCTCATACGACAAAATCCAGAACTGTATAAAATCAGATGTGATAACGCCAAAGAATACGTATCAGGTGCATTGGCTCGGTACTGCAGAGAAAAAGGTGTCCAGTTGGATCCAGCCCCTCCTTATACACCTCAACTGAACGGGACTGCTGAGCGTGCCAACAGGTATCTTCTAGAAAAAGCTCGTGCCCTTATATTTGATGCTAAACTGTCCAAGGACTATTGGGGTTTTGCAATCCAAACAGCTGCTTATCTGAAGAATCGTATGCCTCATCAAGGTGTTAAAGGATTGCCATATGAACTCAGGTATGGTAGAACACCTGATCTCAGTGTTATCAAAGTGTTCGGATCTGATGCATACATGAGAATACCTGACACAGTTCGAAAGAAGTTGGATCCCAAGTCAAAGAAAATGATTTTTGTCCGCTATTCAAGTATGGGGTATCGTCTGTTAGATGCAGTCTCAAAACGAGTTGTTGTATCACGCAATGTGATATTTAATGAAGAAAAGAAGACCGAGAAGGTGTGGATCTCTGATGAATCTCATGATGACTCTCCTACTGATGATAATGAAGTTTCTGCTGCTCTGAGGGATGATGAAACTTCTGATGGAGAAGATGACGATGATGAATCCACTGAACCTGATGTTGAAGCAAGACCCAAAAGAGTTTCCAGAATGCCAAGTAGATTTCAAGATTTTTATGTTTATGAAGCAGTCGCCTCTCTTGATACAGTTCTCTATGAAGATGTCAGCAAGCTTCCTGCAAAGGAGCAGACGCAATGGAAGGAAGCAATGAATCAGGAGATGGAAGCCTTGAGAAAGAATGAAGTGTGGGAACTTGTAGACTTGCCAAAAGGAGAGAAAGCATTGTCGTGCCGTTGGGTGTTGCGCATAAAACGAGATGATGTCTATAAAGCAAGATTAGTAGTGCGCGGTTTCGAACAAAAACATGGTCTCCATTATGACCAAACTTTTGCTCCTGTGGTAAACATGACATCTTTTAGAGTTGTTCTAACAATAGCTCTACAGAAAGGTATGAAAACCTTTTTTCTCGATGTTAAAACTGCATTCCTGAATGGTGAAATCAGTGAGACGATATTTATGGAGCAACCACCAGGTTATGAAGACGACAGTGGTCGTGTCTGTAAACTCCTTAAGAGTTTGTATGGTCTCAAACAGGCTCCTAGACAGTGGTTTAAAAGGTTTAGTGATTTCATACTTCATTTAAACTTTAAACAACTAGAAAGTGAAATGTGTGTATTCATTAGAAAAAGTGAAAAAGGGGAAATATTTCTAATTCTTTATGTTGATGATATCTTAATTATGGGTTCAAATGAGGGTGAAGTTAAGGTTGTAATTAAACTTCTAAGTAAAGAGTTTGAAATGTCCAAATATGAAAATGCTGATCAATTTCTTGGTATTCAATTGGAGTATAATGATGAAATTTAATCTTTTATAATGATCTTTATTTAAGTCAGAAATCTTACATATTGAAAGTGTTAGATAAGTTTAATATGTCTGAATGTAAATTGTGTGATACTCCTTTAGCTGCTAAAGTGACAACTTCAGATTTTGTTGATAGTAAAATATTTAAGGGTCCTTATAGAGAACTAGTTGGTGCTTTATTATATCTATCTATGACAACTAGACCAGATATTCTTTTCTCTATAAATGTCTTAAGTCAACTCCAGGAGCAACCTACCGAGGCTGCTTGGAAAGGTTTAAAAAGAATTTTGCGTTACCTAAAGGGAACACTTGAGTTGAAACTGTCATTTGATAAATCTGTTTTTAATGCTTATGTGTTAAACTGCTATGTAGATGCTGATTGGGGATCTAACTCCCTTGATAGAAAGTCAATTTCTGGTTACATAATTATGCTAAATAAATGTCCTATAATGTGGTGTGTTAGGAAGCAAACTGCCATAGCTCTTTCATCGACTGAAGCTGACTTATTAGCTCTAGCTAAAGCTGTTAAAGATTTGATTGTTTTGTATGATTTTATTAAAGAAGTCTTGGGACAAAATATTAAGATTAATGTTTATGAGGATAACCAGTCTGCTATTAAGTCAATTTTAAATGAATGTAACTCAGGTAGATTAAAGCATCTTGATATTAGGCTTAAGTATTTGAGAAGTGCTCTTAAGTCTCATGATATTAATTTAGAGTATGTGAGTACTGATAAACAGGTGGCTGATTTGTTTACTAAAAGTTTACCTAAGCCTCAATTTTGTAATTTAAGATCTCTTTGTGGTTTGTCTCCATGAGATTAAAGGAGGGTGTTGAGAGTAATCTCATGTAACTGTAAACCGCTATCCCTCTTTATTGTGTTGTGCCGTGTGGCAACGGTATTCGAAACTGATGTCTTTCTTCTTGTTCCAAAAAGCTCCATGTACGTGTTGTGAATGTCGTTTCAAATAAACATCATTTATCCTTTGCATCGGATCTTTGAAGAATCTATTTCTAAGTTTTATTTAACAGAAACTGATTTTGAATAATACAAACTTCTTACAAAATACTATCACGCGCTAAAATAAAGCAAAGTACGTGCGACACTAGAGAAAGTTGCAGTGAATATTTCTTTTTTCATTTAACACAATAATTATATACTTTAACAAGTTTGCGCGTAATATTACCTTAAGTTACGTGATTACGGATTGGTCAGAACGGATTATACAAAGTTAAGGTCAGATGAAAATAAATTTTGACGTAAAGGCCCATTCACACTGTTTCACTTTCACTGTTCATTATCGATGAAACACCCAAAGTGAAAGGGTGGGAATGTCGTTTTCATCAGAAGTGAAAATGAAAGATGAAAGATGAAACAATCACTGGACCTTTCACCGATGAACTCATCCAGTGTATTCTTACGCCTAAGAAAAATGTGATAATTTAATTTTGAGACTTTAGAAGCTTTTTTTCAGTGTTAAAGTGTGGTTATTCAAGAAAAAAATTGTTTTAAAATTGTATAAAAGTGAATTAAAATTTTAAAGCTTCTTAAATCACAGCAATTAAAATCCGCAGTAAAGCGGTTTTTTAACGTGTATATCTTCCGAGATAGAAAAATTATTTTATAAATAAGATAATTAAAATATGCATCCTTCTAAACGATGTGTTTAAATGTTTTGGAAATCAATGTATATGCAAAAAGGAAATAGTTTTAGTAATTCTTAAAACCTAAAAATTAATCTAAATTCTTGGTACTACATTCATTCGCGTGACCATATTTTATATTTATTATTTTACTCTAGCTACTGTTGGTTTTTATAGCTTGATGGTTAACACGTTGACTTGTAGATACAGAGGTTGTGCGATCGAATCCTACCAAACGCAATATTTTTTTTGGCTTAACGGAAATTGCGTATAAATGAAAAATATTTCTTTAAATTTAAAAAATTTTTCTAGAAAATAAAGGTGTAAAAATAATTTTTTTACGAAATTTTAATGTTTTGTAACTTTCCTATTAAATTAAATTATTGAATTAGATTAAATTCTACCGATGAATTCCTCTGCAAGAATATCTATTTAATAAAACTATCTATAGAAATTTTAAGAGCCGTGCCCCCGATTGTGACAGAATAATGCTTTTTTTTTGCTTCGAATAAATCTTTACAGTTCTAGATCACCTTTAGTTCATTTTATTCCCTTTTTCAATTTGTATTTCGCTTTTTAATTTTCGGAACAAATATTCTTAACATTATTAAAGATTGCTTTTTAAAAATATTAATTTTAATAATTAAAAGGAAATATTTTAAACTCCGGCTCCACACATACGCGCGAATGCGAGTGCCGAATATTCGCCGAATATTTTAATTGGATTTATTTTGTTTTTAAAGAACAGCGGGTACTGCTTGCTTACATATTCGCAGTTCTCCACGAACATACGTTATCGAAATGGAGGTGTTGTAAGGATGCTCTTTACAATTAACCAATGAGTACCATTATTTAGAGATTTCAAAAAATGAAGATAGTCAGGGGTCTCCAAACTACAGCCCGCGGCTCATCAGGCCAGAGGATATCTTTGTATCTAGAAAAATATTACTAATATATTGTGTACTCAAAATATCCAAGATTCTCCTCCCTGAAATTCGGACTAGGGTTACCAAAATGAGTTAAAAGCCTGTTTTTCAGGGTCAAATTTCGAAGAATGTTCTGGGCAAGGGACCCCAGACCTCCCCCTTTAAGAAATTTTAACTTACTACTCACAATCATTTCAAAAATCAGAAAAATGAGAATCCTACCTAAAAATGTATTGAAAAGGTACATTAAACCTATTAATGTTGCATAAGGGGGCTTAGGGGTAATTTTAGGTCGCCTCTACGGTGAGAAATCTAGCTTGTGGTATGATAATGACTTAATTTTCTTATAAAACTTTTTTATTTTTAAAGATTCATTAGATACATGTGTTTTGATTTTGGGATTTGCATTTGGGGGAACTTAATGAGTTAAATGGACCGGACCAACCTTGGGCGCTTGCCTGTAGTTGGTCGGCTTAATTTGTATTTGTATAAAAACAAGTTGAAAATAATAGAGTTCTAAATAAAAAAGGAGATCTGGGGGTCCTCCCTCAGGAAATTTTTGGAAATTTGACGCTGAAAACAGGATTTTTACTCGGTTTTGGTACACCTAGTCCTAATTTTGGCCATATATTTTTTAAGTAGGATTAGGATTTTGATGAACTTACTATAAAAATATTTGTAATAATAAAATTCCAATCAGAAAAGGGGGTTTGAGGGTCCTCCCCCAGAAATTTTTTGGAAATTTGTCCCTAAAACAGGGTTTTAGCTTGTTTTGATACGCTAAGTCTGGATTATGAAGGGGGCAAGGCCCCTCGGCCTCCCCCTTATATACGCCACTGTCAGGTTGTTGAAACAACGAATGTGTAAATGGATAGTTCGTGTTCGCTTCTGATACTCTTTGACTCGTGCCCAAAAAACCGCCTCTGGAGCGAATGTAGGCGAATGCATTCCCCAGGTAGCACACGAATATCGGCCAACGCCGGACCAATACCGGCCAACATCGCGAATACCGGAGGATGTCGGACGTCGAAATAAGGATATCGGACGGTATTGGCCGGTATTGTGAAATTTTTTTCATATTAAAAACATATAAAAACCAATTTTAATAACATGATTTATGAGAAAAATAGGTGTAAACGTGAAAATTAGGCTTTTTTCCTTTATTTTGATAAAAATGAGAAAATAATGTCGAATAAATTATTTCGATCAATAATGGCCAGTATCGTAAAATCGGTATCGCCATGACGATATCGGCCGTTATTTTACTGTGATGTGGGGCTGGTGTCAGAAAAATGTCGTAAAAAAGATATTGGCCGTTATTCGACAGCATTGTTAACTCAATGTCGTAGAAAAAATAATGGCCGTTATTCGACAGTATTGTAAACGCATTGTCGTCGGCGAGGTTATTGGCCGGTATTTGGCATTATTGGTAAATATTTTTCGAAAAGCAAAAAAAAATTCATTTTAAAGTTTCAAAGCATTATCAAATGCCAAACTTGAAATCCCTGATAATTTCATAAGATTTGAGCTGGTAAAATATATTTGTACTTAAAAGAAACATATTTAACATCATCTTTTAACTCATTGTCGTAGAACAGGTATTGGCCGTTATTCGGCGGTATCGGCCGAGTGGTCATTTTTTTCGTCAGTAATGTGACGCGCATGCGCTCTAGTACTATTGCTATTCAGCGGTGATTGCATTCTCGGCGCCATATTGAAAGGAAAGAACGAGCTCTCCGACGGTAATGGAGTTTTAAAAGTTCTGGAAAGAAGATAATGCATCCTTTTCCAAGTAAGTCGCATATTTAAACATTGCTAAATTCATTTGCTTATATCCATGTTGTTTTATTATAAAAATGCTTGTTTTGCAGAAAATTGGAATCGACGTTCGATTCGTTCATTGATCATTAGAATGTTGCGCTTTCGTTAAATATTTTTGTTTTGAATTGAATTACCAGAATTTTAGTCATTTTTCGTTTTTTATAATAATGTCTTTTTTTTCTTTTAGTTACTGTTGACGGTTGAAATGTATAAACAACTGCGTCCACTTATGAGGAATACTACCAATATTAATTTAGGATAGACGCTTCCAGAATGAAGATTTTTGAAAAAGATAAATTGTAAGTAAGTAGAAACTAATTTTTTAATAATTTTAAATCATTGTTTACAAAAAAATTGGCGGCATAATGTTTAGAATCTTTGTTCTTAAAATGAAAAAAAAAGCAAACGATTAAAACATATTACTGTTAATTAAAATTTGCCCAATATCAAATGAAAAAATAAAGAAACCAAATGAATAAATCTTTCTTTGTTGAAATGGAATGGAAGTGGTCTAGAACTGAAAATGCATACATAAACATAGTGTGTTTATTTTTTTTATTAAGTATCGTCTGATATATATATATATATATATATATTAAGATGAACTGTTAATGTTACAAATGTTTTCTGTGTCTTAAATTTATTTCTTGCGTTTTTATCAGTATGCAAACTTTATTATTTTTATAAAAGGACTTTCCAAAAGCCAATTAATTGCAAGTAATATATTTAAATGCTATTTTTAATTCTTACCTTTTAATGGTTGGTTATTACTACTTTATTTGTGAAACCAAGTGTTGTGTTCGTGCTTTTTGAGTTTTGAGGATAGATTGAGTTATGTCATAATTATTAAATTAGAACTACGCCTATCTTGTAATTACTGTTGACTTGTAAATTAAGTCTCTATGTCCCTTTCCCTTATTGTACTTCCATCAGTTTATTTTCCAGTCTATTTTCATATTTTAATGAGGCCATGATAAACTTTTTTTTGCAGTTTTTTAATATTTGAGTAACTTACCTTTCTCAATTATTAAAATCTAAAACAATTTGTAAATATAATATTGAAGTACCCATGTTTTAATTAAAACTGTTCCAAAGCATGATTTGGAAATGCATGCAATCTCTATTTAAAAATACTTATTTATTTTTTTAAAATAAATTCTTTACTTTTTCAGGGAGCTTTTGTATCTGTGTTGGTTGCATTCAAAGTCATCAACAATCAATGGTTTTATTATGATTCCTCTGCAGTGTCAAAATTGTAATGTTTCTTTTTTTATATTATTTAAAAGCTAATTTTTATGTATTCAACGTTGGGTATTTTTATGAAAGAGTTTTTAACCTTAGCTGAAATCTAACTTACTTGAACTTGTCAATTTCTTAAAAGGAAAAATGTTTTATTTGTTATAACTATAACCTAGATAAATATATCACTAAAAATTGTTGTATGTTACTGGTTTTTCTTCTTCAAATTCTGTAATATTGTAACTGGGACCCCCAGTTTTGTGTGTGTAATTTTATTTTTAATGTTAATTTGTGTTATATTTTGGTATACATCCCTTCGCCTGATTCCTAGGATACTAGAAATGGTATTTGTAAAATTTGTGTAAACATCTGTTCAATAAACTGCTATTTTTGTTTTACTTTGAATTTAATGTGTTCAGATAAATATTAGTTAAGAAAAAATTTTTCTAATGTTTCTTCCAGTCTTTTCACCTAAGAAAAATTAATATTTTTGCTTTTTCGAATAATTTATATATTATAAATATAAATTGCTCACAGTAATAGAAAATAATCTTCCATATAAAGAATTCTATTTTAGATTAAAAAACATTTATTCTTGATTGACTGATGTGATAATTTTCTAAGTACTGGCTATTTATAAATAATGTTTAAATATGCTAACTTGATCCAATGATTTGACAAAATATATCTATAAAATTGATCATTTGAATAAAGTTAGCATATTTTAAACATTTTTTATAAATAGTCTGTACTTAGAAAATTAACACGTTAGTCAATCACTAATAATTTAAGTCGAATAACTGACAGAATCGGCCAATATCCAAAAAAACGAATTCCAAAATTCTGATAACGGCCGGTATTGTGCGGTATTTTTGTTGTTAAGGTGAATACCTGTCAGGATCGGCCAATATCCAAAAGTGCGAATTCCCAAATTCTGATAACGGCCGGTATTGTACGGTATTAAATATTGTGGAAACGGAAATTGGCCAATATTTAGCGGGAGGGTATTTTGGCAAAGGCCGATATCGTCAGAAGAATAATGGCCATTGTTGTGTTGCTATACCGTTAAATGTCGAAAAAAATGAATACCGTCACTCCGGCAATGGCCATTATTCTCCGTTGTCGAAAATGAATAACGGCCGATGTCGGGAAAATGTGCCATTTTGGCATAGGCCGTTATTCGAGTTACGATATTGGCCGGTATTCGTGTGCTACCTGGGTCGTGAAGCCAGGTGCAGAAGTTCTTTTGAACGCGAATGGTCCGCTTACACATGCTTTGTTGTTATTCTGATTCGTACTCCCGCGTATGTGTGGAGGCGGCAATGTCCATTGAATTATAAATCACATATAAAATTTATTTTTTCGATTTCCTTATTCTGTTTAGAATTTCCAAGTTTTTAGTTCGCTGCCGTTTCATTTTGTTGTTTCAATAAATTCGGTCAATTGCTGATGAATAAAAACAGTTAAAATAAATTTAACAGATCATTTTTATTAATTGTCATTATGTTAAATTCTATATAAAATGGACAAACAAGGAAAAGTGTAATTTTTAAAAATTAAAGCTATACTATTGATCTAATACCGGCTTAACATTAGTTTTTAAATATAATAGTTTAAAATATGATTAAAAAAGTATTTATTTTTAAAAAATCGTTTGATTTGCTAAAATCAAAAGAAATCAACTTTTTAAACGATCATAATTCTATTTATTTATTGAATGATAACGAACGAAATATCTTCTTTGCTGTAGAATGGCGTTTAAGTGGCAAGAATCTCACGTGATTCCTTTTTTAAACTCTTATAGAAGTCAATAATACCTTTGGAATACTAATTCCAGGGATTATGAAAAATCTAATCTCCGTGAAAAAGGATATTGCACAATGCTTTTGGTAGAAACACCGAAAAAGAATTCCTGGGGACTCGGTAAAGAGCTTTCAGTGTGCCAGGGGTATCCCCTGTTGCTAGATAACGTAATGTCATCTCCAATTTTACCTTGGCTACTAGGGGCTTCCTAAACTAAGTATCTTGTTTTTGAATAAGAGGAGTTACGTTATCCAGCAAATATGAAAATTGATCCCTTGTCATTCGTAAATGATTTTCGTATTCCTCAGGAGTTTCTTCGCACCATTCCTCAAAAAGTGTTGAGGAAGCTCCGTGGGTTTCTCTCCTTGAAATGTATAGTTTTACCAACCAACGGCGTGGATCATTGGGTTGAAAGTGTTCTAATAGATCTTGTTGTTCCCTAATTAAACATTGGGATGTTACATCTATACCTGATTTGAGAAGAAGGATCTTTTTTCTTTGATGATACATTTAAAAAAACTTATAATGGTCATAAAAAAGTATTTTTTGTTTAAGTAAATGTAATAGGTTGCCATGGTAACAAAGTCTGTACATGGTATCTAGTAACCTGGTAAGTGTAAACAACCGATGAAAGTGAACGAGTCTGATGAAGAGTGAAAGTTCAAACAAAGCTGTTCACTGAACTAGTCTTTCACTGCGATGAATCACTGCGATGAACAGTGAAAGTGAAACAGTGTGAATGGGCCTTAAGAAATAAAATAGTAAAAACATATTCGAGACTAATTACTTACTACGAGAATTATCCGAGGTGCTCGAACTGTAAAGTGATGGATGGAATTTCCTCGTTTCGAATCAGATAGAAAGTTCAGTCATTATCGCCAAAAAGAGCGAGCGACGCCGGAAAAAAGTAAGCTAAGTACGATAAATAGTTCTCACGAAAAAAATTAATATTTAGTTACTTATATGGTTTTTAATAAAAATTTTTAAAGAGAACTCGTTGAATCAATGCCATAAAGCTTTTTCTCTAGTTATGAATCTTTATAGTTAGAAAACTATCCCTGTAGAAATACCTTTCTACAATAGTAAGCCTATGGAGATTTTGCCTTTTGCCCCCTTGGCGGAAGGATGCGATGAGAAGTGTGTGATAAGGTCGCCACGCTCTGATATCCCTCCAGTTTACTCTAGCTCAGTGGTTCTGACAGAATAGAAACATAGCAGAAATAAATAACCTGATAATTATTAGCAGTTTTAAAAATTCCAATATATTTCCTGAACTTAAAAACTCTTTTAACAATAAAAAAACAGTTTAAATAAAATAAAGTCTACGTTAAAAAAATCAAAATTCCAATTATTTCAACAGGCAGTCGTGCTGCCATCTATAAGCGGTAGGCTAAATGAATTGACTTTTGGTTATTGAAACTCTTTACTGTCTTACAATATTAATATAAACTCTAAATCTTGTAAAAATACCTTTTCACAATGAAAGAAAAATTATCACATCATATAACAAGTACCAAATGGCGTATATTTATATGAATAGAATATTCATCCCTTTCCATACTTATAGATTCAAGATGGCGGATGTCTTTAACTGAAGTATAACTTAGCTTTGAGCATGGTTAGGTTTTTTAACTTGAACCTGAGTTCAGTGGAAGAATCTGTGGTTACTTTTCGATGGTGAAATGAATTTTTAACTTTGGTTCGAGAGAAACGAGTTTTTCTCCGGTTTCGCGGCTTAACTTTAGGCAAAGCGGACTTTAGGTTAGAGGTGCTAATTTTATTTTACCAAATTTTTACTTGATTTAGAGAATTTAGATTTTATTTAATTAATTATTATAATTATTTTCATTAGATTATAGATTTTGAGAAAAGTTTTGTAGTTATGATGTGAATATTTTTAATTTTTAAATTTGATAACATTATTTAATTTAATTAAAGAATTTAGTTATTAATAAATTAAATGTAAAATTTGTTAGAATTTTTTTTTATTATATTTAAAAATTTTGAGTTTTGTGTAGTAATAAGTATGTTAGTTAATAAATGGATGTTATGTAATAAATTTTGATGTCCTGATGTTCATAATTTTAAATATTTTAATATATTAGGGATCGTTTACTATAAGTTCCTGTGATTTTTTATTTAAATCCTATGTAAAACACGAATTATCTAGAAATGGACTCTTGAACTTTGAAAACCTACGACCCAACCAAAAATATAGGGATAAGAGCTTCGCCAAGTAGCGATTCCTTCGCCAAATATTTGTTGTAAAATTGCTACTCAGCGCATGCGCACAGACCTATTTTTCAACTCTCATAGAGTGCCTTGTCACGTCCTAGAACGCAGTCCGCAGTCAATTCATGTGTGTGCATGCATGAAAAGCGTCTTGCTTGTTGCGTTTATGTAAATGTTTTTATGGTTTCAATCATCACAAGTTGGATTACCCTATATTGAAGGTATTGATTTATTTTGTTTTGAGTTGAATTTGTTTCACTTTTGTACAACTGTAGAAGTGTACATAATAGTTTTTATTTATTATATGTTAGTTAGGCTATGTTGAAAAGAAACACGTGTTTCATGAAGTGTAACGAACGGAAATCAATTCCAAGTTTCGAGTGTTAAAAATTTTATGTTTTTCTAAAAGTATTGGTAAAACACGTGATATGAAGCACTTGTTTTTTTAGGTTGATTTCTTGGGTTCACTCACAAATGATTTAAGCATTAAATAATTTATTAAAACTACAAAAATTTAAAAGTGTATGAATTAAAAAATTAATTTAAAATTAAAACGTGTCTCAAACCATAAAATAACTGAAAAAGAAGTGATTTTATGGGTTTCTCTCTAGAAATGACCTAAATAATGACATACTAATATTGTACGAAAATCAAACAATCAACAGTTTGGTGGAAAGTGGGGGCTAATGGGACATTTTTTTAATAAATGCTATTAAAATAGCATAAATAAAGTCATTATTATAATTTTTTAAATTTAGAAAGATTTTACATTTAAGTTTATAAAAATATAGTATACAGGAAAACGGTAATTTTTTCAAAAAATTTCATATAGAAGTTTTTTTTTCGACGGTTTTATATGTTTTCGAGGGCGCTGATTACGAATATAAAGTTTGCTCCAACGTAGGGGGTCGGCTTCATATCGAAAATCGCAAAAAATCGATAGTTTTTGCTCTTTTTTCGATTCTTTGCTTATATTTCAAAAACTATAAATTTCTCGAAGAAAATGTCAATTACAAAGTTGAAGTAAACAAAATTTCCTACAAAATGATACTAGAACTGTCTTTATATAGACCCAATAGATTCAGAGATTTAGCCTTTCAAAGTTTAAATTTTTTTTCGGATCAATCAATTTTTTAAATTCATATATTAAATTATAGGAGTGTTTTAATGAACGAATTTATATGTTTTTTTGCATCGCTAAATCCGAATTTCAATTTTATTTAAATTTTGAAAGTCATCTTCACATCAAAAATAAAAATATCAAACTTTTGCTCTTTTGTTCAGTTTTTTATCGATTCTTAATACTACACTCCAAATCTTGTGGCGCCCTCTATACCCTTACCAGTAACACGGCTAGACTGGATTAACTGTGTTTATATACGGCTTGCGCAATTACGCGAAAAGGTAGGTTCAAGAAACTGGGATGTACGATGTTAGCGCCATCTATCTGTCATTCATGGCATTCCACTGGAAAATAATTATTGGTTGGTTGATTTCATACGATTCAAAGATAAATATGCTTAAAAGGAGTCACAGACGAGCAACTTGGTCATCAACCGGGTTGATTATTTTTCGTGGCTAGTTCACAGGGTTGGTAGTATGGTGAAGAATAAAAAAAATCATAAATTTCATGATCACGATAATGAATCACAATCATGAAAAATCATAAATTTGTATTTTTATGACTTAGGTAAATGACTAAAAGTGTTCTTAGAACGTAAAAACAAAAATTATACGACAAAAAATATATATAATATAATTATATATTATAAAAAAAATAATACGCCCTCCAATCCTTCCAGAATTTGAAAATATCGTTTTGGAACCTGTGTTAGGATTTTTCTGTGTACTGCGTATTTTGAAGAGCCGAAGCAAACCAACCAACCAACCCTAACGAGCCATTACGCGCGGTACCCCCTCAAGCGGTAAAAACTGGAAACTTCCGGCGCCGTCGGCCGTGCGTCGGCTCTTTTGATCTTTTGGAAAGTGGATAAGCCGTATAACCTACGGTCGCGATCAAGTTTAGCCGTGCCAGTAACATCGACATCCTATGTATATATCCATTGCGCATGCTCCGGATCTTAGGTTCTCGACTAGGCCGTCTATCTGAAGGCACTTTCCAACCTAGAGGGCCGTTCCATTTTATTCGCGGGTGGGGAAGGTAGATATAGGCGGGGGAAAATAGCTCAAAAAAGGGCCGAACCTCAAACAAATTCCAATAAAAGGTTTTTCAACGGTTTTGGACTCTACTAGGTGTCCTTATTGACCAAAAAAAAGTTTACCACAATCTGACAACCGGAAGTTGGTTTTTTTTTTAATTTTTTAAAAATATTAAAATCCATAAAATAACGATAAATAGGGCAAAACAAAAACTTTTTTCGGTGTTAAATTATATATTCGATGATAGTTGACATTTTTAAGCGAAGAAATTTATAAAAATTTCATTTATAAGAATCTGGCAACCATTAAGTGCATTTTCCAAGATGGCGGCCTACGTTTTCATTAAATGACAGTTAAATCGGTTTTCTCGAGTAAATTCCATTAATTAAGATGAAATGCGATGTTAATTAACTCAATAACTTCAGATAATGCTGTAAATTTGGTCTATCCGATTGAAATAATAAAAAAAACAAGCAAAAATACGCGAATATCTGCGGAGGTTCCGAGTCCCGATTTCACTGGGTATAGTCACTTTAAAAGTTCATTACAGCTTGGAAAAAATTCCAACAAGCATTTTCTCAACGGTTTTAGACAGTACTAAGTTTGTTTATTGCCATGTAGAAAGTTTACCAGAATCTGACAACCGGAAGTGGGTTTTTTTTCAAGATGGCCGCCGATGCTTCAAATAAAGAGATATTCGGGAAAGAACCATAATTTAACAGCTATGAAAATTTTTATGGCTTCAAAAAACAAATATAAGGTACTAGTCAAGTTGTCTTATCATACTTATAAATATAAATTTCTTTTACAAAATCTAGAAACCAGAACAGGGCTTATTTCCAAGATGGCGGCGTACGTTATTTTCTAAATTGACGGCGCTTTGTAAAGGTTCATCAAATTAAAGAAAAATTCCAACAAGCATTTTCTCAACGGTTTTAGACAGTCCTAAGTGTATTTTTTCTAGTTATGAAAGTTTACCAGAATCTGACAACCGGAAGTGGGTTTTTTTCAAGATGGCCGCCGATGCTTAAAGAATAGAGATATATTCGTAAAAAAGCCCTAATTTAAGTGTTATAAATTTTTTATGGGTTCCAAAATTAAATATCAGGTTCTTAACTTTAGTTAAAAAGTCTTAAGTTATCAAGTTTTTATTTCATACATATAAGAAGGTATTTTTTCGATAAACATTCAATTTTCTAGGCTTTTCTAGTTTTTTAAGCATCAGCGGCCTTCTTGAAAAAAAAACAAACTTCCGGTTGTCAGATTCGGGTAGACTTTTGTAACGAAAATAAATACACTTAGTACTGTCTAAGACGGTTGAGAAAATTCTTGTTGGAATTTTTTCTTTAATTTAATGAACCTTTAAAATTATCCAGTATGCGCCGGCAATTCCGAAAGAAACCTAGGCCGCCATCTTGGAAATAAGCCCTATTCTGGTTAAAAGATTTTATAAACGCAATTTATATTTACCACTATGATCAGAGAACTTAACTATAACCTAATATTTGATTTTAGAATTCATAAAAAAATTTTATAGCACTTAAAATGGAATTTTTTCCCGAATATCCCTTTCTTTGAAGCATCGGCGGCCATCTTGAAAAAGACCCACTTCCGGTTTTCAGATTCTGGTAAATTTCTACATGGCAATAAACACACTTAGTACCGTCTAAAACTGTTGAGAAAATGCTTGTTGGAATTTTTTCTTTAATTTGATGAACCTTTACAAAACGCCGTCAATTTAGAAAATATCGTACGCCGCCATCTTGGAAATAAGCCCTGTTCTGGTTTCTAGATTTTGTAAAAGAAATTTATATTTATAAGTATGATAAAAAAAACTTGACTAGTACCTTATATTTGTTTTTTGAACCCATAAAAAATTTTCATAGCTGTTAAATTATGGTTCTTTCCCGAATATCTCTTTATTTGAAGCATCGGCGGCCATCTTGAAAAAACCCACTTCCGGTTGTCAGATTCTGGTAAACTTTCTACATGGCAATAAATACAACAATGGAGAATATGCCTACAACAATTAATGTTACATCTTCTCTTATTATATTTACAACAATGTGGGTTCGCCAAGAAGTTAGGTATGAAATATGGGTTTTTAAGCATAAAATTGAACAAAAAAGTTGTTAGGATGCTTCGATTTTAAATTATTTTTATATTCAGAAACCTTCCCGGGAGCGAGTAGAGTAACGTGGTATAGTTTAAATGTTAATGTAGGTTCAAAAAGTTTAAAACTATAAAGGATATAAGGATAACGCCACAAACTGTGCAATACTGTAATCTATAATAATAAAAGAGCTTTACGGTTCATTCACCGATTCACTCATTCATCGGTTCACCTATCAACGCACAGCAAAATCTACCGGGGCTAGAGAGTCGAAACTTGGTGTGGTGGAAGACTTTACAGTGTAAACGCGCACTAAGAAGGGATTTTTCGAAATTCTTTTTTTCTGACCCACAGGGGTGCTTGGAGAGATTTCTACGTTTTTGAACCTAGTACCGTCCCAAATGACCCCAGATCTTTGTAATTTCACAGGAAGGTACCTAGATACAATATCTAGAAAGGCATTTTTCAAATTTTCGATATTCGAATTTTAAGGGGTCTAAAAAATTCAAAAACCTGTTTTTGCTGACAAGGAAACATTCTTAGGGTGAACTCACAGAAATGCACGAAAATTTTACAGGCATAAGAAGATGACTCAAAACACTTACTGTGAAAAAATTAGCTGCTGAATTTCAATAGGAGAGGAGTTATTTAAATTTGAAATTTGGGTTCTGAGTTGCCAAACACATTCATTTAGCACCACTTGGTGACTTTCCAATTGGATGGAATGAGAAATTTGATTCGAAGTGTCTAAATCCACGAAAGTTGGTCCGTGCTAAAGTATTAGCGAAATTTGTTAGAGTTGAGTTGTTACTTTCGTGGATTTAGACAGTGCCATAAAATATATAGTTTCCAATGCATTTTTAAAAAATATGCGGCAAACAGATAACTCCTAAAAATTAAATGCTAAATAGATGTTGGATTCTTTTTAATTTGCATATAATTTTGTATTGCTTCATGCGTTATTTATTTTAATTTTCCTTCTTTAATTAATTTTTATTCCTGTTTTGCATTTGATGAACTTTTTTTATTCGCTCATTTATAAGTGGCAACAGAGAAAACGCGGCCAGTTCATTCTACCATTTGGCGTTCTCTCTGCGTTTCTCGCCTTGTAGGGTTACATTTGGCGTTAAATATGACAATTTTCAATAATTTTTTACAGCTTTTCTACTGTAATTCAGCAGCTAATTTTTTTACAGAAGGTGTTTTAAGTCATATACTAACCCCTGTAAAATTTTCGTCCAATTCTGTGAGTTCATCCTGAGAATGTTTCCTTGTGAGCATACACAAAGTTTTACATTTTCGAAGAAAAATATACTAATAATTTGATATTTCGAAGCGACCTGTTGGTAATAGATTCTTTAGAATATTTCAAAGAAAGTAATTTCTGGATTTTTCGATATTTCATTCTGGAGAGGGTGCACGGGGGTTTGAATATTTACTCCGGTTTTTAGTTTTTGCTTTCTATCACCCACGTTATTAATGCGATTGGTATGAAATTTTAGCATGTTGTTCCTCACACAATCGGGAAGGTTTTCAAAAAAGAATTTTTAAAATCAACGCATTCCAAGCAGTCTTTTTTGGAATTTTCTAAATTCTCATGCGTAGCTTCAATGTTAAACTGATAACGGTTATTGTTCCATCCAAGTGACGCAAAACCACTATTGTTGGAAATATTTATTTAAAAATATTTTATAGCGAGTAGAATTTTTTTTTAAATATCTGATAAAGAAATAATTTGTGATAAAATAATTTTTTACAATTACCAAAAAATATTTAACCGAAATTTTTTAATTTTTTTTCCAAGTAATAAAATTTATATAACAATAGTATTTCATCAGAATCATTTTAGATGGTTGGTGTCAATTCAAATGATGCTTACATTTATTTTATGTTTGAAGGCGATTTATTTTAGTGAATGAGTTGGTAATAAATCAACGAAGGGGGTTCAGGGGGTCTCCCCCTGACCTTTTTTAAATTTTAATTTAAAAACCGGTTATTAACACTTTAATTTCCAAAGTTTCTTTAGATTTTGTTTTATATCTTAGGAAAGTATATTTATTTTTTATTTGCTTTGAATTTTAGGAAAAGAGATGAAGGGAAAAATAAGTATTAAGTCAATAGAAATTGCTGTTCAATAAATAGACCTCTACCATTATTTTGAAGCGGAGGTGGAAGGTTTTGCCACAACTATGCATTACGAATTGGAGAAATAGATGGAGGATATTGAAGGGAACAAAGATATAGCGCCTTTAAATTAGGGGGCTAACGTTTTTATAATTTGAAAAATTCACTCTTAAAAATGAGGATTTCACACATTAATTCTTAACAGGTGGTGTTTTTAAAGTTTTTTATGTCTTAAGGAAGTATAGCATGAAAGAAGAATTCTAGCGGAAAGCCAGTTGACCCTATCGCCCCTAAATGACGCCCAGGAAATTAATATAGGGAAGAAAATAATTCTTATTTATTTTATCACCTAGATTGAAAATCCTTTTTCCCCGAGCAACGGCGGGTATATCAGCTAGTTTAAAATAAAACAACGAAAAAAATTGCACATAAATTTATTAAAAGCCATACGGCGCTTCGGGGATCCAAAGAATCCCCGAAACGCCGTATGGCTTTTAATAACCGGAATCGATTTCTTACACCGATTCGAAAAAAAAGAAAGATGAGGGAACGTGAGGGGGAAATGTCGGCGAACAGGGGTGATAGTAGAGGGAATTTTTCAACTAGTGGGGGTAGGAAATCTCCGTGTCGGCGAAACGACCGTAGCACCGAGACACCACCCATACTACGTGACCCATTCAGGGGAGGGAGGGGGGTCTTCAAAAGGACAGGAGGTCACAGGAGGGAGGGGGGGCTTAAGGGTTTGTCACGTAGCCAATTTCTCCTAGTCAATACGACAAAATTAAGCCAAATTAATTAGCCAAAAATAAGCCAAATTAATAAGACTAATAAGGCCAAATTAATTATTAAAATTAGACAAATTAAGCAAAATTAATTTTTTTAACTTTCTGTTTGCAAAAAAATTATGGCAAACCGTATTTATGAATTACTACGTGAAAACTAGAGGGGGAGGGGGGGTCTTGGCATATACTACGGATGGTCACCAAGGGGGGGAGGGGGTCAAAAATGGTAAAAAATAGGTCACGTAGTATGGGTACGTTCCCTTATTGCAGCGGTTCTCAAACTGTGCTCCGCGGAGCCCTTAGGGCTCCGCCAAGCATTTCCAGGGGCTCCGCGAAGAAATTTGAAATAAATACATTTTTTGATCATTTCTAATTTGCTTTTCTCTGAAATGTTTTATAAATAACTTTCTGTAAGGTGTTGGTAAGGTCTGCTGGTTTTTGCCTTTTTCAGGTCTTTTTTGGTTTACCAAAATAAGTTAAAACCCTGTTTTTAGGGTCAAATTTCCAAAACTTTTCTGGGGGAGGAACCCCCAAGATGGGACGGTTTGGCTCTGGCCGTTTGGTTGCCGGCCCGTTTCGGCACCAAATTTTTCTTCTAATTTATAGAAGAATTATGAGAGTTCTATTTACTTTCATTTTATTTCTGCCGCTGAAAAGGCCGCACCGAATAGTAGCACACCAAGGAACCCCATTCCCCCATCTCCCAAATTGATTACTCAACACCTTTTTTTTTATAAAGTTCAACAAAATCATAATCCTACTTAAAAATGTATGTCCAAAATTCGGAGTAGATGTACCAAAACCAAGGGAAAACTTGTTTTTAGTAGAGTCAAATTTCCAACCCCCCCCCTTTATAGCATTTGGAACTTAATTACACAAAACGTTTCTTATATTAAGTTCTTCAAGATGCAAATTCTGCCAAAAAATGTATAAAAAGCTAACATTGATCCCATGGCATGGGAGGGGATAAGGAATGATTTTGGGCCCATGTGTAAATAAATTTTGATATGTACCTCTGACGTATGGTCTAACAGCCCCCCAAAACAGCTCTCGATTTCAAAAGAAGTAACTTTTAGGAAAACAAAATTTACAGATATATAGATTTCTGTATGGGGGGGGAATCCTTTGTTCATGCATCTCCGGTATAATGATTAAAAAGTGATAGCTTTAATATTCAGAAATTTAAAATAAAGATTTACATTGTATCCAATGATAAGATATAATTAGTAAACAAAATATTATCCCGGGGTGTATATCAAAGGGGCGAGGGGCCCTGCCTCTCCCCCGGAAAATCGGACTACGTATAACAAAACAAGTTAAAACCATGTTATTTAGGGTCAAATTTCCGAAATTCTTTTGGGGGAGGACCCCCCAAACCCCTTATTGTACTTGAAACTTTATTATTGTCATTTTTATAGTAAGTTTGTTAAAATTAAAATCCTACCTAAAAATGAATGACCAAAATTTGGACAATGATGTACCTAAAACGAGTTAAAAAAAACTTATTTTAAGGATTACATTTTACAAAATCTTCTGGGGAGGAAGGACCCCCAGACCCTTTTATTGTACTTGGATCTTAATTCGTCAAAATTTTTCTTACAAATAAATTATCTTAGATGCAAATTATACCTAAAAATGTTTATAAAAGCTACGTTAAGCTGTTAAATATGCATGGGAGGGGCTGAGGAATAATTTTAGACCCCTCCCGAAATAAATTTCTATTATGCTTTTATTTCTAGAAGCAATGGGTTTTATGTAATTTGCTTTTAGAAAAAAATTATTTCGGAAAAGGGCTCCGCGAAGAATTAGTCTCTTGAAAAGGGCTCCGCGACATAAAAAGTTTGAGAACCCCTGCCTTATTGTCATAGAATTACCAATCAACTATCAATAATAATTTTAAATTCTTCAAATACCTCTTATTCAATACAATGCCTTCAAATTCACTACTAATACAGTACTTTCAAATTCGATACCAATAAAATACCTTCTAACTCACTAATAATGACCTTCTCATTTAATAACAATACCTTCAAATTCAATAATAATAAAATACCTTCAAATTCTCAGTGATTACCATGTTCAATCATCATGGTCACTTATAATACCTCTGTGACTTCTTTTTGTCACGCAATTAATACCATTATTTTAGTTCACAACTAATTCATAATAATACATTCAACTACAATAATTTCAAACATATTATACATCAAAAAATCAGGGTTGGGTTTCTTCCGGAAGAAACTAGTTTCTTCCAGGACAGTGGAAGAAACTGGAAAAAACCGGAAGAAACTGGAAAAAACCGGAAGAAATGGAAGAAACTGGAAGGAACTAACAAAAAGCTTTACAGAAGCACCCAATTTTTAAATATTTTAGATGAATAAATCAAACCATAATTTTAAAAACTCTTAAATGTAATTTAATTATAATTAGTTAAATTTATTTATAGTATTAAATTTTAAAAAATTTTATATTTGACTTTTAATTCCGGTTAGTTAAATTAAATTTTAAATCTTTTGTGTTAACTGAATAAATTAAACCACAGTTTAAAAAACTCGTAAATGTAATTTAATTACAATTAATTAAATTTAATTAGAGTAATTAATTTTCTAAAAATAACATATTTAACTTTTAATTCCAGTTAGTTTTTTATTAGTATTTTAAATCTGTTAACTGAATAAATCAAACCATAATTAAGATTAAGTTTATTTTTTCAGTCTAAGTGATCCATACAAGTAGTATTTAGTTATTTTAGTGAAGAATTTCAAAGGGTTTATATTCAGGTTAAAAGTTAAAATGAAATGGATAACTTTTTAAATAGATTTTGTTTGTCAAATTTTAAAAAGCTTTAGTCATTTCAGCTGTGTGTTATGTAGTAAAAAAATGTGTGTATAACCTGAAACATTTTTGACTGGAAATAACACCAGACAAATATTTGTCAGAAATATTCAAGTTTAATACTTTCTTTTAAATTTTGTCGGGTTTATATTGTTTTCTTATATATGAAAGATTGTGTATTCTAGAAAAATTCAGATTATTAAAACATGTCTTTTCTGTTTAACTTTTATACTTTCTTGTAGACAGAAACTCATCCAATACTATGTAGTAATTCTCAGACTTATTCAAAACTACTTTTCTGTTAGGAAGAAATTAATTTAAAATTACTGGAATAATTTAATACATGCATGCAATAGGTATTTATAACAGTTTTGAGTATTTAATTAAATTTTAGACTACAAAGTAAATATTGTTTATTAAAGGGTTTTTTTTTCAAATTATTTAATAGCATTTTTTTCATAGTTTGGAAGAAACCTACATTTACTAATTTAATCATTAACTAATAGGTGCTTATAACTAATGACATTTTGGAAGTTTTTATGTAAATATAAGAGTGTTTGTGAGACAAATATTTATAAAACCTGAAAATTTAAAGCTAATTCTTTAAAAAAAGAGGTTTCTTCCAGTTTCTTCCACATGGAAGAAACCTATTTCTTCCGGACGGTTTTTTCCGCGGTTTTTTCCACTTCGGAAGAAACTTGCCAACCCTGCAAAAAATGTCTTCAAAACGACAAAACCTCTTTTTAAGATGAAATTATACAACAGTGGGTTGAAAAATTCCCATTGTGTATTTTTCAATCAATGTTACAATCAATATTTACATTTGAGAAATACTATTACTCTTTTGGCTTAATCGGAACTCATCTTGGGGGTAACAATATCTTAATTTAGAATGACAGTTTTAGTCAAATGTTTATTTTATTGGATTAGGATACTTAAATTTATAGTTTTTACTTGTGCCTTAATTTTTAGTCTTCAAGAGGACATTAATCAGGTTGAAAAGAAATAAGAAGTTCAGAAGTTATGACGTGCTCTTCTGAGACCCTACTCTAATCATATAACTAACATCTCTGTCCTTACTGAAAACACAAGAATATTTTTAACAGAAGGGTAACCTATCATCTATCTGAGCCTGTGGTAAATTTATCTCCACAGATGCAGATGACTACGGGTTTTATGTGCCCGTTGTTGTTGGTCGAAGATTACACCTTAATTCACACTAGCCGCGTTCACAACAGCCAACCTGTTCAACCGATGAAAGAGGTAAAGAAGTGAAACAGGCGTTTAGAAAATTGATAGCTCGTTCACAAGAGCACTCGTTCTACCAGTTGAAAGAATCACGTGACGAGCGAGGGAGCTCGCAGAGTCACATGATAGCTCAGGAAAACGGTAGTTTTTTTTTTCAGAAATTTCATATAGAAGGGTTTTTTCGACGGTTTTGTATGTTTTCGAGAGCGCTGATTACGAATATGAAGTTTGCTCCCACGTGGGGGGTCGGCTTCATATCGAAAATTGCAAAAAATTATATTTTTTTGCTCATTTTTCGTTTCTTCGCTATATTTCAAAAACTATAAATTTCTCGAAGATATTTTCCATTACAAAGTTGAAGTAAACAAAATTTTCTACAAAATGCGCTCCTCAACTTTGATTTTCTGAAGAATGATTTTGCTGCTAGAGCGCACTGAAAAACAGATTTTTTTGCCTTTCCGCAAAAAAAAGGAAAACGCGCGCTTCTACCCTCTACAAAATGAAAACTATTTACGTGATCAACAAAATTTTAATACCACGTGAAAGAGCATTTAATTTTCTATAAACAACGTGTTTTAGATGATCATTTTTTGTGAAGGGGAGGGAATGAAGCAAAGATAAGATCAATAATAAAACTGTCGCGCCTTGCAGACCAAACGGACTTTTGCGGTTGTTAATCTGCAATCTACGCTTTATTTCCGGTATATTACAAATAAAATGGGTTGTTTTGGATTAATTGATGATTTAGCATGATTAAAAAAATAAATTTTTAAATTTATATTGGGTGTTTTAGGCGGAATTTCAATCAATTTTTTAAATTCATAAATTAAATTATGGCAGTGTTTTAATGGAATGAATGTTTTTTGCATCTATAAATCCGAATTTCAAGGTTATTTTCATTTTGAAAGTAATCTTCAGATTAAAAATTGCAAAAATCTCAAATTTTTTGCTCTTTTGGTCAGTTTTTCATCGATTTTCTGAACAAATATTCATTTTACGAAAAATAGCTCGAAACCAAATTATTGTACGTAAAATTTCCTATAAGGTACACTGGTTCATTTTTATTTTGCGAGGAGCGGTGTACGTTTTATAGCGTCTTCATATTCGTAATTAGGCGTTTCATCGGTTGTTTACCGGCCTCTGGACACGGAGAAAATTCCATCGCCTTCCTTCCGCGCTTTTTCCCTACCGTAGGGAGAGCTGGGGAAGTAAACCGGTTTTTCTCCGCCTTTCTTCCGGAGAAATGGCTGTTGTGAACGCGGCTCATTTACCGTGTTAAAATTACATGGTAAAATCTGATTATTTTGTACTAACGTTCTCTCATCAAAATCAATTTTTACATTAAAAAGGTACATGTCAGGTAATGATAGCAAGCAATAATCTAAATTAGTATTCAAACAGTACATATTAATTGACTTTTCCAGATCCCCAATTTTAACATTCATTTTTATCCAGGGGTGGCAAATTGAACGGAACTCTCAGGTTTCACTCCTTCTTGACCGAAACTAATACTCATTTACATTTAATTTTTTTTCTCCGGGATGAAAAAGAAACTTCAATATGAGATTGCGCTTCCTCCGGATAAAAACCCAATTCATTTTGACTTTTGATTTTGTTCCTGGAAATAAAGTATCACGAATTAAAATTGGTTGAGGAGGAAGGTTGGAAGAACTTAGGGTTATAGGCAGGGTTGGCAAGTTTCTTCCGAAGTGGAAAAAACCATGGAAAAAACCGCGGAAAAAACCGTCCGGAAGAAATAGGTTTTTTTCCATGTGGAAGAAACCTCTTTTTTTTAAAGAATTAGCTTTAAATTTTCAGGTTTTATAAATATTTGTCTCAAACACTCTTATATTTACATAAAAACTTCCAAAATGTCATTAATTATATGCACCTATTAGTTAATGATTAAATTAGTAAATGTAGGTTTCTTCCAAACTATGAAAAAAATGCTATTAAATAATTTGAAAAAAAAAACCCCTTTAATAAACAATATTTACTTTGTAGTCTAAAATTTAATTAAATACTCAAAACTGTTATAAATACCTATTGCATGCATGTATTAAATTATTCCAGTAATTTTAAATTAATTTCTTCCTAACAGAAAAGTAGTTTTGAATAAGTCTGAGAATTACTACATAGTATTGGATGAGTTTCTGTCTACAAGAAAGTATAAAAGTTAAACAGAAAATACATGTTTTAATAATCTGAATTTTTCTAGATAACACTATCTTCCATATAGTAATAAAACAATATAAACCCGACACAAAATTTAAAACAAAGTATTAAACTTGAATATTTCTGACAAATATTTGTCTGGTGTTATTTCCAGTCAAAAATGTTTCAGGTTATACACACATTTTTTTACTACATATATATAATTTTCAAAAATTAATTACTCTAATCATTTAATTAAATTATATTTATGAGTTCTTTAAATTATGGTTTGATTTATTCAGTTAACAGTTTTAAAATACTAATAAAAAACTAACTGGAATTAAAAGTTAAATATGTTATTTTTAGAAAATTAATTACTCTAATTAAATTTAATTATTGTAATTAAATTACATTTATGAGTTTTTTAAACTGTGGTTTAATTTAGTCAGTTAACACAACAGATTTAAAATTTAATTTAACACTAACCGGAATTAAAAGTCAAATATAAAATTTTTTAAAATTTAATTACTGTCGAGTACCCGTTTTTTGATTTAAAAGATAATACTTCTATTAATTAAACAAATCGGGTACCGATTAATTAATTAGAAATTTAGGTAAGTTAAATTTTAGGTTTAGTGGTTTTCCTTTTAAAATTAAATTTAAATAGTTAGTCCGCAATAACACCAAACAAGTCCTGCAAGTTACCTCCATCGAGGTGTGTGGTGTTGTAATATTAGATCAAGGAGCATGCAACACAATGAGGAAGTTTCATATTTTTTAAATTTTCGATTTTGGGGTATAATTATACAATATCAGATGTGAAAAATCCAAATCTGCAATCCAAATTTTCCTCAAAAATTTATTTACAGAGATACAGAAGAAATAAAAGCTGAAAAAAGTCGTAAACAAATGATGCAATCGCAAACGCTCAAAAATCAAATTTGACGTCACTCGACACTAAACAAAAGGCATTGTTGATGTTTATTCATTACTAGCGCTGACGCGCTAGACCCGGGCTTCGCCCGGGTTTCAGTTTTTTTATAAATATCATTTGGTGCGTTACAGATGGGCTTCGCCAGTCCATTTTAAAAAAGATTATTCTGGTGTGTTACAGATGGGCTTCGCCAGTCCATTTTAAAAAAAATTCTTCTGGTGTGTTACGGATGGGCTTTGCCAGGCCAAATGTGGAAATAGTTAAATAAGGAGCCACTTTATGTTTATGCTACAACAATGGATTTTAAACTGCAACAATCAAGAATATGTCTACAACAATTAATGTTACATCTTCTTTAGTAATATTTACAACAATGTGGTTTTGCCCTGAAGTCAGGGTTGGCAAGGTTTTTCCCACCCCCGGTAAATACCATGGTAAAAACCGGTATTTACCGTCCTGGGAAAAACTAGGTTTTTCCCACATGGGAAAAAGTGGGAAAAACTGATTATTTATTGAATTTATTCTGTTCATAGATGAATGTTTTAAAAGTTTTTACAGCCTTTTTTATTAGAAAAATGACCTTAAATAAGCTTTATCCTTTGTTATGGGTTTTATCATGTATCTGAGGAGTGTCATCTTTTGATGGATCCCTTTTAATCGGATAATCATACCTTGTTACTTCAAAAGTTATCTTGCAATCAAGATTTACACATTTTACGTTTTATTTTGATTTAAATTACGTTTTTATTTACATTTAAAAAATCTATATACTATAATGCTTCTCTTAAAGACACAGATATTATTTGTAAATTTGTTTTTAAAATATTCTCTATTTTTATTTGAGAAATTTGTTAATATTAAAAAAATATATGCAAATTTTATGTTAAATGTCATAATTCTCTTGCTCACTTATATTTTTCCCACCTAATAATTGTAACCCCCCTCCCAAAAAAAATGTCATTTTTAACTAAAATTTTTTATAATATGTTTAAAAAGGCTATAACCTAATACTTCTATTATTTTGTTAATTGGAGTTTTTCCCACTTTTTCCCAGTATTTACCAGTTTTTCCCACTTTTTCCCGGTATTTACCAGTTTTTCCCAGTGGTATGGGAAAAACTAGTTTTGGACGGGAAAAACCCAATCCTGCCTGAAGTTAGGCATAAAATATGGGTTTTTCAGCATAAAATGGACCAAAAAAGTTATTAGGACGCTTCGATTTTAAATTATTTTTATTCATAAACCTTCCCTGGAGCGAGTAGATTAACGTGGTATAGTTTAAATGTTAATGTAGGTTCGAAAAGTTTAAAACTATAAAGGACATACAGACATACATACATACAAACATTGATTTTTATATATATAAGACTAGCTGATATACCCGCCGTTGCTCGGGAAAAAAAAGGATTTTCAATCTAGGTGATAAAATAAATAAGAATTATTTTCTTCCCTATATTCCTTTCCTGGGCGTCATTTAGGGGCAATAGGGTCAACTGGCTTCCCGCTAGAATTCTTCTTTTATGCTTAACTTCCTTAAGACATAAAAAACTTTAAAAACACCACCTGTTAAGAAGTAATGTGTGAAATCCTCATTTTTAAGACTGATATTTTCAAATTATAAAAAAGTGGAAGGAGACCCTCTTAGCCCCCTTATTTCAAGGTGCTATATCTTTATTCCCTTCAATATCCTCCATCTATTTCTCCAATTCGTAATGCATAGTTGTGGCAAAATCGTCCACCTTCGCTTCAAAATAAAGGTAGAGGTCTATTATTGAACAGCAATTTCTATTGACTTAATACTTATTTTTCCCTTCATCCCTGTTTTCATAAAATTCAAAGCAAATAAAAAATAAATACACTTTCCTAAGATGTAAAACAAAACCTAAAGAAACTTCGGGAATTAAAGTGTTAATAACCGGTTTTATTTTAATTAAAATTTAAAAAGGTCAGGGGGAGACCCCCTGAACCCCCCTTTGTTGATTTATTACCAACTCATTCGCTAAAAGAAATCGCCTTCAAACATAAAATAAATGTAAGCATCATTTGAATTGACACCAACCATCTAAAATGCTTCTGATGAAATACTATTGTTATTTAAATTTTATTACTTGCAAAAAAATGTAAAAATTTTCGGTTAAACATTTTTTGGTTATTGCAAAAAATTTATTTTATCACAAATTATTTCTTTATCAGATTTTTTTTTTAAATTCTACTCGCTATAAAATATTTTTAAATAAATATTTCCAACGATAGTGGTTTTGCGTCACTTGGATGGAGCAATAACCGTTATCAGTTTAACATTGAAGCTACGCATAAGAATTTAGAAAAGGTCCAAAAAAGACTGCTTGGAATGCTTTGATTTTAAAAATTCTTTTTTGAAAACCTTCCCGATTGTGTGAGGAACAACATGCTAAAATTTTATACCAATCGCATTAATAATGTGGGTGCTAGAATGCAAAAACTAAAAACGGGAGTAAATATTCAAACCCCCGTGCAACCCCTCTAGAATGGAATATCGAAAAATCCAGAAATTACTTTCTTTGAAATATTCTTAGGAATCTATTACCAACAGGTCGCTTCGAAATATCAAACTATTAGTATATTTTTCTTCGAAAATGTAAAACTTTGTTTATGCTCAGCAAAAACAGGTTTTTGAATTTTTTAGACCCCTTAAAATTCGAATATCGAAAATTTGAAAAATGTCTTTCTGGATATTGTATCTAGGTACCTTCCTGTTAAATTACAAAGATCTGGGGTCATTTGGGACGGAGCTAGGTTCAAAAACGTAGAAATCACTCCAAGCACCCCTGTGAGTCAGAAAAAAGGAATTTCGAAAAATCCCTTCTTAGTGCGCGCTTACACCGTAAGGTCTTTCACCACACCAAGTTTCGAGTCTTTAGCCCCGGTAGATTTTGCTGTGCGTTGATAGGTGAAACGATCGATGAATGGTAAAGCTCTTTTATTATTATAGATTAAAATAAAAGGTCTTTATGACCTCATGGATCTGGCTTAGTTTCACTTGACCAGATGAAGATTAGTCCTACTTAATAAAAAATATTTAATTCTTAAAATATAATCTTAAAAATAATTCATCTTAAAATATATGAATATAATGTTTTAAAATTAATTATTTGATTTTATTTTGGTGTTTTCATAGCTGATTTAACTTTTAAATTGGCAATTATAGAGCTTTTCTTATTAAAAATATTTAATCCTGAGGTTTTCATATTTAAAATAGAGAGTCAAGCAGATCTACATCAGTAGAGAAATGGAGAAATAATCGTTTTTAGCCATAAAATCCTTAATTGCTTGTTAATATTCGATTTTCGAACTTAGAAAACTTGGTAGTGATTGTTCTCGCCTCGAGATACGTCTATACAGGGTGATTCTAAATTACGTGGACAAACTTCGCATGGGGGTAGAGGGGACCTAGACAAGCATATTTCGCATAGGAATGAGGGGACGCAGCCTTACCGTTTCAGAGCTAGGACCTAATGTTGTGCGATCGCGTTTCAAAAGGCCGTTTTTAGAAAGCCCGTATGACGAAACAAAACATAATAAAATGAAAAACATTATTGCATGAGGTACAGGAGTATCCGTACAACTTAAATCCTCAATGTGATAGAAATTGGACCACTTGCTAAACCGTGGGGTGAGTTTTAAAACGTGCAATATTAATCTCTTAGTCAAACAATGGAGTTCCCTTAATGGTATTTAGAAAAATGATGATCGGGGAAGGAATTTTCAATGATCAAACAGTTTCAATTATCAATGTTACGATCATTGAAAATTCCTTCCCCGATCATCATTTTTCTAAATACCATTAAGGGAACTCCATTCTTGGACTAAAAGATTAATGTTGCACTTTTGAAACTCACTCCACGGTTTAGAAAGTGGTTCAAATTCTATCGAATTCATGGTGTAAGTAGTAGGGATACTTCCTTACCTCATTCAGTAGAGTTTTTCATTTTATTATGTTGCGTTTCGTCACACGGGCCTTCTAAAAATGGCCTTTTGAAACGCGCTCGCACTACATTAGGTCCTAGCTCTTAAGGCTGCGCCCCCTCATTCCTATGCGAAATATGCTTGTCTAGGTCCCCTCTACCCCCATGCGAAGTTTGTCCACGTAATTTAGAATCACCCTGTATACCGAGTTTTGTCTACGCCGGCTGCGTAGTTTAGGAGGAGATGCGAGCTGTAGTCGTTTTGACATGCCGACCCACACAACACAGGTACGTCTAACTTCCGTCTAATAGATGTAAGTTCTAGACGTACGGTACGTCTAGAATACATCCAGCGCTCTACGTAACTAGCGCTATTTTACGTCCCGATGTCACAGCTATAGACGTCTAATGTACGAAAATTATAAGTACCGCTGGACGTAAACTGTGCGTGTTCTGGATGATCCATTTTACATCCAGTCCAGACGTCTAATGTACGTACCCCCTGGATGAATCGTTGCTCGTCCATATTACGCACATTTTACGTCCAGTACAGACCAATGATTGAAATTTTAAATACTAATTGCTGAGATACTTGCAGCAATAAGCAAGCTCCAAAATAAAATGGAGTTAGATTACTGCTGCAGGCATCTCAATTATTTAAAATGTCAATTTTATTAATATTATTCTGTATTAAAATTAATTTTTTTAAATATTTCATTTTTTATAAAACAAATACTTCACTACTCCATTTTATTGATTTCATATAAATACTAATAAAAGTTTTAAGCATTCTATTATATATAGTATTAGAATGTTATTATATATTAGACTTTTCATAGATGTAGAAGTTTTAGAATATTATTTACATTTAGTCAATCAAGCTTTCATTGCATATTCAGTCACCAAACTATTTATAATGAAACATTAAATTAATGCTTCATTAAATCAATCAAGGGTGGTAAACTTTGCCTACACATTTTTAGCATAATACAACCATTCTGAAAAGAATTGTTAAACACTTACCTGGTTATTTGCAGCTCCAATTTTGATTTCAAGCAGCTTTCATAAAATTTTAATTTGAATTTCACGAATATTTTCAAATTCAGTACAGAACAAAAAATATTAAAACCTTAAGTGAGTTGTATGCTAGAATTTCCAATTTGGCTTCATAAATGGAATTTTTTTTAATTATGCAATTTTTAAAGTTTTAAAACTGTGAGATTGATTTCTCAAAGATAGAAATTTAAATTTCTGTGAATTTCTGAATGCAGAATTAATACTGTATGTTAACAATTGTCGAAATTCATTTTTATCTCATCTTATAAATATACAACTAAAACCCATTGAAACTCATCTTAAATAGAAATCTAATTATTAACTACTGAGATAATAAGCAGAGATCATTATATATACAAATACAAATATTGTCGACCAGCTAATAATTGCACTTTGAGACCTATATTATATATACACAAGATAAAAACAAAAACAAATAATGCAAACAACCTCTGAAGTAAAATAGTTTTTTTTTATTTGAATTGCCCATCATTTTTAATAAAATAGAATTGAAAAGTAGTAAAACAATAAAGTAACATAATTTCAAAACATAATACTATTCAATGCACTAATTTACATCGGCCAGAAGTAGAGTTCTAAATTATCAGTAATCTTAGAGAATACTCTTGAGTATATTCTCTGTTCTCCGAGAGGATAATTTTCAAGAATATTCGCCAAAAACTACTAAAATTAAATAGGAAAATAAGGTAAAAGGTATAGAAAAATTAAAATAATATTAAAGATTATACAAAAAAAAGTCATTATAAATAAAAGAAAGTCAAATTAAATTGAAAACATTTTAAAAAACTATATTAAATGAGACAAATGTTCAAAAGGTAAATGCCCGAGATAAATTTTGCTGGGAAAAAATATCCCAAAAGAAAATTATTTTATAACTTAAAGAAACTTATTTAAAAGGATTGGTTCAATTCCGTTAACATCCCCGCTATAGCCAATATCTTTTGAACGCCATGTGTTCAAATATAGACAAATTTTTTCGTTTCTTAATGATGAACTGAACAGTTATTGATCTACATAAACATTTTAATCCATGTATTTGAAATGATTTAACAGGTTTTCGACTTTTTCGTGTCCAAAAGAGCATGGCTACTTATAGCAGGAATGGAATTGCACAGGATATATGTATAAATAGGTTGTAACAGATTGGTTGATAATTGATAGGTTGTAACAGATTGGTTGATAATTGAGAGGTTGTAACAAAAACCAATTAATATGGTCTTTTTACTGAAACCCCTTATTACATTTTTACACTGTCAATCTAATCGTTGGGACCGAATCTATCTATATGACCAACCGTAATCTAAATGAGGTGGTAAAATCCTATTTCTTGAGTAAGCCTTGGCGTGTTTTTGCTATTAAGTTTCTTTTGGCGCCAAATTCAAGCTAAAACATAGTAAAAACTACTCAAAACTTAATTAGGAAACATTTTGTAACATAATTTAAAAGTATTTTTCACTTGATTGACGAATTTTTAAGACTAATCTTAATTACTACACTACAATATTACATATTAATATAATTTCGACATCTTGTTTGCCCTGCGATAAATTAAGCAATGTTACTTAATGTTATAATCACCTTTTATAAGATCCGCGTGATTGCGCAAAAAACATGTATTCCAAACGCCCTACTGAATATCAAGGTTTCGGCAAATATCCGCTGCACAGGGGGAAGGGGGGTATGCCTAGGTTCGACACAACCCTCACTCCAGTGACATGATAAAAACAGCGTCAGTTCATGTTCATGCTTTATTGAGATCTAACCAAGTAATAAAATTCACTCGATACGAACAAGGAAGTAGAAATACGATTAAATACGAATTACAAAGAATGATATATAGATTGAAGCACAGTTGATGGGTTCAACACTAGAGTATGTAAAATAAAGATTATTTTGAATTAACACTCAAACATATACCTCCCCCCTTGAAAACTCGGAGGGGGGCTTCAACACCATATAATTATAAAGATCTGTGGGTAACATGAAAACTTTCTAAACTAATCTCCTCTAAAGATTATGATTACAATTGATACACAAAGAATTATGGGCACAGCTGGGATATGAGTCTATAACTTGGCGACCACTTCACGCGGTCGCCAACTAGTTGGCGCTTATCGCGGCCGATCTCCCGTTCCGGCTAGAACGGGCGATCGGCCGCTCGGGTTAGAACGGGCCTGGCGGCCGGCCGCCATGTTTTACCACGACTTAAACGATAACACTTCAATGCATTACGATGGCTCCGATTTAAAGAAGAAATACACTAGGCTTGTAAATAAGACTTTCGCAAATTGTATAAAGCATGGTACTAAAAAAATAAACGTGCAACTTAACATTATATCACCCATTGTCATATATCGTTATTAAAATGACTCTTAAGTAAAATATCATGCGATAACAAAGGCACAATATGCATGCAATAACAAAAGTACATTAAATGTTATTCTTAATCAAATTATGGCTAGATATAAGTAGTTATTAATAAAATTCAGAGAAATAACGTTTCGCTTACCGATTTCTACGCTGCATACTTATTCATACTAGCATTACCATCACAATAAACAAGATCTATTAACGAGACTGCGGGACTGCGCAGAACGTCGTCACTATTCCGGGATGATTAAAATAAAAAGACAAAACCTGGATTGATTAATTAATTTTTTTAATTATTAAATCAATTAAATTATGTAATTAATAATTATATTTATGATATTGATCTTCCTTTACTTCGAATATCAGATCTAGAAAACCCTCGGGCTCGGAATGCGCATGCGTTATATCTTCATATCCAAAATTTTGTTATGTTCTTATTTTATTATCTTAATAATCATAACAAGAAATAAGAAGCGATTAGTAAAATTTAGAGAATTCAAAGAAATAACGTTACTCTCACCGATTTCTACGCTGCTTACTTCCGCATTATCACAACAAACAAGATCTTTTAACGTGACTGCTCAGAACGTTGTCACCGTCACTATTCCCGGATGATTAAATTAAAATAAATAAAAACTGGTTTGATTTATTGTATTTAATTATTAAATCAACTAAATTTTATGATATTATATTTATAATCTTTCTCTTCCTTTATTTCGGATCCTGAAAACCTTCGGAAATACGCATGCGTCAAATCTTCACGTCCAAAATATAATTTTGTTCTTATTTTTAAATTACATAATTGCCGGAGATCGAAATATGTATCTCCCAGATACAGAGCGTGCATAGAAATACTGAAATCGTAATAACTTGTTATAACATCCTTTTTCTTGGGTTGATCTTCATTTGAGTGAGTCGTGGTGAAACATGGTGGCCGGAACGGGCGATCGGCATCTCGGCCATGATACAGCGCCAACTAGTCTTCCATTTGGCGACCTCAGCTCCCATTTGGCATATAGACCTATATCCCAGCTGTGCCGAATTATGAATTAAGAAACACTTATACATACCATTGAACCTCGGACAGGGTTCAGAACTCGAGACAGCTCGTGTTACCACCCCATTTTTTGAGAGAGCTCTGAAATGAACTCGTGATTGATGGCTTTGGTAAAGGTGCACACAAATAAACAAATGTAAGATTTAAACTTAGTAGCTCTCCTTTTACGCGCACATTTGGTTAAGACAGGACCTACAAAGTCCACACCAACCACCACAAAAGACAGCACTTGTTGATCTACTCGAAAGGATGGCATATCTCCCATAAGTTGTGAACAACTTTATTACGGATTACAAAAATAACGCAGGATGAACAGCCTTCCGCGCGAGAAAGTTTCCATTGCAGCTAGAACAAAAACACTTTCCACAACAATGCACAGTCTATAGCGACGCGTTCGCTATATCCGAAAACGTATGGCTGGGAAGTAGCACAGTTGCAATAGCGACGCATTCGATACATCGTTCAAGTTCAAAGTTCCACAAGACAGGAGCATGAGTTTCTTATCACGCGGTTCACAACGCGAAAGTCCAATCATAATTATTGCAACTAATTCGCAACAAAATAGCATAAATCTTGAAGCAGCTGGGCTATATCCCCCTCGTCAACATGATACACTTCTGAAGATGATTCTGACAGAGGCCGCAGACTCAGCTACACTGAGCATCCCTCTAAAGATGTCACGTCACAGGAGAAGGCGAAACTAGTATGTTGTTGCTGCAGGGAGTAAAGCTTTGAGGGGTTGACCTGTGTAAAGGAAGAGATTTTTCAGAAACATTTCATACTTTTGAATCAATACCTTGAAATATGAGAATATACGACTAGTATAATGGATACAAAACTATGAATCTGAAAATCAAATTACTCAATTTATTACCATTAAGCCGTTTTTTGTATATACCTACTATCTGCATTCGTTTGATTCAGACCTATTCTTATTATGTACATCCCTACAGTTCTTTTGAAAAAGCATTCGTTTATATATCTTGACTCTGTTAACTTACTTTTTAAACCCAAAAAGATCGATTACAATGACAAAGTGAAGCTTGTAGAAGCTTCAAATATACCAGTCACACTCGCTAACATAAATACAAGAAACAACAATGTGTTTGAAATAAATTCCTTCGGCCGGACCGAAACACACTAAAACAAATCAAACAAAATCGATTTATCTACACATTGAAACAAATCGTAATAAAATGGAAATGTAAAATAATTGCTTACCTCTCAGACTTCGAGACAAAAACACAAACCAGGAAACCAGCAATCAAAACATGGCGCAGGAGTAGCCGATGCCAGATGCCAGATGATAAAGTTACGTCCAGAAGTTACACCCAATGTACGTCCATTGGAGGTAACTTCTGGATGATCTATTTTACGTAAGTTTATTACATCTAATGTACGTCTGAGAAGGATGAAAAATAGATCAACCAGGAATTACGTACATTAGGCGTCTAATAGATGTAAGATCTGGACATGTCCAGGCTGGATGAATTCTGGACGAAGCAGGATGAAAACTAGACATAAAATGGACGAATGTGCTGTGTGGGGAGTGACATCACGAATCTGAAATCGCTGTTTTTCCCGCCTTTTCCAGAGCTCAAACTTTAAGCCGCAATAAAAAAAAATAAATAATGATCAGAATTAAAAAATATCTCGGTTTCAGGGTTTTCTCGTAAGGTTGGATAGATTTAAAAAATAAAAAAAAATTATGAAACTTCCTCATTGAAAACAACCTTTTTAAATAAAACAAAATTTATATTTATCCAATTATTTGACGTAAGAAATAACATAATTCTTCATTTGGAAAAAGGCACATAAAGTTATGAACAAAGGGTTACTTTTAAAAACACTATACAGGGTGTCCCATAAATAGTGGGCCACACTTCTAGAGGGGATAGTAGACACCTAGACGAGTCAGAATCACATAGGAATCGGGGGTCCCAGACCAAATCCCAGGGAGTTAAAAATGGAGCGACACCCCAAAAAAATTATTGAAAAATTCAATCTGTAGAAGAACTACTATTGGTAAAAACTTAATCATGGTCTCAAATTTTGTGGTTTACCATGATCTTTAAAATCATTGTAAAAGTTTTCATTTTAAAAATTTTTTTACTACGAAATAAAGTCAAAAACCACAAAAATATGTGAAAAATCTGCCAAAACTTTATTTCGTATTTAGAAATCCTTTCTTTTGATTTGATAATCTGAAAGATCATAGTTGAAAACCCTTAAGTCCAAAATTTCACGTAAATACCATCAATATTAAACGCTTGAGATCTAATTAAAGTTTGATTTTTGCTTGCGAAAACAGATCCAGAAAAGAAACGTTGAGGGAAAATCTACGAATTACGGATTGATGCTTGCGAAATTTCTCGCCATTATTTGCGATACGAGATTCCTCGCCAACTTTCGCCAACAACAGATCGCCCAAGCTGTCTTGGCGATCTGTAGGAGCTTGGTATGTTTCGCCAAACTGGGAGAGAAAAGAAAGTTAGCGATTATCTATCCGTAACTCGTAGATTCTCCCTGAACGTTCGTTTTCTGGAGCTGTTTTCGCACTCAAAAAACAAACTTTAACAGGATCCCAAGCGTTTAATATTGATGGTATTAACGTGAAACTTTGGACTTAAGGGTTTTAAAATATGATCTTTCAGATTATCAAATCAAAAGAAAGGATTTCAAAATACAAAATAAAGTTTTGGCAGATTTTTCACATTTTTTTGTGGTTTTTTGACTTTTTTTCGTAGAAAAAAATTTTAAAGTGAAAACTTTCAGCATAATTTTAAAAATCATATTAAACCACAAAATTTGAGACCACGATTAAATTTTTACCAATAGTAGTTCTTCTACAAATTGAATTTTTCAATAATTGTTTTAGGGTGTCGCTCCATTTTTAACTCCTTGGGATTTGGTCTGGGAACCCCGATTCCTATGTGATTCTGACTCGTCTAGGTGTCTACTATCCCCTCTAGAAGTGTGGCCCACTATTTATGGGACACCCTGTATAATAGGGTGGAGTGAAACTGGCCAAAAATGACAAACTTTGGAAATTAAAAACGCCTGAGGTGGGAATAGGTGCCATTTACGATAAAACTTAAAAATTCAAAACTTGAGTTTGATCAATTAATATCTTCAGGTTCCACATTCACGTTAAAGTTTCGAAGTTTCATCAAATTTTACGTAAAAATGGTTATAAATGATTCCTACACAATTTTAGCTCCTTTTTCAAACTATAACTGGTTGAGTTTATATTCTTAGGATGTCAAACAACATTTTAAGACCTTCTATGAACCTGAAATGGGGGGAATTTCCGATTTTTCAAGCCCGAAATAAGGGCGCATGCCATTAAAATAGTCTAGCGACCGAAAAACAAATTTTTGAAATATCGGTACCAAATAGAGCTTAAAAGTTGCGTTTTACCCTCCTTATTCATGGAAAAATAATAAAAAAATTCGTTAAAAATAATTTAGGTGTGTTTCGGCCATAAAATTTGAAAAAATGGATCTTTTGCATAGGTATAATGGGAAAAGTCTTAATTAATCAAATTAAAGTTTTAAATGTTGTAAAAGCTTATAGTTACCTTAGTTTAGTGTATTAATAGTCAATAATACTTTTGAGTTCATTATTTATTTTTTTAAAAATCAAATTAATAGCCTAAAATTGGAAATGTGGATGAAAAAATTTAAAAATCCCAAAATTCATAAACTTTAAGTTCAAATATTTTATGTAGTCTGTAATACACATTCTTGTTTACATAAAATGCTTTTAAAACATTAAGGTTGATATTTTTACAGAAAACAGACGAAAAAAGCGAATATTGCACTACAGGCATTTTATTCCAAACTTTAACCTAAACTACCACTTTTTGTAACAAGTCTTCAAATTTAAGTGACGAAATATCAAATAAAAGGTTATGATTTGTTTTATATATAAAAGGGAAAATTTAGGATCTATTTTAAGTAATTTTAATGCTCTGATCTGAAAAAATAAATATCAATAAGTAT
Organism: Tetragnatha versicolor; assembly: GCA_024610705.1. NCBI lineage: Eukaryota > Metazoa > Arthropoda > Arachnida > Araneae > Tetragnathidae > Tetragnatha > Tetragnatha versicolor. Next base: position 11,875,431 of record JANDEH010000008.1, on the reverse strand, counting down.
AAAAATGAATTTTTCTCTCATTTGGCGATTCTAAGCTGTATGCCTTATCTACTTAGCTCAAATTACAATGCAATACCCTTTTAAATACTTTTTGACTATTAAAACACCTAATTAAGGCAACTATAAGTTTCTATTACATTTAAAACTTTAATTAGATTAATTAAGACTTTTCCCATTATACGCTATGCAAAAGATCCATTTTTCATGCTCTAGGGCCAAAACACACCTAAATTATGAGAAAACTCCAGCTCTCAAGCGTCGCCTCCAACCGTGGACCGGTTTCGCCCTTGTTAGGGCTCATCAGCACGGTATAGGAAGGTAACGCAAGAGAGCGGAGGAAGAGCTTTTAGTCTAGCCGACTATAACGGAAAAAGTGGTGACTATTGATTAGTCCTCCACTATCTGCCGGAATGAACTGCGCATTCCATAGAACAGATTTAATTTCCGAAAGGACAGGTATGAAAACGGAGTGCTTCACCACTACCTCTGGTTCGAGGAATATGTGAGAAAACTCCAGCTCTCAAGCGTCGCCTCCAACCGTGGACCGGTTTCGCCCTTGTTAGGGCTCATCAGCACGGTATAGGAAGGTAACGCAAGAGAGCGGAGGAAGAGCTTTTAGTCTAGCCGACTATAACGGAAAAAGTGGTGACTATTGATTAGTCCTCCACTATCTGCCGGAATGAACTGCGCATTCCATAGAACAGATTTAATTTCCGAAAGGACAGGTATGAAAACGGAGTGCTTCACCACTACCTCTGGTTCGAGGAATATGTGAGAAAACTCCAGCTCTCAAGCGTCGCCTCCAACCGTGGACCGGTTTCGCCCTTGTTAGAGGTAGTGGTGAAGCACTCCGTTTTCATACCTGTCCTTTCGGAAATTAAATCTGTTCTATGGAATGCGCAGTTCATTCCGGCAGATAGTGGAGGACTAATCAATAGTCACCACTTTTTCCGTTATAGTCGGCTAGACTAAAAGCTCTTCCTCCGCTCTCTTGCGTTACTTTCCTATACCGTGCTGATGAGCCCTAACAAGGGCGAAACCGGTCCACGGTTGGAGGCGACGCTTGAGAGCTGGAGTTTTCTCACATATTCCTCGAACCAGAGGTAGTGGTGAAGCACTCCGTTTTCATACCTGTCCTTTCGGAAATTAAATCTGTTCTATGGAATGCGCAGTTCATTCCGGCAGATAGTGGAGGACTAATCAATAGTCACCACTTTTTCCGTTATAGTCGGCTAGACTAAAAGCTCTTCCTCCGCTCTCTTGCGTTACCTTCCTATACCGTGCTGATGAGCCCTAACAAGGGCGAAACCGGTCCACGGTTGGAGGCGACGCTTGAGAGCTGGAGTTTTCTCACATATTCCTCGAACCAGAGGTAGTGGTGAAGCACTCCGTTTTCACACCTAAATTATTTTTTACAAATTTTTTTATTATTTTCCCATGAATAAGGAGGGTAAAACGCAACTTTTGAGCTCTATTTGGTACCGATATTCAAAAATTTGTTTTTCGGTCACTAGACTATTTTAATGGCATGCGCCCTTATTTCGGGCTTGAAAAATCGGAAATTCCCCCCATTTCAGGTTCATAGAAGGTCTTAAAATGTTGTTTGACATCCTAAGAATATAAACTCAACCAGTTATGTTATGGTTTGAAAAAGGAGCTAAAATTGTGTGGGAATCATTTATAACCATTTTTACGTAAAATTTGATGAAACTTCGAAACTTTGTCGTGAAGGTGGAACCTGAAGATATTAATTGATCGAACTCAAGTTTTGAATTTTTAAGTTTTATCGTAAATGGCACCTATTCCCACCTCAGGCGTTTTAAATTTCAAAAAAAAAGTTTTTCGCTCCACCCTACTGTATAACTAAAGATGGAAAGTATAAAACCAATCTATTATGCAATAAAATAAGACATCTTAAATCACTGTTAGGTGGCCGATCGATCTGAGCAAAGAGGGATAGATTTAAGAAAAAAAATAAGGGGTTGATTTGAGAGAGGAAAAAGGGGTTTACTCATCGGTTCATGAGAACGAAGGATGAGTTGGGGATCCCCATGATTTTTAAATCTGGTACCTTATTAATTCTCGATTACGATCGTCTCTTGGAGCGGAAGTCGGCTCTCTCTCTCCGGTCTGCTCAGCTTCATCGGGATCCACTCCTGTGACACTCACCCTCTCTGTCTCTGATGGGGGTGGAAAAATGCTTTTCGTATTTATATGAGGGGTTTAGGGTCGTAGGTTAGGAGTCTCTCAACCAATGAGGGACTCTCAGGGATGGAAAAGAGAACTCTCTCTCTTCACCCAGGAGGGTGTCATGGCGTCGTCTTCTAAAATTAAGACTAAAAACTTGCGAACATGTTTTGACATAGTTGATAATTATAGGGTAAATTAAGTGGAAATTATGGCTAGAAAATAACATTTCAAGGCGTTTTGATACCGCCACATAAGCAAGGGGATTAAAGTGACCTTGGTTAACAATTTCATACAGTATTAATAACTACCTTAATTAACAAAGTCAAAACAACGTACAGCTAACGTAAATGAACCAGAAAAAGAAAAAAAAACTAAGAAGTTTTCACACTACCGCATTCAGACTCGACTATAACAGAACATAAAGGATACATTGGATTTAATTACCTCAGAAGCATTTGGATTAGAATTAAGGAAAGAATTACAAGATTTAGTTTATTTGGAATGGCTTTTCTTTTAACTCATGGGAGGCAGCTATAGGTTTTAGTTATGTTTAGTCTGTACGCAGTAGGGTGGTCCATATGTCTATGGAGAAAATTTTTTTTTTGAAAAGTTGAACTCTCACCCTCCAGTTTGGTGACATTATGTGAGTTAATGCCCCTGTTAAAATATTAGATCATTTAAAGGTTATTTAGAGGTAGCTCAAAGGCTTTGAAGTTTTAGCCATTAGCGTCTATGGATAAACGCATGTTTTCGGTAAAGGAATTTACATTTCAATTGATGTAGCAGTAATATGTGTTTATAAAATGTATATTTGTTTTAGTCATAACAAGATAATTATAATATAAGTTTATGACAAAGATTATTCCTTGTCTGGAACTCGCATAACAACTTCTCGAACTCTAAATAACAACTTTTCATCCAACTCCAAATTAAACGTCTACTTCCAATCAAAAACATTAACACCAACTAGCTAAACTGCTAGAGCTGGTAAAAAATGCTATTTACTTTGCCTTCTTGACTTTGTGAACTGAGACAAGATAATTTCTCGATTAAGCATTGATCTTTTTGTGCGAAATTCCTTCTAACTAAAGGTATTTACTTCAGAGCTCTAGGTGCCTTCCATCATGTAAAGTAGATAATGAAGATTATTTACTGTTTAAAGATATGGCTATTTCATCAACAGTTTAAAGTTTAAATTATAACTATCAAGGTTTAAAAGAGGAACGATACAAAAGCTATTAAAACGACTTGATGTCAAAACAAAAGATATCCACCTGTAACGGTGAAATCTGTCACTCCTCATTGCAATCTATAATTAATTAAATTAATGCAATTTTATATGAGCATGAACAGGAGCTTCTGTTGAGATAGTAGCAATGAACCAGTGCTTCATTTGTATAAAAGTGCTACAAACAGGTTAAACTCTTATAAAGCCTTCTCTCTTGGTTTTAGTTTAAACATAAAACTGTTGATGAAACAGCCATATCTTTAAACAGTAAATAATCTTTGTTATCCACTGTATATGATGGAAGGCACCTGATGGAGCCTGAAGTAAATACCTGAGACTCCTCACACAAATAGATCAATGCTTATTCGAGAAATTATCTTGAGTTTTTGTGTGATTGCTCCTCATATCACAAAGTCAAGAAGGCAAAGTAAATAGCATTTTTTACCAGCTCTAGCAGTTTAGCTAGCTGATGTTAATGTCTTTGAGTGGAAGTAGACGTTAGTATTTAGAGTTGGATGAAAAGTTGTTATTTAGAGTTCGAGAAGTTGTTATGCGAGAGTTCCAGACAAGGAATAATCTTTGTTAAAAACTTAAAATTATAATATATAATAATAATAATATATAATAATAATTATAATTAAATTATACATAACTTGTTATGACTAAAACAAATATACATTTTACAAACACATATTATTGCTATATCAGTTGAAATGTAAATTCCTTTACCGAAAACATGCATTTATCCATAGACGCTAATGGCTAAAACTTCAAAGCCTTTGAGCTACCTCTAAATAACCTTTAAATGATCTAATATTTTAACAGGGGCATTAACTCACATAATGTCACCAAACTGGAGGGTGAGAGTTCAACTTTTCAAAAAAATTTTTTTTTGGACCACCCTAGTACGCAGCAATGGGAAAATATATATAAATTCAAAAAAGGTTAGCATTCCCGGCTTAGTAATTTAATGGGAATCTCACATTGAATTGCGAGGGAGGACACGCAGTAACTATACTTTCTCTGCAGAGCTCTCTCCCGGGTTAAGGGGGTCAGGTAAAGAACGCAGTAGAAATACAGTCAACAACATGAGTCACTGAACATCCTTTGGAAGGAAACCTTTTTGGGAGAGTGTTTTTTTTTTTGAGGTTCGTCTGGTACTGTGAATAAGGTTTTTGTCACGAACAAAAGTGAGGGTAATTGCGAGGGAGGACACGCAGTAACTATACTTTCTCTGCAGAGCTCTCTCCCGGTTAAGGGGGTCAGGTAAAGAACGCAGTAAAATAAATTTAATATATTGTAATTAAATTACATTTATGAGTTTTTTAAACTGTGGTTTAATTTATTCAGTTAACACAACAGATTTAAAATTTAATTTAACTAACCGGAATTAAAAGTCAAATATAATTTTTTTTTAAATTTAATTACTATAAATAAATTTAACTAATTATAATTAAATTACATTTAAGAGTTTTTAAAAATTATGGTTTGATTTATTCATTTAACAGATTTAAAAATTGGGTGCTTCTGTAAAGCTTTTTGTTCGTTCCTTCCAGTTTCTTCCATTTCTTCCGGTTTTTTCCAGTTTCTTCCGGTTTTTTCCAGTTTCTTCCACTGTCCTGGAAGAAACCCAACCCTGGTTATAGGGTTCTTTTCCCTGAATTGGATTTGAAGAACCGGCCCTTTTATCTAAGCTAACCCGAAGAGATTCAAATTCGTCTAGCTTTTCCGCTAGATCTAATGGATTGTTCATTTTTATCCAATTATCAATGAAATGATCTCTGGTTTTTAAAGGAACTCTGTATTTTACTTGGTTTGTAATTATTAAGTCTCGTAGCTTTTCAAAAGTGTCAACCTCTAACTCTCTTAACCAGTCATCAAAGAAGGAAGATATCTCAAGGGAGAAATTCCTCCAAGAATCCTGAGGTTTTTTAAGAGATCCAAAGAATTGAGCTTTTAACTGCTCTGGATTTAGTTTATATGTTTTTAAAAGTAAATTTTTTATGATCATAGTTAGTGATAATCTCTTCGGGTTCTCTTGTAACTTTATTTGCTAATTCTGCCGGCAAAACTCCTAGCAGATAGGCCGTCCATTCCTCTCTTGGAACTTTGGCAAGACTGGCTTTTATTTCAAAATTTTTTAAAAATAGAACAATTTCATCTTCTTTTGGATTAAATTTTTCCATAATCCCAATTAAATTAATTTTAGAAGAATTATTTCCGTTTTTATTTTTGTTTTCATTATTCAACTTTATTTTTTCTAATTCTCTCATATGTGCCAAATTTTCATTTCTTTCTCTCTTTTCTTCCAATAAACGATCTGCTATTTCTTTAATTTCGCTCTCTTCAGCTCCCTTAAGTATATCTTTCTTAATCTCTTTTATAATCATCCCTTCATTAGGGTGGTCCATATGTCTATGGAGAAAATTTTTTTTTTGAAAAGTTGAACTCTCACCCTCCAGTTTGGTGACATTATGTGAGTTAATGCCCCTGTTAAAATATTAGATCATTTAAAGGTTATTTAGAGGTAGCTCAAAGGCTTTGAAGTTTTAGCCATTAGCGTCTATGGATAAACGCATGTTTTCGGTAAAGGAATTTACATTTCAATTGATGTAGCAGTAATATGTGTTTATAAAATGTATATTTGTTTTAGTCATAACAAGATAATTATAATATAAGTTTATGACAAAGATTATTCCTTGTCTGGAACTCGCATAACAACTTCTCGAACTCTAAATAACAACTTTTCATCCAACTCCAAATTAAACGTCTACTTCCAATCAAAAACATTAACACCAACTAGCTAAACTGCTAGAGCTGGTAAAAAATGCTATTTACTTTGCCTTCTTGACTTTGTGAACTGAGACAAGATAATTTCTCGATTAAGCATTGATCTTTTTGTGCGAAATTCCTTCTAACTAAAGGTATTTACTTCAGAGCTCTAGGTGCCTTCCATCATGTAAAGTAGATAATGAAGATTATTTACTGTTTAAAGATATGGCTATTTCATCAACAGTTTAAAGTTTAAATTATAACTATCAAGGTTTAAAAGAGGAACGATACAAAAGCTATTAAAACGACTTGATGTCAAAACAAAAGATATCCACCTGTAACGGTGAAATCTGTCACTCCTCATTGCAATCTATAATTAATTAAATTAATGCAATTTTATATGAGCATGAACAGGAGCTTCTGTTGAGATAGTAGCAATGAACCAGTGCTTCATTTGTATAAAAGTGCTACAAACAGGTTAAACTCTTATAAAGCCTTCTCTCTTGGTTTTAGTTTAAACATAAAACTGTTGATGAAACAGCCATATCTTTAAACAGTAAATAATCTTTGTTATCCACTGTATATGATGGAAGGCACCTGATGGAGCCTGAAGTAAATACCTGAGACTCCTCACACAAATAGATCAATGCTTATTCGAGAAATTATCTTGAGTTTTTGTGTGATTGCTCCTCATATCACAAAGTCAAGAAGGCAAAGTAAATAGCATTTTTTACCAGCTCTAGCAGTTTAGCTAGCTGATGTTAATGTCTTTGAGTGGAAGTAGACGTTAGTATTTAGAGTTGGATGAAAAGTTGTTATTTAGAGTTCGAGAAGTTGTTATGCGAGAGTTCCAGACAAGGAATAATCTTTGTTAAAAACTTAAAATTATAATATATAATAATAATAATATATAATAATAATTATAATTAAATTATACATAACTTGTTATGACTAAAACAAATATACATTTTACAAACACATATTATTGCTATATCAGTTGAAATGTAAATTCCTTTACCGAAAACATGCATTTATCCATAGACGCTAATGGCTAAAACTTCAAAGCCTTTGAGCTACCTCTAAATAACCTTTAAATGATCTAATATTTTAACAGGGGCATTAACTCACATAATGTCACCAAACTGGAGGGTGAGAGTTCAACTTTTCAAAAAAAATTTTTTTTGGACCACCCTACCCTCCATCAACGGTGACATCTAACTCCTCAGCTAAAGCTAATAATTCAGTTTTGTTTAAACGTCCCAAACCTGCCATTTTTATCTGTCAACCAATCTACTTTATTACCTTACAAAATAGGTTCACAAACAAATAATCCAACTAAAACTCTTAAAACACTTCTTACCCACAAAAATGCACAGATATAGTAAACTTCATATCAAATGGGATAACTATAATATTCAAAATCTACATCAATGAATACAACAAATTATTTAAAATCGTAAATCTATCATTTTTAACACATCATTTATCATTTCACTTATATCAACTTTTAAGAACATACTTAGAATAACTTCCAAAACCAATAGGTGTACTCACATTTTTCGTAGAATTCCGTAGAAGATAAACTTGAGAACGGATAATTGCACAAAATAAAGGCCGAAAAACGCGCACTGAACACTATTTGAAGAATTCCGTAGATGATGAACTTGAGAACGGATAATTGCACAAAATAAAGTCCGAAAAACGCTCACTGAACACTATCGCGCACAGGAGCAGAGGGCAAACGACATCGGAGACGAAACAGCTAGAAACAGCCAGGGGCCTTAGCATCAACATGTCGAAATGAGCACCGACATCGGAATTTGCCATATCACGTGACCGATGACGTCAAATTCCGACACTTGCAAAAAATCCGTAGCACGAACCGGTCCAAACCGACTGAAATGAATCGACGTCGAGATTATAGATCGAAATTGATGTCGGAGTGGCAACAAAACAAATCACTTGCTAGGTGGGTGGAAGGAATATCGGATCCAGCAAAGTTCGTGTGACGTCAAGGACCGGAAACAGCACATCGCTGATCTGGTTGCTCCTAGCAACCGAAGTATCCTCGTCCGCGTCCGTAGTTGTTTTGTTAGGTTACTTATTAGAATATGGATTCTGCTAATTCTTTTGACGCTTTTAAAGATATATTAAAAAATTACGAAATAAAAATATTTCCGAAATTTAATGTTTTTGAAAGGTCAAAAGGATTTTTGGATGAAAAACGAGAGTAGTTTCTCAGTATTAAAATTTTAGCCTATTAGAAAGGATTGAGAGAGATTCACATTTACTTAAAAATTTCCAATTATATGATTTAACTTCCTAAAATTTTTTTATGAACAACAAATTTTTATTTTATGTGGAGGTTAAAGGGTATTTTATCTATATTTGAAATAAAAATTTTTAATGATAAATTTGAAGACATAAGTTCAGACCCCTGAGCATAACTTTTCAACCATGAAATCACCTGTATTATACTGAATAAAGAGCAATAAGCCCACAAAATATTTTTTTATTATATATATAATTACATTGTATAGATTTCTTATTGCAATCTTGAAAATTTATTTAATCTCATGTAAATCTTACCCTGTTCCTATATTCATCACCTCCATATCTAGGAGAAATTTCTGCAGATATGAATATCCACTGGAAAGATGGACTCCCTAATTTTCATTTAGGGTCAAGAATTTACACTTATCAAGGGAAATATAAAAATCGTGGGAAAAAGCGGAAATACATGGAAACAAAGCAAGGGCAGGTAGAAATTAGACTGATGGTAGTTGCGCTATATATGTTTACTTGACATTTATTTTGATAATGATATATTAACAGTATACAACATTAACATAGATGACAAACTTCATGGTCCTCATGTCTGGGTCACCAATGAAATAGTCCCACAAAATAATAACATTTTATTAAAAAACACTAAACCTTTATTTCCTTATCTTAAACCAAACTAAATTTTTAAACAATTGCAAAAGTTGATGATATAGTTACCAGCAGTTAAAAGGGCAGGCCGTGCTCTGTGTTGCAGTCGTATTTATTTGAATTTTGATGACGAACCTCATGGTTCGCCACACACATAACATTGTTTCATCGGGTTGCCACTGATGAGTCCCCTTTTAGATTGCTTTTATTGGCATTTAATACTATGAATATACATATTTCTGTATTAGCATCATACCAAAGTGTATTTAATGATTCTATCCAAACAGATAGGAGTTAAGTTTGTGAAATGGTCTTATAATTTTTTACAATGCGAAATATGGGAGAAAACAATCGTCATTGTTTACTTCCAAAAGTTATGTACTTAATCATACCTGGAACAGGCCTTAGCTAAAATTTCAGGACTATTTTAGGATTTAAATATCACATTATATGATAGATAGGTTATGTTCTTAATCTACATTCAATCCAATAATTTTTTTAGAATCAAATTAATAGGTTTGAAAAGCAGAGCACTGTAACTATGAATATTTAACTTAGGTTCAATATCAATCTGTATGAATTATATTCCTTTCTAATTTCCTTTGGTTCGGCAAAAGGTGACCACTGTTTTCAAAACACGTACAATTTGACCCAAACTACCAAGAAATTGGATTGTCCAGCATCGATAACAAATCCAGGTGCAAATAAAAGTCAGAAGCAGTATATAAAGCTCAAAACCTTTGCTAAAAAGGGATTAGCAGGGAGAGTAGGAATGAAAGTCAATGCAATGAAAAAGGCAAGAAAAGTAATTGTAACTAGTTAAAAATGAAAATTTAAGAAATTGAACAAATTGACGTTGCATTTATAAAATTAAAATAAATCTATTTTGAAACATTCTAACTATGCTTTTTCTAAATAAATACAGTAGAACTTACATAGTGCCACCCCTTCCGAGACCAAAAAATAGTTGCTTTAACTAATATTCCTAATTGTCAGTGTTATAAAACAATTGGTACTTTATTACTAATTGTCATGATGCAGGCCACACTTTATCAAGGGGATGTGTTGTTATATAGGTTCTACTTTATAACAAAATCACACGTAAATAAACACAAATCTGGTAAAATGATGTAAATTATATGGTAATGAAAGATTTAATTATCTTAAAGAAATAATTTTTAAAGGTAAGGTTTCCATAAAGATGATAAAACATTTGTTGTTATGAGTACTTAAGTATAATTTTTAATAAATTAAAGGTAATACTTTAAAGAAAAGTTTTTTACCTGTAAATGTTTTTAGGGATACTTTTATTCGATCATACAGTTTCAATGATCAATGTATGATCATTTAAAATTCCTTCCCCAATGATAATTTTTCTAAATACGATTACACTTGGAACTCCCTTCTCTTTGGCTAAACGATTAATATTATATTACACGTTCTAAAACTTGCCCCACAGTTTAGCAAGTTGTCCAATTTCTATCAAATTTATGGTGTAAGTAGTACGGATACTGCTGTTAATTATGCAATAAATTTTTTCATTTTATTATGTTTTGTTTCGTTAAACGTGCCTGGCAAAATGTCCCTTCGTAACGCTCTCATTCTACATTAGGTCCTAGCTCTTTAACGGGGTATCTGCGTCTCCCCATTCCCATTAACATCTACCTTTCGACCACGGCCTAATTGCCCGGAAGAAAACTTTTATCCTCCCCATTCCTATTGGAAATAAGCTTGCCTAGGTTTCCTCCCCACCAAATATTGATGATGAATTCAGAATTACCCTGTATATGTACAATTAAATGTTTCTTTAAAAAAATTAAGGTCAAAAAAACACCTGTAGTACTTATAAGACATACTTCAAAAGTACAATAATTATGTTATTCATGCAAATCGCAGTTATGCTGTCCCCCTTACTATATAATTGCATATTTTATCAAAATATTAGTGTTCTACTGTTATGCATAAACTATTGATATCAGGACTCAAACTCATTTAAAACATACTTACATAAATACTAAAAAGCTTATATATTACAAGATTTTCCTATATTACTCATGGAAATGCATATGATAAATTGATAAATATTTGTGTTATAACATACCAGAAGTGTTGATCACATAGTTATGTAGATAAAGGAAGACATCGGCCAACTGATGGGATTTATTACGTTGAACAATAAAGCCTAAGAAGTGTCACTGAGAAATGTGAAGTTAAAACCACCAGCATTACCCCAGTGACATTTTTTGGGCCAGAAGACGTTCTTCATAGATACTTAAACAAATTAAATACTCAATAGACTTATAACTTTCGTTACTCGAAAAAAGGAAGTTACCAATTTGCGGTTAGGTTTAATCATTCAACAGTAGCACAAGAACATCGGAAAAACTAATAAATAGGCCAAGTGAAAATATTATACTTCCAAAAGATTACCAGAAGTACAAAAAAGCTTATAAAATTCTATTTCTGACTAAAGACGCCATCTTCGTAAATGTCAACAAAAATAAAGCGAAACAGAGTTTACACGGTAGGGGCGCCACGATGTGCTGTTTCCGGTTCGTGACGTCAGACAAACTTTGCTGGATCCGATATTCCCTCGACCTGCTAGGTGATGCAAGTTCACAGGACGTACTAGGCGATTACCAACTCGAATCGTGATTGGTCAATTTCAGGGCGTAACTTATCACTATTATCCCAACGTCATACCATTCAGCCAATCATAGACCAAGCTGAGAATTCGCCTAGTGCGTCCTGTGAACTCGCGGCACTTGCCTCTGAGAAGGTGAAATCCCCTTTTCGATGTCGAAATGCGTGTTTGAGTGTTTCTGCCGATGCTTTTGAAGTTGAACTAAAGTAAGTTATTCATAATTTTTTTATCATTAGATCATATTATGTGTGTTCTGAATTGTTTTTACAGTTTTATAACTTCTAAAACTATATTTTCATGCGTATATATATTTAACCCTACAGTGATCGCGTGAGTCGCAAGACTCCGAACATAAATTAGTGCAATGAATGCAATTTTTCTAAATAAGAATTTTTAAATTTATCCACGTTATTAAGAAATAAGTTAATAATAGTTTTTAAGGCGTTACTAGTGATTCTGCTCAAATATAATTTTATTGTGCCGACCTAAAACTGTAGTGTTAGTATGATTGTTGTGTTTATGATTCACAAATCTTAATGTGCTCAGACAAATTTTACTTTCTTAAAGACAGTGCAATGGGTACTTTTGAAATTTTTATGGGACTTATCCCAATTTTTTACTACTAAACTATATTTACTGTCAGCCAATGCACGGACTGTTTATGTTTTACATTCACAACCTTCAGTCTAAAGTAACAGTTTTGATTATATATCTATGTATAATTGTAATTGCATCTCCTTTCTGGTTTACCAATTTCTTAATTTGCTTGAACTGTAGGTGTACTAACTCTTCGTCTAGCGTAGAGATATCCCTACAAAATTCCGCAGGGTCAATCATCTTTACCAGTGGCGAATCCAGAGGGGGGGGCTGTGGGGCTGCAGCCAGTGGCGGATCTACGGGGGGGGCTTTCGGGCTGAAGCCCCCCTCAAAACGTCTAATATTTTACTAAGTTTGTCAAAACGCAAAATATTATATCCGAAATTTGGATGAGGCGTACCAAAAGGAGTTGAAAAAGTAGGGTTTTTGACTTAAATTTCCAAAAATTTTTTGGGGGAGGACCCCCAGACCCCCCTTTTAGTGGTTTCAGTAGGATAATTCACTACCTTTTCCGTATTACCCTTAACAAGAAGATTCAATTGGATTATGAAAATTCTTAGCCCCCCCAAAACACGGTCACGGTTGGGGGGTGATGTCAGTCGCCTACACGTTGGTGCCCCCTGTTCTCGCTAAACGACTGATTACTTGTCGCCTCGAAAGCAGCCCTTTCGGTAACCTCCCAGATGTCACAGCCGGATCCCCCACTGCCTTTGCGACACATAAGGAGACTTATTTCTCATTCTATTAAGTCTAATCGTCTCCGCCAGTACAAAGAGGATGCTTCCCAAAAAATGTGGAATTCTCTATTATCTGCAAGAATTCCTAGTTCCTTGCCAAGAGCAGTTGGTGTGGCCTGTTTCAGACTTGCCACTGGCCATGACTATTTACAAAAACATCTACACAGGATCGGGCTGGCAGTAACAGATGCTTGCCCTCTCTGTGACACTGAAGATCCAATGACTGGAGCCCACCTCTACATTTGCCCTGCTGTTTTTAATTGTGTTTCTTTTTCTGTTGGTGAAAGTGATTTTGGTGTCTATTTTAATCGTTCTTTGCTGTACTGGGCTGCTCGTCGACTAATGACCGAAAGGTCGGAGACGGGCATAGGATAAAAAAAAAAAAAAGCCCCCCCAAAACCAAATCCTGGATCCGCCACTGGCTGCAGCCCCCCCAGGAATAAGACATTCAAGTTTTGGTAATAGCAGTAAAGCCAAAAAAGAAATTTCAACACGTTGCGGATATTCGGTGGTGTTACCCAAAGCAGGGACTAATCCAGGATTTTAAACTTAACCCCCATTTTTGTGAAAAACTTACACATCCTTTTAATTTTTGTGAAAAATTGAAAAAGCTTTTTCATTATTGTGACATTTCATTATTGTGAAGGGGAACTATAAAATTAATGAAAACAGCATTAAATTACTTGTTGCTATAGTTTTATAGCAATTTAAAGACTAATTAAACCATAAACAATTTGTCGGTCATTAAAAAATAATTTTAGAATTTTTGTGAAAGGGCCGTTTTTGCGAGTACATTTTTTGTGAAGGTATCGTTTTTTCGAGTATATTTTTTGTGAAGGTGCCGATAAACGGTACCTAGATTGGCCAGCATTAGCCCTTGCAAAGGGTCTCAAAATGAACCAGAACCCTACTTTTAAGGGTAAAATTCCAAAATTTACTGGGGGAAGACCCCCAAACCCCCTCGAAATTTTGAAATCTAATAAGTCAGTTTTTCCTTGAAACTTTAGGGATTTACAAAGAATGATCCTCTTTTATGTGTCCTAAAGTGTCTCAACATGAGTTAAAATGCCACTTTTAGGGGCAAAATTTAAAAAAATTTCTGGAATAGGAACTCCTAAACCCCATAGAAATTTTACCATTCATAATACCATTGACTTTTTTTCGTTGAAAATTCTGCCGCATACGAGTGGTGCTCTTGCTCTTTGGGTGGAATTTAAAGGGCTTCAAAATGAGCTAAAACACTATTTTGATGGGAAAATTTCCAAAATTTTCTGGGGGAGGACCCCCAGACCCCCCTTTTACTTCGAGTTGACATTTTTACACAATTTTGAAATTTAGGCCACCAAAATTAAAACGTTACGAATTCATCTCACCTAAAACTTAGTATTCCTAGGTGAGACCTCAGAAAGATGTCGAGTAACCCCCCTTAAACAAAATTCTAGCTACGGCACTGGCAACCCCCCTCCCCCGTCAGTTACTTACATATAATATTTTAACAGCTAATAGCAATTAAGTTATTTCTGAAACTCAGCCCCCCCCAGACAAAAATCCTGGATTCGCCACTGATCTTTACAGAAATGCTTTAATGCACTCATAATTGTATCCAAGAACACTTTCAGTTGGGCTTTAAATTAATAATCAATAAGTTAATGTATAATATATTTCTAAATTTTATGAAAAAGATAATTGGTATTGTAAGTATTGAGCCAAACTGGTTACTTCTCGCCAAGAACTACCCCTCCTCTCCTTCGAAGAAGTTTTAAGAGTTGGGACTTAATTGGTTATCAGAAATGGGATGCTTAAGTAGCCAAGCTAGCTGCCCTAATTTCCTGCTTGGATTTCCTCGTTTCCAACCGCTTCCCAAAAAAAGACAGACTTTATAGAGCTGTCGCTAAATTGGCTCTAATTGGCAGCCGCCATTGGAATTTACATCAAATATGTTCCCCAGATGATTAATTGAACTACTATTTCATTTTTTTACTAACGACTAGTTCAAAATTGGTTTCTGTTCACCTTATAAATTTTTGTAGGTTTTTGGTCCTTTGCTGTTGCATCAGGAGACTAGCTAACAACTATGTGTAAACATCATGAAGCTGTTTTTTGAAGCAGTCGAGTGTTCTGTTCCTGATGTATTCAAGTTTTCCAGAAAAAAGTGACGGTAATATTTTCTAAAAATAGGTACAGTAAAGCACCGTTTATACGTCTTTCAAGGGACCAACGTAAAACGGCGTATAAATGAAAAGACGTATAATTGAAAACAATTTTGATTATTTGAATTAATTGGGACTTGGCGAAAACGACGTATAAATGTAAAAGACGTATAAACGGTGCCTTACTGTATATATATAATTTAAATTGGTTTGTATATATATAATTTAAATTGGTTTATTCTATTTAGAGCTGCATCTATCTTAATCCATTACTACTTTCATTATATCATACCATATTGATACTGTAGGATAAGCCATGTACAAGCACCATATATTATGATAAATCCCACAAACAATCAAATATGAATACTATTAAAATATCTTAACTAGCGTTGGTACTCAAAATTTTTGTTATAGTTTTATTTGTAATTTGTAACACATTGACAACATAATCTAATTGACAAAGTCGGAAAATATTTTATGTAAGTCCTTCACCACGACCATTGGCGATTCGGACGTTCTCCAGATATTGACAATCATTTCTTTTTTCGCTATTGAGGATCTACATAAATCTTCTCCAGCAAAATTTGCACCCGGCTAATCCTAAAATACCACCCTTTTTTCATGCAGTACATTATGTTAGTATACTATATGTTTTTAAGCGTATTAGTACCTTGATAACATTTGCGGAACACTCTTTACTACTTGGTTCAATATCTGTCCTGCTAAATATCAAGCTATTTTAGATGCCTGAAATTAGAAATGACACTAAAATTGCAAACTGATAAATTTTAAATATACAGCTACATCAATGACATGCATAATGTTGGTATATTTGAATATTTTATGCTAAATACAGCTTGGTGATATTTAGCAGGACAGGTAACAGATTTAAAAAATGATGTGAATGTAAAGAACACAGAAATGTGTTTTGATGTTCCGTTGAGATAGGTAGTCCCTATTTGCACGCACACTTTTCTAAACAGACGAGAAGTTTCAGCTTGCTCAAACGTCAGACCAATTCGCTTCATAGTACAGTTGGCGCAAGTTAGTGCCAAGTTGCTGAATCTGCAGCATTGTTTTTATTTTTTGCTATACATTATAAGTACTTTGCATGGGCGCCCATATGTTAAAACTCAAGGGGGGGTCCAAGAAAAATTTTTGGTTTTCAGTCAGGCATTTTTTTTGTTTTGAGGGGAGGAGGGTTTGGTTCAAAGTTATAGAAGTTTATGTTTCACTCATGTATTGTACGTAGTACTTTTTAACACCCTCTAATTATAGTTTTTAATCTTTTTACACGTAATGTAGAAATCTACTTGTTCACAATATACCTAGTCGATACTAAAAAGAGGGGGTCTGGGGGTCCTTCCCCCAGAAAGTTTTTGAAATTTAACTATTAAGAGTTTAGCTTAAAATCATAATAAAGTATTGATATAGTAGAAAATATAAAACAGAATGCTGAATAAAAATTATTTATTATGGTTAAATGAAGATCAAACCAGTATGCATGTAATCGGGAATAGCCATTTTGTTTATCAGAAGACATATCTATTACTCAATACCCAGTCGCTTCAAAACCTTCAAGGTGGAAAGATGTCAATCATCTAAGTAAAACTGAATTATCTCACAATAGTTAATTTTTATTATTATTTTAAGCATCACATGCAAAAACTTTAAGCGTTCTAGTAAAAAATATGCATTTTGCAGACATGCCGGTTTGATTTCACAACGATGAAGTGTTGTGACTATTGCTTCTATTTGAAGCATATTCACATTTTGTTGGACTTTGATCTTCATGAGTTTTTGTTTTTAGGATGCAAGGAATGTTGAAAGATGAACTGACATGCTGTAATAGATACCTGTTATTCCAATTGGAAGCGTTATGAAAAGAAAATCTTTCAATTAATGTAGTAAGTATCTGTTAATGTTTTAAGTACTTGATTCTACTCAATTATCCACATGGGTCAAACTATTTTTGATAATGACAAATGTCTAAGTCTTCCCAATATGTTTTTAATTTATTTTAACTTAACTAGAATCACAAAGAGTTGAAGGTAAACTAAAAGTTGAGCCCCCCCCAAAAAAATGTTGTTTGTTCCAATTACAGCACATGTTAAACCCTGATTCTGAGGGTCACATTTTTTTGGGGGAACCTCCAGATCCTCTTATCTTATTATTTAGAACTAGTAGTTCTCTCTTAAACAGTGTTCGCAGTGAACTGTTGTCAACCTGAGTCCCAGGGACCCACTTAGGAAAAAAATGTGGGTCCGTAAACAAAAAAATTGAGTCCCTAAAATTTTATGGGAAAGACGTGTTTTTATAGTTTAAACAAACAAAAACACTAATAATATTCCACAAATTATTATAAAATAAGAAAGTATTGATTTATTCTTACAAATTCAATCTCTTTTGACAAATTTTTTTGTTTGCACTATATCATTTTTAAATTTTCATCTTTTGAACCGAACCCTTGCAAAGATATATATTATCGATCATTAAATTACTGATTAGTTCTCCCAATTATTTCTTAGGCTTGTCTTTACTCTTTTCATGCATGAGTGGGCTCTTACAACTACTGCAGAGCTTACTGAAATAACTAAAATATACTGAGTCCAGTTTTGCGAATTGGAGGAAATTCTAGCGGTCTACTTCTACTACTATTCGGCGCGGCAGTTTCAGAGCTGGCCGTTTGGGCGCGGGTTGATTTGGCGCCAAAAATAAAATTAAGTTAAATAGAACTCTCATAATCCTTCTAAAAATTAAAAGAAAAAAATTTGTCTCGCGCCGAAACGGCCGCGCCTAATCAGCCGCACCCAAACGGCCGCTCCGAATCGTCCCATTCCGATATTTAAGGGATATAAATTTAAATTTTTTCAAATAATCCCCACTTTTTTTAATTCCCATATTATTTCCAAGAAAAATCGCAAGTTATTACGTTTTTTCAACACGAATTTTAAAGAAACCTTAAACCTTTGTTTTAAAACTACTATGCTTTAAATGGGTAAGTAAGTGCCAGTGGGTGGTTTGTAAAAGGGTTTTGAAGTGTTTATTTCTTTGGTAATTATTAAATCAACGTTTATTAACCTTTTCCGAGAAGGGGTCCTCAATCCTTGAGCTGTCCCCATCATTATTCCATTGTTTAAGACATCTATAACTAGTATGTAATAAATTGAACCCAGTGACAATTTTAAAATCTTAATATTGGGATATCAGTCTCAATACAATTTTGGTTGAGTATCATCAGCTTACATGAGAAAAGAACCGAGTTGCTTTTAAAAATGGCTGAACCGTGCTAAAGAACAAGCAAATCTTGGCAAGCTGAAATGTGTTCGTTAGGTTGGTGAGATGGCATGGAGCTAAAGAAAACATTTAGATATTGCCTAATTTTGTGTAACCTTGTATGAAATTTTTTTTGAACTCAAATTTCCTGTATCTTAATTGTGTGTAGCATTTATTTCATCTAATGATTTGTTTCCTATTTCAGATTAACTTGGAATTGAAAGATGATGAAAATGATGTATATTACTGTTAATATTATATTTGTATTTGAATAAACTTCCAGTCTGTTTTTATCTACATATTTTCTTGTTATTTATTTCTTATAATGACCCTGTACATTGCATTTTGGTGAAAGTTTAAATTTGAATTTTAAAAATATTTGATAACTGTTACCCTTTAATTGAGGTAGTTGCAACAACAAGCTAATAGTCAAAAGCTTTACATTGAGGCGCTGGCAACAACGAGCCAACTAAAATATAAAGTTGTTGGAGTTAGCTCGTTGTTCAGGGAAATGCCTCAATTGGGAAAACCTCTCCAATCCCTGTTCTGAGGATGAAATTTTTGTCCATTTAAAACAACTTGTGTTTATTGTTTTTTAATTTTCAAGTGTTAAAGCAGGTATGGCCAACTGGCATGCCACTTAGTGGCACAAAAAGATGAAGAATGTGTTTTGAAACTTTTTCAAATGACATCTAAAATTGACATTAAATAATCTAATTTTAACATCTGTGTGTATGAGATAAGTTGTATTAATTTAGATGACTAGGGGTGAAAATATCTGAACAATTGAAAATGAATGACCTCACAATAGCAGTATTAATCATTTAGTATTCATTGGCAGTAAAACTATTAAGAATTATATAAATGTTTAATTTGGTTCATTTTTATTATATTAATTTTTTAAGCTCTTAAATTTTATTCTTAATAAAACTTTTGAATAAAATCAAGTAATTAAATCAGAGCATTTGTTTTCTTACTAAAATCCCTTAAAAGTTCTAATATAATAATCTCATAACTTATTAACAAAAGCTCCATACTTGGATAATGGGTTTTTAGGGTTTTTGGAAAGGGTTTTTACACTCATGCACGTGCAAGACATTTTTCTTGGCTATTTTTTTGTGCTGATTACAGATATTTCAACAAAAACGTAGTGACTCTGGTTTGAAATTTTTTAAAAATGATTTAAAAAGGGTTTAATACTACACTCATGCACGTGCAAGACGTTTTTCTAGGCTATTTTTTTGTGCTGATTACAGATATTTCATCAAAACTGTAATTTAAAATTTTTTGAAATTTTAAATTTTTAAAAAATAATTTAAAGACGGTTTAAGGGGGCCCTCGGGCTGAAAAGTTTGGAGACTCCTGAGCAAAGACGATTCTGGGCAAGATCTGATCATCTGACTAGGACTCCGTAATTATTTCCTTTTTAGTTTTTGTTTCCAGACGTATGCTCTGAACCCCCTTGAATAGATATTTTAAATTAATAGAGTAATAAATTCATGCTTAAGATGGTATCCTCTCTCTAATGTCATTATCTAGATCTAGGAACAAACAATTTTTTATTTAGAGTAGGGTGTATTCATTATGCACACTAATGATTTTACAATTTAAGAAATAGCACTATATTTTGAAATATTAATAAATTTTAGTTTTAAAAAATTCTATAAAGGTGGTAGGATTAAAACTCTTAAAAATGTATCATTTGATTATTTGAAATTATATCCCCTTGGCCTTGATAAAGTTCAAGAAATTTTAAAACTTTCTCATTACTACATTCCATTTGATCAGGTAGCAGTGGCGTAAATTGAAATTTGGAGGGGCCTAAAATTATTTTTCACCCCCTCCCAAGCAAATTTATTACGTCCAATGTAACTTTTTATATATTTTTTGTTAAAATTTACATCTAAAAGAACTTATTATATAAAGAAAGTTGTGAGTAATTTGGTTTCGAGTACCAAAGGGGGGTCTGGGTAGCCTCTCCCAGAAAATTTTTGAAAATTTGACTCGAAAATTTGATTTAACGAGTTTTGGCACACCTAGTCCGAATTTTTTAATTAAAATTTTTAGATAGGATTTGCATTTGGGGGAACTTAATATAAAAACAATAGTGTTCGGCAACTACTGGTCAAAAAGTAGTTAAC
Organism: Tetragnatha versicolor; assembly: GCA_024610705.1. NCBI lineage: Eukaryota > Metazoa > Arthropoda > Arachnida > Araneae > Tetragnathidae > Tetragnatha > Tetragnatha versicolor. The sequence continues at coordinate 11,854,759 of JANDEH010000008.1, read as the reverse complement.
TACCAACTAGTCTGGGCAAAAGTAGTTGTAACTACTAGTTAACTACTTTTTCTTGGAAGTAGTTGTAACTAGTAGTTGATTATTTCCCAAAGTAGTTAACTACTAGTTAACTAGTCTATTTAATTTCATAAGATATTTTCCCCCAAATTTTCGATTACTTTTTCTTACCTGTAGCAAAAATACAGGGGAGTCATTTAGGGGGGGCAGGGGGGGGGCAACCGCCCACCCCCAAGGTTTCTACTGTTATGTGAAAAATAGCTGCTAGTCCCTTGAAAATTCTGTAACTTTCACAAGGAGCTTTGGGTGCAACTCAAAAAGCCTCAAAAGGAGTTAAAAAACTACCTTTAAGGGTTAAATTTCAAAAAAAAATTCTGGGGAAGAATCCCCAGCCCCTTTCTAAAATTTTACGCCGGTGGTTATACAGATTTTTACTCCTTAGAATTCTGCCATTTACAAGAAACTTTTCCCTTTACAAGCTCCACAAAGAGTTTGAAAGAGATAAAGCACTAGTATAAAGGGGAAATTTAAAAAAATTTTCAGGGGCATACCACCAGCCCCCCTCTTTAATTTTGACCTCTGTTAAACAGTGTTTTTCCCATTGAAAATTCTGCCGCTTTCAAGAAGCTTTTCCTTTTTAGTGCTCCCCAAAGAGTTTGAAAAAGAGATAAAAAACGAGTTTAAAGTGGTAATTTCAAAAAAATTTTGGGGGAGGATCCTCAGCTCCCCTCTAAAATTTTTACGTCGGTTACACAGTTTTTCCCTTTAGAATTTCGCCACTCTCAAGAATGCTTTTCACTTTGGGGACATCCATAAATTACGTGAGGTCAAAAAGGTGGGGGGAGGGGTTTGGAAAAATCTCACCTAGGGGGAGGGGGTCGATTAAAATCACACGCAAATTTTTAAGTTAGAAATTATAGGATTTTCTTTTTTTATGTAGGATAAAGTAATATATAACAAGGAAGGAGAATAATTTAAAGGTTGTAGGTAAATCTCACGTGGGGGGAAGGGGGGTCCAGCAAAATCTCACTAAATCTCACCAAGGGGGAGGGGGGTCCAGATTTTGGAAAAAACACCTCACGTAATTTATGGATGTCCCCTTTAGGAGCTCCCCAAAGAGTTAGAAAAAGAGATAAAACACTAGTTTAAAGGGGATTTTAAAAAAAAATTCTGGGGGAGGCCCCTTGATACTTTGACGTTTATTTACAACTCTTTTCCCTAGAAAATTTTGTGGTTTACAAGAAACTGTTCTCTTTGGATGCAGTCCATAGGGTCTCAAAATGAGCCAAAACACTACTTTAAAAGGTAAATTTTCAAAATTATCCTGAGGGCGAACCCCCAGACCCACTTTTTCCTTGGAGTTCATGTCAAATTTTGACATTATATGTAATATTATTACATATAATGTCAAAATTTACCGTTATTTATTAAAATTAAATAGTATTTGAAAGATATTATCATTCAAATACTATTTTTCAGTGTTCTAACACTTAACCTATAAATGTGCTCGTTAGGGGATACCTTAAAAATGAAGTTGAGGCAACCCCCCAAAAAAAAGTAAGTTACAGCGTGATTCAGACCCATTTAAAAAAATCCTTGCCCCCCCCAATAAAAAACTTAAAATGACGCCCCTGCAAAAATATCATGGCTAAAGATTCGCCAATTTTTGATAGGTATAAAGGTTTTTGGTGTCTTAAAGTTTTCTATGTTGTTTTTATATTAGTCAGTACAGTGTTATATATAAGGGGGGGTTAAGGGTTCTTAACCCCTTTAGCCTGAACAACAATATTTGAAGCACAAAATTGGGCCGTTAACTTTAAGTATTGCCTTACTAATTTTTAATGCAGGAAAAGCATCTAGAATCCTCGTAAACCTAGCCTAAAATCGCTTTTCAAAGTGCTGGAATTTCTAGGAGAGAAAACCCTGAACCCCCTAATTTCTAGAGAGGATTCCAAAAAAGGGTTACATTTATATGTCAATTGCTGGGGTGAAATATATTTCAAGGTTGCCAAATATGAAAATGTATCACGAAAAATGGCATTGTTTAGTAGATGTAACATATTTTTTAAAATTTTGATCTTTCAATATTTTTTGAAGTAGTTGAACTTTTTGAAAGTAGTTGGAACTAGTAGTTGGTGAAAAAAGTAGTTAAACTACTAGTTCAACTACTCTAAACCAAAAGTAGTTGAACTACTAGTTAACTAGTAGTTGCAACTAGTAGTTAACTACTTTTCAACTACTTTTAGTTAACTAGTGCCGAACATTAAAAAACAAGTTGGAAATAATAGAGTTCCAAGTAGAAAAGGGGATCTGGGGGTCGTCCCACAAAAAAGTTTTGGAAATTTGCCCCTGAAAACAGAATTTCTATTCGGTTTTGGTACACCCAGTTTTAATTTTGGCCATATACACTACTGTTCATAAATTAAGGACGGAACTGTTTTTTCAACATAACACCTAGTGAAATTATTTTTCATCAATGAAAATTATACCAAGAGATGTTCAATGGGTGGGAATACAGGGCCCGAAAGCAAATTTTCTCTACCAATATTTTAAGGGGGTAAATGGACCCTCCATTGATAATGGAGTCCCATTACAATTTGGAGCTGTGGCAGAAACGTCTGTGTAAGAGGTATTTTACCGAAAACTTTATGGTTATTGTAATGAATATGATTACTCCTGAACTCAGTGCATATTTTTAAAAGCCTGTGTTACCTTTAAATGGTATTTTTTATGTTTTATTGATAGAAATCGGTCTAATCATCATTTTTGGCAAGTTTTAGCTTCTGGGTCATTTTTGGTAATTGGTATCTTACCGTCAACCATGTTTTTAGTAGTTCTTACATGTGCTAGATTATGTTTAGGTCTGGAGACCCTGAAAGTAAATTATTTCTTTCAATATCGTGACTTTCAAGAAACTTTGAGATAGCCAAATTGTGATTTTGTGCAACTTTTTCTCTCATAAAGAGAAATTCCTGACCTGAAATTTCTTCTAAGAGAATCAAATGGGACATGAGAACACAGGTACCCAATAGCAAACATCAGTGAAAATATCTGCGGTGTATACGAGGTGCTCAAACGGCACAACATAATTGTATAGTTTCACAGAAAGGACATCTGTTATTAATGTTTGAAACAAAAGTATTTTTTAGTGTTTATGGACGTACGTAGACACACCTAAAAAGAAACATATAGTTGTAAAAATATCTCCATTACCTTTGAAATGAGTTTTTAAGAGATATAATTTCTCCATTGATACTCTATTACTGTTATAGACATTTCAACACTCCCTATACACGAAAAAAATTTTCCCTGATGTCTGCGATCACGTGCCTGGGTTCTCATGTCCCATTCGCTTCTTTTAGAAGAAATTTCAGATCAAGAATTTCTCTTTATGATAGAAAAGTTGCACAAAATCACAATTTGGCTATCTCAAAGTTTCTTGAAAGTCACGATATTGAAAGAAATAATTTACTTTCAGGGTCTCCAGACCTAAACATAATCTAGCACATGTAAGAACTCTACTAAAAACATGGTTGACGGTAAGATACCAATTACCAAAAATGACCCAGAAGCTAAAACTTGCCAAAAATGATGATTAGACCGATTTCTATCAATAAAACATAAAAAATACCATTTAAAGGTAACACAGGCTTTTAAAAATATGCACTGAGTTCAGGAGTAATCATATTCATTACAATAACCATAAAGTTTTCGGTAAAATACCTCTTACACAGACGTTTCTGCCACAGCTCCAAATTGTAATGGGACTCCATTATCAATGGAGGGTCCATTTACCCCCTTAAAATATTGGTAGAGAAAATTTGCTTTCGGGCCCTGTATTCTCACCCATTGAACATCTCTTGGTATGATTTTCATTGATGAAAAATAATTTCACTAGGTGTTATGTTGAAAAAACAGTTCCGTCCTTAATTTATGAACAGCAGTGTATTAAGTAGGATTAGGATTTTGATGAACTTATTATAAATGATTTGGATTTGTAATAATAAAATTCCAATCAGAAAGGGGGGGTTGGGGGTCCTCTACCAGAAAATTTGTCCCTAAAAACTTGCTTTGATACGCCAAGTCCGAATTTCGGGGGGCAGGGTCCCCTCGCCCCCTAATATACGCCAGTGTCAGGTAGTCGAAACAAAACAACGAATGTTTAAATGGATAGTTCGTGTTCGCTTCTGATTCTTTGACTGGTGCCCAAAAATGTAGGCGAATGCATTCGTGAAGCCAGGTGCATAAGTTCGTTGGAACACGAACGGTCCGCTTACACAACAGATGCTTTTTTGTTATTGTGATTGGCACTCGCGCGTATGTGTGGAGGCGGAAATCACATATAAAATTTATTTTTCCTATCACCTTATTCTGTTTAGAATTTCCAGGTTTTAAAGTTCGTTGCCGTTTCATTAAATCGGTCAATTGCTGATGAATAAAAACAATAAAAACAGTTAAAATAAATTTAGCTGATTATTTTTATTAATTGTCATTATGTTAAATTCTATATAAAATGGACAAGTTTTATTAGATTAAAAAGTTTTATTAGATAAAACTTGGTGATAAGCTGCATGTGCGCGATCCCAGTTGAGTATTTTATTTTCTTTTTTCAATTTTTGATCTGCTGTGTTAACTGTAACTTTAGCCTTGATAATAGCATTATAAACTTGTTTGTTTTGCTACCAAATTCATTTCTGGGTGTTGGGGCTTGATGTCGTTACCATTTTGATGGTCGGCTTTCAGAAACACCCCTCTATCCATGTCCAAGCCCCCTGACGACGAGGCATGGTTGGAGTTCCTGGTTCGTGTTTTTTAATCTAATATTGATAGATTCTAGCTGACTTGCAGCATTTGCGCAGTTTGCAGAATTCTATTCAGTTTTAACTTTAAATTTAAATTTCGATTTGAATACTTAAAAATGATAGTTTATTTTACGCTATTTTTTACACTTATTTTTTACGCAATTCCTTTTCAAAAGGTTCTAACCCATTCCCAAAGACTCAAATTTAATGAAAATAAGCAGCAATGATTTATACAAAAAGCGGTTGAGGCATTAGCGCCCCTGCAGCACCTGCGGAAGGGTTCGGAAGACTCTCTTTCGCTTCGGGGACGATAACACCCCAACCGCTTTTAGTAAAAATCATTTCTGCCTATTTTCATTAAATTTGGGTCCTTGGGGAAAGTTTAATACCTTTTAAAGAGGAATTGCATAAAAAATAAGAGTAAGAAAAGCTTAAAAAAATCTCTATCCTTTATAACGTTCCTTTTTTGGATTTCAGGATTTTTTCTCTTTATTTTTTTAAGCAATTCCTCTTTAAATGGTCATAACCCTTCCCCAAGGACCCAAATTTAATGAAAATAGGCAGCAATGATTTTTACTAAAAGCGGTTGAGGTGTTCGCGTCCTCTAAGCGAAAGAGATTATTCCGAACCCTTCCGAGGGTTCTTCGGGGGCGCTAATGCCTCAACCGCTTTTTGTAAAAATCATTGCGGCCAATTTTCATTAAATTTTGGTCCTTGGTGACGGGTTAGGACCTTTTGAAAAGAAATTGCGTAAAAAATTAGTGTAAAAAATAGCGTAAAATACTCTATAATTTTTAACAATTTTTTTGCGTTTTTAGGGGGGTAATAACCCCTTAAACCTATCCATTGGCCACAAATTTTCATATTTTAGAAACTTTAACCATTCTTGTCCTTTCGGGTGTAATTTAAAGACTAAAGTAATGATTTTTAACCCTGAAAATTGAATTCAAAGTCTTTAAGTCATTTGAAAAACGTAAAAAGGGGGCGGGGCTGTTTGCCAAAAAAGTGGACGTGACAGACAATAACTACAGTTTCTTTTGGATTTAGGGGCCAAAATTGATTCAAAAAGAAGTCACAGTTCTAAGACAACGAAATGGCTGTTCCCCAGTGTTATCAATAATTTAATGGATAGTGGGCTACCACCCCCTGCTGGCTTACGCTCACCAAACCCCGTAACTGCTATGCAGCTCTTTTTAGATCGCTTCGCGATCTGTAATATCTGCAATCGATCTTTAGCAGAGTAAAACCAATTTATCGAAAATCCTCTACCTTTCATCGGCGCAAATAGCACTCAAAAAAGTTAAATTATTTATTTCTCTAGTAAGGTAAATGTGGGTATAGTGGACACTGTACCAATCCCGCTAAATATCGCCCAGCTTTTTTTAACGTCATAGTAGCAAATGTGGACAATTTTTGCTAATTTTTATTGATAAATTGAACACGTATGATCTAACTAAACATTTTAATCTATGAATTTGAAAATATTAAGAAATATTTCTCCTTTTTCGTGTACAAAAGAACATGGCGGTTTTTAGTTACGACGTTAACGGAAATGAACCAAATTCATAACAATTATTTAATACAATTGCGAGTTTCGATTATGAATTAAGTACAATGTTGAAGATAAGTGAAAGATTTTCTGCTTTACTTTGCAGGTATGGCTTCTGCATCATGTGACCAACCCATGTCTCTTCAACGTTTGGTTTGTGACGTTAAGTATCCGAATGGAAACTACTTGATTCATCAGTTTGTGCTCAACCATTGTGGCCAGCCAAGTGACTCCCGCAGTGAAAGGTACATTGGATATGCACTACGGTCGTTCCTTAGAGTAAAGGTGAATGCAAGGAGGAACGAAGACGGATTCACAGCTCTTCATCTGGCCGTGGTGAAGCGAGACTCTTTTATGGTCAAGATGTTGCTATCGTGCCTTCCAACCGTCAATGTCAATGCTACATGTGGGAATGGAAAGAGAGGAACTGCCTTGCTTTTAGCAACTGCTGGATATTATTTCGAAAGCGCATGTTTAAATGCTAAAAACAATTATACCCAGCTTGATAAAGCTGCAAAAGAAGAAGTTGATTTGGATATAGTTAAAGTTTTACTAGAATATGGTGCAAATATAAATGCTCATGATTATAGAAGTATTACAGCACTTCACTATTCCGTTATGCACAAACGAATTGATATGCTTAAGCTCCTAATCAGCAAAGGTGCGGAAGTGGATGCTGGAAGTGAATATGAAAGTACCCCACTTCATTTAGCAACGAGGTATGGGTATTTGGAAGCAGTCAAAGTTTTATTAGAAAATGGTGCTTCTAAAAACGCTGGTGATAAGAATGGTAACACAGCACTTCACGATGCCGCTATTCACAATCAAATTGATATATTTGAGCTCCTAATCAGAAAAGGTGCATATGTGAATGCTAAAAATGATGAAAGAAGAACCCCACTTCATGAAGCTGTGGAGCATGGGAGTTTGGAAGCAGTCAAAATTTTACTAGAAATTGGTGCTGATGTAGAGGCTGTGGATCTAGACGGAAATACAGCACTTCACGATGCCGCTATTCACAATCAGGTTGATATATTTGAGCTCCTAATCAGAAAAGGTGCAAATGTGAATGCTAAAAATTTTTCTAGAAGAACCCCACTTCATGAAGCAGCATGGCATGGGAGTTTGGAAGCAGTCGATATTATATTAGAAATTGGTGCTAATGTAGATGCTGTGGATATGTACAGAAATATAACACTTCGCGATGCCGCTGTGATCAATGATAATATAATTAAGCTGTTGATAAGCAAATGCATGGATGTGAACCGAAAGAACTCTAAAGGCTTCACTCCGATGGATTTGGCTGTCAACTGTGCATCTTTAGATGCTTTAAAGGTGTTTGTAGAAAGTGGTGCTTCTGTAAACGTGAGTGTAAAGGATGGTGCAACCCCACTTCACGTGGCAGCTGTATATGATCAAATCGAATTAGTTAAGCTGCTTATCAGCAAAGGTGCAGAATTAAATGCTAAAAACGATAGGGGAAGTACCCCTCTTCATGCAGCAGCGAGAAATAGGTGTTTGAAAACAGTCAAAGTTTTAGTAGAAAGTGGCGCTACTGTGGAGGCTGAGGATAATTATGGTAATACAGCGCTTAGAATTGCAGAAGAACAGGATTTCATTGAAATTGTTGAATATTTAAACTGCCAATTTGCTATTGTGAATGCAGTAGATAGGGATGACAGAATTTTAGTTTCTGAAGGAGTGTGTATGAATGCCACAGAATCTGGTGAACCACCAGTTAAAAAAAGGCGCAGGAATTAAAGCGTTAGATTTTCCCCAAAAAACATATTTTCTTTAAACTTAATGCTTTTGTTTAAATAACTAATATTAATAATTCTTCATAATTTATTTTTCTTATGGAAGGCTATGTATGCAATTTATTTGCTTCTTTATACTTTTTTACAGAAAATATGAAAATTTGTGATTCTGTATTTTAATAAGATTTACTAATTTTGTTGTAATCAAGATAATGAAAATATCTTGGGGATATTTTGCTTTGAATAAGCATTTAAAATAAAAGTATTAAGATAAAATTTTTGGTGTTTTATTTCTCTTCAAAAATAAATTTTTGTTTTCCCTTGGCGTATCATATGTTTATTTATTTGCATAATTGATCAATTTTACAATAATAATAATTATTACTATTAAATGCTTCAAATTTTACACTTATTCTAAATTTATTGAAAATTTAGCCTTATATTCGTAAAAAATACTAAAATATAGCCCATGGAGATGTATCACATGCCTATTTTAAGAATTTAAATTTTTCAGATTTCTCTATATAGTCATAAATTAGGATCTAGGTATAATAGGGGAACGTACCCATACTACGTGACCCATTTTTGACCCCCCCTTGGTGACCATCCGTAGTATATGCCAAGACCCCCTCTAGTTTACACGTAGTAATTCATAAATACGGTTTTCAATCTTTTTTGCAAACAGAAAGTTTAACAAAATTAATTTGTCTAATTTTAATAATTAATTTGGCTTGGTTTGTCTTAATTGTCAAGATTGGAGGGACAGACGGTCTTCTGATTCGTGCCTTCTCTTTGATCTCTTTTATTTTTTCACTGCAAAAATTTATGTACAACTGTTTTCTTATGATCTTTTTTTCAGATTGGAAGACCCTTATGGATTCTTTTAGAATGCATGAAAAATTCCGATGAGAGAAAGTATCTTTAGGGCAGTGTTTCCCAACGTGGGGCGCACGCCCCACCAGGGGTTAGTATCATTTTTTAGGGGGGGGGCAATTTGAAAATTTTCAACCAATTGAAAAGAAACTTTTTAAAAAGTTTATCAAAATCTGACTTTTTTTATTCTACTTGAGAATGTATGTCTGAAATTTGGACAAGTATGTATCAAAACGAAGTTAAAACCCTGTTTTTAGAGTCTAATTTCCAAACCTTTTCTGGGGGATGACCCAAGATCTCTTGATTTTAGAACGCTTATATTTGAAACTTTTTTACATAAGGTTCATCAAAATGCAAATCTTACCTAAATATTTATATCCAAAATTTCAAAACTAGGGATACCAAACTAGTTATTAACCTGCTTCCTAGTGTCAAATTTCCAAAAATTTGCTGGGGGAGTACCCCAGACCCCCCTTGGTACTTAGAGCTAACTTATTCATAACTTAATTTAGTTCTTTAGCATTCAATTCTACATAAAAATGTTATTTAATATACATGGGAGGGAGGGCTAAGAAATAATTTTGGCTCCCTCTCATTTCTATATGCCACTGCTGAGACTGGGGGCATGGAAAATTTAGAAACGCTTTGGTGGGGCATGGACCAAAAAAGGTTGGGAAACACTGCTTTAGGGTCTCCAAACACGAGGCGTTTCTCAAGCTCTATCCATTTCTTTTGAAGAGGGGTGTCGGGTGATCGGATACTAGTCCAGGCAATCTGTAACTTAACCGGTAAAAAATTGAAACATTTAGTTTTTCAACGGTTTTCGATTGGGAATGACCTAAATAATAACATACTAAAAATCGGACAAAATCGGTCCATGGCAAGTTTACTTTTTTTTAATTTTTAAAAAATGGCCGAAAAAAAATTTCAAAAAATCAAATAATAGAGATCGAGACTTGTGATACATGTTTATAGGCTATCTTTCAGTGCTGAATACGAATATTCCATTTAAATTTAAAAAAAATAAAATTTCTATTTTTAAAATTAATTTGAAAATTTCGATAATCGAAAAAATTAAAACACCCCTAAAAACCACAAAAAACTAAAAAAGAAATATTTTCAATGGTTTTCACTCATAAATAACCAAAGTAACAACATATTAAAATTTGATAAAAATCGGACGATAAAAATTTAATTTATTTAAGATTTTCAATTTTTTTTACCTCAAAAATCGACCTTTTTTAAATTTTTAATATTTCAACAATTTTCAGTATCAGATAATTTTAAAATTAATTAAATTTACAAAAGATAACAAATCTTGAAATAATTTAAATTTTTAAAAAAATTTTAAAATTTTTAAAAAACTTAAATTTTGCTTTATAGACTTGTGATACATAGGCTATCTTTTAATGATGATGTTGAAAAACAAACTAATTTTGAGGTAAAATTTTTAAAAAGTGAAAGAATTTAAAAACAAACAAACTTAATAAAACATGAACTCAAAACCTCAGACAAATTACTACCTATTTCATTTTTAAATTTTTTAAAAAAAAGGTCGATTTTTGAGGTAAAAAAAATTGAAAATCTTAAATAAATTAAATTTTTATCGTCCGATTTTTATCAAATTTTAATAATTTAATTTCTGAGTGAAAACCATTGAAAATATTTCTTTTTTAGTTTTTTTGTGGTTTTTAGGGGTGTTTTAATATTTTCGATTATCGAAATTTTCAAATTAAGTTTAAAAATAGAAATTTTAATTTTTTAAAAATTTAAATGAAATATTCGTATTCAGCACTGAAAGATAGCCTATAAACATGTATCAAAAGTCTCAATCTCTATTATTTGATTTTTTTTTAATTTTAAAAATTCAAAAAAAATTAAACTTGCCATGGACCGATTTTTTCCGATTTTTAGTATGTTATTATTTAGGTCATTCCCAATCGAAAACCGTTGAAAAACTAAATGTTTCAATTTTTTACCGGTTTGACTTTTTTTTTCAGTAGATTTACTGGACTATACAGAGTGAAACCGGTTATCTTTAGGGTTAGGGCAGTGGTTCCCAAACTATTTTGGTTGTTGTTGTTTGGAGACATACATTTTCAGGTCTGTGTGCTTGATCTCAAGGATCCGCTTATAAACCATCGTCAAGTAAGACAGACACAAATAGAATTTACTGACACAGAGAGAGAAAATACACCCAGGGCTAGGCTACAGCGCGCAGGCTGCTAGCGTGGTGGGCAGCGAGTAAACCAACCAGGCTAATCCGTCCAGGCCCGTAGCTAAGGGGTGGCCAGGGGGGGCTGAGCCCCCCCTGGCATCTTCATTTGCCCCCCCTAGAGAATTTTCACAAATTCTATAAACAGCACTTCCATGGGGGGGCAGCTGTCCCCTTCTAAAACACGAGTTCTTTCCTTCAAGCTAAGTTAAAACCTAGTTTTTTAGGGTCAAATTTTAAAAAATTTCTGGGGGAGGGCCCCCATACCCCCCCACTTGTATTTAAAACTTTATTATTCACAATTTTTTTTGTAACAAGTTCATCAAAATCAAAATATTACTTAAAAATTTATATCCGAATGTTGGTCTAAAAGTATCAAAAGCAGTTTAAAAACATGTTTTTAGGGTCAAGATTCCAAGCATTTTCTGGGGGAGGACCCCCAGACCCCCCTTTGATACTTGTATCCCCATTATTACAAAAAAACCTGTTCTAATATTAATATAAGAACAGACCACATGAATTAATAAAGTTCTCTCAGACGAAAATTTAACCCAAAAATGTATAACAAACTACATTAAATCTATTAAATATGCACAAATATGGAGTGGCTGACTAATATTTTTAGGCCCCTATCGAAATAAACTTCTATATAACCTAGCTATGACTGAAAAGGGAGGTTAGGTTGACACCCTTTATAAAATTATGTCTATTTAAAGCAGGGTTGGCCGGTTTAAACCATTTGGTTTAAACCATTGGTTTAAACCATGGTTTTTTTATGGTGGTTTTTTTACCAAAAAAACCACTTGGTTTTTTTGGTTTTTTTAGAAATTATGAAATATTTTCAGGATTTTTTAAAGAAAGTGTTATTAAGTATAATCTTTAACACAAAATTAAAAGGTCAGATTTATCAAAAAATTTACATTTTAAGGTGATTAAAAATCAGAAATCTTTTAATTTAATGGTTTTAATTATTGAATTCTCTCTAATCTTAACCTTAAATGCTTAAGTTAAACTTATTATATGTTGCAAGAGATAGTTCATTTATTAATTTCCTTTAAAATGAAGCATTATTTCAAAGAGTAACTAAAGATACACAAAAGTTATCTGTTTTTCACTGATAAAATATGGCTTGGATTTTAATTAATTGATAAAACCAATTTGTCTTATTTGTCAGTCATAAAAAACCAGTTGGTTTTTTTACTAAATTAATAAAAACCAGTTGGTTTTTTTACTAAATTAATAAAAACCATTGATTTCTTTAATGATAAAAATTAAAAACCAGTTGGTTTGTTTATAAACAGATAAAAACCAGTTAGTTTTTTTTTACTAAATTAATAAAAAACTGTTAATTTCCCTAATCGGATTAATTATCTCAATCATTTATCCAATTTCAATTAACATTAGTTGCTTACATTTCCCTTTTATTTATTTAAAAAATAAAATTTTCTCTTTCTAAAGAAATTTCTTAAGTTCATAAATTAATCCATATATAATTAAGATAAATAATTTGATTATTTCAGTCATTTATCCAAGATAAATTAACACTGATTTTTATTCACTACAATAATATTAGATATTCAAATTGGAATATTTTAAAAACAAAATTTATTTTAAAACAAATTAATTTAATTTTAATTAATTAATTGAAATATACAAATCATTTATCAATTATAAACAACCCCTGAAATAAATGTCTCATTTACAACTCAATTTCAAACATCACTGCTAAAATAACTTATTCTGAAAAAAAATTCTAAAAAAACTTGGTTTAAACCAAAAAAACCTGGTTTAAACCAAAAAAACCAAATAAACCCGGTTTTTTTGGTTTTTTTAAAAAAACCCGGTTTTTTGCCAACCCTGATTTAAAGATTAACAAGGAGGGGCCACCTTGATATTCAAGTTTTCCTTTTCAATTCTGGAGCTTGCATGGAGCAGTTCCTCTATACTTTAACTAATCCAAAGGATCTAAAAATGGGCCAAAACAGTACTTTAAGCTTCAAATTTCTAAAATTTAAAAAAGGAAACTTAAGATAACAGAAAAGGTAAAACTAGAAAAGTTAAGGACCCAACTCCTCCCGAAACAAAAGTCTTGTAACAGCTCCTTAGGTCATATTGGGTTTTGTCCCCTAATCAAAGAGTTGAACGTAATGCCTATGATACCTCTTGAAAACTGAAAAACCCCTTGCCCCCCCTGAAAAAGTGGGCGCCCCACCAAAGGGAAATTCCTGGCTACGGGCCTGAATCCGTCCCCTCTATTTTGGTCGTGGAACCCCCAAATTTGTGGCCAATGATCTCGGAACCCTTAGTATTTTTTAATCAACAACTTTTTAAAATTTAATAACTGATATTAAATGACACAAGTATTATTTTGATATTTCAGATTTAATTGAATTAAACAAAACTAAAAAAACAATTTATTATAGAAATAATTAATAAAAATACAAACATAAAAGGAAAAACTTTAATCTGAAGAATGCACCTGATTCTTTGATTCCATGATTTCGTAAAATTGGGCATTATTTCCTTTTTTGGTTGGGGGCAAGGATTTTGTCTGGGCTACACCGTAACTAGATTTTTTTAGGGGGTTGCCTCAACTTCATTTTTAAGGTACCCTCTAACGAGCACATTGATATATGAGCACTGAAAAGTAGTATTTTAATGATATTAATTATAATGTCAAAATTTGACAACGTGAACTCTTAGAAAAAAAGTAGTAGTACAAGTACAGTCGTAGAAAAAAAAAGTGAGACAGTTCGCATTGTGAGCGAACTACTGGGGTTAGGATGATAATTTTTGTGTCATTTTTCATGATTTAACTTCTTCTTGAAAGTAAAATATAGTTTATGTCCTTAGGGGACCGTCTACATATTAAACGAAACACCAACTTTCGTTTTTCCTATGGGCGACATCAAAGATTATTCCAGATTCTAAAAGAGCACCCCCTAAAACCCCCAAAAACCAATTTTCATGTCATTTGGTCCCCAAATAAAGCCAGGAGTTGGGGTTGAAGTTCGTCGAATTTGCATTGAAATCTCGTTTTTCACGTTGAATTGTCGTGCGGGGTTGATGGTTGTAAGGGTCAAAATCGAGAAATCAACGTAAAAAACGAGATTTCAACGTAAATTCGACGAACTTCAACCCCCACTCCTGGCTTTATTTGGGGACCAAATGACATGACAATTGGTTTTGGGGGGGGTTTTAGGGGGTGCCCTTCAGTGGCGGACCCAGGATTCGATTTTGGGGGGGGCTAAGAATTTTCATAATCCAATTTAATTCTCTTGTTAATGGTAATACGGAAAAAGTAGCGAATTATCCAACTAAAACCATTAAAAGGGGGCCTGGGGGTCCTCCCCCAGAAAATTTTTGGAAATTTTGGCCCAAAAACCCACTTTTTCAACCCGTTTTGGTACGCCTCATCCGAATTTCGGATATAGATTTTTCGCGTTCTGACAAACTTAGAAAAATGTTAGACGTTTTGGGGGGGGCTTCAGCCCGAAAGCCCCCCCCGTAGATCCGCCACTGGTGCCCTTTCAGAATCGGGAATAATCTTTGATGTCACCCGTAGGAAAAACGAAAGTTGGTGCTTCGTTTAATATGTAGACGGCCCTCTAAGAACATAAACTATATTTTATTTTCAAGAAGAAGTTAATTCATGAAAAATTACACAAAAATTATCATCCTAACCCCAGTAGTTCGCTCACAATGCGAACTGTCTCACTTTTTTTTCTACGACTGTACTTAAAGTAGTGTTTTAACTCATTTTGAGACCCTTTGGGCTACATCCAACGAGAAGAGTTTCTTGTAAACCACAGATTTTTCTTGGGAAAAAAGTTGTAAATAAACATGTAAGTTTCAAGGGGGCTAGGGGTTCTCCCCACGAAAATTTTTTTAAATATCCCCTTTTAACTACTAGTGTTTTATCTCTTTTTCAAACTATTTGAGGAGCTCCTAAAGGGAAAAGCTTCTTGTAAGTGGCATAATTCTAAAGGTAAAAACACTGTATAACCAACGTAAAAATTTTAGAGGGGGTCTGAGGTCCTCCCCCAGAAAATTTTTTGAAATTTGACCCTTTAAAGGTAGTGTTTTAACGTCTTTTCAGACTTTTTGGGATACATCCAAAAAGATCCCACCAGCTTCTTGTGGAAGTTACAGAATTTTCAAAGAACTTGCAGCTATTCTCCACTTAGTGGAACTAGAGACCTTGAGTGTCCATTAGGGTGGAGTGAAACTAGCCAAAAATGACCAACTTTGGAAATTAAAAACGCCTGAGGTGGGAATAGGTGCCATTTACGATAAAACTTAAAAATTCAAAACTTGAGTTCGATCAATTAATATCTTCAGGTTCCACATTCACGTTAAAGTTCCGAAATTTCATCAAATTTTACGTAAAAATGGTTATAAATGGTTCCCACACAATTTTAGCTCCTTTTTAAAACCACAACTGGTTGATTTTATATTCTTAGGATGTCAAACAACATTTTAAGACCTTCTATGGACCTGGAATGGGGGGAATTTCCGATTTTTCAAGCCCGAAATAAGGTCGCATGCCATTAAAATAGTCTAGCGACCGAAAAAAAATTTTTTGAATATCGATAGATTATATAGAAAAGTTTAAGACATAATCCTTTAAATCTACGTATCTTTCAAAAACAAACACTATTATTAAAAATGATAACGTTTCTTACCTCTTCAAAAAATTAGCGAATTGGGATATGGGATCTGAACACATTCCCCTAAACTAGTTTAACCATTATAACCAATTTTTTTAAAAATTACTTTTTAATTTCATGTTCCTCATGGAAATATTTCTAAATTGATGTAGATTGTTATTTCCATGAAAAAATGTAGTAAGTCAGATATTAGATGTTTCTAGGAGCTTTAGTTAAAATCTAAGTTCAAAAAATGTTTCGATTTCATTTACTATTATAATAAGGAACATAAAAGTTATTTGCCTAGAAGATTAAATATTTCTCAATAATCGCTACCTCGAATACCTAAGATAATTGATAGCTTCACTGCCTATTATAACAAAACAAAAACAGTTTTTAAATAGTGTTAAGGAAAAGTGTAACTGTAACACGAAGTGATTTCTCAGAAACCCTGGATACTTACGAAATCTTCATAAATCTCGTCTGCAATAATGGGCACACAATTTCGTTGGGCCAGTTTAACGATGGATTCGAGGTGTATTTTGGAGAACACTGATCCGCACGGGTTAGAAGGGTTGTTGATGATGATGGCTGCTGTCTGGCTGTCGATTTGAGACTCCAAGTGGGGTAGGTCTATCTGCCAATCCAAGTTGGGCTGAGGAAAAAAATATTTTGAAGTCAATTGCTTGATTTTTATATCTTTTACGAGATTTGGGGAGGTATAACAATATTTTTACGGATTTTTAACAGTCCCTTTAGATTTTAGTAGTCTTTTATTGAATTAAATATGCAGATTACTTAATAATTTCAATAAAAAAAAGAACACATGAGAGTTCTTTTTAAAATGGAGGTATCAGAAGTAAAAACATTTTAGAAGCAAATTTAGTTTTTTATTTAAAATATACAAATTTAATTTTAAAATAATATCATCTCATATTTACATAAATAAAAATGAATTTTAATCCTAATGCAAGCAGGGAAAAATTAATTTGAATCGTCAGTTTAAAAAGGGAATAGATCCATAAACCAAGTTTTGAAATAGTTGGAGAAGGAAAAAACATATAAGTAATGCAATTTTAATTGTACAACCACCAAATAAATTCAGAATCATATTTAGAATACAATACAATCATAAAAAAGTATATATTCAAAAATATTGTAAATTTAAAAAAGTTAGAGAACTTATTCCCTTTCTCAAACTCATCAAACTTCAGTTGAAAAAATCTAAAAAACCTATTTAATTTACAATTTAGTTATATTTCTACTTCGTTTACAACACAAATTGAGAAATAGAAAGATTAAGTAAGAAAATAAATTCAAAAGTATTATGAAACTGAGTGATTAAGAAAGTTTAATGAATGTCAAAAGAGTCCAACATTCACTTAATAAAACAAAAGGCAAAAACACTTTTAAATTAAAAAAAATATTGTTTCGTCTTAGTTTTTACAGCACAAAGAATAAGAAACGAAAGACAAATTAACTTAAAGTACAAAGTAAATTAAATAATACAATGAATGGACTTCGATTTCATCGAATTCTATGGGCTACATTTTCATACAGGGGGGTAGTCATTTTCCCCTCTTCTTACTCAAGTGTAGAACGAAGCAAGGAGATGTTTTGAGCATAAAATGTCAATTTACCATTTAAGTTTTCCCCTTTTTCAAACTAACGGTTCAATTAGTAATTACTCATTACTTAAGTCTACTAAGATGTTGGGGGAATAAATTTTGTGGTCCTTGCCATATCACCTACCGTTTTTTTAGGTGATCTGATATCAAATCTTAAATAAGGATTTATGCACAACTCAAAATGGTCTTAGGGCCGTATTCAGAAACTTTAACACGAGATGGAAACGAGAACGTTATGGAAACGATGAATTTGAAACGATATTTTCCCGAAACACTAACGGGAGTTTCCGATCCTTTCCCTCATTGGATAAAATCTCCTACGTGACCAAGACGAGATTTTTTTTCAGCCAATCAGAGTCAGCTAAATTTCTCGCTTTTGAAGAGACGGGTGCTCTTGAACGACCATTTCCAATTTATCGTTTCGTGATCGTTACGTGCAGGCCCGTGCTGGGTACCTTCAGAGGGCGGTGGACAAAGGGTGTAAGGGCGCAACCATACAATGATTATTAAACCTAAAAACTTTTTTAAAGATAGGCGGGATTTTAAAAATTACAAAGCAATACTACTACTCGTGTTTTTTTTATTGTTTTTATTTCAACATTTGATTTTTGTTTAAAAAATGGTATTTTAGCTCATTTTGAGCCCCTTCTGTGTGGATGATTACACCAAAAAAGGAACTGTATTTGCGGAGAAGTGGAGGACAGGAAACATGTCCTATGCCTCTGCCCAATCTACTACGTAGCTAGACTGGACCTGACAAAGTCAATTTTCCCAACGCCACTTTCCGAAAACATCTTTTTAGAACTCCATCCACCTAACATCAAGGCAATGAAGGCATTAGAAAAATTTCTTCTGTTGGCGGACTATATCAACCAATAAAAGACTAGAATCAGATCTCTAGGAAACTCTATTAGCACTCTGGAAAAAGAAGGCATAAGCGGCTCTTAAGGAGCAAGCAGAAGCCTCTAAACACCCAACCAACCAACCAACCAAAAAAGGATCACTCCTTGTAAGTCAAAATATTCAAGAGAAACAGTACATGAAGAATAAGAAATTTAAAAGGGGGTCTGGGGGTCCTCCCCCGGAATAATTTTAGAATTTTTACTCTTAAAAGTAGTGAAAAGTAATTTTGAGACCCTTTGAGTTACACCAGGAAGACAAAAATTGGAAAGAAAATACAGCATAAAAATGTCAGAATTTCAGGAATTGCTATAAAAATCTCCCTAAATTTTTATTTTCGAAGGTAATTATTATTTTGACTAAATGCAGCCCTTAGTCAAGAAGCCCTTGGTGTGTGGCCAGTCGTCAAAATTTGAGCGAAAATTTAAAAAAAGCTGGCTTGCATGAAAAAGGGCACCCTGCAAACACCTCGTCTTCCCCTAATTTTTTCATTTAGTGTGCCCAAGGGGAAAACTAATGCTTAGTGAAGTAAGATGGTCTCCATTTGACAGTTTAAATGAGAGCGCCCTATCAATTTCAACGTGCCTTGAATATTAACCACCTTACCTTGTTATTTCATAGTTAATCTTTAAATAAAGGCGCCCTAAAAATAAAAACTCGTAACGAAATTTGATGGTAAGGTAAAAATGGGGAGGTTAAAAAGACTTTTAGATGCCTTCGCGCATCAGACTTGATGAACCAAGAATGAATTGTAAAACCAATAGTATAGTGACTAGACCAATAGTGGTTCAAGTTTGGTGGAAAAGGAGCCCATAAAAACATTGAGAAATCCACGAGTAAATTACAAATTGTAGAAAAGTCTCTTTAAAAGGGCGCCTGAGCAAAGGGCGCAGGGGGACACGTCCCCCTGTCCCCCCTGGCCAGCACGGGCCTGGTTACGTGAGATTTTACAACGTTTCCATCTCGTTCTCATCTCGTTTCCATCTCATGTTAAAGTTTCTGAATACGGCCCTATATGTCATGTTGGGTCTTAAGTGACAAAATGAGGTATATATTATGAAATGAGGTGTATAAATATTTTTTCCTACCAGTAGGTCATAGGCTCTGGTTTCTATTCCCATGGACTCGGCAATGGTTCGGTATATTGAAAATCCTGGTCTCGGGATCAAGATGTTCTGGCCAGGGTTGGCCAGGCCCAAGATGCACATTTCCAAGGCATGAGAACATCCACTCGTCAGGATGATATCCTACAGCAAAAAAAGTGATTGTTATTTAGGCTGAACATTTACTATTGGTCATCCCGAAAGTTTTGTCGCTCTTGGAAGCATCTGTTTGTAACATATTTTTGGAACTTTTCCATTACGTGATATCAATATAAACTGTAACTTTTATCTACCGTCAATTTGGCATCTTGGCTTGATTTTGGGGACTGATCGACAACTGGGTTTTCCTTAAATCTACGATAACTTGTTACTTTATTTCTTTTCTGCTCCAAATTTTGCATTTTTCCTAAAGTTAAGATTTTTAAATTAAAATGAACTGGCTACTTTCATAAAACAATTGAATTTTTAAGTATTTTTAACAAGTTTGGAAAATTTAACTTAAATTTAAATTTTTTTGAGGCATCCGGAGAGTTCCTCCCTATTCAATCCTTCCTATTAAATTACTGGAAATCTAGATCGCTGGAAATTCTACCGCCGCTCTTCAAAAGTAGTAAAAAATGAGTTTCAATTTATGAAATAAATAAGATCTTCCGTACAATCTTAATATGATTTGAAAATTAAGGTTGAATTCCTTTGAATTTTAATTTTGAAAGTTTTCAATTCATGGCAACTTGAAGTAAACAAAATCTTATTAATCGTAGAAACTAGGAAAGCTCGAAACGTGAACCTACAAAAAAAGAGCCAAAATTCGCCAAATTGGCTTTAGATAGAAGTAGAAGTGCTTTACTGGTTTATCGTAATGGAAAAGTACCAAAAAATACATTGTATACAGATGCTCCCAAGAGCGACAAAACTTTCGGGATGACCTAATATTGAGAGAAATTGTTGGGCTGAAAGGGGATGTTCTCTGTAGATTGCTCTAAAAAATTATATATTATTGTTCAGAAAGTGTAATTTTCTTTTAAATGAACGGAAATGTTTGGAAAATATCTATGGGAAGGTCTGTGCAACTTTACAGTCATCCAGTTCTTTTTTTTGTCGGTCGATAAGTTTTCTTGAAAAATTATACTTTTTTGTAGGTTTGGAAGTTTTGCAGAAGAATTAACAAATGGAAAAGTGTTACATCTATTTCACCAGTAAAGGAAAATACAAATTGAAAAAAGGAGACTTATACAATACTGAAACCGCAAAAGCTAAAACCTGAAAAAATAAAAACCTGAAACCGCAAAAGTTATGAAAAAAATAAATGAAATAAATGCATAAATTACTGTAAAAATTCAGTCTGTTGCATAATATGCTGATAATGATCTTAATCTTTGTTGATCTCACTTCATTATATATTCATTCTTTAAATTTCACGGACAAGCAATGTGAAAAGAATTTCAATTGATATAGTTGGACAACCTTATCTTGGGGTAGTCATAACTACATAAACTTTGATTTTTTAGAGGCTTTAAATTTCACGAGCTAAGCATAGAGAAAACGTTTTTAAGAATTCTATATAATTTGGGGATTTGAGGAAAATAGACAATCCGATAGCAAATATCTTCATAAAGAAAGAAACTGAGGCTCTTTGTAGCTGAGGATGAAAGTTGCCACGAGTGTTACAATATAATACACTGCTGTGCAAAAATTAAGGACGGAACTGTTTTTTCAACATAACACCTAGTAAAATTATTGTTCATCCATGAAAATCACACCAAAAGATGTTTATTGGGTGAGAATATAGGGCCCAAGAACAAATTTTCCCTATCCATATTTTAAGGGGGTAAATGGACCCTCCATTGATAATGAAGTTCCATTACACATTTAGAGCAGTGACGGAAACATCTATGTAAGTGGTTTTTTTACCGAGAAATTTAAATTTTTTTCAATGAATATAATTATTCCTGAATTCAATGCATATTTTTAAACGTTTGTGTTGCCTTTAAATGGTATTTTTTAGGTTTTATTGATAGATATCAGTCCAATCATCATTTTTGACATGTTTTAGCTCCTGGGTCATTTTTGGTAAGTGGTATCTTATCGCTAACCATGGTTTTATTAGGTCTCACATATGCCTGATTGCGTTTAGGTCTGGGGACCTGAAAAGTAACTTTATTTTTTCAATATCGTCACTTATGAACAACTTTGAGAAAGTGAAATTGTGATTTTCAGCAGCTTCTTTACTAATAAAGAGAAATCCTTGACCCAAAATGTCTTCTAAAAGAAGCAAATGGGCCATGAGAATACAGGTATGCAATTGCAGACATCAGGGAAAATCTCTTTTGAGTATAGGGGGTGTTGAAATGTCTGTAAGGATAGTACAGACTTAAAGGAGAAATTCGATCTCTTTAAACTTCATTATAAAGATAATGGATATATTTTTACAGATAAATCTTTCTTTTCAGACTTGATTAAATCCATAAACACTAAAAATACTTCCTTTTTTTAAACTTAAATAACAGATATCATTTCTGTGAAACTATGCAATTCTTTGTGCCGTTTCAGCACCCCTAAGACAGCACAGAAATTTTCACTGATATCTGAAATTGCGTACCTGTGTTCTCATGTTCCTTTTACATCTTTTAGAAGACCTCTTGGGTCAAATATTTCTCTTTATTAGTAAAGAAGCTGCTGAAAATCACAATTTCACTTTCTCAAAGTTGTTCATAAGTAACGATATTGAAAGTATAAAGTTACTTTTCAGGTCCCCAGACCCAAACGCAATTAGGCACATGTGAGACCTACTAAAAACATGGTTAAAGCTAAGATACCACTTACCAAAAATGACCCAGAAGCTAAAACTTACCAAAAATTATGATTAGACCAATATCTCTCAATAAAACCTAAAAAATACTATTTATAAAGGCAGCACAAACGTTTAAAAATATGCATTGAGTTCAGGAATAATCATATTCATTGCAAAAAACTTAAAGTTCTAGTTTAAATACCTCTTACATAGAAGTTTCCGACACTGCATACAAATGTGTAATGGAACTCCATTATCAATGGAGGGTCCATTTACCCCCTTAAAATATGGATAGGGAAAATTTGTTCTCGGGCCCTGTATTCTCACCCAATAAACATCTTTTGGTGTGATTTTCATGGATGAACAATAGTTCTACTACGTGTTACGTTGAAAAACAGTTCCGTCCTTAATTTTTGCACAGTAGTGTAGTATCTAGTAATTTCTAAAAAAAAAAATTAGAAAATTCGAGAATTTGAAAAAGCACCGGATGTGTTTCAAGACCCTCAATGCAATCGCAAAGACATTAGGAAATTAGATCAAAATGAGATAATTTCGCAAACTTTTATCTTATGGGGCATCAAATAGTTCAGCCATGGTCAGCTCGAGTCGCATGATCTGATCACAATCTTCGAAGATCCGGGAAAGATCATTTTGATATGGGGAGATCAGGGTGGAATTCCAAACTCGCATCAAAAATTGAATTTGAACAGTCACCCTAAATAAAAAAATGTTACACTGGACATAGCGAAGCGAGCGACTAGGCTACTTCAAACACATATTTACAGGATTTAAAGGTATTCTGGAAAAGTGTAATGAACCCTTTTTAGCTAAAAGGTCATCTTTGTACGCAACGAAATGCAAGATGCTCTTTTCTATGAAAATAAAGAAAACTTAAATAATTCATTTCAAAATAAGTTTCCATTTTATCCCATATTTAATGATTTAATATTCTATTTGAATTCATTCCAGAATGTTTTTCAAAAATAGGAAATTTAGAAAACTTAAGAAGGTAATTTGGGTGTTTTCCCCCCGAAAAATTTTGAATCGTTTTGGATTTTTAAAGTTTTTCCTGAAAACGGGTTTTAACACATTTTTGAACATTTCCTGGGATACAAACGTATTGATGGCTTGATGAAACAGCCGCTAGTCATTAAAATTTTCATCAAGGGATCTCTTTCCATCAGACCATAGAGGGGAGAGAAAAGGATGGATAAGGAGTCGTTTCATCTCACCTCTGGTTTCAAAGGTGCACCTTCTCGTTCGCTGTACATTGCCACAGCCTGCCTAGATTCTAAGTAACCTAAAAAAACTATGAATAATTAAAGAGGACAGATATCTTAATATATTTTTATGAAGTTGACTTATGGTTACCATACATTGATGCATAACAGCGGTGCATAAGTTCTCAAAAACTTTTTTTATGATTTCAGATGAATAGGATTTATAATCAAATAAAAAACAAAGTTATCGCTTATATATTAGTTCAAAAATGACCTATATAAGAGAGTAATGTTATATTTTAATGATATACATCATCTTCGTTAATTTAAACTCATTGCATGTTTTGCTTGGTTTTCCTTCGAAATTTACTATAGCATAGGGCGGTGAACCCAATCTTTTTTTTTTACCTGAGGGCCGCATCTCACTTACTGGCCAGTACACAAATAAAGCTTAAATACATCTAAAATTGTCTAGATAGGGCAACCATGAGAGAAGAAAACTACAAGCCAATAATAGTTTGCTATCATCAATGTTTATTTTATAATTGCATCTTACCCAGGGCACAGTCGATAGGGATTTTTGACCTTTAATGAAATTAATGTAAAAGTTTTGTAGGTAGCGTGGAAACAATGAGGGTTTTTGTTTTTGAGGTTAAAGTTTTTGTAATCTGACACTGAAAATTAGTTTTTCGGATACGGCCATGGAGGGAGCTCTTATTTTTAATTTTAAACCAGTGCTGGTGAGCATTGAAATTTATTTCGGGAGGGGCCTTAAAGTATTTTTCAGTCCCTTTTATCCATATTAATATGTTCAATGTTGGTTTTAAGTAGAATTTGCGTCCATGAAAAATTTCTGAAAGAAAAGTGTTCAGTAAAAAAGGTCCAAGCTTCAAAGGGGGGTCTGGGGGCCCTCCCCCAGAATTTTTTTGGAAATTTGACCCCAATACTACATTCACACATGAAAAGTTAATCTAGTTTTTTTTCATGTGTGAATGTAGTATAAGAACAGGGTTTTAAACTGTGTTTTGGTACACGTAAACCCAAATTTGGACATACATTTTTGATTTTAATAAACTTATTACAAAAAAGTGTGAATAATAAAGGTTTAAATACTAAAGGGGGGGTCTGGGGGTCCCCCCAGAGAAATTTTTGAAAATTTGATCCTAAAAAACTGGTTTTTAATTTAAGTAAAAGTAAATTCCTCAGGACTTAGGGTGGGCAGCTGCCCCTCCCTGCACCCCCCTGGCTACGCCCATGATCAGTGAGGCGGGGGGAACACAATCTAAGATCTTTCCAGCCATGAGAAAATTTGCTTACACACATGAGTGCTGGTGAAATTCGTGATTATTTTTAAAATTTTGAAAGTTTTTTGGGTTCAGAACGAAATTCAAGAAGCAACTTTTCTCTTTTCTTTTAGCGGTGATGGAAACATCAACAAAAGGGTTTTTGAACAAATAGATTTCATTCTTGAGGCTTTGAAAATCACGTATTACCTTCACTTACTACTAATCTACCACTCATCTTCCATTGCTAACTGACCCGTGGATGAGGCGTATCCATTGTATTCCATAGAAGAGACGCTCTCAATGACAGCATTGGTGATTTCTTTGCAAGGCTGAAGATTGCGAAAAGTAGTGGGATCACCTGCAACGTATAAGAAGAAACGTATTAGGACCACTTTAAGGCCTGTTATAAGATAACAGCTATCCCCCCTTGAACCTTCTCCAATGAAGTAGGGGGAGAGTACCTAAATACAGTTAGGCGGTAGGCAGTGGCGGCTCGTCCATAGGAGCACAGGAGCACGTGAACACCCAGTGAAAAAGTAGAAATAAACCCAAATATAAAGATACACAAATATCAAAAGAAAACAAAACATAAATCATTCTCAATTTCTTTTTCATACTCAGAATCAAGTTTCTACCCCCCCTTTCACCTGTCAGCAAAAAAATTATTGCCGGAAACGTGAAAGTTTTGTGTTTATCAAAGAGAATACTACACTCTTATTTTTCTTTCCTTATACGCACGTGTGAGCGAAGAAACTGAATGAGTCGGAAGAAACCTCGACTTCTCGCCGGAGAACATTTGGCCTTAAGGCAACACATTGGAGATCCCTGTGCGCACAGATTTTGTGTGCCGAGGCTTACGGTTTTGAGGTTAAGCTTGCTTTTTGTGGTTTGGATTTTTTTCCCGGATTGAAGAACGAGATAAGAACCTTTTGAAAGTACAGTAGAGCCCCGATTATCCGCGGAATTGGGTGGCAAAGGTACCGCGGATAGCGAAAATCGCGGATAACCCGAAAAAAGACTAAAAATGAGGTGAAAACATGAAAAAAAAATATTTCAGCGTAAAAACTATGTTTTATTGTACAAAAAACATGACATTAAAACTTTTAAAATATGCACAGTACAGCAGAAACCTTTACTCTACTACATCTAAATCACTAAAATAAAGAACAGTAAACAAAAACAATATTCTGTACTGATAACAAAAAGTGTTTAGTTATGCCTTTACGAAGCAATATCTTAAATGCCATCAAAAATTGTATAATTCTTCCAAAATTTAAGGTTCGTAATTAAAAATTTGTTTTCGTGGCACTCGCGGATAATCCGCACCGCGGATCATCCGCTCGCGGATAATCGGGGCTCTACTGTATCATTAAATTTTTCACGTCAGCTAATTTGTAATAATTAATTCCTTTGTTATTGGTTATTTTTTAAAGTGACGTTAGAGTAAAATTACAGGTCTTGAAATTACACATCACCTGTATTTTTCACAATCAATTGTTCGATTAAGCATATACAACAAGCACTATGAGTAGACAGACCAAGTGCTATTGTCATGCTCCTAATTAAAAAAAATTATGATTAGGTATTATGCATGATATAAATGAAAGTGTCTCAAAAATTTGTTTGGTTCAATAAAGGTTAGACGAGTGGACATCATGCATAAAAGTTGTTTTTAAGGTTATAGCCTAGGGCCCTAGGGGTATTATAAAAAATAAAGGCCTTCTTTATCATAAGTTTTGCTGATTTCCATTAAACGCATATTTAAAAATAAAAATGTATGCAGTGAAAAATTTAGGAAACTTAAAATAACTCCCCTGAAATAAATAAATTTGTTCGAATACAAGTTTTCATTATGTATTCGTCCAACATCTCTTCTCTTTCTTGCTCTTGTGTAAATTTTAGTTCATATAACAAAGGGTGTGAACACCCTGTTAATAAACTCACGAGCCGCCACTGGCGGTAGGGGAGTGCTACAGTGCTTGGCGAGAAAAATGTATACTATATCATAAGAAAAAAAATTAGAAGAATCCAATACATTTTTAAGAACTGGGGCACAAAATTCGGAATTTTTTACATACGGAAATAAATTTTCTGAGCAGTATCACGAGATGTTTGACGATACTATATTTTTCCAGGTGGTATTATATGTGTGCACGCAAAATTCTGAGATTATCACAATCATCAACGATAATAAATCATAATCATAAGGTTAAGGTATAATAATTTCCTAAGAGAGATTTTATGATCAAATAGGCAATCCAATGGTTGCTATAAAATTTCACAAAAACAAACTTGACTAATCCGACAAAATTTACGCGCACCTGTAGTTAACCTGCTGTTTAAAGATATTAAAAGATTGTTTCAGTACCTTTGAATAGTTAAAGGTGTTGTAATTTTCATGCCTCGTTACTAAACTGTTAACCCTTTATAAACTGAGAATTTGTATCCTTTTGAAAAGGACTAGTCTAAGAAGTATTTCAGAACAATTTAGAAAATGCTATAAAGCTACACTAAAAGACTTAATTTTTTAAAGAACGTAAGCTTTTATTAATGTTTCTTGGATCTAGTTACCCTGGAAACAAGGAGAGTTTTCTAGAGCGCATTGGCCTCAATGTTCCTATCAAAGGAGATAGGCTGAAAGATGCAGTCTCCCTTTCTTGATAAGTTGACGGACAGAGCAAATGCTTCTAAAAAAGAGTTGAGTCTCTTATCGCTTAAAAATGCAGACCTTTCCTTTTTCTATATTGTCTATTTTTTTTTGTATCGCTTAGCGTTTCTTATAATATGCAATCTTAACTTTTTGTTTATTCTTTTTTAATGATTGGGCATAGAATTTCGTATACACAGAGTTCATTTAAAAAGTCTATCTTTATCTAACACATAAGATTATGCAGTTTTATACATAGAGGAAACTCAATAATTAGTTAATCGAAAATTAATTTTCTAGTTTTATTAAAAGTTAATTTTTCTACAAGGGAAATGGGTATGAACAATAGGTTGTATGGAGAAGAAAAGATTGTGAGCTATTATAAAAACACCTGTCCCGAGACTTTTATGTTCAATTTAGTCAGAAGGGAGAAAAATAATTTTACTTTTTACATACTACTATAAACTATTTAGTGATAATCCAGTTTTAAGATCATAACCCGAATTTATGACTTTAAAAATGTTTTGATTTCTATACCTCGAAAAACAAACAGAAAAATTTGAAAACTTCACTTTTAACGAATATGAGCTATCATATTCCTTAAAAGTATCTTATGCTTCCGTATCTTGAACAGATTTTAAAAGATGGAATCCTATCATAACCGATCATAGTGACTATCAGACTTTGTTTACAAAAGCTTTCTTCCATTTATAAATATCTGGCAGATAAAAAAACCGGTTCCTTGGTTTAGTTTCAAACTCCCTTCGTTAAAACAAAACTTAGATAACAGTTCTTTGGGTCCTGATACCGATTGGATTAAATGCTGTTCAGCAATTTTTCATAGATAAAGAAGGCGTAAACTGATCACTTTAATCACCCACGTAATGTGAAAGGGATAACACAGTGTTGACGCTTTCTGACGCCAAAATCAACAAGTTTCAAGGCCAGGGGTATTTAATAAACCAGCGGTCCTCAAACTGTGCTCCGCGGAGCCCTTAGGGCTCCGCCAAGCATTTCGAGGGGCTCCGCAAAGAAATTTGAAATAAATATGCTGATAATTTCTAATTTGCGTTGCTCTGAAATGTTTTATAAATAACTTTCTGTTAGGTGTTTCTTGTTAAGAACTTACTTTCGTTCCTTCCTGACCTAGTTATTTGAGCTGTAAAATCATCCTTAAATGAAAGTGGATTTGGTGTGGAGCCTCCAATGCAGTAAACTCTGTTGATTAGTTTTTTTTCTGGTTTTTGTCTTTTTCAGGTCTTTTTTGAATTATCAAAACAAGTTAAAACCCTGTTTTTAGGGTCAAGTTTCCAAAACTTTTCTGGGGGAGGAACCCCCGGGATGGGGACGATTGGGCCGCCGGTCCGTTTCGGCACCAAATTTTTCTTCTTCTAATTTTTAAAAGATTTATGAAAGTTCTATTTACTTTCATTTTATTTCTGCTGCTGAAACGACCGCGCCCAAATGGCCCCGCGCCGAATAGTATTAGCACATCGAGGAACCCCGATCCCCCACTTCGAAAATTTATTACTCAGCACCTTTTTTTATTAAGTTCAGCAAAATCATAATTCTACTTAAAAATGTATGTCCAAAATTCGGAGTAGATGTACCAAAACAAAGTGAAAACCTGTTTTTAGAAGAGTCAAATTTCCAACCCCCCTTTATAGCATTTGGAACTTAATTACTCAAAGCGTTTTTTATAGTTCTTTAGGATGCAAATTATACCAAAAAATTTATAAAAAGCTACATTGATCCTATGTCATGGGAGGGGATAAGGAATGATTTTGGGCTCCTTTAGGTGTAAATAAATTTCTATATGTACCTCTGACGTATGGTCTAACAGCCCCCCAAAACAGCTCTCTATTTCGAAAGAAGTAACTTTTAGGAAAACAAAATTTACAGATGTACAGATTTCTGTATGAATCCTTTGTTCATGCATCTCGGGCATAATGATTAAAAAGTGATAGCTTTAATATTCAGAAATTTAAAACAAAGATTTACATTGTATCCAATGGTATATAATTGGTTAAAAATATTCCATATATCCCGGGGTGTATATAGGAGGGGCGAGGGAGCCCTGCCTCCCCCCGGAAATTCCGACTACCTATAACTAAACAAGTTAAAACCATATTATTTAGGGTCAAATTTCCGAAATTTTTCTGGGGAGGACCCCCAAAACCCCCTATTATTGTCAATTTTTATAATAAGTTCGTTAAAATTAAAATCTTACCTAAAAATAAATGTCCAAAATTTGGACAATGATGTACCTAAAATGAGTTAAAAAACTGTTTTTAAGGATCACATTTCACAAAACCTTCTGGGGAGGAAGGACCCCCAGACTCTCTATTGTACTTGGATCTTAATTAGTCACATTTTTCTCACAAATAAATTATCTTAGATGCAAATTATACCTAAATATGTTTTTAAAAGCTACGTTAAACTGTTAAATATGCATGGGAGGGGCTGAGGAATAATTTTGGACCCCTCCGGAAATAAAATTCTATATACACTACTGCATTTATGCTTTTATTTCTAGAAGCAATAGGTTTATGTAATTTGCTTTTTATACCTTGAAAAATTTATTTCGGAAAAGGGCTCCGCGAAGAATTTGTCTCTTGAAAAGGGCCACGCGACATAAAAAGTTTGAGAACCCCTATAATAAAGGATTGTGGCTGTTTTAGAACTATGTGATGTAGTCCTTTAAAAACATCTGGTCCTGCATTACAGTGTAGCAAAGTATAGTATATAATACCTTCCCCATAACCATTTTACTGTCGGATATGAAAGGCTTCATTAGATTTTAAGCTAGAAAATTCTTAATAGAAAATAAATATTATATACTTTCTTTTTCACTCATTCAAATTCGTAATGTTTTTCTCTCAGTGCAAAAATAAACAGCATTGCTGCATATTCAATTCTTCCATGGCCATTGATCTGCGATACTGCAAAAGTGAAGTAGATGATTTCGCTTTTTACACTACATGCTGACCTTCTAGTTTGCCTATAAGACTTTTAGGAAGTCGTTCTTTTACTCGATCTACAGTCTTACATTCTTATAGTAATCTTTTTTCCACTCTAACCATTTTTCTCTTGGTCTTTTTTTGACTGTACAAAATTTTTAAACCATTTCTCAACCTCTTTAAAATTCTAAAAGTTTCCTCACAAATTGTTCAGGCTACGCCACTGTATGAGGAATTAAAAGAATAAAGAGGAAGGGAGGAATGAAAACAAGAGAATGGGAAATATAATAGGAAAACTTAAACATATGGAGCAAATTCAGAAAGTACGTTTCTTATGACCCCCCCAAAAAGGCTAAAAGTAATTGGATGGTAGGTTTATTTTATTTCATAGATACTGCGATTTGCCAGAGGTCAGTTACTTTCAAAATATTCACCATCGAAATTTAACCCTTTGTCATAAGGATTTTTTTAAAAATGCCTAATTTTTTAAAAACTTTTTTGCCTAGGAATGCCATTGTCATTCCAGCAGATGAGTGGAGGACTAATCAATGGTCACCACTTTTTCAGTTATAGTCGGCTAAACTAGTACTTGCCCTCCGCTCTCTTGCGTTACCATCCTATACCGTGCTGGTGAGTCCTAATAAGGACGAAACCGGTCCACGGTTGGAGGTGACGCTTGAGAATTGTGAGTTTACACTTATTGTCCGCTTAACCAGCAATAAATGGTGAAATTCTCCTTTCATTTACCTTGCCTTTCTGGAATTAAATCTGTCCTAGGAATGTCATTGCCATTCCAGCAGATGAGAGGAGGACTAATCAATGGTCACCACTTTTTCAGTTATATTCGGCTAGACTAGTACTTGCCCTCCGCTCTCTTGCGTTACCATCCTATACCGTGCTGATGAGTCCTAACAAGGACGAAACCGGTCCACGGTTGGAGGTGACGCTTGAGAGTTGTGAATTTACACTTATTGTCCGCTTAACCAGCGATAAATGGTGAAATTCTCCTTTCATCAACGTATTAGTTCTTTGATGGTCTTCTAGCAAACGGACGATGAATAATAAAGAGGATCAAGAGCAAAAGGATGCTGAGGAGCAAAGATATGTAGAAATGTAAGGGTATGCTAGAGAGCAAAAAAGAGCGTCTTAAGAAAAAGGAGTAGAAGAAAAGAGAAGCTCAAGAGTAAAGATATATTGATGAACAGAGATTCTGATGACAGAAAGAATGCTGCAGAAAATGAGAGGGACCCAAGAGCAAGAGGATGTTGTAAAACAAGAGACACTAAAGAGCAAAGGGATGCTGAAGAAAAAGATTATCGGAGCAAAGGATGCAGAGGAGCAAAGATACGCTGAAAAGTAAAAGTATGCAAGAGAGAAACAAAGAGAGAAGCTCTGTAAAGAGAAACGGAGAAGCAAGAGATTCTAATGACCAAATTATGTCGTAGAAAAGAGAGGGAATCAAGAGCAAAATAATGCTGAAGAAAAGAGAGAAGCTCACACACACAAGAATGAAGTGATGCTAAAAGAGATACTAAGGAGCAAGAGATTCTGATTACCTAAAGCAGGTATGGGCTAAGGCAACCTTTTTGAGCCTGCGGGCCGGACTCAAAGATTAAAATGACGTGGAGGGCCATAGAGTAGATAATAGGTATGATTTTGAGAAAAAAAAAGGCGTTTTCTTTTATCAAAAAACAGTTATAGTACTAAATTTAAACATTAATCTGGACTAGAATTATATGATCTTGAAGCATTATTATAAGTATAATGCATAAGTTAGATTAATCTCAGGGGTGTAAATAAAAATTCAATTTTGTGAGGGGCCCCAGATTATTCCTCAGCCCCTCCCATCTATATTTAATAGGTCTAACGTAGCACTACAGTACATTTTGGGTAGAATTAGTGTCTTATAGAATGTAGTAATGAAGTACCAACTACCAAAGGGGCAGGGTTGGCTGGATTGGACCCAATTGGGTTGGACCCACTGGGTTTTTTCAAAAAAACCCATGTGAAAAAACCCACATTTTGGACCCATTTTTGGGTTTTTTCAAGAAAAATCAAGATTTTGGCAGTTCCTTCGAAATTTAATGTTTTTTTTTAAAGTTTAGGATATTTTAAAAATTTTAATGTTTTTTTTTAATTTAAAAAAGGTTTTAAAAATTAAATGGTGTTTTTCAATTTCAGGGAGTTTTCTTAAAGTTAAATAGGTTCTTCCATTATTCAGTGGTTTTTTTCATTATTCAATGGGGTTTTTCAAAATTTAGGAGGTTTAAAGTTCAAACTAGATATAAAAAATAAAGAAGATTTTTTAAAATTTCAGTGGTTTTTTTCAAAGTTGAATAGATTTCTTTCAATATTGAATGGGCTTTTTCAAAGTTTAGGATATTTTTTAAATTTTAGTGGGTTTTTTCAAAATTTAACCCAGGTTTCAGTAAATAAGGGGTGTTTTTACATTTTCAGTGGGTTTTTTCAAAGTATAAAAACTGAAAAAACCCACATAACTGTGGAAAAACTGACATTATTTTGAAAGAACACATTTAACATAGAAAGAACTCACTAATATTCGAAAAAACCCACTTACTATGATGGAGAAAACCACTTAATTTTGAAAAAACCCACTCTTTTTCCGAAAAAACCCAGTTTATATGGGTTTTTTCAGGGTTTTATTGAAAAAACCCGAAAAAACCCAACCCACTTGGGTTTTTTCATAAAAAACCCGGGTTTTTGCCAACCCTGCAAAGGGGGGTCTGAGGGTTCTTCCCCAAAACTTTTTGGAGATTTGATTCCAAAAAACAAGTTTTTAAATAAATTTGGAACAACTAGTTCGAATGTTTTAGATTTGCATTTTTGGGTAGGATTTGTATTAACTTATTGTAAAATAGTTTTAAATTCTTAAATTGCAAGCCCTAAGGGGGGCTGGGGGATTCCCACAGAAAATTTTTGGAAATTATACCTTAAAAAACAGGGTTTTAACTTGTTCTGGTACTAAAATCTGAAATGTTCCGCGGGCCGGGACAAATGGCATGGCGGGCCGGAGGTTGCCCATACGTGACCTAAAGGATCAAGAGCAAAAGGATGCTGAGGAGCAAACGAGACGCTGAATAATTTGATCGGTTGTCTAAACTTAAAGGCCCTCTTTTGGAATTATCCTTTATGTTTTCATCAAAAAAGTCTTTTTACTCTTCATTCCTCTGATTTCTTTCAAGAATAAGCGATTCATTGGAAAAGATTGCTTGGGATGAATATCGGAAATGATGCTGTAATGTAAATGGTCCTTGAGTGATAGAGGGCAAGGGAGAATGGATGGTCCAGGAATGATGATATTTTAGGTATGTTAAGGGGTTCGGAACCGTTGCGAATTTCTGCTGTTACAGGATCTGTATGAAGATCAATCTGTTCTGGATTTTGCTCCTGTACTTGTTGATAAAGAAATTTTCGGTCAGATTATTCGGCTAATTTTCCGAATATTGGCAGAGACTGTGCGAAACCATAAATCCCTTCTTTGAAGGCACTATTTATATCACTGGTTGTTTTACTAATACAGCGTTCACACAAAGTGTTTTAATTTTAATCGTGATTATGTTGTGTGAAAGTAGTGAGCATACTGATGTATTTCATGCAATAAGTCCTAACGGTCTAATATGTTAAGTTTATTTTTACTGACCTCACGTAACATTTTTCTGAATGGCCATTGTAAACCAGTCAAACAAAACATGGTTGGTTGGTTGGTGTCGTGTCATGGATAGATTTTAAATGGGGCCAGAAAGTCCTGTAAACAGCATAGGCGATCTGAATGCAATTATCTAACAAAACCGGGTGAATACTTTATAAAGTATTCACCCCTGTTAGGACCCGTATAGGGACCTAGGTACTCCCTATAGGCTCCCTAAGTACTCCCTAGCTGTTAGATCTCCAAACTCCACTATAACTAGCCTCAGTAGACCAACTCATTGTTCTGGTTACGTTTGTGGTGTGGTTCAAATTTGATTTCGGGGATGTTGAAAATACATAAAAGCAACAGACGGGGGCATACTGACCTATGGAAAGTGAGATGATCCGTTTCTCGGGGTTGGGGTTGACGTGCAAGTTGTCGACAATGGATCGGATGGGGTTGACGGTGTTGGATGCGATCTTAGAAGGCTTTACGTTCCAGCAGCGCTTTGTTTTCATGCTCACGGGTTGCTTACCTAGAAAAAAAAAATTGGAAAACCTTGAAACTCAAAATTTACAGGATTTTATTCAAACGTACTATCCTAGTTGGAGATTTTTTAGAGGGGTAAGGGAACAACTGTTTCATTATGTAGAAAATATAAAGATAGTGTATTTTTAAATTAATATCTTGCTTGTTTTTTTACATCCTCTTACCCCTTAGCATGGGTGGATTTAGGTGTTGAAACCTGGGGGGGGGCACACTGGAAATCGGTGGAAGAAAGAATTGGACGACAAGACTGGGAGGTAAAAGAGAGGATTTCTTTACAAAATAAGCATTCTATAAAAAAATTTGATGCACTTCGAAGATAACTCAGCAAGGCTCATTGCAATAATAATTTAGGGACATATTTTGTTTCATTCGATTTTTTTATTTTTTGCCAAGCGGGAGTCAAGATGAAATATCTGGGGGTGGGGGTACTTTAAGATTCAATTTGTAGAAACATAACATTTCCCCCCATTTGCTCTAAAAGATAGGGGTTCCATGTAATCTGAAAAAGGGTCCTCCTTTGGGGGGAATGCATCTACAGAACCAGAAGGGGGCTTGAGCTTTATTACTAACCAACTCCAGAAAAGTAAATGAGCACGAAATAAAATGACGTCAAAATAAATGACGAAAAGCGCACTCGAGTTTGTCTCTCGTAAGTTAGGGTCTGACTATAATAATTTTTTTTCCGAAAATCTTACAGATTCGAAAGCGTTCACTTGTTTGTGTGCTCCCCTCGCAAATGGTTGGTCCGTCTCGGTTACCCAACCTCCGTCTCCAGAAAGATCTCAATCAGCCGGTGCAGGGATCGATAGTCATCTTATCGATATGTTTATAATGGGCTATCGATACATACTCGAAATGAGACGCCACGCATTTCTTCATGGAACTATACTTAGTGCAGCATCTCCTTTTTGGGAGGCGCTTGATTTTCGAATTGCGCATCCTCTTGATCCCCCGGGATATGTACCTTCGGAATTTTCGAAATTAGGTATTTTTAGAAGGTTTTGGGTTTGTGTGTTTGGTAACAACCATTGAACGTTTAATTTCCAGGTTGATGCCCATTGCTCTATGATTTCAATGCAAAGAAGGTTGTTTAGTGTAGCGTTTTTCAAAGGGTATACTGGAGGATCTTGTGAGATGTTTAAGGAAATATCTCTAATGAAAATATTCTTCCAGATTCTAAGAAGTCAACATTATACCATTATAAAGGAAATTAAGTTTAATTTTATTATTACATTTTTTAATATTTAATTTGTATTTTAGAAATTAAAAATTTATTCAAGAGAAAAGCTATTGCCTTAAAAGAGATATAATAAATTATCTGACACATAGGGATAATTATTTCAGAATGTTTATTCAAATAATTAAGTAATTTTTTAAAATAATATTTTTAAGAACTTTCGTCTTTTCGAGCTCTTAGATCGATTATTTATTCTTTTTATTTAATAATAAAGGAGATAAAAGTCGAAAGAGTATTATTTCAAAAAATCGAATATTACGGTACTTTAAAAGAGAATAATTTAAGATTCTAAAGTAGAAAAACATGCAAAACAGATAATGAACATTTCTCTGAAGTTAAATAAAACAGAAATTAAATAAAAAGTGAAAAATGTAATTCGAAAAAATCTTTATTAATAAGTTTGTTTATAACATTAAAGTCCTATGCCTTTTTAAATCCTATTCAAGCTATAAGCTCCCATAAAATTTCAAATCAAATATAGGTAAACTAAGTTTCATAGTTTTTTTAACTCATATAAAATGTTGATTATTTTTTATGACTAACATTGAGGAAAAACACAGATGACGTCTCTTAAAAGAATTATAAAGAATCTTTGTAACACTATTTATTTTGAATTCTTGTTCGCAAAAAGTTTTAGTACTTAACTTATTTGTAAATGTATAGATTTTTAAAATCATTCACAGCATTACAAAATAAAAACTCCTTTATCTCTCGCGTAGAGATGAGAGACTGCTGTATGACAGACGATTTTTCAGTGTTTGGAATTTCCAAACAGCCTCGGTGGGAGTGACTTCCCGACCGTCGGGTAACCGTTGTGCGCATGCTCGGGTTAAAGGCGTGGTTTTAAAGTATTTAGGATTGTGGTAAGCGTGGCCTCGATGGGGGAAAGGTAGCGCGTCTGCCTGGCGTGCGGAAGGTTGTGGGTTCGAGCCCGGTTATTATTTTTCAGCAAATTTAATTTAAATTTTTATAAATTCTATTAAAAATTGCAAGAATTAATTGCTCTTGTTTAACAGTCATTCCTTATTTAATTAAATTCATTGTGGTTTTTTAAATGTTTTACTTTGTCTAATTTTTTAAAAAAATAATTTAAATTATTAATTTATTGAAAATAAAATTATTTCGCTAAAATATTTTACAGAAACAGCAAGAATCAGGTCCACATGGATGCGCATTGCTAATAAAGTATAAAAATCTTGCAGGGATTGTGAAATACAGTACGAAACAATACGTCGGTCGCCATGGCCGTGGGACTTGCCGTCCGTCGTACGACGGTCGGCTAGCAACAGCCAACGATCGGTATTTTTGGATAAGGTTATTTTGCTGCGCCTGGCAACATTCTTTGCGTTCTCCGCCATCGAAAGATAATTTATGGACGTTGGACAAAGTGAACATAACGTTGTTAAGTTATTCTGAGGTTTTTAATGCATGCACGGTAAGTAAAAAAACATTTAAAGTTAAAGCGATTGAGTTTTAGTAAATTGGCTTGTAAATTGCACTTAAAAACAATTTTTAGTAACCAAATATTACCAAATAAAAAAAGGCAATTGAGGTTAAAATTAAATTTAGTCATCCTGTCAAATATGGTTAGAAGAAAGCAGACAGACTGAAAGAAAAATCCTTGCATAACATCCTTCACTTTTTTGCCATGATATCCAAAAAATAAACCAACAATTTTAGGAGATGGTATTGAGTTGCTACCTAGAGAGAGAGCTCATTCTTTATTCCGCGCTACATCCGATTTCCGGCCAAGGTTGTCTCAGCTTGAACCATCTGGCTTTGTCCATTGTTATAATCAAGCTCACTTTCCATAAAAACTGAATTTTAATTTTTTTGAAGGGACAATGAATTAGTTATGCGTTTTCTCTTGGAGTACTCGTTTTCTCATAGTAAAATTTCGTTGAAATTTTTCTGAAAAATTTAAAATAAAAAAACCCTATGAGAAAAAAAACAGTGCCTAAAAACCAGCTTAATTGATTGCTGTAAATGTAAACTTCAATGTGCAATGAATTTGGTAGCTCCTAAAAGGGGATTTTGTACAGTTTAGACAGGTGTTCAAATGTGCCCCAAAAATAAATGCATCTAAAAAGGGTACCAAAATTTCAGGAATTATATAGAATAAATCAGTTTTTGTGTCGATATCTTATAAATAAGGAGAGACAGTCAAAAATGTATTTACTTTTTATTCAAATGTGCCCCGGCCCCTCTTCCCAACACCTTACTTCAAATTGACTCTAAACGCTTTTTCAATTTTGTAGCCCTGAAACTATCACACAACTTATTTAGGCATATTCGAAACAAAACATACTAATGAGAGAAAAATATTTCAAAAACTAAAGGATGATTAACTTGATTAAAAACTGCCTGTTTCTTTGTCCCGTTTTCATAATGACCACGTTAAGGAGAGCAATTTTTAAAACCTTTGGACAACTCTATGCGACGTACTTTTTTTTGTCCTTGACAGTAGGGTGGAGCGAAAAAAACTTTTTTCGAAATTCAAAAAGATACCTATGGCAAAAGTGGTCCTATGTAATAAGATGAAAAACCGCGCAAAAATTTTTGAAATCGGTTAATATCTCAGTTCGCGCATCGAGCTAAAAGTTTATAAAAATGCTTAAAAATCAACATTTTCCGAAATTTTTAAGATAATATTTAAATAAAATTTATAGAAATATTCGCGCATGTAACCTCTTCATAAAAGCTCAAAAAAGTAAAAAAAGGAATTTTAATGTTTATTTTATAAATATTTGGGTGCGCAATTTTGCTTTTAAAATGCGAAATTTTCGAATCATTGGTTAGTTTGTTTCACTGTGCAGCTCTTCGCCCGTTTTGTAAGAACAGCCCAGAACTCACCACGGGGAGGTGGCTGCACGTCGAGTTCCACCCCCCCTACGTAATTTTTGTTATTTTTTAAAATTTAAATTTTAAACAGGAATAAATTTAAATTCCGTTTTTTAAATCTGGCATTACTGATCTTGAATATAAAGTTGATTTTATGAAGCCATCTCTTGCTTTCTGACCACACACTTTTGTTGATTCTTCAGTTTTAAGCTTAACGCACCTCCCAACCGCTTGAGTGTGGCAGGGGAACTTCATTATGTGTGCAGTGAGTTATGTGTTAGAATGAACTAATGATTTCAAATCTTCAACACTTACGTCTTTTAAAATTGGTGGAAGATAGATTGTGCATGATTTCCAGTCAATAATATCTGTTTACTCCGTTGCATTAAAATTTAATTTTTTGGGGACAAAATTTCTAATCCTTTCTACCCCAGAGGCAGATTCTCTCGCTTTCAAGATTCTTTTAAATGCGATCTGTCGAACAGAGACACTTTTATTGACAATCATTGAAACAATAAGTTTTCCGGGTGTACGAAGAATGCATTGCGTTCAGCAACTCGATCAACTATTTGAAGTAGATCCTCAGATGGATATCGAGTTGTTTTAACAGCATGAAAAACATGCTTGGGACCATCTGTGAAAGAACTATTTTTTTAAATTTTAAACCACACAGGCATGTATGACTTTAAGATAAATTTTGAAATATCTTTTAAGCTTTCAGAAGGGCTGAGGACACTTACGTACAATCTCAACACTCTATTAGCAGCTGTGATCCATCTAGAATGTGATAGTGGGCCAGGATTTTGGTGCGAAAAATCTTCGGGACAATCCCCTGACTTTATAGCTTTGCATATGTCTAATAAATACTGTTGGTCTTTGCTCAACATGTTTCGGTCTATTTCGGGAATGAAACAGTCAATGCATTCATACTTGAACTTGACTATAGAGAGCTTTTCGCAATCATTAAGCTGTTTTCCAATGGGTCCCGAAAAAGATTTGGGCCCTGTGGTAACTCCATCCAAATGGTGAAACATTTGGCGAAAGGGAAGTTCATTAAAATGTAGACAAATGCTCCATTGCAGAGGTCTCCCAACTTGCAGTTCTAACTGACGAATATCCCCATTTTTCCAACCGGTGTTCGTAACGGTGCCATCACATCCTATTACATGATTTTTCTAGCGAAATTTCTTTTTCAATAAGATAAGTAATAATACTACGTGCTATGTAGTGTGATGAAGCAGTGGGAGGTGACACATGACCAATATAAGAGGATCCTGGCTCTTGAATTAGAGAATAGTGATCCTCTAACTTTTCTACGGTATTGTTTATTATTTATTTTTTCTAAGCATAGGGTAATATCTTTTCGCCCGTCAAAATTAAGTCCATTAATTTAAATATTTTCTGAAAACTTTAAAACACTTCCAATATACTTCTTTCCTCTTCTTATGTTGGATCTGTCAATTACAAGGGAAGAATCTGCGTCTGTAATCACTCCTATATCTTGTAAGACACTAGATCAGTGTTTCCCAACGTGGGGCGCACGCCCCACCGGGGGGCAATATCATTTGCTAGGGGGGCAATTTGAAAATTTTCAACCAAATTGCCCCCAGGTTAGGCCAATCCAGGGGGAAAATTTAAAAAAAACTTTTATAAAAGAACCTTATCAAAATCTGATCCTATTTATCCTATCTGAGAATGTATGTCTGAAATCTGGACCAGTATGTATCAAAACCAAGTTGAAACCCTGTTTTTAGAGTAGTATAATTTCCAAACCTTTTCGGGGGGATGACCTATGATCTCTTTGTTTTTAGAACGCTAATATTTGAAAACTTTTTTACATTAGGTTCACCAAAATGCAAATCTTATCTAAAAATTAGTATCCAAAGTTTCCCAACTAGGGGTACCAAACTAGTTAAAAACCTGCTTCCTAGAGTCAAATTTCCAAAAATTTGCTGGGGGAGGACCCCCAGGCTTCCTTAGACTTACTAAATATACATAGGAGGTGCTAAGAAATAATTTTGTCTCCCTCTCAAAATATATTTCTATATATGCCACTGAGACCGGGGGGGGCATGGAAAATTTAGAAAGGCTTTGGTGGGGCATGGACCGAAAAAGGTTGGGAAACACTGCACTAGATGCTATTGCAGCCGTTGCTCTATCCAAGATACCATATCTACTACTATTTAATGCAGTTGCCGTTCAATTTAACTCTCATCTGAGAATGGGATTTTGATGATAGTGATGGTTTTCAATTGTAAGATTAAGATTAAGATGATTTTCGAATGTAAAGTAATTCCATAATTATTTTTAGGATGAAACTAACAAAATGGGTGAAGTGCTGCACAATGAAACAAACTTACCAATTATTCGAAAATTTCGCATTTTTTCAAGCAAAATTGCGCACCCAAATATTGTAAAAATAAACATTAAATTAATTTTTTTTAAACTTTTTTGAGCTTTTATAAAGAGGTTACAAGCGAGAATATTTCTATAAATTTTATTTAAATATTATCTTAAAAATTTCGGGAACTGTTCATTTTTAAGCATTTTTATAAACTTTGAGCTCAATGCGCGAACTGAGATATTAACCGGTTTCAAAAATTTTTGCGCGGTTTTTCATCTTATTACATAAGACCACTTTTGCCAAAATACAGAAATTCCGGATAATCCGATCCCGTTAATAGAGAGCCTTCTCTGTATATTTTGTGTTTACTTTTAAAACGATTTTCTTTACATGCTAAATTTTTTTAATATCGTTTGTAAACTATTGTGTGTTGCTATTCATTGTTATTTCAGTCCAATTCAATTAACTACT
The DNA here is from genome assembly GCA_024610705.1 of Tetragnatha versicolor. Lineage (NCBI taxonomy): Eukaryota > Metazoa > Arthropoda > Arachnida > Araneae > Tetragnathidae > Tetragnatha > Tetragnatha versicolor. The sequence continues at coordinate 11,813,291 of JANDEH010000008.1, read as the reverse complement.
ATCCTGTTAATAGCACCAAGCTGTTTTGGGCGCTCCAAATATTAGAAACACCGCCAAAATTTTCAAACAAATTGATAAAATGTGTTTTGTCGATGAGAACCATAAAAATTTGATGATATTTAAATATTTGGCATCCGAAACAAAATGGCAATATTTAACAGTTAACGGAATAGTACCTACCGTTATTTCTAACAAATATAATTTTTTTAAAGTCCAGTGTCACATTTGCCGTCGCGAAGTTTTTATCAATACCGAAAATATAAGGAACTAGACTAGAGAGAATTTAATTGCTACCAAAAAATTTTTTCTTAGTTCTTGATGAAAAACCATTGATAATCCCATTGCTTGAGAGGGAAGTAATCTCCATGCATTTCTTTGACCATCCAAGTTCTTTTTAAGCACTCAATTTACCAGTCCTTTTGTCAAAAAGTTAGGGCACCAATAAGAATATTTCCCGCATCTCTGGATCGCGTACCGCATATAAAGTAAGTAGTATTATGCAACTCTTCTCTAGAAAATGAAAGTTTCCGATTTCTAAGATAAATCAACGCAATTATTATCTAAAGAGTGGACACATTTTCTTCCTCGTCACGTGTGTATGAAACTCGTGACCGTCCTCTTGGGTGCATTCGAACTTTGACCTCTACCAGATCTGATTTGTTTCCTTCATTAGTCAACAAGAAAACGTGTATAATTTGCATATGTTTATTTGAAAACAAGCGTGTTGAAACCACTATCAAAATACGGTCGAATACTCCAATCAGAATGAAGTAGTTTACCCTCATTCAGGTCTGTTAATAAAACAAAGGTTGCATCAACGAGATGAAGTAATATCAGTCAAACAGTCTTTGGAAAACTAGAGTGAACTAATTTGCACACCTTTTTGGTAGTAAACGTGAGGCACACACGAGGGTTGGTGCCTATGTACTAAGATTCCATTCACTCGAAATTGTGATAGCTGATAGCTTAGGAGAGGAGAGAAGTAGCACACAGGCCTATCACGATTTCCCCCTTAGTTCATATAATTTGATGTCTTGAGTCAAACAGATTGGTATATCTAACACAGCGGTGTAAAGTATAAATACTTGGTCCATGTAACCCGCACAATCCCACAGAATCAAACCTTATCCAAAGGTGTTAAATTGAAATATTTAGTACACAAATATATATTTAAAATCTTCTCATCTAGTAATAAGGAAGGTAGTTGGGTGGCTTATTACATAAAAATGCCCGAAAACTGCAAAATGTGATACTTTCATGAAACTTTCAGGGATGTTAGATAACCATATAAGAACTAAAAAATCGATGGGAGCCCAAAATTTTACGGCGTGGTTTGACCGTTATGACGTCATGACAAGATGGCGATCAAGGGCCTATATTCGGTTCTTTTAATGACAGAAAGACATTTTTGGGGTCAAATATTATGTTTTAAGGGGCAAAAAACATGATTCTGATGACAAAACGTGCAATTTGTTTTAAAAAGTATCTAAAATTCAATAAAAGCTCGAAATAATAATAGTCTATTGCCAGCTGCGTCAAAAGAATGTGTAGAAAAGTTATTTTTTTCGACGGTTTTATATGTTTTTTGGGGTGCTAATTCCGAATATCTAGTTCAATTTTAAATGGAAGGTCAGCTTCATATCAAAAAACGCAAAAAATATGCGAAGAAATCAGAAAATTTTTACTCTTTCTTTGGATTTTCGCTTATACAGGGTGTATCTGAAATGGTGCAACAAACTTTCAGGGATGATAGTACTCATCAAGACGAACAAGAATCGGTATAGAAAGGGGGGTCCCAGACCAAATCCCAGGGAAAAATGGAGCGACCCCCCCAAAAAATCATTGAAAAATTCAATTTGTGGAAGAACTACTATTGGTAAAAACTTAATTATGGTCTCGAAAATTGTGGTTTAATATGATCTTTAAAATTACCTCAAAAGTCTTCACTTTAAAACTTTTTTATTATGAAAAAAGTTAAAAAACACAAAAAAATGTGAAAAATCTGCCAAAACCTTATTTTGTATTTCGAAATCCTTTCTTTTGATTTGATAATCTGAAAGATTATAGTTGAAAACCCTCAAGTCCAAAGTTTCATGTAAAAACAATCAATATTAAACGCTTGAGATCCTGTCAAAGTTTGTTTTTTTGGGTGCGCAAGCAGTTTTCTAGAGCTGTTTCCAGAACAGCTGTTTGCGCACCCAAAAAACAAACTTTAGCAGCATCTCAAGCGTTTAATATTGATTGTATTTACGTGAAACTTTGGACTTAAGGGTTTTCAACTATGATCTTTCAGATTATCAAATCAAAAGAAAGGATTTCGAAATACAAAATAAGGTTTTGGCAGATTTTTCACATTTTTTTGTGTTTTTTAACTTTTTTCATAATAAAACAAATTTTAAAGTGAAGACTTTTGAGGTAATTTTAAAGATCATAATAAACCACAATTTTTGAGAATATAATTAAGTTTTTACCAATAGTAGTTCTTCTACAAATTTAATTTTTCAATGATTTTTTTGGGGTGTCGCTCCATTTTTAACTCCCTGGGATTTGGTCTGGTACCCCCTTTCTATACCGATTCTTGTTCGTCTTGATGAGTACTATCATCCCTGAAAGTTTGTTGCACCATTTCAGATACACCCTGTATTTCAAAAAATATTAGTTTCTCGAAAATTATTTAAATTACAAAGTTGGAGTAAATAAAATTTCCTACAAAATGAACTGTTAAATTTTTGTTTTCCGAGGAATAGTTTTGCCGTTATAACCAACTGAAAAACAGAGAAACAAATATCCTCTGTTTAAATAATGCTGAGTAAAATTATCTGGTTTTCAATTCTTATAACATGAAAACTATTGTTCTGAAAATAAAAATTGAGTGGTGCATTTTGTAGGAAATTTTGTTTACTCCTACTTTGTAAGTCAAATAATTTTCTAGAAACTAATATTTTTGAAATATAAGCGAAAACCCGAAGATGCAGTAAAAATTTGGCGATTTTTTCAGATTTTTTGTGGTTTGTGATATGAAGCCGACCTTCCACGTGGAAATGAACTAGATATTCGGAATCAGCACCGCAAAAAACATGTAAAACCGTCGAAAAAGATACCTTTTCTAAATAAATTTTTTGAAGCAACTGTCGATTGACTGTATTACTATTTTTAAGTTTATTGAATTTAAGTTACTTTTTAAAACAAATTGCACGTTTTATCGTCAGAATCATGTTTTTTGACCCTTAAAACATAATATTTTTTCCCAAAAATGTCTTTCTGTCATTAAAAGAACCGAATATAGGCACTTCGTCGCCATCTTGTTATGACGTCATAACGGTCAAACCACGCCCTAAAATTTTGGGCTCCCCATCGATTTTTTAGTTCTTATATGAGTATCTAATATTCCTGAAAGTTTCATGAAAGTATCACATTTTGCAGCTTTTATGAAATAAGCCACCCAACTAAGGTTCAAAAATTAAAACAGTGTTTTAAGATTTAAATTGCCTAACATTTTTAAGAGGTTTTTAATTCTTTGTTTGACAACAATTAAATCTTATTACAATTAAAAAAAATTTTTTTTTGACTTTGTTCTTTTACTTTTTACCTTATATGAGCGATTGGCTTAGAAAGGCCTCTACTAAATTATCCTCTTGTTTATTCAATAGGGAAGAGAATGCGACTTACCAAAACTATGGGTTATTTCAAGTTTTCCTCAGCAGATATAAATAATGGGATATATCTATAATAATCTCCCACTGAATATCTCTAACTATTTGAGGAACCTGAAAAATAAAGATGTTCTTATTAAATAGAAAAAAGCAAGTGTAAATATTTTCCTTCTTTAAGCTAAAGGAGACTTAATGAAAGCATAAATAAATGTTTATGGATATTTGTTAATATTACTCACCATACCTTTTTCAATTTTTCTTTTCCCAACATATTTTTTATACCCACCCTTTCTTCAGATATATTTCTTTTCTTAAATTGAGGTTTTAAAGATAATTTTAAAGCTTGTCAATATTTTCTCTCTCAAACCTTCCTAAAACTTTAAAAAGACGCGTGTAAGGGTGATTCTCCAGAAATCTAAAAAAATGAAAACACAAATTTTGAAAAATAAAATTTCTTTCAAAACTTCTGAATTTTTTTATTAATTTTAAATGACCACGTCCTAGTTGATATATAATAAGCGGAAGTTAAGTTTAAATACATTTTGTGTGGTGAAAAAATTTCTATCTAAATTTTACGGCGATAACCGTGATTCGCTTTTTCGGTACGCCGAGTCAGAGTGCCCACGCGCCCGCTTCTAGATTGAGGACACCGTAGAAAAGAAATATTTCGCCTTTTCTTTATTTTTTTTTATTTTGGCGTAAAAATTTCACATTCATCATAAAATCATGATACTTCAAACATATCTGAATATCAATAATATACTCGATTTCGTTTTGGAGATATGGATGGCAGGAGAAGGACGCACCAGAAAAATGCTTTCAAGTCTTTTAATTCCTTAATTTTTGCTTACAAAAACTGTTATACGTATGTGCAATACTTATCATAAGGCTATTTATCAGAATGTTAGAAAAGAAAAATTAATTTTAGGACAATACATGGATTTTTGAGTCGTGGACCGCAATTTTTCACATTTCTAGAGAATCACCCCATAAAGTTATTTTTCTGCAAAAACTCGATCAAAAGGTCGGTCTTATTTTTTCTTTTATAGGTGTGTCAAAAAGTATGTTCTTATTAAAAAACAAACCAAAATGAGAAAAAAAACGTCACCATTTAACTAAATGTTAGGAATAGAATTTATATATTATAAAGAGAGTGCATTTTTTACAAGAGAAGAATTAGAAATGTTATTAACTAGAAATGATAGTAGTTAAATTATAAATCTAGAGTTAAAAATGTTTTACACTTTGAAAAAGTATTTCAGATGTTAAAACTTAAATAATTTTAAAATATGTGTAAAATAACATTTATTTCTATCAAACAAAATTGATGGCATAACCATAAGAAAACAATAGTTGAAAATTTAAATGAAAACATAGCATTTTTATCTGTTACTCAGTTACACTTTATTTACAAATATAGGCAAGACGTCTATCTTGGGGGAACATGGGGGCCGTGTCCCCCTCAGTAATTAAGAATATTATCTCAAAAAAATAAATTTTTAACTTCTTTGCGAGACTTAAAATTCACTGAATATTATTGTATAAGGGGTAGTGCTTAGGTATCCGCCCCCTTTAAATTTAAATTTACTAATTTAGAACAGTTTGAAGCCAGTGCTGATGTGAAGGGGCACAAAATATTTAGACTATCCTGCCAAAATATTTAGTTTCTAGCCAATAATAAACGTGTTTCAAGCATAAAAATTTGAGTATTTTAATATTAATTGAAATATTAATTTAGAGCGGGTGTCTCTCTTTTGGAAAGTTTCTAAAATTATGTTTAACTAGCGCTAAAGCGCTAGACCGGGCTTTGCCCGGGCGCAGTAGCGCTGACGCGCTAGACCCGGGCTTCGCCCGGGTTTCTGTTTTTTAATAAATGTCATCAGGTGCGTTACAGATGGGCTTCGCCTGTCCATTTTTAAAGAAAATTATTCAGGTGTGTTACAGAGGGGCTTCGCCAGTCCATTAAAAAACCATTCTGGTGTGTTACAGATGGGCTTCGCCAGTCCAAATGGGGAAACAGTTAAATAAAGGATCTATTTTAATGTTTATGTTACAACAATGGATTTTAAACTTCAACAATCGATTTCAATCTGCAACAATCGAGAATATACCTGCAACAATTAAAGTTGTAAGTTAAGTAAACAATGTGGTTAGTTTCTAGTGTTTAATGTAGGAGGTAACAATGGAAAATTTTTGTAGAAGTGAATACTAATTGGTCTCCTATCATTTTATGAGAATTACTTATTATTAAAAATCAACTTATATACAGGGTATTTCAAATAGAGTAGGAAAATGAGGTGACAAATTAGATGAGACTAGTTGCAACTCCATGGGGGTCTATTTCAGAAGACACAGAAAATAACTTTTTATACGACCCCCGTAGAAAATACCAATTAGAACTATTTTTTTGTTCATCCTTTAAAACGATACAAAAAATTTCACTTCGATACCTTCAAAACTCACTGAGATATTAAGAGCTACTTAAACCACTTTAAAACACCCTTTTTGAGAGCAAAATTTGTTCACAAATAAATTTATGTTGAACCTGCTTTATATGTGGTGGGGGGTGATAGAAATAACTTCAAAAAATTTATTTGTGACGACCCCATGAATGTTTAAGCACACATATCTCAGTGAGCTTTGAGGAATCTTTTGTTCCTTATTAAGGGATGAATGAAGAAAACTTTTCTAATTGGGATTTTTAATCTACCGGGGGCCGTCTAAAAAGTTATTTTCTGCATCTTCAGAAATAGACCCCCATGGAGTTGAAACTAGTCTCATATAATTAGTCACCTCATTTATTGAAAATTTGCAACTGGAAGTACTTATATGCCGGAGAAATTTTTTAGGAAATAGTCGTACACCACACTCTATTTGAATCATCTTGTATACTTTCTATAAGGTAAGGTTATGTGGGGTAACTTATTAAACTAAATTTTTCACTTTTTTCTAATAAAGAATTATTTTCATTCATTAACTATGAAATTGAACTGTGGCTATTGGAAAGTTCCATTTCGATACATAATAGGGAGAAGGTTCAAGGCAGCGGAATTTGACTCATGAACTACGCTTTACAGTACGCAGCAGACTTTAGTTTTCATCCCTGATAACTAGCATTTCTTTAATGAAGAAAAAAAAATTACACCCCTCAATTCAGATGCCACCTACCTATTTTCAATCACACTTGGAATAAAACAAAGCATCTCACTAATGAACTCACATGTGGATGGATGAAGCCGCAGGATGCTGCTTTGCGTTCGCTGGCAAGACTGGCGAGCGCGGTGTTTTCGGGGCTTTCTTGATAGCCGCCGTGACGCGATCGGGGGTTATCGCGTATTTCATCTGGTCGTCTCTCACAACACCTCCGCCCCGCGTAAACATCTTGCTTCATGCGATGGTGCAACAACGGAGGGAGCATTCATCTGCTACGCAAGATGCCCAACAGCCCATCAACCTTTAGGGAAAGCCGCCGTGACGATGGCGTTTGATTTCTGGATCGGAATCGAGAATAATTTTCGAATCTATCAATTCAATAGTCACTACTCAGAATTAGGAAAAACATTTCAAGTTCAACATAAAGGTGTGAAAAAAAACACCCATTGGTAGAGAAATGTGAGAATCTATTGAGATACAAAGAATCCAATGAAGCAGATAATGTGAATTCTATTGTTCCTTTCTGATTAACTAATTCCCAGATACATAATCCTAATCGGATTCGCACATTTTTCATTTTATTCCCACATCTATCTCCCCCAAGTTGCAATATTTGTTTTGCTTGGGCATCCGTTATTTCTTTTGTTCTCCGTCGTTGGGGACGAAAAGACCGTAATGTAAAACGGGCACAATTACCTAGAGTCTAAGTATAATATAAGGTATTTTAACCTCTAAAAACCATTTTTATTAAACTATAAGTCGAAGCAAAAAGCTGGACAAATTTCATTGGAGTAAAAAAATCGCGTCTTTCCTCATTCAATTTTGAGTCCATATAATCAACATAATATTTAGGTTGTTATTCGATTTTTTATAGGTCATTTTGTGCGGCCCGCGAAGCTCTGAAAAACATCCAAAAAGTAGCTTCAAAACACATTTTTTAGAAACACTTAGACTTTTAGACAAAACACAAAATTTTTTAGGGGGAGAACCCCTGACCCCCATACACCTCTTAGATTATGGACTAACTTCGATCGTTTTCTAAGGTGCAAGAATTTAAAGTTTGAAGTTTAGAGAGGTTGTTTGTAAAACCTGGTGAAATTCCCCCCGAGAGTAGCAAGGGGGTATGAAGGCTTTTATAACTACCTTTATCATGAGGAGGGACAAAATGGAGTATCAAAAAATTAGGTAAAACAATCCTCTAAGGAAAATTTATAAACATTATCTTGAGGAAGACCTTTTCATATAAGTAATATTCAGAATATTAAATATATTCAATATTCCTACGAGTTGTATAAGAGTAAAAAAATTCATATATCCTCTGGAATTTTGGAAAATACAGTAGTGCATACATTCAAAATATGTAAACAACCTTCGTCCCTCTTTTGCTGGAAAAGTTTCAAATTGAAGACTCTCACCCCCAAAAAATTATCATCGTTAAAAAGGGGACAGATTACTTTGCGGCCCGCCACTCTTGACTTGTGATTTCGATTGCGGCCCGCGAGTACTAAGAAGCTAGAAACCCACCTGCTATATAAAGTCCGTAACTAGGGTGAAGATGCTCCCACTGTGCCAATTAAAATGGGAATGGAGGACGAAAATCCTTTTTCCGTCTTACCCGTGTTGCGCGCTCCCCGCTCCCTAGGATAGCATTATGGATATAACATTGAAAACCTTAAGGACCAGGTTGGCATCTAAAAGAAATCCTCCGTATATTCTGAAAAAAAATCACAGGAGCCCCCCACTGAAGACAACTTTTCTTCACGAGCGCATATCATCAAATATAAAAAAGGTTTCTTCGATACATTCTAAAATGACCCAAATGAGTAGGATCTTGATTTGTAATATTTGGAAATACTATTAGAGTTTTTGAAGATGTCCTCCTTTCTTTTACGCACCTGAAAAAAATCATTTGAAAGCGCGTCATTAACTCAACCGCACGAAGAAAATGCCTAAATTTTTAAAGAAACGATATGAAACTGACCTTTAGGACAGAAACTGTTGACGTTAGGTGGCAGCAGCTCCTCTTTCAGAGGGACAATAGTTCTTTTTTCGATACTAGATGGCAGCACCACAATTCTGGTGATCTCAACTTGGAGGTCTCATTTGAAAAGGGTACCACATAAAACTTTCACTGAATCCATCATATCAGGCCAGATAAGGGTAATAATCCCTGAACCCGAAAGGTCAATAGGAGCCCACAGCATCAAGAAATTTTAATTACTTAATATTTTGTGAGTAAACTTTCTATAATTGATGGTAGAATTTAGATATATTTTTAGGGGATACCCCAAGGAAAGGAGCTACGATAATTCGTTGAAATTCCCTAAAAAAATGATTCTTCAAAGGTTTCTAGCCTCAACTTCATTTCAGAAGTGACCTGCCTTGGATGTCCTTCAATTTTGACCAATGTCCTAAACTGTTTTAGTTAAAACTTCGTATTAAATTTAAAATTATCATAACTTCTCTTCCCTTTATGTTTGGAACTCATCATATACCCATTACCTAGAATTTTTTTATCAAGTTCAATGAAATTTAGAACCAGGGGTTTTTAACTGGCGGTCCACGGTGTTCTTTAATGTGGTCCGGGAAGCCTTCTGAATAAAAACCCTCGAATCGAAAATACCCCTAAAATGGTTTCAGAACACTTGGGACGCTAAAATTAAAAACTTTTCCAAGGGAGGACCCCCTGACCACCCTCGAATAGGTTTTAGTCGTTATCTATAGTATAGTGGAAAAAAAAAGTTCCTATCCATCCAGGAAGGTTTATTTTGCAAATTAACCGAAGTTACGATAGTGTAATTTAGACGTAGTTGTGTCACTTTTCAAGGTGAGGTTAGATTTTTTTTCATGTTTTTGGTCGAAATTTATTGTTTAGAAGTTGTATTATTTGAGATTCTGTTTTAAAACTTCTAAGTTTGAATTCTAACTAGTATATTGTAATTTGTGATGCAATAGATTTCAAAATTATATGTCTAAGGAATCGTAAAAAAGAAAGTACTCGCATCAGGTACAACAGGTTTAGAATTTGTTCCTGTGTACTAAGTGCGAAACAACATAGGCTACTCCTGTGCATATTTTGATGTGTATTGGCTGCGACAAGGACAAGTTGTACTCCACAGTGCAGTTTTTAAACTGTTGACAAATTTCGGCTTCATGGACTTGGTATGATTACAGTGGCGTATGATGTTAGTCGACCAAGTGGGATAAGTCACACAGTATTTGTTCCTAATTTTTTACCCGATTTTCTACTAAAGTAGTTATGTTTTTGTTGTGGCCTTATCCATTAACGCAAAAAAATAACTATGTATTTAATAATAAATGTTCAAAATTAAAAATTCTTTGATCAAGAGTCTGTTAGGTATATCAGTGTCGGTAAATTAAGGTAGACCAGTGTCGTGAAGCAAAAAATGTTAGCTCTACTATGTTAGATTGAGAATTTCTGAAAAAATACTTTTACTTCAATCTTACCTTTTTTTCTTGGACAGCCTTTTACTAAGGAAGACTGTATTAAAAAGTTATCTCTTTTGAGGTGTCCATTAGGGGAGGTTTACTACATAAATACTGCTTGAACAGAAATTCTACTGTTTAAATATGACGAGTAAGATCTTAAGGATAGTTCTGTTCGCAAAATCATCAGAAAAAGCATCAACTAGCAAGCATAGACTGAAAATGGTCTACTGATATGGTCTTTCTGCCAATACAATGACATGCAAGATCCATTGTAACTAAATATTAATACATTTTACATTTTTAGGGCTTAATCTTGAATAAGACAAGTGTTGTTCATGGAGGGAAAAGTATGACAGGTTTATTTTCCTTTTTTTATGAGTTTATTGAAGATATAGATTAGACCAGAAGGAAATGGTCATTTGGTCACTATCAGAATCATTGAAGTTATGAATTTTTGATGAAAGAATACGATTTTCAGTTAACAGAATTTTAGATTTAAACAAGAGAAAAATTCCAGAAGTAACAAAAGCATTTTATTATTTCCATAAAATTCATAGCATAAGAAAAACACAAGCAACAAGTTCTGAATAAATCACATTTAGGCGATGCAATACAGCATTGAAAGAAGGCACATATCCACCGGAAAAGCTATTATATTGCACTCAAAATAAAAATCTTTAAAAAGCAAACACATTTTATAAATCAAAATATATAGGTAATCAATACAAAATAAAAAAAGTGCAAAATTTTATTGGAGTTCAATCTGTAGTGTGCTATAGCTAACACATTCTAATATCCTTCAAACAATTCTTACCAAGTATCACTCAGTCTGGAATTTGCAAAAAAAGACCATTTTTGCACAAGGTTTTTCCAAAAACCTTATAACTTGAATAAAACAATTCAACTTGATGTTATCACATCAAATGAATAATTTCTTACAAAAGATAGAAGTACTAGAGGCCTAATATATTAGGTCATCCCGAAAGTTTTGTCGCTCTTGGGAGCATCTGTATATAAGATATTTTTGACACTTTTCCATTATGTGATACCAAGATAAACTGTAACCTTATCTACAGTCAACTTGGCATCTTGGCTTGATTTTGGGAACTGATCGACAACTGGGCTTTCCTTAAATCTATGATAACATGTTACTTCATTTCTTTTCGGCTCAAAATTTTGCATTTTTACCACAGACAATAAGAGACAGACCGGTCAATGGGCGGCCCACGACATGAACGCCCTCAACCCGCGGTACCTGCACTAAAACTGTGGTTACAGTTAAGCTTTTAGGTCTGGCAACCATGGAGACGTTTTGCGAAGACAAAATCCATCGACCATGTGATCACCAGCATCGCGATCCTTGGCGATCACATAAGCCCATTAAATGCTTTTTAAAATTAAAAAATGTCTTTTCTTTCAACAAATTTTTTAAATTTGCTATTATAATAGAAAATTTAAATTAAATCATTAAGGTTTGTTCATCAACAAAATTTCGTGATCGCACATGATGAAAAACTCGATTGTAAAAATACAAGCTTAAATATAAAGTAATCAAGAATCACACAAGTAAATAATGAATCCTAAATGATTTTATTAAATCTCATATTTCAATAACTGAAAATATTTGTTATAGTCCCTTGGCCTTTTAAGACAAACATGATGTGTAAATGAAGTTGCAATCCTCGTGAATCTAAACGAACACATCTTTTGCAAATACGAATCCCAGATCCCAGGCACATTCGAAATGAATTCTTGACAATATAAGTATATAATATTAGCATTCATTTTTATCTGAATTAAATATACGCCTATAATTAACGCGAATTATACCGAATTCTATCAGGCTTAGAAATCAAGTTCAGGAATGCAACCCCGGTTTTTTCAATACATTGCAAAATAGAGAAGAAACTAGATAAAATGTGCCTTAATGCAATAAGATACTGTTAAAATGATTTATAAATCTTGAAAACAATTGAAAAGAGTACGATTTACACAAACTTCATGTTTACTTTCGAAATCGAATATTGCAAGTTTCGCCAAATAAAATGTATTAAGATTTCGATTAAAAAATATTAAATTAATCGATTAATTCCGGTACCGCTTGTCGGAGGCGCCACGTGAGCTCTCTGGATAAGCCCCGCCTATTGACCGGTCTGTCTCTTATTGTCTGTGATTTTTACTAAAGTTAAGATTTTTAAATTAAAATTAACTGGCTACTGTGGAAAATTTAACTTATATTTAAATTTTTTCCGAGGCATCCGGAGAGTTTGATCACAATCATCCATATTAAATTGCTGGATTGCTACTCCTAACCCTCTATTAGGAAAGATCCGGATGATAATTTACAGGAATCTAGATCGCTGGAAATTCTACCGCCGCTCTACAAAAGTAGCATAAAATGAGTTTCAACTTATTACAATCTTAATATGACTTAAAATTAAATTTAAATTACTTTGAATTTTAATTTTGAAAGTTTTCAATTAATGGCAACTTGAAGTAAACAAAATCTTATTAATCGTTGAAACTAGGAAAGCTGGAAAAGTGAGTCAACAAAAAAAGAGCCAAAATTCGCCAAATTGGCTTTAGATAGAAGTAGAAGTACTTTACTGATTTACAGTAATGGAAAAGTACCAAAAAATACACTGTATACAGATGCTCCCAAGAGCGACAAAACTTTCGTGCAGAATCTTAAGGCGGCTTTAGACCACGCGATTCGCGACAGCGATTCTGCGAGATCCGGTTCGCGACAAAAAATTGACCCTCTTCCCTTAATTGAACAGCGCCATCTTTCGAGAGGTCGCTGAGTTACTGCGGCTGTCGAAATTCCCGAAAACCACGGAATCGCTGTCGCAAACCGGGTGGTGTAAAGCCTCCATTACAGTGACTGAGTCTCTGTTGCAAAAAAATATGGTGTTAATTTTTTACACACATTTTTATTTTATGCACATTAAAATTTTGACCAATTGCTGTAAATATGTGGATAAGGATAAAAATGTTTGAAAATGCATAGGTGTGCATTATTTGCGATAAAATTTCCTAGCATATTGCTATTCTAGAAGGCCTCCTATGGGGGATTTACAGCACTACTTAAAACGCGACATTTTCGGTTTGCGGGAAGAAACGGGAATTTGTTATTCCAATTTCGGGCCCTTTCGTACCTTATCTTGTGACAGTTCTTGGAATGTGTTGCAGCGTGTGTGTGGTAGTGGTGGTAATTATCTTAGTTTGGAAACGCTGGAGATTGCATTCCAGGGAGGAGGGGGGCCCGGGGCCCGTTCTCAGGAAGAAGGGGTAGTTGGGAGAAAAATCTATGAATGGGTATTCTTGTTTCAAAACGTTTAGTAGTGTATCCCAAGATGGAGATTCTTTACGGGCCCCTATAGGGCTGGGAAAATCCCCGGGCCAGGGGAAAAGTGCCCCTTTTGCCCCCCTGTCGGCGGCCCTGTCTAGACCCAATGTTACCGTATTTTCAACGTACCTGTATGTAGTGAATACGTAACCCGGACGTATTCGCAACATACTGTGCTATCTGGGACATACGATGGCCAATAGTCGGGAAATATTTCCTTGTTTTTTACTTAAATTTTCTAGAAGAGGACCCCTAGTACTTGTAACTCTATTATGACAGCTCTATTTTATATTAAGTTTGTCAAAACGCAAAAATTCTACCATAAAATCTATATCCGAAATCGAATGAGGCGTACCAAAACGAGTTGAAAAGTGGGTTTTTTAGACTTACATTTCCAAATATTTTCTGGGGGAGGATCCCCAGACACCCTTTCAGTAGTTGGAGCAGGATAATTCACTCCTTTTCTATATATAGATCATAAAGAAGATTCAATTGGATTATGAAAATCCTTAGCCCCCCCAAAACCAAATCCTGGATCCTCCCCTGACTGAATGTCACGGTCAGCTGAGCGCGCTAGCTTGATGCTAAAACGAAACACCCTCTTGATTTCTAAGAGTGACCTTGGTACTCATTTTATTGACCCCGGATGGATGAAAGGCTGAGTTTGCTTTGCCCAGAGACCGGGATTTGAACCCCAGACCTAAATTCCACATCATAAGATGTGAACGAAAGGTCTGAGTGGTTTGCCAGATGGTTGTCATTTGAAATATGTGAATGGCAGCTCATTGGATCTGCGGTATAGAATATAAAAACATGAAACGGAAAATCCCTTCGGTTTATTAGTCAAATTATCTAGAAAGGCTATCAAATCGTCGTAGCTAAGATGGCTAGGCTACGTTACGCCATCCTTCGAGTGATCCAATGGGTTAGGGCAAGCCCATTATATGACCGGAATTATGATCTCAATTTCGAAGAACGTGTTCAAATTTGGTATGCCATCGCAGCAAGGACTGTCATCGGTTTTCGGAGGATGAGCGCCAGAAACAAAAGACGTTCAGGTAAGAATTTAGTACTTACGTATTGTGGGTTGGGGTAAAGTGGGTCTTTTTTCCGCTTATTCGCGGAACCAGTTTTCCGGTTTCGGTTTCAATAATGGGGAGGGCAGGATGCATTTCTTTTCTTTTTGCGCGGTCTATGTTTGTAGCACGAAGGGGTGATATTGGAATTGCAACGCCTAGAACAATCCATGATATCGTTTTGGTGTCGCGAAAAAACCGTTCAAAACAAAAACCGTTCAGACGAAAACAGTTCAAAAAACAAAAAAATTCATAGCTTTACACATGTAAAAAATTTGTTTGTTTTTTATTGAACGGTTTTTGCATTGAACGGTTTTTTCGTATATCCACAGTTTTGAGTAGTGTTTTCTAAAAAGAGATTTTAAATCTCTTTAAATATTACTTTCCCTTTTGCAATACTATCAGTATTTAGTGTATACTGTTTGATTTCGGCGCAAGTTCAGAGGTGCGGATGCGCCAAGTTTTTAGCGGTAAACATTACTAATATGGTAACCCTAACTAATGTTAAAAGAGTCATTTGGCTTCTAAATGTGCCGCTAAACAGCCAAAATTCGCCAAGCATCCGCTCCTCTGAACTTGCGCCGAAATCAAACAGTATACACTAAATACTTGCACTAATTCTGTTTTCATTTATCTATTTCTGAATAATATATTAATTTGTTATTTTATTTAATCCAGAGTATGATCCAATAGTTTTCTCTTTTGTAAACTAGGGACTAACTTGGACTAGGCTGTAGTATATATAAAATTTTATTAATAAGTACATAATAAAAGTGTGCCTACATTTTAACTTAAAAAATAGATCCTTCCTGTCATTTAATATAGGACATTTCCTGTCATATAATATAGGAGTAGCTTGTACTTAATTTAATGTGCTATCTAATTGGTATTCCCCCCTTTGGTTTACTAAGTTGTTATAATAGATATTTCCATGAATAAAAACATTTGAATTAGAGATATTAATTTGTTTCTTTGTTTCATATTGGGATGAATTTTTATGTTTTTATGCTTACTGCAAAAAGTAATATGCATTATAATGTAGTGAAAAAAATATATAACTTTTTAATAGGCAAAAATTAATTTAAGAATTAAGTAATTGTTTGAAAGCTGTTTATCGAGTTGTCGATGACGCGTATAAAAATGAAATAAACCATCCAAAAACTGCCTTAATATTTTCAGCTAATTCCTTGCTCCAGCAATCACATGCCTGTTTAATTTAATTATTACTTAAATAGTAACCAATTTCATTTATTTTTATTTGATTTTAGTTACATTTTGACTTTTGAAGTGGTTTTTAAACCTGATTCAGGAAAGTAATTGTCATCGTGTGTTAAATAGAAGCTGTGTAAAAAAAATGTCTTCAGATAAGTTGTGTAATAATGAACCCTGCATCTGTATCAGGGTTGCTTATTTTTTTTAAATAAAAAAAATGGATTTATTTGATTTAAATCGGACTTTTTTATTTAAATGAATTACAAGTTCTGAACTTCATGAAACTGGTTAATAATATTCTGATATTGTAATTTCAATGTGATATAATACTTTAGCATTACTTAATTAACCAATTTTAGTCTATTTTATACACTAGGGAGCTACCGCCCCCTGCTCGCTATCGCTCGCCAACCCCCGTTAACTGCTGACGCAGACACGTTTGAACCGCTTCGCAATTCCTCACAAAACCCTGCTCACTGCACTTACTCACTTTATAAAACATTCTTAAAACAGGGTTAGTACTTCTCCGGGGTATTCTTTCGAAAATGGTGGATATACATTCAGTAGCGGAATTTTAACAGTTCCTTTATGGTAACATGAATTGGCGGGTCGCCTTATAATTCCAAGAAAATTAACAACAGAGCAATGTAACATTCCTTTACCATTTCCCCAAGGTAATGTTTTTTTCACAGATCCATTAAGAAGCACTGAAACATCTCAGGAATAAATTTAACGTTCTTAAAATTTGTAACTATTTTCATCGATTGGCTGTGAAAAATGTAGTAATTACCATAAACATCATGAAAAAATTTAGAATTTTATCTTCATGAGAACAAACAAACGTCGAAGTTGTGTCAGTTTCATAGCAATGACACGAATGTTTAGACTTCAAAAATTTTCGATATTTATCTTAATTTCTAAAACAGTCCCCCGTGTTATCTAGTTGTTTGCGTTTTGGCATTATGAAATAAGGTGTCACATTTTACTACCTTAAAAAACATACTTGCAAAAGAATATAAAAATAATAATAATTGTAAAAAATAAATGCAAAAGTTCAAAATTTCCGAAAGCGAGTTTATATTTTGTTGTAAATATGGTAATGATTAGGTTGCCACAACGACAAAGATAAATGTAAAAATATTAATTTGTTATTTAAAAAATCAAAGATAAATTATTTATACATAAGTTTTAAATATAATTAAAACCGTTTAAACAACAGAAATATAAATATTGTTAAAAATAACCCAAAAAATATTTTTTAAATTCGTGTTATAAATAGAAAGATGATTATTTAATTTATTTGAATATTAAATACCAGTGAAATATTTTTTCAATTGTTTTAAAATTCATAGTTTCTTGCTTTATAACTGCAACCTTATCCGTAATCTAGAAAAATGGAAATATTTTAAAATTGAGATTTTTTTTAGAAATTCTAAAGGCACTTTGCACATCCTCAAAAGAATCCGGACAGTTTGATACCAAATATGTGTTATACGGATCAGTAATTAAAAAGCCTTTCCCTGGAAACCGTTCACCAAAAACTTTTTTTTAGAATAGAGAGATTAACTAAGTAATTGAATTAAGAGAAGCAGTTCACTGGTATCTCATCGATGAGAAGCCCATTCGAAAAGGGTGAATTGTACCCAATAACTAAAATTTTTATCCTTCTTTCTATAACTATTTTTGCCAAAATTTGATATGAATATTAGGTTCGATATGAATATTAGGTATATGAATATTAGGTGAATAACTTTAACCTTCTCTCCCAGTTACATATCTAGCAGATAAATTTTTTATTTAAATTGTGGCAGTTTTAAATTTTTGATTTAAATCAATGATTTTTTTAAAAAAATCAAGTGCTTTAAATCAAGTTGATTTAAATCCAGCAACCCTGATCTGTATACTTATTTTCTAATTAATAGCTCGTACTTTTATTTTTATTCACTTATTTTTCAGTCAAACGTATTTGGACACGCTGGAATAAGCTAAAGACCAGTTTCCTAAAGCGTAGAAGATCCATTTTAGTTGATGGCCATGACCTGTACCTACGGGCACATCCCTTCTATTTTGAAATGGAGTTTTTACTCGGTAAGGACAACATAATTAATTTTATTTTCGTAATTTTTAATGTTCTATGAATGTTCTTATGCAAATTTGCATATCTGAGGCAGCTAAATAATTTTATTTGGCATACTTTCTAAATTTTGAATTAATTTTTAAAAATTTAAATTACAAAATTATCACCCTGGTTATTGCAAGAAGTTTATTTTTTAAATAACAAATTAACATTTCAATATTTATCTTTGTCGTTGTAGCAACCTAATCATTACTATATTTACAATAAAATATAAACAACTCGCTTTCGGAAATTTTGAACTTAATTTTTTACACAGCTTAAAATGCACGCTTTGCCAATTGCATTCCTGAATCAGGTTTTAAAATCACTCTCACTTTTACTAAAAGTCAAGATTTTTCAGTGGTAACCCATTATTTTTCTCGAAAATAACTAGCCAATTAAACATTTATCCTCTTTTTTTCAGCTTACTATGAGTGAGAGCCATGCCAGGGGTCAGGTCTGGATATTTTGTGAAATGTTCCCGCTTCTGCGCAGCTTTCCTCCCTACAGAAGATTTTTCCACGATTTATTCTTCTAAAATGTGTATCTGGTGTTGCTGACTAATAATATGTAATGAATTTAACTTTTAAATATTTTAAATGATTTAATTATAATTTAATAAATAATTTAATAATTTAATAAAATAAATTTTTTACACCTTCTTCAATGTTTTATTTTTGAATTTCTAACCCAACCTTTTCATTTTTTATCTCTTTACTCAGTTGCAACTTAACTTGAGCCTCAAAGAAAGTACACTGCTCACAACAATTAAAGGATATTGGTAGTTTTGGTACAAATTGGCAAGCAAATAAAATATTTGCAGTGGTTCAAGCATTTTTCATTACCTTAGGGCCATTTAAAAGCTAAATCCATGCAGTTATCAAAATAAAAATTTTATTTTTACTTTTTTTTATCAAAATTGGAAAATGCACATTTTGTGTAGTTATGCAAAGAAAGTGAAAAGTCAATCAATAATTAATTGAAAACCAATTTCGCTTGGGGTATGCTTTCTCTTGACTTAAAACAACGTTCTGGGTCTGTTTGCCACCAGGTTTGTTTGGTTTTTTATGAGGGGCTGGGGTATTTTCTCCATTTTCCCCTTTTAGAGCATTTTTCAGCACCTGAACTGTTTGGGAGGTATTGGAAGGGCAGCAATTCGTGTCTCAAGCATGTCCTAGACTTGTTCTATTGGATTCATGTCGAGAGAACGTGCCGGTCGATCCCTTTCTAGCGATTTCTTCATCTTGAAGAATATCTTTAACTAGGGTAGCACAATGTTTTCTGCAATTACCATCCCTGAAAGTTAAATTATCCCCGATTTCTTCTGCATGAGGGGCAACCAAATGTGTAAGGATATTGACCTTATTACCCTGAACCACCAGAAATGGTTGCTTTGGCTGTGGGGGGTCTTTATTCCATAGATAGTGGTTCCATTTCTGGTGGTTCAGGTTAATAAGGTCAATATCCTTACACATTTGGTTGCCCCTCATGCAGAAGAAATCGGGGATAATTTAACTTTCAGGGATGGTAATTGCAGAAAACATTGTGCTACCCTAGTTAAAGATTTTTTCAAGATGAAGAAATCGCTAGAAAGGGATCGACTGGCACGTTCTCTCGACATGAATCCAATAGAACAAGTCTAGGACATGCTTGAGAAACGAATTGCTGGCCTTCCAATACCTCCCAAACCAGTTCAGGAGCTGAAAAATGCTCTAAAAGGGAAATGGAGAAAATACCCTAGCCCCTCATAAAAAACCATACCAACCTGGTGGCAAACAGACCCACAACGTTGTTTTAAGTCAGGAGAAAGCATACTCCAAGCGAAATTGGTTTTCAATTAAGTATTGATTGACTTTTCACTTTTTTTGCTTAATCACGCAAAATGTGCATTTTCCAATTTTGATAAAAAAAGTAAAAATAAAATTTTTATTTTGATAACTGCATGGATTTAGCTTTTAAATGGCCCTAAGTTAATGAAAAATGCTTGAACCACTGCAAATATTTTATTTGCTTGCCAATATGTACCAAAACTACCAATATCCTTTAATTGTTGTGAGCAGTGTAGTTCCCTGCGAGGTGTCTGAATTTTGAGCTTCAATTTTGAATAATGATTAGTTTTTTAAATTCACGTATATTAAGTATAGTTTAGTTGAAAAAAGGCAGTCCAAATATACAATGCCTTTTTCAACTCATTTGGTACGTCTCATCCGAATTTCGGTTACAGGTTTTATGGTAGAATTTTTACGTTCTGACAAACTTAATATAAAATAGTGTTGTAATAATAAAGTTACATGTACCAAGGGGTTTTGGGGGTCCTCCCTTATAAAATTTGAACCTAAAAAACTGGTTTTTAACTTATTTTGGTGTATCCAATTCGAATTTCGGGAATAGGGGAATAGAAGAAATTCTGAAAAATTTAATTTCGCAAAGAACAAAGTTTGGGGCATGGGGGCGCAAAAGGCCCGTTGCTCCCCCTCTGTCTACCTACACCACTGGTATTTTTACAATACAATCAAATTAACAAATTATTTACAGTTAAAACTACTTTTTGCATGAACCAGTTTAATTAGTTTTATGTAATAAATGACGGAATCGAACTAATATATCTGTTTCATTGTCATAAATGCGCGTTTTAATACCGCGAATAAATAACGAAAAACAATGTAAATTTCAAAGGGGACGGATTAGCCTGGTTGGTTTACTCGCTGCCCACCACGCTAGCAGCCTGCGCGCTGTACCGTCGTCGGTTCGATTCCGGCCTTGCCCTGGGTGTATTTTCTCTCTCTGTGTGTCAGTAAATTCTATTTGTGTCTGTCTTACTTGACGATGGTTTATAAGCGGATCCTTGAGATCACCTGAAAATGTGTCTCCAAACAAACAATAAATTTCAAAATTGTTTACAAACAAGCGTTTCACCAGTCACAGTTATAATAGAACATTGACAAGGTGGCTCCTTTTGTAAAATAATCGGTTTTAGAACCCCGTGTAGATAATAATCAATGAACACTCAAATAATTAAAAATGCACAATCAATAATATTGATATCAGATCATTGTTCGTTATTAATAATGAAATACGGGAGTTTTCACATGACGTCACATCCGGAAGGAGTTTACAGTCAATCAAGTATCGGAGTAATAAAAAGGCAGTGTATATTGAACCGGAATTTACTGTTCAACAACATCTCACAACACTGAGCCGGAAAATGCGCAGTATGACACTGCGCCTTGGAGGAAATAAACCAAACAGGCGGGTTGAGGGAGTTTAAAGCAGTCGCCCGCCGGATAAATAACAAAAATACTTAATTAAAAAAACTTAAATTCGTAATTTTAAAATAATATTTTCTAACAATGATTCAAATATCTTTATGTTCTTTTTAATCAATTTTTAAATTGATGTTTTATAATAAGTATTATAGTATTGGATCTTTGACCTTTTTGGGGGTCTTTTTACTGAGCTTTATTTCTCCTAAAACGATAAGTTCATTCCTTCCCTTATGTTAACAATAGATTTCCATAGAATAGAGATAAACATGGGCGTACCCAGCGAGGGGCAGGGGGGGGCAGCTGCCCCCCCCTAGAAAACGGAAATTTTTTTTAGTTAATCAGAGTAAAAATTCGAAAAGGCAAAAATTTGTGACCCGACTGGTTGCAAATCCCGAGCCTTCTCCTTTGGGGCTCGAACAGCACGATCCCCACCACGGAAGCTGAGGCTTGTTCGCTTTTCTCCGGTAACTCATTACTAAGCACTATTTATGGGCCCCTAATTACGTAGATGAGTGTCGAAGTCTGCTTTCTGTTTGCCAACCACCCCCAGGGTTTGGATGGGTTTTCCTCATCTCCCCAGGGAGCTTTTCTGAGTGGTCTTTAAAAGAAATGTAATATCCGATATCGTACATTCTCAAAATCTTTTATGACTCCTTAATTATTCGTGTGCCTCACTTTTAGGTTATCTTTAAAATTATGAGACTCCCTTTAAAATTATCCCTCACTGTTTTTTATTTTTAAGAGGTAATGTTGTTTTTATAATTTAGAAGGGGTAGAGCAAGCACACCTAGACGCAGGGCCATATCCAAGGGGGGGTTAGGGATTCAAACCTCTCCCCAAATTTTCACGTGTTTCCCCTTGAAAGTTCTGCAATTTACAGGGAGCAATCTTCTCCGGTTGTAACTCAAAGGGTCTGAAAATGAATTAAAACACTACTTTTGAGGATCAAATTTCAAATTTTTTTTGGAGAGAACCCCCAAACCCCTCTCCAAAAATATCCCCTCTTTTTTTAGTTTTTTTTTGTAAATTCTGCCACTTTTAAGATGGTCTTCCATTTTGTGTTTGACCAAAGAGGTTTCAAAATGTTTTAAAGCATAGGTTCTCAAATTGTGGGTCTCCAGTCAGTTTTTGGTGGGTCACGACTAGATTTTGAATTTTATAATTTCCTTAGGAAGTGATGTAACTGCAATTTATTCCAGATTCCCTGTTTTTAAAAGTCTAATTTCAAACATCTTTTTTGGGACATCCTATACCCACTTTTTATTGTGGAGCTCACTGTTGCTCCCACAATGAATTTGTACGCTCGGGTTAAAAAATTTTCTTTTTAATTTTCTAAAGAGTTAATATTATCTCTAATACGTACTATATGTTGTAACTAAATAGTTGGTGACCAAACCCCAGTCAAAGGAAACTAAAGTCTTATAGGGGGGATAAGGGAAAATTAACTGAGAAGAGATGAGTTGGGTCGCGTTATAATTTGTTTATAAAAAGTGGGTTGCGATGTTGAAAAGTTTGCGAACCCTGATTTATAAAGCTCTAGTTTAAAGGGCAAATCTCAAAAATTTTCTGGTAGAGGACACTTGGATTCCTCTAAATTTTGACGTCTATTTATAATTTTTCCCCTAGAAAAAAAATCGGTAGTTTACAAGAAACTGCTACCTTCGGATGGAACCCGAAAGGTTCTGAATGAAGCTGAAACACTATTTTTAGGGTCAGAATTTCAAAATTTTTCTGGGGGAGGAACCCCAGTATTTACTTCTAGTTCACAATACATTTTTTTTATTTAGGTGATTTTTAACATATAAATATACTTGTTAATTGTTAGGGGGTACGTTAGAAATAATGCTGAATTAAAACCCCTCCAGAAACAAGACTAGTCTCGGCCCTGCCGAATCACATCATTAACACCGAATCACATCATTTTTGAGTACTTGAAATCGATTTTTTTCTAATTTTATGACCTGCCCCCCTCTAGATCAGATCCTGGGTACGCCCTTGGAGATAAACTACTTTTTTAAAAACTAGTTAACTAGTTTTGAAAATTTTCTGAAAGGTGCAGTCTATCCATAGAGTACTACTCTATGGGTCTATGCACTCGCGTTGAAGGACTATTTTCAAGAGTCAAATTCTCGAAATTTTCTGATGGAGGAGTTGTTTAATAGCCGGAGATTTAGGTTAATTAATATTTTAAAAACAATGAAAACTTTAAATGGTCCATGATCATTTCGGCCTTGACCAGGGCCGTGCTGCTTGGCGCAAGTTATCCGCGGTTTGATGCAAGTCCTAGAAATGCCGTCCATTATGTAATTTTACTAAATAAGCAATTTTATTCTTAAAACTCCATACCCATATGCAATTAAATAGGTTCAATGTTATTTTTTTATACTTTTGTTATATTCGAATACGCATCATAACCAAATTAATTTGCTAAAGTGTGAAAAATAGATTTCGCGCGAGCGCGATGTACAAAAAGAGGTGGGACATAGAATATGTTTGATTATATTCACCCGAAACAAAATCCAATTTCAAACAAAAAAAATAAAAATTGTTGAAAAAATCATATAATTTAAATTATTTACATTTTGATTAACTTAATGTAAAAAATAGTTTATAATAATAGAGTTATAAGAACAAAAAGGTATCTGGTGGGTCATCCTCAAAAAAGGTTTTAGATAAATTTGTCCCTAAAACACACAGGATTTTAACTTGGTTTTGATACACTTCGTCCGAATTTCAGACTATATTCTTAGGTAGGGTTTCAATACTGACGAACTTATTTTTAAAAAGTACTTAATAATAAAGTACCAAGTACTAAAGGGGGTTCGGGGTTCTCCCCCAGAAAATTTTTGGAGATTTGATCCGAAAAACATGGTTTTAACTTTAACAGTGTTTTTTACACCAAGTCCAAATTTCAGGAGGGGACAGGGCTCACCCTCCCTTATATACGCCCCTGAATTACTCAAAGTCTCTGAGGTGAGGGTCTGGAAAGTTCAAGGAAAAAGTTAAGCATTGAATTCAAAATTTCGAGGGCGCTGGGGGTTCTCCCCCAGAAATTTTTTGAAATTAACCTCTTAAAACATCTGTTTCATCTAATTTAGAAACTCTTCTAAATTCTAAAAGTAACTTGAGGAATTCCTCAGGGTAACTCGCGGACCCTCTGGGAAGGCACCGCGGATCCCCAGGGGTCCGCGGCAGTGGCGGATCCAGCCTGGACCTAAGGGGGGGGCAACCTCATTTTAAGAAGGTTGGAGGTTCTTCCCCAGAAAATTTTTGAAAATTTGATCCTATAATTGAAAATACTTGGATGACGCCCCAGGAAAAAGGGGGTCCACCCCCAGAATTTTTTTGAAATTTTACCTTGAAAAGTAGTCTTTTGACTCATTTTTGAACATTTAAGATGGGATCGGGGGATAGCATTTTAACGTCCCACCCTTCCAGCCAGAGAAACCCTTAAGATGAGCGGTCATCACTGCTCTAGATGGCAGTGGCATAAATATAAATTTATTTCTGAAGGAACCAAAATGTCCTCCAAAAAATAAGTCATTATCAGGCGAAAAGCTAGATTTCTGCAACGAGGGAGAGGACCTAAAATTATTCCTAAGCTTCCTCATAGGTTTTATGTACTTTTTTAATGCATTTATAGGATAAATTCGCATTTTGATGTATAGTATATTTGTAATTTGTAGTCTAAAAATGTAAAACAAAATAAGGAAAAGTATATTTTGAATATCAAAAAGGGGATCTGGGAGTCTTCCCGAGAAATTTTTTGGAAATTTGACCCTAAAAATCAGGGTTTTAAAGGGCCCAAAGCTCGATTCTCAGGGTGGGCCCGGACCTAATGTGGCCGATTTCTCCACAGGTCACCAATTTCCTTTCATCTCTTTCTTCATCACTCCACAGGCGTATATAGATTTTTATTTGGAAAGAGTCTCCAAATATATCCTCTAAAAAATTAGTCATTATCATGTTTACCAAAAAACAACAATGGGCAGGGTTAAGTGATTAACTGGTCACGGTGACATTCCCCTTCAGTGGCGTTGTACTATAGAAATACTGTAGAATAGGGTCCCAAAATTATTTCTCCCATAATATTAAATAAGTTTAATGAAACTTTGTAACACATTTTAAGTATAATTTGCGTCTTAAAGAAGTACAGAATGAGACAAGTTGTGAGTAATTTATTAAGTTAGATGTATCAAAGGGGGACTGGAGGCCCTCCCCCAGAAGATTTTTTAGAAAAATTGACTCTAAAAACAGATTTTTAAGTAGTTTTGGTACCTAAAGCCCGTATTTGAGGTATTCATTTTCGTGTAGGATATTCATTTTGATGTGTAGAATGTAAAGAAGTTGTGAATAATTGAGTTCCAAATAGAAAAGGGGGTCTGGGGGTCCTCCCCCATAAAATTTTTGGAATTTTGACCCAATAAAACAGGGTTTTAACTTGTTTTTGTTTGCTTTGTCCGAAATTCGGATGTCCGATTTTCGTTTTTTCCTTTTCTTACCGTAACTTTTAAAAAAGGTACCTGAGCCCAAGGGGGGGGCAAAAGGCCTGTTGCCCCCCCCTGGATCCGCCACTGGTCCGCGGACCACAGTTTCAGAACCGCTGGTATATAGTATGCATTGCAAAATTTATAATTTTTTTACGATATAAGAAGTTTTAATAGAAGTTGACACAAATATAAATTTTAAAAATTTTGAGTTGAATGTTGATTCAACAAATTTGCACAACTTTCCAATAGTTCCACTTATGCTCCAGTGTAATATATAAAACAATATAAAATTTTTAGTGTGGTTAAGGCAGTTTTCTTGTTGTGTTTCTTGAGGATTCTCGTGGATACAAGACTCCACTGGTCCTATGAGAACATTTTATTAATTTCGTTTAAGTAAAAGTAAGGTTTTTTTGGATGAACACAATATGAATTTTGCAACTTGTGAACATATGTTATGGCCAAAATGATGAACCCAGGCATTATTAATACCCGAAGTTGAGGCGGGCAATGGGAAAGATTCAATGGCATTTATCAATCACTTTGCCCCAAATACGTGGGTATTATTAATAATACCCAGATTTATCACACACAATTGCCCGCAACATGTGTCTTTACTTCCGGTACAGTGGGTTCCAAGAAAAAATATAGGCTCTTTAAAAAAGGCGATTCTTAAAAAAATTTTTTAATTGAAAAACTTTCTTAATCAACCCGAAATTTTGCTTATCAGCTTAACTTTTCGTGGAGAACTGGATAAAATTGTTAAAAAAAATTTTTTAAATCATGCAAGTCCCTCATAGTCTCCATGGAAAAAGTTAAAGGCCTTTTAACTAGAAAGATATTTTTCTTAAATTACAAAAGGGAATGTTTTAACTATTGATATTGAATAATTTTACTGAAGAATTTAATTAAATTCCTGATATAATTCAGATTCCTAGGGATCTATCTAAATGAGCATATTATAAGTAATTTTTGGGATAATTTTTTTCTACTTATAATGGGAATCAAAACTAGAATTGCTCGAGAACTGGATGAATTTACAACATTTCACCCAATTAAATAAGGTGTACAGAATGTTTTAAAATTTTGAAGAAGGAATTAATAACTTTAGTGCAGTATAAAGTTGTAAATATGAGGGGTATTGAAAAACCAGGTTTTAATAGGTTTTTGACAACTTTGTCAATTAAAAGTATTAATTTATCACTATAATTTTAGAACAAAAAATTTTGAACAATTTTTGAAATTTTATGAGGGGGCATGGCCCCTTTCTCTTGACCTGCCCATTCCGTTTAAGAATATTTATTAATGGAAAAACTAAATATAGCACATTTATAAATACTTATTAAGGTAATATCTTAATGAGTATAATCAATCATTTTTTGTTAACAGATGAAATAGTACATTTGAACTTAAAATTAGTTACAAGTTACAAAAAATTGTGACTTGTCATTAATAAGAAAATACTCATTCTTACAAAATCAAATTATTTATTTAATAACATAATCAATATACAGTTTAAAAAATTTTGTAGAATGAAGTAGAAAGCTGACAGTCCTCAATTACAAAAGAAAAACTCTCTAACGCCGTAATCAGACCAGAAAAACTTGCATTTATAAAACTTTTTGCACAACATAACAAGAGCACAATTTGAATTTCAGCAAATTAAGAAACATATTGCACTATTATCAATTTTGCTGATTTAAAAAATATTTAAATAAGACTTTTTTTACTTCATTAATAAATAATTAGTCCATAATTAATTACAAAAGAAAAACTCTCTAACGCCATAATCAGACCAGAAAAACTTGCATTTATAAAACTGTTAATGTGTTAAGAAACCCGTTTTTATGAATCATCAATAGAAGATATCTAGTTGGTGCAATAGTAAAACGAGTTATCAAATCATTAGAACTTATAAATAGTAAATAACATTTAGTCTAAAAATATAATTTCAGAAATTTCACTACAGGGCTGAAAATGTGTATGTATTTAGAACTCAATTTCGATATTTGAGTATTCCTATATCCCTGTGAGAAATAAATTAAACATCTTCTTACTTTAGATATGAACTAATTTAGAAATCCCATTTTTACCTATAAATAATCAAAACCTTAAACATGTCTTGCCCTTTTATTTTTTTAAAACGTTCTAGTGGTGGTTCTAGTGTTAATAAATACTGAACTAAATAATATCATGCCTGTTACAAAGATGCACATTTGTGGCAGAACCAAAAAGTAGTCCTTGGTTTTTTAATTATCCCAGCACAAGTGTAGTGGATCCAGCTTATGCAACAATTGCACAATATAGTTGGACTGTCCCCACATACCAACTTACAAACGTTGCAACACCAAATAACAGTTTCTTTTTTTACTTTTACTACTTCTTGAACTAGTTTCCAAGCATCCTCGGTAAAAAACTGCCGTACTTCATCTAGATTTACACAGTCATCTAAACAGGCATCTGGAATATTGGAAGGAATAACTTCAATTAAATTTTCCTCAATTTTAGACTGCTTTTTAACAAACTCCTTGGCCTTTTCCTTTGACACAAACCATCCAATTATCCTTTCTTGCCTTTGTGTTATAGGCAGGTTTATAAAGGGGATGGGCCTATCATGTTTTCGTTTTTTAAGCCCTATAACAGTAGATCCATAACCTAAAAAATTTGAGACAGTTAAGCCAATTTAAAAATATTTTTAAAGACAAACATGTTTGAACATAAAACACAATTTGGAATTGAACACTGGTGGTTTATATACCTCTAGCACTGCCCCTCCTTTTAACTCCTTTTGGAATTATGATTTGTTCTCTGTTATCTGGTGCTAAAAGATGTGTGCAAAATATTAAAGTCAAACTATGATGTATAAACAGGATAAAAGAATATTTTTTAGAATCAAAGAATATAATTTCAAAGCAGTGATATATGAAGCAGTCTTAGGATAACAAAGACAATGTTTTCATACAAATAAGGCATTTCAAAGTTGTGAATGCCCTTTTAATTTTTAACCCCTTGACAGTTTTCTCACATAAGAATAGAGCTGATAAATTATGTATTTATTTGGATTTTACCTGATTCGACTACAGGATTGACGACTGAATTATGTGCATTTTCAGTAGACAGTATTGTTGCCACATCAGGTTCATCAGCATCTAAGGTGTATACAAAACCATTTAGGTATGACCTAAGTATGGACTTTATAACGAAGAAATATATAAACAGGGAAACCCAGATTTAACGTTATTTTTCTTTGGTCCACTGAAAGACGTTAATTCGGGGTTTCACTGTATAAGCAAATAAACAATAGGGACTCCTCAGTGGTAGCCAGAGGACAACTTAAGGAGTGTCTCGTCCTTACAGCATGTTAGTCAGCAAGAAAGCCATGTTGCAAATGCCAGACACCCAAACTCACTCTTGAATACATGTCTCTTCATCAGGGGGCTTGGACATGGAGCGAGTATGGACATGGAGTGGTGTTTCTGAATGTAATCTACCTCAATCGATAGAAAACATCAAGCCCCGACACCCAAGTGATCAAATTCAAGATTTAAAATATGACTTTGAGGTAACAGTAAAAAAAATATATGTATTACAAAAGTTAAATAATAATTTGAGTTCATTTAAAAAGAAAAATTTAATCAGTTTACCAAGCAGATTTTCATTCAATATATTTGTAATGAATGGTTCTTCAATTATCTGAGATAATTTTTCTGTTTCAGTACCTAAAAAACAAAGGCAAATTATAAATATGGATTAAATTAAGTTTTTATGAATAATAATATAAATATTACTTACTTATTACATGTTGCTGTGCCATAGCTCCAGTGAGAATGGGGAAATTTCTGTTGTAATCATGATCGGAATGACCATTTACAGAGGCAACAACTGAATCCAAATCATCTTGGCAAACAACAGTTACCTTTTTCCCTTGTTCCCACATGCTGAAATGATTAAACACAAAAAACCATACATAAAACATTTTGTTACATACCATAACTCTTTCATTACATTTGTCTAAGGTCTTAATAATTAAAAAATACATTTAATATCATTTAAATTTTAAATGTTTTCTGTGGCATTAAGACAACCATATTTACCCATTATTCAGTCAAAATTAAATTCAAAAATCTACCTAAAAAATTCAGTACAGTTTACTGCATTTGTAGATTATGATATCCCAAGTATTAATTTATTGAGTAGACAAAAATATTATACCTCATCAAATGATTTTTCCGTTTCTTTGAACTTTGCCGCAACATTAGACAGATCTCTCAAGGTTACAAGCTTGCCTGTTTGTTCTTTAATATCCTGCTGAAGCAGTTTTTTGTTGACCTAACAGTAAAAGACAAGCTTGAAAAATAATCACTTTTATATAGAATATGTTTGATTATATACACCCGAAACAAAATCCAATTTCAAATAAAAATTGTTGAAAAAATCATATAATTTAAATGATTGAAATTCACATACTTGAAGATTCAGAAGTTTATTCACACTCTTCTTTTCTTCGTCATCTAGTCTACGATGCTTTGGCAAAGTTTTATTTAAATCTTCTGAAACCAAATGATTGTGTTCCATATTAATTGCAGTGACAACCAAAAAATTCTGGTCCGCTGAGAGGAGAACCTTAATAAAGGCAGGACAATCTTGCCTAAATGTCCTACAAAACATGAAAAGAAAGTTATCAACATCAGGGTAAATCCAAACAAATTGGGCCTCTACTTTGAACAGTTTTGCATACCTAGCTTTTTAAGAAATAATTTTTTCATTGTGTATACTCTGCTTAATTGAACGAATATTGAACCATATAACTTACGAAATATTAATATTCTTCCTTTAAGATATGGTTTTTTACATGGTATCACACTTTATTTGCAAAAAAAATATTTGTGAATTAAAAGAAAACATTTTCTCCAACTATTCCTAAATTAAAAAACACTTTTTCGAAAGCATTTATTAAGATAATCATCTTTTAAATGTTCACTTTTTAATTGACGACATGTACTTTTAAATTTCTACATGAAGCAATAGTAAACAATTCTAGCAACCAGCTTTTCAAAATATTGTAATGTCTTGGTTTCATTTCAGAACAAATGTATTTTATTTATTTTCCTTTTTAACTCCGCTTTTAACTTTTTTTCCGTTTTTTTGGCTTTTTCTAGAAATCAACTTTGCTGACATGAGGTCCCTTTTCGCTTTCCCCGCCTCACATATATACTACATATTATTTTTGGCACAGCATAAGAGTATTCCAGTGATATGGTCGCCAAATTGGCACTCTTATGGCCGATGGGTAATTCACCCTTCGTGATTGGAAATTGGTTCGCCAAATGGAAGACACTTATGCAAGCTGTGCCTTATTTTTTCTTTCTCTTCTGTGTTCTTTCTTAAGTTATTTTTTAAATTATAGTGTTTTCTTCTGCCTGAATGGCTTTTTCCACTAGGCAGATAATATATGAGGCCCCTAGTTTCAAAACCGGACATTTGCATTTCGACACAGCTTTAGTAAGAGTCGACGCGGTCGCCAAATGGAATATTACGGTATCATGCTATATCACGGCTGGTCGCCCGTTCCGGCCGCCATGTTTTACACCGACTCAAATGATAACACTTAAGTGCGTTTCGATACATAATTTTGTTCTTATTTTTAAATTAAACAGTTACCGGGGATTGAAATATGTATCTCCCGCATGCAGAGCGTGCACCATACCGCAGATCCAGCGGGATATACTGAAATCGTAAAAACTTGTTATAACATCCTTTTACTTTGGTTAATCTTTATTTGAGTCGTGGTAAAACATGGTGACCGGAAAGGAGACCGGCCATGATACAGCGGCAACTAGTCTTCCATTTGGCGACCGATTCGCGGTCATCAAATGGTCGATTCTTTTATCAAAGCTGTGTCAAAATGCAAATGTCCGGTTTTGAAACTAGGGGCCTCATATAATTCTTCTTATCGTTTTTTAATGTATTTATTAGTGCTTTAATGAAATTTATTATTTTCATAGTGAGTAGAACACTATGATGATAGAACAAAGTGAGAACAGGTGTTCCGTTAAATCAAATATTTTTACACAGGGGTGAAGGGGTTTTTATTTTGGCATGCTTATAAGTCAAATATTATTCTACTATACGATAGTTTATCAGTATGAAATCATTTGTTTTTATATTCTAATATTAGAATGACCAACCAATATACACTGTCAAATTATGTTTCAACTAGAACTTTTTTTCGTATTAAGTCGAAACCAGTTTTAGTAATAGTTTTCAAACTAAAAAATAAATAACTTACGAAGAAGGTCTCGTGCCAGTAGTGGCTCTTTTTTTGTGGATACGACCACCGAAAATACAGGCATATTTGATGCAGTAATATTTAAGGTTGTTTGAATCCCCGTTAATGCGCGAAACTTTTCGACACATCGATTTGATGGTCCTTGCTTCTCTCTTCCATAAGGTGACATGATTATCTTTCTCAAAATTTGATATCGCCTCCGCTAATAAATCATAGCTCTCAAAACACATCAAAACACATCGTGGTCTGTGTTTTGCTAATGCAATGCACCGACCGCGGGGAATTTCAATTTACGACAAAGCTGCGCAATGTCATACTGCGCATTTTCCGGCTCAGTGATGTGAGATGTTGTTGAACAGTAAATTCCGGCGCAATATACACTGCCTAATAAAAATTACTAGTTTTCCGTCATGTCCGGAGATCCAAACTGCTTCTTGTCAGCATTTGTGTTTATGTTTGAAAATAGGATAATGTCTGCCAACTTGTAATCATGCTTGTAATGAAGGCCTATCGGTGAATGATTACCAGCGGTACCGCCTGCTTCTCATTGAATTTTATTTGCCGATAGTTTTTTAATCATTGAATTAAAAATGCTTAGAATTAGATTAGGGACATCTGTATTTCAATTCCGAAAACACACTCTTATTCTTAGAGCCATAATTCTTATTGGAATTCTGTACCTATTGTACATGTTTATATATTCCAAATTAAATTCAGGATCAAACTCATTCATACGAACAGATGTTAATAAGGTAACGACCTTTCTTTCTTTTGATTGCATGAATTGTGTATATTTTATATTGAAGATACCTACTATGTGGATTATTCCATCATCTTGTATTGTGGTAAAATATTATTTCCTTAACAATATTATGGTAAAATCCTAGGAGAGCCCACACCCTTGGCGATATACCAAAATAAAGCGCCAAACCAGAACAAGATGGCGCCAAGCGCCATCTAGTGTGTTAAAGTAGGGTTACCAAGATGGCGGAATTATCGCCATTTTTGGCAGGGTGTGGGCTCTGCTAGGATCCAACCCAATATTATCATAATACCTCTGTGTAGCCTTCATCAATTTTCGACTGTCTTTTGTTACATTTAATTATTTTATTTTTGACCATATAGTATTTTGATTCTTATTTTATATTTAATTAGAATATTTGGTACTTACGTACGGACCTGGAAAAAGTTGTAACCTTCTCCCAACCTAATAGAATTTCCCCAAACCTTATGTATTGCTCCTATGGAGCTGGCATGGGGGGGAATGTTCCATAGTCGAGGTGGGTTGGCGTCTTTGGCGACTTTTTTGTCGCCAACTTTTATTTGGCGACCAACAATTTATTTTATGAATTTTAACAACGATTATTTAGTAAACAAAGGGCAATAAAGTAGAAATTTTAAATTTTATAAAATATAAAAATAATGCTCAAGATGATGCGGTTTTTTTGTAAACCAAGGGGACACTTAACTCGGGGTTCTGTTTTATATTTAGTAAACACTGGTGGGTTTGGTTACACGTTTTTCATCACATTTTTAGTCAACTCGTTTATCATTCAGATAACCAATATTGGTTAAGATTTATGTATTTATTCAATATTATTAAATAATTAAATTTTTTGATGTTTTAACTATAATGTAGATTTTTTTTGTAGTAGTAGTAGTTAGGTATTATGTAGCCTTTTTTATCTTAGTGGTATTTTAGTCTACAGTGATTACTTTTTTTAGCAAGTAACCTATAATTAGGGAATTATTTAATATTAAAATTAGGAAATGCAATTTTCTCCCAAAATATTAAATTTAAAAAGGTCAAAAAACTTATATCAATTTTTCAATACAACAAATGAAATGAATACAGAAATTTTTTGAGAGAAATGTATTAAAATATTTATTTTTTTAAACTAAGATATGAAAAAAAAAATGAAACGTAGGGTTTTGAAAATCTTGCGAATCAAAAGAAAAGAGGTTATTTTCGTGGATCCCAATCAGAATCATCATCAAATATTTCCAAATCTGATCCAGAATCATCCTTATTTGTGATAGTTTTCTTTCGGTCATCTGGCATCAAATTAGCAATACCTTCAGATTGAGGAGTTGGATTGTCGTAATATAGTAGTTGTAGAGGGTTTTTCCCATAACCTGGATAAACTGAGATGACATCTGAAATGAATTGGTTAATTTTTTCTCCAGGATCTTTGAATTTGCTAAGTATTGTCCTTCTGTAAAAGTATACAGCCATCATCTATCTTAGACCTTTGTTCGGAAACCTATTTTTTAATGATTTTTTAGCTGTTTATTTTGATTTTCCAAATCGTTAATGGTATTTGATTTATCACTTTTGCTCACGAATTCCCCTTTTAAATGATTTGTTTGTTTATGGATTGCGTTTTTGAAAATTTTTTCAATTCCTACATATTGTTTGGCTGAATCGGTACAGATTATACTGGTATCTTGATGACAAAATCTTTTAACAAATGGCCATAAATCTTTCTTTTTCTTCCCCTTCACCTCAAAAATAACCCCTCTTTGTCCTCTCTGCAATAGATTCCAAATACAACGGTCGTCATCCCTCCTGCAATGCGTCCTCTTTGATACTTTCGTTTAGTTAAAAATGTTTCATCCAGGGATATGGTTTTACCGGGTCCTCCTAACTGATGACTTTGATGAGACCCTACAACTTCACAAATTTCTCTGCAATAATTAAAGAAATCGCTTCGTGTTTCACTTGACAAACTTGGCTCTCCTCGAGCTCGTCTCCAGATGTTTATGTAATCGAAAATAGCAGAAATTGGAAAGTTCATTACAAAGGAAAAAATTATTGCCAGAGTATCGCGGACAGGAATTTTCGTACCCTCAAAAAACGTACCTAAAAGTGGACTTACTCCTAAACATTTCAATTTTGAATACTGTTTAGAACAGATGAATCGCCACTTTACCTTGCATGTAGAATAGGGTGGAGCGAAAAACACGAATTTCGGAAATTGAAAACGCTTTAGTGGCGAATAGCTGTGGACTACCATGCTTATTGATAATCCAAAATATGAGTTCAATCAAATAATATCTTCAGATGCCGGTTTCACTTTGAAAATTCGAAATTTTGCCAATTTTTT
The DNA here is from genome assembly GCA_024610705.1 of Tetragnatha versicolor. NCBI lineage: Eukaryota > Metazoa > Arthropoda > Arachnida > Araneae > Tetragnathidae > Tetragnatha > Tetragnatha versicolor. Next base: position 11,778,133 of record JANDEH010000008.1, on the reverse strand, counting down.
TACAAAAATGACTATAGCGCATCCAAAAAAAATAATACATTTTATTTAACACCATGGGGGGATGAAATAAACTTAACTTAACGTAAAAAAAATAAGCTTGACTCTTGAAATTAATTTTGGAGTTTAAATTTTGCCCCTTTTTTAAAGCGCCTTACGCGCCTCTCAACAGACCTCCCAATGCGTTCCCTGCCAATACGGCTCTTTGCCATGCAGCTCTTCGCTTGTTTTCATTATGAAAACAACCCAGAACTCACCACGAGGAGGTGGCTGCATATCGAGTTCCACCCCCCTCCCCCCCTTATATAAATTTTTAGCCCAAAAATTAAAGTTACTTTAAAAGTGGTTCATATTGGTGTTTCGTTTCAAATTTTGGTAAAGAATCTCTAGATTTGATTCTTGCACGTATGAACCCATCTCGAGCATCTGTCCCACATACTGCACTGGATGCTTCAGTGACTAATTTTACAGAACGTTCCACAGCTTGTGAATGACATGGGAAGTTAAATAAGTAACTATATTTTGAATCGTTTTGAATTAAAGATTTAAGATCATCACTTGACAGAGACATAGTTAGTGGTGGTTCTGTGATCGAATTAGATTCCAAATCAATCAGATTTATGTAGTCCTCTGCTTCAAAGTTTAATTTTGGAATTCTAAACATCCGAACATTATCTTGATCTTCATATTTTTGTCGCAATTCTAAAATACGACTAACGCCCAATTCTCTTACTTTTTTTCTGTTGTCAGCTAACATAGCCAACAGAATATTTTCTGAATGGGCATAATATGCATTTCACTGCAGAGTTAAATCTATTACATTTTTTAAATGCAGGGGTAAAAACCTAGATTTTTTTATAATTTTATGAAAATGTACACTTCCGTACTGGCATGACGACTGGCATTTAATACTAAACCACACAGTTGAATATACCTTTACCACATATTCAGTTAATACTTTCAAACTGTCGGTGGGACTTTCGGTAGAAACATACAGCCGTAAAATTCTATTGGCCGTCGTCAACCATCTAGAATGGTTTAATTTACCTGGATTTTTCTGGGACAAGCTTAATGATATGTATTAATTCGAAACCCCTTGGCACATTTCATATAGATATCGCTGATCTGTGCTTAAATCATCCAGATCAATAGCAGGTAAAGTTACTTCAATTTTTTCAAAGTTTGTTACAGGCAATTTTTCACATGATTCTAACAATTTACCGATATCTCCACTATACCCTTTGGGGCCAGTTGTTTTCCCGTCTAAATGCTGTAATAAATGGCGTAATGGCAGCTCATTGGTATGTAATAAACAAATGAACCAATGGACAGGACGTTCTAAAAAATTCTCAATTTTTGAAATGATTCCATTTTTTACTCCTGTATTGACTACTGTGCCATCACAACCAATTACTTTCAATTTGGAAAAATCGATATTTTGTTCCAAAAATTCAAGAATACTGGTTTTAATACTTTCGGAAGAACCAGTTGCTGGTGTGACATGTCCCAAATATTTGGAACCTGGTTCAGATATTAGTACAATATGCTCTTCTGTTATTGTCTGTCTTGCTACTTTATCGTTTCCTTTTATCATGACTAAAGTTTTATCCTTCCTACCATCAAAATAAATTCCCTGTTCTGATAAAGATGGTGTTTCCTCAATTTTGTTTTTCAAGTAGCTTCGGGTTTTTGATCTTTCTCTCCTGATTTTGCTACGATCAACTATTTTAGAAGTATCCTCCTTAGAAATTACTCCCATATCTTTCAAAGCAGCATTTATTACAATTGCTGCCGATCTATCCGAAATGCCAGTTCTATCACAAGCCAAAGCTACATTTGGAAGTTTAGTCCTCATTTGGGATGTAGAAGGTGAATCAATATCATTGCAACTGTTTCTTGTGAGACCATCGATATTAGAACTCAAAATACTGACCTCAACACTAGAGGACGGTAGAGTTTTTGATTTTACCTCTTTAGAAACTTTGGATTCAGCCTTTTTACTTTCTCCTTCCCTTTTACTCCTTTCATATCGTTTTATTAGCATTTTAGTGGTTTTAATGTCCGTTTTGCCAATAACCATTTCTCTAACGGTTCTTTGATCGGTTAAGAAAGCTCTTTCAGCAAGAGGAACTTTTATTTTACATAAACACTTCATAAAATCTTTACATTTACAAATGCTTATATCAAACAGATTTTTTTCGGCCCTTTCCCTGAAAGAGGTAACTTTTTTTGACATATCTAGTTTTCCAGTATTTTTAAGAGATTTTTTAACATTTCTATACTTTCTATAGTAAATTTTAAACATATTTACAATGCGAATGTTTGATAAAGTTGGAATTGAACTTTTTTCCCATAATCTTTTAAGCTCTTTTACCAAAACTGGAATTATATCACTGAGACCAGTACGTTTTTTGCAGTTGTTTTGTAAGTAGAGATAATGCCTCATAACATTGGAATACGTCGGAAGCATATTTGGCTTCATTAATTCGGCCATTCCAAAAACGGGACACACATCTACTGATCTTGTCCGAGGCATTTCAACTTATTCACAGAAATGTTCCTTAGAAATCAGAACCCAACTAAAACTGAACTCAGATTAGACTGACTGATTAAACGTTTTTGGCATAAGAGCCTTATTAGGCTATATCACGCCTTAAAAAAGTATAAAACTTTTACCTACAGTTCCAAGTTTTAAATACTTAAAAAATCCACAAGAATCCTAAATAAAAAGGATTAAAAATTCTAAAATTGGGAAAGAAATTACGAACCAAAACCGAATACGAGTCGATTGGAGCAAAGAACCACGATAGACTTGTTCGATAGAGCGCTTGGAATATTGTGAATCTAATACTAGATATTTACAAAAAAATAAAAGAAAAAGGCGAGTATCTGAAGAAAGCCAGACACCCCCAGGGCTCACACGCCTGCGCCAAACTGCGCCAAAACCAAATTTTGATACATACTGATACAAATTGCCTATTTTACCAGCTCCTGCGCCAAAACTGCGCCATTTTCAGAGACTACTACTACGGATTCTCCGTAGTTTCTACGGATGCCGTCGTTAAACTACGGACTACGTATAACATCGAAAAAGCTACGGAAAATCGGAAATCTATCATAAAAAGCACTTAGAAGCGCAAGTTTTTCCCAATTATGCTCTATTTTTAGGACATTTTTTCTTGAACGACCGGCGGGCGCCAAGTTGAAGTTGGCTTCTTGCGTTGTTAGTGCGATGTGGAAAAAACAACTTTTAGTGGTTAGAAGCCGTCGTTCGGTGTTTAGGATCGTATTCTGCGGAAAAGTCGAAAAATAGCGATTTTTCGCGCAAGTACCGTTTTTCCAGCACGTAGTTGAAGATGGCTTCTTTTCACACAGCTGCCAAGTTTTACGGATAGTCTGTAAAATTTACGGATTTGCACCAAAATTTACGGTTTTACGGATCGACCCGAAATTTTTTTCGGAATTTACGTTTTTTTGCATTTTTCCTCTGGGAAAACGTAAACAAATCTTGTTGCGACAAATCAAAGTCTTGTCTGCCTTTTCTAGGCGTTTGGAAACGGGTAAATCGCGGAAAAAGCCGCGATTTTTCGCGAAAGTTTCGTTCTGTGCGCCGCGTGTTCCGTTCCTTCCGCGACTATTTTCGACGGCCGCGGACGCCAAGTTGAAGTCGGCTTCATCTCGTGTCAGTATTAGAATGCAGGAAAAACTACTTTAACGTGGTCAAAGCCAACATGTCCGATGGTTAGAATCACGATCTTGAAAAGCCGAAAAAAGCGATTTTTCGTGAAAGTTTCGTTTTATCAGCGATTGCTTCCTACCGGCGCCTAAGTGAAGTTGGCTTCCTTTCACTATTGTATTTACATTGTAGAAAGACAACTTTACTATGGTCAGAACTTATTACTTAGGAGGTGAATTATCACTAGACTTAATAACCTCAAGTAAATAAAAATTGATAAGGTGTAAAAATTGGATAAGAGCTGATAAATTAATAGAGGTTTAAGTTAAGTATTTATGAATTAAATCTAAATCTATACGCACATTATTTGTCGTAATCAAAATCATGGTTTTCATGTCGTACGAAAAGTTTTACTGATGCAAGTTTAAAATGTAATGAAGGTTAAGCTTTTGTAATTTTAAATTACAAAAGCTTCCCTGCAATCAAATTGCTACAAAAAACATTTTTTTATGCTACAAAACTTGGTTTTACCTGCTACAAAAGGCATTTTTTGTGATACAAAACTTGGTTATCTGATACAAAAGACATTTTTTGTGATACAAAACTTGGTTTTACCTGATACAAAAGACATTTTTTGTGATACAAAACTTGGTTTTACCTGATACAAAAATTGATACAAATATTTTAAAGTGAGTGTGAGCCCTGCACCCCCAAAAAGTGAAATAAGAGAAGTTAACCCCCTTATAAACAAGTGATGCAAGGGAAAAGCCGATGGACCAAGCCGCACCCAAATCTTAGGATCGCATTGGGAGGTCTATTGAGAGGAGTATAGACGCGCGTTCGGCGCTTTAAAAAGGGGGCAAAATTAAGACTCCAAAATTAATTTCAAGAGTCAAGCTTATTTTTTTACGTTAAGATAAGTTTATTTCATCCCCCCATGGTGTTAAATAAAATGTATTATTTTTTTTTGGATGCGCTATAGTCATTTTTGCAAAAACATTGGCAAAATTTCGAATTTTCAAAGTGAAACCGGCATCTGAAGATATTATTTGATTGAACTCATATTTTGGATTATCAATAAGCATGGTAGTCCACAGCTATTCGCCACTAAAGCGTTTTCATTTTCCGAAATTCGTGTTTTTCGCTCCACCCTAATGTAGAATTAGGGTGTTCCGAAAAATTTTTTTTTCGAATTTCCCAGATGCCCCCCCCTCAAGTTGTTACAAATACTAAAACATTATTACCTGCAAATTTTCAGGTCTCTAGGACGATTTTTGACCCCCGCGCCCTTCAAAAGTAGGTTTCCCATGTTAAAGAATAGGGAAAATATTGAAAAAATCGTCATTTTTGGTTCTTTTCAATTTAACGAGCCTGGAGGCAGTCAATATCGAATTAAAACCTATACATCATCTTTGGGACATCATTGCCTCAAGATCCTATCAGAAAAACATTCCATGGCACCTACTGGGGGGTAGTTACACGGGGGTGAAAAGCGCGCTTTCACCGAAAAGGAGGATGCTTGCCGGTGCCTGCGGCGAGAGCTGGATGAAGGCATCACATGAGGGGTCCAGAACCGATGCTTGTTCGATGTTCGCTTATCTTTCGAATCACTATTTATGAGCATTAAGTTCAATAAACACTTAAGTGGCTTTTATCCAGCTCCCCCCGCAAACGCCTTCGAGTATTATCCAATCCATCGGCAAGCGCCGGCGAGCATCCTCTTTTTTCGGTGAAAGCGCGCTTTTCACCCCCGCATAACTACCCCCCAGTAGGTCCCATGGAAGGTTTTTCCGATAGGATCTTGAGGCAATGATGTCCCAAGGATGATGTATAGGTTTTAATTCGATATTGACTGCGTCCAGGCTCATTAAATTGAAAAGAACCAAAAATGACGATTTTTTCAATATTTTCCCTATTCTTTAACATGGTAAACCTACTTTTGAAGGGCGCGGGGGTCAAAAATCGTCCTAGAGACCTGAAAATTTGCAGGTAATAATGTTTTAGTATTTGTAACAACTTAAGGGGGGGGCATCTGGGAAATTCGAAAAAAAAAATTTTCCCATAGACTTTCGGAACACCCTAATGTAGAATCCACATTCACTTTCATACCACTTCCACATTTCGGACAATTCACCAAATTGTTTTTTGAAGCAATTTAATCCAACTTCTTCAGCGAACTGAATGGCTTTCTCTTCTGTGTCTAAAATAGACATCCAAGTGAAGATGCAAAATCTTTGCAAAAAGGGATGCATTTTGACACTTCAACGAAACAAACAAAGTTTGAAAAATCTCGAATCAAAGATAAGAAATTATAATGCTCACGCAGATTTCTAATGCGTGAAGAGATTTCCAACGTGCTTATTTTTAGATTGCGTTACTAGTCATAACTTTATTAAATTCATCCTTTTGATACTTCAAAGTTTATTGATATTTTATCAAGTAGAAAACAGTGAATATTGAATTCCCATAATCAAGTATTTTCTTAAGTTATGAATTCTATTATTTGTTCAATATAATATTTAAAAATATAAACTAACTAAATATAAGAATCTATAAATACTAGTTCATTTTTTGGTATAATTAAACTTGATTATTATGCTATCACGCATTATGCAGGAAAAATAAATATATATGACTGGGCTGCCGTAATCATTTGAACTGAATTATTCATAGTTTTTAACATTGCCGGGGAGTCGCCAGATTTGGCGATCTATTGCACCCACCTCGACTACGGAATTTCTCCCTGGCAGGGGCTTCTTCCGAACCAGGTTCGTAGGTTCGGGCACTTTTTCCAGGTCCGCTTACGTATTATCCAGTCAACCGTTCCATGACTTTTAGTGGCACAGCCATAGAAAAGTCAATGGGTTGTTTGCCGTTTTCGGATTCAGTGGTAAGGTCGACGGGATAATATGTAAGAACCTAATATTTTATAATTACGTAATGGGGGAGAGGGGGGCACCTTTGAACAATTTTTTAGAAAATCAACATATTTCTTATACAAATTATGATTATTACTGTTTTAGTGTTTATAATAAAAAATAATGCATTTCTTCATCATATAAACCAAAATCAAAATATTTACTAATTAATTTAAATAGGAATATAGCTTTAAAAATTTGAAGTACTTTTGTTCAAACCTGCCCCATATAGGGGCACCTTTGAACAAACACAAGAAAAATGAAAAATATGAAGAATTTTATCAAAAATCACACACCTGAGAGTATTAAAACAATAAGAATAAATATTAAAACATTTATTCGCCAAATTTACATACAGGGGCACCTTTGAACAAATACAAAAAATAAAATAAGTAAAAAAAAGATTTTTTAAAAAACGCTGTTATTGAAGTGTTCTAAAAGGTCAAAAATAATTTTTTCGGTTTGACAAATAATTTATTGGGAAGTAGAAAATAACTTTTTGGTAAGTAAAAAAACTGATTTTCTAATCACTAAAAATAAAAGCGTGGGCGCTAGTAATTTTTAATATTTTTTAAATTTAAATTTTTTTTACAGGACAGTGACACTAACATCCTTGCCAAACGGGGATTCGAACCCCAGACGTACGGCTTTGCATCAGTCAGATGCTCTAACGACTAGGCCATTACGTCGGCTTTTATGTATAATTTTATATAAATAAAAATACCTAACAGAGAATTTACAGTGAATCCATCCCACTCAAAACTCATGAATGAGAAATTTGTAAATTTAACGTCATAGAACATAGAATAAAGAAGTTAGAATAAATAGTGAATTAAGAATTACTAGCGCCCACGCTTTTATTTTTAGTGATTAGAAAATCCGTTTTTTTTACTTACCAAAAAGTTATTTTCTACTTCCCAATAAATTATTTGTCAAACCGAAAAAATTATTTTTGACCTTTTAGAACACTTCAATAAAAGCGTTTTTTAAAAAATCTTTTTTTTACTTATTTTATTTTCTACTTTTTAGTCATGGTATTTTTTAACAAAAACTCACAAGAAAAAATGTATTTATTTCAACCATATTTAATGTTATGTTAGGATGGAATTTTAGTTTCATGAAAACAAAAATTTTTCACATATCTGACAAAGTAGAACAATCCTCTGACGACTCAGCAGGACAATCAACTCCAAAGTTAATTAAAATCTATTTAATTTTGCTGGGTACGTTAAAATAACAGAGCTGAGCGGGAAAAATACCTCCCACAAAGAATATTCCTCGCATCCCCTCACTCGCCGATGAAATCCATCGATATCAAAAAGATTCACAAGAAAAAGAAAAGCATTCAATAAAAGTAAAAAAAATAACCAATCGTAAAAAATTCAGAATTAGTGTGTGCGTGTTTGTTTAAGGAGCAAACAGTAACAGTACCATCCAGTCTTTTCAGTAGTCAATAAATTATAAAAGTAGCATCGCGATTCCTCGGGATGGGCACCAATTCTCGGCGATTTCTCGCTCTTCTGGCGATTTCTTTCTCGCGGTTATCTTAAATCGCTAATTATCTTAATTGTTAATTGGAAGGTAAAAAATCACGTTTTGAAGATTAAATATTGTAGTTATATACCTAGTATATTATCTTACAGGTTTTGGGAGCCATTGGCTTCACGGAAGTGTCTCAAATATGAATTAAAAGGATAACTAAAAACACTCGTTAATTACCTAAATTACGGAGGTTTTGACTAGTTGATGATTGAATATTGCATTGTCATCGAGTTTCCACCACGGTGCAAAGTTTCAGAACTTTATATCGTTTGGAAGTGCCTGAAATATTATGTACAAGCATCCAGAAAGAAAAAAGTGATTATTCGTCTATAATTATCGTAATTACTGGGCAATTCTCGTTTTGACTTTTGAATATGATGAAGTTATGCCTTATAAACAATTGTGCACGGTTTAGGGAGAATAGCCCCTTGGGAAAGGTCTCAAATTCTGGTTTTTCTGTTAATTAAAAATACTCGTTAATTAACTTAATCCTTTGGTTGTTTGACTAGAAAATGGTTGGATATTGGAGTGTCATGAGGGTTACACCTATATTCAAAGTTTCGGGGCCCTGACATATCGGGAAGTGCCCGAAAATCGAGTTTTAAAATTCCACCCGTAAAACGCCGCCAAAAGCAAGTAGAATAAAAGCGTTTAATTAACATTTATATACTGAAATTACGATCAACCAAATTTATAAGCATCAAAATTGACATCAAAACTAAGAGTTGATACGGCACGTAGGGTACCTCCAGAAATTCTTGGTTGTGGCAATTTTTTAACTTTATCCTCAAAATCTACAATTACTTACATCAGATGCCTCTGGAAAATAATATTTATTATTCTCTTTTTTCCAAAGGAACCTAACATGAAACTCAGTTCTATCTTGCAACTGCAGTTCAATTTGTCCAACGTAATGTAAAACCGTTCTTTTTGTTGGAAATTGAAACAAAACAAAATCATTCACTTCATTCAAACAAACATCATTCATTCAAACAAACAAACAAACATCATTCAAACAAAATCATTCACTTGTAAACCATCGAGAACTAGAGGTACAAATATTTTTTCTACAGGAAAAATTCTAAACAGTAATAATTAAAATTAATATTTCCATGTGAGTAACAGGGTTCATACGCTCCTTGAAAACTCCTTAAATACTCCTTGAAAATGATTTACATTTTCAAGCACTATGGAAACTCCTTGAATTTAGGCTGTTCCGTCCATTATTGCGGCTTCCGTTGGCAGCCCCTCCCGCATTGGAGTGGTGACGTCAGTGAGAGTACATTTGTCAGTTGGGCTTCCGATTTCGAGGGAGAAAGACTTCAGTGAGGGAATGTTTTGTTTATTTTAATTGAGCGCGGTAACGGTCACCACTCCAGTGCGGGGTAATGTTTATGTTTTCCTTGTAATTTAAAGTGTCTTTTATGTGTAATAAATGTGTTTTTGTCTATAATGGTGTATTCAGAAGGTGTGAATCCTACCCACAAACATTGGTCCGTCGAGCCGGAGTTTAGGCAGTTTCGTTTTCGGGAATTAGGTTTCGCGTCTTTTGTTTTGATTTTATGCTACTTTTGTGATTATTCGGGATTTCTTTTGTCATGGATCAACTACTTAAGCGTAAGCGGGTGTTAAAAGGAAAGTTGACTCGTTTGTCAAACTTGATAAAGGCCAACGGTGAACCATTAGATTGTGGGTCGGCTTCTATTTACAAAGAGCAATTAACGCAACTACGCTTAGATTTAGACAAACTCTTTGAAGAGATTCTAACTTCCTGTGCGGAAGATCTGTATTGTATTCATGAAAAAGAAAGTTTTGATATCTTTAATGAAACAGATGCTTTGAAATTAGCTCTGAGATCAAATGTGATATCTGTTGGTGAACAGGAATTACAAACATCCATTATTTCTGAGGATCGGAGGGGTCATATTGCCCTTCCCAAGATCAGTTTGCCTACATTTTCTGGCGATCTGTTCTCATGGATCAGTTTTCGTGATTTGTTTTTGGCCATGGTTGACCAGAATGAAACTCTGTCAGCGGGACAGAAGCTGCAGTATTTAAAATTATCACTGAAGGGAGAGGCTTTGGCTCTAGTGAATGCTTTCCAAATTTGTGATGCTAATTATGCTAAAGCTTGGGAGACACTCACCAACAGATATCATAGTGTTGTTGATATTGTATATGCTCATTTAGATAAGTTCTTTAATCAACCAAGTATAAGCCGAGAGTCGGCAAAGGGTTTAAGAGAACTTTTAGACATTTCTTCAGAGTGCATGGACACTCTACGCACTCTAGAACAACCTGTAGAGTATTGGGATACTCTTTTGGTCTATACTTTACGTAAAAAGATAGATTCAGCATCATTATGTGAATGGGAATTGTCTCAGGACAAGCAAACTATGCCAACTTTTGAGAATTTTAAAGGGTTTCTAGAGGCTAGGGCACGTGCACTGGAGTCGGTGTCTAGTTCATTATCTGGTTCAAAAAATGTTAAAAACAGTGAAAAACCTAAGGGTTTAAGGGCACAGTCATTTTATACCGATACAGAGTCTATAAAATGTGGTGTATGTTCTGGGAGTCATGAAATATATAAATGTGATACCTTTCTTAAAGGTTCTGTTGCAGACAAAAAAGAGTTAATTGCAAAACTAAAGTTATGTTTCAATTGTTTAAAAGGTTCTCATTTTTCGAATCAGTGTAAGAGTAGAGGTTGTAAACATTGCTCTAAAAAACATAACAGTCTGATTCACGAATCGAGCAGATTTTCTAAACCGAAAGTTGAGACTTCAAAAGTTCAAGTGATTGATTCAGATTTAGTGTCGACACATTGTGCTAATTCTGGATCTCCGAGAGGGGTTTATCTACCTACTGCGGTTGTCAAAATTGTTTTGCCCGACGGTCAGGCTGAATTAAGAGCTTTAATCGATTCTGGTTCCGAGGCTAGTTTTATTCGTGAAGATTGCGTTCAAAGACTGCGATTAAAAAGAAAGCATGCTAATATCAGAGTATCGGGTTTGTCCGCTGTAGGTATCGGTTCTTGTAAAGGACAAGTCCAGTTAGAATTAAGGTCTGTTGGAAATGATCAAGGCCTAACCGTGAATGCTTTAATTTTACCTAAAATTACTTCCGATATACCTCAGCACTCAATTGAGTCTGAAAGTTTGCTCGAATTTCGTGATATCAGACTTGCTGATCCATATGCAAATCGTTCAGGAAAGGTTGATCTGCTTCTTGGCGCAGATGTATTTGGTGATATCGTGCTAGGCAGTAAAATTAAACCAAAAAATTCATCTGTCACTGCGGTGCATACTATTTTCGGATGGGTCTTGATGGGTAGTGTGTCGGGAGACTTAGGTCCCAGGTATCAGGTCCACCATGCACATTGTGATCTGAATGCTACCTTGCAGCAATTCTGGGAGATAGAGGATCTCCCAGGGTCCACCAAGCCACTGAGTCCAGACGAAACCCTGTGCGAGACTATCTTTGAAGCCACTACGAGACGTGCCAAAGATGGACGATACATCGTGAGACTTCCTCTGAAGCCAGATGGGCTGGAGCTGGGGTCTTCCAGAGAAGCTGCAGTAAAGAGGCTGAGCCATGCTGAGCGAAGGTTCAAGCGAGATCCAAAGCTTCACCAGTCGTATAAAGAATTCATGTCAGAGTACGATGAATTGGGACACATGGAGAAGGTTCCATCAGACAACGATGGATCAGTGACGTCAACTTTCTACTTACCTCATCATGCCGTGGGAAAGGTGGTTGATTCCAAAACCAAGTTTAGGATTGTCTTTGATGCCTCTGCAAAGTCATCTACTGGAATATCGTTAAACGACAAACTTCTTGTTGGTCCTGTACTTCAAGATCCTATAGCACCAATCCTGATACGCTTCAGGCTCCATCAAGTTGCGATGACAGCTGACATAACGAAGATGTACAGACAAATTCTGGTGGATGAACGTGACGTAGATCTTCAACGGGTGGTTTGGAGAGAATCGCCTGATCAACCGATGGAGGATTGGAGGCTGCTTACAGTCACATACGGCACAGCGTCCGCGCCGTACCTCGCCACAAAATGCCTGCAGCAACTTGCGACTGATGAGGGAAACAACTTTCCGAAGGCGGCGAAAGTCCTACGGAGGGACTTCTACATTGATGATCTTCTGTCCGGTGAGGACACGGTGGCTAAAGCATTGGAACTGCAGAGAGAGATTCTACTTTGCCTGAAAGGTGGAGGCATGGAGATTCGCAAATGGGTCTCCAACTCCAAAGAAGTCATGGAAGCAGTTCCCCCGGAGCTCCGTGGGAGTGGTCTGCCTCTGGACATCGACTCGGCTGGTGCAGTCCGGGTGCTGGGCGTGCAGTGGAATCCCTCTACTGATTGTTTCTCTATAACAGTGAATGCTCCAGAGAGTTCAGGTGGTCTGAGCAAAAGAAAGCTGCTGTCTGACATCTCGAGAACGTTCGACCCTCTTGGATGGTTGGCTCCAGTAACCATCAAGTGCAAAATACTGATGCAGCGTTTGTGGAGACTCGGCTTAGAGTGGGACGAGCCTGTGCCACCGGGGATTCAGTCGGAGTGGACTACCATGGCTTCTTCTCTCACATCTCTTAGAGAGGTTCTCATTCCTAGATGTTTGATCCCAAAGAATGCCACACGCTTCGAAATCCATGGCTACTCGGACGCTTCAGAGTCAGCGTATGCAGCTGTGGTCTATCTCAAGTCGTTCAAAGAGGATAAATTGATGCTTTCAAGGCTGATCATCGCCAAAACGAAGGTTGCTCCTCTGAAGACTATCTCAATTCCCAGATTAGAGTTGTGTGGCGCACTTCTTCTGGCCAGAACCGTCGCATTGGTTCTTCAGTCTGTCAAGTTGCAAGTGGAAGTGATTCACTGCTTCACAGATTCAACTATAGTTCTGGCTTGGCTAAAGGGAGACCCAAGCCGTTGGAAGACCTTCGTGGCCAACAGAGTGACAAAGATCACGGAACTTCTCCCGCAATGCAGTTGGCATCACGTAGCCAGTGAGGACAATCCGGCGGATTGTGCTTCTAGAGGAATCTTGCCGCAGGAGCTTCAACACCATCCCTTATGGTGGGCGGGTCCATTATCGAGTCAACAAGACTTCCAGCCGGATGATCAAGCGAGTCAAGACCTGCCTGAGGTCCTCAAAGAACAACGTGCTGTACAGACGTATGTGGCACAAGAAAGACGAGAACCAAGTTTGGATTTTCTCAAGAGATTCTCCAGCCTGACAAAACTGAAGAGAGTGCTAGCCTACTGCAAGCGATTCATTTTCAATGCGAGGAACGCTAACAATAGACGTCTTGGCTTCCTGAATGCAATGGAGTTGGATGAAGCTTTCATGCATGTCATTCGTCTTGTGCAAAATGAAGTTTTCCATGACGAAATCCAAAGGCTCAAAAGGGGAGAAGGTCTGAGCTGCAAGAACAAGATTGCTTCACTCAATCCTTTCCTTGATCAGGAGGGTATTCTTAGAGTAGGAGGTAGGTTGCGCAACTCCAACTTGCCATATGACCAGAAACACCCTATCCTAATACCCAAAACCCATTGGTTAACAGAGACAATTATAGTCAATGCTCATTTGACTCACCTTCATGCGGGTCTTCAGCTGTTGATGTCCATCTTGCTCAGACAATTCTGGATTTTATCTGCAAGAGATACCATCAGGTTCCACCTCCGTAGATGCGTCATTTGCACCCGGCATCGTGCTCAACAGCAGCAACAGTTCATGGGTGATTTACCACGTGACAGAGTCGTTCCTAGTAAGCCCTTTCTGCGTACCGGAGTGGATTACGCTGGCCCTTTCTCACTGAAGGCATCGAAAGGAAGAGGACGTTCCACCTACAAGGGCTACGTTGCAGTTTTCGTGTGCTTCGTCACCAGAGCTATTCACCTAGAACTGGTTGGAGACCTAACAGCTGAGGCATTCATAGCTGCTTTGAGACGTTTCATTGGACGAAGAGGGAAGTGTACAGATATCTACAGTGATTGTGGCACTAACTTCATCGGAGCATACAAAATCTTGAAGCAAGAAAGGAACCTATCAAGAGATGACGAAACTCGTATAGCTAACCATATAGCTAAAGAGGGAATTATATGGCACTTCAATCCACCAGCAGCGCCTCACATGGGAGGACTTTGGGAGGCTGGAGTGAAGTCCCTGAAGTACCATCTTCGTCGCGTCGTGGGACAGACACCTCTATCCTATGAAGAGCTCACAACAGTCTTGGTTCAGATAGAGGCTTGCCTCAACTCACGACCACTAAGCCCTATGTCAAGTGATCCAAATGATCTGACTGCTCTAACACCAGGGCATTTTTTGACTGGTGATTCTCTGCTGGCTCTTCCAGAGCGAGATTCTACGAGCGGTGCTTCATCATTACGTCAAAGATGGGACATGGTTCAGAGAATGTCTCTCGGTGTCTGGACTCGGTGGAAGGCTGAATACCTCTCCAGGCTTCAGCAGCGTCCTAAGTGGCTCTCAAAGAAGGACAATTTCAAAGTTGGGGACATGGTACTGTTAAAGGATGAACGTTTACCACCTGTTCAGTGGACATTAGGGAGAATACTTGAGACTCATCCAGGTAAAGACGGTATTATTCGTGTTGTGACACTCAAAACTGCGAATGGTGTCTTACAAAGACCCGGTAACAAACTAATTTACTTACCCATTGATTAATTTCGGATTGTGATTAATATTGTGTTGTGAATTTTTCATTTAATATTACTCATGTACTCATTACTCATGTTGTGTTTTGAAGGTACTTCAAGGTGGGCGGAATGTTCCGTCCATTATTGCGGCTTCCGTTGGCAGCCCCTCCCGCATTGGAGTGGTGACGTCAGTGAGAGTACATTTGTCAGTTGGGCTTCCGATTTCGAGGGAGAAAGACTTCAGTGAGGGAATGTTTTGTTTATTTTAATTGAGCGCGGTAACGGTCACCACTCCAGTGCGGGGTAATGTTTATGTTTTCCTTGTAATTTAAAGTGTCTTTTATGTGTAATAAATGTGTTTTGTCTATAATGGTGTATTCAGAAGGTGTGAATCCTACCCACAAACATAGGCTGTACTCCTTAAAAACTCCTTGATTTTCATCATGAAATGTTTTTAATAAATTTATCTTGTCTATAAAAATAGTTTCATTCCGCATTATTTTCAAGAAAAATAATGGGTTACCGCGGAAAAATCTCTACTTTTCGTTAATGTGATTTTAAAACCTGATTCAGGAATGCAATTGGCAAAGCGTGCGTTTTAAGCTGTGTAAATATTTTCTCTCAAATACTCCTTGAAATTTTTAAAAACACTCCTTGAAAACTACTTGAATACTCCTTAATTTTGATTTGTGGAAAATTGTATGAACTCTGGAGTAAAATTTTAAGATTAAAAAAGACTCTTATAAAAACTAAGACACTAATTTAAAAATTTTCTTTTTAAATCTACTCCAAAAATATTAATAGATGCATTTATAACTATTTTTTCATTTGTTCAATGGTGCCCCAACTTGTCTGTTCAAAGGTGCCCCATCACATGGAGTTCAGTATAAGAGCAATTTACTCAAGTAGGTTTAAGAATATAAACAAAACAGAACTTATAAGTTATAGACTAAAACCTATCTTTCAAGGGCGTATGCAGGATTTTTTCTAGGGGGGGGCCGCCGGGGCGTAGCCAAGGGGGGGGAATTACCCCCCACCCTTGGAAATTTTCATTTTATTACCATACCTCACTATCAAAAATACTCAATATACTCCCCCTCCTAATTCTGTTATCTCACATCAAATTGTTTATCCGGTTGCAACACTAGTAAAAAGTCATCAAGCTTCAATCTGGTTCGGGACGGATTCAGGATTTTCATTTGTAGGAGGAGAGTATATTTTTTTCACAGGTCTTAGATATGAACGAAAAAAGGTTTCTCGCTGTTAGGATGGGATAGGTTTTCTGGGCCAAATGGCTTCAATAAAACGTGTAAAATATTCCTGACCGTAATACCTTCCGATTAGAGACACCTTTTTATTTACTTAATTTTGTTTTTGAAATCCGCTTGTGGCTAGTTGTTTTTTGTCAAATAGTTTCTGTTGATTCTGGCCCCCGAAAATTTTGAACTCCCAGAGCCGTAACTAGACTTTTGTTTTGGGGGAAATTCGTCTCTAAAAATTTTTTTTGACTAGTTTTGATACTCCTAGTTATAATTTTGGATATAAATATTTAGGTATTTGCATTTTGATGAACTTAATGTAAAAAAAATAATAGTTTTAAGTTCAAAAGGGGATCTGGGGTTCATCCCCAGAAAACTTTTGGAAATTTGACCCTAAAAACACATATTGGTTTAACTTGGCTTTGATACCCTCAATCCGAATTTCAGACACATTATTCTTAGGTAGGATTTCTATTTTGATAACTTATTTTAGAATTTTTGAATAATTAAGTACCAAATACTAATGGGGGGTTTGGGGGTCCTCCCCCAGAAAATATTTGAAAACTTGACCCAAAAAACAGGGTTTTAACTGGTTTTGGTACACTAATACACCTCTTATATACACCCCTGAGTTACTCCAAGTCTGGGAGGGTCTGTGGTCTCTCCTAGAAAAATTTTGAAAATTGGCCTCAAAAAATAGTGTTTATGCTCAGTTTGAGACACATTTTTTATTATACTTGGAGAGAACAGTTCCTTGTTAACCACATAAATTTCAAGGAAAAATTTTCACATAGAAGTCAAAATTTCGATGGGGACGTTTCCCCCCAGAAATTTTTTAAATTTGCCTCTTAAAACTAGTGTTTCATCTCATTTTGAAACTCTTTGGGGAACACTCAATCAGGCAACTTGAGTGTTCTCCAAGGTAACTCGCGGGGTCTATCCGATAGCGGATTTACTTCAAAAATAATTTTTTGCACATCACCCTAATATAAAAGTCCCAGATGGCACAAACCATCGATCAATATGTATTCCATATTCCATTAATTTATCAGCTCAAGCACTTACCTTTTCCATAGAAGTCTCAGGAGCTGGCTCTTTAACATTCGGTGGTCCATCATTTTCACCGTTTTCACACGCGTTTCGGTTAAAATAATCAGTGAGCTTTCTTTCATTATAAGTAAAACAAAATTAAAATTGCAGCCTGCAGAAACGCTTAAGCTGACGAAGCACGAACTGAACTGTCGAAGTATGTAGTTGTTGCTAGGTCGTTCTGGGATTTCGTATGAATATTTAACTGAAAGTTTGTGACCAGTGTCCTCTCATTGGATGTCCAAGAAAGATAAGACATCTGGTTTGCAGGTGGCCACGAAAAGACGGGAAGAAACCTGAATCTTAACTAAACAAACACAGTCTCACCCATAGGTCTCACCCCTCTCCTCTCCTTTTGGAAGCAATTAGCTCCAACCACCCCTCTTTCCCACTATCAGTTCTCCGAAAATTCGGGGGAGTAAAGGCAACAAATTTCTTTCTAGGGTATCTGCCCCCCCTGACCGAGATTTGTTCCGTCGGATTTCACATACTCGTGTTTGGGGTAATTTCCGGTCAGCAAACGGACGGCGTGAGGGGATAAAATGCGTTAGCGGTGTTACTTTGTAGATGTATTAGCATCGGTGCGCTTGTACTTTACAAGAAACATAGAAAATCCATGACAAACACTAAAATGTTATTGCGTTCGTAAATGCAATATACAAAAAAAATTGTGATTGAAATTTTCTAGGGGGGGGCAGCTGCCCCCCCTGCCTGCATACGCCCTTGTTATCTTTTAATATGAAATTGTTTTTAGAGTCACGAGAATGCAAGTTTTTCAATAAAATCCTTACAACTTTACTTTGTCAAGTTTAGATTCAAGAGAGGAAAAAGTAAATACTTTGCTCAGACAAAATGGTGCATGTGAAATGGTGTAGCTAAAGCTATTTTATTGCATTGAAGCAATATTAACATGTTCCCATCTATGGGAAGAATGTTAATTTTTTTTAAGGAAAATATTTAGATTGTTCAAAGGTGCCCCCAGTTCAAAGGTGCCCCCCTCTCCCTGTATTATTATCCTGTCGACTGTGCCACGGAATCCGAAAAGCCTTACCGAATATCAGACTAGGCTGCTGAATCTGTTGGTTTCTGAATGATAGACAGGATAATACGCAAGTACTGAATATTTTATGATATTCAAAAGAGCATAAAATGTGCTATTGAACAGTCAGGTAGTACTACCACTTGTTCTCAGCAATGTTGACCTAACTCCTATATCCATAGCCTACTAGTAGCCATGCAGACCGCTGTTTAATAATTATGAACCTATTTGCTGGGTACAAAAAACAAGTTGGACCCAACTTAAATGAAAATGTCTAAAAATATATTTTTTCTAAGTTTAGCACAGTTTTCGAAAGATTACCTTGATCTTTTATAGCGACCACCAAGGTGGGACTGTTTTTCAGATGATTCAATGTTTAAATTTGACTCACCAAAAATTAGACCTTTCTTTACACTGCCATGCTTAAAGATTTTAGGCACTCTCTTTAAAGCTGTATATTTGAGAGATTTTTTCATAAATTACGAGAGTTTCTAAAAATATTGTAGATTATTAAAAATGGTACTCTTTTGTTTCAGCAGCTAATAGGTGCTTTTATGGATTAAGAAAGTATTTAAGATCAAATGTAATCAAGAGAAAAACAAAGCTATTATTACTTAAAAGCCTTATTAGGTCAGTTTTAACATATGCATGTGAAACATGGACATTGACTCGTGCAGATGAAGACATGCTGGGCATATTTGAAAGAAAGATATTACGGTGCATTTTTGGAGGAATCAAGAAAAACGGTCAGTGGATAAGAAGGACAAATTTAGAACTCTATCGATCATACAATATTTTAAGGGGATGAACCGGACATCATAAGATTCATTAAGGTTCAAAAGATAAAATGGGCAGGCCACATAGTAAGGATGGATGAAGACCGCATTGTGAAAAAGATTTTTAATGCCCGACCAACTGGAACGCGTAGAAGGGGCAGGCCAAGTCTCAGATGGCTAGATACCCTGGAGAAAGATCTCTCTACATTGAAAATAAAAAATTGGAAAACCATTGCCAGGGGAAGGACAGCTTGGAGAAAACTACTAGAGAAGGCCAAGGCCCATCCTGGGCTGTCGAGCCAGTGAGGAAGGAAGGACTCTTTTGTTTTCTTACTGTAAAAAAATTGTCTTGCAACTTTAAATGTTAAAAATTGCAAATTCCCCACTTTTTTTTGTTATTATTAACTATCTGATCAATATCCAAATATATCCTGTGTAAAATGGCTGTAAAGTTTTTTATGGTATTGATTATTGTGAAACCTTAAGAATTCTGCCTATTTTTAAATTTCACTAACTAACAAAAAAACTAAACTGAACTGAACATATAGTAGTAGGCTTACCATACGTCCGGGGTTGCAAAAATGTCCAGGGTTTCATGCATTTAAGATTTCCCTTTCCCAGACATTTTTAGGAAAAAATCCTGACCAAGCTGTTTAAAATTGCACTTTTTTACATTTTCTAACACCTTTATCACTTCAGAAAACTTACTTTCGTAAAATTCGGTGATAAAAACTAAGTGAATCAAACAATTTTTGAAAAAGTAATGTTAAATAAATATATAAAATTTGATATTTCTGTTTATATATATAAGGTTTATTAGTTTGTATCGTTTTTTCTAGGTTTTTAATCTTTGGTAATTTTTATATAGCACTTATAAAGAAATTTCAAAAATATGTCCTGGGTTGGACCCGAGAAAATATGGTAAGCCTATATAGTAGAGCCCTGGTTATCCGCGGAATTGGGTGGCAAGGGTACAGCAGATAGCGAAAATCGTGGATAACCCGAAAAAAGACTAAAAATGAGGTGAAAACATGAAAAAAATATTTCAGCATAAAAACTATGTTTTATTGCACAAAAAACATGATACCTATGTAAAACTTTTAAAATATGGACAGTACAGCAGAAACCTTTGCTCTACATCTAAATCACTAAAATAAAGAACAGTAAACAAAAAACAATTACTGTTAACAAAGAGTGTTCAGTTACGTCTTTTTTTTAAATCAGTCACTCACTTTTGCTTCTTGCTTTAGAAACACCTACTTAATTCTATAATTTAAAAAAATTTCTATGGCACTCGCGGATATAATCGGGTCTCTACTGTACTCGATAAAATGTAATCTGAAAATCTGTCCAAAGCGAGTAAAGTTTAAGGGGCTCTAATAATATAGCATTTGTAAATGAATATTTCTTAGTTTACTATGCATTTTAATTGCCAAATTATTTTAGGGAGAGCTTTACCTTCTTGAAAAACGACTGGAAAATCTTGAAAAAGAGCTGCAAAAAAACCGGCTGATGCTTTCTCAAGTGAAAGACACCGTCAGAACTGTGATGAAAGTCGACCCAAATCCGCAGTCTCATTTTTTAAGGCCTAATATCCATAAAGCAAATCGTAGTGCAGTTGGACTATCTTCCAGTGATTGTCAGCTGTGTCGTGAAGAACCTGTGCTGTCAGATGAAAATGTAAGAATCCTTCTTTTACAGAGTTTAAAAATTATTTAAAGTAAACTATGTATCAAAACATATAATGTCATTCAAGATTTTTGAGGAACGTATTTGGTAGCTAACTGGTTATTTCAAGAAGTCTGCTTTTGTGGAAGCCAAAGGGATTTACTTGAATGCACTGGGCCATTGTATCATAATACCATACTAAATATTGCAGTCAAGTGTTAAAAATAATAAAAAGATAGATTGAGATGAAGGCATTGCATATAAGGCAGAGGAGGAGACACAACTGGCAACATAGATTTCTTAATAACGAACAAAAGGCAATCTTAAAAAATCCAAGAACACACCTACGACACAGAATAACTAACTATATGCAGCACTGCAGCTCAGCTAACATACAACGCTGCCCCCATCTGTTATATTTTCGGCTTTTACGTATTTATAATTAGTTAATATTTTCCCCTTTTAAACAGACGTACGACATTTACGAAAAAATAGAGTTTAAAAATAAAGATGGCGGTGTTTGGAAACAAGGGTGGAACATAGAATATGAAGCAAGCCAGTGGAGTGAGAAAAAAAAGTTGAAGATATTTGTGGTTCCACACTCTCACAATGATCCAGGTTTGTAAGAAAGATTATATCTTGGTAAATTTCTCACACTGAAAAAAAATCTAGTTAGTGTAATTAAAAAAAAATTTTTTTTAGCTTACAACTTACATTTAAATAACTTTTTAAATGTTAAGTAGTTAGGTTTCCAGTTAAGTAGTTAGGTTTAACTGGTCTGTTTCTAAAATATGTGTCTTAACCGGGATTATAAAAATGAGATTTCAATGATACTACTTTAACAAAGTATGATTATTCATGCATAAAGCTATCCAAAAACAAATAAAGAGTAGTCTGAAAGTTTAATGTTACTTAAATCTCTTATTTTATATTTATTTTTGTTACTTCAGGTTGGATAAAAACCTTTGATAAATACTTCAAAGATCAGACTCAATACATCTTAAACAACATGGTAACTAAGATGAAAGATGACAAAAGAAGAAAGTTCATTTGGGCTGAAATTTCCTTTTTTTCTGTCTGGTGGGACAAAGTGGACTCAAATACTCAAAGAATTGTTAAAAGGTTCGGTATTTCTAATGTTGTACTGATTATTGATATTTATTGTTTTTTTTTAATGTATCTTTAAGGTCTTATTATTAATATCTTTCTTCAGACTTTTAAATGATGGCCAGTTGGAAATTGTGACTGGTGGCTGGGTCATGAATGATGAAGCTACTTCCCATTATTTTGCTATGATTGAACAAATGATAGAAGGCCATCAGTGGCTTGAACAAAATCTGGGTTAGTACGACTATATTTGACCACCTCTTTTAACACTATGTTTACTAAAAAGACCAGAAAGTTGAATCTGAACCTTTTACTCTATTTTCAATACCAGTTCTTTGACCTCCAGGCAGAGGCTGGAAATTTTCCCTCCTCACATTCAACCACCTTTTTTATCTCTTCTAAGGTGCTCGTTATCTCAGGAACGGATCTTTTTAACATTATTAAGGACAGGAAACATATTTATAAAAAATGCTAATAATCACAATTAAACTGCAGGGTAACTAAACACTTTTATATATTTTTTTTAAAAGTCAAGTTTTTTTTTTAGAATGATAAGATTTACTTGGGCTGGTAGGATTTATTTTGTGCTTATCTGATCTAGATAGGATTAGTTAGCTATTAGTTGATTTGATCAAATACACAATGCTTAAATTCTGATCTGTGCAATTGGAAATTCAGAGGTTGTATTTAAAATGAAACTTTCTGTATAAAGCCCTTATCTTTCAACATTGCTTTAGTTACCACTTACTTCCAGATTACAAACCAAAGAATGGCTGGGCCATTGATCCTTTTGGTTTGTCCTCTACAATGGCCTACCTCTTACGAAGGATGGGCTTGGACAATATGGTGATCCAAAGAGTGCATTACTCAATGAAGAAATACCTGGCCGAAAAGAAAGCTCTGGAATTTTTGTGGAGGCAACCCTGGGGTAAATTTGCATTTACTCATAATCCATTCCAACCTCTTAGATTAACTTAAACATGATTTTTCAATACCTGATGGATCTATTGTTTCTATTAGTAGAATATTATAACGTTTGGTAGGTAAACCACACACAGATAATATTAGACTTTTAAATGTATCTACAAATTATGAATCATTTAGCATTGAATCCTTTTCTGAAATTTAAACATTTTTATGTGAAATAAGCATGTTCTTAAAATGCTAAATGTAATATTTCTCCCCCTAAAATGTGTAAAAAAGGTTTCTAAATCAAAGTATATTTAGTAAAAGAATATTCCATTAACTTACATCTGCCTTCTTTGATTTTTAAAACACTCTGCTTTTTCACAATATTTCATTATTGCATTTTATATTCTGATAATTTTTCTTAGACTGATTTTTGATCAATACTTTCAGACCAAAACCACACTATGGACATTTTGTGTCACACCATGCCCTTCTATAGCTACGATATCCCCCATTCTTGTGGACCAGACCCAAAAGTCTGCTGTCAGTTTGACTTTAAGAGACTTCCTGGAAACAAAGTAAACTGCCCATGGAGGGTGCCTCCTGTTCCTATCACAGACAAAAATGTAGCAGATAGGTAAAGTTTGGCTTTGCATTGTTATGGAGATTTGCTGTTGATTTCTGATAGATTAGTCTTGTATAATGGATATTTTATTGCTTAGTAAGAAATCTTCTATGCTTAAAGCTGACATACTGAACTGGTGATTGTAACACAAAAATGTTTAGAGTTCAGTTGTGCTAAAAATTAATGAGGTTTAAAGCAATTGGGTTAGTAATCCATGAACTTTTCATTTTTTTGTTGATTGGTTTTAAAAAATTTGGAGGTAAGCTTAAAATATTTGTAACTGTAAATACACTTGTTTGGTGTTCATATGATTATGAATGATCATTTAAAAATTTCTTAACAATCAATCCATAAAAGCCATTAATATTTACCTAATCTTTTCAAGGAATAATCATGTTGTTTTAAAAATAAAGTTATTCTTTTTTTCTCTTAAAAAGATGTTTTTCTGCAGCAACCTGTTGTATTGAATTTGCAAGTTTAATTTAGTTTTCCCCTATAGGGCAGCATTACTGCTTGATCAGTACCGGAAGAAAGCTCAACTCTTCCGCACAGATGTAGTGATGATACAGCTTGGAGATGACTTTCGTTATGACAAACCACAAGAATGGGATCAGCAGTTCAACAACTATCAAAAGCTCTTTGATTACATTAACGGCAAAGCGGACTGGCATGCTGAAGTATTTTAAACCTTTTATTCTTAGATAAATAATTTGCATTTTAAAGTATATCTTCAGGGTACTTTTTGCTGTTTTTTAAACAGATTTTAAATTACTTAATGAGTACAAAATTGAACTGAAAGATAGTAATAGTGCTTGAGCTAGATTTACCTCTGTATCTTTAATGCTGAAATTTTTATGTAGGTTTCACATGTGTTTGGAAAAATGGGTAATTTGCTTTCAATACATTATTTTTCTGGAGTTTTCAAAATTTTGCAGGATGAACTCCCAAGTCTTGGAATTTGTCCCAAACCTACCCATAAAAAATATGATAGTTTTTAATGCATTACACTTCTAGTTCTTAATTATAACACTACAGTGGAACCCCGATTATCCGCAAGCGGATGAACCGCGGTGCGGATTATCCGCGAGTGCCACGAAAAATTTTTTGTTAACGATGAGAGCAACTTTTAGATGAGAATAGAGACATTTTAGATGTAGAGCAAAGGTTTTTTGCTGTGTACTGTACATGTTTTAAAAGTTTTACATATGTTTTTGTACAATAAAACTTAGTTTTTAGTTTGAAATATTTTTTTCGTGTTTTCACCTCATTTTTAGTCTTTTTCGGGTTATCTGCGATTTTAGCTATCCGCGGTACCCTTGCCACCCAATTCCGCGGATAATCGGGGCTCTACTGTATTTGAAAATTATGAATATAAAATTTATATGGGTATCATGTAACCCAGTTGGTTCATTCTAAGTGATTGATTGACCTTCAAATAAATTTTAAATGCTTAACAATAGCTTCAAACAAATAAAAATGTCAATTCCTTTAAAATAAAGTGTTAGCATCAAATATTTTTTCTGTTGTCCTTCAGGCTCAGTTTGGAACATTGGAAGATTACTTTACTGCCCTGCATAAAGATACTGAAGTGGATTATCGAAACATGCCTAGCAACTTTCCATCTCTTATTGGTGATTTCTTCACTTATGCTGACAGAGATGACCATTATTGGAGTGGATACTATACATCTAGACCTTTTTACAAAAACATGGACAGAGCTCTAGAAGCCAATCTTAGGTACTAATCTCTAAATTAAATATGGTCTTAAAACATAGCTTTTGAGCTCAAAAGCATTATAGCTTTTTGAGCTTTTTAAAATTGAATTTATAGAAAACAAGTAGATAAAAAATGTGTGTATGAAAGTTTATTTCTCTGGCTAACAAATTGCTCTTTTGTAAGTTTGAATCATGTGTACTGATGAATGAATGGAGAGTTTGAGAGAATATTTATTTATGTGGTAGAATTGGGAGTAGTTTTGGCATTGTAATTTTTCTATCCCTTTTTTATGTAAATAATATTTTTATGTAAATATCTAAATTTGTATATTATTAAATCCTACCTATCTAAATACCAATGCTGTTTGTTGCTATTATTGAAGTTGTAACAATATTAATATGTATGATCTTCCTCTTTAATAAGTTTCTTCTTTTTAATTTGTTCCTAAATGAATTTTTTGAGGCAATGCAGACCTTAAAAATATGCATGATTATGTTTTTCTTCTTTTAGGGGAGCTGAAATTCTATTCAGCTTGATGATAGCCAAAATGGATAAGCTAACTATCTCTTCTGTGCTTCCATACATTTCAATTTTAATGGGAGACCTTATCATCTCTCGAAGAACTTTGGGTCTCTTTCAGCACCATGATGCCATCACAGGAACTGCAAAAGACCATGTAGTCATTGATTATGCTTCAAAGTAAGGGATTAGCTTAAACGTGTTTTGTGTTGTTAAACTTAAATGCAACAAGCGAGAAATACCTTAATCCTTTCAGTCCTAGACCACCTGAGATTGTCGTTGAATCCTTGGGAAAATTTGGAACGGCGGCTAAGACTGAAAGAATTAAAGATTATTTTGCTGAGTGTAAACTCCAATTCTCAAGCATCACCTCCAACCATGTACTGGTTTCGTCCTTGTTAGGACTTATCAGCACGGCATTGGAAGGCAACACAATCCATGGTGGTCCATGGCTGGAGGTGATGCTTGAGAGTTGGAGTTTACACTTATTGTCCGCTTACCAGCGATAATGGTGAAATACTCCCTTCATTATTTTGCTGTTTCTTATAATGCTTGTTTGACCACAAATGGTTCAAGTACAATTCATTGCTTTAGGGAGCTTTAAATTTTGATTTTCCTTTGATGATGATTTTGGTAGGATTAAAGTGGCCATGGGAAAGGAATAAAAATTTATCAAATTTCAGAGGGAGTTGCTAAGCGCATAACCTTTTAATCATACCAATGTATTTTAACTTCTCTTTTTTTGTAAAGATAAAATTGCTGAGAAGATTATTGAATATTAAAGGTGCACTATTTGAATA
Source organism: Tetragnatha versicolor (assembly GCA_024610705.1). NCBI lineage: Eukaryota > Metazoa > Arthropoda > Arachnida > Araneae > Tetragnathidae > Tetragnatha > Tetragnatha versicolor. The sequence continues at coordinate 11,751,823 of JANDEH010000008.1, read as the reverse complement.
GTTTGTCATGCCCACCTATTTGTTATTCCAGAATGTTTGCCACTTTACAAAAACTGAGAAATATCATTGGTCAGTGTGCAGTGTATCTGCTGTCACCCAATTTTCTGGATGTCTTGGATGAACAAATAGCTTTGTTACAAACAGTAAGTTTAATATTTTTTTCTACTTCAAATGGAAAATTTTAAAGTCAAAAGTGTGTAATGATTAGTGATGGGCGATTATTTGAGGAGTTAACTCAGTGAACTAACTCCTTAAACTGAGTGAAAGATCAAGGAGTGGGGAAAAAAGAGTGGTAGCTCAGTTGTACTTTTTAAAATTTACCTTTTTAAGATTTAATTTGTGGTATTACCTTGAAATCCTTGTGATATTACCTCCAAGAAACACTAGATGGCAGCACGCCGCCGGTGATTATCATCTATGAACGAGAGCGAGCGAGCGGTGCGCCTACGTAATCCGTTGCCATAACAACCCACTTTGATCAGAAGAACCGAAGAACTGCATGAGGAATTACGTCTTCCTTTTAGGAGTTGACAGAGTTAAAAGAGTTGCTTGCTCCTAGTCTCCACTCTTTGGGAGTTATTTGCTGTGTGCTCTCAACTCCTTTGATCCCAGGAGAGCTGGGATTGGGAGCAGATGGCCTCAGATCGGTCTTCCCACTCCGACAATCCCACTCCCAGGGATCAGATAGTTCATAAGAGTTAATTCCTCACTCCCAGCGGTTTCTTAAGATCGATTTTTGGAGGCCATGATTGTTTATTATACACCTCTTCTACACGGCACTGTGAGCGTGATTATACATTGTCTTAATCACAATGTTTAGGTTGACAAAATTTGCTGCACACAATTAAAAAAATATTTATGGTTTTATATTCTCACGATTATCAAGTTCTAATAATCCTTTAATATTTAGATATTCCATTAAAAATTTCGATGATTAAAAAAGATTGCGAAAAGATGAATTTCGTTAAACGAGCTGCCATTATTGAAAGGCATACATTTACTACTTCTGACAGCTATTGTTAATTAAAATACTAGTTGTTAATAAAAAATATTTGATCTTAAACGAACAGATTGCTGTATAAATTAATATTTTAATGGTTTAGCAGTGTTTTATTTGATTAACGAGGCGATTGATTTGGATTTAAAAATTAAATTTTCAACTGATTTTTGAGAATTGAAACACGAGCTATGCTTGTCTACCTCTACCAGCTATGATGGTGTCTTCAAAGGGCGGGAAGGAAGGGTTTGTAGTTCATTTCCGAGAACGTTGGCGTCTTGCCAAAACCTTCTGCTCTTAGCGTGTTTTTTGTCTCAAATTCACCATTTTTTAGATGAATGAGTGATTAAAACTAAATTACCTATTAGAAAAATTGTATTGGTTTTTCATTCTGGTGACCATTACTTTCCAGTAAATTTAGAATAGTTAAAGTTTGCAGTAGAATGTTCGCGGATTAAATTGGATTGGATGCCTGAATTCGAATTGTAAGATAGGTGGTTATTTTTGAAGTGAGTATTTTTTCTTTTGAAATATACCTGTATTGCTGATTAATATATTAAACTTGATGTGTTAGTGTCTGAATATTTGGTTCTACGGTCGTTTCCCCTACTGGGGAATTTCCTTTCCCTCTTTCTTCTGTTTTGTAGGTAGGTTTTTGTTAGTAAATTGTTAAAAAGTTTTCCAGTAGGCGAAATATTAAAGGTTTATTTCCGTTTTCGTTTACAGTTCAATATAAAAGCTTTTTATTTTTTGAATGACTTTTCCGGCATACTTTTTAGTTGATGTATGTACGTAGTTAAGATTAAGAAGTTATATAATACTAGCGCTGACGCGCTGGACACGGGCTTCGCCAGTCCATATGTAAAAAGGAGCATTTTTATGTTCATACTACAACAATCGATGTTATACCTTCAACAATTAATATTATATTATCTTTAATTACAACAATTGGTGGTTTTGCCATGATGTCATGGTTTAGGAATGAAATACGGGTTTTTTTAGCCGAAAATAGACCAAAAAAGTTATTGGGATGCTTCAATTTCAAATTATTATTTTTCAGGAAACTTTCTGGGAGCGAGTAGCTTTCTGGTATTGTTTAAAGTGAATGTAGGTTCGAAAAGTTTAAAAATAAAACGGACTTACATTCAGATGAACATTCATTTATGTATATAGATTTTGGGAGTTACTGAGTTACATTAAAGAGTTAACTCCTTAAGGTGAGTGAGTTACTCAGATCTGATCTTGCAAAAGAGTTGAATCGCCCATCACTAGTAATGATGTATTTAGTATGTGTGTATTTAGTGATGCAAATTTTGATTTTTGCTCTGAAGCTCTAAAATACTGCACCCTAAACTCTAATATAGAGAGATTTGGCTGTTTAAATGAATATTATCATCATTAAAAATAAATAATTTTGCATTATCTTATTTTTCTCAACTTTTTTCCCTTATTCTCATGTTTGCATAATAGCAACATGTCATTCAAAATTTTAGCTTCCATCTTATTAAGATATAATGTTTTGTAGCTGTGAATATATGCTTCCAAATTTTAAGACTGGTATTTTTGTTAGATTTTTATTAATCCCTGATTGACTCATAAATATTTTAAAACTTCAAAAATTATTTTCTTTTCAGGATGAATATAGACCTCACAATGCTATGCCACAAAAAATAGCTGTTAAATTTTCTCATAATAGAAAAGATAGGTAATAATATTTTTTCAACTTAAAAAAGTTTTATTTAATTTTTTCAAAGTGACTGCAGAAAAATAAATGTAGATCATTTTGTGACAACTTAATTGAAGAGTTTATAATGGTCTTTTTACATTTTATGTTTAGGTATGTTGTTTTGTACAATTCTTTGTCACATGCTCGTTCTGAGCTAGTGAAGGTGCTTGTTACATCAGCTTCTGTGATAGTCAAAGATAGTTCCGAAAATATTATTCCAAGTCAAGTGAATCCAGTATTTAAAAAAGGAAAATACTCTGAATCTGAGTTTGAGGTAAGTAACCATTTTAGATGTAATTTTTTACTGTAACGAAATATCTTATCTGAAAGTTATCTTTTTAAGAAACTGTAACAGTTTTTTCTTAGCTGTGAATAAAAAAGAAATTATATTTTAGAGGATTTTTTCAAATTGTAGAAGTGTTCTGCATGTTGAGAATGATTCTTTCTTTTCATGATAAAAACTCTATGAAGTTTCTTTCAAACTAACGTGGACCTCCTTTCAGGTATTATTTCTAGCGGAGGTCCCTGCTTTTAGTTTAGTTACTTATTCTCTCCATGTTGTGGAGGCTTCTCGCTCTTTTTCCCATCATGCCATTGTGAAGTTTATTAATACCGATTCCATTCCCTCAACTCAGTAAGTTTACTTAGTTTTCTATAATTTTCTATTAATTCCTGCCTATAAATAATTTGTTTCTGTTGATATCTCAAAACAACTGCATTATTATTAATAAAATTCCAATTTTTTTAATGAAAGGTTTTAGCAAAAAAAAATTGTACGTATTTTAATGATGTAAAATATTCCTCAAGGTTTGTCTCATTGAAGTTATCTCCATTATATAGCTAGATTCTCCCAATTTTTGTATTTATGGTTTCCCTTCTTTCCTGTCTCTTATCAGAATCTAAAAAGACTAACATGTAACTAATCTATAAACTAACATGTCTTGGTTGGTTTTTTTTGGCCTCCTTACTTCTATGTATCAAAACTTAAAGTAATATTCATGAAAATTCTTACCTTTTATTTCCAGAGATTTTCTTATGGCAAAACTCGAAGCTGTTGAAGAATTTTCCATTAAATCAGATTATTTCAGTGCCATATTTAGTGGATCTACAGGCATGCTCAAGGTAACTATATTTCTCATGTTTTCTAATATAGTGGTTAGTTTTGTAATACTGTGAAGCATTGTAGATTTTTTATAATGTGTTTGCAATATAAAATTTTATGTGCTTTAAATGTGCTGTACTTAGCTACTGATTTCTGGTTAAGTAAAATCCAGATCTTATAAAAGCAAAGCAAAAACAAGTTACTTTTTCATTTAAGTACTAAGTTTTGCCTAATTGAAAATATTCTTATTTTAAGACTTAATTTACAGAAAATAGTCATGTTAGAAACTGCTCAGGAGTATGATATGCAGATAAAAATAATGAAATACGGAACTAAAACAAAAGGTAAAGATAAAAGTGGAGCTTATTTGTTCCTGCCCGATACTGATGCAAAGGTATGGTTTAAAAATTCTTTTTTAGTTTTTTATACTTATGAAGCACCTATTATTTAATAATATTAAAGTATATTTTGTTCTTAAATTATTAAAATTCTTTTTTTAGAGTAATGTCTGAGAAATTTGGGTATTATTTTTATAAAGATTTTTCCTCTGCTTTTTTTTAATAACTGCGTTCTAAAACTACTCCAAATATGTTGAGTTGCTTTAGCAGTTTTATTTATTAACCTCTTTTACAAACTTATTAGGCTTTTAATCTGATTCATATTTCAGTTTGTAAATTTAAAAAAGCAGGTTTGAACTTGGTCATTTATTTTGCTTGAAAAATAATTTTAAGTTTTGTTCACAGTTTAGACTAAAATTTCTAAATTTTGTTAAACTCTGGTCCTTAAAAAATATATCCTCTTCAGACTCGTAAATAAAATCATCAGAAGATTCACAAAAGTAGTTGTGAAAATTTCCAAAATACTTTACTGTACTATAAAGAACATTATTTTTTAGGAAGTTGACTATAATAAGCCTCAGATTGTGATAATAGAAGGTCCATTAGTGTCTGAAGTGATAGTTACTCTAAAAGAAATTGAACATCATCTAATGCTGAAAAATACGCCTGGTATGTTTCATTATAACTTATAAGAATCCTTTTTAAAAATACATTTTTTTATTGATCATAAACACCATATATTTTCTGCTACAAAATTGGATTGCTTGATTATTAGATTTGTGTTAGGATTTTATTTTATGAAGCTTTATTTAACTGTTTATGGGTTATATATTTTTATAGTTATATAATTTTGCTTTTCCGTATGAATTTTTATTTACAGTTTTGTGCATTTTAAATTTCCCTTTTACTTGTTAAATGTGTTAACTGTGACCTTTCAAACCAACTCTATTCCTTAGTGCATCACTAACTTGTAAAAATATAGTACATTTAAAAGCAGAAGCTGATTACTGGTCATCTGAGTTTCTATGTTGATCAAGCTATCAAATGTTTGAATTCTATTATCTTTTAAGAAATAGTAAGAAATTACAACAAAAATGCTAAAGCAACATAAAACGAAATACATTTAAAGACTTCTTTAAGTAAAAAAGCCATTGTGACAATATGAAATAGATGAGGAGCATTTTGTATCTTTGTGTAGTTACAATATACATTTAAACTTGCATGCTTATAGTAACTGTTAAAAGCGTTCAAGAACAGTTTAGAGCAGCGGTTCTCAAACTTTCTATCGTCACGGACCCCTTTATGTTAGAAGCCAGGCATCGCGGACCCCCAACACCAAAAGCCGTAACCAGACTTTTGTTCTGTGTTTAAGATGAATTAAAAATAGTATACAAATTATAATAAATTTTACAATTACTCCACTCCAGAGAAATATTATTTAGGGAGGGACCAAAATTATCCCTCCACCCCCATGTATATTTCATAGGTCAAAGTAGCTTTTTAGTACATTTTTAAGTAGAATTTGCGTCTTAGGGAAATTAACATGAAAAGGTTATGAGTAATTAAGTTCTACCCACAAAGGGGGGTCTGGGGGGTCCTTCCCCATAAAATTTTTGGAAATTCAACTAGAAAAAGATTTTAAATTAGTTTTAATACCCCTAGTTAAAATTTTTTTGATTATAAATTTTTATGTAATATTTACATTTTGATGAACTTAATGTTAAAAATAGTTTATAATAGAGTTTTAATAACAAAAAGGTATCTGGGGGTCATCCTCAGAGAAGTTTTAGATAAATTTGTCCCTAAAAACACACAGGATTTTAACTATATTTCTTAGTTACAAATTTCAGACTATATATTCTTAGGTAGGATTTAAATTTTGATGAACTTTTAAAAAAAAAATTTTAAATAATAAATTACCAAGTACTAAAGGGGGTTCAGGGGTCCTCCCCCATTTCGAAGATTTGATCCCAAAAACAGGGTTTTAACTTGTTTTGATACACCAAATCCAAATTTCCGGGCCCCTTCACACACCCTTATTACTCACTTGAATTACTTCAAGTCTCTGAGCTGAGGGTCTAGAAATTTCAAGATAAATATTATGCATTGAAGTCAAAATTTCGAGGGGGCTGGGGGTTCTCCCCCAGAAAAGTTTTGAAATTTACCTCTTAAAACTAGTGTTTCATCTAATTTTGAAACTCTTTGGGGAATTCTAAATGTAGCTTGAGGAATTCTTCAAGGTAACTCGCGGACCCCCTAGGAAGGCGCCACGGACCCCCAGGGGTCCGCGGACCACAGTTTGAGAGCCGCTGGTTTAGAGTGCTTTTCATACCAGGGAATAAATAAAACAAAAATTGTACATGATTTATTAAAATGCATTTCAGGTATGGATGGTGTCGGTATTGATATCTACAACGTGATCAATATAGCCTCAGAGACTAACAAAGAGTTGATCATGCGATTTGTATCTAATATTACCAATGAAAACCACGAATTTTACACTGATCTGAATGGATTGCAGGTAAGGATAGAAGTTATCTAAAGTTATTAATGTTAAATTATTCTTTATAAAAAAGGGTTCTTTGGATTCTTGATTCCTACTCTATGCCCTTATACAGGGTGTCCCATAAATAATGGGTCACACTTCTAGGGGGGATAGTGGACACCTAGACCAGGGGTCGGCAACCTGCGGCTCGCGAGCCGCATGCGGCTCTTTCGATGTAAAGCTGCGGCTCTCCAGTTCCATAGGAAAAAATTAATAATTTACTAATCAAAACTTTTAAAAAATCAGAAAATATATTTTTAAGTTCTCAAGATGAGTCTAAATCAAAACTCTATTTTTAAGGATAAGAATTCCATATAATTTCTGGGGGATAACTCCTTAACACTCCTAAAAGTTTTAGAATATGTGCTGATTTTCCTTGAAAATTCTGTGACTTACAAGGAGTGATCCTTATTTGGTTGTTATAGAAGTTTTAAAAACTAATCAAAACAACTATTTTAGGGGCAAATTTCCGAAATTTTTCTGAAGTGGGATCACCCCCTCGAAATTTTGCTGTTTATTATGTAACTATAATACAATTTTTCCTTGAAAATTCTGCCACTTAAATAATGAGAGGTGATCTTAGGGTGCAACCAAAAAAAGGCAAAAATGAGCTAACACGCGATTTTGAAGGGGAAATTTCCCATATTTTTTCTGGGGGAGACCCCAGACCCTCTTATTTTTCCAGGAATTCACATCGTTCATACGAAATTTGGAAATTAAGTTCACTAAAATTAATTTACAATGTGTACGTAAGTCATCTAAATTTTGATGTAAAAAGTACCCGAAAGGAGGTACCTCAGAAAAATTGTTGGGTCAATCTCTCTAACTAAAATCTCCCTCCCGATCTAAAATCAAATATGTAAGCAGATATACTATATAAAATTGAAACAAAAAAAATCAGTGGCTCTTTGAAAACTGGGAAATTTTGTAAGTTGTAACTTTTGGCTCTTCTGTTTCAAAAGGTTGCCGACCCCTGACCTAGACGAATCAGAATCACATAGGATTTGGGGGTCCCAGACCAAATCCCAAGGAGTTAAAAATGGAGCGACACCCCAAAAAAATTATTGAAAAATTCAGTTTGTAGAAGAACTTTTATTGGTAAAATTTTAATTATGGTCTCAAAAATTGTGGTTTAATATGATCTTTAAAATTATCTCAAAAGTCTTCACTTTAAAATTTGTTTTATTATGAAAAAATTAAAAAACGACAAAAAAATGTGAAAATTCTGCCAAAACCTCATTTTGTATTTAGAAATCCTTTCTTTTGATTTTATAATCTGAAAGATCATAGTTGTAAACCCTTAAGTCCAAAGTTTCGCGTAAAAACCATCAATATTAAACGCTTGAGATCCTGTTAAAGTTAGTTTTTTGGGTGCGCAAACGGGTTTCCTATAGCCGTTTCCAAAACGACAGTTGGCGGAAGCAAAAAACGGACTTAAATCATGATTTAACAGGCTCTCAAGCATTTATTATTGGTGGTTTTTACGTGAAACCTTGGCATTAAGGGTTTTCAACTATGATCATTCAGATTATTAAATCAAAAGAAAGGATTTCGAAATACCAACTGAGGTTTTGGCAGAATTTTCACATTTTTTCGTGGTTTTTAATTTTTTTCATATTAAAACAAATTTTAAAGTAAAGACTTCTGAGATAACTTTAAAGATCATATTAAACCACAATTTTTGAGACCATAATTAAATTTTTACCAATAGTAGTTCTTCTACAAATTGAATTTTTCAATATTTTTTTTGGGGTGCCGCTCCATTTTTAACTCCCTGGGATTTGGTCTGAGACCCCTAAATCCGATGTGATTCTGACTCGTCTAGGTGTCTACTATCCCCCCTAGAAGTGTGACCCATTATTTATGGGACACCCTGTATAGGCTTTACACTATAAAAAGAACTATCAACCAAAGATTGGTTTATTATAATATTATTTGAAGTTTCTACCTCACAATTTTCAGATGTCTCATAGACGATATTTGAAGAAAATCCCTGTCCAAGGAAATGTGTATCCCATTACCACTATGGCCTTTTTTGAAGACCAAGAGACCAGATTTACCTTCCTTACTGCTCATTCGGTTGGGGTGACTTGTATAGAAAAAGGCATGCATTTTAAATATCTTTCAATACTAACATTCCCCTCATTTTATAGTTTTGCATTCTTATTACTTTGGTATATTACTTTAAAATTACTCAATTAGTTTGTTAAATTCTGCTTCAAACTTGTAGAATGTAGAACTTCTTGTCCTTCTGTTTATTTATACCATTCATAAAACCGTTATACTAACACATTTTTTATTTTTCTTTGAAAATAAAGAAATATTCCTTGATGGTTACAACTATCATATAAAATATTATTCCCTTTTAATTGATATTTTCCTATTTATTTTGAAATTTTTAGTTGCAACATCAGAATTTAAAGTAATGGCTGTTGTGTTATCTAACTATGCATTAGAAAATTGACTTTAATTTTGTTTCTAGGTTGGATGGAGGTTTTCTTGGATCGAAGGCTGAATCAAGATGACAATAGAGGCTTACAACAAGGAGTAACTGATAACAGGGACACTCCAACCAACTTTAGGATTCTCTTAGAACAACGCTTGCCCCACTTTAAAGTAATTTTCGCTTCCTTTGATTTAAAAATAATAAATTCTCCATTGATCCAGATTTATTTTATTTACACTATTCCAAAATTTATCCTTGTAAATTTTAATGGGTTATTAGTACTGTTTCGGTAGTAAGGCAGTTTTTTCAATATTATCCCTGTGTATAAAATTTGAATATGCATACTAATTCATTCATCCCCTTTTTCTCCTCAGGAAAGCATCTCCTCCAGCCCCACCCGCTACCCCTCCCTCCTGGCCCACCATGCCTCCCTCTCCCTGCTCCACCCCATCTTCATATTGGTCCGCCTGGACAAGGAGGCGGAGCCGGGGGTGGTGATCCGCAACCCTGACGCCCCCCTCCGCTCCCACTACAGCCCGGTTGGAGAGCAGCCCCTGCCCTGCGATGTGCATCTGCTGAACCTGCGGACGCTGCCTGCCATGTCGGGCACCCTGAGCGTGCCCAGCAATGCCTCGGCCCTCTTCCTGCATCGGGTCGGGTTCGACTGCGGGTTCAGGATGTGGGGGGCGTGCGGGCTGCATAATGGAACGGTGAGTCAACTTGGGATTTTGAATAATGAGTTGGACATGTTTTTCAGATCGGTAGTCAGGGTTCTGTTTAGAAGAAGTTTGGGTCAGTTTTCACAAAGTGTTTCGTTGTGAAAATGGATCCTTCACTGAATATTTTACCTTAAAAAAAGACTGTTCACAAAGTATTTTAGACAGACACTATTTTTCACAATACTACTGAAAAGCTAACTTTAAATTCTCAAAATTACGAGTAGATATCGAAAAAAAATTTTACACAACCGGACCCTTCACAAAAAACCTGGACAGACCCCTGGTAGTTGCTCTTGCGTAGATGCACAAGTACTCCCATTGAAAATGGTATAAATTGGTCAAATAAAGTAAATGAAAATGTTGTACCTGCAGGTTTAATTTTTTGGAATTTTTAAATTACGATTGTGAACCCCATTCTAATTAATTACCCACAAGCTTCCACTTTTTTGAAAGAAATTTAAATGTTCTTTTTATGAAAAATGCCTAATGTGTTAAAATTGGAGTTGGGGTTTAAAAGAAAGATTTCAAATCATTCAAGCAGTTTTTTACTGTCCTCACTATTCATTCAGTTTCTTAGAATTTGCATTAATTTCAAATATTATTCTATTGTCTGATACTTATAAACTAAACTAGGGTTCTCTTATTTATCATTGCTTGAAACGGGGCAAATATCTGCTTTCCATAATGCTTTTAATGAGCAAATATTTAAAGTTGGCTAGTAAATTTTGTCTTTTTAAATTCTGTGTTTTAAGTCAAACTGCATAGATGTTCAAATTAGCTGCTTAAGTCATAGTGGCAAATTAAATATTAGGTCTGGCTAGGAACTTTAACTTTAGAACTGAAATTCATGGCCTTGCCCAACTCCTAGTCATTGATTCTAAGTTATGTTTTAATACATATATTCCTCTATGTTTATTCAATTCTGGAATTTCTAAACCTATCATAATATTCCTCTCATCAATTAATACCAATTCACACTATTACAAAAACACAGCACCACATCTTAATATTTCGTTAACTTACAGGTTTCTGTGGATAACCTGTTTCCAACCCTGTTTGGCAACACTGTCAAAGAAATGTCTCTCTCCCTGATGTACACAGGGAACAGGTTTTCCAGAGAGGCTCACATTCAGCTCCCTCCCATGGAGATTGTGACTCTCAAAGTGAGCCAAAGATGAGCACGCCCCTCGTCAACTAAGTGCCTTTGTTCTATGGTATGCGGATATGCTCTTCAAACCCATGTGATACTTAACTGCAGAAAGAAGAGAACTGTCTACTGGACTATGTGCGACTGAAAAGTGTGGTTTGTCTGATTGTGTTGAAGACTCTAGTCAAATGTTGGAAAAGTTTGAGTTGTGTGAATCGATGTTGGTAATTTTATTGTTTCTACTTGGTTTTGAGGTGTGTTTTCTCGTTATTTTTTGAACAATTCTCTCTCGGACAAAATTAGATCTTAAGGCTAAGCACGCACTAGAGACTTTTTTTCACGGCGACAGAGACAAAATTATCACCCTGGCTATTGCAAGAAGCTAGTGTGCATATTAGGCAACGAGACTCTTGGCCGATTGCCAAGATCTCGCCATAGCTCGAGTGACAGTTATGTTCTAGTCGCTGCGACAGAAGTCTCTAGTACACGCTTAGCCTAAAAGGCATTTAAATTAAAAAGGGTGTCTTTCATGATGCCCTTATGAAAATCTAAAAGATTTGGTATTTAAGTTATTTTTGACTGAATAACGTTGTTGAAGAGTTGCAGTGAATTGTATGTTTTAACATTTATTTCTGCTCAGACACTTTTGACATAAATCAAAGAAAATTTTTTTCATTGTACTTCATGTTGGGTTGAAGTGGGTATTGGGGTTGAGGTGTTTTTAAGTCCTAGACTCATTCATAACTATACACTAACGGACCCTTTATCCGGAAACCCAAAATCCGGCTCGCGTTTAGAATTGTTTTTTTTATGTTTTGAAGAATATTTAGTGAGTAAATGCTGCTACGCCGCGCAATGGTTCCGCAGCGCCTTTTGTGACATCGTCTCGGTGCGGAATGGGACGATTCGGCACGGGCTGACGCGGCCGTTTAAGCGCGGGGACGATACGCGACACGGGCTGACGCGGCCAGCCCGTTCCGCGTATCGTCCCCGCGCTTAAACGGCCGTTCCAAAATTGGCTGCTGCCTTATTATCAGATCTTGCCTCGACGACCCACGTGCATTGCAGGAAGTTTTTTGCTGGATCCGTTACGATTGGAACGAACTATGTCGTTTCAGTGGTTATTTTGGTTTTACTAAAGCAGCTACATCTTTAATGGCGTTTTTTCCGGAACGTACCCAAAATCCGGGATGATGTCGGCCCCAAGCTTGCTGGATAAAGGGTCCGTTACTGTACAAAATTTGAGCTTCTTTTTATGCATCTTTTCATACAAAGTTTTGTGTACATTTTAGATTAATCTAACAACTTAAAAAACAAATTAACCTCTTCTTGGTTGTCATCGCATGGTCCCTTTTCATAACTTGCATGTCATGTTGTGTTGTTAAGGAATCTCACTGCGCTGTGAGTTATTTCGTTGTTGTAGTTGTCTCAGTACACTTTCCTTGCTCATTCCCCATTCATTCCAAAAGCAAAGTATGTAAGGGGTAGGGCACCTGGTCTGGAAAATTACAAGTCATAAAATGTCACTGGAAGCCCCAGTGGCGCAGTGGTAGTGCATCGCGCTTCCACGCCACAGGTCCGGGGTTCAAATCCCGGGCTGGGCAGGGTCCACTCAGCCTTTCATCCCTTCAGTGGGTTGATAAACTGAGGACCAAGCATGCTTGGGAACTAAACACTGGGGGTCTCGCGTTGTGCTGACCACCTAACCGGGACATTTGCCTTGCACCCCAGGCCCCACGGTCACGAAAACGAAGATGGGCATCGTAGGCCTTGGCCCACTTGGGCTGTTGCGCCGATGGTTTAGTTTAGTTTTAAAATGTCACTGGGGTTCCATTGAAAACACTACTTGCACCTTTTTCTTCCTTTGCTTTTTATTGAAATTCAATAGAACCATCTAAAAATTCCTTGAACTTTTGTTGATGGATGTTCTGGGCTCTTATCAGGAGTTTGTGTAAGGGCAATTACATAAGCGATATGCAAATATTTGGTCAGGTGTACTGCAGGTAAAATTTGAAATCGGAAAGTGAGCATCATATTGCTTAAATTATATTTATTTAGTCTTTTTTTAGGCTGTTAGTCTTACGGTCTTTTTTCATTTTTTTAATAATATTTTAATGTTTATAGTTAAATTTTATCCTCTTTAATTTAAAGCACCTCTGAAATTGTTTTTTACCTCAAAACTTTTAAATTTTTCAATGCTGGTTTGGTAACAGGGGACTTTTAAATTTAAATAAACTATAACACTTTTAATCTGTTGTTAGGTGCAGCATATCCATATGGGGACCTTGCAGCATAAAACCCAAAACAACCAACTAACATTTATTTTAAATCCTGTTATTGATTCTTTTACCCAAGTTCATTAACTTTCTTAAATTCTTTTAGCAAAATGTCTGCTTCAAATAACAAACATGATGATGAAACAACCTATTTAATTGAAGAGGTAAAGTATTATATCATATTATTAAATTTTCATGATCACGAAATAAAATAGAAATATCAGCATGCCAACTTTTCAAAAAATGTGTTTTTTAATAATATTTGAATGATCCCTAAAAGAGAAACCTTTCCAAAATGTTTTATCTATTTTCACTGAACTCATTAGTTTTCTGTGTGTCATCCGTGGATGAATTTAGGACCCTCGGGGGCAAGCTAGAAATTTCGGAAGAAGGAATTCTGTTCCTGATGGCATTGAAAACATCCTTTAGCATTAAAAAATGGAACATCCTGAAAAATTTTAAGTGTCATTTCTCTTCTCTTCAATGATGCCATGTTGACATTAACACACATATTGCTCGTAAAAAGAGGTTTTGTTCTGTTTGTATTGTACTCTCCTACCAAATGGGTTTTATCTACTAACTAGAACCAGGTTCCTGTTATATCTGAGGTCACCATAAATGAGTACTAAGAATTTAACCATGATATTCAATTCGTCTATTTTTAACATTTTATCATCCAATGTTTTAAAAAACCCAATTAAAAACCCATTATATAATCATTATCTTAAATATGCAAGAAGTTGTAGTTTAAAATATTTTCCCTTCAAGTTACAATTTGCATCATGAATATTTTTAAGTTATAAATGAAGTTAAGCTTGTTCCTAAAACTTATGTTATTTCAGATTCCTTTCTTATTTTAATAATTTTTGACCCTTTCTTTTAAACTTACTGCATTTTTTCTTACATATTTTAATTGCAGTTAAATTGGCTGTGCCAAACTGACAGTTAGTTCTCTCTTCGATATGCATAACATTCTCAATAGAAGTGTACATATGTAAAGTCAGTTTATAGCTTTTTCATGCACTTTATACATGTATTGAATCATTCTGGGAAATATCTTAATTCTCTTTGCTAGTCCAACATGAAGCATGTATATTTTAATGAATTTGCACTGTCAAACTATGTTTCCTTTCCTGTGGTGATAGTACTTGGAATGTTCAAATGCCAAGAAGCATTTGACCCATTAGGGGCAAATAGTTTTCATCATTTTAAAGTTATTTTTAGAAAAAATATAATTTACTATTTGAATAATAAAATTTTTTAACTAATATTTGAAATAAAGTATTACTTTAACTAATACCCCTTACTTTTTGTATTGTTGTTTAATTTCATAAAATCAGAATTTTTCCAGTGGGTAATTTTAAAAATAACTGATTGTCTTAAAATAAAATTCTATCTATTGTAAAACATTATTTTTAATTTAATGTTTCTTTAAAATGAATCTATGTAATCTGAAAGAACTGAGTTTTAAACAGATATATTGTTCTAAAAACTGTTTTTTTCTGTGTTAAATAATAACATATTCTTGTTTTCTAACTCTAATCTTATGGTAATGATAATTTTATTTATTTCCTTTCTATTAAATTTTTATTTCGTCTTTAAAACCATTAATTTTCAACCTATATTATCTGATGTTTTATAGATCTGAATTATAAAACACCTCAGGGAACTTCTGTGTTAAGAGACTAATGTAAAATTGAGTTTTCGAAGAATCAGGAATTTAAGTTTTACTGTGAAGATCAGGTAAGGTGACAATATACAGTGCAACTTGGATAACTCGAACATCTTTAATTCTAAGTCTTGGATAATTTGAAGTTCTTCAGCAGTTCCTTCCCATTCAAATTATCCAAGTTGCACTGTATTAATTTTTGGGAATTTTTCCTGGTCTTAATTATTGATGCTAGAGGTTATTTTCCATAAAAATTACAGTTTCGTGGAATAAATAAATAGAATTTTATAGACTATTTTGTATGATCAAAAATTGGCAAATTCAAACCAAATAGTAGTTTCTTACTGTGAGAGACCATTTTTAATCAAAATCCTTCTTTAACTGAAGAAAAATACATAAATTTCAACTACCATATATTTCAGTGTGTAAGTTGAGAATTTTTTCGAAAAAATTTTGATGCATTGGATCTAGAGTTCCTTTTCAAGTGCTCTTTTGGCAGTGTATTTAACAGTTCTACTGGTAGATCATTTCAATATAAGGATTGCATTTAAATGGAGCACCAGCATGGGGATTTAAAAAATCATTTGATTCAATTCCGGAATTAATTCCTGAGCTTCGATTCTTGAATTCGATTCCAACCTGGAATTGATTCCTTAGGGCCAATATCGAAAAAGTAGAATCAAACTTATCTATTTCAATCACAAATCAAGGATTATTAGTAGTTATTAATTTAATTAATAACCGGCAAAATATTCATTAATTATCAGAATACTAATTATCTGTTTTGAAAAATTAAGTATGATCCCTAAGATTCGAATACTTCTAGGGTTCGATTCCTTGGTATCGAATCCAAGGCATTCGATTCTGTAGTAGATTTTTTCAGAAATATTTAGAGCCCTACACCAGCTGTACCCTATAAGGGCCACTCATAAAGAAGCCATAAACTGATAGGGGTCTGGTAGGGATAAGGAATCGATCAGCTGGCGGCTCAAGAAGTTTGAGGCAGAATTTCTTTTCAAGGCCTTGGTTTTAGTAAATCATGGGGGCAATGGTCGGAAATTTTAACTTTGCTTATGTTTGAGATTTGAATTTTTGGTACATTTTTAGAAGAAAACCATACCCTTGGCTTATATGCAGATGGATTTATGTGTGGAAATATATATCTGTCCTTGTGGTTATAGTTTGATAGTAAGAAAAGAAGCCATGACATTTCAAAATTTTAATCAAGTAAATATAAAAGCTCCTAAATATCTTATTTCAAAGTTAATGAAGTAGATAACTATCACTATAATTTCTACATGTTTTAGGTGAAATTATTAAAAGAATAAACAGACTTGGGGTTTTTAAAAATTGGCACATTGAGCATTCCAAATGATTTTTTTAGTTTTATTTTAGAATTTGTGTTGTCTGTTATTACTTGGTGTGAACTCAAAGTAACCTGTCCTCTGTGTGTACTGTGTGAAAGTTGTATGTTTTTAGATTAATTCACATTTTTGTTGTTTAATTAAGTTGTGTTGAAAATAAACCTTGTTTATCATTTCCTATTAAATACCTATAGAATAAAAATTATTTTTAAAATGCCATAACACAGTTCCCAAATCTTAAACTTCTACAAACTTTTTAAACACCTGATCTGCAACTGACCCATTTAATCAATAAACATCGAATTTTTTTTTCAAACAGATGCCAAAGTAGATATAGAACCTTTTTTGGGGCAAAAATGCACTTAATCTAAAAATATATATAATTTTGAAAATGTAACCTATATGAATATTTTATAAGGTCTTATAAAAAGTTGTTCAAAATTATAAGGTACATCAGTTCTAATTTATTTTCTTACAATAAATTGAGACTGCTACTACTAGTTTTAATACTTAGGATAGGTGTGAATGAACATCAATGTTACATAAAGCACATTTCAGCCCTGTCGTTGGTTTTTGCTGCTGTTATGCATAAGCGTTCAATGCCAAAACCAATGGGAAGCAATTGTGTGAAAATATACCGCCTCCATCCAATTTTAGTTTAATTAAACAGCAGATTAATACACATTAGGGGACATCCATAAATTACGTGAGGTGTTTTTTCCAATATCTGGACCCCCCTCCCCCCACGTGAGATTTACCTACAACCTTTGAAAATAATTTTCTATCCTATTCGTTTGCATTTTGTGCTTCACAGGCACCTAAAACTTTTCCATTATTAATGATGTGGGGGAAAAGGACATTATTCCGCCTAAAAATCACCACAGTATCATATCTGTGGGTATTATTTCTTACTCATACTTAAAAAAATCGTTTAATTTCTAATATAAAAAGTTGATGTGAGATTTTTATCGACCCCCCTTTTTGACCTCGCGTAATTTATGGATGTCCCCTTATATTTCATACCATTGCAAACCATTAAAAATCGTCTGAAACACTCAGTTTGGAAACCTCTTCCATAGAACATTCCATCAAATAATGCGGGCTTTCCTATAAAAAAGTATGGTATACATTTAAGAGTTAACTTTTTGGTTACTTTTAAGTTAAGGTTTTTATTGGTTCTAATGTGTTTGTTATACTGATATCTGTGATCATTCTAATTGTAATTATGTTGCATGTTTTAAGTTACTCGGACTCCTATTTTCTGTTTTGTTTGGTTGATTTGTGACATATCCGAATTGCTTTGACTAAGAATGTAGAGCTTAACAGTGCGATTTTCCTTAGATGAGTTTCAACTGCCTCTCTAGATTCATTTCACCTGGGAGATCTTTTATAAAATTCTGTACTGGAAAGGTAAACCTTTTTTTACTTCCTATAGTTCAATGTTCAGACATAGAATTTGACCAGCTATTTTGACATACTTTTGACCAGCTATTTTGTGGGCAAGTGCTTAAACTAAGATAAGTAAGTCTTCAAGACTTTTATATCAGGTTTTATGGCTTTGCTATTAAATTCAGTCATTCGAGTTGGTGGCCAAAAGCTCGGCTTGGCAACTGAATCTGATTGCCCATAATGGTTTTACAAAACAATATTTTACCTCTCAAGTACAGAATAGGAAGGTTGTGATTAAAGTTAATATTTTATTTACATACATAAGTGAAACTAGTGATTTGTGTGTTGAAAGACTGACAAGGCTGTATTCTGTGCTATTTGATCAGCGGTTAACCACATATCAAAGGAAGTGTCAACTCCGATTGGTGGAATCCTTCTTTGATTGTTTTAATCACCAGTCAGAAAGCACAGAATATGGCCATGAGTGGGTTAATTTCTTAGGATCCTTATATTAAGTTTCTTGCTCTTGTGAGAAATATCTAAGCTGTAAATCTTCTGTTTAGCTCTATTCTCTGGGAATTTGACAATGCATTAATACTTATCAAGGAAACTGGTTGAATTTTTTATACTTGAAATGTTATAAATAAATTGATTTATCTAGATATTTGTTTTCTTAGCAAGTTTTTTTTACATTCATTATATTTTAAAAACTGGAAACATTTAAAGGGTTTTCAGTCTGTTGGTACTACAATTAGAAGATCAGTTACTAGAGTGGATCAATTACAATGAAATTCCATAAAATAACTATCTCAATCAGTAAATAAACACAAAAGTTAAAAATAACAAGTCTTTATTTATAGAAATTATAGCTTAAATGAAAACGGAAAAACAAATTTACAATAATCTATTTATACAAATCATAAATACTTCTCTACCATTGAAGTTCATCACTGGAATGATCAATAAACATAACAAAAACATAGACCAACAATAGATTCATTAAAACTATAATACAAAATTGAGTTTAAAGGAAAAATGCATAACAGTATTTTTGGTGGAATTGCACACACAACAGCAAGGAATCTAGTGAGAGAAAATGTCACTCAATAAGTTAGAAACTTCTTTTGCTCCTTTGTCTTGGATAAATGAATTGTGCGTTCCTTTCACTGTGTGCCGTGTAACTTTGCCATCACAGACCTATAATATGAAAAAGGTTTTGTGAGCAAAAGAACTTGTGCATCACTTACAAATAATACTAATAATTTTATAAGAGTATTTATTAGTTCTAGTTAGTTATTTCAACCATCACTAATTGAAACTTGCTAATATAGGAGTTCCATAGTTTTTTTTCTAGCTTTTTCAGTTATTCAACAATTTAGCACCTAGATATTGGGTGGTATCTGCATTTATGCCATTTGACCAATTTTGAAAGCTTTTAACTTTTGTTAAAATGTGGAGTAAAACTTCAATCGAAGATCAAAATTTCACAATTTATATGTCTACTTTCAATACAATATTTTTCAAAGGGTATTCACATTTTAAAAGCATGAAACATAATTCAACTTACTTTTTCCAGGTCGTAGTCATCCGAGAAGGTTTTCGTAATATCAATGCTGTCGGATGCTTTGATCAAGATGAGATCCTTCTTTAAGCTATGCTTAGGGGAGTACTTCATGGAAATCACAAGCTTTTTATAGTACAGATCAAAGGCCATAGACACATCCTCGGGTTCCAAATTAGGTCGGGACTTGACAATCTCCTCAGTCGCATACTTCACACGGTTCTCGAAGGTTGGCAGACTCAGTAATGTAGATTTAAGCTACAAAATATGCAACCGATTAGAAATGATCAAAATGACAATGTAGGTTAAGTTTTGGAATCTATTTTTCCATTATGCACAAAAATAGAAACAGTTTTAAGAAAACTTGTACATAAAAAATTCATTGTAAGCTCACCTCTCTGAAATCAACATCTTTGAACTGCATGACAAAACTACACAGTGCCATGGCCTGGCCTCCCACCTCCGAGTCATCGAGGAAGTGATCGGTGTGGATGCGTGTGTTGGCAGTCACCATTGCAGGAGACCCATCCAGCAAAGCCAGGTGAGCGACTGGGGGATACTGCTGAGGCGAGCGCTCTGCCTGAACACTCATCTCAAAGGCGACTGAGGCACCGAAGGAATAACCTGCCAGACAAACTGCAGTGCCATTCTGTGTGGTTTTGATGTGCTGCAAAAAGAGAGATTTTACCACAATGTAATACATTTCTGTAATATGATAAATTTTAACATTCTTATAGGAACGAATTACTGGAACAAATTAATTGGATTTGATCTCAAAATTTATGACAGGGTGGCTACAGAACCTGGGATTTACAGAATTCTGGGAGTTTATTAATCTGGAAAAGCCAGGGAAATTCTTAAAAATATTTCAAAAACATGGAAATTTCATTTCGTAGTACCATTTTTCCCTCAAAAAAACTCTGAATATTTTTTACTATGGAGAAAAATATTTTGTGATGCATGCTGCGTTTGAACTGGCGTATCACCCAAGGTTTCATTCTACATTTCATTAATTTATACAATTTTTTTCATTTTAAATAACACAAGTACTGATTTTCTTAAGGTATCTTGTTCACAAGTAATGGTTCTATACTCTATTCATTTAGAATTGGCGCTTGAGAAATAGTGCTTTCCCCCACACTAGAAGCGTAACCATAGTTACGCTCTTCGAGCAGCCAATAGTAAGCCTTCTTCGTCACTTTGACAAGAATAGTTGCTATGGTTACCGATCGGTGGTGGGGGAAGGAAATATTTTCAAGCGCCAGTTCAAAATGAACAGAGTATAAATAGAGTAAGCCAGAAAATTATTAAAATTAGTTCCCATAAATCAGAGAAAACCAAGTTTAGATGGAAATCATAGAATTTTTTCTCAGTTGCTGCCAGACCTGGAAAAAGTTGTAACCTTCCCCCGAACCTAATCAAATTTACCCAAACCTTATGTATTGCTCCTATGGAGCTGGCATGGGCTTCCCCCGAACCAGGTTCATAGGTTTGGGCACTTTTTCCAGGTCCGGTTGCTGCAGCCACCTTGGTTCTGTACACCAGACTAGCAGTTACATAAACTATATATTCTCCAAAAAGTCTTCCTACGTACCTTCCAATACCAAGCTGCAAGACCTTCAATCGATTCCATGGGAGCATCAGGCGTGCATTGCAGGCCATACACCGGGAAAGGCAGAATCTGAGCCAGGGCATTCAACATGCTCACAGTCCCCTCAATGGGATGCACAATGAACAGAGGTGTGCCAATCTTCACCGAGTTCATGTGAACCAGAGTCTTTTTGGGAACCAAGTCCTTGCTACTAAGATTGCCGAACTCGCTGGGAATTTTCTCCATCTTGGGCTCAGCCTCAGGAGCTGGAGGAGTGTTGGGGGAGGTTTCTTTGGGGGGAGGAGAGTCTTCAGCAGCCCCTTCAAGTTTTTTCAAGTCCTTGATCTTGAGCTGGCGTAGTTCTGGTATGGCAAGAACGAGGTCAAAGTCTCGCTCTAGGAACTGCTTCACTTCCACTCCCATGAGGGAGTCCATGCCCAGTTCACCAAGGGAAGTCTCAGGGTTGAGAGTAGTCATGTCCTTGATGCCTGAAAGTGAAATGGTATGATAGTTTTCATACTTTAATTACAACTTTTTTATTCATAAAAAAGGGCTATACGATAGGATTCTTCCAATTTTTTTGAACCATTCCCCTTTGCAAGATTTCTTTCTCGATTTACTAAATTTTATGAACTTGGAAGATTCATGTTAGATTCCTCTAAATTAATTAGGATTTTTGGTTTCTCAGTATCCTGGAATTAAGATTTTATGATCACCTAATGTGATCTATATCTTCAAAATTAAAAGTCAACCCTAAATATTAAATTTTCGAATACCGCTTAAACAAACAGTACATGAAAGAAGCATTAAGAAAACCTTCCTTTTGGAATTCAATTCACTAAGAAGTTTTTCAAAGTTTCAGATAATTTTTTAAGTTGTCTAAGCTTTTACAGAAGAACTGTAAACTTACCAAAAATATTAGCTACAACAGAAAGCACATTGTTCTTAGAGGTCTTTTGATGGCTCAACTCTGATGGCTGGTATGGCACAAAACTGGACACAACGGGATGATTTTGCTGCAGGAACTTGTCAAACACAGTTAGACAGGACTGGATACGTTGAGGAACTGTTCCACCAATCACAACATCAGATCCCACTGTGTCTTGAATCACACCAACATCGCCAATGGCACCCCATTGTATAGCAAGACCTAAAGGGGAAGCGTATTTTATAGAACAAAAGTAAATCTTACAAAACACACAGACATATCTAAACAGATAGATCTAATAAATGCCATGATGGTACAGTACCTGGCAGACCATCCTTATGCCTGTCTTCGCATATCCTTTCCATGACTGAGTTGGCATACCCGTAGTTGCTCTGCCCTGCATTGCCTCGGCCACAGCTCACCGAAGAGAAGCACACGAACCACTCCAGGTGGGGGCATAGTTCTCTGGAAATGGTGTCTAGGTTTTGAGTGGAGACTACTTTGGAAGCTCCTACTTCTGCAAAGTTCTTAACAGTCTGGTTTTCCATGAAGGCATCTCTCAGCACCTAAAAACAGATTGATGTTAGATAAAATGCCTAACTCTTTCCTCATACCAAATATTACAGGGTTCCCTCTCAATGTTGGACATAAAATTCCCCGACTTTTCCTGGTTAATTTTAAAGATTGTTTGGTAAAAAAAACTAGCAAGCCTTGACATTTTTCAGATTTTTATTATTTTTTCAGATGTTTTTCTTTTCCAGAGTCAAAAATTAGACAAACATTGAAAATCTAAAATTTTCCAAGGTTTCTCTATATGATTTATCTAGTTTCTGGTTTAAGACAAAAATAAGCAATTTTTCGGATTTTTTAGGTCAAATCAAAATGTTTTGACTTTTCCACATTTTCCGGAGAATTCCCTGACCCGTAAGAACCCTGATATCAGTTTAAAAGTTAAACCATTTATTATCAACTTCATAAATCAATTAAAGTGTTTATGTAATGTTTAATGATTTTTCAAACCATATTTACCAGGGCAAGATTGAAGATTCCACCAACTGGTCCATGTGTAGCTGTCAACTCCACCAACTTCCTCGCTTCCCCAGGCTTGGTAGCATCCAACTTGGACACCACTATGTTCACCCCACAGTCCTTGGCCCACCTCTCAATGCACAGCTTCTGGTATCCCGTCTGCACTCCAGATCGGGAGGTGAGAACCACATTCTGGGCACCACGCTCCACCAACCAATGGCAAAGCTCCAGCCCAAAGCCACCGAGGCCTCCGATGATGAGGTAAGAGTGCTTGGGATTGCACGTTGTTCGGGTGATGGCGGGGAAAGCCACGGGGGTGGGAACAACCTTTTTCTGTTTCTCTTCTTCTTTGATCTGAAGGAAAGTTAATTTATGTTTTGTTAAAGCACATAACATTGATAGCCTTAAATTGTAGATGGACAAGAAATTCGCTATCAAAGTTCCTTGAAAACCACTACATACTTGAACAATTGAGATATATTAACCCAATTAAGAATATAAATAAGAACTGGTAATATTATAATGATGATTATAGCTGAAAATCTGTAAGGTAATTTTCTGCATTTGCCGTGGATAATCATCATAAGTTCTCGAAATTACTTTGTAACATTAATCTACTTCGGGACATGGAATTTTAGTTCTAAAGGTAACTAGCAAAACCAATATATTTATTCCCTACTGCACTAATCAGAGCATATATGTTGTTTGATTTGAAATAACATTTTAAAAGAGTAAATGTTCTTGCCAGCCTAAAATATATGCTCAACAATGGCAAGTCAAGGAGTGGAAATTTCTCCCTGATCTACTTCATATATTAAATCAAGAAGTTTCAGTAAGAGAGCATACCTTCAGTACTACTTTTCCAATATGTTTGCCACTAGCCATGAATCTAAAAGCTTGTTCTGCCTGATCATGGTTGAACAGAATGGAGTTCAAAGGTTTCACTGTTCCATCAGCTATACCATCTTTGACTAGCTGCACAACTTCCTTTTTAGCTCTGCTACTGTAGCTTTTGTTCTCAAATAGAGCATCCAGTAAGATGCCATGGAAGGATATGTTTTTCAAGAAAATGGCCATTCCTAGAATAAAATCACTACCTTATTAGTATTGATGGGAAAGGGCATTTTTAGTATTATCAACTTATATGATAAACACCAAGAAATTATTTAACAAAATAATTTGTGAATAAAGAGTATTAAAAGTGGAAAAGAAGTAAAAGGACTTTGAAACTATCAAACAAATCACATAATATGGGCAAAAATAGAATTAATATTTATTCTCATGTATGCTTTTTATGAAATTGATTGCAAAGCGAGTTGAAAAACTTCTTACCAAGAGGACTGTTGTTTGACAAATCATATTTTCCAATTTCTAAGAAACGGCCATGCTGAGCAAGGCAGTTCAATGTAGCCTTTAGCTTTTCATCAGCAAGGGAGTTAAGAATGACATCTACACCTGTAATGCAAGATAAAATCTTAGTTTATAAAATGTAATTCCTTATAAAATATTATTAAAAGGATTTTCTTTTATTAAAATCTACTTAATTTTTCAAACATTAAAAAGTTTATTACACACAAATCATATAATTAAAAAAATATATATATATAAATTACCTTCACCATTGGTGGCATTCAGAATGTATTGCTCAAAAGATGTATCCCTGGAGTTGCAGAAGTTTCTGTCTTGCAATCCAGAAAACCGTTGCTTTAAGAATTCTCTCTTCTCAGAAGATCCTTTAATAAGAAACGTTGAATTTCAAACAAAATATTGGAAGACGTTTTAGTGGTATTATAATCATATATATCTTACAGCTTTATCACATACTATAGCTGTAATTAAAACAATCTTAGACACTAATAGCTAGGTAGTTAAAATGTAGGAATCTACTTACCCACAGAAGTAAACACCTCACAGCCCAAACTTAATGCAATTGCAATAGCTGCTTGACCTACACCTCCACTTCCAGAATGAATCAACACTCTTTCGCCTTTCCTTAAGTTTCCTCTGATCACAAGCGCATAATAGGCAGTCGAGTAGGCAACTGGGACCGTCGAAGCTTCCTCCAGGGTCCAACTGTCAGGAACTGTCCATACAAACTCAGGATCAGCTGAGACGGTAGTGGCCAAACCCTTGGCTGGAACAAGGCCCATGACCCTATCCCCATTGGACAATCGACCAGAGAACTCAAGACCCAGAATGCAATCTTGTAGGGCAAGGTCACCTGAGAAACAGAAAAATTAATCAGCTTTACTCTAAACTTGAATTAATGATCTAAAATTCAGGATTTTTAAGTACTTATTATTATTTCAAGTTAATTAACTGCTCACCAGGAATGGCATCAGGAGGCAGTTTCCCACTTGCCAACATGACATCTCTGAAGTTAAGAGGAGCATAGTACACTTGGCAAAGTATACTGTCTGCAGCTTGCTTGAAGTACTTCAAAGGAGAATCTACCCATACAAGGCTGGAGAGGTCACCTCGAGTCAGAACATTTAAGTATGCATGATTTGTTTCCACTGTTCCATGAACTGAAAATGAAAAGCTTGTTAGTTTTAGTCAAGAGAAATCAACAGTAAACAATACAAATGATAACTTATTTACATCAACATAAACAATATTTTACGTCATCCTTGAGCAATTTTATAAATTGCATTTATTTTCATTTGAATCAATCATATATAGAGAGCATGCCAACACAATCTAAGAGTTTGTAAGCATTGAAACAATAATGCAGAAAATAATCTTGCAATTTTAATGAGAAAAAAAATGTTTTTTTCATAAAAAACTAGGAATAATTAAACTTTTATTACCTTCAGGGATTCTTATATGCTTATAAGATCCCCATGATCCTCGTTTGAATGCATTCATGATCAGATTTTTGTCAATCACTTCTTGGTAAAACTTGTTGGCAACATTGAATTCAGGAAGCATTCCTTTTCCAGTGAAAACACATCTATAAAAAATCATCATTAAGAAAATTTACTTCAAAACCAATTTCTACTGAATAACTCATGAAAGAAGCAAACAAAAACATCCAATTGCATGTTTCCTCAAACATACCTCAGACTGGAACCTCCAGGCTCTAACCTCAGGCAGTTCATGAGACCCACAATTCCACTATCGCTCACACCTTCACTAACCAACCAGATCCTCATCTGAGGATTCTGCGATGCCTCCAGCAGCTTCTCCTTCAGTGGCTCAACCCATTTTTCATACTGATGCTCACTGACACGAACCACACTATCTTCATAAGCCTCGGCGACCTCTGGTTTCTTCTTCAGGAGGTAGAGGGTGGATGTAAGGGCGTCTGATTTCTTGCAGATCACTTGAAGATTGAGGTCCTTGAAAGTTTGTTCCAAGTCTGATTCTGAATGGATGGGGATGACTGTTTCACCGACAGCCGACAAGAACATTTCAGCCGGAACTAACTTGGTTCTCTGAAGGGCGATGATGTATCCATTCTCTTTCACTACAGCTGCGGCGTTTTCGAGCACCTTCCTGTACTGGGTCTTGTTGCATTCCAAGTACTTGGTCACAAAGATGTCGACATCCTTAAATTCGAAAGGTTTCATGTCCCATGGGACGAGATCCATGTTTTCACTGGCAAGGGCATCCTCGTCGAGAACTTCTGGCTTAGAGTGAGCTATTAAGTAACTCACATTTGGAGAAGTCGTAGTGTTAAAGAAGTTGTCTATTCTGGAACATAGAGGCACGGCGGAATCGCACGCCTCGGCAATCACCAGCTTCCTTGCACTATAGTTTTCGATCACAGTATCAACCACAGTTCTCAAAGGATTTTCAGCAAGCATGGTTCGAGATAAAATGTCCCTATCTCTCTCGGAGAGATACCCACTCACGTGGTTCTTCACATGCTTGGTCAAGTCTTTACTGGTTGCAGTGTTCATGATACTGCAGAGAGATTTTAATAAAACATGGTTTTCAGTGTAGGATTTTAAGTAACTGGCAATCAAAGCATCATCAGCCTCCCTAAAGCCATTCATGACATCCGAGATCTGCTCCTTGTTCTTTCCGGACAACTCTAAAATCATCTTAGCTACGGAGGAACACACATGAACATATCTCTCCAAAGTTTCTTCATCAGACTTGGATAAGACTTTGGGATCATTGTAAGGAATGTAGTGGTATTCTTCCAGAAGAGGAATCTGCTTTCCTTGGTTACGAGGAGCAAAGCTGGCTTTCAGATTCTTGACCTCCACTCCACCAGCAATACAGCGATGGGTGTTCTTTTCATGTATGATTGGAATACCTAAAACAGAATTTTTTTTAAATAACCGTTATTTTATGCATTGGTTTAGAATACTATGTTTAAAAACATATACACATGAAAATTTCAAAACTTCAAATACATTCATTAATAGAAAAGAAAAAATAGAAAAAAATATCAACTCTCAATAACAATCGCAAAATCATTCACTCAAAGGACTTCCACACTTACCTTGTAACTCTTTAAATGTTGTTTCCAAAGCTAAGTTGTGGAGTGCAGGGTCAATTTTTACACTCTGTATACGGGTGGGCAGACACAGAGCTCGTTTGAAAGATCCCAATATATTAAATTGAAGAACAGTGTCCAAGAATACAACCCATTCGCCAGTCCATTTAAGAAGACCTTGGTTTCCTGAAACATACAATGGTTTATCAGTAAAATCTTCATCTTTAGCTTTAACATGAGTATGAATCAAATTGTATGAGAAGAAAAACAAGTAAAGATGATTAGTTTTTAAACTACCTATCCAAGAATTTTTTACATAAGCTACTTATGTTGATTAATTATAACCAACTTCAGACAAAAAACGTAAGTTTCATACTTGTAAGAGTAACTGTATTATAATAAAAGAATAACTGTATCTTTTTAAGTTTTATTGCATGAGCATAAGGAGAAACTGGAGTACAGTGAAACAATTGAAGTACCTTCACCTTGGGATAAGTTCCAAAGTACTAAGTATCCCCCATAAGTAAAAAATTATTTCTTTTAACTCATCAAAAATAAGGAACAAGAACATTAATTATCCTAAAACTTCATACTTACTTTACTG
Source organism: Tetragnatha versicolor (assembly GCA_024610705.1). NCBI lineage: Eukaryota > Metazoa > Arthropoda > Arachnida > Araneae > Tetragnathidae > Tetragnatha > Tetragnatha versicolor. Next base: position 11,723,942 of record JANDEH010000008.1, on the reverse strand, counting down.
AAAAAGGTAAGATCATGTATGAATATTTCATGCTTTTTTAATCAAATATAGCATTTTATCAATGTATTATTACTAAAGGCTACTTAGAGTATTGTGCAATCTTCATTAGTTTTGTACTTTATATAACTTAAAAATGTAATTAATAAGTAACCATTCACCAGAAATTACTTATCACTACAAAAATTGGAATGAGAAAAGGTAATTACTTTTTTAAGTTTTTAATTTGGTTCTGATATTTAATATACTTACATGATGGGAAATAATGTTTTTATGGTAAAAACTGTTAGTTTCACCTTTTAAATTATAAAAAATTATCATTGGTTGATAAGCTTTTTAGTTATTCTTAAACTGGTTTTAAGAAAAAGAATGGTATGAAAGTTTTATAAAATAAGGGTATATATATTAGAGGTGAGAAAACACAATCAGAGAGCTTTGTATAATGTTGAAATGAAATATTAAAAGAAAATTACCAATACTCAAACAGTGTGATGAATCTGAAAGATCACAAACACATTTATCTTTTTCTTGTGAACTTTTTAATGCTATGATATGCTAAAATGAGCTTTCAGTACCTAATTATAATGTATTGTTATGTCACATAATGTGCTAAATGTAATAATTTCTTTAACACATCTTATGCTAAAATGAGACTGAAATTTTAAAGTCATAATACAGAAGAGTCTCGATTATCCAAACTAATATGGAACAAGGCAAACTTTGATGACTAAAAAATCTCAATTAGTAAGATAAGATACAATACAATTCCCATTGTTAAGATAATTAAATAGATCTTATTTTTTAAAGTCCTTTATTGTTCTCTGTTTTAAGACTAGGGTGCTTTTTTGGAGCAATGCTTTTCGGATTTTTTTTTAAACAAAAAGATTGTATAAATATTTGATTGCTTGGTTATAGCAAAAACAGGCTTGGATAATCGTGTTTTACTGCATTTAAATCTAAAAAGTTTTCTTTCTTCTATAAAGCCCTATTTTTTGATTGGCTGAAAGAGAAAAAAAAATTCAGTTGGATAAGAGAATGTTGGAATTACTTCAACATACCTTCAATATCAGATTTGGAAATTGCTTGGAAGGTTGGTCCATAGTCATAACCTCTCAGTTTCAACTCTTTGTATATGTCACTTAAATTCAGTTGCAAAGCATTCACATCTTTAACTGGATTGGCATATACTTTAGGTTTGTCTTCCGTTTCAGGCGAATAAATACGACCAGTGCAAACAGTCATGCCTCCTTCAGAAATTTCAAACTCACCACCAGAGGTTGTGATGTCGATGAGGAATTTTGTGGATGCTAGAGGAAAAAGTCAAGGTAAAATAACCATTTTAAAACACATTTTGTTTATTTAAGTACAGGAACTTATTTATTTCAGAACTAATTTAATTCAGAGCGATAAAAGCTAATAAATTTTAACTGGATAGTCTCTGGAATAATAGTGATAAATTTTAACTGGATAGTCTCTGGAATAATAGTGATGAAGTTAACCTTGTTTTGCATTTGTAAAATTTCAGTCAGTACATCAAACACCTGGGTCAAAATCCCTTTGAATCATTAATATAATTATCAACCCAAATCGCCATACCTGATTTATTCAGTACTGTTGCTCTGTGAATTTTCACTTCCTCAAAATTCACTGCCATGGTTCCAACCTCCTTCCCTTTCAGTTCAGACAATGCATTCCAGGCAAGCACCAAATACCCAGTGGCTGGATACAAGCACCTCCCATCAATGGTGTGGCCCAAAATGTACTTGTCCTGAGAATCGTCGGATCCCACATTCACTTCAACGATCATCTGCGATGTGCTGGGAGAACTGTCCCATTTAGCAACTGTCCAGGACTCCGAATGATCCCACTGGATAAGCGGAGAGATCATGGGGGTAGCTCGTCCAACAGGGAATTGAATTTGGGGGTAAAGCTTTTCAATGTCTGGGTTTAGGCCTGCAGTGTAGAGCCTACAAAAGAAATTAGATTATTCTTAGTTTGAAATTGCATTAAAGGAAGTTAGTTGTGTTTCAACTGATATAAGGAGAAACTTTAAAACAATTTAACTCATTTGTGCAACAGCCCCATGAGGCCACAGTGCCAACGATGCCCCTATTTATTTTCTGTGATTGAGATCCCTATGGTGCAAGAAATATGTCCATCTTAGGTGGTCAAGATATTCAGTATTTTGTTCCCAAGCATGCTTACAGTTAATCAACCAATGGAAGAAGCAAGACTGAGTAGACATTAGTTGGAGGTTACTTAAAATTCTGATTGCGTTATAAACTATGCCTAGATAAAAGGTAAAAAAGTCTGAAGTACACCAAATAAAACAAAGGAGGACTTTTTACCTTCCTACACTAGTGAGCAGATGTGCAATGTTGTCAACATTCCTCTTCATGAGTCCAATGTACTCGGCATCTGGTCCAATCACCCTCTTGAGAATAGCTTGCAGTAAGTGGTGTGGTGCTATCTCTATGACAATGGCATCCTTTGGCACGTGGTGGAGAGCCTCATGGAACTGTACGGGAGACACGAGATTGTGCACAAAGTATGTCGCATCAGCCAGTTGTGCTGAGGCGTTGCCCCACTCTGATTCGGAATACGAAGAGCTCACCCAGCGACTGGAACGTGGAAGAGGTTTGGGTATAACCTGCATGAGGAAGAGAATGTCAGTTGATGTCAAGATTTCAAATTACTTTTAATAAAGAAAAAAAATATCATCATTATGAACTGTACCTTTTCCAAAGCTGTCTTCAGCTTTCCAGCTGCAGGGTGAATGTATTGACTGTGGAAGGCATATCCACAGCTGTCTACTTCTCGGGCAAACACATTATCTGCTTTCAGGGCATCCACAAATGTTTTCACACTAGCTTTAGGCCCAGAGATGGTGACAGAATCTTCAGCATTATGACAGGATGGGAAAATGTCTTTTGGGCAGCAGTTTTTGGCTTCTTCCCAAGTGATACCTAGAACAAAGAGTATTTATTTGAATTGCTTTCAAGAAAACTATGTTTTACAAAATCAGATTAAAGTTTTTTTCTTGAGTCAGAAAAGGTCAACACTTGCAGTATCAATTAGTTGGAACACAATGACTCAGAATAGTTGTGTAATGTATATATCAAAGCTGCATATGATTACTTACATACACTCTCATTGTAGTATAATATTAAATTTTTGAGGCATTATGCAATTTTCTTTTCAATTTAGGTTATTTAAGCATTTGATCTCAAGTATTTGAACCATCCTCACCTAGGGCAGCCATGGCTCCTTCTTCCAAGTCGGACTCTTCCACGGCCTTGCCTCTCCAATAAGCAGCCAATACCATCTGTTCAGCTGTGAAGCAGCCATCAGCATAGGCGCAACCCAGTTCACCCACACTGTGTCCAATGATTCCATCAGGTTTGATGCCCAACACATTGAGCACATCTACTAGTGCAACCTGTGTAGGTAAGGAGAAGATTGATCAGTTTCCTTATACAAGCACTTAACATTTAGTATAAATACTAAATTTCAGGCAGACAAGCTAAACTTCATGATTTAACCAATATCCTTACCTGCACAGCTGCAATGGAAACAAATGCAGGAATGATGCTTCTTGCATTACCGGTATCTTTTGCTCCATTAGTAACAAGACTAATAAGATCCAATCCATAGGGCTTCAATACTTCAGCAGACCTTCTGATGGAGTCTGCAAACACGTCCAAGTTCATTAAGGTCTTGGCCATGCAAGGCCATTGAGTGCCCATGCCAGAGAAGATAAACCAGACAGGTCGTTTGTCGGTCTCACTTTTCTGTAAGAAAAGTATAAATTAATATAGTCAGAAGTCCTGAGAAACAAAAATTTCTTCCCAAGTTATAAGTGAAGAGAAGAATCAATTTCTAGCTTTATATCCCCTTCAATTCGAATTTATGATTCTGGCATTACAGACTAAGTTTAAGTAGATGCAGTTTCATGAAAAAGCTATAAAACACAACTATAACTACCTTCACAACAGCTGCTGTATCTTGTCCCATCAGTTTGTATCCTCTGAACGGTTTTAAACTAACTGGAGTGTAAGCTGACTTGTGCAAAAGTGCAAAGAAATCTCTTGGGGGAGTACTTTCTTGCATATAGTCAAACATATAATTCACACCCTCTTCTGTTCTTCCCCCATAGAGTGCCAACTGGGGTATGGGGCTTTTCTCCAAGGGCATGGGTTCCGACTGGCCTCGGTTGGCCTTGAGGACAGTGTGAACATTGACCCCTCCGAAACCGAAGCAGCTCGTGGCAGCATACTCTCCATTCCATGGTGTGGGCTCAGTGACAATCTTGACTTGTCCTTCAACTAAGGCTGGAATGTTCGGGTTGGGGTTGTAGTAGTGAAGGTTGGGAGGGATCAGGTCATTTTCCATGCCGATGAGCACTTTGACAACACTGCAAAGTCCTGGAAGAGGAGAAAAAAGAAGATTAAATATAAATATTTGGGATAGTATGAAAGATAAAAAGGCTGTAACGTGAAACCTAAGGTTGTGATACGTAAATGAGCTTCCACTCACCAGAAGTGGGCTCGGAGTGACCCATATTACTCTTGACAGATCCTACCAGTAACGGCTTGTCTCTTCCTGCACAGAAAACTTCAGAGATAGCAGACATCTCAATGGGATCTCCAGCTGGAGTTCCAGTTCCATGTGCCTCCACATAGCTAATCTTCAAGGGATTCAGCTTGCATTCTTCATAAACTTCTTCTATTAAGCGTTTTTGCATTTCTGAAGATGGAAAGGTGACACCTGAAACAGTCCAAAAAGTTCATGTGAATAGAGATCATGCTGTAGTTTACAGACTCTGATAATATACACACATACCAAGCATGGGAAATTTAAGAGATATTATAGAAAATATTATAAAATAATTGAACTTTTTAAGAATAAAAGGATTTTTTTCCAATAACTAGGGGGCTCTGCCCCCTGCTCGCTATCGCTCACCAACCCCCGGAACTGCTTCGCAGTTCTTTGAAGATCGCTTCGCGATCTTAGCGAGCAGAGCTCGCTTGTTTCATCTTAACTATCCGGTAAAACCTGGAACTTGGCTGCTTAGTTAATCATCATTTAATATCGAAACTTTTTATCTCTCTAACTTATCAATAACTTAATTCGGACCATCACTACAAAAATATCAAAATAAAACTGCAACTGAAATATCCTTGACAATAATCCTTGTTTTACTTGTCAATAATTTAATCGAAATGTTTTTAAAAAATATCTAGCAAGTCTACTAATTATCATCAAACCATCTAAGAGAAAAAAAGCATGCCATTAAAATCTTTTAAATTTATAAAATGCACGTGTATCTAGTGAATCGTCGAAAGTAAAAGAAATCAAGAAATCAGACTCATAAAAATCGGCTGTTTCTCTAGTGAACGACCAGAAAGTGATGAAAAAATTGAAACTTTGAATCTTAATAATTCTAAAAATAATTCGAATTTTTTAAAAAACAAAACGCCAATCTTTTTATAAAAAATAATTGTATGTGCGTTTAAAATATCATAGTTTTACTGTGATTAGTTTTTCTGTTATAACGAAAAAACAGAAAAAGGGTAAAAAATTTCGAAACTTTAGAATTTAATTACTCCAAAAATAATTCGAAATTCGAAAAAAGGGCGACGAGGTGCAAAACTTCATACCTAAGAGTATGTGTCTGCAAAAAATCATGTTTCTGCTGTAAATAGATTTTGCTGGGGGCGAACTCGCAGCCGAAAAAAATAATTTTCGACTTTGACATTAAATAACTCCAGAACTAATTATCTAATTAATTAGGTTTGGAAACTGAAATGACCCTCATACATTTGTCTACCAATGGTCAAAATTTCATAATATTCCTTCAAATAGTTTTTGCGTAGTGATAGTTCAAAGTGTTCAAAAATAAAATTTTCAAAATCAGCGGCGGCGGTGACGGCGGTCACTGTTACTTTTTTTTAATATAGAGAGATTGTTGTTTAAGAAGCATTATACATCACTTTGGTAAACAATGTGACTGTTATTATGTTTAAAGTCAAAATATAAAGGCCTCTTAAAGAACTTAATTTGCAGAAAATATTCCAAGACAATTTTATGCAAGGAGAGTTTTTCATTTTATCTATATAAGTCTGATAGTTTTCAGAGAATATTGAAAATACTATAAAGAGAAAATATGATGGTTATCTCTAAGATATCTATTCTATCAAAAGGTTTAGCAGTAAGGTTGCTTTATGAGGAATACTTAAAATACTATAAAGAGAAAATAAAATAATTATCTTCGCAATCTCTGCATATGAGCATTATAAAATTCCTTTTAAATGTTTCTTCAACTCAAATCTTAAACAATCAAATTTATTAATTAAATATAAATTGGTATCTTTTCAAATTCACACACATCATAATGGCTTTTGGTTAGTTAGTAATATATAATGTTGAACATCAAATTTAATTTTATTACCAGCTTCCTTGTATCCATCTGTGTTTGTCTTGATGTGAACAATAGATGCATACTTCCTTCTAGCCACATCAGCTTTTTGTAAAAAGAGGGCCACAATAGCTTCACTTCTGCTGTATCCATTACCTAAAAAATAAGCAAGAAATAAATAACCATCAATCAAATTTTTAATTGAAAGACTAAAAAAGACTGTAGATAAATAAAACATTTAACACTAAAAGTTAATTTACCTGCAGCATCAAAAGATTTACACCTTCCATCATCACTAAGCATATTTAGCTTGTAAAACTGCAGGGCAGTTCCAGGCCTTAGACACAAGTTGGCTCCTCCAACAATAGCTGCTTCGCACTGACCAGTCTTGATGGCTTGTACAGCCTCGTATAAAGCTAATGCACCTGATGAACAGGCTGTGTCCATTAGAAAACTAGGACCTGTGGAAAAATGGGATCAATACTATGTTGCTAGGAGAAACACATGTAATTTATTTTATTATATGCAAGTAGTAACGATAAAATTAATATAGTACCAAATGTGTGAGGATAAACCATTTTATAACATGTACATATTAACTTATTATATGTGAGTAGTAACAATAGAACCAGAACAACAATATTACCAGATGTGGATAAACCATTACTTAAAAGAAAACTTATGATTTTTTCATGTAATAACAGATTATTTCACCCTAAAAAGGGGTTCAGATAGATTAGTGGACCTGGAAAAAGTGCCCGAACCTGCGAACTTGGTTTGGGGGAAGCCACTGCCAGCTTCCATAGGTGCAATACATAAGGTTCGGGTAAATTTAGGTTAGGTTCGGGGGAAGGTTACAACTTTTTCCAGGTCCGTAGATTAGTCTACTAATGAGAATTTGAATTACTTTTTCCAATCAATGATAAGCTCCTTTTGAAGTATTCTAAAGTTTTTAGGGAAAATGCATTTCATAAAACTATATGAATTTATGCTTCTATTAACAAATTCTTTATTATTTGCATTGCCTAATATCGCACTGTGAGATCTGCTCTAACTACTTTAAAAGCATTAATAATTATAGTTAATGAGAAACAAAATTACTGGTTAACTACCTTTAAAATCAAAGGTATAAGAAACTCTGTTGGCAAACATAGCCCTGCAACATCCAGTCATGGCATATCCAGTGACTTTCTTTGGGTCTTGAGTGAAGAATTCATCACTTTCAGATGAACAGTTGCCAATAAATACTCCAATATTTCTGCCTCTAAGTTCATCTGGATCATAACCTGCAAAACAAAACAAAATTCTACTCAGTGGAAATAATATATTATTGATTTATTTATATTATATTTGATTTTCAAAAATTTAGGTATTACATACCAATATTGAGTAAATAAATGATGGTTGAGTTCAGTGAATTAATATGAAAGTTTATCACTTACCGGCATCAACTATGGACTCGTGTGTTAGCTCCAAAAGAATCCTGGCCTGTGGATCCAGTTGGTGGGCTTGTTTATTGTGTACTCCAAAAAATTGGTTGTCAAATTTACTGATGTCCTTTAGCTGCCCCATTCTTCTGGGCAAACCGTGCAGACCTAAAAGGAAGAGAATCCATTTTAACACCAAAGAACAGACATTTATCATACATTAACATTGCAATGTATTAAAAAGTAATTGTAAAAATTAATGTGGCAAAATACTGAATGTAATGATTGATTATTACATCAGTTTTGAATACACCCAATAATTTTAAGATATTCCACTCTTCTTTAGGGCAGTGTGGTCCAACCTTTAGTCACCCGAGTGTCAATTAAAATTTTTTAAAAAGGAGGGGAGTGCCACAGACACTAAAAAGTTATTTCGATTAGGATTACATAAATTTCACTGAAGGATTTTCTCACTTTGAAAATGCAATGCAAAAATATTGGATGGGCCATTCAAAACTGAATTCTTAACACATAGATTGACAATTGCGACCCTATACTGTGAACATTTCTGAAATAATACTTGATAATAATGTAATGTTAATTACAACTCACTACATCTACTGATCCTTTCATTTTAATCTTTTGTTTGCTTTTTAAGAAAAACTAATCTGTTATGCGTAAACGATAAGGCCATAAGTGTAAAATTGAAATTTTTTAAGTCAATCAGTACTAAACAATTAATAGAGGTCTATTGGTTTGGCATACCAAAAAGCATCAGATGGATAAAAGCCCATGGAAACAGTAAAGCTTAATTTTTTAATTACCTAACAACTAGAAAATATTTTTTAATGTTCATATAATTTAATAGGTTTTTAAATTTTAGTTTTCAATAAACTAAATTTATTATAAAAAAAAGGAGCATTTAGCCCATTTATAGAACATAATAAAATTTCAGTTTGTATAAACCTACATTTTCATGTTTAAAAACTAATTTACACAAATCTATACAGAACTTTTATATTGTTAATTCACTAAAAAGCTTTTTTAGAAGGACATGGGATTGTGAATGAATCCCCTGAAAGTGTTAATGGCAAGTGAAATCATGTTGCTAAAAGTTCCAAGGACAAAAGATTTAACCTTATTGGGGCAACCTGTAGTAGAGTTAATTTTTGGGTTATCACAATTAAATATTTCTTATCTTTACTCTCAAGCATGGATGAAAGTTTGAGAATTTTCCAGGACAGAATTAGATTAAACCTTTCTTTACTGTGGGCATATCCAGTGGGTTAATTTTTCCACCCTGAAGAAATTACTGAGGAGGATTTCAGTCAATAGGGAAAACTATTACCCATGCTTACAAGAGAAAGTAAGCCATTAAGATTACACCCTTTTGGGACATAAATACAGAATTATACATCTTTATCACCTGAAAACATTTATTTTATAACAAGAATAGAATTTAAAACATTGAAGCAAAGGTTATCAGATCGTAGTAATGGTAGGTTTACACTAAACTTGGTCCTTATCTGCCATTCAGAGATAAAGACCAGTTGTTAACAAAATAAGGAAAGAATTTCCTTCAGTAAAAAAGCGAGCATTTTGAGGTAAAGGGATAGTAGCTATTTGTCTAAAAGTGATAAGAATCAGCCAAGTCGGATGATATTACACACTTTGCTGTAAATTTGGGAAAGGTGTTAAGTACTGAGGAGTAATTTGATTTTTAAGTATATAAATTATATTAGGTGATTTTGATTTTATTAACAAAATGGTATTTAGTATCACATCACAGTATATTGCCATTTTACATTAAATTTAATATTTCTTCTGCATAATGCATTCAACTTAAATTTTGAGGAACTGAATTATATATTTTATTTAGCACACTTTTTCCCATTTTCAAACCATTTAAAATTGCAAATGTATTCAGGGAGATGTAGAAGATAATAAATATTAACTAAGTCAACCAATTTAAATATAGACTGCAGAAAAAATAAAAAGAAAATACTTTTGTTCTCAAGATTTCCTAAATATTATTTTCAAATTGTTTAATATTTTATGGAAGAAAAATGTTAATAACAAGCTTAAGCTTACCAGGTTCCCATCGCCTGTCGTCTTCAGTGATGAGGTCAACTTTGTTGTAGAGGTTCTTGCTGAACTCAGCAACATTGTCCGACTCTGGGAATCTACCTGACACCCCAGTAATCACTATCTCACTAGCCATGTTGGGTTGAAATAAGTAAAGTAATATCTTATGCTTCTAAGGATGAATGAACTCTACATAGCATGAAGGGGTGAAGGAATCTGAAATGAAAATAACAATTGCAACTTAATTGTTTAAGATGACAGAGAATAAACTGAGAATTAAAAATGAGATTATTAATGTTAGTACTAATAAGGGAAATACAGAAAATATTACCAATGTGTTTTTGTTATGGATTTAAGAATAATTTAAATGCAAAAACAAGATTAAAAAGTATAATTTTCTTTAAAAATGTGTTACTAATTTTATGTATATAAATTTAAAATGCAGAATTTCTCAAAAGAAAAATCCCCTTTCCGAAATTAGAAAATCGAATTTGTGTTTAAAAACAGAAGTTGTACTTGACATTTTTTAGGTAGCCGAAAAGTCATTGTAAACCTGTTTGAAAGAAACATCTATGAATTTAAAGGCAAAAAGGATTAAATGAAATTCTTGGTGCTTAAGGATTAGCTGGGCATAGATCTTGCTAATAGGACTTTTATTAGCAACAATTTATGCCCAGCTAATCCTTAAGCACCAAGAATTTCATTTCATCCTTACTGTCCATAAAATCCATCATGTACATAAAAATATAGCAAAAACAACGCTATATTTCTTTTTTTATTTTGACATTTTTTTTGTTTGTTTATTTACAAAAAAACCAGGAACTTGCGCTTGGCTATTCCTGAAGTACCCAATTCTTTAAAATAAATTACCTATTAGAGATCAGTCCATAAATGTTTTTGCTGTCATTAAACCTTTACCTTAGAATGAATTACAAAATTTTATCTAAAGGAGTGTTCTGATATGCAGTTTTAAACATCTAGTTATAATGACACACTAAAAAGAGACTGAAAGAAAATGAATGGGTAGGTAGGTCAACACTAGTTAGCATAAAATCTTCAAATTACATTCCTAAGTAATGATGAGTCACAACTGACTTTATATTCTTAAGAAATATACTAAAGTTAAGCAAAACATTGATGCAACTTATAACTTATAGTATATAAAATTTAATGCAGGTATATTAATAATTCTACTCATGCCATGACAACAACCATGATCATTCAATTTTAACTTTGAAGTTAAAAAGGGTTAAAATAGTGCACATTGAGTTCTTATCAAAGCGGTAATATATTGTTGTCAATACCAACAGAGAAATTTACACACTTCGGAAAATAACAAAAAATATGCAAATATCATTGATGTTGATTTGCTAAAAAAATTTAACTGTTCAAATGAAAAATTATTAAGTTATATACCAAGTTATTAAAATGAAACTAAATAAAGACTTTTTAATTCACAAATTATTTCAAATGTCGAGTAATCAATTTAAATACGTTAAATTTGGCAAGTGAAGTGTTCAACAAGAACATCCCTATATTTCAATAAAAAAAGTATGTTTTGTCATTTCATTAATACTGAGAATATATAGAATGGAAAAATCTGCAATAAGAACTTCGAAAATAGCATTAAATTTCGGTCAAAGTATATAATTAATATACTGCACCCGCAGAGATTAAAAAAACTATCTTGATGAATTGAGAAGGTTTGTTTTTATAAATTTCAGGTATTCAAAGTTTATTTTTTCAGTTCTCTTCAACAGTAAAAAATTGAATTCCTTAAAAAACTATTTTTAAATTAAAACAATTAAAATAAAAAAACAAATAAAATAAAAACACACGGGCGCACCAAGATGGAATAAATGACAGCTCTAAATTGGAAAAACCTAATAAATTTTGGTTAGTAAGCAAGCTAATAAATTCACCTAATTATCATATATTTTGAAAACCGAAACTAAAACCACCGGCTTGACATTTAGTGCGTCAAAATATTTTTCTCCTCTAAAGCAAAAAAATCGATCGAACACGCTTACTTGTTGCAAAGGGGGTCCACTAATTCAAATAAGGTGGAGAAAAATTCCCGAAAATGGGTATCACAAGAGTAGATTCCTCGGATGAATTCTTAATAATGACTGCCGGCTTCTAGCCGCATCATTTCTATATTCTCCTCGGATGCAAAACTATCTCTACCGCTGCAATGGTCCGATGTGCGGCCGTGTTTTCGCTGGCCAATAGGGTAGCGGATTCTCATCGCCTCACATGTCACGTGGGCACGCATGACCAATGCCTCATCGGAGACCGTTCACGCAATGGCTTCATGGATGCCTCCCAGAGAATGGAATACGAAGGAATAAAATAAGAAGTTAAAAAAAGAACTCTAATGATGCAATATTAAGAGATCCAATAAAAAATTATCTGGAAGTAAAGATAGGGTTTGGGCGGGGATATCGTTGAAGAGGGGGGAAAGATAGGGTCCGGAGAAAACGTGCTGGAGAGTGAATCACTGTTGCTTTTTTTAGAAAATATCGGAAATCTCATCCGAAGATCCTTCGACAGACAGTTCTGCACGTGATACATAACCTAAACAATCGCACTATGCATGTCTTTGGGATGGAGAAAGCGTGGTCAAGGGTGGAGCGATTCTCTAGAAGAATATTGATTTTTCTTGAATTATCTTCCGAGTGAGGGAATGTCCGTTTTGTGTTTATTTCAATTTTGCGAAGGTATTGTGCAAATTTAATGATTATTTTTTAATATTAAATTAATTTAACGTATGAAAATATTTTCTAAGTTTTATGATTAAAGGCAATTTTATTGAGAATTTTTTATGAATAAAAATAGTCCTGAAAATCGGTCCTTTATTTTGTTTTATAAATTAGTACTGATTTCGTTAAGAAAAGTCTTTCCGAAATGCACTAAAAAATTCATAATGTTTAATATTTTATTTGAAAAAAAAATTTTAAAATGCACTTATAAATTCACAAAATTAATTCCTTGAGTGGATTTATAGTGTGACTAGAGTTTTTAATATTTCTAACACAATACAATTTCCTTGCTTATAATCTACTAACACATTACTTAAATATTAGCTAAAGGGTAAAAGAAAGCCGAAAGGGTCTTAAGAAGGAAAATGGGAAAGTAAAAGATAGGTACTGAAGATGATGATAATAATGATGATACTAATGAAAGATGTGTGGATCTGGACGAAGAAATTAAATGACTGAAATAAAATCATTTTCAAAAATTTTTTTACCAATTTTTTTATAATCCCTCAATTAAATAAAATCCCTAAGATCAAGGGTAATAAACTTTCTGAGTTGAGCTGCAAACAAATAATAATAAGTTAATCACCCAGCAAAACTGAATTAAAAATTTTCCTTTCAACTATCAACTGAGATACTGGACACCTTGTGGGAATGCACATTTAAGATTTAAGTTTTTGACATTTGAGACAATCCTTCATGACCAAGAACATCAAGGGATGAGGTTTGTATAAAAATATAAATTATGCATAAAAAATGCGATTCGAATTTATTATTTCTATATAACACACTTTATTGAATTATGGTAATGAGTGTCGCGTATAAAGCCAGGAAAAATTTCGTATTATAAGTGGGGGTGTCGTGACACAACAAGTTGGAACATTTTGTTAGGGTATGGATAAAGCACAATATTTGGTGGTTTGAAAAAAGTGCTAAAAATATGCTTCAGATACAACTCAATAAAAGAATTTTTTTATTTTTCAAAACTTTTGTTATACTGATTACTATTTTTGAGCAATTTGATCACTGTATCAAAATACCCCATGCCCCATGTAATGTATCCAACTGCCCCACTGGTGGGGCACATTGATACAAAATTTATTTTTTGCAAAAGTAGTTACATTTTAATTTTCATTAAGCTTATATTTTAGAATTGCTCTCATAAAATTGAGTTATTCTTAGATATTTTTAGAAAAAAAACTGAATAAGACATTTTTTCTACTCAAAAAATGAATTTTAATTTTGCAGCATTAAACTGCCCTACTTTCTCCTATACCTGATAGAATCATCTCAAAGGATTTCCCATTAAACCTCATTAAAATCGTAAATAAATAGAAAACCGTAATTGTGACAGAATAATGCGGTCAGTCACCGTTTGAAGGTAGCCATAAAAAATATGCGGTTTTGTTATGTTAATATTCCTCATCGAACTGGTTAGTGGTTTAATCTGGAGTAAACATTACACCAAGTAATTAGATAAAAACTGTTCAAGTTTAAAGGAAAAAATTAGATAGTTATAATAAATATTCTTATCAAAGAAACTTTTTCACTCATGTAATTATTTTACATATTATATTAGTGTGTAAAAAAATAATATTTGGCCTAGTAACTCCCCTCCTGAAACAAAATTGACCATGAGCTTTCTCTGGTATACGTCCCGTAATACATGAATTTTTTTTTAAAAGTGCTTATCTTTGAAAATTCCAGGTCATTTGATATTTTATTTGATCTATTAATGCCAATATGATTCTACGTACACAACGTGAACTGACACAATGACAACTCCCAAACAGACAGACAAAAAAATTTTGGTCAGTGGAAGCATCAGTTTTTCAAATCCGCTCCGACAAAAGGGAATAAATAATCCGTTCCACTTTCAAGCCGGTTTTTTCGGAAACTGAATACAATAGCAGTGAATGAAAATGAACTCGCATCGTAACAACGAGGTTTTCTTCTGAATTTTCAAGTTCAAATCAGAAACTAGGCTATTCCCCTCTTTGGCTATTCCTCATCTTCAATCCTCCCTAGTTCGCGCTTGAAGATTTCGCATCCCTTTTATTTTCATTCAACATGCTCTTGCTGAGTTAATTTTCTTTTTTTTCTGAAGGGGGAGATTTCACACCATTTTCTGATTTTTTTTATATTTATGATGATATTTTATACATCAAGTGTGTCTTCCCACATAATTAGGTAATATATAAAGTTGCTTGTCTAGATTCTTGGCATCTCCCAAAATCAAAAATTTTTAACTGTAAGGGGACATCCATAAATTATGTGAGGTGTTTTTTCGAAAATCTGGACCCCCCCCCCCTCCCCCCTTGGTGAGATTTAGTGAGATTTTTCTTTACCCCCCCTCCCCCCACGTGAGATTTACCTACAACTTTTAAAAATTATTTGCATTTTGTGCTTCATAGCACCCAATTAAGTTATAATTAAGTTAAAAAAAGTTGACGTGAGATTTTAATCGACCCCCCTCCCCTCCCCCCTTGGTGAGATTTTTCCAAACCCCTCCCCCCCTTTTTGACCTCACGTAATTTATGGATGACCCCTAATCTAACAGATGTAGACAAACTCGTGCTTATAGGTGGTAATAAATTAGATTAAAATCTACTCCTCAAAGTATATTGGAATATTTGGTTCACTTTTCTTTTCTTGTTTTCACTTTTCTTGTTTTTCGTGGTGCAAAGTTACAATCACTAGTAGTTACAAGAGAATTTTTGAAATAAAATGAATTTATTTTTGTCATTATAATTATATTCAGAGAAAAGTACGTACATCTATTAATATTTTAGAAAAAATTATTTAAAAAGAAAATTTATTGTTAAACCTAAAAGAGATATCCAAAGCCTCAAGGTGGGGCACTTTGGGACACTCAGGTATGGGGCACCTTGGGACATGTTAAAAGATACCTGAAACCTTTCACAAGTAACAAAATAAGTTTTTATTAAAATAAATAAATAATTTAAGAAAAAAGCAGATTTTAATTTAAAAATTGATGCAAAAATTTTTCTAAAAGTAAACCAAAAAGTCAGTGATTTATGCCATGACAAAAATGAGGAAATCGGTGAAAAATTTGGATTTAAAAATAAATAAGAATTATAATTTTTGTAATATTAATTAAAGTGTCCCAAGGTGGGCCACCAGTGGGGCACCCTGGGACATTAAAAGTTGTTTTTTAAATTTGTTGTTATGAATGGAGAATTGCAGCAAATCTTAAAATTCTAAATATTCAATTTTAATTTATTAAAAATTCTCTCCCGATTCCAAAAATACGCTTGTCTTTCCCCACAATTTTTTTAAGGTAATTATGACATATTTTAATACAGAAATCTGTTAACAATGCGACGTCACATGTGCCAGTGGAAATGTGGGAAACACCGTTTTCATCGATACACTAGTCTAAAAAAAACTAGTGCTCATTGTTTCAAAGCGGGATTATAGCAACAAGCGGAACAAAGCACATTTCACATCACAAGCTGTTTCAGCTCAGACACAAAAGAGGCTGTTTTTAATTGAAAATAACTTAAAATTTAGGGCTTTGAAAAGAAAATGAAAACATTTTTTGGAGGTTTTAGGCCATTCTGAACAGTGAACACATTAAGATTAAAAAAAATTTGACTGCAATTATCCATTCTCTAAAAAAGATATTTGGGTGGAAATTGTTTTATTAGGTTCGCAAAGGACCATATTTAATATATTAGCTGTGTTTGAATAAATACCACTGTATAATAAATAAAAATAAAAAATAGCTTAATAAAAAGTGTCCCAATGTGCTCACTCTCCCCTATTATAAGAAATTTATAAATTATAATTTTTAGTTTTCAATCTTTTAAACTATCCTTAAGAGCAGATCTAAAAAATAAACGGTTCATCAGCTTCTCGATAAGTATTAAATTATTTTTTCATGTTAATTTTTTTCTTTTAGATAGTTAAAAGTTTGAAATATTGAAAAAAATAATTTTAAATTTCTTCCTTTGTGAAAAATAAAATGCGCCAACTTTCTGTGTATTTTCAAAATACATAATATGTTATCCCACTTTCCCTTTCATTCAAGATTCAATTATTTACAAATTCCCCTATTCAATTTCCTCCGTCATGCTGGTTGAACATTCCAGTAGCGGAACGCTATCGAATAAAAACGTGTGAATGCTGCATAGAGCAAGAAATCACAAGTAATAGAAGAAGAATAAAACACAATATCATGCAAATTATTGTATAGTAAACATTTTAGAGCTTACTGGGATGTCCAACCATCAGCATGCCGACTGACATCGTGTAAATCGGGCGGAACTTACCGCTTTACTTGCATCTAAGATCTGAGTTGAGCTTCTTGAAACTATTTCAAAATTGGCCGAGATAATATTGTTTAACAAGCGAGTCAATCCTAATCAAAAATTGTTGGTAAAAAAGATAAACAACCCAAAAAATACTAGTTACTGGTTTCACCAAAGGTGTGTCTTCAATGAAGCTATGAGACGGAATGAAGCTCACTGGCCTGAATACAAAAATGTGAATGGAGGTGATAATTTGATTCGAAACAAGCGATGGGACTCTTTGCAAAAGAAGAATTAAATATTTTCTCTGCGTAAATCTCTCTCGTCTCAAGGATCCTAAACGATTCATAAAACTTAATCGTCATACCAAGCTAATTAGCAATGCTCATCACGCAAAAAAAAACTTTCACCGAGTTTTCCAACTTCCTCCTAGAACCTTCGATCTCCATAAAAACTGTTTTTTCATACGATATCTTTCGTCTGGATTCCTATTCTAATTACACCTGTTCTTGCAAAATGAAATTATCATCGACAACATTAACCTTGAAGACGGGGTCAATGTGAAAGATAATGTTGATATCTGGCTTATTTTTCGGTATCAATCGGGACTCCAAGTAGTATATAAAAGTTAGCTTAATTTTGCAGCTCATAATGAAAATTTATATTGATAGAAAAAACATTTACTATATATTGAGAAGGTCTCAGTAATATACCCTTCTCTCGGAGTCTCAATTTTTGGGACATTGAATTGTATATGTTACCGCTAAAGTTGATAATTAGTTAATCTGAAGAATACCTAGGTAAACTTAAGATTAACTGATTTCTGTCGTTAATGTGCGGATTTTTGAGTTTTTCGCATTTTACCTAGGGAATCTACACTATAACGGCCTCTTGATCGTTGAAGTTCAAAATAGTTTGTTTCGTTCAATACTTTCTGTTAAAATGTTGAGGTGCTTACTGCGCCATGCGCTTACCCCTGCGCAGTTGGGTTTCAATAGGTAGTTTGTTGTCATATTTGGTGTTTTGATTTCAAATTTAGTGCGTAGCACTGGTAGTTGTCATGTTGAATGTTAAAACAAAATAATACAAGCAAGTAAGTACTGTAAATTTACATGATTAAGTACAGTATATTACTACTAAAACGGGTATTTTGAAACAATTGTGTTGAAGCTCCGACTTCAGAGTGACAGAGATTTCTTTTAACGAAAGCAAATGTCCCAGCTGTTGAAATATCTTTTCAACAAACGTTAATTCAACAATCGCTGGAACCTGGGCAAGGGTTTAACATGTAATCGATCGCGAATCCTAGCAATAGTTCAGTGCAGGCTGCCAGCCGATTACACCGCGCTTTCATTAAGATTTGCTAGTTTAAGTGCTCATTGAAATACGCTGTCAAATCGAGATCGAAAACCACAATTGATACAAATCTCAGTTGGTACTTTAATATTCTATTATTATTATTGTTTTTATATTCTAGTTTTAAAATTGCTATTTCATTAATATTTTTGTGGGATTTGCGTGTTTTGTGTAATATGAAAAAAGTACCGATCCCCCTTTTTTGATTCGTCATTGTTACTGTTTACCCCCAAAACGAGTTTGGTTATAGTTAGGGCAGGGGGGTTTGGGGGGGCGGCAGCCCCCCCAACCTCCTTAAACTTTTTATAAAATAAAATAAAATTTTGTACTTTAACGGATCACCCTCGTTAATATGTAAAATAACTGATTACAGGTAGTATGCAGATTAACGAGTGTCTAGTCGGTAGGGTGCAGAATACCTAGGTAATTTCAAGATTACCTAGGTAATCTTAGAAATTGAAAAAAAATTCGCTCTTTAACGGATCACCCTCGTTAATCTGCAAATTACCTAGGTTATCTGTAAATTAACTGATTTCCGGACTTTAACTGTAACATATATACCAAACTTTTAATACGATTTTTATTTTTAGAACTAGGGAGCTACCGCCCCCTGCTCGCTATCGCTCACCAACCCCCGTAAACTTCTGACGCAAGAACCTTTTGGAATTGCTTCGCAATTCCCACAAATTCCAACTCGCTGAACTTAATAAACTTTACAAAACAATTTACAGAAAAAACGTCTGCCAACTTTCCAAAAATACGTCACCAAATCCTCTCCATGAATAAATCTCCCTTAAAAGTTTGAACATATATTAACCAGTTTGAATATATATTAACCCATTTGAATATATTTAAACGAAATGTTTTTAAAAATATTCATCTTAATTATTTTTAATCTATGATTATAAAAATAACTAATTATAATTGTTTATCAATATTGAGACCAAACAAAAACCATTATTTTAAAGTAACTCGTTTTAGGTAATGTTCAGAAAAACTAAGGTAAAATGAGAATTACCTAAGGTAAAGTACAAAATATTTCATACTTTACCTAGGAATTCCGAACATTACCAAATTCTGAACATTAACTGTAACATATATATACTCGTTAGTATAATATATATACAGGGTGGTTATAAAAAAAGTAACCCGACTTAAGGGCCTCTAGAGGCCAAACCGTTCATCGGAATTGAATGAAATTTTGGTGGAAGACGTTTTGAGGGATGGGAAAGAGAATGGTATGAGTTGGAGCAGTCTAACTTTATCAGTTACGGTTAAAGTGAAAAAATTTTGAAAAATCCCAATGTAACCCCCCTTTTTTATTAGCGCTATGTGATCCCCGATGTCTAAAAACACAAATAGAGTTGAAACGGCACCTCTAAGTTGTAAACTCGCTCCTAGAGAGGCAATTGAAAACAGCTATGAAACTGTTATTTTTGTAGCATCTAGACTAGTGAATTGTTAAGAAATTCTGACTAGTGAATCAAAAAATAACAATGAAGTCAGAATTTCTTAACAATTCACTAGTCTAGATGCTACAAAAATAACAGTTTCATAGCTGTTTTCAATTGCCTCTCTAGGAGCGAGTTTACAACTTAGAGGTGCCGTTTCAACTCTATTTGTGTTTTTAGACATCGGGGATCACATAGCGCTAATAAAAAAGGGGGGTTACATTGGGATTTTTCAAAATTTTTTTCACTTTAACCGTAACTGATAAAGTTAGACTGCTCCAACTCATGCCATTCTCTTTCCCATCCCTCAAAACGTCTTCCACCAAAATTTCATTCAATTCCGATGAACGGTTTGGCCTCTAGAGGCCCTTAAGTCGGGTTACTTTTTTTATAACCACCCTGTATATATAGTGTTTATCATTCATATATTTTTAAGACCAGACTTGTTAAACAATACCGGCAATTGAAAATAATACGAGACAAAACATCACTCTATGTTTACAATTAATTTCTATAAAATCAGACTAAAAATTATAAATATTGGACAAAAAGTATGAAATTTTAGTATAAAATGGCGCACATGTAAGTTTTTAGAATATGTTTTTATCAGTGTTTCAGTGATATTTCATCAAGAAAGTACTTTTTTAAAAGGTGAAAAAACATGTTTCATCTAAAAATATAGCGTCACTCGGTCGTTGTGATTGGATGCATAATAATTTGATTGACAGTACTTGCTTTGTAACTGCGACCTTATCCGTTATCTAAAAAAATGGAAATATTTTAAAATTGAGAATTTTTTGAAAAATCGAAGGCCCTACTCGGAAATCCGGAAAGAATCCCGACATTTTGATACCATATATATGTCATTCGGTTCAGTAATTAAAAAGCCTTTCTCTGGAAACCGTTCACCAAAACCTTTTTTTTAGAATAGGGAGATTATTTTTTCATTTTAATTGACTATTGATAAAAATATCAGTATAAGTTCTTATAAAAATTTTAAAAAATGTATTTAAATATGCAGTTTATACAATTGGATCAAATGGAAAATTTTGAGGAGAAATAATTATAATATCTTCAATTATCATCCTAGATTTTTTACAAATCATTCGCAGATTTATAATGAAAACCCGCATAACACTCATGAAGGCTCAATAGGTCTTATATACTTCTTATTTAAATAGTGCGCCTTACTTTTTTAATAAACCTCACCAATGTCATGTATGATGAGCTCAAACAACAGAAAGCAATAAAATTCTGATAATCATCAGTAAAGAAAATAAATCATAAGCATGTCCAAAGTTCGAGAAAGAAATACTAAAAGGATTTGGGATAATTTTATATTAAAACACTTGATATTCTTAAGAACCGATTAATTTTTCGCAATATAAAATTATCTTAAATAATCCAACTTCAACACTAGGAGTAAGATAGTCAGAAAACATCATGATAAGTTTATGACAGATCATTTATTCATATACCAAACCATATACAATTATAACGATTTTTGGATGTTAAAATAAATGGCAAAATAGTTCCACGTTTAAGCCAATTACTACAGAGAAATAATTTATTCAAACAGATCCAAACTTAAAATACTATAACTAGAAAACTTTTCATGAAATACTTCAGGTTTCGTGAAATCTTTAAAATAGTTCGAGAAGAGGAGAGGAAATGCGACACTTCTAAAAAAACATTAGGGGTCACCAGAGAAATTAAATAGGCTTGCGACACCCATGCTTCGGTAATGAATAAAACGGAATCAAAAGTATTCATGATAAAAAATGTTGAAGAGCGCAAGAAAAACACGATGCTGAAGAGCAACGGGATGCTAAGAAGCAAAGAAGTTACAGAGTGGTAACTCTGGCTATTCGGGAGAAAAGCGTATATTCTTGCTTTTGAATGCAACTTCTAAATACGAAAATTAAATGAAGATATTGTACTGAGGAGTAGCTTATCACAGTTGCAAGTCTGATTATGTGGTAAAACCAGTTTTACAGAGACTGATGTTCTAGTGTTTTCTTTTCCGCAGCAAATATATTATTGTGGTAAAACAGCATTTACAGAGCGGGATTTTTTCTCGACATTCTTTTATGCGGTAAAACTTTGTTTATCCGGCCCTCGTTGATTCGGATCAGATTCGTAGAAACTTTTCAACCATCATTTTAACAAGGCGTACAACTTCGGAACAACAACACTCTGAATTTCCCCATTTAAGAAAACTTTCCTCTATATTCGGAATACCGTCTTTGTTATGTTGTTTCAAAATAGATTGCTTTCGTAATTTCGTAAGCATTATGAGGAGAACGGTAATTAGAAGTTCTCACGCTAGTCCAGGATGTTGGTTAATAAAGTCGATAAATGCTTATTAAACTTTATCTCATAGTAAAAAAGAACTTTTCAGGAAAAGGTGAGTTACTTAACAAACTGACGTCAAACCCAAATGAATTTTCTTTATTTTGATCCAAACTCATCATTCAGTTTTTAAAGTACAGCATTACAAGTCTATCTTTATAATTATTATCCGATAGCGTTATGGTTTTTGTCTCGGGGCCATTCAAATATTACGTATTTTATGGTAACTGTTAGCAAAAATAAGTAAATCCCGTCCCCTCTTAAAATTTCGTGAGCAAACTGCCAAACCTTCCGCCCCTAACCACTCTAAATTTTTTGTATTTAATTTATTATTAATTTATGAAAATTTTGAAAATGAGGAGTTTTTAATGATTTATGTAAGCATAATTTATATCCCCTCCCTCTAAGGTGCTTACGTAATATTTGAATGGCCCCCACTTGAAAATTTTAAAAATCACTAGGGATTGAAAAGGTAAACTTAAACTTAACAAGGTATTTACATAAAGCTTTAACCCGTTTAATAAGCCCTGAAAAAGAATACATTTACACAAAATACAGTGCGATTAGGAAAGTAAAAATATTGTCGTGTCGTAAAATAATTACCGAGGGTTGCGTTTTTTTAATTAATAGATATAATTGCAAGTGCATTAAATGCTAATTTTAATGTAATTTTAAATAGTAAAAGCTTAAAAAATCGACTGAAGTTAAGTGTATTTTAGTTCTTAAGATAATTATTATATTTTATAGGTAAACAAATTCACAAAATGAGAATGATAGTACGAAAATTGTTTCATATCTTTGTGTCAGACGACATACGATATATATTTCATATTCTATTCATAATTCTAGGTGAAAAATGTTATTAGAAATTCAAGTTCCGTACATTTTATAAATGGGTATTTTTGATTTGTCAACTCAGTTTTAAGGTTAGGTATTTGTGCAAAATAGAATTTTTTAATGACACGAAAAATTTGTAATTTTAAAAGAAAACACAATATTTAGACTTTAAGGAACTGTGGAAGTTTCTTCTGCTGACAAGTACAAGAACATGGGTATAACCTCTTCACACCCCAGTTCCACCGTGGTGGACCTTTGCTTACCCCCTCAAAAACAAACTTTTTACTGAAATTTATCAGCTAAAAGCTGAAATATGTATTATTTGATGTTTTTACTTTCTATTTCAATCGAGAGATGGCGCTTTAAAACAATATTTTGCGCACAGAACATATTTAAAAAGAGGATTTTGGAAAAAATTGCGCCCTATCTAAAACTTGGGAATATTAATTAATTTAAACCTAAATTAATTTATTTATGAGACTTAATTTGACTAGTTTTATTAATTAGTATCCTTTCAAGTAGAATAAAACAGTTTGTAAAGAAATCCAACAAATTTTGAGTTTTGGAGAGCAAGATATAGAGAGGTCCACCAGGGTGGAACTCGGTTCTTAACGATGGTAATTGTGAAGGAGTAAAAATTAATAAAAAACGGGAAAATTAACTATTTTGAGAATTTAAAACACTTATTTTATAATTTAAATGATAATTATTATTTTTGTCATTTAAAAATTTAAATTTCATATGGAAAAAACAAATTTAAAAATTTTTTTTTTCAAAATTTTTTTAATTTTTCAAAATTTTTTAAAATAAATTCTGTAAAACTCAAAATGAGTACTATCTTCTACAGTATAAATGTAAATTTACTTTGATTATTGCATAAAAATGTTAAAAACATGCACAAAAAGTTTCCTATGCCAATAAAAATGAATTTTTGAATTTTTAAAAAATTAAATTTTCTAAAAAATTCTTTATTTTAAAAAGAAAATTAAGTTACAACCTTCAAATAACCTACTATGACAAAAAAATTATAAATAATTCATATATTTAAATTATAATTATAGAAAGTAACAATTTTATACCATAGGAATTGTGTCATGTTTTACTACGTTGAGAACTGAGGTCCACCAGGGTGGACCTTAAATTGTAAGCCCCCTGAAAAACATTTTCTTGAAATGAAGATTTTTATGAACTTTGTGAAGCATTTTAATACTATTTTAAGAAAAAAATTTGAGTTGAAAGAATTTTTTTATACCTCGGGTCTGAAGAGGATAAGGTCTAGTTGCATGCATAAGAGTAAGAAATTCTCGTAATTTTATAATTAAAAAACTTTAAAACTTTCCTTAAAATATTACTTAAAATAATTTTTAAAGTGCAGTTTTTACTATCATAATTTTTTCCAAAGAAATTGTATTTCTTTACAATAGGTCATTACTAAAAGGGGATTATATTAAGTATCATTTGGAATAGTTTAATTTGAAGCACAAAAAGTCTTATAAAATAACACCCACTACTGTATAAAAAATAAATTAATTGATAATGATACTTTTATTGATGTAATTAGGGGTAAATGATAATAATTAGTTGATAGAGAAATTTAAAAAATCATGAGATTTCTTTTTGTTAAATAATCACATGATCAGTCAAGGGCATTCCAGAAAAATCTTTGGAATGAGATATCACGACTTAACCCTACAGTGCACACTGATGCCATTTGGCAACACGACATTTTTCCCCATTCCTACTCGAACTTTCATTTCCAAAACGGCAACAACATGCAATAAGTACAATAGATATAACATTTCATCGTATTAGCACTTGAGACTGCCAGTAGATCACAGCAGGGGCACTATTTTGAGACATTTGTTAGTGGCTAGTGAGACGAAAGTCAAGACACTGAAAACGCCAAAATAAAAGGACCATATAAATTAAAATGAAAAAATTTTTCAGCTTGAAAAAAAAATGTTTTGAAAAGATAAGTTGTTTTTTTATATTTTTAGAGCATTTGGTTTTATTTCACTTCACAATTAATTTCACAAGAGACACAAATTAATTTCTCAAGGACACAGTTTTTTGCAAATAAAAAGTAGAAAAAAATTAAATTAATTTTTTTTAGTATTTTTTTACTAATTTACACCATAATAGAAGTCACATAAATGATTTTCAAGTGATTTTAAAAAATCATGCATTGTAAGGTTAAGTGTTTATTTTCTGCGGTCATGATGGAAATTTTCAAACGATGGTGGATATAGGGGAAAACGGGGCAATTTGATACAAGGGGCACTTTGATACAATTTTAATATCTCAAAAACTATCAAGGTTATTTAGGTCGTGTTTTAACGAAAAGTTGCCTTTATATGCCCAAGCATTACTTATGAAACCGTTAAGCTCTTTCATAAGTCTATAAATATTAGTGAAAGAAACTAAATTTTTTTCGTCGAAATTTTCCAAATGTAAATTTTTAAGTAAAATGCAAAATCTTCCTGGCGCTATTCTACTTGGAATACAGAGATCTGTAAATTCAGAAAACAAGTTTTACCCTTTTTACCAATAGGGTCCTTAAATTCCTTAAATTTTAAATAACCTTTGCCAATTTTTTGAAATAAAGGTTTTTGTTCAAAAACAACAAATGGGGCTAATTGATACACATAAAAGTTGCCGTATTTTGCGTTGGGATATAAATATCTCTCATCAATTTTTTTTTAAAAAAAGTTAAGGGTAAGTTAGATCTACACTACAGTGAAGGATATTTGCGTCACTTTTTGCGTATTTTGGTTTTTTAAGTGTTTGAGATCGGTAACTGCTTGCATTGGTAGCTATGTGCATTTATAAAAGAAAATGCAGTTGATAAATACATGACCAAACGATGGAATCAGGGACTCTGAAGCATCTCAGAAGTTCTCATACATGTAACAAAAAACTCTATTTAAAAAACAGTGACAAAGTAGTACTATAAATGGCCAAATCTGACCATTTTTCAAATTCTATAATTATTTTAATTTCTGAACGTTTATGGAAAAATTATGCTTGAAAAAAATGTGTTAAAAATATGCTTCAGATACAACTCAATAAAAGTAAATTATTTATTTTTTAAGACTTTTGTTATATTAATTGCTATTTTTGAGCAATTTGATCACTGTATCAAAATACCTCATGTAATGTATCCAATTACCCCACTGGTGGGGCACATAGATACAAAATTGATTTTTTATAAAAGTCGTTATATTTTAATTTTCACCCCTTAAACTTAAATTTTTTCTAATTGATTTCATAAAATTAAGTCATTCTTAGATATTTTTAGAAAAAAAATATCTGAATAAGTCATTTTTCATCTCGAAAATGGATTTGAATTTTGCTGTATCAAACTGCCCTACTTTCCCCTATGCACTCCGATACCCTGCCCCTGTGACCAGTGGAAATCATATGAAATTATCCTACTTTTATTTCCTTAACGCACGCACCTCTACGCGTTGGTTGTATGAACCTTTTTTAAAATTACGAAAAAGAATGGATTTTCAAGATTTCCCTTATAATAGCAGAGTTGAAATGTTATTCAGTTTTCCGTATGATTTTTAGATTTTCCAAATTTGTAAACACTTCCATCCATCTCAGAGAACACCAACTGATGATACTTCTAACTGAAACTGTAATTGTAGTATAATACATTACCCAAATTAAGAAAAGTGGGAATCTGGACTTACGTGCAGTTTCATGGATAAGGTTTCAGAGGTCTTTGCGAATCAGCGTTTGCTCCCAGAATGCAAATACTAATTCCCTTAAGGGTCCATCAAAGAACACAGAATCTCATAAACATCTTAGATTATGATCTTTTAACCAACCCAATGTCACTGGGTGTTGAAAAACAATAATAAAGCGATAAAAGAGGTATTATTGGAAGATCCAGGTGATCAATTTTCAAGTATTTTATGACCCAATTTTTAGCAGAGGCTCATATTGACTCAACTGGTGCATTAAGACCACGTTGGCAGTGTGTCCAGATGTTTTCCTTTAGTGTGATGAGATCTATATCCTAGAGGGTTACTAGTCATTTTTTCATTCAAAAAGTCAAGAACAAATACAGCGTTCGAAATTGCGGTGGTCTGCTGGTCTGAGACCACTGAAAAACTGCTCGGACCACAATATGGTCAGAATATCACTGGTCCGCCGGATCAGTGGGAAAAATTTCCCAGTCTCTAGTTCTAGGCGCATTCTTTTTTTCTGCGAAACTTAGAAGTTTTATGTTATTTTGTACAATATTAACATTTAATATAGAAACGTACTTATTAAATAAGGTATTTTCTAAATTGCTTGTTTATTTTAGTTAGTTTGTTGTTTAGTTTAGTTGTTTTAATTAATTGCTGGCATTCACACACTTTGAATGCAAAAATTACTTTAAAAAATTTAAATATTTTTTTTTAATTTGACGGACGAGTCATTTTGGTTTGAGGACCAGTAAAAATACGTTATTTTCATCTAAAGCAGTGTTTCCCAACGTGGGGCCCACGCCCCACCGGGGGCAATATCATTTTCTAGCGGGGCAATTTGAA
The DNA here is from genome assembly GCA_024610705.1 of Tetragnatha versicolor. Lineage (NCBI taxonomy): Eukaryota > Metazoa > Arthropoda > Arachnida > Araneae > Tetragnathidae > Tetragnatha > Tetragnatha versicolor. The sequence continues at coordinate 11,696,442 of JANDEH010000008.1, read as the reverse complement.
ACTTTTCAACCAAATTGCTCCCCAGGCCTGGAGGAATCCAGGGGAAAATTTTAAAAAACTTTTTTATAAAGAAGTTTATCAAAATCTGATCCCATTATCCTGTCTGAGAATGAATGTCTGAAATCTGGACCAGTAGGAGAGAGTGGGGCTATTTCGCACATGGGGCACATTCGGACAGACGGCATTTCCCCTAGTAATTATTAATTTAAAAATCTGAAAAAAATACCAGTATATGGATGCATGACTACCACCTCCTGCATGAATTTTCAAAGCCCTGAGCCATTTTGTTGTATACGTACTAGAAATTTGCTAGCGTTAGAAGCAGCAAAGTAAATTTTCTTGTCATTTGGTTGGCGTAAAATATCAATCAAAAATAACTCTCAAGTTGATATTCAGCATTTTATTCAGTTGAGGCACTACTAAAGTAAGTTTCTAGAAAGGTTTTGTTTCCCTGCTTTAATTATAAATATCTTGTTGGGACGTGGTAAGCTTGAACTGGTAGATGGGGCACATTCGTACACCAAAAGATGGGGCAGATTCGGACAGTGCGAATGTGCCTCATCTTTCCCATTTTTGATTATGAAAGTGATTTATATGTTTATAAGTGCAGTATATTTAATAATTTGAAGTTTAATTGTTTTTTATTGTAATTGTTTCAAAATTTGGTGATAATAGAAAATAACATCTTAAAGAAAGCTTCAGTTTTAAGGAATTTAGACCCAGATTTAAACATTGAAGAAATAATGTCCCTGATAATTGTTTAATACCAATTGATTTGGACTTAGGTGATTTTATTCCAGTAGAATTTTGCTACTAAAAAGAAATATTTGTTATGTTGGTCAAATAGAAAATTTGGAGTTGAATGGTGCTTATTTAAAATTAATGATGAAAAACTTTAAAATTAATGACGAAACTTTTATTTTCCCAGTAAGAAATGATTCAACATTCATACAAAAAGATAATATCGTATTACAAGTTCCCCGACCGTCAGTTTCAGGTGTTAATAAGCGAAATGTTGGTTCACTTTTCTTTTCGAATAAAACCTAACCGTTAAAATATTGGTTAAACTTTTTCTAACTAATTATATTATGTTAAGTATGTCAATGTGCAATATAATCTTCATTACTACAATTGTTTTCCTCATCAAAAACTTAGATGTTCAATATTTTCTGAAGCTGTTTTCTTTTTGTAAAAAAAATCTTCAATTTAGAGGAAAAATATGTAAAATTGCCAAATATTTTGTTTAATTATCCTTACTTTAAAGTGCCATAAACTTTTTAGTTCGTAAAAATAATTATTGTATATTTTTTGCATGTGTACGAATGTGCCCCACACGTGTGCAGAACTGCCCCACCCATGGGGCACATTCGCACGAAATTTCTCGTTTTTTAGATTGATGATATAGGTTAGAAATTCTAGATGAATGCGACAAATTATCGTTCTAAAATATCGGGAAAGGTCTTAACTTTCATTTGAATCCGAGTTTGTTTCAATATCTCATCTAGATCCAGAGAAATATCCCGAAATGCACTTTTTGTGCGAATGTGCCCCGTTCTCCCCTATGTTTCAAAACCAAGTTGAAACCCTGTATTAAGAGTCTAATTTCCAAACCTTTTCTAGGAATGTCCCAAGATCTCTGTTTTTAGAACACTTACATTTGAAACTTTTTTACATTAGGTTCTTAAAAATGCAAATCTTACCTAAAAATTTTTATATCCATAATTTCCCAACTAGGGGTACCAAACTTGTTAAAACCTGCTTCCTAGAGTTAAATTTCCGGAAATTTGCTGGGGGAGGACCCCCAGACCCCCCTTGGTACTTAGAACTTAATTGATCATAACTTTATTTAATTCTTTAGCATGAAAATTCTACCTAAAAATTTTCTGAAAAGCTTCATTGGACTTATTAAGTATACAAAGGGAGGTGCTAAGAAATAATGATGACGCCCTCTCAAAATATATTTCTATATTTGCCACTGAGACCGGGGGGGGCATGGAAAATTTAGAATGGCTTTGGTGGACCGAAAAAGGTTGGGAAACACTGATCTAAAGAACATAAGTAGTACCTTAAATTTGTAGAATTTTTGTTATACCATAGGATCTAAACTAATTTCCATCCATTAAATAACTACTTCTTTATGGAGTAGTTAGAGGAGCAGTAAAATAATTTTTTTGCGAGTACATGGAAGGATTCCAGAATAATACTCAAGTAACTAACCAAACTCCGTGTCAATAAATTGTTCTTTACAAAAGTAACATCTTGGTCAAAATAATTTTCTTAGTTCAATTCGCCTTTAAAAGTTTTTCTGGTTCTATATAATTGACATTCAATTAATCTTCATCCCTACTACTTATCATTTAATATAGTTTTTATGATAAGGGATTCACAATGGCGATCTACAGGTAAAGAAGGAGGAAACAAACTGAGGAAGAAAACCACATATTTCTCTTTTCTCCGTCCTTGTTAAACAGAGGACATAAATTGTGCCGAATAAAAGCATATCGTAAACCGACCTTGGAGGACATAAAACACAGGGAAAATGTACCCGAAAGGTGATCTAATTGAAAAACAAAGTAAGATCAATTCTGAGCTGTGCCGTCCATTCCCATTTTCAAAAGCCATAAAAAGTTTTAACGCACCTTACACAGGTGAGGACTGAATGTCAGAACGCAACTTCCTCATCTTATACGCAATATTCGCAGTTTGTCCACTGAAGTATGTCAAAAGAAAAAAATTCGTAATATGTAGTGAAGTATATTGAAGTACAGGACACGATTTCTAAGGTAGATCTTTCTTGAAAAAGAGTATGAGTCTTTTAAAATCTTGTCTTTAGTTTCCCAAGAATCATGGACAGTATGTCAATATTGTCTGATTTTAAAGAGTATGTCTAAAATTATGTTAAAATCTATAATGACTTCTATACAGGGTGTATCTGAAATGGTGCAACAAACTTTCAGGGATAATAGTACTCATCAAGACGAACAAGAATCGGTATAGAAAGGGGGTCCCAGACCAAATCCCAGGGAGTTAAAAATGGAGCGACACCCCAAAAAATCATTGAAAAACTCAATTTGTAAAAGAACTACTATTGATAAAAACTTATATGGTCTCAAAAATTGTGGTTAAATATGATCTTTAAAATTACCTCAAAAGTCGTCACTTTAAGATTTGTTTTATTATGAAAAAAGTTAAAAACACAAAAAATGTGAAAACTCTGCCAAAACCTTATTTTGTATTTCGAAATCCTTTCTTTTGATTTGATAATCTGAAAGATCATAGTTGAAAACCCTTAAGTCCAAAGTTTCACGTAAATACAATCAATATTAAACGCTTGAGATCCTTTTAAAGTTTGTTTTTTGGGTGCGCAAGCAGTTTTTTAGAGCTGTTTCCAGAACGGCTGTTAGCGCACGCACAAAAAACAAACTTTAACAGGAGCCTTTACTATATTTACAATAAAATATAAACTCGCTTTCGGAAATTTTGAACTTTTGCATTTATTTTTTACAATAATTATTATTTTTTATATCTTTTTGCAGGTATGTTTTTAAGGTAGTAAAATGTAACTTTTTATTTCATAATGCCAAAACGCAAAAAAACTAGATAACAGGGGTGAATATTTTAGAAATAAAGATAAAAATTGAAAATGTTAAAAGTCTAGACATTCGTGTCATTGCTATGAAACTGATACAACTTCGAAGTTTGTTTGTTTTAATGAAGATAAAATTCTAAATTTTCGCGATGTTTACGATAATTACTACATTTTTCACAGCCAATCGATAAAAATCATTACAAATTTTAAGACAGTTAAATTTATTCCTGAGATGTCTCAGTGCTTCTTAATGAATCTGTGAAAAAACATTACCTTGATGGGGAAATAGTAAAAGAATGTTTACATTGCTCTGCTGTTAATTTTATTGGAATTATAGGGCAATCCTCCAATTCATGTTACCATAGAGCAGGGATGGCCAACCCGCGGCACGCGTGCCACTAAGTGGCACTCGAAGACAGTGGCGGATCTACGGGGGGGGCTTTCGGGCTGAAGCCCCCCCCCAAAAACGTCAAATATTTTACTAAGTTTGTCAAAACGCAAAAATCTATATCCGAAATTCGGATGAGGCGTACAAAAACGAGTTGAAAAAGTGGTTTTTTTTACTTAAATTTACAAAAATTTTCTGGGGGAGGAACCCCAGACCCCCCTTTTAGTGGTTTGAGTAGGATAATTCACTACCTTTTCCGTATTACCATTAACAAGAAGATTCAATTGCATTATGAAATTTCTAAGCCCCCCCAAAACCAAATCATGGATCCGCCACTGCTCGAAGATATTGAAAAAATTGGGAAAATAACAATGTGACAACATCAATGAGGTTTCAATGCTCCCTCAATCTCCTCTTAACTTAGTTTTCTGAGAACATAATTATATTTTTACGGTTTTACAATAACTTTGAATAAAATCTTAAACTATAAAATTTCATGTGGGCTAAATCTTTTTTTCTGTGCTTAAAATATGCCCCAATTATTCTAATTTTCTAATTAATTTTAGAACCAGCTTTATAACAGATAGCTTAAAAACTTGAATGGTTCCCTTTTCATTGAGACCCTACTAAACTTTTTCAAAAATTATTGGTTTTAGTTATTTTCAAAGCACGTTAAAAGTCCGTTTTTAATAAATTTCAAAAAATTCCTCCCTTTATATTACTTTAAAATATACACAACGCAGATTTGCTTAAAATTCCCACAATCTTTCTATAAACGATTAGTTCTTTATTTTTCGGTACTTTGAAAGTGGCAGGAATAATTTTTGCTTCCTAAATAGTGGCACGCTTCCGAAAAAGGTTGGCCACCCCTGCCATAGAGGAACTGTTGAAATTCCGCCACTGAATAAATATCCGTCATTTTTGAAAGAATACCCCGGAGAAGTACTACCCCTGCTTTAAGAATGTTTTATAAAGTAAGTGCAGTGAGCTGGGTTTTGTGAGGATTGCGAAAATTTCTGCGCAAGCATTTAACGGGGGTTGGCGAGCGATAGCGAGCAGGGGGCGGGAGCCCCCTAGTAGTTTAAACAATAAACGTTTTCAGTCACGTGTTTTTTTCTCGACTTTTAAATTAAAATATTTAATTACCTGTACATTTTTTTGAAAAACTGACTAGATGTTTCATTTTACCACACAAAAAACCATACGGAACACTTGTTTGTTTTTGAAAATCTGACACATGCAACTTCCTTATTGTCCCATCAGCAGATAATTTATTCACTTTTTGTGTACATTTTTGTTACTAGAATTTTCATGTTCCTTTTTGATTTTTAAGAAAACTTAAATACTAATTATCTACAAATAAATATATAATAAACTGGAAAGTAAGTGAAATTCTTGAAGCAAAATTTGGTATTACTTTGATATGTTGTTAACATAAAAGTTATAAATATTTTGGAACTGACTGTTATGAGTAATATTATATAGAGTAAAAATAATTTATACTAATTGTATTATCAAACAATTAAAGACAAATTACTAAGGCATAAGTAAAGAATACTTTCCAGGAATTACCCCGAGCAAATTTGAACACCCCCGATCAATTGTTTGAAATAGTTTTGAAAGGTATCCCATGTAATTTTTTCAGTAGCTCAAATACTTTTTAAAAATAATTTTTATCAGTGCAAATACTTAGTAAATTTAAATTAAGAAATGAATCTTTAAGATGATAGTTTAGGGTTGGTACTTATATGACTTTTTTCATTTAGCTAAAAAATTCTTTTAAATATGAAAATATCAGTGTCCGGGGATTAACCCGGTCGACCATTTATGGTTTTTAACAATAACACACCCTTAAATATTGTAACTGAGACAGTGACGAAAAAAACAAAATAAGTCCCCCTAAAAATATTTATTTTTAAGAAAATATAAAAATTATTTTTTTCTATTAATTATAATTATTTCTCGATATTACAAAACATAAATTCTAAAAACTGTGCTTTATCTCTGAGTTTTAAAATCTTATTACAAAGTTATAGAAAGAGAAACTTAGACCATTTTTAAAAACTGTTTTGCATTATCAACTCTTCTGCTATATGTATTTCCCCTTTTAACTTATTTTTTTAACAAAGCGTGATGGTGTAAATAAAATCTGTATGTAAATATATGTTAAAATACAAAAAATGTGAATAAAAACAGAAAAAGTTGTCAAATGAGAAGGGTCTTGATCGCTCAAAAAATCATTTGAACCTTACAATAATTGCGAATACAGCCTAGCTAATTTAAGAAAACTAAAAGCTCCTTGATCTTTTCCTTTTGCTCTTGAATTTTCTTATGAAAGTTTATAGCAGTTAAATTATTTGTATATATATTAGACAAATTATACAATTCTCTTAAATTGAAATTTGCTTCAATGTTTCATTTGCATATCAGTATTCAAAAATATCTTTCTCTTCAAATCATACAAAATACAAAGCTCAAGATTCAGAAATTAATAAAGTTGACCAGATATCAGACGAAAAGTAAAATTCAGATTTTCTGCATGAAATGGGCAAAACTAGATGAGTTAATTGAGATTAAAATGAAAAAACTTATTTCGCAGAATAATGCGAATGGGTATCAACTATGGAATCTGAAATTGAAAACTGAACAAAAGAAAACCAATAGAGCATAAAATAATCCTATACTGGTCTTTCCAATTCAAAAGGAATAAATTTCAAAATAATTTCGTTTAGGTACCGTTATTTTCAATGCTTCCAAACAATTGAAGGAAAAGTTAGATGAGATTGAAATTTATTCACGAATTGATAATCTTTACGGACTATTTAACAAAGATTATTTTCATTCAAAGATTATTTTAAAAATATACCTTTTTATATAAAAGATATTTTACTGATGGATAAGTTATCTCATCTTATTTTAAAGAAACATAGTAAATACACTTAATTTTTTAAGGAAAGGAGATAGAGGGAGTCGATCTCCTGCCTGGCAACGTGATAACCTCGTGTTTAAAAGTCGGAACTTGAGATTTTACACTTTCTAATTTAAATTCAGGCTTAATAATATGTGTGTGCAGGACTTTTGTCGTACAGTGAATTTGTAACCATTAAATTTCAACAACAACTGAAAAATTACTAAAAATGACTTACAATTAAATTCTTTGCTTCGAATTTTTTGAATTTTCCTCTTAAAATTGGCTATTAATTTCCCCCTCATTATAAACCAATTCAGGGCAAGAATGAATACAATCGGAAGCTTGATTTTAAGTCGCTATGCTTAAAAACCCAATCCAAGAGGGCGGTAGTTTTTCAAAATGGCTGATTTTCCCAAGATAGATTTTTTTAGGAATTTTAGGATATCAATCAAAGCACTATTCTCTACATTTTAACCAATTTTCAGCTTGTTATATTGAATCTCCACAGGTCAATGTCTAAATTTGCTTCAACTATTCACTTGTTTCATCAGTTTAAACAGAGGGGTTAAGTTAATCTTACGGATAATCCTTCAGATTATTACGTGTTTAATTAGTAAATAAATTTATCGTGAAATGTTTTACCATGGTTATATTTGTAAGAATATAACCTTCTTGCACGGAGTAAGTGAAGTAAGAAGTTGTAAAAGTCTTGCACGGATGATTTTATTCTTAATATAACCTTGTTAACCATAACCTTTTTTTAATCGCAGAGTTAATTAGACAACATTAAATTCAATATTATTCACTGAAACCTTTCAAGGTATATGTATAACAATAATTTAAACGAAAATTCAAAAACTTTGTTGTGTAACTGTTTTTTGGATTTAGATAGGTACTGAATTTTTAAGAATAGCCTCACACTTTTTTACTGTTTTCATCAGAAGAAAATAACAGCTTACTATTTGGGGTAGAAACTGCAACGTTTTATTTAGTAAGTACACTGAAACATATTTGCTTAAATTTGTTGTCAAACATTAAATAAGTAAGAAGCGCTTTATTAAGAATTCAATGTAATCATTTTTTAATGAAAACATTTGAAAGTTGATGTTTGAGAAAAGGACAACGCAGTATTAGGTCAACCGGAAAGTTTTGTTGCTTCATGGAGCGTCATCTGTATACAATGTATTTTTTGGTACTTTTCCATTACGATAAACCAGTAAGATACTTCAACTTCTATCTAAAGCCAATTTGGCGAATTTCGGCTCTTTTTTAGTTGGCTAACTTTTTGAGCTTTACTTAAATCTACAATTAATAAGAATTTGTTTACTTATAGTTGCCATCTATAAAAAACTTATAAAACTAAAATGAGGAAGTTGCATGATTTTTTTTTATTTTTTTAATCGATTCCTCTTGCAAAAATAAGAAACTACCCAAAATTTGAGGCCGATCGAGAAATTTTTTGATTGCCAAAAAAATTAACAAAAATCCCCTTTTTAAAAGCGCGCGAAAACGCCAAGAGTTTGGATGTGACGTCATCTTATACTAAACATTGTTGTAAAGCAATGGAGTTGATGGTATTATTGTTGACGTCATCTTATAGTTTAAACAATAAACGTTTTCAGTCACGTGTTTTTTTCTCGACTTTTAAATTAAAATATTTAATTACCTGTACATTTTTTTGAAAAACTGACTGGATATTTCATTTTACCATACAAAAAACCATACGGAACACTTGTTTGTTTTTGAAAATCTGACACATGCAACTTCCTTATTCCAATGAATTTAACTTTTAATTAAAGTAATATTTAAATTGTATGGATGATATTTTATATTTCATACATTGAAATTCTTGAAGAGCGGCTGTGGAATTCTCAGAGATCTTGATTGCAGTAAATGCTCTTCCGGATTTTTCTTAATTGAAGGTTAGGGGTAGTAATCCGACAATTTAATATGAATGGATGAGATAGAACTCTCTGGATTCCTCATAAACTTTTTTATTCTAAATTAGATTTCCCCCATGACATGTTAGAATAACTTTAAAATTTAATTGTTTGAAGGAAGTAGCTAGTTAATTGTAATTTAAAAAATCTTAATTTTAAGAAAAGTACTAAGTTTTAAGCTGAAAATAAACGATGTAACAAGTTATCATAGGTTTGAGGAAAGTCCATGTGGAGTGGAGATTAATCTCAAAAACAGGCCAAGACGCCAAATTGACTTTTGATAAAGTTACAGTTTAAAATATCTTAAAAATATCTGTGCTATAAAATTATAGTCTAAGAGAGGATGTCCCTAATCTTACTTTTTTCATGCAATTTTGCACACTTATACTCAATAAAAATTAATAATTAAATGTTGAAATTTGAAGTTAAACTACTAATTGAATGTTAAATTTTAAAGTCAAATTATAATTTGCCTTTAAAATTTAACATTCAATTAAATTAAATTCATTCAATTAACATTCAATCAAAATTTACTCAAAATTCGTAATAAGTCATGACGGTTACAAGATGATTTATACATAGCGCATATATGGTTTTAAGATGAAAGCATATGAAAATGAGTGATCTTTAAATATAGATTGTTAAACATTAAATGAACATAAGAACTAAAAACATTGAACTTAAAATGACTCTACTCACCGTTTAAAAACGTTTTAACAGCTCTATAGTCAACCAAAACACTTCAATGAAAACCCAAAACAGGAATACCCATAAAACAAGACACTCGTCCCCTATTTATAAGCGTGGTTCCCTTAATGACACCGCTGACATATTATTGTACTTCGGTCCTTTTTTAATGAGAAAGGGGCATCGGCAGGACAGTTTACTTACTTGGACTTGAACTGATAAGGTGTTGCACGTTCCAATACGCCCTCAAGTTTATCGAACTCCCAAGGCCGTAAAGGGTTGTTGGAACCAGACAATCGAGAATGTGTACGTGAATCAGCGGATTTTAAGGGTTCTGATGTTTATTTCGAGTTGGATAGGTGGCATCAAAGGGTCGCCAAGTTGATGAGGTGTAAATGTGGTTCATTTAACACATTAACGAATTATGTATATTCGACACTTAGCTCATCTAAAGCTAAAATATCCTTCCCCTCATGGATATCTCTTTAAATTTACCGAGACTGAATATAAACTCAGAAAATTTTCTTTTTTTAAATATAGAAAACGACTGAAGCTACCCTTTATCCCCCAAAATACCGATATCATCCTATAAAATCTTTTTCGTTTGCATCAGTTAGGCTGAGCGCGCACTGGAGACTTTTGTCTCGGAGACTTAAAACACTAGTCACTCGAGAGCAATGCATTTCTATGAGGAAATTCTTGGCCTAGTGATCTAGCGACGAGACCAAGATCACTAGACCAAGAATTTCTTCATAGAAATGCATTGCTCTCGAGTGACTAGTGTTTTAAGTCTCCGAGACAAAAGTTTCCAGTGCGCGCTCAGCCTTACTCAACTGAAGGTATTCAACATTGTTTTAAATTTTCCCTCAAGCTGTTAGTTAGGATGTCTAAATATTTGATTTCTAAAAATATTTCCCCATTATTGGTTACATTCCATTGTATAAAATATATCTGTTACGGGGAAAGTGATAAATCAGGCATTATTAATAATGCCCGAAGTGTGGCGGGTAATGTGATAAATTCAATGGTATCTATCAATGAGAGTATTTATCACATTGACCGTAACATATCCATCAAAAATAGGTATTTTTAATGAGACATAGAATAGAGATAAACCAAAAATAACTACACCCAAAATTAGTAAATAATCTTATATTTTGTATAATACAGTGAAATCCCGTTTTAACGAATACCGATACAACGAAAATCCCGTTATTACGAAAGTCCAGAACGTCCCCAATCGTTTTTATTTGCATTAGCAATAGTACGGTTACAACGAAATTTCCGTTACAGCGAAGAAATTTTACGGTCCCGTGAAGTTTGTTATAACGGGATTTTACTGTAGTTTAATTTAATTCTCATCAGGAAAATTCAAATTTTTATTAATATGAAGAGAATAACGCAATATTTTGGAACCAAAAATGTATTAAAAATGAAGTGTTATTTTCTAATACATATTATCAATTGGAAATTTACTCATACTATGATATCTTTACATTTTTTTCACACTTATTCTTGAATTATGAACTAATTTTCACTATGCACAAATATGGGATTGATTTATTCTTAAACGTAATCGGTTTAATGTTATTAAACCATCTAACATTACATTTGTACATAAGCTAGCCGATCTTGTACATTTAGACATCTACTTTATTTTGTTGTAACTAACAACATACTTAGTTTTATTAAATAGTTTTTTATTAGAAAGTATGTGCACGTTTTCTTTCTACCCCCACAAGGTTTTCAAAAAGTGTAATCCAGTTTTAAATCACCCGTCTGGTACATTTCATTATTAACTTTATTAAAATAAGTAGTAGTAGTTTTTAATATTTAAATCTTTTATTCTCTACATAACAAAATCTATACTACTAATTTGAAAAAGAAATAAAATTATCTTTTTAAAATTTATCTCTAGGGGATAAGTATTTCAATTTTTTCAAAAACTTTTGATAGATAAATGTACACAACTGGAAACCCTGACAAATGTGTAAAATCTTCCCAATCTGTATTTTATGGTCTATCTTTGGGCTTCATCGACTATCCATCTATTGACATTGACCTCCAGCGGGGTCTCTTCATTACAGGACTGTTGACAGACCAATAAAGGTTTGACGTCAGCTTAATAAGGTACTTAATCCATTGGCTTCGTGTATTCGAAGAAATCTATGTACTCTGTCTAATTATATGAGGTATGCCTTTTGAATTAGTCTTATCTATGATGTTTAAAAGATGTAAGTAACATTTTTAAACTGTTCAGGTTAAAGATCAGAAAACTATTTGTATCATTTGACCTTCAAAGGACGTTAAACTCAATAGGTGATTTATGTTTATAGATACAGAACTTATAATTTCGATGAGTTTACAAACGTTTGATACTTAATTTGGAGAGGAAAAATAACAAGGGTAAAATAAGGGGGAGATATAAAGTAAGGGGAGAAGGGAAATAAAATAAGGGTAATTTTTCTCATGTCACCCAAAAAATAAATATAATCTAAATGGGATGCAAAATTAATCTCAATTAAAGAATTCCGAAAACGCAAGAGAAATTTGACACTTTTTAATCATACACTCTTAAGATTACAGTTTCAAAACTGAGTAAAGAATACTCACATATCTGAGTATATCACATACTCAAACTGGCTCCGCGAGTCAAGTTTACTCAAATTCGAAAACATGCTTTTTACTCATTTCTGAAAATGTGCAGATATACTCAGAAATGAAACATCAAGTGCTTATTTTGAGTTAGTGCCTGGCATTCTAATAAAAAGAAGTGCGACGAGTGTCACGAGAATATTAATTTCAGAAGTAATTTGGATGCGATATTGCAGAGTCGCGTTTCGAGCAACTACGCCAAAATTCGGGTACTTCTGACAGTTTACCAAAATTTTCCAAATTTTCAAACATAAGTTAAAAGTAAGTATAATTTGAGTGGTGACTATTGAATTGTTTGAAATTGAGTAGGTCTGGTTTTCCAATATTGAAAGCATTAGGTCGTCAAATTTGAAACAAAAATTTTCATACCAAGATGAAAACATCGATTTACTCAATTTTGAAACTGTGATTTCTCTCAGTGCGAGTAGAAGTTTACTAACCGCACCTGTGAAAGAGGTTATCGAAAGTGTTATATTTCTCTCTTTTAAAAATACTTCATAAATTCAAAAATCAAATCTTAATTACTATGGAAAACATCACTTACCAAACAAAAACACTCTTCATGTAATAAAAAAGTGCAACTTCTCTGTTCTCATACTAGAAGTTACAATAACTCTGCATCCAACTACCGGCTGTCCTGAAGAAATCTTTTTTCTTTCATCGGCAGCGTAAGTCATTATAGCCCATCTTAAAGCAATTAGCAGACATTAGCCATGTGACAAAAATATACTAGTGATTTGGGCTTCTTCATGAGGATGCCAAGAATGGAAACAATGATTGCTTTGGAGAGTCGAATCGGTCTTTGTAACAAAATCGTAATTGATGTAGTAAATAGTGTTGCATTAGTCTTAAAGGAGGAAAACGCAATGACGATGATTCCCTATCATTTTGTAATCGAAAGTCATTGATTTGACTTCGTAATCATGAAAATCTGCCTTTCATTTTTATCATTGTTTTTAGAGTATACAGTTTCAATATAATTTTTAAAATATAAAGTTGGAGCATGCGCAATAGAGGACCCACTTTTCTATGATAAAAATAAAGTGTTATGAAACAGCCAGAGCACCCCATCCAGTATTCCCATCTTACAAAGTTCGGGGTTTATACCTCGTTCGGAAAGTGACTGAAGAAACTAAACTTTTGTAAAAAAAACCTGGGATTTTAAGATTTAAGCTATTAAATACAGCGCGTTTTTGACATTTTGTTAGAAAATACAATATAAGAACTATTTTCGATGAAATTACAGTTACCTAGTTATCATTATACACACATCTATATTAAAAACAAGTTCAAGAGTTTAAAATACCCATGTTTCTTACGATGAACCACCATAAAATAAGGAGTTCCGAAGTTTACAATAGTTTTTTTAAAAATTTTACCGCCCCTTGCTCGCTATCACTCACCCCCGTTAACTGCTTATACAGGACCTTTTGGATCGCTTCGCAATCTTAACAAAACCCAATTCACTGCAAGGGCTTTATAAGATGTGCGGGAAAAATTACTTAATTGAGGAACTTTTTCTTCATTTTTGCCTTGGCGATTTGGATTTTTAAACCAGACAAAATTTTACATCATACCAAAGCAACTTATAGTTAGTTACAGATGTTCAAACATTAGATAATTTTGATCTACATAAACTCCTAGTTTGTTAAAGGTCTGCGCATGCGATTTACCAAAGTATCAGAGAAAACGCAATCTAATCTAATGCAGCTGCATGAATAATACTATCTTAAAAGTTATAGCATGTATTTACACTAACTTAATTCGATCAAAATGTTTTCCTTAAAAATTTCCAGCAAGTATATTATTAATTAATAACTATTGTTATATAGCATTCTGAAAAAAAACATACATTAAAGAATCTTTAAATTTATTTTCTGCCTTGTAATATTTATGAAATGACTAATAATAAGAGACAAAACTTATACTAGACTGCAATGTTTCTTGACCCTATGACGTCACTACGCGGAAGGAAAAATTGAGTAAACAGAAAGCCTGTTGGGTTGCTTGGAGGAGTTTCGGTACACAAATCATGATAAAAAAGACGCCATTATGGGTCGTAGATGTATAGTTCCTTGGGAAAGGAAAATGGCAGTACATAGTTCGGACGAAATTGTTGATTCACCCTGTATACAATTTTAGGCGTTTAAATACATATTATACATTTTATTTTACATTTATGTATGATGCTACATCATTAATACGCATTTATGAATATAGACGCTTTTCTACCTCAATCATTAATATTGTATTAAATGAGGATTGCGTTGCATGTCCTTTGTTTTTAGCTGCATAACATGGTGTAGTAAAAAGGAGATTTCATCAAGAAAAGTTCAATAAAACGAGAGGAACCATAAACATTTTTGACAAGGATTGTAAAAGAAAAAAGGAAAAGAAAATGTAACTTGAAAAGAGAATTTAAGTGAATTACGTTTCCATTAAAATATAAATGCACTCACAGCATAATATTGTATTCTTACACATGGATACACCAGAAAAAATATGCAGGTAGATCTAATGAGCTGCATAAACTTGTAGTCTTTTCTCAACTTGTAGTTTACTTTCAATCTCAACGCAAGGATAATTTTCTCTTACATAGTTGCACAAAGTGTACATTCATATTATGTACAAAGAAAAAGTGTTTATATGTTCAGTAGATTTAAAATAGCAGCTGAGTAATTTAACAAATTGTGTTTAATACAACAAGATGATACATACCTGAAAACATTGTTTCATGGATTAGCAAATAGAAATGGGGTTATGATTCTAATAAAATAATTAAGTAAGATGACGGTTCATAGAACGATGTTTAAAGTGAGTACATAGTTGTGAATTTGTCATTTATAAACCATTATTACAGTTCGTAAAATATTTTTATAGAGTGATTTTATTAGATGCAAGTTACCTAAACATTACGTATACCAATAACATTTTAGCCTTATTCCTTATTTTGTTATTGCTACTCCATAATATCCTTTGAAAAAATTAAATTTTGAGGGCGACCGAAAATTTACTAAATGTTCGTTTCTCCGACTATTAATCATTAAGGATGGTGTCAATATACCAATGGCACCTAATTTAAGAGGCGTATACAAAAGGGGGACGGACACCCCATTTTTAGAACATGATTTCATTTAGAGTAGGTTGAAGCAAGTGAGAATGGGAAAACATTATCCAAACAAAAAATTAAGCTTCTAGCTAAAAGAAAATAATAATTTAATGAGACCCCTCAAAGGAATCCAGCTACAGCACTGGTTAAAGCATCAAAAATTTTATTTTGAAACTGTAATAAAAATTGGGACTTATGTTGATTCAAAACCACCTTGAAATTTTTAAACGAGGGCGAAATAGAGGCAGAAAGTCATCTGTGGTGAAGATGACCTTTGATAAGCAACATCAAATTCCCGTTCTGTCTAAGAAACTTTTCATCCCTTACACGTGTAAAAAGTTAGTTGGAACACCAGAAAAGCCAACCAGTTTAAAAAACAATTGTAGTTGTCTTTTAATAAGTATCAAAGCAGAAACAATAAGAACGTTCCCATCCCAGATATTTGTTACTTACATTAAATATGGGCAAGATCGGTTCTTTAGGTACCGATACAGATACTTTTTAGGTGATCCAAAAATTAAAATAATATCAAGATTAGTCCAACATGTATTGAATACACATTTTGTGACTGAAACTGATGGATAGTTTGCTTTGATAGGTTTTAATTTTAAGACATAAATTTTATGTACAGATATATAGGCCGATATTTATGAACATTTTGTCGATGTAAACCTGGTTTATCTTAATTATAGATTATTCGTTAAAATAATTAGTGATAAACAATATAACTTCTTTCAAAATGAGTTTTAAAGCTTTTAAAATTATGTTTATTCGTCAGTTATTTAACCAATATGTCCAATTTTAACTTCAAAGAATATAAGATAAATTAAATAATACTTTAAATCAATAGTTGGCTATGCAATGTTATCTCTATGTCGTTTAAACAATAAAGATAATAATAATATACTTTTAAATTAAGAATATGGTTAATTCTCATTATAAAGGGATTGAAAAAAGTTAATAATAAAGTCGATCGAACTTCGTTTTTGTTATATGACAACGAGGAATAAAAACAAATTCCGTATTTATTCTACATTATTATGAGGGCTGTGATTTGCATGCAGTTAAAAACTCAAAATGTGTACTAAATATGTTTGGTACTGTATTAAAAAGCCCAAAATAAGTATTTAAAAAAGAAAAATAAGAAGATATATTATTTTAGGTTTTTTTCAATGAATCTTGAAAAAAAAATTATAAATTATTTGAGTAGTATTAAGATTTTAAAAAGGTTCCTCTTTAAGATCCGAGTGTTTAAAATCCATTAAATGCTATTCATTTTTGGAATGGTTACTATGAAAAAATATTAAGTGTTAAAAAATTTAATGATCAAATTTTTTTTCTACTGGATAAGGGGCACCTCTGAACCACATTTGACTGTAAAGGAAATTACTTAAAGGTCAACAAATGGGACTAGTTTTATAAGAATAAAATACATATTTTAAAAGAAATGAGGGAAAGAATGATGGTAGTACTTTTTAAACAGAACCCTAAAAGCATTACTACATAATAGTATAGTACTTATACAGGGTGTTTCAAAATTGCGTTGCACGGCTTTTATTCGGAACCAACGCCTCCTAGGGTCACGGAAGTAAGGCCTACCCGGATATACTAAGTTCAATGCAAAAACCGTTCAATAAAAAACAAATAAATTTATTACATGTGTAAAGCTATGAGTTTTTTTGTTTTTTGAACGGTTTTTGTCTGAACGGTTTTTTCGCGACACCGGCCTACCCTACCCCTAGGTAGACCTTAGATAGAATGGTAAAATGGTAAATGGATGAATGGTAAATGGATAGAATGGTAACCCTTGGTAGAATGGCAAATGGGAAACACGAAATGGACACTAGGGTGGAGCGAAACAAGCCAAAAAAGACCAACTTTGGAAATTGAAAACGCCTGAGGTGGGAATAGGTGCCATTTACGATAAAACTTAAAAATTCAAAACGTGAGTTCGATCAATTAATATCTTCAGGTTCCACATTCACGTTCAAGTTTCGAAGTTTCATCAAATTTTATGTAAAAATGGTTATAAATGATTCCCACACAATTTTAGCTCCATTTTCAAACCATAGTTGTTAAAGTTTATATTCTTAGGGTGTCAAAGAACATTTTAAGACCTCTCATGGACCAGAAATGGCGGGAATTTTCAATTTTTCAAGCCCGAAATAAGGGCGCATGCCATTAAAATAGGCTAGCGACCGAAAAACAAATTTTGGAATATCGGTGCCAAATAGAGCTCAAAAGTTGCGTTTTACCCTCCATATTCATGGAAAAATAATAAAAAATTTCGTAAAAAATAATTTAGGTGTGTTTTGGTTCTAGAATGTAAAAAAATGGATCTTTTGTATAACGTATGATGGGAAAAGTCTTAATAAATCAAATTCAAGTTTTAAATGTCATAGAAACTTATAGTTGCCTTAATTTGGTGTCTTCATTGTCAATAATAATTTTGAGGTCTGTATTAAATTTCTTAATATCAAGTTAACATCCTTAAATTGCAAACTTGGATGAAAAAGCTTTAAAACCCCTAAATTTATAAACTTTAAGTTCAAATATTTTATTTAAATTATTATTTTGTTTACATAAAATGCTTTTAAAACACTAAAATTGATATTTTTATAGAAAACAGACAAAAAAACCGTCATTATGGCACTATGGGCATTTTATTCTAAACTTTAACCTGAACTACACTTTTTATAACAAGTCTTCAAGTTTAAAGGGACGAACTATCAAATAAAAGGTTATTATTTGTGTTAAATATAATTAAGGAAAATTTAGGGTATATTATAAGTAATTTTAATGCTCTTACCTGAAAAAGTAAATATAAATAAGTATATAAATGAATTTTTCTCTCATTTAGCGATTCTAAGCTGTATGCCTTAACTGCTTAGCTCAAATCACCAGCGCAATACCCTTGAAAATTCTTTTTTTGACTATGAAGCCACCAAATAAAGAAAACTATGTTTCTATTACATTTAAAACTTGAATTTGATGGATTAAGACTTTTCTCATTATACGCTATGTAAAGTATCCATTTTTTCACATTCTAGGGCCAAAACACACCTAAATTATTTTTTACGAATTTTTTATTATTTTTCCACGAATAAGGAGGGTAAAATGCAACTTTTGAGCTCTATTTGACACCGATATTCCAAAATTTGTTTTTCGGTCGCTAGCCTATTTTAATGGCATGCGTCTTTATTTCAGGCTTGAAAAATTTGAAATTCCTGCCATTTCAGGTCCAAGAGAGGTCTTAAATGTTCTTTGACACCCTAAGAATATAAACTTTAACAACTATGGTTTGAAAATGGAGCTAAAATTGTGTGGGAATCATTTATAACCATTTTTACATAAAATTTGATGAAACTTCGAAACTTGAACGTGAATGTGGAACCTGAAGATATTAATTGATCGAACTCACGTTTTGAATTTTTAAGTTTTATCGTAAATGGCACCTATTCCCACCTCAGGCGTTTTCAATTTCCCAAAAAAAGTTTTTCGCTCCACCCTAATGGACACGTTCCAAAATGACAGTCCGGAATGGACGACTTTATATAGCTTCGTTTGATTCTCTTAATTTTAACTGCGGTTTTAGATGTGTTATTTCATCATGAATTATACTTTATTTTAAAAATTGGTTTACAAATTTTTTAAATCTGGAAATGGATGCCTAAATGAGTAAAAACATGGAACCGAAAGATGTAAAATATTTATTTATAAAAATGGTCTAAATATCTCTTCCAAAATCACTTAAGCGTGTAGTAGTTGAGAGATCTCTGCAATTAGATTTCTGAAATATTGAGTAATTGAGAGAAAATATGAGTTGGGTACCTAATGACAAACTAACTGGACCCAATTATTTAACACGGATCCACTATATTGAAAAGGGGTATTAGTTTGTAATTAAAATTCACCACAGAGAAAAATTAAAATCGCATGCAATTTTCATCTGACTCTTTAATTAATATGATATTTAGATTATTACGATAAGAATTAAGATAATTGCCCATTATAGATTATTATCATGATTGTTTAGATTATTGCCATGATAGTTTCAAAGAGGATGCTATTTTCGATTTCTCAAAACCGTGGTCATCACGTGATTTGAAGAAAGTGTTAAAGGAGCGTGATTAACGCGTGTATTGATGGAATTCGATTTTGGAACGAACACGAGATAAATTTCTATTTTTGACTCACACGTTTCTATTTCTGTCCTTTCTTTACAGACGAAGATTAGAATGATATTTTTTTGTGTGTACACTTGTTTGTTATCGACATATCCTTGAAAGGTACTTAACAACGACAAGTAATTTCAATGAGAAAAATGAAAGTTTCTTACTCTGACACGCTTGTTACCATGCTAAGGATAAGTCATTTAAATTTTCTCTTAAAATTAAGGATAAATTTGATTTTTTTAGTCCAGTTAAGACGTTATTTTCAATTTTAGAGAGAAAATACCAGTGACAAATACAGACAAGCTCATACAGGTGAAAATGTAGTTAATAGATTTTAGAAGAAAGAAATTAAAAACTTACTCATCTTTCACATAAAATACAATTGCTATTTCTTAATTACTTCCTACAATATCAGCATTTATTGATTTCTATTAGTTCAATAAAACGTTTAATTCTGTTTTTTCTTAACTTTTTTCTATTGTTTTATATCTCTTAAAGATGACAACTCCATTGCTTTTCTTTCTGTATTGTTTTGCTGTTACTTGTTTATAAATCCGAAGAGGATTATATTAGCGCCTATTTTTGTATCTTTATTATCTTTTGAAGTTGTTCTGTTCATTGTTGATACATTTATTCCACACAAGCTTTACTTTGAAATTTTAATTCCTTACTTAGGTAAGTTTCTCTAACTTTAATTTCCGAATGGATTTCAAGAAAACATCCTCTACGTCAGAAATTCTCAAACTATGGGTCGCGAGAATATTTTGAATTTATGTTTAAAGAATGTATTTTTCATAATATATACGAATTTGATATTGGCTTTAAAAATTTATCAGCAGATCTTGTAGTAAAAAGGATCTATCGAAATAACCCAAAGGCAGACAAGTAAAAAACAACATTGCATCATCAGCATATTAAAATGCTGATGATACAAAATTTGTCGGTTATTCAAATAAGATTTAAAAATAATTAAAACCAATGTATCTAAGCGTGGGCTGCACACAAACCGGGGAAAAATTGAAAGCTATGAGAATCGTGATTGGGAGTGCAAATTATTATTACATACTCAGATAGACATAACAACGAGTTGAAAGATTAAAAGAATCAAACTTTCAAAAAAATTGTGGGATGTGAAAACTCCCCAGACCCTTGTTTGCAACATGGGACTCATTCAAATCCAAATCAAATTCTTCCCAGGCTTAGTGGCCCATCGTGATCATGGGACTCATTGTTGCCCACAAAATTTAACCAAATCGATACCCTAAGTTCAAATCCTACTTTCTAATTTTCTAAAAAGCTATATTTAACCTCCAATGCGTGCAGCATGTGATTGAGTAGATAGAATGACGGGGTGAATGAAAATAAGGTGGGTCACTATATTTACTGTTTAAACTTTCAATTATTACTGCGCCGTAACACCAACTCTCTTTATAATATTGTTATATTTGATAACAGTTTTGATTTATAATATGGAATAGCACTAATATTGTATATCTAAGAATATAAGAGCTTTACTTTGAACTTTCATATTAGCTTCTAGCTACCCTTTTCACTTCATGGCATTTGATTCCATATACTTAAGCGAATTCAAGCTCGACCTTGATTGGAGCAAACGAACGAGATAAACAGGTGATGCGCCGACATCTCCCTTCCCTCTCAACGTATAATTGCGTGTTCTTATTTTGTACACCGTAAGTGTTTTTTTTCTTTTTTCCACAGGTACGATGTGACGCTCGATGGTTCATGGGAATTTTTATTCCAAACAAAAGTCGTGACGTAAAATGTAGACCAATTGCGCCCTGAGCGGTCTGCTTCTTCTGGTGGGTTTCTGGGAAATAATTTGTTGGGTATGGAGAAAATGCATTAAGAATTTTATTAGTTGCGCAATTTATTTTCAACTTCTTAACTAAGGTGTAAGAGGACGGAGATATTCATTCATAACGAAATATTTTCAGATTCACAGCTGCTGGTAAATAGTTAGGTATGGCTCGAAGAAAAAAAATATATTAATATTTTTGTTAATTGAATTATAATTTCGGGATGAAGGTAAACATTGGCATTGATTCTATCATCCCAAATTCCATAACATAATTCCAAATAATTATTTTTTATAGCTTGAAAGTAATTCTTTTCCACATAATAAGTTCAACAGTTCAACAAATACGGATATGATATATTTATTTTGAGAAACGCAGAAATTATCAAATGATTAATTTACCAAACTAAAATAATCCAGATTGACATTTATAAACATTAAAAGTACGAGGTTATAATTTATAATGTATGGACTGACTATCTTTAAATGAAAGGAATACTTCCTGGATGTGTCTACGATGATTTCCCTGGATTGGAATATTACTATCACTACCTTCTATAAAGCTTCCCTATTTCAATCTAAAACAAGATACATAAATAACCTTGAGAAAGCTACTATTTCTAGTGAAAGGTTTTTAAATACGGTCTGTTTCAGAAATCCTTTTCATGGCTTTTATTTGAGAACAAACGTCTCCTAGGGCCATGGATGTAAGATGTACCCCTATGTAAGTGGACCATGGAAAATCTAGTAAGATGACTTACAGCACCATAGCGGCGAAATAAGAATGTTAAAAATTTATCAAAAACCAAATGAGATAGAACAAAAACTTCAAACACAAAATTTTTTGACAATATCCTAAAAAAAACGTGCGGAAAAAATTTCATGAAAATATCTTCAATATTAAAGGAAATATTAGGAAGTGAAAATATCCCTTTTTCAGGCCTCAAAAAAGAAAAAGTTCGCAAATTTGTAAAATTTATTTTATTTTTATGGTTAAAATTTATTTTTACTTAGCCAAAAAATGCAAAAATTACATGATAACACTGAAAAACCTGTAAATATAACCTCGAACATTGAAGATATTTTTGTGAAATTTTTTTCGCATGTATTAGAGAACAATATTGCCAACAATTTTTCCTTGGAGTTTTTGTTATATCTCCTTTGGTTTTTTAATTTATATTTTAACTTCCTTATTTTGCCGCTAAAAGCAGTGAAACGGACTTTTGAAACAGCGTGTATATTTTCCGTGATATAATATATATTCATGGTGTATCATTTCATTGCATCCACGATTTAAATATTTTACTTGAAACTAATTGCGTCTTATCGTTATTGACAGGAAAATAATATTTTGTCTATGAAAGTTCCCTTATTTTGCCATAAAAATATGAAAAGAAGTAGCTTTAAAATATATTTTAAAGAAAAATAAAAAATATCTTAAACCTTTCAAAAATCAATCCTAAAATGAGTTTGGGACATACAATAGTTTTTAGGGAAATACAAAAAGGAATTTGTTTTCATTTCTTTCTAGAACAAAACAAAGAGAAACATGAGTTACCTAAACTCCATGAACTTCCTCGAACCCATTTCACTTCCTTTGTGGTTTATCGCCACAAATGTTTCTGTGCAAGCTAATAGAAAGTTAAATCTCAACTTGGTATTAAAACAGAAAATAATTCATAGTGGGAAGGTGAAACCACGTGCGAAACAAACCCAAGGTAACCAAGAATGCTCAATACGTAATGTCGCAAGAGCCACAGCGAAGAGAATCCTTGATTAACAAATACTAATTGAAAAAGTATTTCATTACTGGACTTCATCCTTAAAACTCAAGAACAGGCCATTCTCCACAAAAGGCAGAAAAAACTCCCTGTGCTCCACTGAGTTAATAAATATTAATTTTATTTTTAAATATCAGTGTTTAACTAATTGAAAATATGGAGATTTCTCTAGGAGTTAAAAAAAACTCTATTTGGAAAAAATCCTTTCTAGTACAGATAGAACACAATTTACATCTATTTTATAAAAAATGCAAGAAAAACAATTTACTAATTTTGTCTTAGCGTTAAAAAATATATTCTTACAAAAATTATAAGAATTACTAAACTATGATCCCAATATGAGCTATTGGTGAATTTTTTTCTGGTTATAGAGGAGAGGAGGGTATTATGGAATAGTCGGGTAATATGGAACACCTGAGTTTCTGCTCCCCCTCGTGCTTCTGCGCAAAGAGTTTAGCTTCTTGTTGTTGTCTGATCAGTCGCAGCAAAGCAAAGTGTGTTTTAGGATTTTCGAAAGTTTTTGACTGTAAATGTTCAAACCTTTTAACCTACCAGTAACTATGAGACTTTGATTTTGTTGTTAAGCATAATGTACACTAAAAGATCAGTAGTTTCTTATACTGTAGTCGTTTTTTAGCTATATCCATGTTTTATCGGTCAGTAAAAGGGTTCATAGTACAAGCTGGTGTGTCGGGTATTATGGAACACTAGGTCCATTCTGATGTGTCATATGAAATTTACTTCCTGCCATCAACTAAAGGACAGGAAAACAAAGATGCTGAAGCATCTTAAACTAAGATCTTTTGTAATGAAAAATTTTCCGAAGATCAACGAGGAGAAATTTGGATCCAATGTATTAGCTGTTTTCTATGGGATCATCTTAACTGTACTGGAGCAGAAAAAGACGATTATGTTTGTGACTATTGCAAATAGACTCATGAACAAAACTATTTGAACGTAAATTGTTAAATATATTTTTATAGTTAAGATTAACTATGTTCTCTAAGGTTTAATTAGTTTTCAATAGCTGTACATCCAACTGTTCCATATTACCCGACTGTTCCATATTACCCTCCATTTGTAACTTTTTCTTAAAGTACATTTTTTGATTAAAAAATATAAATGTTGATTTATTTGACCATTGGCCCTTCATTGTCATTAGTTATAGTATGTACTTAAAATGATTCGGCAGATTTTTATTAAAAACCAATAGAATTATTCTTAAATACTATATAAAGGGTGTTCCATAATACCCTCCTCTCCTCTATGTGAATGTGAGATAGGTCTTACAGAAATTTTTTTGTACACACTTTCCTTTTTTGATTTACGAAAAATCTTCTTGTGATATACTTTTCATTATCTTTGTTGTATTTTATCATTCGATTTTAATAAGATTACTTAAATAGTAAACATTTTTCTCTGTATTCTAGAAAAATGTTTTATTAAAATGCAATAGGTAAGGTAGGTATTAATAACATCAATCACCAAAATTACTAAAATAAAAATATTTTGTTTTCTGATTTTCCTATCTTTAAATTTTTGCTTTAGGTGGGATTCGAATGCAATTTTGTTATTTCAGTGCAATAAATCCTATAATGAGCTATTCTTTTACTGTGGCATTTTTTTTAAATTTCACACAAGGCACTAATAATACACATATGTTTAATATAATACTTTTATGTGTTAAGCTAACTTTTGGATTAACTAAAATTATCAAACAATTGAAATGGGAATGGAAAATGATAAGTGGTAGTTAAAAGAGTTCAAGTCATCTTTAAAGCTACACAAAACCCCAAACCTTGAAACAGTTTTGTGTTTTCTTGTGAACGTTAATTTCAACACCAGATTAAATCATTAAATACAAAAAAGGAAGCAATTACAGAAGAGAAACAATTTCATTACCAATTCAATTAAAAAAGACAAACTCCCGTCTTTGTTCAAAGTGTTATTTTTCGAAATATTTTCCTGATCAATGAGTGAAAATTTCACACCTGCTCTTTAGGGTCGCGTCAAGATTCACGTGCAACGGATAAAAAAAACACTTAACAAACTTCTCGAAGATCTCTATCTTTCCCTCATGCGTTTGACACGTATTTCCAATCGGAAAGGGATAAAATAGCGTGATGGTAAAAATTCTCTCTAAAAATACCTCTCAATAATTGGAAGTATATATATTTTATCACAAAAGATAGTTTTTCAGTGTTTTTAACTATTGTAGTACATTTTGAACGTACGGTTTAAGTATTTTATTGAGTGTGCTATTCAGGTTATCAAATTAAGGAAACAGGCATGAGATTCTTCCTATTTTTGTCGGATTTTCCGACTTTTTACGATTTTTCTGAGAATTTTCAGATTCAGATTCATCCCTGTATGAAAAATTGATTAATTTCCAAGAAACGTGCGATGCTAAAACGTCTAGCGCTTTAGCACTAGTTGTGTATAAAACAAGCAAATTCTCTTTACATATTCTGTTAAGGAGTTAAGTAATTGAATCAGCAGTTTGAAAATGGGAATGGACAAAAAATGAGAAAATGACTTTTTGTGCTCAAACATCTTCAAGCCTCATTACACATGAGGGGGGAAACTTCCTCCCTACGAATTAGTTTCTTGAATATGGGGAAATCAATGCCCATTAATTGTGTATTTTTTAGTTTAATTTAAATTTTAATTTAATTTGTCTTTCTTTCCTTATTCTTTGTGTTGTAAACAAAGCCAAAATATTTTTTTAATGCATAAGTGTTTTTACCTTTTTTATCAAGTGAATATTGAACTTCTCATTAATATTCCTTAAACTGCCTTAATGACTCAGTTTCATTAAACCTTTTTGATTTATTCGTCTTAGTCTTCTTATTTTCATTTTTGTGCAGTGAACTAAGCAGAAATACAAATTAATTCTCAACATCAGGTGTTTTTTTAATATTTTTACAACTAATATTTGGTAATTCTTAAAATCAAAATTATCCGGGATATAAAGCCGTGTTCTATTTTTATTAATATCATACGTTTCGTACCTCTCTGTGGAGGACATCATCAGTGAAAAAACCCCGGATAATTTTTATTTTATGAATTCTATTGACAATTCCGGGTCGTGAAAGCGTGAAGGTTTACATGATATTTGATAAGTTTGAAAAAGGGAAACTCCAAAGGGAAAAAGGGACTCCATCAACTTTTTTCAACTGTAAAATATTTTCGAGAATAGGTATACTTACATTTTTGGTGATTGTTCTGTATTCTAAATAGGGTCCTGAATTTCTAACAAAAATTTGGTGGCTGTACAATGGAAATTCCATAACAGTTTTTCTCGATTTTCTCAAAATTTGGTTTTTGGATTTATTCCCTTTTTCAAACTGATGATTTAGTTGAAATTCTGAGTTTCAAATAGGGTTAGTTGGGGTAAGTGGGTCACCCTCCTCAAACTAAAATATGTACTGAAAATTTCACACTTACTCACATTGATTATGTACTGATGGGTTTTGCATATATTTGATTTTGGATTAATTTCTTTTTAAGGGTATTATAGAACTAATATAAAAAAGATTCCAAGAATAAATTTTTTGGCGAGTTCAAGATACATTTTTAAAAGAAGTATTTCCTGCTAAGTTTACATTATATTTTGATATTAATTGAACTGTTCTGCAAAGTTTAACTTAAATTTAATTTTAGAAGTGCTTAAAGAGGAGGGGTCCCTACCCGTATTTTTAGCCTATTATGGAGTAAAAAGACAACTTTTACTCACCACGTCGGAAATTTAAAAAACTATTTATTTGTCGTAATACATGTTTGAAACAAATATTATCCTAAACCTAAAACTAACATTCATACACTTTACTAAAAGAACCAATGGTCAAAAAAGAACAAAATTTCCTCCTTTCAAATCCCATAAAGATTTTTTTTCTTGCAATGGTTTTAAATATATCAAACCAGGGGTTCTCAAACTTTTTAACATCTCGACCCACTTTTGAGAAACAAAATCTAAAGCGACCCACCGACTTCAATTATTTATAATTAACTGAAATGAGATAATTACCTCATGCCCCCTCCCCACAGAATTTTAACTTCTCTGACTGGGGGTGTTCACCAACTATTTAGTTACAAGGGTATGAAATAGTTTAATTGTGGTCTAATAATGATCCCTACAGTAAAAAGGGGGTCTGGGGGTACTCCCCCATAGAAAATTTTAAAATTTGACCCTTAAAACCATGGTTTTAACTTGTTTTTTAGCAATATGGGATAAATTACATCAGTTGCATCATTTCCCAAGAAAATTCTTAAAATTTGCATTGACCCCCCCAGTGTGGATGGGGAGAAACACTAAATATTATTTTCAAATCTTATTTGAATAACCGACTAGATTTGCATTATCGGCACATTAAAGTGACACACATAGTAAGGTAAATGTGGGTATAGTGGACACTTTAAGGAAAATATTTGCTTAAATTCTCAATAAATACCAACCTATTTGTTTGGAAACCGTTATCATCCTATTTTTAGATTAATTGGATCTTCTTCTTTCGATTTTACCATTACAAATTTTAATTAAATTGGGTAAAGTATTTTTAATTAATTTTTAAAAAGTACTCCAAATTGCATCTATAATAGTGACCACATAGATGTAGCTGTTGTATCTATGGTGGACACCTCTTGCATTCATAGTGGACAGTGGACACCTTTCTTTTTCTGCCGATATGAGGGGCTTATGCATGAAATTGATGGGGTTTTTTTGGTATAGTGGTTTATTTCTAATTAAATCTTCCTTCCGAACCAAAAGTATTTTATATCAAATCAAATTAGCTTTGTTTAAAAAAATGCTTGATAGTTTCCGGCCCAAAGCCTAAGCTGTAGCTGATTTGAGAGGAGTTAAGCATGTAATTCAATGTTTTGGAAACCTTGGTTCCCGAAGCCAGAATGAAACCAAATTCATACAACACTCATTTTAAAGCACAATCAACAGTTTATGAAGAACAACTGATCCAAATTCAATGTTATTTATGTTTCTATTGAAGCCATTGCTGTGGCCACTATTGGAAATTCTAAGATTTTGCGTTGGTAAAGTGGCCACCCCCATAAATCCCCGTAAAGTCAAAATTTTCGAATAAATTTTATTCGTTATCATTTTATACACTCTTCTTTATCTTAATATAAATTTAAAAGTCAATCGAACGGTAATAAATACAAAAAAAATCAGTTCCGATATACCCGTTTCCTTATGCGATTCAATAAGCAAAATCAAATTTCAGTCACTCGGCCGATGTTGTTATTTTCAAATATTTAAATATCCTTCCCATGCTGATCTGTGGTATCGGTGGTAATTTACCAGCTTACCTGATTGTACAATCTACTATGCCTATGAATTTGGAAGATGTTTGATGCCTCTAACTCGTTTTATTTAAAATTAATCAGCTATGTGGCCACTATTGGTACAGTGTCCTAGTTTTTCCTCAAATTTTTATTCTTTTTACTATAGAATGGTAATTTGATAATTTCAAAAGTTCAACTAATAGTTTGATAATTCAAAAGTCAATAACACCGTTTGTGAAAAATTAAAAATCTTCTCGCGACCCACCAAAAACTGACTGGCGACCCACCAGTGGGTCTCGACCCACAGTTTGAGAAACTCTGTATCAATTATATAATCAGTCCGAACGATGCCTTATAAACCTTCCCTTCCCGAAAGCAGTATTATAGCAGACTCGTGACATCTACATGCCCAATATTACAGTGAAAAATCTATCCATCCCATAAATCATTACCGTTAATTATGCCCAAGTTTTGCCCACTCTAAAAAACCCCTCAAACAGGACGGGTAAATATGTTAATCTTTCTTGCGAAAAATTCCAAGGACTTATGACGTCAGTAGAAGATAATTGTAAAGGAACACTATATTCATCTACCAGGTATGACACTTAAGGTTTTTTTTCCAAAACGAGGGACGATCTTGTAATTACTCCTCTGTAATGCACTTCGAATTCTAATTATTAGGTTACGAAGGCAGGATTTACATTGACCAATCAAAGGGGATGGAATTTGTTGTTTGCAAAAGGATGTGGATAACTACTCGATTTTTATTTGAATGTCGGATTATCATTGTGATTTTTCTTAGGGTTTTAATGGTTCTTTATGCATGAAGACACGTCTGAGAAAGAGGTGGTTTTAAAAAAGAGATATCCATAAGCTGTCAGACTAGTTCTCAGGGAAATAATTAGAGTGTTATGCTTTTTATTTAACTCTCAAACGAGTGTTTGCGCTCATGTTTCATTATTTAGATATTTTTAGAGATATCACTCCGACCTAATGGAGCTGGATAATAAGGTGCACGTATCAAAATAAGGTGCGTATCATAATACGGTGCACGAAATTTTTCACCTGGAATAAATTAAATTGATGCTGGCAAACTGAAAGTTACAAACGCCACAGCTCTAAATTGAAGCTTTTAGAGTGGGGGAGGGTCAGGGGCGGATTTTCAAATGTGCCGCCTATAGGCTGAAATAAAATTTGCCGCCTCTATGCTATATCTTTCAAAATTAAACAGGGGCGTCATTTCAGTTTTTGGTTGGGGGGAAGATTTTTAAGTGGGTTTGGAACACACCGCTTGACTTTTGGTTTCTTATTTTTTTTGGGGGGACGGCAAGGTTGGACCCTAAAATTTGTTTTTTGGGGTCTATGAATTTTCATAATTCAATTTAATCTTCTTGATATGTAAAAGACTACTAAAAGGGGGGGTCTGGGGGTCCTCCCCCAGAAAATGTTTCGAAATTTATGTAAAAAACCCACTTTTTCAACTCGTTTTGGAAAGCCTCATCCGAATTTCGGATATAGATTTTATGGTAGAATTTTTGCGTTTTGACGAACTTAATATAAAATAAAGTTGTAATAATATAGTTACCAAGGGGGTCTACGAGTCCTTTGATACTCTTACAGTTCCTTGAAAACCACAGAATTTTCTAGGGGAAAAATTTATAAAAAACGTCAAACGGGGCCGGAATATCCTCTCCCAGAAAATCTTTTTGGAAATTTCCCCCAAATTGTGTTTATCTTCTTTTCAAACTCTATAGAGAGAGCACCAAAAGGGAAAAGTTTCTTGTAGGCGGCATAACTTTCAAGGGAAAAAACTGTATAACAGATACCAAAATTAGAGATGGGGGTTTGGGGGTTCTCCCCCAGAAATTTTTTTGAAAATTGTCCCTTAAAGTTATGTTTTAGCTCATTTTGAGACACTTTGGGTAACAGAAAACAGTTCCTTGTAAACCACAGAATTGCTTTTCTGAAAGGACGTTCTCCGTCTTTCCAGAGCTTATTTTTAGTGTTTCTTTTCTCTTCTCCTTCTTTATTCAGAAAAAAATTCTGCCGTCAAAAATTTGCCGCCTACTAAAATTTGCCGCCGTAGGCTATAGCCTAGCTAGCCTATTTAGAAATCCGCTACTGGGGAGGGTCAACGTACAAAATTTAAATTAGTTGGTAATGGCTGTAAATTGTCATAAAATGGGGAAAGGGGGACATATTCGTACAAAAAGTACATTTTTGACTATTAATTTCTTCATATATTTATAAGATATTGAAACAAAACTGATTTATTCATTAGTTTACAGCATTCCCGAAATTTTAGTACCCTTTTTAAATGCATTTATCAAAAATTTCCACCCTTAAATCATCGTTCGAAAAATTGAGAAGTTCTGTGCGAATGATGCGCCCCAGGGAATGGAGAGGCACATTCGCACAGAAATCATGACCTATAAAGCTATTATAGTCATTTATAGCTTTATTGCAAATCTTTAAATTACCTAAATATGGGTGTGTGAAAATTTACAGGTAAAGATAACTAATTTATTTCTTAAATAAAATAAAAACTTTTTCTAATAGTTGTAAGCAAACTGTTTTACAACTGGTTTTAAAAGGGCTTACAAACTAAATGCATATAAATATGACTATTATAAAAGAATATTAAATAAAAACATATTTTAGACCGAAAACAATCTTTTTAAAGCTTCTCCGAATTCTATCAAAAATCCTAAAGCTTTGAATTTTAAGCTTAATACTAAAATTGTTGAACTAATTAAATTTAAAGATCCTTAAAATACTATATTTAAAGTCTAAAATGCGTTCGAAATCAAGAAAATGAATTGGAATGGATTTTTAACGGTTCGAATGTGCCCCAACTTGTTGTGTTCGAATGTGCCCCATCTACCACGCTGTAAAAAACTGTAAAAAAAACAGAACATTCCCACCGCACTTCTATTTATTTTATGTAAAAAAACAGCTTTTTTTTAGTTTTTTAACTTATCTGTAGTTAAACAGAAAGTTTCAGTTCGTGTAGAAAGAAAGAACAACTTCGGATAATTTCTACTTTTACTGAATTCTCGTTGGAGAAGCGGTAGCGTGCGTGCTTAGCATGCGGTAGGTCGTGGGTTCTATCCCCGGTTATTGATTTATTAAAATAACAAAAAAAAACCCAGCTAAAATAAGCCGACACGCATGCGCACAACCAGAAAATTACTGTGAGGCAACAGAAAAAATATGTAGCTCACTCAGAAAGTTTCTTTTTACAGCATTTACAGGGTGGACCAAAAGTCAGTACACTTTTGAAAATTCCATAAAAAACGGAAAAAATATCGGAAAAATAAACGTCTTCACTCTCAGCATCCTGAGGTCACGGGGTTTTTTGTAAGCCAATAAAAAAATACTAGTTCGAAAAAATGCTAATAGATGTCCCCACTAGAAGTGATTTGGTAGTTAAGTGTTCGAATCCTTTCGGATTCGAACACTTAACTACTAGCAAGAAAGACATGATATTCAAGTTAAGGTTGTAAAGTATAAAACTTTTGGGAAAATGTATAACCAAGATCATGCGCATATAAGCGACATTAGTGGAAATAAGCAAATGGGAGGGTATAAGAACAGGTAATCCTCTAATCCATTAGTGAAATCATTGTTGTGAATCGTTAAAATTAGATTCATAAAAATTTTACACTTCATAACATTAACTTGACCATCACGTCTTTCTTGCTAGTAGTTAAATGTTCGAATCCGGAAGGTTCTAAATACCAAATTACTTCTAGTGGTGACATCTATAAGCGTTTTTTCAAACTAATTTTTTTATTTACTTAAAAAAAATCCCGTGACCTCAGGATGCTGAGAGTGAAGACCGTTTATTTTTCCGATTTTTTTTCAGGTTTTTATTGAATTTTCAAAAGTGTACTAACTTTTGGCCCACCCTGTACCTGTAGGTTACAGCTTTTTTCTGTTTACAGGATTTTTCTGCTTACAAAACTTTTCTGTCAACTTTTTCTGCCAGAATATTTTTTACAGTGCATCTCCACCAGTAAAAAATAGTTATTTGTAATTGAAATTGGGAAACAAATATTTTTGGACTTTACTTTATTGATGCCACAGTAAAATTCAAGGCAAAATTTTGACTTTTAAAACTTTTTTTATTTAATTTTCACACGAATAAAAGTAGAAGAAAATTTACTTTGCCGGAAATTTTCAAACTCTAAGGGTTCCCAGTGGATCCTTCCAGTGTTTTGAAAATTCAGGCAAAGAGTGGTACAGACCAATACAACTACCTAACTGGTATTTTCTTTTCAGATTTTTAAATTGAATTTAACATTGAGATAAGTGGCTTGCCCAAATGTGTCCCCTCCTCTCCCCTATATAAAAATGTGAGTAAGAGACAAGAAAATTACAACCAGAACATAAGTGGAAAGTGGAGGATAAAGGGCTTCCAGAAGGCACCAAAGTTGAAAATGTGGGAAAAAGTGTAAAACTGCTAAAAAGCAATAATATCTGAGAAAACTCCAGCTCTCAAGCGTCGCCTCCAACCGTGGACCGGTTTCGCCCTTGTTAGGGCTCATCAGCACGGTATAGGAAGGTAACGCAAGAGAGCGGAGGAAGAGCTTTTAGTCTAGCCGACTATAACGGAAAAAGTGGTGACTATTGATTAGTCCTCCACTATCTGCCGGAATGAACTGCGCATTCCATAGAACAGATTTAATTTCCGAAAGGACAGGTATGAAGAAAAAGGAGTGCTTCACCACTACGAAGGCGACGCTTGAGAGCTGGAGTTTTCTCACATATTCCTCGAACCAGAGGTAGTGGTGAAGCACTCCTTTTTCATACCTGTCCTTTCGGAAATTAAATATGTTCTATGGAATGCGCAGTTCATTCCGGCAGATAGTGGAGGACTAATCAATAGTCACCACTTTTTCCGTTATAGTCGGCTAGACTAAAAGCTCTTCCTCCGCTCTCTTGCGTTACCTTCCTATACCGTGCTGATGAGCCCTAACAAGGGCGAAACCGGTCCACGGTTGGAGGCGACGCTTGAGAGCTGGAGTTTTCTCACATATTCCTCGAACCAGAGGTAGTGGTGAAGCACTCCTTTTTGCAATAATATCTACTACAACTTCTAATTGTAACTAATTAGTCATTTTGTGAATTAAGTTTTTTGTTATTTAATGGATTTTACTAGACTTACATTGTTGCATATGACTAACAAGTCTCAATTAAAAGTTGTAATAAATTATTATTATTGCTTTTTAGCAATAAATGTAATATTTGACTGTAATTTTCTTACTCACATTCTTCTATACTTTATATGCCAATTTACAGCCATTTCCAAGTAATTTAATATTTACGAAAATTTTCACGTTTGACCATCCCTCCACGCTAAAAGCTTTCATTTAGAGCTCTGGCGTTTGTGCCTTTACTGTTTTCCAGCATCAATCTAATTTATTCCAGGTGAAAAATTTCGTGTACCTTATGATTATGATACGCAAAATATGCATCCAGCTCTCAGTCTACAGGGTGATTTAGAATTGATCATCAATATTTGGTGGGGAGGTAGAGGGGACCTAGACAAGCATATTTCGAATAGGAATGAGGGGGGCAGCCTCACTGTTGGACCTAATGTAGTGCGAGAGCGTTACAAAAAGATGTTTTGCCAAGGCCCATGTGTAGAAACAAAATATAATAAAATGAAAAAATTTATTGCATGAGGTAAAACAGTATCCTTAATACTTACACCATTAATTTGATAGAAATTGGACCACTTGCTAAACCGTGGGATCTTGCATTATCTTTGAAAATTCCTTCCCCAATCATCATTTTTCTAAATACCATTACACTTAGGGAACTAACTCCATTCTTTAACTAAAAGATTAGTATTGCACGCTTTAAAACTCACCCCAAGGTTTAGCAAGTGGTCCAATTTCTATCAAATTTATGGTGTAAGTATTACGGATACTGCTTTACCTCATGCAATAAATGTTTTCATTTTATTATGTTTTGTTTCTTTACACGGGTCTTGGCAAAACATCCTTTTGTAACGCTCTCGCGCTACATTAGGTCCTAGCTCTTTAACGGTGCGGCTGCGCCGCGCCCCCCATTCCTGTTCGACATATGCTTGTCTACTATGTCCCCTCTACCTCCTAACCAAATATTAATGATGAATTCTGAATAGCCCTGTATAATAAATTACATTAAATTTTACGAAGTACAATTTTATTTTCAGGGCATAGATAATTATTGGATTTCCATTGTTTTTATATTATTTTATATAGGTCAAAAACAATTTTTATAGTTGTTTGATACTTTATGCCGTTTTGTTTTTGTAATTATAGCTCCTATAAGTTGGAAATTTTTAAAGAAAACCAAGAACACCTTTTAAATCTAATAAACAGTATTCATAGTATTTAATATTTTATAATCATTATTAATGCCTGAAAAAGGAAAAAAATACATTTTAATAAAAAACAATTTAGAAAACTTTTGGGAAACAACACTCAATTTAATTTCAATTTTAATTAATTTTTTTCCTAGAAAAGATAATTTAATCCCATTTTAATCCTTATTCTTAAAAAAAAATAGTTATAGTAAAATGTGTAAACAAACATATATGTTTAGATAACATAATATGCTGTGATAAAAGTATTTGATAAATGTTTATTGAGTCCGAGATGAATAGAAATATATTAAGAATATGGTGGGGGAAAATATTTTTATGGCTATCAAACTTCCAAAATAGATGCCAAATAGAAGGAATAGAATTCCAAAAAAGTTCTCTCTAAAAAACTACCATGTTTCTTTAAGTTTGCCAGTGAGATATCAAAAACTATTTAGACATTGTAAAACAGGAAAACGTCAAGACAATTACGTAGAAAACATCTGTAGATGTCCCGATTTCAACTTGAACTGCTATACTAAGGTTTTCCCTTGAACTGATCTCATACTTTGAAAGGGATAAAATCTTAGGTATTAATCCTGGTGCATTTCTCAATATTCATTGACTGTACCTGTAATGGAATGCTAGTAATTACGTTAATCCCTGGAGGCGCTTTCAGTTTTTTTCATCAAGCTCATGATTAAACCAACGGAGTTGATTTCTTTTGGAAGACGGTAGCTTGTGCGTTTTTGCACTAGACACGACAAAAATGACCTTGTGGTAGAGGAAAGATTTGCATTTTTGGTGTGGCTATTAGTTCCTTCATATTTCTAAAACTTCGTCAATGCAACCAGCAGCAGTAAAGAAACATAAAAAGTCTAACAGGTAGATATAGTTTTGATCCTTGGATTCCTTAAAGGAAATGTTTTTTAGAAATGTGATTGATACACAAGTCGATATCAAGAATCTCAGATCAATAACTTCAACTCCTTGCAATATAGATACTTATTCTGGGCCTATTTTTTGTGACTATACATAATTCATCCCTTTTCAACTTTTAAGAACTCAAAGGAATGGATGAAGAGTGAAAATCATTTTTATAAAGACAATCCTTAATACAAATCTCATACGACTCAAAAGAATACTATGTTTAGTGTTTACTATGAAGTACTATTAGAGAATGTGTGTACTTGCACAGCACTTTTTTAAATAATAATAGCTTTATTGACATGACATAAAAATTTTCGAAGAAAAACATAATCATGACCAAGGGGACTATGTCCCGTTCAGGTGACTGATAAATTTAGTTTAATTAATTAAATAAATAAAATTTAACAAAAAGTTAAATGAATACGTAACAAACACTATGAAGGAGTACACACTAAAAAAACAAAAAAGACAATTTTCAGTTCCAAAAATATTTTAAATTTAAATAAAAAACATTAAATAGTTTAAAGCATAATTTCAGAACCTAAAATTAAAGAATAAGTAGTAATAATTTTGGTAATAACTTATAGATCCCCTAGATTTAGGAAAACTAACGATAAATATACAGCAATTTTATAAATTAACTCTTGTAATTTCACTGAAATTTGAATTTTATTTTAAGGATTGGAAAAAGGCCATTATTTTAACACGAAATGGGTAAAACGTGTTTTAATGATATTTCAGGGGCCATGTTCCAGGGGCCAAATCAGCTAACCTTCCCTACTAGTCATATTAAGCGACACGACATACTTCTGCGCTTTTAAAGACCTTTTCCCATGCAAATAGTAAGGTTATAAATACCCCACACGTGCCATATTCCGGGATGCTTCCGTTCAGGTGTCTGCCGGGAGCAATCGATTCACGTAGTCTGACTCACTTTCGAAATTTTCCCGACCGACTTTCGGGAAAAGGATCGATGCAGCTCGCATTTCTCCCGATTTTGTGGGCCTAACTACAAGGACTTCATAATTTCAAATTTATAAAGATGATTGTTGTCAGTCATGAACCATGCACTGAATAAATTGAATCGTCATCGTCAGTTAGAAGAAGGGAATTAGTCCAAAAAATGATAAATTGACTTTTTGTGCTTAAAACCATCTCCAAGACACATGAGTGAAAATAGGGTAAAAATATCTACCCCCTATCAGCAGATATAGCCCTTTGAATTTGCGAAATCAATGTCCTTTCATTGTATTTTTTAATTTAAGTTGGAATTAAAGTTAATTTGTCTTTCTTTACCAATCATTTATACTGTTAACTAAACCAAATTAAAATTTTCTCTTAATTTAAAAGTATTTTCAAACTTCTTCTATGCAGGGAATGTTTAACTCCATTCATATTCACTTACTCCATTGATTTTAATGACTCAGTTTCGTTATAATTTTGAATTTTATTTGGCTTATTCTTCTTATTTCTCCTTTTTGTGGTGTGAACTAAGAAGAAATATAATTTAAATGTCAATTTAAGGGATTTTTTACGATATTTCTTCAGAAAAATTTCATAAGGTGCAAGAAGGGAATAAGTCCATCAACTTTTTTTAACCGTAAAATATGTTTTAATGTATTTATTTTTGTTTTGTGATTGCTCTGTTTTTTAAATAGGGTTCTGAATTTCCAGTAAAAATTTGGTGGTTTTACAATGAAAATTCCATTACTCATACAGGTTTTTTCTCGATTTTCTCAAAACTTGGTTTTTGAACTTATTCCCTTCTTCTAACTGAGGACTCAATTTTATAGCTTTGTTTTGCAGATAAACATCTTTAACTTCTCTACTTCCGTGTCCTAAAAAATACAATTTTCTATAGTAAATATAAAGTTTTATTCAAGTCTTTTATACATTTATTAAAATGTCAATGCAATGAAAAGGCCTCTAAAAACCTATATTTCATTTTTCATTGAGATAAATAAATTAACTCTTCCTACAACTAAGCGCTTAATTCAATACATTTTATTGATATAACCGTTTAGTTATACGAGTTCTGTTAACTATTGTCTATTGAATAGAGTATAAAACAACATTTTTCAACATAAAACAATAGTACTCCCAATATTTTATTTGGCTTCGAAAGAGCGGTTTTCAGTAGACAGCCATGGACAATTTCCACAATCTTTTAAACTTTTAAAAAAATTTAATACTGCCTCTGTATAATGTGCAGTGCATGTTATGATTTAGATAAATCACGAAATTTGGTCTTTTTAACCTAACTTTCGCTTAATGGCGGATTGGGTTCTTTAAAACAATATACATTTATACTTTATATACTACCACACTCTTTATCAATAATAGGTCTTATGGTTGGATTTATATGCAGCGATTCGAGTGACACATCCGTAGCGACTGGTCAAAACTTCCCAATGTATTCCCTACAAATGATAACGTAACTACTATGTCATATCAATCAGTTATAACCAATAGAAGGATCATATTCTAAACCAAGGAGGAAAACAATAAGAAATTTTCAACCGTTTTCCCCCATGTTGTCCCGGTTGCATCGCTCGAATCGCTGCATGAAAATTTGTCTTAAGACTTCATTGTTAGAGCAATATGTTACTCCCTAACTAACTTACATTGAAAGGAGTATTTCACCAATATCGCTGGTTAGAGGACAATAAGTGCAAACTCACAACTCTCAAGCGTTGCCTCCAACCTTGGAGCGGTTTCGTCCTTGTTCGGACTCATCAGCACGGCATAAGAAGGCAACGCAAGAGAGCGGAGGGCAAGTACCAATCTAGCCTGCTATAACTGAAAAAGTGGTGACCATTGATTAGTCCTCCACTCATCTGCTGGAATGACTTGGCATTCCTAAAATATATTTAATTCCAGAAAGGCAAGGTACAATGAAAGGAGTATATCACCAATTTCGCTGGTTAGCGGACAATACAGCACTTGCCCTCCGCTCTCTTAGGTTCCGTTCCTATACCGTGCTGATGAGTCCGAACAAGGACGAAACCGGTCCACGGTTGGAAGCGACGCTTGAGAGTTGTGAGTTTACACTTATTGTTCTCTAACCAGCGATATTGGTGAAATACTCCTTTCATTGTACCTTGCCTTTCTGGAATTAAATCTGTTCTAGGAATGCCAAGACATTCCAGCAGATGAGTGGAGGACTAATCAATGGTCACCACTTTTTCAGGTATAGTCGGCTAGACTAGTACTTGCCCTCCGCTCTCTTGCGTTGCCTTCCTATACCGTGCTGATGAGTCCGAACAAGGACGAAACCGGTCCACGGTTGGAGGCGACAGTTGTGAGTTTGAACTACGTACATATTAGATTAAAATAATTTATCACACCAAAGAATCTCATTTAATATTCCCTTTCCCGAATTCGCAGAGAGGAATGTTGATGAGGCAACACTTTTACCCCTTCCCGACAAAAACCAACCCTATCACTACTGATCATCAACGCCAATCACCCAAAATCAACAGAGAATGAATTAACTTCCTGTAAAAAAAGATTCAAAACCCGTCATCATCCCAATGACGAAAGCAACGATAAAAAAATCCTTTGATTCCCCGATCCGAAGAATGATCCAGATAGGAGACCTTGGACGACATTGCGCATCGGGCCGGGAGAATAAGCTTGCAGGTCATTCCACCAATTACGTCACTTTGGTTCGGACAGTGCTTTATAGAATTTTGTGGAAGATCATCGGTAGATTTGTAATACATCTTTTGAGGTTTTGTGGTCCCAATACCATATGTGTTCTGGGTTTTAAAATATTATAGCTAAGTAGTATATGACCCAGTTTTTGGAGTACCCTTTTATTGCATTTATCCGTGTTTCTCAAAGTAAATTAAAAGTAGGTAGATATGTAATAGCACTTTTGAGGTTTTGTGGTTTTAGTGTCCCACCCAATACAAATATGTTTTGTGTTTTAAAATAATAATATAGCTAGCAGTTAGCAGTGTGTTATAGCTTGTTATAGTATATGACCCAGTTTTGGGGGTATGTTTCTCAAAGGAAAAAGTTAAACTCCAATTTCCCAAAATTTAGATGCTAAAATTCTATTGTTGGAGGGGTAGAAGAATACTTTTCCAAGATGTAGAAAATTTATCTGCAATGACTTTCTTTGATCAATAAAATAGCAATCCCGTAACTATCACCATTCATTCGATAAGGGTAAACTATTAAGACATTGATAAGAAGGGTTTTCCGTGTCTCTTTTGATACAAAACGCTAAAAACGCAAATTTTTAACATTAGTTTCTATCATATAAAATTGAAGTATCAGAAGTTTAGAACCAGTTCAATTAAAAATACATTTTGAAAGTATAAATTAGTGTGACGGAGTGTACGAATCACTTCAAAGTTGCTGTTTTTTTGGGGGGAGATATGAGTTAGTTGGACAGAGAATATTTCCCAAAACCACCTCTATTCTTCCGGAAAGAGGTTTCTTAATAAAATTATTGTATTTATTCACGACGTTCTGTTGACTAGTTTTTACACCGATGCTGAGCTTTCGGAACCCTTTTTTATGTGTTTCTGAAAATTTGAGAAAAACAAAAAGAAAAAAGTTCGATCCAGTTACATCTTTATTTTGAGGGGAAAACTATTTTTAAGTGTTATAACAAAAAAAGTGTTCGTTATTTTGAATTGCCATACGAAAATTTTAAATCCTTTAAAATTGTGCATTCACTCTATCTGATGTTCTA
The DNA here is from genome assembly GCA_024610705.1 of Tetragnatha versicolor. Classification (NCBI taxonomy): domain Eukaryota; kingdom Metazoa; phylum Arthropoda; class Arachnida; order Araneae; family Tetragnathidae; genus Tetragnatha; species Tetragnatha versicolor. The sequence goes on along the minus strand of JANDEH010000008.1, from coordinate 11,656,100 downwards.
CGTAGATCTAGATTGCAGGCATCAAAACCATGTATTATATTCCAAAAAAAATTGGTAACCTAAGTTCTCGAACAAATTGAATAACTTAAGTTTTATATCTGTATAAAATCTGGTGCTTCGCATTATGGAATTTTCAAGGGTTTTATGACACTACCCGATTTCCAAACTGATATTCTACTTAACATTATCGATGTTGGGGGTGTAGAATTACTTTAAACCTATTTATAACACAAAGTATCTTATTAGAAAAATATATTACAAAAGATTAAGTTAAATAATTGTATAGTACACAATAAGCTTGGTAAAACACTCATATTTTTCAAAACCAACTTCACTATAAACTTCTATACTTTAGTTGAATCGTTCAGTGACCTATGTTCTATTCTTTGGAATGGTCTGGTCATCTTTTGCTTTCCGCTTTGAACTGACACTGCGTGAACCATAATTCATAAAAAATAAATCACTCCACTCCACATACATGCAATCACGTGAACATGCGACGACATTTCTCAAAACTTTGGAATAAATGCCTTGGTCTAATTTTGTAGGAAGAATATACAACATTGTTTTCTTATACAATTGAGCTAATTTAGAATGGAAATGTACAGAAACGGAGGTAGCACTTCTCTGATTGAATATCTTAATCTGCCTTTTCAACTATCCTACTACTATTATAATTGTGAATGTTTGTCCGGATGTTTGTTACTCTTTCACGCAAAAACTACAGAATGGATTTTAATGAAATTTTACCATAATGTAGCTTATACATCAGAATAACACATAGGCTATAATTTATAAAGAGAAAATCGGTCCTTCATTCTTTTTTTCCAATTTTTCTTCTTTTTTCACTTATTTTTCCGTGTTTGAAAACCTGTTTTACCAGTCATACAACGAGTTAAAAATAAAACATTGTTTCAAATGAGACAGATCACTAGACTTTTTCATTTACTAGATCTTTTTTTTGTTTTAAACACTGGTTTTAAATTTGTTAATTTGTTCACTAGACTTACTAATTTACTAGACTTTTTATTATGGTTTCAAATTTGTTATTTTATAAAGGCATCAAGATATTAAACATTATCAGGAACATCGGGATTGTAAAAAGTGACAAGAACACCGGGATTGGAAAATTAGCGAGAACATCGGGATGTAAAAAATTACCTGGTTATAAAAATTACCGAGAACACTGGGATAGGAAATTTACCATAAAGACACCAGGAATACCGGAATATAAAAATTACCGTAAACACTGAGATAGGAAAATTACCGGGACCGCCGGGATTAGAAAAATTACCGTGACCACTGGGATAAGATTACCGGGAACACTGGGATAGGAAAGAGGTGCCTGGGATACCGGGATGATTTGTAATATTGCTAATTTACAAAATTATAAATGTATTTTAAGAAATATTTAAAAAAATAAATTTATAAACTCCCCCCCGTGCAAGGCCGGGTATAACAGCTAGTTTACAAATAAATTTACAATGCAGCATATAGTTTTTCTAACAGACGGATCTAACAGACGAATCAGTCTCTAAAAACTCACGGAATGTCTCCTCTTTGAAATAAAATGCAATTTCACTTTTCCCCTGAAATGCTGCAAGATTATCAAGAGAAGACTCTTTTCCATCATTCCCCTTCCTCATACTGTATCATAGTAGTTTCAGTTTGTAATTACACTCGGTTAATCATCGAGATTTTGACTCAGGCACGTTCTTAATGTGTCTGTAGGTAGTGGGTGTTTTTAATCGAGTTTTGTTAATGTGAATAGCGCTTAATGCAGGTAAATTTAGATGCTTTTTATTAGTCGGCGATTGTGTTCTTGCAATTTTTGAGGAAAAATCAAGCATTTTGTGATCTTAATTTTTTTATACTTTGTGATTTTTTTTACTTTGCATTTAATACAAAATATAGTGAAAAATGTGAAGTTCTTTATATTCAGGTATGATGATGACGAAAAACTTAAAATTTCTGCATAGGATGTTTAGCGGAAGTTACTGATACCACCTTAATGTTTTACCAAATTGCCATTCGAAAGTGCTCAACCTAAAAAGTTTTAACGTTTTTAAATAGGGTGATATTTTTTACTATCGCAAATTTTATTAATAATTAATTTCTATAATAATATTACATTAAATTTGTGTCCGTAGGAACGACACGCTGTTTTCCCACGCAGTTGTAGCTGTATGAACAGTGACCACGCGTAAAAAGTTAAATGAAAAAATTTTTTTTAACTGACGAATTTTTTACTTTTTAATAAACGATTCCTCAAATGTAATATATATATATATATATATATATATATATATATATATATATATATATATATATATATATATATATATATATGTAATATATATATATATATATATATATATATATATATGACATATATATATATATATATATATATATGACGTATATATATATATATATATATATATATATCTATATATATATATATATGACATATATATATATGTCATATATATATATATATATATATATATATATATATATATATATATATATATATATATATATATATATATATATATATATATATATATATATATATGACATATATATATATGTCATATATATATATATATATATATATATATATATATATATATATATATATATATATATATATATATATATGACGTATATATATATATATATATGACGTATATATATATATATATATATATATATATATATATATATATATATATATATATATATATATATATATATATATATATATATATATATATATATATATATATATATATATATATATATATATATATATATATATATATATATATATATATATATATATATATATATATATATATATATATATATATATATATATATATATATATATATATGATATATATGACCACGCGTAAAAAGTTAAATGAAAAAATTTTGATAATTAGTTAATCTGAAGAATACCTAGGTAAACTTAAGATTAACTGATTTCTGTCGTTAATGTGCGGATTTTTGAGTTTTTCGCATTTTACCTAGGGAATCTACACTATAACGGCCTCTTGATCGTTAAAGTTCAAAATAGTTTGTTTCGTTCAATACTTTCTGTTAAAATGTTGAGGTGCTTACTGCGCCATGCGCTTACCCCTGCGCAGTTGGGTTTCAATACGTAGTTTGTTGTCATATTTGGTGTTTTGATTTCAAATTTAGAGCGTAGCACTGGTAGTTGTCATGTTGAATGTTAAAACAAAATAATACAAGCAAGTAAGTACTGTAAATTTACATGATTAAGTACAGTTTATTACTACTAAAACGGGTATTTTGAAACAATTGTGTTGAAGCTCCGACTTCAGAGTGACAGAGATTTCTTTTAACGAAAGCAAATGTCCCAGCTGTTGAAATATGTTTTCAACAAACGTTAATTCAACAATCGCTGGAACCTGGGCAAGGGTTTAACATATGTAATCGATCGCGAATCCTAGCAATAGTTCAGTGCAGGCTGCCAGCCGATTACACCGCGCTTTCCTTAAGATTTGCTAGTTTAAGTGCTCATTGAAATACGCTGTCAAATCGAGATCGAAAACCACAATTGATACAAATCTCAGTTGGTACTTTAATATTCTATTATTATTGTTTTTATATTCTAGTTTTAAAATTGCTATTTCATTACTATTTTTGTGGGATTTGCGTGTTTTGTGTAATATGAAAAAAGTACCGATCCCCCTTTTTTGATTCGATCCCCCTTTTTTGACTCGCGTCCGTAGCAATCCTAAAGCTACACGTGCTCCCCGGGTGGTGCTAAATGAGTAACAGTGCTGCAGCCTGAGATTCAATTGAATTGGTACAAGTAGTGTAAAAATGCCGGTTCTACGACATTGCGGAGGTGCGGAGGGGGGCGGGGCACCTGCGCATTCTACTAGATTGCGGAGTGTCTGGACCGGTACTTTGGGAAGGTGCGGAGTGTCTGCTACTTTGCGGAGTGTCTGCTACTTTACGGTTCTACCAATAAAATGGGGCTCCACCACTAAATTGGGGCTCTACCACTAAATTGGGGCTCCAACAACAGCAAGAAGCTAAAATTAAAGTTATTTAACATCAATATATCTCCCAGGAGAGTTAGCCCAAGATATTCTTGGTTACCGAAGTACGCTTGGCAGAGCTTAACGCAAATCCATGATCAGTTTGATTTGGTAAGTTACCGGAAGCCTCTCCTTTGTACTTCATCCCCCAACCCCCTAATTAAATATTTTAAAGTATTTTAAATTGAAGTCCCACCAACCACCCGACAAGCAAAGCATGCCGCCTCAATTCAATAACGCGAACTATGACTTATATGTGAAAATATTTAAAATTATATTACTATTAACAAACTGTAACCGCTCATTAACAGTTTTTTTTATTGTTTATATTATTTTTTAATTATAAGATCCCTGCGCCGGTGATAAGAGCATTCAATTAACAAGAAGTTAAAGTTATTTTTCTATTAACAGTTACTATTAAAGTTATTTACTAATAACAAACTGTAACCGCTATTTAACTATAATATGGATAAAATTAGCAAATTGCAACTCCACCACTATATTAGGTCTTTACCACTAAGACACAACAGGAAGTTATTTTTCTATTAACAGTTACTATTAAAGTTATTTACTAATAACAAACTGTAACCGCTATTTAACTATAATATGGATAAAATTAGCAAATTGCAACTCCACCACTATATTGGGTCTTTACCACTAAGACACAACAGGAAGTTATTTTTCTATTAACAGTTACTATTAAAGTTATTTACTATTAACAAACTGTGACCGCTGTTTAACTGTAATATGGATGAAATTAGCAAATTGCACCTCTTCCACTATATTGAGGCTTTACCACTATGACACAACAGGAAGTTATTTTTCTATTAACAGTTACTACTAAAGGTATTTAATATTAACAAACTGTTTAACTGTATTATGGACAAATTGCAGCTCTTCCACTATATTGAGGCTCTAGAACACATGCCACAAAAAGAAGCTAAATTGTGACTTTCTAAATTATTTTAAGATAACATTAATTGATAGTTAGTTATTAATTGATAGTTAGTTATTAACAAAGGTTAATTAGCAGATTAAGTTATTTTACATAAAATTATAAGGTTAATGAACAAACTAACCGCTGTAATACATTACCTATTGAATGCCCATACTGGAATAAAAGACCAAGATTATCACAAACACAAAAAAATGTAGACTGCACTACTCACCTGTCATTGAGACTCCCTTTAACAATGCACCGGCGAACCGCCCCTCTTACCTTTCACAGAGCAATATGTGTGGCGATAACGGGGTAACCTCCATTGGGATTGACAGCGATTGCATCTTTTCCCGCAATATCAAGGGGAGAGGGTTTTCAAAAGATATATATATTTTCATTGCAATCATTTCTATTTCGTTAAATTTACAGTTCAATATTCACTTTATTTACAGTTTGACACAAAATGCTTATCCTATCACAATCCTTAACTTTGAAAATACAGTATTTTCACCAGAAAGGATACTTTGAAAAATTGAGAATGATTGAACATTTTCAGACAACCAGACATCTAATACGTTATCCTATTGGTGGAATTATTTTTTATTTTACTTTGATCAGGAAAGGATACTTTGAAAAATTGAGAATGCATTTTCAATGCAAGCATTTTCAGACCACTTGACATATAATACGCTATCCTATTGGAGGAATTATTTTACAACTTCGATTAAAAATTACTAATTTTGTTCATATTGGATAAGATCTTCAATATTTTAAGCGTTTTTTTTAATAAAATATACTTTTATTATGAATTCTGTTCGAGGAATTGATTTTTTTTATAGAATGTTAGAATCATTCAAGTTAAAAATGATAAATCCATTAATTTTACTATAGTTCAATTGAAGATATTACTTATTTTATTCGCATAGTACCTTTTTCTAGATTTAAACGTGAGAATATATGATTGATCACCTAAACAAAAACTATTCCATTACTCTTTTTTCTGAAATCGTTGTATAAATGAGAGAATTTTTAAATTTTTATACAAAATTTGTAAAACGATTTTCCCAACAGTTGAAAAAATTTCAATCCTTAACCTTTTATATAAAGTACTTTATTAGGCTACCACTACAGAACATACAATATATACATTCATTTTATTCATAACTTTTACTATATTTATTAAACATGTAATATTTTTTCTATACTAAAGTGGCTTTGGTTATTTTTCAATTCATGGAATGGTTACGTTGATCATTTTCAACCTTTTTTTTGAAAATAATAACTTTTTTAACCCATCGGCTATACTTGCTCTACAAGAATTTTACCCTCTGCTGTACATTTTTACTAACAATTTATATTATTCACAAAAGCAAACAATATAATACATATAAACTAACTTATGAAAGAAATCCTTTATGGATATAATGTTTTCTCTTACCTAAAGCCTTCTTTCATCTATAATCCATTTAAACTATTCTAATAAAAATTAAAGGGGAAACAAGACTTAAAAGGAAACATACATTATAAAAACCAAGAAAATTATTACAGAATCTAAAAGAAAAACTAAAAACTCTGCTAAAAATAAAAACTTAACTGAAAATTTCGTTAAAAATTAAGACACATTCAGAAAAATAACTTAATACTTTTTGAAAAATAAAAACGAACACAGAAAAACTTTCACTGAAAAACTAAAATCTTTGTTAAATATAAAAACTTATTCACTTCGAAACTAAAAACTTAACTAAAAATTTTGTTTGTCTAAAACTTAATAACTTAATACTTGTTAAAAATAAAAACTTAACTAAAAATTTTGTTAAAAAATAAAACCTTAACTGAAAATTTTGTTAAAAATTAAGATACATGCAGAAAAATAACTTAATACTTTGCTAAAAATAAAAACGAACACAGAAAAACTTTACAAGAAATGAAAACTTATACACTGAAAAATTAAAATCTTTGTCAAATATAAAAACTTATTCACTACGAAACTGAAAACTTTGTTTGAAATGAACTAGAAAACGAAAAACTTTACACAAGAAATGAAAACTTATACACTAAAAAACTAAAATCTTTGTTAAAAATAAAAGCTTAACTGAAAATTTTGTTAAAAATTAAGACATGTAGAAAAATAACTTAATACTTTGTTAAAAATAAAAACGAACACAGAAAAACTTATACACTAAAAAACTAAAATCTTTGTTAAAAATAAAAACTTAACTAAAAATTTTGTTAAAAATAAAAACTTAACTCAAAATTTTGTTAAAAATTAAGATACATGCAGAAAAATAACTTAATACTTTGCTAAAAATAAAACGAACACAAAAAAAACTTTCACTGAAAAACTAAAATCTTTGTTAAATATAAAAACTTATTCACTTCGAAACTAAAAACTTAACTAAAAATCTTGTTAAAAATAAAAACTTAACTAAAAATTTTGTTAAAACTAAAAACTTAACTAAAATCTTTGTTAAATATAAAAACTTATTCACTTCGAAACTAAAAACTTAACTAAAAATTTAAAAACTTAACTAAAAATTTAAAAACTTAACTAAAAATTTTGTTAAAAATAAAAACTTAACTAAAAATTTTGTTAAAAATAAAAACTTAACTGAAAATTTTGTTAAAAATTAAGATACATGCAGAAAAATAACTTAATACTTTGTTAAAAATAAAAACGAACACAGAAAAAACTTAACAAGAAATGAAAACTTATACACTGAAAAATTAAAATCTTTGTTAAATATAAAAACTTGACTGAAAATTTTGTTAAAAATAAAAATTTAACTGAACATTTTGTTAAAAATAAAAACTTAACTGAAAATTTTGTTAAAAATTAAGACAAATGCTGAAAAATAACTCATTACTTTGCTAAAAGTAAAAATGAACACAGAAAAAACTTTACAAGAAATGAAAACTTATACACTGAAAAACTAAAGTCTTTGTTAAATATAAAAACTTATTTATACGAAACTGAAAACTTTGTTTGAAATGAACTAGAAAACGAAAAACTTTACACAAGAAATGAAAACTTTGTACTAAAATCTTTAATCTAAAATCTAAAATCTTTGTTAAAAATAAAAGCTTAACTGAAAATTTTGTTAAAAATTAAGACAAATGCAGAAAAATAACTTAATACTTTGTTAAATGTAAAAACTTAAAAGCTACAAAACTAAAATATCTGTTTAAAATAAATAAAAACTTTGAAAACATTTTACAAAAAATAAAAAATTACACTAAAAACTTTACCAAAAAGAAATTATTACGAAAAACTTTAACAGAAAGAAAAACATAAAAACCATAAAACTAAAAACTTTGTTAAAAAATAAAGGCAAATGCAGAAAATAACTTAATACTTTGTTAAATATTAAAACTTAGAAACTATGAAACGAAAAACTTTACCATAAAAAAAACTTATACACTACAAAAATAAAATATTTGTTAAAAATAAAATAAAAACTTTGAAAAAATTTTACAAGAAATAAAAATTTACACTAAAAACTTTACCAAAAAGAAATTATTACGAAAAACTTTAACAAAAGAAAAACCTAAAAACTACTAAAAACTTTGTTAAAAATAAAGACAAACGCAGAAAAACAACTTAATACTTTGTTCAATATAAAAACTTAGAACTTATAAAACTAAAAACTTTGCTAAAAATAAAAACTTTAGGAAAAATTTGTTAAAAATAAAGAAACCAATACAGAAAATTTCAAAAATAAATAAAAACTTCGAAAAAATATCACAAGAAATAAAAAATAACTCTAAAAACTTTATCAAAAAGAGATACTTACAAATTATAAAACAAAAAAACTTTGTTAAAAATAAAATGAAATTGAAAAGTTACACTAAAAAGTAAAAACTTTATCGAAATACTTCTTGTTAAAAAATATACTTTGAAAAATTTTTACAAGAAATACACTAAAAACTTTACCAATAACACCCATACTTTGTTAAAATTAGAAGACAGATAGATTCACGTCCCCCTTTCGTTGAGACCCTTTTTTTTTATTATGAAAACTAGGTGGGCTGAAAACTCCTTCTTAATGAAGGAAATTTAAAAATAGTATTTTTAAATTTTTCAGCCCACGTTTTACATAATAATTAAAAAAAGGGTCCCAATGAAAGGAGGATGTGAATCTATCTGTCTTCTATTTTTAACAAAGTATGGATGTTATTGGTAAAGTTTTTAGTGTATTTCTTGTAAAAATTTTTCAAAGTATATTTTTTAACAAGAAGTATTTCGATAAAGTTTTACTTTTTAGTGTAACTTTTCAATTTCATTTTATTTTTAACAAAGTTTTTTGTTTTATAATTTGTAAGTATCTCTTTTTGATAAAGTTTTTAGAGTTATTTTTTATTTCTTGTGATATTTTTTCGAAGTTTTTATTTATTTTTGAAATTTTCTGTATTGGTTTCTTTATTTTTAACAAATTTTTCCTAAAGTTTTTATTTTTAGCAAAGTTTTTAGTTTTATAAGTTCTAAGTTTTTATATTGAACAAAGTATTAAGTTGTTTTTCTGCGTTTGTCTTTATTTTTAACAAAGTTTTTAGTAGTTTTTAGGTTTTTCTTTTGTTAAAGTTTTTCGTAATAATTTCTTTTTGGTAAAGTTTTTAGTGTAAATTTTTATTTCTTGTAAAATTTTTTCAAAGTTTTTATTTTATTTTTAACAAATATTTTATTTTTGTAGTGTATAAGTTTTTTTTATGGTAAAGTTTTTCGTTTCATAGTTTCTAAGTTTTAATATTTAACAAAGTATTAAGTTATTTTCTGCATTTGCCTTTATTTTTTAACAAAGTTTTTAGTTTTATGGTTTTTATGTTTTTCTTTCTGTTAAAGTTTTTCGTAATAATTTCTTTTTGGTAAAGTTTTTAGTGTAATTTTTTATTTTTTGTAAAATGTTTTCAAAGTTTTTATTTATTTTAAACAGATATTTTAGTTTTGTAGCTTTTAAGTTTTTACATTTAACAAAGTATTAAGTTATTTTTCTGCATTTGTCTTAATTTTTAACAAAATTTTCAGTTAAGCTTTTATTTTTAACAAAGATTTTAGATTAAAGATTTTAGTACAAAGTTTTCATTTCTTGTGTAAAGTTTTTCGTTTTCTAGTTCATTTCAAACAAAGTTTTCAGTTTCGTATAAATAAGTTTTTATATTTAACAAAGACTTTAGTTTTTCAGTGTATAAGTTTTCATTTCTTGTAAAGTTTTTTCTGTGTTCATTTTTACTTTTAGCAAAGTAATGAGTTATTTTTCAGCATTTGTCTTAATTTTTAACAAAATTTTCAGTTAAGTTTTTATTTTTAACAAAATGTTCAGTTAAATTTTTATTTTTAACAAAATTTTCAGTCAAGTTTTTATATTTAACAAAGATTTTAATTTTTCAGTGTATAAGTTTTCATTTCTTGTTAAGTTTTTTCTGTGTTCGTTTTTATTTTTAACAAAGTATTAAGTTATTTTTCTGCATGTATCTTAATTTTTAACAAAATTTTCAGTTAAGTTTTTATTTTTAACAAAATTTTTAGTTAAGTTTTTATTTTTAACAAAATTTTTAGTTAAGTTTTTAAATTTTTAGTTAAGTTTTTAAATTTTTAGTTAAGTTTTTAGTTTCGAAGTGAATAAGTTTTTATATTTAACAAAGATTTTAGTTAAGTTTTTAGTTTTAACAAAATTTTTAGTTAAGTTTTTATTTTTAACAAGATTTTTAGTTAAGTTTTTAGTTTCGAAGTGAATAAGTTTTTATATTTAACAAAGTATTAAGTTATTTTTCTGCATTTGTCTTAATTTTTAACAAAATTTTCAGTTAAGCTTTTATTTTTAACAAAGATTTTAGATTAAAGATTTTAGTACAAAGTTTTCATTTCTTGTGTAAAGTTTTTCGTTTTCTAGTTCATTTCAAACAAAGTTTTCAGTTTCGTATAAATAAGTTTTTATATTTAACAAAGACTTTAGTTTTTCAGTGTATAAGTTTTCATTTCTTGTAAAGTTTTTTCTGTGTTCATTTTTACTTTTAGCAAAGTAATGAGTTATTTTTCAGCATTTGTCTTAATTTTTAACAAAATTTTCAGTTAAGTTTTTATTTTTAACAAAATGTTCAGTTAAATTTTTATTTTTAACAAAATTTTCAGTCAAGTTTTTATATTTAACAAAGATTTTAATTTTTCAGTGTATAAGTTTTCATTTCTTGTTAAGTTTTTTCTGTGTTCGTTTTTATTTTTAACAAAGTATTAAGTTATTTTTCTGCATGTATCTTAATTTTTAACAAAATTTTCAGTTAAGTTTTTATTTTTAACAAAATTTTTAGTTAAGTTTTTATTTTTAACAAAATTTTTAGTTAAGTTTTTAAATTTTTAGTTAAGTTTTTAAATTTTTAGTTAAGTTTTTAGTTTCGAAGTGAATAAGTTTTTATATTTAACAAAGATTTTAGTTAAGTTTTTAGTTTTAACAAAATTTTTAGTTAAGTTTTTATTTTTAACAAGATTTTTAGTTAAGTTTTTAGTTTCGAAGTGAATAAGTTTTTATATTTAACAAAGATTTTAGTTTTTCAGTGAAAGTTTTTTTTGTGTTCGTTTTATTTTTAGCAAAGTATTAAGTTATTTTTCTGCATGTATCTTAATTTTTAACAAAATTTTGAGTTAAGTTTTTATTTTTAACAAAATTTTTAGTTAAGTTTTTATTTTTAACAAAGATTTTAGTTTTTTAGTGTATAAGTTTTTCTGTGTTCGTTTTTATTTTTAACAAAGTATTAAGTTATTTTTCTACATGTCTTAATTTTTAACAAAATTTTCAGTTAAGCTTTTATTTTTAACAAAGATTTTAGTTTTTTAGTGTATAAGTTTTCATTTCTTGTGTAAAGTTTTTCGTTTTCTAGTTCATTTCAAACAAAGTTTTCAGTTTCGTAGTGAATAAGTTTTTATATTTGACAAAGATTTTAATTTTTCAGTGTATAAGTTTTCATTTCTTGTAAAGTTTTTCTGTGTTCGTTTTTATTTTTAGCAAAGTATTAAGTTATTTTTCTGCATGTATCTTAATTTTTAACAAAATTTTCAGTTAAGGTTTTATTTTTTAACAAAATTTTTAGTTAAGTTTTTATTTTTAACAAGTATTAAGTTATTAAGTTTTAGACAAACAAAATTTTTAGTTAAGTTTTTAGTTTCGAAGTGAATAAGTTTTTATATTTAACAAAGATTTTAGTTTTTCAGTGAAAGTTTTTCTGTGTTCGTTTTTATTTTTCAAAAAGTATTAAGTTATTTTTCTGAATGTGTCTTAATTTTTAACGAAATTTTCAGTTAAGTTTTTATTTTTAGCAGAGTTTTTAGTTTTTCTTTTAGATTCTGTAATAATTTTCTTGGTTTTTATAATGTATGTTTCCTTTTAAGTCTTGTTTCCCCTTTAATTTTTATTAGAATAGTTTAAATGGATTATAGATGAAAGAAGGCTTTAGGTAAGAGAAAACATTATATCCATAAAGGATTTCTTTCATAAGTTAGTTTATATGTATTATATTGTTTGCTTTTGTGAATAATATAAATTGTTAGTAAAAATGTACAGCAGAGGGTAAAATTCTTGTAGAGCAAGTATAGCCGATGGGTTAAAAAAGTTATTATTTTCAAAAAAAAGGTTGAAAATGATCAACGTAACCATTCCATGAATTGAAAAATAACCAAAGCCACTTTAGTATAGAAAAAATATTACATGTTTAATAAATATAGTAAAAGTTATGAATAAAACGAATGTATATATTGTATGTTCTGTAGTGGTAGCCTAATAAAGTACTTTATATAAAAGGTTAAGGATTGAAATTTTTTCAACTGTTGGGAAAATCGTTTTACAAATTTTGTATAAAAATTTAAAAATTCTCTCATTTATACAACGATTTCAGAAAAAAGAGTAATGGAATAGTTTTTGTTTAGGTGATCAATCATATATTCTCACGTTTAAATCTAGAAAAAGGTACTATGCGAATAAAATAAGTAATATCTTCAATTGAACTATAGTAAAATTAATGGATTTATCATTTTTAACTTGAATGATTCTAACATTCTATAAAAAAAATCAATTCCTCGAACAGAATTCATAATAAAAGTATATTTTATTAAAAAAAACGCTTAAAATATTGAAGATCTTATCCAATATGAACAAAATTAGTAATTTTTAATCGAAGTTGTAAAATAATTCCTCCAATAGGATAGCGTATTATATGTCAAGTGGTCTGAAAATGCTTGCATTGAAAATGCATTCTCAATTTTTCAAAGTATCCTTTCCTGATCAAAGTAAAATAAAAAATAATTCCACCAATAGGATAACGTATTAGATGTCTGGTTGTCTGAAAATGTTCAATCATTCTCAATTTTTCAAAGTATCCTTTCTGGTGAAAATACTGTATTTTCAAAGTTAAGGATTGTGATAGGATAAGCATTTTGTGTCAAACTGTAAATAAAGTGAATATTGAACTGTAAATTTAACGAAATAGAAATGATTGCAATGAAAATATATATATCTTTTGAAAACCCTCTCCCCTTGATATTGCGGGAAAAGATGCAATCGCTGTCAATCCCAATGGAGGTTACCCCGTTATCGCCACACATATTGCTCTGTGAAAGGTAAGAGGGGCGGTTCGCCGGTGCATTGTTAAAGGGAGTCTCAATGACAGGTGAGTAGTGCAGTCTACATTTTTTTGTGTTTGTGATAATCTTGGTCTTTTATTCCAGTATGGGCATTCAATAGGTAATGTATTACAGCGGTTAGTTTGTTCATTAACCTTATAATTTTATGTAAAATAACTTAATCTGCTAATTAACCTTTGTTAATAACTAACTATCAATTAATAACTAACTATCAATTAATGTTATCTTAAAATAATTTAGAAAGTCACAATTTAGCTTCTTTTTGTGGCATGTGTTCTAGAGCCTCAATATAGTGGAAGAGCTGCAATTTGTCCATAATACAGTTAAACAGTTTGTTAATATTAAATACCTTTAGTAGTAACTGTTAATAGAAAAATAACTTCCTGTTGTGTCATAGTGGTAAAGCCTCAATATAGTGGAAGAGGTGCAATTTGCTAATTTCATCCATATTACAGTTAAACAGCGGTCACAGTTTGTTAATAGTAAATAACTTTAATAGTAACTGTTAATAGAAAAATAACTTCCTGTTGTGTCTTAGTGGTAAAGACCCAATATAGTGGTGGAGTTGCAATTTGCTAATTTTATCCATATTATAGTTAAATAGCGGTTACAGTTTGTTATTAGTAAATAACTTTAATAGTAACTGTTAATAGAAAAATAACTTCCTGTTGTGTCTTAGTGGTAAAGACCTAATATAGTGGTGGAGTTGCAATTTGCTAATTTTATCCATATTATAGTTAAATAGCGGTTACAGTTTGTTATTAGTAAATAACTTTAATAGTAACTGTTAATAGAAAAATAACTTTAACTTCTTGTTAATTGAATGCTCTTATCACCGGCGCAGGGATCTTATAATTAAAAAATAATATAAACAATAAAAAAAAACTGTTAATGAGCGGTTACAGTTTGTTAATAGTAATATAATTTTAAATATTTTCACATATAAGTCATAGTTCGCGTTATTGAATTGAGGCGGCATGCTTTGCTTGTCGGGTGGTTGGTGGGACTTCAATTTAAAATACTTTAAAATATTTAATTAGGGGGTTGGGGGATGAAGTACAAAGGAGAGGCTTCCGGTAACTTACCAAATCAAACTGATCATGGATTTGCGTTAAGCTCTGCCAAGCGTACTTCGGTAACCAAGAATATCTTGGGCTAACTCTCCTGGGAGATATATTGATGTTAAATAACTTTAATTTTAGCTTCTTGCTGTTGTTGGAGCCCCAATTTAGTGGTAGAGCCCCAATTTAGTGGTGGAGCCCCATTTTATTGGTAGAACCGTAAAGTAGCAGACACTCCGCAAAGTAGCAGACACTCCGCACCTTCCCAAAGTACCGGTCCAGACACTCCGCAATCTAGTAGAATGCGCAGGTGCCCCGCCCCCCTCCGCACCTCCGCAATGTCGTAGAACCGGCATTTTTACACTACTGGTACAGCTTAGGCTGAGTTTTGGGAATGAAGAATAGGCATAATTCGCTGCGCATTCTGCAGTGGAACGCAGGAGGGCTTACACAAGCCAAGAGAATGAATCTGCTCAAAATCCTTAATGAACAAAAAATTGATGTTTTTACTATTATGGAGGCCAACAGGGTGAATACTGATATGATGAAATACCCCTTCCCTGGCTATAACGTGTTTGTACTGGAAAAGGGAAGAAAAATTGCCAGCGGTATCATAGTGGGTGTCAGAAACACCATCACTTCAAGCTTCCAAGTTGTGAAGTCTATGGGTGTTACAGGGGATAAAATTGAAATAGGCAAGTTAGATTGCTGGCTCAATAATTGTCATTTCAAAATTTTCTGTGTTTATAACCCGCCCAACAACAAACCAGACCTTGATTTAATTAATACCGACAAGAAAACTATTCTAATAGAGGACTTTAATGCCCATTCAAAAAAATGGGGTTATAGAGATCGAAACCCGGCAGGAGATGCTGTTGAGGACTTTCTGTGTGCGAATAACCTAGAGCTCGTTTTTGACAAACATGACAGATCTACTTTCCTCCATTATAACGGCACGTCCAGCAATCCTGATCTCTTGATGGTCTCAACTGATATTTTGAGTGATGTCCATAGAACTGTTTTGGAGGATTGCGGTAGCGGTCATCGTGTGGTTCTTGCTAAAGTCCTTCTTCCCAGGAGAAAAGTCTTTCGTCCCTGCAGCAAAACTTCCTGGAATTTTCGCAAGGCAAATTGGACATCTTTTGCGGCATATCTAGAGAGTAACCTAGACGAAAACAATATAAATTTTGCCCAACATCCCGATAAAATTATCGCTGACATTAATGACGTAATTATTAAGGCTGCAAAGATGTACATCCCTCGAGGTAAAGTAAAATTTTATCGCTGTTTTTGGAACGACAATCTCACCCAACTTAAAAAGAACCGAGATGAGCTTCGCGATAGAGCACAGATTTCAAGGGATCCACAGGCAACAAGAGATTGGAGAAAGAGTTCTGCAGTTCTAACAAGAGAAATCAACCAAGCAAAACGATCTGCCTTCGAAGACTTTATATCTAAGATCAATTACAAAACAGAGTCCTTAAGGACATATAAATTTATGAATAAAATATGTTCAAAAAAGAGCGAAGTGATAAAAGAACCAATGAAATGGAAAAACAAGATCCTATGTAATGACGACCAGATTGCTGATGCCTTTGCTAGGCACATTGCCTCGAAGCAAAAGAAATCCGCTTACATGGAGCAGAGAGATAGAATGTTCAAAAGATATAATATACTGACCAGATCTTCAGATGACTCTGCTTCAGAATTGTGCAATAAAAACTTCACTGAGTTTGAACTTGAATTGGCAATTTCTCAAATGAAGAAAGGTAAATCACCGGGCCCTGATAACATACTTCCAGAATTTATTCTTCATACCGGGGCAAAAGCAAGAAAAACAATTTTAAAATTTATCAATAACATCTGGAATGGAATTGATACTGTCCCAGCCTTGTGGAAAAAGGCAACCATCATTCCTTTGCTGAAGAAGGGTAAACCATCTACTGATTTCAATAGCTACAGGCCGATTTCCTTGACTTGTGTTATGGCAAAACTCATGGAAAGACTTGTCATCGGAAGACTAAAATGGCATCTGGAAACTAAAGGACTTCTACACCCTGCCCAAGCCGGTTTTAGAAGAAATCGCTCCACTGAAGAACAGGTTACCATCTTCTCACAAAGTATTAAAGATAATCTAGATAAAGGTAAAATCGTTGGTGCCATATTTGTTGACTTCAAGGGTGCCTATGACACTGTTTGGAAACTGAGGCTATTGCAGAAATTGGCTCTTAAACACATTTCGGGAAACATGCTGCGATGGTTTGGTGATTTCCTTGCCCAACGTTACGTTAATGTCCGGTACGGGGGAGCTCTTTCTGGCTTTAGAGCTTTGAAAACAGGCCTTCCCCAGGGAGCTGTGTCAAGCTGTCTACTGTTTGACGTGTATGTTGACGATCTGATTAGCTCCCTAATGGAGGAGAAGAATGTTAACGTCCTCATGTATGCAGACGATCTTGTCCTTTGGACATCGAGTCCTAAGTATAAGGCCATGGAGAGGCTCGAAAAATCACTAAATAGTGCAATGTCAAGACTGAACTCCTGGTGTGCTGAAAACAATATGATTGTTAATGCGGAAAAAACTACCTACCAGACTTTCTCTTTGTGTCACCAACCTTTACAGCTAAATGTCTGTTACGATAATACACCGCTCCAATGTAGTGAGAACACCAAATACTTAGGAGTAACCTTTGACCGAAAACTTACTTGGAAAATGCATATCGATGATATACAACAAAAAACTGAGAAGCGCATACGGTTGCTCAAACGTCTAGCAGGAGTTAGGTGGGGCTGTGCTACCTCCACCCTAAATGCTACATACAATACTTTTGTAAAACCTGTTATGACTTACTGTTGCGCACCACTAATTACGGTGTCTCGGGAATGTCTGGGTAGACTGCAGCGAGTGCAAAATAACGCACTACGACTTATCACCGGTGCTGTCAAGACTACACCTATCGATGCACTACTAGCACATACAAATGAAATTAGTATGGAATATGAAATAAAGAGATCCGCCCTTAAACTGTATTATAAACTAAGCACTTTACCGCACTGTGAATCGTGGATAAAAACTGGTCGTGATCCTCGGAGGTTGAAGACTCAGGACGGCTTTTTGCAAGGAGTTTTGAGAGTGATAGAGGAGCTTTGTGTTTCTTTTCTGGTTGAACCAATTTTTCTCCCTCTCAATCCTTTGTACTCTGAAAAGTGTATGTTCCATCTAGATCTCCTTTATGAGGTGGCAAAAACCAACGATTGCACAGCGACTTTGTTCAATGCGGGTATGGAGACAATCAATGTACGCTTTCCTTTGGAGACATGGCTCCATATCTATACCGATGGATCCAAGCTGGAGATGGATGGTCCTGCGGGAGCTGGTATCTTTAGCGATTACTTTTCGTATTACCTCTCGCTTGGAACAGCTAATTCAGCATTTGATGGTGAAGTTGAGGCGATTAAAGTTGCACTTGCCCATCTTATTGCCTGTCCTCCCTTGAATGAACGGGCTGTCATCTTCTCGGATTCTCAGGCAGCGATTCTCGCTATTGCAAATTGTCTTCAGAACCCCGGATCCATGACTGTTCTGCAATG
Organism: Tetragnatha versicolor; assembly: GCA_024610705.1. Classification (NCBI taxonomy): domain Eukaryota; kingdom Metazoa; phylum Arthropoda; class Arachnida; order Araneae; family Tetragnathidae; genus Tetragnatha; species Tetragnatha versicolor. The sequence goes on along the minus strand of JANDEH010000008.1, from coordinate 11,637,809 downwards.
CAGACATCTAATTAGAGACCTGGGTGAAAAATATAAATCAGTTACCTTGCAGTGGATCCCATCCCACTGCGGTATCCCAGGCAATGAAAAAGCAGATGAGCTGGCAAAAAAGGGCTGCAAAATAAGCCAGGCAAACTGCCCTGCAATACCCTACAAGTCAGCAGCAGCAAAAATAAATTATCTTTTGATCAAGACTCATGCATCCCTAATTAAAGATCGCACAAGGGACAAGCCATGGGCTAACTCTCTTAAATCACTCCCTGACCATCCTAGGCGGAGTGCCGTGGCTGCTTTTCGCTTGACGACTGGACATGATTGCCTCTATGAACACCTACACAAGATCAAAATTGTGAATGACCCTACCTGCCCCCTCTGCAGTAGTGGTGCGGTGATGAATGCCGCCCACCTTCCCTCCTGTTCAGCCCTACGATCCACAGGCCTGTTTTCCCGGTATTGGGAGGCGAGGGACTTATTGTACCAACTTCTTTAGTGTATTTTCCTGTTCCTTTTTTGTTTGGGTCTCTGTTATGGCTATATGATGAATGTCTATGTAAGCCTGCTGCATTGGAAATAAAAAAAAAAAAAAACTGTTTACCCCCAAAACGAGTTTGGTTATAGTTAGGGCAGGGGGGTTTGGGGGGGCGGCAGCCCCCCCAACCTCCTTAAACTTTTTATAAAATAAAATAAAATTTTGTACTTTAACGGATCACCCTCGTTAATATGTAAAATAACTGATTACAGGTAGTACGCAGATTAACGAGTGTCTAGTCGGTAGGGTGCAGAATACCTAGGTAATTTCAAGATTACCTAGGTAATCTTAGAAATTGAAAAAAAATTCGCTCTTTAACGGATCACCCTCGTTAATCTGCAAATTACCTAGATTATCTGTAAATTAACTGATTTCCGGACTTTAACTGTAACATATATATATATATATATGATAGCAATCTTAATAAGACAATAAAAAACAAGAACTAGGCTTACCCAGCGCATAAGCAGCATATATATATAACACCCCTGTATTTTCTGTTTCATTGGGGCTGCCACTGATGAGTTTCCCATTCTTATCTTATTTCATTTTACTATTATATATATATATATATATATATATATATATATATATATATATATATATATATAGGAAAACAATTAATAATATTCAAAAACAGTTAGAAACCTGTGGACATCTTCAATTTCTTTGAGTGTCTGGGAGTTATGGTGGGTACACGTGGTACATATGATCTTAAATTTCAAATGTATTTGTTTTATATATATATATATATATATACACTAGCGGAAATAAAAATCCCAACACCAAGAAGGAAAGGAGATATCAAAGTCAAATTTATTTCTGTGATTGCGCATAGTATCAATGTGAATTGCTTAAAAAATCAGCCTTCCTGGATATTAGGGGGCCGAGAAAACCAGGGAGGAGTGTTGTCTCCATAGGTGTCCATTACCGCCGTCACACGTCATGGTATGAGTGACATGGGATCTAAATGACTTTTGAGGGATTGGAGGATCATGTTGCCTCCTCGGGTAGTCCAAATTCATATGGTGCACCAGCGGACGTTGCATACCGGGCTAGGTGATTTCTCCTCTTTCTCCGGGCATGTTTTGTGAGCGTTGCTTCTTACGAACGGATAGGCCAGGGTAAAAATGCAACATAGGGGGTTAAGAAAAAACCTTGGACATTGCATAAAGCATGTGTTTGGCATTTTTCCCTTGAAATTTGTCCCCAGGACAGGTCTGAAGGTAAGAACGGACAACCGGCTAAAAAATCTCAATGAAGCAGCTCTGGTTGGCCAAAGTACCGGTAGATCATACTGAGGACAAGCGGCAGTGGGATGGATGTCGTTTGCAGTACTGCGGATTGTCCGTTTGGTCTGCATAGCTTCTTACACCTTTGCCTATTTGTCTTCAAACCAGGAGCTGAAAATGGACCTTTCTGTTTCCAATAGTGCACGAAGTAAGGGAATGAAAACCCCAATTTCATGACATTGTGTTTATGAGAGAATCCTGCTTCGGTTTGGAGCACCACGACGGTTGGGTATGAGTTTGAAGACACAATGGAGAGAGCGCACTCAGCTGATGATTTTCTAATCGTTCCACGGAGTGGTGATGCAGGGTAACGGAGTGGGGATGAATTGGATTCCCTTTCTGCAACTCCTGAGTATGATTCACCAGTACTTCTTCCAACCAGAGCTGCGTCATTGAGGTTTTTTAGCCGGTTGTCCGCCCTTAATTTCAGACCTGTCCTGGGGACAAATTTCAAGAGAAACATGAACAACCACATGTTGTATGCAATGTCCAAGCTTTCTTCTTAACCCCCTAGGTTGCATTTTTACCCCGTCTTACCAGTTCTCTAGAACCAACACCCACAAAACAAGTCCGGTTAATGAGGAGAAATCCCCTAGCCCGGTATGCAACGTCCGCTGGTGCACCATATGAATTTGGACTACCTGAGGAGGCAACATGGTCCTCCAATCCCTCAAAAGTCATTTAAAGCCCCTGTCACTCAATACCATGACGTGTGAAAGCGGTAATGGACACCTATGGAGACAACACTCCTCCCTGGTTTTCTCGGCCCCCTAACATCCAGGAAGGCTGATTTTTTAATCAATTATCATTGATACTATGTGCAATTATAGAAATAAATTTGACTTTGATATCTCCTTTCCTTCTTGGTGTTGGGATTTTTATTTCCGCTAGTGTATATATATATATATATATATATATATTTTTTTTTTGTATGAAATCCAGACTCGTTCCTTTAAATGATCATAAACACTTTAAAAGTATTTTACATTAAAAAATTAACCCTCAATATTACATTTGAGGAATCGTTTATTAAAAAGTAAAAAAATCGTCAGTTAAAAAAAAATTTTCATTTAACTTTTTACGCGTGTTCACTGTTCATACAGCTACAACTGCGTGGGAAAACAGCGTGTCGTTCCTACGGACACAAATTTAATGTAATATTATTATAGAAATTAATTATTAATAAAATTTGAGCTAGTAAAAAATATCACCCTATTTAAAAACGTTAAAACTTTTTAGGTTGAGCACTTTAAATAGTCTAAATGTGATTTTATGTATTTAGAAAAATTGAATCGTCATGTCAGTTTGAAAAGGGAATAAGTCCAGAAAATGGAAAATTGACATCTCCAAGCTTGGCTCTATATATGAGGGGAAAATAACTACCACCTGTAGGCAGATATAGCCCCATGAATTTGGCGACATCGATGTGCATTAGGGTGGCCCACTTTTCTATGGGAAAAAACAAAGTGTTATGAAATTGCCACGGCACCCATTCAATTTTTTAGACCTACAGAGAAAACTATTCAGGCAAAGTTTGGGCTCTGTACCTTAATTAGAAAGCGATGACCAAGAGGAGTGAAAAAGTCCACATTTGAAGATTTTTATACACTAGGGGGCTCTGCCCCCTGCTCTCTATCGCTCACCAACCCCCAGAACTGCTTCGCAGTTCTTTGGAGTTCTTCATCTCAACAATCCAGGCTCGTCAGTTAATGCTCCTTTGATACCGAAGCTACTCATCTCTCTAGTTTATCAATGATTTAATTCGAATCATTCATTCCCTTGAAGATATCAAAATAAAACTGTTTCTAAAATATTCATCTCTTAATTTCAATTCTTCTTTCTTCAATTATTGAATAGAAATGTTTTTTTTAAAAATATCAAGCATGTCTACCAATTACCATCAACCAACTTAGAGTAAAAACAAGCCTTTAAGAAACTTTAAATTTTTAATATGCACGTAAACATCTAGTGAATCGTCGGAAATTAAAGAAATAAGACTCATAAAAATAAGCTGTTTCCCTAGTGAAAGACCAGAAAGAGAAGAAAAAAAAATTGAAACTTTGAATCTCAATAATTCTAAAACTGATTCGAATTTTTTAAAAAACGAAACGCCAATATTTTTATAAAAAATAACTGTATATGTGTCTAAAATACTGTACCTCTATCATGATTAGTTTTTATTTTATAACGAAAAAATCGAAAAATTGTCAAAAATTTCGAAACTTTAAAATTGAATTACTCAAAAACTAATTCGAAATTCGAAAAAAGAGCGATGAGGTGCAAAACTTCATGCCTAAGAGTATGTGTATGCAAAAAATCACGTTTCTGCTGTAAATAGATTTTGCTGGAGGCGAACTCGCAGCAGAAAAAAATAATTTTCGACTTTGACATTAAATAACTCCAGAACTAATTTTCTAATTAATTAGGTTTTGGAACGAAAATGATTATCATGCATTTTTCTACCAATGGTCAAAATTTCATAATATTCCTTTGAATAGTTTTTGCGTAGTTAGAGTTCAAAATGTTCAAAAATAAAATTTTCAAAATCAGCGGCGACAGCGGCGGCGGTCACTGTTACTTTTTTTTAATATAGAGAGAAAACAACTAAAAAACCAAAGATAAACCATCTCATTTTGTTCATGATTTTTTATAGGAAACTACTAACGTTATAGATATAATGTTCCAGGTTTTGTTTTTTATCACCTTTATTTTGGTTGTAGTAGTAATTTTCTAATGTCCAAAGAACTTCTGTAAAGTTGTTTTTTCTTCATTTTAAAACAGTTAATAACTCTAAAACTATACAACTTAAAAACCTGAAATTAGTTCCATTTTGTTTGTAAATTTTTTGTCTTTGCCTCATGACCATCATTTTCAAAAAGTTTTTTTCAAAATTTAAAAAAGTGAAAAAATTTAATGAAAAAAAACTTTTTTTTTAATTTTTTTGAAAAATTATTAAAAGCCTTAAACTCTTTAAATCAGTGGTGCCCAACCTTTTTTTCACTGAGGGCCAATTTGCTTTTGAAGATTTATCCCGCGGGCCACATAAAAAAACACTTTTAAGGATTTTTCTAAACATGAAGAAAAATTACATACTCGTTTTCAATGAGAAGTTTGCATCTGTTTGGAGGATACTAGTTCTTGTAAATTCGGCTCCAAATTTGTAACACTTATCCTTAAAACTCAATTGAGATGATTATCTGTTTCGTTTCTTAATTTCTCCTCATATTGTGTTCTTTAAACACTACCAGTCTCCTTACATATGACACAACGGTTTTTTTTCTCGCTGAATAAAGAAATACGAATTTGTGCGTTTTCTTGAAAGTTTTGTCATTTCGAGTAAATCTTCAACTTTTTACGATCGGACATCTTTTCGAAGTTGGGTTCTAAAAAGATTTTATAAACGGAATTCAAATGGCTAACTGATACTGAAAAATATTTATCCAATGGCAAATTCCCCGAATATAGAAAAAACTAAAACAGAGAAGTAAAAAAGTATAATAATAATGTCAGTATCATCTCGCACGATGTCGTGGTTTTCTTGAAAGATTTCTGAAAGTGATTTTATTTTTTAAGATTTAACGGGTCCGCGGGCCACATGGATCAGCCTCGAGGGCCACATTTGGCCCGCGGGCCGTAGGTTGGGCGTCACTGCTTTAAATGAACATTACTACCAAATTTCAAGTTAAAATAAAATTTAATCATGTATAAAAAATAAAAATACTTGAAATTTAGATAAGTCCCTAAACTTATCCCTAATATTATACAGCAAGAGCGATTCACTCATGAAAAATTCATAAAATCGCTTGAGGGTGTCCATATGACTTAAAACATGCAGAAAATGTCAAATCAAAAAAATGTTTTCATTAAATTTTTTTTTCATTTTTTTTAATTTTGAAAAAAAAATTTGATCATGATTGAACTTTTTGGTCAGGATTCACATTAAATCAAAGACAAAAAATTGACAAACAAAATGGGACTAATTTCATGTTTTTAAGTTGTATAGTTCTAGAGTTATTAGCTGTTTAAAAATGCAGAAAAAACAACTTTACAAAAGTTTTTTGGACATTAGAAAATTACTACCACAAAAATAAAGGTGATAAAAAAACAAAACCTGGAACATTATATCTATAACTTTAGTAATTTTTTTATAAAAAAATCATGAACAAAATGAGAGGGTTTGATCTTTGGTTTTTTAGTTGTTTTGTATAAAAATATTTGAATTTCGTTTTTTCACTCCTCTTGGTCATCGACTTCTAATTCAAATACAGTGTTAAAATTTTGGCTGTGGGCTTCTATTAGCTGTTCAAAAAAAGTAGAGGGTGCCCAGAACTCTACCTGAAAAAAGTTTTTTGGGCCACCCTAATGTGCATTCATTATATATTTTATTACATTTGAAATTTGATTTAATTTTCCTTTCTTTTCTTGTTTTCTATGCTGTAATCTAAGCCAGAAAAATTTGTTTTTAACTTGAAATTGTTTTCTCAGTCTTATCCAGTGAATATTTGATTCCATTGTTTCACTTATTCCATTGATACTGCCATCTCAGTTTCATAACATTTTTTAAATTTTATAACCGTAAAATATTTTTATAAATGTTCTTATATGTTTATTACAGGGATCCAGAATATGTCCGATCCGGCGATCTAGGATCGGAGGAAATTTTAGCCATCTGGGGAAATTTTGTTTAAAAGTATGCTATTGAATTGAATTTCAGCTCAGTAATAAAAATTTATGTGGCGATTCGTGTCATTGTATTTTAAACAGATTTTTGATACCGACGATAATTCAGAATTTTTGAAGGTATTTATCATTTTTTAAAATTTTGGGGAAATTTTTGTATGGATTGGGGGAAATCTTGAAGGTAAAAACATTTTCTGCATCCCTGGTTTATTATTGTTCTGTATTCTAAATAGTGTCCTGAATTTCCAGTAAAAATTCGGTGGCTATACAATGGAAAATTCCATCATTGTACTTATACAGTTTTTTTATACTTTCTCTCATAACTTGTTTTTTTGGACTTATTCTCTTTTTCAAACTGACGATTCAATTAAAACATAAATTTTGTCCGTAAGTACAATCTTCCGTATACTATGTGATAGTACATTAATTATGCGATAAGGTTTCTCTAAAAATTCAATATAGTTTTCTAAAACTTTTTGTTACTAAGGGAAATATGACATTTCATTAGTTTGAAAAATGTTCATACTCTCTATCTAGGCAACAAGGTTATTAGCAAGTAAGGTCATCAACTTTGTTACACGAGTACCACATTGCGTCAAAGTATCCAGTTAGGAAATACCTTTTCTTCAGACAAGATAACTCTATCATTAATCGGAAGATGTTTGGAGATAAGATCTGGTGAGATTTTATCGGAAATTTATACAGCCAATTTTGTTTATATCCCAAAATGGTAAAAATATGCATTGACTAAAACTATTGGTTTGTTTATTAGATTTTTCTAATAAATGAACATATACTATTGGTTTGACATCCTTTAATTTTTTTTAGTTTAACATTAAACATTTAAATACACATTTCTCGAATTATATAGAAAATTTCAAATATTTGGATACTCTAAATTGACGTTATTTATCTGTATTGAATCATGTAAAAACCATCAAATTATACCAGTTATTAAATTTACTAATAATAGTGCCTACTGTTAAAGTATATTCATATGAAAAAAGTTAAAGTATATTCGTGGATTTAAGGGGGGGTCATAGCTTTTTAAGAAACTTTCATTTTTATAAGGGAGAATCATGTTTCCTAAGCCATCAGAGACAGCTTGCCCCTCCTAGGTTTCCAGTATGACCCCCAGGGTTCACCACCTAAATCCGCCCATGATAATAGTTCTTTTTTTTGAAAGTACGAATGTATATATATATATATATATGTAACTGGTAATGTGATAAATACGGGCATTATTAATAATGCCCTCGTATTGCGGGCAAAGTGATCATCCTCATTGACAAATGACATTAAGCTTATCACATTGCCCGTCTTACATCAGGCATTCTTAATAATGCCCGATTTATCACTTTGCCCGTAACATACAAATGAATTAAAAGTTTTTGAAAAGCTTTTACGATAGGCATAATTCTAGTGATGTAGAGAAGTGAATTAGGTAATAAGAATGGTTCCGAAAAAAAGTAATTCGGAATCCATAAAAAACTAATAGGATATACTAACAAAAATGCTTTCAAAAAATTCCTGGCAATAATTCCGCTTCTTTGATCTAGCATTTATTTATTTAAAAGACACTTATAAAATGGTAAGTCTCAAGATTATTCTCTCTGTAGAATTTGAAACATAAAATATGTCTTCTTTAATCAGCAATGCCAAGAAGCTAATATTCTTACCCTTGACCCCCAGGAAAATTAAGAGAACTTGCGTAATGGTTAATTTATATTCATTTATTCATGTCAAAAAGCAACTAGATTGTCAAGGAAACATTACTCTGTTGACTCAAAAAAAGATTTTATATTCATTTCAATGAATGTAGGGCACATCAGAATGTACATTATGGAGGGTTAAGGTTAATTTTTTAAAATATCATGTAGATTTCGGTAGTTTTATTCTACAGTACTGTCGGAGAGTATCAACGTGTTTAATGAAAAAAAAACGTTAATAAGCCAAGAAAAGTTACAAGTAGAAGCAAGGGGATAAGTAAAATATAGGTGCGAAGATTTATTTTGCTTTACTAGTAGTACAAAACATTTAATCAAAACACTTTGAAAAGCTTGGGGGGGAAACGATTATTTAGGCGCAAATATCTTTATCGAATTATAATGATATCGTTTTATATTTACACACATAAAATCAAAACAAAAGTTAAAAGAAGCACTGCTCGCTAGATTCCAAATTTTCTTGACGCGAAAAAAACTGATTTAACACAGTTAATTCTAAATTAATGTACTACGCCTCGCTTAACATTTAACGAAAATTATGACCTAAAACGTATTAAGGGATTTATCAAAGTAATAATATTTTTAAAGTTGAATGCCCAATTTCACAATATATTCGGACATTGCTCTGGAAACTACTTCCTTCGTTAGCTCTCAGCTTATTTCTCTATTGCCAAGAAACGTTGGAGCAGAGTTTATACATTTTAGAGTGTTTTATTTTGATATTTATAATTATTTTTGGTGATTTAGCATAAAACTAGATGCTTGCGCTCGGCCCTAAAGTACCAAAAGTTAAAGTAAAAGTTTGTCGCCGTCCGTGAGTAAACTTCAGTATAATTGGCTGGTGACATAATCCTCAAAAGCCGTGTCACAGTACGATATGCTAAATTATTTTCGTGCTCCTTGGCGATACCTTCAAGAAATCGTCCAACTATTTCTCACAAAGTGATTAAGAACCACATTATACTTTTCCTAAAAGGAAAAGTACAATGAAAGGAAATGCTTTTGTCCTTTAAATGATTTTCCAAATTAGTCTAATGAAAAATCTAATGATTTTCCCTATTCTTAGTTCTCTAATCAATTAGACTGCCTAAGTGCCTAATGATGGCTAGTAAATGATTTGTGTGCTAATTAAGATTGAGTTACCGTTTAGTAAGTGCTCTTAAACTCTAGCTTATTGTGATTTCATCACGATGCATTTATCTTGCTCTTTATGGGTTCATGGACTTTCTTTCATGTGGATATAACTTATTTCATAGAAACCGCCAGGCAAATATTTCACATTAAAATGTCATATAGGTACAAATAGGGCTCGACCGATGGCACTTTTTTGGCCGATGGGCCGATGCCGATTATTTGAAAATTTCCATCGGCAGGCCGATTTCCGATGGCCGATGCTTAAGGTCGATGGTAAAAATTGCATTAAACCAATATGGATTTTTTTTAGAAAACCCTTAAATCAATATGAGTTAAAACACTATTTGTGAGTACAATTATCTATACAATCTATACAATTTTGATGTTTGTCATATATTGTTCTTTTCTTGAAAATTGGTTTGCTTTGGGTGTTCTCCAAAAGAGTCAAAATGAGATAAAACACTAGTTAAAAAGTGAAAAATAAAAAAAAAGAACAATTTCTGAGGCCGAACATCCAGGCCCCCTCGAATTTCTGACATTTGTTATCTTTTTACCTTGAAAATTCGTTGGTTTACAAGGAACTGTTCTCTTCTGATGTTACCCCCAAAGGGTCGCAAAATGAGCTGAAACATTATTTAGAGGCAAATTTTCAAAAGACCCCCAGACCCCGATTTTTACTTGAAGCTCACATTATAAAATTTTGACATATTTCTAACATAATTCAATTGCTATTTTTAAATTAGTTAAAACTTAACGTATAAATTTACTTGTTTCCTTAGAAGTAATATTGAGTCAACTCCTCAAAACAAAATCTAACTACGGCCCTAGCATCTGATTCTGAACATAATTTTTACTTTAAAAATAAGTCAATCATTCATGTTTATAATAGAATATTCAAAAACTAGGGGGCTGCCGCCCCCTGCTCGCTATCGCTCGCCAACCCCCGCGCGAACTGCTTCGCAGTTCGCATAGGATCGCTACGCGATCCTGGCTCGCTTTGCTCGCTAAGCGGTCACTAACTTTGTTAGTCTAGCACATTTGAGGGCACCATTCATCAAATCATCGTTTAGTGAATGGGTTTAAATTATATGTGTACAAACAGTTCCCCTAAAAATTCAACTTAACTTCTTTCATAGTGCAAGGCCGAAATAAGAGCATATACAGCACCAAACAAATAATATGGTATAAATGATTAAATCCTTAAAATTAAAATTTTTCACACGTTGCTAATAGTAAGAAAATTTTTACCCCCTTATGTGAAGAATGAGCAAGTAAAACACCATGTCCATGAAAGTTACATAATTTCTTAATATGACTGGATAACTTGACCAAAAACTATTACACTTTAACACCCTTAAAAGTATACCGTGTTACTTTTTCCCCCACTTGTTTCCAACTTGAGCTTTGTCACTTAAATGTACGGTCTTCTACCCTCCTAATGAATAATGATAGTATTCATTAATAATGGTTACCATTTGTAAATCACCAAAACTGCGTTCCACTATTCTGTGCAAAAAGTTTTTTACCCAGTTGAATCACAGAAAACTTTGTCCATACTCGGTTGCAACTTAACTTGAGCTTGTAGAAATAAGCTGAGAGAAACCAAAGAAAGTAGTTGCCCATGCGGTGTCAGAATTTTGAGTGAAATAAGAGATTTAATTTTAAAATATGATTAGTTTTTTTTAATTCCACGTATATTAAGCGTCTTTTCATCCCGATTTGCAAAATTTTGAGTATTAATAATTTTTCAAGTCGAATAAAACTTGCCAGCCAATAAGAGCTCACAAAGCCCAGAAAGCTTTCTGTTTACTCAAATTTTCTTCCCTGTGGCCATGCTGTCAGGCTCAACTTAAGTTGCAATCGAGTTAGTGTAGAATAATTCAAGTTTTGCAGCTATACTGCGAAATTGACTCAACAGACCATCGCGTCGCTGTGAAAATACCACTTACCTACACCTGTCTGGTTAAATAACTTTCGATTGTTTCTGAAAAATAATCGTGGGTGTACGCTATTTACCGCACACTCAAGTGTTTCCAAATTATGCTTCGCTACTGGTGTGTATGGTTCTCTACCTTCAATATTTTTAAGTTTTCTGTAAATAAAGGGCTGCACTTTAGGAAGGATCACTCATATTTTTATTGCAGTGATCTGTGTTTTTTGAAGTATAGGCAATTTTAGGCCACAATGTTAGTGATTCATGCTTGCAAAAGTGGGAAAATTTTTAATTCTGCTAATACTTAACCTTAGCTTATACCTTTAATGCGATACCAATGCGTGTTGCCGACGTACCTCGATCGCCATCAAAATTAATGTGCTATTTCAACGCCTATAAATATTCCATCCTTACAACTTTTTCAACTAAAAACATTAAAATGGAAAAATTTTATAGCTAATTCTCCGCAATGGTGCTTTGTGAACAATGAAATTTCAGGAATGTTGGATGCCACACGCCGCAATCCATCAGACTCTGTCCGATTAATTCTGCGAATACTCGCTTGCTCGGGAGTTTCATTACTCATGGAGATTCTTTTACGTTTGTTATTACGAAAATAAATTGCTGCTATACAAAAATCCATAACACAACTAAAGAGTTGAAAGCATGGTTGAAAGGTGCCGTGAATCGGAAGACGCGGAAAACGTAAACACGAATTCGCAAAGTGTAAACAAACCGATCGTTGCCAACGGCGGGTAAGTAATAAGGGCCTTTTTTCCTGCCACGCTAAGCGTAATATATATATAGATTATCACAACAGAAATAAATTACTCTCTAAAGAGATCAGATTTAAATTACTATAAAATTAAATTCAAGGTCTATGAATTAATTAAATCTATGAATTAAGGTCAGGATCAAGAAATCTGTCCCCAGAAAAATTTCACCCTTAAAATATTTCTTCACCTTATTGAGACTCTTCGAGTTTAACCCAAAGGGTATCTCTTTGTAAGAGATTGAATGTTTCATGGTAAAAAATGATAAAGCTCAAAATTTAGGGGGTGAAAGGTTTTCCCCCAGCAAAGTTTTTGAAACTCACTTCTCGTATTTCTTCGAGAAGCTGGGAAAATTTATTAGACCAGAAAATTTCTGATAGACCTCGTGACAGAGCAGTCGCAGAATTTAGACTTGCAGTGGGACATGACTGCCTTGCAAACCACCTGCACCGCATTGGCGTTTATGACAGTCCTAATTGCCCACTCTGCAACATGGATGAAATTATGGACAGGTCCCACATCCAAAGATGTCCAGCTCTGTGTTGGGGCTCCGAGGTGAGACGATATTGGAGTGCAAGAGCCTTGCTGATGAGACATTGACTTTTCTTTATCTTACTTTTGTATTCTGTGTTTTGTAAGATATTGTCGTCTTTTTCTCTGCCATTAGAAATAAAAAAAAGTTTTTGAAACTTTCCTTTGAAAGAAGTGTTTTAACTCATTTTAAAATATATTCCTTACACCCAAAGAAAATTAATCCTTGGAAAATGCAGAATTTTCAAGGAGAAAAATATAATAGACTTTAAATTTTGTGAGGTATATGTAGGTTTTCTCCACGAAAATTTTTAAAATTTGCCCCTTAAAAGTAGTGTTAGTGTGTTGTCTTTTTAAAGCCCCTCGCTCTTTGTTTGTAGGGTATGTGAAAGATTTTGTACATTTTTTAGTCTGAATAGAAAATTTTCTGATTTTTTAGGGGGGTAGTGGGTATTTGGATTTAATTATTTTGGGGGGGAAGGCTAAGAATTTTCAAAATCAAATTAAATCTTCTTTACGAACATAATATTAACGGTTGTGAATAACCTAAGGGATTTACCTAAAGGGAAGTCTGGGAAAATTTATGGAAATTTCAGTATAATAAGCAGGTTTTGAACTCGTTTTGGCAGACCTAATCCGAATTTAGGATATACATTTTTAAGGATTTAATATATTTTTAGCTATCATTTTTGCATTTTGACGAGCTTATTATAAACAAAGGTTATTATTATATAATAGTTGTAATTAATTTCAAGTACCAAAGGGGGTCTGGGGTCCTCCCTCAGAAAATATCTGAAATTTGACCCTAAAAACAGGATGTAAACTCGATTTAGTACAATTAGTAGCCTCCCCCCTTACACCCTTGATGAGAGTTCCGACCTCTCCTCTTTCCTACTGCTAGTCCTGCCCCCTGGATCCGCTAGTGTTTGGGTGGGATATATCCGATAAAAAATGTTCGATTCGTTCCTTATGAGGATTAAAATTGGGGGAAATCCATAGGATCGTTTCTAGTCAAAAGGCATTAGATTACCTGGAAAATGTCCACTTTTCCACAGACAGGCGCAAGTTCAACTTAAAATAAATTTGGAGCAAGATGGGGCAGTTTCACGGGGTTTGTTTTTTTTCTCGCCTTTTCGTCAATCGCATGATGTTCTTCGGGTTTCTGCAAAAAACACCGGCCAAACATCGGTTAGATGTTTTTTTAGGCCGATGGGCCGATTATTTCACAATTTAACATCGGCCGCCGATGCCTAGGCCGATAGGTACTTTTTCAAACAATCGGCGCCGATGCATCGGTCGAGCCTTAGGTACAAGGTACATGCAAAAAGATTTTTTGAAACTGCTTTCTAAGATTGATGATTGAAACGGACAGTGAAGATCAAAAAGTGGTTCATCCATCCAGAAACAGTTATATCCAACGTGTATCCAAAATCAGAAATGGATCTAAATTTAATTTTCAAAAGATTTCCCTATATTTTATCCTAACAACTGAAACAAGTGCAATAACTGGTACTGTTTAATGCTAGCCTCGTATGGAACTTAACAAACAAGAAAATCCAATCTTGAGAAACATTCTTCTGGATCATTCGTGAACAATGGCATTGACCATAACACAGAATCAACTAACTCCCTTTGAGGAACGCACTTGTAAAACCCATCAATTACAAAGCATAGCCGTCTTTACACGAATTTCAGTGACCATGCGGCCTTTCTGAACGAAAGACCACCTTGCAAAAGTCGACGGTAATATCAACATTGAGGCAAAGGTCGCTGCAGAGAATCTTCTATGGAGAAGATTGAATGGTAAAAAAGAACTATCTCTCGAATGAAAAACATTCGGTCCAGCCTCCGTCAATCATTTATTTGCCTACGTCAATTCCTCGGGAATAAAATCCCCACAAGTACCCCGGGTGACGGCCGAACCTGTAATTTTACGACCTTGAAAGCTGTTCCGACATAAACTGCTGCTGGACAGGCTCTAAAAAAGACGGTTCACAGAAAAAAGAGGAAAATGTTTATGAAAGCTCCGGTCATGACGTCCTTTGTGGAACACTGGAGCTCCTTTTTTTACCGTCGGACTGCCTTTCCTTTATTTTTGTTCTGAGTTGGAAAGTGCCATTAGATCGACTCAATGCCATGTCGTCGCCGCAATGATGGTGCGGATGAACTTCGGCAGATTTGAATATGCATGTTTTCGAAGATACTTCAAATACTAGTTTACAAGTTATTAAATTACTTTAAAAAAATTTCCGAAGAAATTCAAAAAGAAGATTGAAAATTTGATTAATAATACAGAATGTTTTAGAACTTACTTAATGTAAATTCAAACGATATTTTGGTTAGAGGGGACCTAGACACCGGTGATGCGCCGTCAAGTACTATAGTAGTTAAATCAAAACTGAAACACATGTTAAACTGTCGGCTGAGTTTTAAAACGTGTAATATCAAGAGTTATGCTAAATACGTGGAGTCCTATTTTTCTGATGGTTTTCCAATAATCTTACAGGAATTTCTTTCGTTGCAAATACAGGTGGAAGTCACTAGGAAAGTGATAAAGACTTAAGTGTGGATGGTTTAACACAGCGGTTCTCAAACTGTGCTCCGCGGAGCCCTTAGGGCTCCGCCAAGTATTTCCAGGGGCTCCGCGAAGAAATTTGAAATAAATACATTTTTTGATAATTTCTAATTTGCTTCTCTCTGAAATGTTATAAATAACTTTCTGTAAGGTGTTGGTAAGGTCTGCAGGTTTTTGCCTTTTTCGGGTCTTTTTTGGTTTACCAAAACAAGTTAAAACCCTGTTTTTAGGGTCAAATTTCCAAAACTTTTCTGGGGGAGGAACCCCCAGGATGGGACGGTTTGGCGCTGACCGTTTGGGCGCAGTTCCCGTTTCGGTACCCAAATTTTTCTTCTAATTTTTAGAAGAATCATGAGTGTTCTATTTACTTTCATTTTATTTCTGCCGCTGAAACGGCCGCGCCGAATAGTAGCACACCAAGGAACCCCATTCCCCCAATTCTCAAATTGATTACTCAGCACCTTTTTTTTATAAAGTTCACCAAAACCAAGGGAAAACCTGTTTTTAGTAGAATCAAATTTCCAACCCCCCCCTTTATAGCATTTGGAACTTAATTACACAAAACGTGTCTTATATTAAGTTCTTTAAGATGCAAATTCTGCCAAAAATGTATAAAAAGCTAACATTGATCCTATGGCATGGGAGGGGATAAGGAATGATTTTGGGCCCATGTGTAAATAAATTTCGATATGTACCTCTGACGTATGGTCCCAAAACAGCTCTCGATTTCAAAAGAAGTAACTTTTAGGGAAACAAAATTTACAGATGTATAGATTTCCATATGAATCCTTTGTTCATGAATCTCCGGCATAATGATTAAAAAGGGATAGCTTTAATATTCAGAAATTTAAAATAAAGATTTACATTGTATCCAATGATAAAATATAATTGGTAAACAAAATATTCCATATATCCCGGGGTGTATATCAAAGGGGGGCGAGGGGGCCCTGCCTCTCCCCCGGAAAATCGGACTACGTATAACAAAACAAGTTAAAACCATGTTATTTAGGGTCAAATTTCCGAAATTCCTTTGGGGGAGGACCCCCAAAATCACCTATTGTACTTAACTTTATTATTGTCAATTTTTATAGTAAGTTCGTTAAAATTAAAATCCTACCTAAAAATGAATGTCCAAAATTTGGACAATGATGTACCTAAAACGAGTTAAAAAAACTGTTTTTAAGGAACACATTTCACAAAATCTTCTGGGGAGGAAGGACCCCCAGACCCTTCTATTGTACTTGGATCTTAATTCGTCACAATTTTTCTTACAAATAAATTATCTTAGATGCAAATTATACCTAAAAATGTTTTTAAAAGCTACGTTAAACTGTTAAATATTCATGGGAGGGGCTATAATTTTGGACCCCTCCCGAAATAAATTTCTATTTAGCTTTTATTTCTAGAAGCAATGGGTTTTATGTAATTTGTTTTTATGCCTTGAAAAATTTATTTCGGAAAAGGGCTCCGCGAATAATTTGTCTCTTGAAAAGGGCTCCGCGACATAAAAAGTTTGAGAACCCCTGGTTTAACAGATTTCATCGAATGGACATTATCTAACTATAGATGTTTTGATAAACTTCATTCTGTGGCTTATGATTGTACTTCTATAATTCCTCTCACAGTTTAAATATTGATCAAATTTATGGTAAAACTAGCTGGCATACTGCTGTACCTACCAAATGCAATGAATATTTTATTCAAATATGGTAAAATCGCTTTAAACTCAATCGGTAAAGCGTAGATACACCGATAAAAAGCTTTTGGACGTAATGTACTATAGGAGGGAATTCGTAACAAGTGATTTAACCATAAGACCCGTTTATAAAAAAAGAAATCATATTTGAGTGAAAAGATTCATTGCATAAGGTACAGCAGTATGCCAGCTACTTTCACCATAAATTTGATCAACATTGAACGCATGGGCCATGGGCTTACAGGTTCAAATGGCGGTAGAACCAAAAGAGGGAGGCTTATCAAGTCCAAACCAAAAACTAGATATAGACCCTCGTTAAACTTGTTCATTTGTCAAACATTCTTTAGTTGAGAAAAGAATAAATTAGGCGCTTTCTACGGTATGCTCAAACATGGTAAAAAAAAGGTATGAAAGGCAAACAACAGAGTCTTAACATACAAAATGTTTAATTAAAAATTGTAAATAACACAGTTCATAAATTCATACTTATACTTTATTATGCGTCTTTTTTGTGGGATAAATGGTAATGGATAATAGCGAGATGCATTTTGAAATCAAACGAATAATCCTATGCAGGATGTTTCAAAGAGAGTGCAACAATTTGCTATTTCATAAAATATTTCGCTAGACACATTTCCAATTGCAAATTTTCATTTTAAGAGATTAAAAATTAGATGAGACTAGTTTCTACTTAAGAAAATGCAGAAAATAAATTTTTATGAGGCCCCCCCGCAGTTTAAAATTTCCAAATAGTCAAATTTTTATTATTATTTCATGAATAAGACACAAAAGTTCTACCTCAGTATATTCAAAAGTAACTGAGATATGCGTGTTTAAGTTTTTATGGGGTCATAACACAAATTAATTTTTAAATGCTATTCCTATCACCGCATGAAAACAAGTTCAACTTAAATTTGTGGATGAACCCTATTTTGCTTTTAAAAAGGGTGCTATAAAGGGGTGTAAGTCAACAATATTCAATTTTAATACTTTTGAAATTTCGACCAACACTCACCATGTCTACTAATATAGTACTAACTATAGTTATATAAATAATCCAGAATATATTCTGGAAATTACACTGAATGTTTACAAACTTAATTTCTTCTACCCTTCAGAAACAACACGAGAAGCTGGAAAACTTGTGCGCTTGAAAATTTACAAAGGTACTTCCTCTATTTTACCCTTACTTCTGAAGGATATTTCAACAAATCCCCTCAATGTCACGATGTCGCTGTCAGCTTTGGAGTCACACGTATTGAATAACTCGACTCTGAAATGAGTTCTAGATCTTGTTTTTACGTGGTTTCTCTGCACAATTTATGGAGCCTAGCTTAAGGAAGTTGCTTGGATTTCCTTGTACTTTCTTGAATCCAAAAGTTTGTACAATCAATTACTGGAGGAAAAATCAAAAGTTAAAGCTGATGGATTGATATATGACGAAACAGACAACTTGATTTATCCATTCCAAGAGTAGGTTTGTTAAAATTGACAAGTGAACATTCAATAGCATTACAAAAATTACTACTTTTCAACTTTACTGACAGCTTGTCAAGCATTGTGGCTCAAAATAAAACTTGGAGTTGCCATATGTATATTTATACTTTTGGGGGTAAGGGTAAATTTTGAATCGGAAAAATTCTCAAGATTTGTTTTTCCTTAAAAACGCATGAATTATTTTATTTTATCTTTACTACTACCTCGACGTGCCACATAATCTTATGAAACGGTCGAGTTCAAACTTTGCCAGTATTTAATTTATTTTCTGAATAAACTAAAATCGACATTATAAAGCCCATCATAAATTAACTAAACCAATTCTCAGAAAAATGAAATTTATGTTCTTTTAACTGTGTTTCACTTGCAACTGAATGTCTGATACAGAGGACAGAATTAATCTTACTAAAAATATATATTCCATGAGCCCGCAACATATAAAGATTTATGGATATAAGGGATAAGTATAACAGGTTTCTTTGACACAATTAAATATTATATGTTTAATAGTTTGAAATATCAGAGTGATTTACTGATGTCTTTTGTAAAGTATATAATTAAAATTTATACTTATCATTTTCAGTAGTTATACAATTACTACATAAAAATTTTACTTAATCTAATAAAAACTACTTATTTGTCTTGTCTTTCACTTAAAAAATTAAAGAAGAAAATGATGGATAATGTTTGAATAGTTCGCATGAGATTTTTCCCCTTTCTAAGATTTGTTGAGATTTATGAAGACTCCATCCTCTTTTTGGTCCCATTTAAAATCAATGAACAAATTGATTGAAAAATTATCATTTAAAAACAAAGAACACTTTATTTTTGAAATCTGGCTCTGTTAATATTTTTCCAAGCTTTTGTGAAAATTCATTATTGTGTTAAGGGAAAAAGTAGGGGGAAAGTAAGAACTTTAAATTTAAATATCGGAGAAACTATTTATGCTTATAAACAAACCAAAATTAGGCTTAAAATGTTGTTAATTAAATCAATAATGAAACATTTATATTAATTACATTTGTCGAAAATATCACCGGTTGGTTGTTATTTCACAATACATCAATAAAACCAGAAAATTTGGATTTTCAAAAAGCAGCTTTTAATTTACTTAACCGCTTAGCTCTAGCTGACAAACAGGATTTTATTTTCTTAAGAGGGCTACTTTAACTACAACTATTTTTAGAATAACGTTACGTATTTTAGAATTCATGACTCGGTCTATCTTAGCTTCAGGAGATTCAATCGCCTATACTAACTTTATAATGATTGGATAAAGGTAATTAGTATAGAAATTCAGAAAAAAAACACTGGCCTCACTTGAACATTCCATGGATTAAAAAAAAACTATGGGCGAGGATAGTTCATGACGCACTTAATTTTTAGAGTAGAGAAGACTCAGCAAATCTAGCTGGTTAAAATTCCATTAATTTAAGTCTTATATCTTTGAATTTCCACTTTATTTTGGCATTTCGTTTCTTCCTAATTCGTTACATAAAGCTGACTAATGTAGCTATAGCATTAAAACTTTTTTTATTTTAGTTTTAGCAGGGTCTCTATTGAGATTTGTGTTTTGTTTTCAAGATGGCAGCACGAACTATATTAGAAAAGAATGCTATTATTTGATAGATCTTAATAGAACTTATTCTTTGCTGATGGATCACACCACTGTTCAGTGAGGTAGTAAAAAATTTTACAAAAAACTAAGATAAAACTAGAAATTTATCATAATTTATTTGCTGTATTTAATTATATCCATGTAAAATCAAGGTCAGTTAGTCTCAAAATTTCAAATCAGTTAGTCTAAAAAAGGCAAAATATTTTCAGTATACTTGAAAAAAAACATTATTTTTCATATTAAAAAATTAAGCAAAAATTACAAATGTAACAATTGAAAAGATTTTTTACACCTGCTATTCTCATAAAACAGTTAAATTAATTTTTCCCCTGAATTTTCTTTACATTTTTGCAATATATTCATTTTTCGTGGGCCAGGTCTGCACTCTTCTAACGAGAGTATGTCTTATAAGTCTTATTTTATAATAAGTCTTATTTTATGCAACTAAAATTGCATCCTATCCCTTGCAGGCACGGATTAAGAAACTTTTCAAGGGGGGGGCGGTCCGATTTTTTTAGGGTAATTTTAATTTTATGATTATTCTGCATGTTGAAAGTTATTTTAAGGATTAAATTGTGAAAACATTAAATAACTATTCAAACCCTTTTAAGCATTCGTATCTCCTGTTGACCAGTGCGGCGAATCCAGGTTTTTTTTGGGGGGGCTAAGAATTTTCTTGTTAATGGTAATACGTAAAAGGTAGTGAATTATCCTACTCAAACCATTAAAAGGGGGGCCTGGGGGTCCTCCCCCAGAAAATTTTTGGAAATTTAAGTAAAAAACCCCACTTTTTCAACTCGTTTTGGTACACCTCATCCTAATTTCGGGTGTAGATTTTTTGCGTTTTGACAAACTTAGTAAAATATTAGACGTTTTGGGGGGGGCTTCAGCCCGAACCCCCCCCCCGTAGATCTGCCACTGCCAACTCCGTTTGCTGTTGACTTTATAAGAGCATTATGTTTTAAAATTCGTCCACATAATAATTTATTCACAGCAAAAAACTCATGTTTTATGGATTTCAAATTAATTTTTATTGACTCTTTGGCGTTGTTAAAAGCTTATCTTCCAGATAGAGTTTTCAAATCCCTCGAATACTATATCTGAATCCGGAATATATAAAGCGGGTAACCAAGCTTAAAAAGCCAAAACTAAATCGGCTAATTAATCCTTCTTCAAGGGTATTTTCCCAAGTAGAAAAATAAAAGTGTTTTTAAAGTCTAAAAAGAGGACATAGGAACAAAATGAATAGATATAAGAGTAATGATTAGGAGAGAGAAGAGAGAAAAAGTAATGATTGTTATAGAGAGCATTTTTAACGAAAGAAAGGCGTTTAAGCAGAAGTTTTGAAAAACACAAAATTGACACATTCAATTACTCTTAATTATGTATACACAACTTTTGGTTAGTAAATTTAGCATTGTGTTCACTAAATTTCATCTACAATATTAGATTCATTAAGTTATACTTAATTTTAAAAATTTGCTTAAATATGTAAAAACATGTGAATAAACCGAAGTATGTAACATAAAGCTAGTATAAATCGATCGAAAATCCCTTGAAACGTGTAATATTCGAAACAAACTTCCAGACCTAGTCATAATTTTAAATACATGAAACAAACATTCTTTTAAAAGAGTTGAGTATGAACTTACATTTTTCTCCTTGCGTATAGAAAAATATATAAATTGGTAGGCAAACGCTTGAAGATAAAATGTCCCACAGGCCACAGCTCAAAGTTCTCCAACAGCAATGCCAATTTTCACTAGCGACCCGAAGCACTGAAATTGTCTCATTAGGCAGTGACCACTGGTGTTTGAGAAGCACCTCACGTGAATATTTTCACTAGAAGGGGGGGCGATATCCCCTTACCGAGAACCGAGGGGAATGAGCCGCCTATCCCCTCCCTCTCTCCCAGTTCCTCAGAGGAAACAGGGAAGAAAACAACATAGGGTACGGGAGTGCAGATAAATTAACGACAGAACGACTGCCCGGTTATCTTGTTTGAATGTCCTCTTCAAGGTGACAGCCAAGGTTAAAGGGGGCCTGTTTGGTGACCCCATCTAACAGGAGCTATTTCACTTGCGTGGTTTACTGAAAGCTATTTTACTTCTTCGAAATTTATTACGAACAAAGTTTTGTTATTTGAAACCAAAAAAATTTTTTCGTCTCAGGGCAAGGGGGGGGCGATCGCCCCCACCGCCCCCCCCCTTAATCCGTCCTTGATCCCTTGGAGACGGAAAAACGGAAAGAAAAAGCAAAAAAAAAAAGAAAGCAGTTCGTCCTGCCCGTCACCATGGCTCCGCCGATATTATTGTGGTGGCGACATCTGTTGAAAATACAGTAAAGCATTTCGGGATGGCACAGTTTTCTTCTCTCCGTCCCAGTTCCCTACGTCCGATTAATTTTACTTTTCTAACTAAAGAAACCATGAAATAAACATTCCAAAATATGTAAAACAGAATATAAGACCAGGTTTTATAGTGCTAAAAATATTAGCACATCGAAAAAAGTATTTCTTTTTGTTTGACGTCACAGTGAAGAAGTTAAAAGTATTATATTGTAGATTAAAATTAATTTTATTACATTTTATTCAAGAAAACTCCTTTCAATTAGACTTGTTTCTATCATTAAATTTTCTGAGTAAACTCAATATTTTACTTATAAGCTTTGTATAAACATATGAATGGTTAGTTCATCACTAGATGGCAGTTTTATTCGAAAGTTTTTGGTGATAGGAGGGAGATTTATGTTTAGAAATACTTTATGGATTTATTATTGGACTTAGGGCGTAACATTCCTCTGGTAACAAAAATATTCCTATTAACTGAATCAATAAAGGGCTAAATTAGTGGAAAGAACAAAAGAAAAGCGGATCCGCAGTTACGAAAATTCCAATATTATTCTGACATTAAGACATTGACATCCTACAACACATTGTAGAAACTTAAACTAAAACCAGGGCCCGATTTAGGAAATTTATAACACTAGCTCAACATGCAGGAAGGAGTCCCCCACGGTAACCTGTGCGTTACCGCAAGCAACTATGTGGAAGTAGTTAAGTGTTTTGGATTGTATTAATGGCAGTACAAGTATGAAAGCAATCCGCTTTTCCCTTTTGCTACGACCACAACTCCTAATAGTTTCCTCGTGATGATTTAGCGAAAACAGGATTTACTTTTTACTACACAAATAAAAAAATAATTATTGAAAGAAACAAGGCTGAATATCAAAGTTTTTGTAGAATAAAAATGTCTTGTCATCTTGTCAACTCAAGCGGGTAAGAACTAATTTCCAGGGGTACAGAATACATCTGAACATGGTTCGGAGGAAATTCCAGCAGTTCTGGGGAAATTTTTGTGGAGTCTATACAAAAAAAACTATAAATCCAAGTTGTTATTAGTAACAAATATTTTGGGGCTAGTGACAAAATATTATATACCTTCCAAATTCTACGGAAATTAAGTAAAAACTACGGAATAACGGATGTAGGATGGAAAACTGGATCTACGCCAAAAAACTAGCTTCCTTGGTGAATGCCTAAAAGTTTGATTTTCCTTGCATTTAATTGATATGTTGAAAAAACAACAATCTGTGATTTATTAGATATTTTCACTAAAAATCACGCTTGTTTTTAATTACAACAAAGTTTTTGACTTCTTAAGATTATTTTTGAGCTATAAGGGGACATTTCTATAAGAAGAATAGAAGAAGGTATATTTAGTAAAAAAAACGAAAATTTATGGATTATTTGGTAATTATTGAATTTCAGTAATAAAGAAAACTGTATTAAAAAACTATTTGTGCTTTTAGTAGCAACATAAACTGAAATGAAAATACAGGGGCATTTTTAAGAAAAATGTTTAATTGAAATATGGAGAAATTTTTGAGGGAAATTTTGGAAAAAGTTAATAGTGTTCTGGGGCCTGGAACAATAAGGAAGTTGCATGTATCAGATTTTCAAAAACAAACAAGTGTTCCGTATGGTTTTTTGTATGGTAAAATGAAATATCTGGTCAATTTTTCAAAAAAAATTTAATTAAATATTTTAATTTAAAAGTCGAGAAGAAAACATATGACTGAAAACGTATATTGTTTAAAGATGTCAATAATCATAACATCAACTCCATTGCTTTCCAACAATGTTTATCGTATGATGACGTCAACATACGATGATCCCAAACTCTTGGCGTTTTCGCGCGCTGTTAAAAAGTGGATTTTTGTTAATTTTTTTGGCAATCAAAAAATTTCTCGATCGGCCTCAAATTTTGGGTAGTTGCTTATTTTTGCAAGAAGAATCGATTAAAAAATCATGCAACTTCCTCATTGGACTGGACCCTGGAACATTTTTTGCACCCCTGCTAATTTCGTTATTAATCATTCAAAGATTATAATTTTTTATGAAATGTGTAATCTAATTAAAAAGCCTTTTTTTAGAAACAAATTTTATATTAAAAGTAAAATATGATGTGATAAGTCGTTGGTTATTTGTTCAAGGAATCCGCTTTGTCTGTCTAAGTATTCACAAACAGAATTACGGATCAATAACTCCAGATACCATGACCCACCAAGGTTCTTTAATTACTGAATTCCCACCATTCGTATAGCATCAGCCTGTTTGTCTTGGAACAAAAAGGAGTGTAGCAATGAAGAGGAAGAAGCGGAAAAGACCGTTCCGAAAAAGAGAAATCTCTTTCTACTCTCACTATTCGTAGACCTTCACACTGTTATTCATTGTTGGTCTATGAGGTAGACATTTTTGTGGGAAGGAAGAGACCTTAAGTCATTAGAGAAACGAATAGATGGAAGGACTTCTTATTGAAAATTTTCTTTTGGGATATTAGTTGCAACTTTTTTAATGTTTTCGCTTTGTGTTGTTATGAGGTGCAGCAGTTTTTCAAGAAAGGATTTTTAATAGTAGTTTGGATATCCCGTTCCGCCCCGTATGTTCGGGGCACTCGGGCAAACGCTACTTAGCTTGTAGCGATCTCGCCCGTTCTCGTAGGATTCCGAGCGAGGTTTTCTTTTTCTTAAGTTGAAGTCTTCTTCGAGTTTTTATCATATTAATATTGTTGTTATTTTGAAATTAATGTTGGGCTATTGGGCAGTCTCTTCCAACATTCTTGCCGTCCTTCTTTTTATTATTTCTCGAAGAGCATCACGGGTCCTTTGCTCCGAGAGAAGAGCTTTTAAGTTCTTTCCTTGGAATCCGATGCGGTGGTGGTCGTCGTCCGCACATTCCCAAATGGCGTGTTCCACGGTATCCTCCACTAGACACGTTCTGCAGTGACCTTCCCTCTGGTGGAACTTATGCTGGTATGTTCCGAAGGATCCATGACCAGTAAGGACTTGGTTGATATGAAAATCACCGCAGACTCTGTGTAGATTGGGGACGCTTAGGATGTCGAATGTCCTCCTTCCCTTCTCGGAATGAAGCCATTTTTGCTTCCATTTATCGATGGCATCGGCCATAAGTGCCCTGCGCACTGCGCTGAGTGGAAGCGCAACTTCGTGGGTCACTTGATGGAGAGCGGTGGCTTGTTTAGCAGCTCGGTCGGCTGCTTCGTTACCCTCATGTCCCACATGGGCTTTTACCCACATAAGGGCAATGGTTTTCCCTCCATCTTCTAATTTTCTTATTTGATTTCTTATTTTTTGTATTTTCTTATTTCTTATTGGTCCCGTGATGCTCTTGATTGCAGCAAGCGAGTCTGATATAATGCTGAAAGTTCTTTCAGAACGGCTCTCAATTTCCTTTAGGGCTCCCGAGATTGCCTGGAATTCCGCTTCGTATACGGTGCAGTAGTCAGACAACCTCACTTGGATCTTTTTGTCTGGTTGTTCTCTTTGCCCGACCACTATGCCGTACCCAGTTTTCCCGCTCATCCGTGAGCCATCTGTGAAAATGCTTACTTCTGACGAAGTGTATATTTGGACGGCCAAAACGGCCAGTGGCGCATGCGCTGTAGGTCTCGTGATGACGTAGCAGTCTCGGCGCTTAGTGATGGAACCAATGGTACGCCTAGCCGTGGAAGTTATAGTAGAGTTTAGTTGAAAAATAGCCGTGCAAATATACAGTGCCTACTTCTGATCTCCCTTGACTAGGGAATGTGTTCCAGTCTAAATTCATTTGTTTCCAGGGCGGGTAGTGGCATCTGTCTCTTTTCTCTATCTCTAAGTTTATGAAGAGTTTTCCTTGGTAGAGGAAATCTCCACCCTTTTTTGATACCTCGTACCACGCTTTTATTCTTTGAGCTTGTAGCTCAAGGGGGAGAACTCCAGCCAACACGGTCAAAGCGTCGGTTGAAACTGTTGTGTAGGCTTTGGTTATTAGTTTCATGGGGCCTCGCTGTATTTGGCCTAGCTTTTTATTTATATTAACTTTGTTCTCATACCATGTTTCTACACCATATAATGCCATCTTTTCGATGGCTTTTGTGTATATTAATTTTTTGACCGTCGGACTGAGTCCCCACTCAACTTTGCATTTTTGTGCCAGGGCGTAGTACTGTTTGAGAACCTTTGATCGAACTTCGTTGAGGTGTTTCATCCAAGTAAGTTTGCTGTCGATGATTACACCCAAGTACTTCAAAGAATCGCTATACTTGATTCGATTGCCGTTCATATTAATAGTCGGGAGTAGTGATGGGCGATTATTTGAGGAGTTAACTCAGTGAACTAACTCCTTAAACTGAGTGAAGGATCAAGGAGTGGGGAAAAAAGAGTGGTAGCTCAGTTGTACTTTTTAAAATTTACCTTTTTAAGATTTAATTTGTGGTATTACCTTGAAATCCTTGTGATATTACCTCCAAGAAACACTAGATGGCAGCACGCCGCCGGCTGCCGGTGATTATCATCTATGAGATGAGCGAGCGAGGGGTGCGCCTACGTAATCCGTTGCCATAACAACCCACTTTGATCAGAAGAACCGAAGGAATTAAGTCTTCCTTTTAGGAGTTGAAAAGAGTTGACAGAGTTAAAAGAGCTGCTTGCTCCTAGTCTCCACTCTTTGGGAGTTATTTGCTGTGTGCTCTCAACTCCTTTGATCCCAGGAGAGCTGGGATTGGGAGCAGATGGCCTCAGATCGGTCTTCCCACTCCGACAATCCCACTCCCAGGGATCAGATAGTTCATAAGAGTTAATTCCTCACTCCCAGCGGTTTCTTAAGATCGATTTTTGGAGGCCATGATTGTTTAGGGGTCATCCATAAATTACGTGAGGTTAAAAAGGGGGGAGGGGGTTCGAAAAATCTCACCAAATCTCACCAAGGGGGGAGGGGGGGTCGATTAAAATCTCAAGTCAATTTTTTAAGTTAGAAATTATACGATTTTCTTTATATGAAGCACAAAATGTAAACGAAATTATTTTTAAAGGTTGTAGGTAAATCTCACGTGGGGGGGAGGGGGGGGTCCAGCAAAATCTCACTAAATCTCACCAAGGGGGGAGGGGGGCCCAGATTTTGGAAAAAACACCTCACGTAATTTATGGATGACCCCTTATTATACACCTCTTCTACACGGCACTGTGAGCGTGATTATACATTGTCTTAATCAAAATGTTTAGGTTGACAAAATTTGCTGCACACAATTAAAAAAATATTTATGGTTTTATATTCTCACGATTATCAAGTTCTAATAATCAAATTTCAAATTTCAAATTTATTGGACAAAGACAAGGACAGAAAAACGACAAAGACAGAAAAACAAAACATACAAAGAGCATTAAAATATATAAAAGTAATAAACACACAACGAAACAACAAAGAGAGAAAATAAATATGTGGTATCACATGAGCCTAAGGCTCGTCCTTGATACCTATAGAAATTAATAAAAAAAAATTGCAACAAAAGCTGGACTGACTCTATTGTAAAATATGAAATAATGCTTCTGTATTTATTTGCTCGCCTAAAAATGTATATATGCCGCATTTAAATTCAAGTTTATTGTTAGTTGTTTTAAGATTTTCTTTTAATTTATTAAATAGATAAGGTCCTAAAAATACATGAGATTTATGTAATATTTCTTTGTTAGTTTTAGGTATAAAATAATTTCCTTTTGTATTCCTTATTTCAAAGTTACTGGTTTTAATTTGATAAAAAGATTTGTTATTAAAAATAAAAAGAAGTAAGCGGAATACGAAGAGTTCACGTACGTTCAAAATGGGCCTAGTTAAATAATTACAATTTATATGAGATAAAATTTTAGTTTGTATTTGGATTAAAGGTCTAATATTACTTAAGTAGTCAGAAGCATAACAAGTTATACCATAGCTAATTATAGATTGGACCCAAGAAAAATATAAAGTGCATAAAAACCTATGGTCGATGATATGCTTAAGTTTAAATAATTTGAAATTAATAAATCGTAATTTATTTAATAAATAGTTAGTGTGAGTCTTCCATTTTAAATTACTATTGAAATGAAGCCCTAAATACTTTATAGAGTCAACCCGCTCAATGCTATTGCAAGGTAAGTCATTACAAAACATATTACATGTAGCTTCATGTAATTTTAAACTATCAACAGTAGATTCATTTGAAAATAAATTAAATACAATAAACTTAGTTTTAGATACATTTAACTTAAGAAGATTTTTACCAAACCAAGTATTTGCTTTATGAAGTGCTATTTCCATTTTTTTAAACAAATCAAGATAGTTATCAGCTGCAAACAAAAGAACGGTATCATCCGCAAAAGTAATAATATCACAACCTAAATTTAACTGACAAAAATCATTAATAAAAATTAAAAATAATAAGGGTCCTAAGATGGATCCCTGGGGCACACCACCATTTATCCATAGCTCTCGACTACAAACATCATTAATTTTAACCAATTGACTTCTTCCGCTTAAATATGACTCAAACCAAGAGTATATATTTCCTCTAATACCAACGGAATATAGTTTCTTCAAAAGAAGGATATGATTGACGGTGTCAAAAGCTTTGCTTATGTCTAGAAAAATTGCAGCAGTTTTAAGATTATTGTTCACATTAGAGTAAATAGTTTTTGTAAAATTCATTAAAGCTAATTCCGTGCTTCTTCCCTTACGAAAACCATATTGGTTATCAGCTAATAAATGATGCTTTTCCAAAAAATTGATCAGACGATTATGCATAATTTTTTCGATTATTTTTGAAAATATACTCAGAAGAGAAATCGGACGATAGTTATTTAAATCGTTTTTGTTACCCTTTTTAAAAACAGGTACTACTAAGGATGTTTTTAGATCTGAAAAGAATATGCCTTCATCAAACGAAAGATTGATAAGATTAGTTATGAAATCAGAATAACAATCAAATAATATAGTGATCATACTTTTATTAATTTTATCCAACCCGGTTGATTTTTTATTTGGAAGAGAATTTATAACCCTAGAAACTTCTATCTTATCTACAGATCCAAAAAACAAACTATTTACATTTGATAGCATGTTTTGATTTAGAGGATCTGAGGGTATATTAATACTGGAAGTATTAAACACCGATGAAAAATGGCAATTAAAATCATTGGCTAAATCTTGTAGATTATCATGAGAAGGTAAAGTCGGAAGCTTATTTTCATTTAATATTTCATTTACTACCTTCCATTGATCTTTAGTATTAGCAGATATCAAAAATTTATTATGGAAATACTCAGATTTTAGAGTACGCAGTCTAGATTTGAGTCTATTTCGGAAAGAAGTATATTGGTTTTTTATGGATTGATTAAATCTATTTCTTCGATACAATTTAAATAATTTTTCTTTCACATTAATGAGTTCCAGAATTTCTAAAGTTATCCAAGGTTTTTTTATAGTAATTTTCCTGGAGATAGAAAAATTTTCAGAGAGGGATAAAACATTATTAACGTTAAACATAAAGTTCCGAAAAATATCATCACAATTTGAACCATTAGCTAGAGATAAATTTAATCCAGAATTACATACAATGTCTTTAAAGACCCCTATATTAACTACCCTACATTTAGTACGAACAGAGTCACCGAAAGTTTTTGATTTAATACATATGCTAGACATTACAGGGAAATGGTCAGTAATCGGATATAAAATAATTGCAGATTTTATATTAAGGTTATTACTCATACGAACTAAAATGTGGTCCAAGCACGACTGCACTTCGTTTACTTGTCTAGTTATGCCATGTATTTCTGGTTTCAAGCCAGAATTTGATATAATATTAAGATAATTATCGGATGCTGTAGAATTTTCAAGAATGTTTATATTTATATCTCCGATAACGTAGAGATTTTTTATTTTATTACGCTTTAGTAAATCATCAAATTCTTCAAGAAATACCTCAGATTTAAATTGAAGAGACCTATAAATGCCTATAATTTGAATTTCATGAAGGGATGAATACACTGATATACATTCAGCAGTTAACATTGAAATAGAAACTTGTTTAAAATCTGCTAAATTGTTTTTAATAAATAACGCAATTCCACCTGATTTATTAACTTCGCGACATTGAAAAACACCAGAGTAGCCAGGTATGCTAAAAAATTGTGTCTCGTCGTGCTTAATCCAGATTTCACTTAAAATTATAATATCAAAATAACACTTTAAATTTGAGAGAAAACATACAAGTTCATCAAAGTTGGTACGTAAGCTTCTAATATTGGAGTGAAAAACAGAAATATGAAAACATTTACACTTACATAGAAAGTTCTCAATATCACCAGAGTTAATAGTGGTGCCGGAAAGGAAGAAATCTCCATGAGCATCGATATTATTAAACTTAGCCATTTATTTTACTAATGTCCGATTCAGATTTGATTCTTAGCACTTTACTAGTTTCGTCACGTCTCATGAAGATCTTCCCCTCACGGCACCAAATAAACTTGAAATCCCGGTTTTCTTTTCCATATTGTTTGGCTTTGAAAAGAAGGAACTTGTTGTGGGGAGTAAGATGATCGTTGATGTAGAATTTTTGGCTTATAAAATCAGGATTTATGGATTTAATGTCAAGATCACGCTTTCTTCTGGCCAGACCCATAAATTCATCACGGTCAGACCTCAGGTTGAATTGACAGACGATGGGTTTGTGTCTTTTACTGTCAGATCTTGTTGGAACACGATGGATTTTCGCCAAATTAAGAGGTTTTTCAAAACCAATTTGTGACGCAACAATCTGAAGAATTGAAGATAAATTTTCGTTCTCAACTACAGGAATTTCATTGACTTCAATGTTGCAATTTCTAGAATATTGCTCAAGATCATTAAGGGTAGATTTCAACTCACAGATCTCTTGCTTCATCACTGTGTTTTCTTTTAGAACTATTTGATACCTTTCTTCCAGTATTTTATTGGATTCCTGGAGAGATTTCACTGAATCATTCAAACTAATGATGATGGTACTATTAGATTCAATAGAGGAACTCAACTTGTCGAATTTTTCAGAGATTAGATTCCTGAGCTCCTCAGTTTGGTTCTGCATAGCAACAATCATATCAAAATCTTCCGAGGCAGAGCTTAACGTAGATCCACTTCTTGTTTTGTATTTGGTTTCCATCCGGACACAAGCTACACATCTCCAATTAGCTTTTTTATCTTTAGAAAGTCTTTTAAATGCAGATTCTGTGATACCAACACCCTCACATCCAAAATGAAAAATACTCTTGCAATGAGCACACCGGATCACTTCGGCATCAACAATAGGTAGAGAACACGTTTTGCAGTTTTGCGACATAATTTACTTACTGAAGCAAATATTTACCTATATAATCTAGGCTAGAGCATTTATATCAAATAGAAAATAATGTATATAGTTTAAATTTAGGTGCAAATAGGCACAAAATATACTGAAAACAACGGAGCGTGAAAAAAAGCGTCAAGCAACAGTCAGCCAGCTGTTGCCAATGATCCTTTGATATATCGTCCTTTGAATAATCCTTTAATATTTAGATATTCCATTAAAAATTTCGACGATTAAAAAAGATTGCGAAAAGATGAATTTCGTTAAACGAGCTGCCATTATTGAAAGGCATACATTTACTACTTCTGACAGCTATTGTTAATTAAAATACTAGTTGTTAATAAAAAATATTTGATCTTAAACGAAAGGATTGCTGTATAAATTAATATTTTAATGGTTTAGCAGTGTTTTATTTGATTAATGAGGCGATTGATTTGGATTTAAAAATTAAATTTTCAACTGATTTTTGAGAATTGAAACACGAGCTATGCTTGTCTACCTCTACCAGCTATGATGGTGTCTTCCAAGGGCGGGAAGGAAGGAAGGGTTTGTAGTTCATTTCCAAGAACGTTGGCGTCTTGCCAAAACCTTCTGCTTTTAGTGAGTTTTTTGTCTCAAACTCGCCATTTTTTAGATGAATGAGTGATTAAAACTAAATTACTTATTAGAAAAATTGTACTGGTTTTTCATTCTGGTGACCATTACTTTCCAGTAAATTTAGAATAGTTAAAGTTTGCAGTAGAATGTTCGCGGATGAAATTGGATTGGATGCCTGAATTCGAATTGTAAGATAGGTGGTTATTTTTGAAGTGAGTATTTTTTCTTTTGAAATATACCTAGTATTGCTGATTAATATATTAAACTTGATGTGTTAGTGTCTGAATATTTGGTTCTACGGTCGTTTCCCCTACTGGGGAATTTCCTTTCCCTCTTTCTTCTGTTTTGTAGGTAGGTTTTTGTTAGTAAATTGTTAAAAAAATTTCCAGTAGGCGAAATATTAAAGGTTTATTTCCGTTTTCGTTTACAGTTCAATATAAAAGCTTTTATTTTTTGAATGACTTTTCCGGCATACTTTTTAGTTGATATATGTACGTAGTTAAGATTAAGAAGTTATATAATACTAGCGCTGACGCGCTAGACACGGGCTTCGCCAGTCCATACGTAAAAAGGAGCATTTTTATGTTCATACTACAACAATCGATGTTATACCTTCAACAATTAATATTATATTATCTTTAATTACAACAATTGGTGGTTTTGCCATGATGTCATGGTTTAGGAATGAAATACGGGGTTTTTTAGCCGAAAATAGACCAAAAAAGTTATTGGGATGCTTCAATTTCAAATTATTATTCTTCAGGAAACTTTCTGGGAGCGAGTAGCTTTCTGGTATGGTTTAAAGTGAATGTAGGTTCGAAAAGTTTAAAACTAAAACGGACTTACATTCAGATGAGCATTCATTTATGTATATAGATTTTGGGAGTTACTGAGTTACATTAAAGAGTTAACTCCTTAAGGTGAGTGAGTTACTCAGATCTGATCTTGCAAAAGAGTTGAATCGCCCATCACTAGTCGGGAGTCTCGTCACCCTTTTCTTGCTGTACAGGGTATACGAGGACTTCTCGAAGTTGACTTTGAGGTCATTTTCTTTAAACCATTCTCCAATCCGCCCCAGCACGTCCCTAGCGAGGTCTGTGATGAGATAGGCACGCTTGGACTCAAGAGATATTATTAGGTCGCGTCGGCAAAGGCTTGTATTTCAACATTGCTTCCGAAGTTGCGTCTTAGCAGGTCTTCAATCATTATTAGCCACAAATATGGGCCCAAGGCTTGATCCCTGTGGTATTCCGTTTTTGTACCGGAATTCAATCATCTTTGCCTTCACTCTTCTGTCCCTGAGAAACTCTGCCAGTATTTCCTTTAAATATGTGGGGATGGTAAGTCCAGACTATTTGCTTCTCCTTATAATTCATAGATTATAACTTCAGTGCTTTTCTCAAACTTCCAATATTCGCAACCTAATTTTCAATCGCAATTTTCATCGCGCACCCCTTTCATACAGTAACAATGTATCCAAAGTAATAATATTTTTTGACGATAAAGCTACAATACCTGAAGAAAACCGATTAGAAACCGCTGCCTGAGCGGGATGGGTGGTTAGGGGAAAATTTTAAAAAATTTTAAGTGATAAAAGCAATTCAAAGCTGTTTATTGGGGAGTTCCGGGGATACATGCACCCCTGGACCCACCATTGACCCAGATCTGAATATTGAACTTTTTCAATATTACTCACTTATTGTCGAATAAAGAAATTCGAGATGGACCCAGCATGGATTGAATCATTTATATAGCAGGACCACACTTAGATTTTTTTGTTTAATAAAGTTCTTTAATTTTAAATTCTTGGAAAAATTTGGAACAGTTTTATGAATTGTTCTACAATTAATCAATTTAAAATGTGTGTCATTCAAAAACACATATTTTTTTCTAGAGAAATCAAGAGCAGGTATCTATGAAAAAAAGCAAAGTTAAATTAGTGAAGTGAAACGGTAAGTTACATGTGTTTTGCATCATCAATTTATTCGTTACACGATATATATTTTGTTAAATAAGAATATTTAATTCGAACAGCAGGGTCATAGTTATATAAATAAAAAAATTTAGGCTCTAACGATCACTTCAACCCTTCTAATACCTTTATAACACTTAAGTTTAAGAAAAACGGAATAACTATTTCTTTGTAAGTGAAAAAAATTGGGGTATTTTAATAAAAATAGCAATTCATATCCATTTCAAAGAGGTTTTTTCATCTAAGGAATAAAGGAGAAAACGTATACAATACCAGATATCCAACCACAATTGAATCGTCAGTTTGAAGAAGGGAATAAGTCCAAAAAATGACAAATTGACTTTTTGTGCTCAAAACAATCTCCAAGCTTTGCCCTACACATGGGTGAAAAGAGGGGGAAAATAACTAACCCCTATAGGGAGATATCGCCCCTTGAAGTTGTGAAATCGATATCCATACAATGAAAATTCCATTATTTTTTTCGATTTTCTCAAAACTTGATTTTTGGACTTATTCCCTTCTTCAAACTGACGATTCAATTAAGCTTTTTATTTTTTGGCTAGAGCTAATTCACAAATTTTTGAAAGGTTGCTTAACCCCTAAACCCCACCTTATTATTCATTCACTCCCACAAACAAAATCCCTCTCATCAACCATCTTTATCTTTGGAGTGATTAAACAAACCAAGCTTAAATGCCCCCTTTCCCTGAACGTTTTACTTATAACCCGATTGAGAAGAAGCCTTACAGAAACCCAAGACTTTCCTCCCCAAACTCAGCTTAAAAACCCAGTTTCTTTAGAAAAGCCGATTCTTTCCAATAAAATATAAAGCTATTTATAGTGGTTTTGTTCCCCTAGTAGTGTAGCGGTACGCTTTCCACCCTCTCCCAGTACCGGATGCCTTAAGAATGCAGCAAGAATGAGTGCCTGATCCGGAGGATTTTAATTCCCATGCCGGTAAATGGATTAGCGTCGGGAAAACCAGACGAGAGATATTCAGATGGAAGATTACCGTTTTGTGAAAGGAACCGTTTGCAATTGTTACATCATAAAGAGGAGACTCGTATTTAAGCTTTAAGTCAGAGCACATA
Source organism: Tetragnatha versicolor (assembly GCA_024610705.1). Lineage (NCBI taxonomy): Eukaryota > Metazoa > Arthropoda > Arachnida > Araneae > Tetragnathidae > Tetragnatha > Tetragnatha versicolor. The sequence continues at coordinate 11,602,471 of JANDEH010000008.1, read as the reverse complement.
GGCAAATAACGTCCTCGAGAGCAATTGTTGTAACTGTAACTTATAGTCCAGTAACTTGGTGTCAAAAAAGGGGTATTTCAGGAAAAAAATACAGTAGTTGTTTTTTCAACGGTTTTATGTGTTTTCGAGGGTGCTGAATCCGAATCTGAACTTTGCATACAAAATTTCCTAGTGCGTTTTAAGAAAATTCGAAAAAACCCTAAAATCTCACCTCATTTTTTGATTTCTTGTTTGTAGAACGGAAAGTATGGGTCTCTCATGAAAATGTTAAATACAAAAAATAATGAAGATAAAACAAGCTACAAAATTGTCAAATACAACTTTTATGTCAGACTAATAGTTTGGCAGCTAGAGCGCGCTGAAAATAGGGCATATTTCGCTCTAGCTGCGGAAAATCCAGAAAACCAAACTTTCATCTAAAAAAGTATTTTTTCCTGTTGTGAATACTAATGAAATTTTGAACTGAACTAGTGTTTTAAACTAATTTTAATAGAACTGAATTTTTAACTGAATTTTTATTGCCTAAAAAACCTGCGTTTTGGGGGAGGAAATGCCTAAAGAATATTCATTTTATTAATAATTATTGGGATAAAAAGTAGGATTATATCATGTAAGACATTATTTAAGTAGTTTATCTTAGTTATCTAAATCAAAATCTGACTTTTTAAGGAAGACATGGGTCATTTTCTGGATTGCGAAATATGCCCTACTTTCAGCGAGCTCTAGCTGCCAAACTACTAGTCTGACAAAAAAGTTGTAATTGACAATTTTGTAGCTTGTTTTATTTTCTTTATTTTTTGTGCTTAACATTTTCATGAGAGACCCATACTTTCCGTTCTACAAACCAGAAATAAAAAAATTAGGTGAAATTTCAGGGTTTTTTCGAATTTTCTTAAAACGCACTAGGAAATTTTGAATGCTAAGTTCAGATTGGGATTCAGCACCCTTGAAAACATATAAAACCGTTGAAAAAACAACTACTGTATTTTTTTCCTGAAAAAACTACCAAGTTACTGGACTATTAGAAATTAAAAGAAAATTACAGGAAATTCAAACAACTCGTTTTATTTCCGTATAGGTTCCCTACAGACGATCAACTTGGGTCGTCAACATGCGATGTTTTCAACCAAGTTGGCCATTTATGAAGGAAATGAATAATTAATTAAATTAAATAATAATTTTAAGGAAATAAAAAAATCTAAGAATTAAAAATGAAAAATAACAATTTTAGCACACGAGAAAAATTAAATAAAAGATAATATTATTATATCTATAGTGTACAAAAGTTTCAAAAATATTCCTTTGATCATTTAAGTGCATGCTTACGAGTTAAGTTAATGTCAACAGTCTTCAACCTTGTTGACGATCAAGTTGATCGTCTCTGAGGGAGCCTTAACTCCCCTGCCTAGTATCATAAAAATTTATTTTGGTAAAAAAATAAATCAAAAGGGATGATATTAGGACATCTTTTGCAAAGGTCTAATTATTTTACTCCTAATTTCTCCTAGATATTTTTAAAGATTATTTTTTTCATAAATGAAAATGTTTTTTACAAGGCGTATTAAAGGCGTCATTTTGTAATGACTATAGTCACAAAGTTTGACACCTTTAGCGCCAAAGGTACCTGATTATTAAATATTAATCCGCTGATTATTACGTATCTGACCAACTGACTGAGAAAAGTTTTCAGTTTTATATTGACATGCTATTTTTAAATTAATTTTCTGAAAGTGTCAGAAAAATAACATTGACTATGCTAGCTCAAATAGGTATACCTTTTAAAATATCACCGGAAGAATGTCGTTGTCACCCATTGTAGTTGTATTTTATTAGTTGAACAAACTTTTGGAAGGAAAATAAATGCATTCAAATAACATTCAAATGCAACTCCAAACGATATTAGAACTAGTAATTTATTTCCTTATTATAATTATTGTTGCCAACTAATAACGAAAATATCTTGTATTTTCCTTTTTAGAATTTGAATTTGAAATTTTTTCGAAAGAAATATAACAGGCCTAAAAATTTAATTTACTTCATTTTAAAAGGAGTAATCCCCTGCTATTCATCTTTAATTAATAATATTCTGTACTTACCCCCTTAATTGTCTCAAGTTTTGTAACTTTTAAAAACATTTGTTGATAATATCATGTCTGTTATGACTTTAATCTACATGTAAGTTTATGACAATAATCTAACTTTTATTCCAAGCTATAATTAGAAAATTATTATTGTATTCATTAGTTAATTTTTGTCCTGACAAATTCTAGATTTTTATCATGGCTGTCTTTTTTTTAATGAAACTTTCCCAAAGGAAAGAGTTGCATTCGTTTAATGCTAACTCATCGTTTAAATGATGAGTTAGCATTAAACGAATGAGAAACAAATCAGCAACGAACACATAAAATAAGTACCTATTCTTCTGCACCTTAAATACACAAAAAGACGCGAGACAAAAACTACTTATGAAAGAGGCTCGTGCCGACCCAATTTTGAACAAAATTTCATGCCTAGAAAAAACAGAACGGAAGTTCAGACGAGTGCAAGAGAAAAGATGTTTGCAATCGATAGTCAAGCTGTTCCTAGCTGCGTGAACAATGTGCATGCGAGTACATTGTGTGTGAGAGGAGTTCTATATCATTACTTCTTATTAGTGTAAATTTGAGGGAAACCTAAGGGCAAGCAATTGTAAAATGTGACTTAACGACTATAGTGTCACCTTTTTCTGTTCGAATAACAGTAACTTTATGGGGAAAAATCAAAGTTGTAAAAGTTTTTCTGCAGAATAGCGATTCTCCATTCGAACATAACGCCGGCGGCACTAAAGAAAGTGCAGATGCAGCCGTTTCGCAACATCGGGATAAGAATTTTTCCATTCGTACATCTACCTTGTGTGTCAGGTGATATTCAATTGTCTTTGTTTTCCTCTTTATTCGTATGGAAGAATGTTTATTTCAGTCCGTGAGAATTTATTATAACATCGTTCTTTTGCGAATAATGGAATCCGCTTTATTGCGTTCATTTGTCCAGACTGTTCCTTTGTAGTATATCTTATGCTGAAGAACTCAAATCTACCTTCCCTCCATTCTCGCAAGGAGTTAGTCTCTTGAATCGTCCCTTTCGATAGTTGCTATATTTAACTAAGCTGCAGGTGACTACTCTAAATGTACCAAAGTACTATATAAAATTGTTTATTGCATACTGTCAAAATTGCCATATTCGTACAAATGCATATACCCCCCAAAAAAGGCAGAATACCATAGAGATACCAGGATAAGATTACACAGTTAAGTTTTTTTCCTCCACGGGAAAATTTAAATAAAAATAATTCTGCTTAGGCTTGATTGACTTATCAAACAGGGCCCAAGGACGTTTTGCACAGTGGAATGAATGGTGAAAAAGTATGATAATAAGATAATATAACAAGAAACTATTTATCATAAATAATTAAATAAGGGTAAAAATGCAAAAAAAAGTTATGGCTGAAACTTAAAAAAAAGATGGTGTCCTAAGTTTTAGAAATAAAAAAATAAATTCGGATTTTAAACTTTAAAATTAAAATCCAATTTTTCAATGAAAATTTTTTCTAAATAAGGTAGTACTAAAGTACTTGATTTAATTTGAAAAGGTATTTAGATCATTTTGGGTATATACTAAAATCTTTCAGCGTAAAATTATTTTACTATAATCTATGTTTCAAAAAATAGTTCGAAAATGAGGTGATCTTGTTTTTAAAAAATGTAAATTTATTTAGGAAAGCTTATTATGTAAAGAGTAGAATTATAACAAATAGGTAACCTTCTTTTAAGATACGTATTTATAATTTTTCATCATCGGGTAATAAAGAAGTGTGTTCTTAAGTACAAATTTACTATGCAAACTCAAAAGGAAACTAGTTCATCTGAACTTCTCCCAAATTTACAAATTTATTTACAATTGTTAAAAGTAGGGGAGGGAGGGAACCATAGGAGGGGACGACTGTAACGCGGGGCAATTGTAACACCTTGATTTCCTCAAAATGAGAGGCTGCCTGGGCGAAAAAGAGATGACAGTATGTACAAGGCAGGTGAATGAAAGAATATCAGATATTTTCAAGGCTGACATTTGAGTTGTGGCTGTGTAATTGAGAAAGGAGTGTTTTTCGAGCATCGAAGTAAATTTCTACTCTTGGATAACTTTCCATCTCCTGCATTGCAGGTATGAAGCACAACAACACTGATTTTATGTATTGTATTTACATGTATCCTAGTTTTATTCTACTTAGTTTTAAGATGATAGTGTTGTTAGTTTCGTGGAAAAAGAGGGTTGAATTAAAAATGGCAACGTGGGGTCGATTGTAACACTTCATCTAGGGACGATTGTAACACTTCATCTAGGGACGATTGTAACATGACCACAGGACCATTTAGTGCAAAAAATGGTCCCATGTTCATTGCACTATAGAGGAATTCATATATAAATACCCTAATTGCCTTTCTGAATAATTTTTCACTATTATTTACTCATATTCATTCATTATAATTTATAACTAATTTTTTGAGTGGAAAGTTCATTATTGCCATTCTAGTCTATGTATTTAATTATTATTTAAAAAGAAGAGATATATTGTTAATAAATCTGTATGATCTTCTATCGATTTTTATGAATTTGTGTTAAATTTGTAGTGTGTTACAATTGACCCTTGACACGGGGTCGATTGTAACGATTTTCGATGTTTATTTACTATATTGTAATGCATGTCCACCGGACAGTTTTCATTGCAAAATTGTAATTGGGAGGTATCAACCTATTTTCATAACTCTAACATAAAAAATGGCTTAGTTTGAGATCAAATAAAAATTTTTGTTACAATCGTCCCCACCCTCCCCTAATATAAAATTCCTTTCATAAAAAATATGTGGTAAAGTTTTGACCAACAAATAAACATAAGTACTAATTTCTAAAGTTGCGCTTCTAAAACTGAACATTCAAGCCTAAATGAAGTGTTAAAATATTGATCATTTAGTGTTGAATTTACCAATTTCATTCACACGTTATTTACTTAAAAGTAACATATTCGAACTCATTAATTCCGTATCGTTTATAATCCTTAAGTTTTAAGTTTATAAAAAGATGAAATAATGAAAAAATTTTATCCTCAACTTATATGGTAAAAAAAATCTTTAAAAACAAAACAAAAAACTATAAATTTTATTGATCCTGTAGAACTGTTTTCCTAGCGCTAATACATTAAAGGCAGGAAAGCAAAGCAGATAAGACCCCTGTTTCTTTCTCATAAATAAATGTATCAATCATCCCCTCGAAAATGCATCTTTATTTCAAATTTTAAATTAAGTATTGGATTTCAAATTAATTTTAACTAATTTGAAGTTTGAGTTAAATTTAAACTTATCATCGGAAACTTTACTAGGAAGTAAAGTTAAAAATCGATTCCAAGATGTCAAATATCACTGAGAGTAAATAATAAAACCTTGTTAAAATACCGATTGTAACCTGACATTTCATTACAAAAATCATCATCCATAGGTAATAATTAGGGGAGAGATGGTTTAGGAGAGATTAGAGAGAGATTAGGTTAAAAATGAAGCAGACGTTTGTTTAAAAGTGTTGTTTTCTGTACTTATTCCATGCCAAAAATTATAATTATAGCTTTGATAGGTTTTTGTAATATTAGGACGTTATTGATTTTTGTCCGGAGATTACTCCAATCAATCTTGGTAAGAGTTTCCATAATTTCCAGTTTCTATGTAGGGGAGAGTGGGGCACATTCGCACAAAAAGTGCATTTCGGCATATTTCTCTGGATCTAGATGAGATATTGAAACAAACTCGGATTCAAATGAAAGTTAGGACCTCTCCCGATATTTTAGAATGATAATTGGTCGCATTCATCTAGAATTTCTAACCTATATCATCAATCTAAAAAACGAGAAATTTCGTGCGAATGTGCTCCATGGGTGGGGCAGTTTCACACACGTGTGGGGCACATTCGTACACATGCAAAAAATTATACAATAATTATTTTTACAAACTAAAAAGTTTATTGAACTTTAAAGTAAGGATAATTGAAAGAAATATTTGGCACTTTTACATATTTTTCCTCTAAATTGAAGATTTTAACAGAACAGAAAGCTTCAAGAAAGAAACAGCTTCAGAAAATATTAAACATCAAAGTTTTTGATGAGGAAAACAATTGTAGTAATGAAGAGTATATTGCACATTGACATACTTCACATAATAATAATTAGTTAGAAAAAGTTCAACCAATATTTTTATTGTCAGGTTTTATTCGAAAAGAAAAGTGAACCAATATCTCGCTTATTAACACCTGAAACTGACGGTTGGGGAACTTTAAATACGATATTATCTTTTTGTATTAATGTTGAATCATTACTTACTGGGAAAATAAAAGTTTCGTCATTAATTTTAAAGTTTTTCGTCATTAGTTTTAAATAAACACCATTCAATTCCAAATTTCCTATTTGACCAACATAACAAAATTTTCTTTTTAGTAGCAAATTCTACTATAGAATAAAATCACTTAAGTCCAAGTCAGTATTAAAAAATTATCAGGGACATTTATTTCTTCAATGTTTAAATCTGGGTCTAAATTCCTTAAAACTGAAGCTTTCTTTAAGATGTTATTTTCTATTATCACCAAATTTTGAAACAATTACAATAAAAACAATTAAACTTCCAAGTTATTAAATATACTGCACTTATAAACATATAAATCACTTTCATAATCAAAAATGGGAAAGATGAGGCACATTCGCACTGTCCGAATCTGCCCCATCTTTTGGTGTACGAATGTGCCCCATCTACCAGTTCAAGCTTACCACGTCCCAACAAGATATTTATAATTAAAGCAGGGAAATAAAACCTTTCTAGAAACTTAATTTAGTAGTGCCTCTACTGAATAAAATGCTGAATGTCCACTAGAGTGTTATTTTTTAATGATATTTTACGCTAACATGAAATGACAAGAAAATTTACTTTGCTGCTTCTAACGCTAGCAAATTTCTAGTACGTATACAAAAAAAATTGCTCAGGGCTTTGAAAATTCATGCAGGAGGTGGTAGTCATGCTTCTATCTACTGGTATTTTTTTCATATTTTTAAATTAATAATTACTAGGGGAAATGCCGTCTGTCCGAATGTGCCCCATCCCCCTGCGAAATAGCCCCACTCTCCCTATACATTTTCTTTCTATGTATTTTTAACCTCAAAATTATTTTTTAAATGTTCTTATAATTTTTCGCAATACTTACACACTTTAAAAAAAAGAACGATCTTATAGCCATTTTAAAGTAATAGTTTCTAATAAAATACTATAATTCTTTATTTTTCCTCAGAACCATCATTTTCATAGCGTCAATAAAAAATTTGAATTTAAAATTATCATGGTTTATGCATGTCTTCCATTCCAAAAGATACTCCGTTTCTCTATACTGAGCCATTACCACCACAAAATACGCATTCCATGTCCTTTGCTTATCATTTTATACTTATCTTTCCAAAAGGGTTTTTCTTCACTAAAAAAATCTCTCACGGAGCATGAAAAGCACAATAATATGCTACAAGAGTCCTCGTTGAGGAGTCACGGTTAATTTATTCCACCCATAGAGTTAGAAAAAATAGAGACGACATCGGGTTCGAAGTCAATGAGAACAACTCTGGCTTTTTACATCCCAACTTAAAACGTGTTTCGCTTATCTACAGTTCAAAAGTGTATCTTTTAAAAGCAATTTATATTGGAAGTATAGGTAAAATTTCACCGAATACTATATAAACCCGGAATAAAGTTGATCATACTATAATCTTTAAAAATCATCGTTTATCCAATAACTAAAGATGATTTACTGGCTTATCCTGTGCTACTTACCTACGGTTAACCATCCGATCAAAGAAATCGTCGAATCCTTCTTTGAATGCTGGTTAACCGCTGGGTCAAGTAGATCTCCCTCAAGATCAAGTAGATCTAGTAGGCTCAAGTAGGGTGAGAGCTCATTTGGACTTACTTTTGCTGACAATGAGATATAATGAGTGCGATGCTTACATAAGCTATTAAAACACAACTTTCAAAAAGCTTTTGTAATTTAAAAAAAATAATCGGTTGAAAAAATTTAAATAAAATTAAATTTGAAAAAAAATTTCAATGATATTTCTGAGGACTCCAAATGATATTTTGAGGATTGACTCTAAAAGAAAAACGTGAACAATGAATAAATATTTTGTATTTTTTTAAACGAAAATTTTGTACAAAAAATGATGGTAGGACTGGACAGTTTGTTTACATAATTAAAATATGAAAGTTTACGATTAACTATTTTTTGCTTACAAAAGGTGAGGGGTCAAAAACTACCCAAAACATGCTTACGCAATATTTTAATAGCCAACGTAGTTATTTTATAGTTTTTATTACAAGAAATTCTTTAATAAGTTTTAGGGTTTAGCAGTAATCTAAAAATTAGAAATTTAAAATTTGCATTTTTGTAACCAACAGTTCTAAAAATCCATGATTTTTAGGTATCTCAACAATCTTGTTATTAAGGGATCTTCATCAAAATATTGAAGAATACATTAATGTTGGTTTCACAGGGTTACAATCTATGTTGTGTCTATTTGCTTTTATCTCTCCACTAGACAACGCCGGCCGAATTGAAATGTCGTGTTATGAAAAACTTCAACCGTGGACGATTTGCAGCGGCGAACTTGAATGTTTTCTCGGTTGCTACTGGGGAATATGGCAGAATTTTCCTGCCTATCTACCTGTGCTGCGTGTAAAGAATAAAAATCTTGATTGCGTGATAACACTACCTGAAAAAGTTATTAGGTTTTTTCTACTATTGCGGATCATGGAGTTTTTTACCTATTTGTTTGACACGTTTTTTCTCATTTCAAGTTCACGTTACGTCATCTCCGAAGGATGTTTAGTAGGCTCTTATTGTGTGTTGATTTTGAACCTTTTGGTTCAACGTTTTGTTTTCTGGTTCGGTTTAGATTTTGGCATGTAATATTTACATTGGAATCATAGTTTTTAATCGATTTATACAAGTTTTCTAAATTATGAGTTTAAACATAGGTTTTAAATTTGTCTTAAGTAGTCCTCCTTTATTTTAAATAGTTGGATTTTGGAAGTTCCCATGACTGGGAAGATGGGTTAATTTGTTAGCATAAAAAGTTTTTAAATACAGTTTTTAATAGAATTTAATTGGAGATGACACAGTCTGCATATATGCTCCCTCGTGAGAAATAAACAGGTCAACAACGTCACTTCTTAATTAGCAGTTTTATACAGCTACTTTTAAAATGTTTCCTTTTTGATTTTACTGACCTAAAAACTACTTTTTCCTATTTCTTCAAACAAGAAATTAACGTTTAAAAATATATTTGGCCAAAACATTTTAAACTCCCTCTCCCTCCTAGGAAAAAAAACTTAGAGAAGATGCCATCTTAAATGAACATCTTATATTTCATTACCTCTTTGCTTACAACACAAACAAATCCACATACAAAACATAAACAAATAAAAATTCCATTTAAAATTTGTGTTAACCATTAACCGCAGTCCTGCCACATCATTCCCCCTAAAAAAGTTTTAAGGTCAAAATTTTAGAAGGGTCGGAAAAATGTTCTTTAAATTGAGTTTAAATTCCTAAAGGGGGAAAAAGCTTCCCTTCCTGTATTCTTTTGAGAATTTAATCTGGGTCATTTTGACTTCCAGACTGACAAGCTGTTCTTTCTGTTTAGCATATAAGCAGCGTCAAAGAGCGTCTGACGATCGTCAGTTCCCCTCCAGTCACACAATACATCATCTGGTTCCAAGCGTCGATTAGGCTCAATCGTATTTAATTCATTTGGGTCATTAACTTTAATTTTTCCTCGACCGCTGAGTCAAACTCAAGGACCCCGTGCTATCTATCCATCTACGGAGGATATGGTGGCAAGATATTTGCCCGCTTGTTTTTCTCTTTGGATAGAAAATGCTTTTGGCGGATTCTGAACTGATGCTGAGTTAAGCCAATCCCTACTTGTCCAGGAAGTGTTAATGCCTTTTGAATTGCCCTATGTTTGAAATTTCTAAGTGTGTGATACCATTTGGGATTGTAATTGAAAGAAAGCTACAACATTTTTCCTGGTGAGACTCTTGCTTCGTTGACATAAAATGAAAAGAGAAAGTGAATAGAGCACTACATAACATTACGTAATGAATTTTTTCACCGTCTTTTCATATCTGATAACCATCCTGACGTTCTTTTCATGCTGACGTTGAAGTTATCAATACTACCAAAACCTTATATTTTTACTGGTTTGAGATTTAGTACATTAGCCGCACAAAATTAATAAATTTCCTATCCTGTTGGCATCAACATAATCACATAATCCTTTGCATCAACATAATCACAGCAACTTTAATGAAGATTTAATTACTAAGTTACAAAGGTAAAAAATCGGAATTAAAGATTTAGGAGTGATAGATCTATCTTTAGTTAGGAGTTTAGATTATGTTATTACTATATGAATGATTAAAATATGCATTATCTACTATGTTCATACTTTTTCCAACGATTTTTCCTAAAACCTTTACTGTGTGAAGCGCTAATAAAAAAACGCTAATCTAAATACTTTTTCTACATTATTATTAACACATCACCATTCCCGACAAAAGCTTAAAATTCTAATGACAAAAACACTCCCTTCACTTTTTTTAATAACGCTGCCACGTTTCAACCCCCAGAGAAATTTCGTGTAGCGTGTAGACCTTGTTTTCTCCTTGATGATATATCATAAAATCTTCACTCACCGCATACTCTAAATACCAGCTATAAAAATAGATTGTCACTTTCAAACTTCCGTTTCATGCCTAACTAGTGGTGGTGGTGGATGGTAACAGTGACCTAGTGTGGTAAGCGCACGCTATGTCCTGCCTTCGCTAACCTTTTCAAAAGGTAGCCAAGGTTGCTGAGGATAAATATTTGATGTTGATGGCATAAAAGCATCCGGAAAAGTGTTCCATAAGTTTTACATCCAGTTACAATAATGGATCGAACCACAAAGGCAAGATCAAGATTGCTTCAAGAAAAACTTATCCCTTGACATTCTATATGCACTGTTCTTGGACACATATAAAGAATATAGATAAAAACGATATTCATTAAACGATATTCACATATTCACAATATAGACACACTAACAATATAGAGAAACTTTGTTTATTAGATATTCACCTTTTTTTTCCTTTCAGAGGCACAGCGTACTATAGAAGCTTCCTTATTACATTTTATTTAGTTTTTTACCTGTAATTTCTGATTGAAACAAGAGTTCCACAAACTATTTCCCCCATGAACTTGAAATTTCCTGTTTTATAAAATACGATTGATTATTTATTTTAAAGTTCTACTTAAGGAGTTCCATCCAAAGAGTACAGAAATTTATCTCACTAAAAGTAGTTAAATTAAAAAGAAAAATAAATCTGGACTACCATGAAATTTCTCAATAGTACATAGGGAAAGGCGGACAAAACCGGGACCCAAACTTTTTCTTTTAATATTTACCTCATGTGTGATCAAAACTGTCAAAATTGGTGCTAAAACGATAAACTGGTTCCTTATGAAGAAAAAAGTAATAACTTAATCATAAATAATAGCAATATAGGTCATAAAAAGCACATATTTTAGATGAGAGAAAAATCACGGTTTTGTCCCAGGTCAGACAAAAGCGGGGGGACTAGATAGAATAATCAAAATAACATAGTAACTTTAAAAAAGCATTGTTAATTGTAAGAAACTTGTATGGTATGACAAAATAAACTTCTGGAATTTCAATTTATATGAAATTTTCATTAAATAACAATTTAATTTACGCTCTAAGGGTTAACATTTTTAGGAACAAAATTTCAAATGAAAGTTTGACCCGCATTCCGGTTTGGTCCGACTGTGTATTTTTGAATAAATTTTACTCTAGCGGAACGTAAAAAAACTATTAGGCACCAATGTAAACTTTTAAAGTAACAAATAGATAATCAGGTATCAGGATACCTGATTATCTTATACCTGATATATCTTATACCTTGTGCTTATATACTGAAGTCTTATACCTGATGATCATGTGCTTACCGAGAGTAAATCCTTAGGAATTTAAGATTGGTGGGTCTTATATTGCAGACGCTAAAATGGTATTAGCTTTTCTCCTGAAACTTAAAAATGGTTCTTTCGGCGAAATGGGTTGATGGTTTATATAACTTCTGTTCTCTGGAAGTTGTACTATTTGAACTATCTGAAAATCCCTCACGGTTTTGTCCGACTCTCCTCTACGTTTAAAGGGTCAGTTAAGTCTTAAATCATAGAACCGGTACATGTATGCTCAAATGATCACTACATCTTCTAAATTGAGGTATTAACACAGTTTTTTGTGAGTGTGAAGTAAAATACATGTACTTTTCTAATAATTCAGCATCTAGTAAAAAAGTTTTTAATATTTTTATGTATAAATTCCATAAAAACTTATAATTTTTCATTAAATACCATTTTGTGTGCAGGATTAAGAGCTAAATAACAAAGAAATTTTTAAACAATTAGTGTTAAATTAATCTTTAGAGTTGTCTTCATAAGTTATACATCATTATTTGTAAATTTATTCGAGTAAAAAAATTTACAAACATTTAAAAGGAAATTTTTTCAGTAAAAAAATTAAAGTTTTCTTTTTTATGCCAAAATTTTTTATTTTCTTGTTATAATTTATAAAAATGATGTATATAAGTTTTTATGAAATTTAAATACAAAAATTTTAAAAACTTTTTTACTAAATGATGAATTATTCCAAAAGTACATGTATTTTACTTCACACTCACAAAAAACTGTGTTAATACCTAAACTAAGAAGATGCAGGGATCATTTGAGCATACATGTATAACTAGTTCTATGATTTAACTGACCCCAGCGAGATTTAAATACAGTTAAAGCTTTTTTGATGAAAAAGTATAACTAATCAGAGTAGAATTATAATTGAAGCCATAACTACTCTTATTTTAAAGAAAAGAATGACGTTTATTTATTTTCTTAATTCGAATTAGTTTTAGAATTATGAAATTTCGAATTTAAATTTTTCCGTCTCTTTCCTAGGTTGACAGACGGATTTAATGACTGAAAATGTGAAAGAATTTCCCGATTTCTTTACAAGGATAATTTTTTGTAATAGCCTTATGTCACTGATATATAGCTCCTGAAATTCAGAAGTTATAGGTAAAACTCAACAATTTATATCATTCCTAAATTTTATTATTTCATCTCACTTTTTCTAGCTTTACCCCTTTTTTTAATTCGACGCAAAGTCCGATTCAAAAATTTGGTGTTGTATCCACAATGCGTAGGGAGGTGCCCCATGTTTCATATATTCTCAACATAAAGCTGATTTTGTAACAAAAATTGGCTTTATTATAACTGATTACATTTCTATTAAATTATATTGATTGCATTATTACTATTGTGTGTGATTACATTATATGTAGTATTATTTTCACGTTTGATTAAATTATTGAAAATACAATTTAGAAAATATGATATTTTTTATTACTAATAATTAACTATTTTTCTAATTTCCTTAGACACCCTAAAACCCAAGCCTCAGAGGCCTATGGTAAATCAGGGCCTGAATCCTGAATCAATATACAACTCTTAAAAAGCTTGGCAACAAACCAAAACAATTAGTGATAATTTACATTGTCACTCTACTCTTTCATAAACTACCTTCAAATTACGCAAGGTTATTTATAACTTGTTAGCTCGAATGTTCCTTTGTTCATTAACAGTTAACAAAAGAAACGCGATATCAAAATCTCCGAACCTCAAACAATCATGACGGAAATACAATTATAACTGTCTTCAAAGACGCGGCGACACCGCAAGCGTCCTATAGGGCCTTTTCAAAAACTTGGGAAAAAATTCTAATCTTAGATTTTGAAAACTTTGGAAGCGTTTTAGAAAACAAATAAACTGTGAATAAAATTGTAAATACTTAAACGATTACCTTTGGAAAAGTCAAGGGAAAGTGATACTTTTTATGAGGAACACTCATGGTAAAAGAATAACCCGGCGAATTTTTTTTCTATTAACTTTGTGTCACAGTTATTCCGCATTGTCACCTGCATGTAGTTCATTTTACATTGTGCACCTTGGCTTCTAACTAACTAGCATTAAGACTTTCATGCTTTCACCCCCATGAGTTATTAAATTTTGCAGTTTTTGGATCTGATATTTCAAAAACATGTGTTACGTATTTAAGAAATAACTTATCCAATGTATCTTAAATAAGGATATCTTCCCTTCTATAGGAGGGTTTAGGTGCCCTCGTACTTTACACCCCCTGAACCCCCTCCTGTTCTCGAGAATCTAGGATTTGTCAACAGTCTCTAAAGTGACACCCCTTTTTATGATCTGCGCTCTTACTGGTCAACTTCGGAAACTTATGAAGGCATTATCGGAATTTTACATGAGTAAGCTCCACCTCGGTTGAACGCCTTGAATGGTTGGTGGTTGATAGTGAAGCTGAGCATTAGTTATTGGTTAGCATATAACTATAGCTTGACTTCATTAGGTAGGAGAGGATATTTTCTATATAATTTCCTTGATATAGAACACAACCTACGACGGAACACCATGAGACGATGTTAGTTTAGGCAAAAAGGAAGAGATTAGGTACTTACTAAAATCTTTTAGATATTAATCTTCAATTTGAACGAAATCACTAGAATTTTTAATATATTAATATTTCATTAACTTTTGTGTGCACTTTATGTTTTCCGATCTGAAAGAAATTTACTTAAATTTAGGGTCATGTATTTTACTTAATGGGGTTATGTTTTACTTAAATTTAGAGTTACAACAAAATTTCTCAAACATCATAGAAATTAAACTAGTAAGTAGTTACATACAAGCGTCCTCTTTTTTAAGAAACTCTACTGCCTTTGCGGACATCCATAAATTACGTGAGGTCAAAAAGGGGGGGAAGGGTTCGGAAAAATCTCACCAAATCTCACCAAGGGGGGAGGTGGGTCGATTAAATCTCACGTCAACTTTTTATTAGAAATTAAACGATTTTTTCTTAAGTATGAGAAAGGAATAATACCCACAGATAAGATTCTGTGGTGATTTTTAGGCGGAATAATGTCCTTTTCCCCCACATCATTAATAATGGAAAAGTTTTAGGTGCTGTGAAGCCCAAAATGCAAACGAATAGGATAGAAAATTATTTTTAAAGGTCGCAGGTAAATCTCACGTGGGGGAGGGGGGGTCCAGCAAAATCTCACTAAATCTCACCAAAGGGGGAGGGGGGTCCAGATTTTGGAAAAAACACCTCTCGTAATTTATGGATGTCCCCTTTATTCTTAACAGCTTAAAAACTGAAGAAATATTCAAAGAATTTATGCTTTTTAGAAGATATTTTGAACGCGAATTGTTTTTGCCAGCCTAACCATCTTTTTTTCTTTTTAATATCTGTTTCACGTAATGAAATTACACTTCATTTTATGTACTTTCCTCTGCTCTTAGGTATATTCTAATTAAATCCGTCAAACCATTGACGAGCCATTCTTTTGGGATAATTTAGTAATTTCCATTTTTTATGCCTAAAGCTTAATTCTTTCTGTGGATGTTCCGTAAAAAATTGCTTGTTTATAATACGCTATTGTGTGTTTATATTGTGTGTTGTTGTAAATAAATTTGATTTGATTATTTTTAAATACATATACAGTAGAGCCCCGGTTATCCTCGGAATAGGGTGGCAAGGGTACCGTGGATAGTGATAATCGCGGATAAGGGGACATCCATAAATTACGTGAGGTCAAAAAGGGGGGAGGGGTTTGGAAAAATCTCACCAAATCTCACCAAGGGGGGAGGGGGTCGATTAAAATCTCACGTCAACTTTTTAAGTTAGAAATTAAACGATTTTTTCCTTAGTATGAGAAAGGAATAATACCCACACCCCCACAGATAAGATTCTGTGATGATTTTTAGGCGGAATAATGTCCTTTTCCCCACATCATTAATAATGGAAAAGTTTTAGGTGCTGTGAAGCCCAAAATGCAAACGAATAGGATAGAAAATTGTTTTTAAAGGTTGCAGGTAAATCTCACGTGGGGGGAGGGGGGGTCCAGATTTTGGAAAAAACACCTCACGTTAATTTATGGATGTCCCCTAACCCGAAAAAAGACACAAGAGGTGAAAAAAAAATGAGGCGAAATGAGACAAAAATGAGGTGAAAACACGAAAAAAATATTTCAGCATAAAAACTATGTTTTATTGTACAAAAACATGATATGTAAAACTTTTAAAATATGTACAGTACAGCAGAAACCTTTGCTCTACATCTAAAATGTCTCATCTAAAATTTGCTCTCATCATTAAAAATTTTTTTCGTGGCACTCGCGGATAATCGGGGTTCTACTGTAGCTTACTTATAGCATTACAGCACAAAAAATTGTACAAAAATCGTACAAGATTCACCTTTGTCAAAAACGTACTTAAAATACTAGCTGTTACAACAAAATTAAAAATAAATTCAATTTATTGAAAATTTCTTCACGAATTCCCCAATTTGAAACATTTCCTTGTCTTCGGAATATCGATTTAAATAGACCTTTCTTTGCTAGAGAATGTGAGAAACCACAAAATCCTTAGGATCTTTCGGGAAAAAATTATTTAAATAGATTTTTGAGAGGTAGAATAATGCTATTTTAATCTATCTAACAATGGGCTGGTTTTCTTTGATTAAATCTGAAAATCTTTGAATCAAGTCATGGGAAAATATCACTCTGCCATAGTCTATATATAAAACCCTTTCATTGCAATTAAACATGAGATTAACTTTTCTGGCTCATTCTAATATAGCTTTTCTCTGTCATTTATTAAAGAGAGCAAACCGTATTCGAAAATATTAATTTGATTAAAAGTTTAGTTTCCTTTTCTGTTACTCTTTAAATGGAAAAATTTCCTATGTGATTCTTGAAGATATTTATGCAGAATTAAACAATTGGTGAATTGGCGACGATACCATTGAGGTGGACGAAACAACCAGATTTTGGGGTCTTTATAGTTAAAATTAAATAAGTTATTACAGTTATTAAGTTAAAAAATTGGTCAGAGAAAAATATAACCTTTATATAAAAAGATCTCATACATTGTGAGGACGTGTCCCCCCACCCAATGGAATTGAAACCTTTGCATCCAGGCGAGCTACACCACTGCCTGCATTATATGAAAACAGTCTGTATTATCTGAAAAAGATCGTAATGATAAATGCGTTGAATTTCAAAAACTCGTGATTAAGCCCAGCCCTAGAGAGGAGCATTTTAACTATCGTGATCTCTATACATCTCTTGGTTTATATTACGTCAAAAGAGAAGCGGGGCTATAAAAATATCAGGGTGAAAGAAAGAATATCTCTTTCGTTACATCCTGTTGTCAGTCCCATGAGAAATGTACCGTTTGTTATTCCATCAGACTTGCTTGGGACGAAAGGTAGAAGGCGCTGCTGAAAAAAGAAACCCGTGTCGGGCCCTGGGTCGCTGCGGAGTCTTTGTGAAAACTGATATTTATCATTCAATATTCCGAGCTGTATTCCCGTGCGCATTTAGGCTGCATCTTGCCACACGGTGTTCTTCATCGAACGCTTTGCTGTTATGTGTTTCGCTGTTTAGAAAAAGAAAATAGCAATTGGGCGTATCGAACTGGTGAACAATAGATAGGAGAGAGAAAGAATGAGGTATCATTTGGATGTCTTGGTAAGAACTGTTTAATATTTTTCTTAATAAGTAAATAAATCAATTAATTATCTATTGTTTTTATTGATATACTCCTATCCTTATATTTTTCCCTCCCTCTTTCGACCTTCCTTAATTTAAAAGTTCCAATTAAAATTAGTAATTTATATTTTACTTCATTTACTTTATACTACTTTTATTTTGATGATGCTTAGAAAACCATCTTATTACACTTTTTACAAGCATAATGTTCTCAGTTCATGTTGTTGCTCTTAAAATATGAAATTCAAATAGTTTAGGTAATTTATCTCATTAGTCGCCTAACAATCCTGGATCCTATTCTTAAACTTATAAACAGGGACGTGCCAACGTTTTTGAGAGTGGGGGGGCGAAGTATTTTTTTGTAGGGCCATAATCAGAAGTGCGATACTTTGTTAAGTATAAAAAAATGTTTTTTTTTTCAGTTAATACCTTCACCCAGGGAAGAAAGGGGGGCATGGGGGTCCTCGCCCAGAAAATTTTGTGAAATTTTGCTTCAAAAAGAAATATTTTACGCATTTTTATACATTTGTTACCCTTTGAAAGCCACCTAAAGAGGATCCCTTCTTATATTCCTTAGAATTTTCAAGGGAGAAGCAGTATTATAACCATTATCTTTTCTTTTTAAAATATCATTGGAATCAAATTACCCATTTACCATCAATTTACCATTACGAAAATGAAATTTTCTCAAAAAGGTGGGGGGCCTACTATATCTCCCATCATAAATCCGCTTACAATGATAATAATGCCCTACGCACAAATTTTAATTATTCATTACTTAAAATAATACTTCTCGCCCCCCTCACCTCAAAAACCAAGGGGGCAAGAATCTCCCCACCCACTTTGATGGCCCATTTCTGGATAGATTGGAGAATATTAAGCAGATATCAGAAGGATGATAATAATGCGCTTTGAATAGTTTAAATAATTCATTACTTACAACAATATTCCTTGTCCCCTCACCTCATTAACTAAATAGATGGATGATAATATAGCCTTTCGCAAAAGTTTAAATTATTCATTACAATAATATTCCTCGCCTCCCCTCATCTACTTAAGGTGTAGGGCAAGGATCTCCCCCCTTGATGGCCCAAAAACGGGCCATAAAGTTGGGAGATTCTTGAATAATATCAAGAACGTAAGACCAGTGGCGTAGCCAGGATTTTCCTATGGGGGGGGTCCAGTGCGAAAAATTTACCATTGGATATCAAAAAGTTTCTACAATTAGTGAAATAAAGTTATAATTTCCACATTACTTTTAATTTTTTCTCTTTGTTAATTAATATAGTAAATAATTTATTAATAATTAGTGTAATAATTAAGATTAGGTATTACTACTTCGCGATTGAAATTTATGATCCACATAATTTTTTATTAAGTACAGAGACCGTCAAAAAACAGATTAAGAGTATTCAGTAGCTCCATATTAAAGAGGGTGTTTGGGGGTCCACCCCCAGAAAATTTTTGGAATTTTGAATTTTAAAAGGAGTTTTTACTTCATTTATGAGGTAATAACCGAGGAACACCGCTCCTTGTAAGCTAGATAATTTTTAAAGGAAAAAATAGAAAATCGGACGTTTCTGAGGCAGTAGTTGATCCAGGGTTCGGTTTTGGGGGGGCTAAGAATTTTGAAAATCAAATTGAATCTTCTCAACGAATATAATATTAAAAAGGTTGAAAATAATCGTGTTCGAATTACCTTAGGGGGGGTTTGGGGGACCTCCCCCAGAAAATTTTTGGAAATTCAAGTCTAAAAAGCAGGTTTTCAACTCGTTTTGGTACACCTAATCCGAATTTCGAACATTATATTTTCAGGAATTTATTATTTGCTAGGAGTTTTGTATTTTGACGAACTCATCATAAAAAAAGTTGTTTATAATAAAGTCCCAAGGGGGGTCAGGGGGTACTCCCCCTAAATATGTTTGGGAATTTGACCCTAAAAACAGGGTTTGGTTTACTCTTTTAGTATAGTATTACTCTTTTGTTATAGAGACACCGGGGGTTCCCGGGTTCCCCCGGAAAATTTTAGATTTGAACATGCAAACTAGGTTGTTTTTAGACACTTTTAAGGGACATAGACGCCCTCTTTTGAGTAGGCACTGGAATAGTTAACACCTAAAAAAGGGTTCAAAAATTTTGGGTCGGGCCCATGGGGGGGGTCCGGACGCGATATTCCACAATGACTAACTCCCCAGCGCTATCGCCGCCAAGGGTGCCAAACGAGTCGCTTTTCCAACCACGCCAAACCTTGCGGCTCTCGCGAAACGAGATTTGCTGTAATATTTTTTCGCCGCGTCGCGTTTAAAGGAGTGCGAGTGTTATGTTCAGTGTTTTTAACCATCTTTGAAGAACAGTTCTTAATTTTCGTTTTGAATAAATTTCTAATATAATTATTGTTATTATTACAAGTAAATAAGCTCGCATACCTGTGTTTTAAGTTTTATTTAAAAATTTTCGTGTATTAGCAGTTACATTTTTTTGAGCATTATCTTATATGTAATCAATTTATTAACCGCCTATATAATGATACATACCTTCTTACTGACCATTCATAAATGGTTGGGTAGAGAGTATTTCAAAATTTATTAAAAATTCTAACTATAAAACTCAGTTTTTTAAAAACATAAAAATTATTATTTATGCTAACTTTCCATTTTATGCGCACAACTTATATCAGTTAGCTTTTCAATTAATTCTTTATTAATCATTAGGTAATTAGCTGTCTAAAAAGTTGATATAGCCAATTAACTTTATGTAACTAAAAAGTGGTAGGATGCATATTACGTCAATACCCTATTTTTGTGTAGAATCACTTAAATTTTATTCTAAGGGTATTAATTCACAGATAAATTTCTTAAAGTAGATGTATTGTCTTTTCAGAAATCTGATATTGCAGAGTTCTCTCAAATCCTGCATTTCAATTTATTTACATATTTAAGCTATAAATATTCATGCCTTTTTTATTTTTGGGTATTTTATGAATAATTACAAATTTTACCCAAAATGTAATATATTATGAAGTTGCACATCTACTAAATTTGCTGTTTAAATCTAAAAACTCAATGCTAAATTTAGCTATAGTAAGTTGTGTATTCAGGAATGTCAATCGGAAAGGCTCCATTTCACATTTCCCATTTCAGTCGAACTTTTACCTAATATAGGTGTTTTTCAGTTAGTGGGAAAAGTTGATAGAGAGAAATCACAAATATATTACTCAAATAACTTCCTATAAAAACTTGAAATTTAGAATTTTTAATGTTTTTAGAATTTATTAAATAAAAAAAATTAGCATTACATTATCTTCATATTTTCCCTAATTTAAAGTACATACTTTGTAATGTTTAATTGCATCATATATACCTATAATAAGTACATATTATAAGTACCTTCTTTTTTAATTACATTGACTCACAGCCCAAATCAAAAATAAATTTCAAATGAATTTTTTACATGACAATATTACCTTGAGCTTATATATATATATGTGTACAATTTATTTAATTATTCTTAAATGTTTTTAGAATTTATCAAATAAAAAAATTAATATTACATTATCTCCTTATTTTCCCTAATTTAAAGTACATAATTTGTACGTTTAATTGCATATATACCTAAAATAAGTACATGTTATAAGTACCTTCTTTTTTTAATTACATAGACTCACAGATGAATTATCTAAGTATAATTTCATCATTATTACTCTTCTCATCATCTAGCAAAAGGCAATAATCCTTTCTTAAATCACCCAAACAATTTTCTTTAAAACTGTTTAAATCCATCACGAATTCACGATCAAAGACGAGCTAACAAGTACCCAAGTACAAAACAGCGCACGTGACGTACTTGCTTTCCCTTGGCTGTGTGTGGAATGCGGGTTGCCGCATTGGACGAGGGAGGGTTACCAAAAGCGACCGGGCGAATGACTCGTTTGGCACCCTTGGCGGCGCTAGCGCTGGGGAGTTAGTCATTGTGGAATATCGCGGTCCGGACCCGGGGACCCCCCCCCCTTCGCTACGCCCCTGCGTAAGACAATCTGGGTTGAATTGAATAAGAAAATGTTTCAAAAGTTTTTCGGATTAGATGTCTGAAAAAAGTCCATGAAAAACTGGGGGGGAATATAGTGTTTGCCCCCTCACTTTTAAAACTGAGGGGGCGAAAAACGCCCCTGCCCCCCCTGTTGGCACGCCCCTGCTTATAAACCAAAATGTGCTGTAAATTGTCTAATAATAATGAATAAACATAGACATTAGACACCATCAATCATTATTTATGAAAACTAGGATGACTAATGAAACTGATGAAAAGAACTGAAACCAGTTTCAAAGAGTAAGATTTTTAGAAATTTCTCGAAATGTAATAAATACCCCCAATACCCTTAAATGTGTGAGCTATGTAGTACCTACCTATTATTTATCTAATGGACAGAAAAGGGTTCTCTATCTAAGATTTTTCGTGGTATAATAATTAATTTCCCCCCACCCCTTCTCAAAAGGAAATGCAAGTTAAGTCTCTAGACAAGAGCTTGAGGTTTTTATCTGTAAAAATACTAGTAAAATTAAATGTTTATCTCTTCTTTTAAACTGTGATTTGGACTTGTGATGTCCTTTCTTTTTATGCAATCCTATAAGTTGTTTCCAGGGCTTTGTATGCAGCCAATTAGTAATTAGGATTCTCCATAAACAAAAGTTTATTTTAAACGTATTTTTACTCTTCAAGATTTTTTTGTTTAAAAAAGAGGGGCGAAAAGGAAAAATACATTCATGCCTTTCATATAGTCGTGTCAAACTCGTCAAATTTCTTTTAGAGGTTTTAAATTAAATAATTTGTTATAGGGGACTTCTTAAAAGCTTAAAATAATTAATACAAGTTTATGAGCAAAAACAAGTACAACTAGGGTGAGGGGTCAAGAGGGGGCATGGGGTCACATGCACTTTTCAAAAGGGGACCTATCCACTGGATTTACTTCTAAAATGTTTACTGGAACATTAATTTTAAGATCGGAAACACTTCGATGTTCGTTCCATACAGCATATCTAAATAAAATTTATGATGTTTCGAATATGTTTTAAAATTTCTCCGATTACATTGCGAAGGATGTTTTCAAAACCTTTGGACCCCTCCTGTGGATCCAACACTGCCTCTTGCAAGATGGTAGATAACAAAATCCAATTCCCATCATAATCAAAGCTTTTAGGAGGATCGGAAAATGATTATAATAAAATAAATAAAATTTACAATAAATTTTCAAAACCATGATAAATTTTTCGTTTTTTCACCTCACTCGGGCTTTTTTAATATTACCAAATACAAATAAAATTAGAGAACTAACAAAGAATTTAAAAATAGCAATTATCATTATAAACTTATTAAAAATTAATTTAGAATAAATATATTAAAGAGGAAAATAAATATAAATGTTAACTTAATTTTACTTTTCTCTTACATTTTATTTATTTTATTTTTTATTAATTTTAAAACTTATTTATTTTAAATTATTTTTAATTTAATTTTTTATTTATTTTTAGGTTATTAATTTTACTTTAATTTAATAATTATTTTTAAATTTTACATACAAATTTTTCACCCTTTGGAAAACATCCAAATCTAAAAAATATTTCTCTCAAAAAATCAAAGAGGCTGACTAGTGACTATGAAATTATTTTTAAAATAATCTAAACAACTTTGGAACGTTTGGAACACGGAACAACCAGAAAACGAAACCAAAGTTTCATTGAGAATATCAAACCCTCGATCGCATGTTATCCTCCGACCTTGGCAAGGAAAACAGTGGCCTGTGACAATCCCAACCCGTCCCAACCCCAACTACATTTTGTTTTGTTCCGCAGTGTTATAGGGCTTCAATAGATGGCGTTAGCGAAAGTGATCATGGCGGACGAACTATGCGTTTCAGGTGCTAGAGCCCGCGGGCCGCGTCACACACGAAGTTTTTACATTCTTCAGCCTTGACACGTCACGGGGAAGAGCTTCTTTTCCCCCCGCGGCTGGATTATTTTCCGCGGTCCAGTACGTCCCAAGTTAAATGATTCTATAGACCAGCATCTCACAAAGTTTACTTTTGGATATCGGATGAAATAAGGAATAGACATGAGCGCTTGGACTACATGATTGTGATTTAAGCGAACCATTACAACAGGTGAGCTATTTAAAAATATTTACGTTTTCGAACGAATTCCGTGTTCAAACGCCTACACTCGAGTAGTTATTTCCAAGGAGACATTTTCATTCCCCAAATGTAAACAAATTGTGGAGATTCTTATTTGAGTGGTACACCGTCATTTTTGTGTCCATTTCTTTGCACCACATTCCTCCTTAATTATTCAGTAATCTTTTAATTAATATAAACAGAGGAAAAGTACACTCTTAAGAGACGCAAAGATGTGTTTAGGATAATGTTAGGTAGATATTTAACAGTGATTTCACAGTTATATTTTGATGAGATAATTGGATAATTTTCATATTATAATGGTAATGTTGACATTTTTTAAGGTATATCACTGATTTTTAAATACTATTTCCTTCCTTTTGGGCAGATAAGTTGGGTGTTAAAATTTGTTCATAAACAATTTGATTAATCAGTAATAATTTCCTGTTATTGAAATTTGGCTACTGATTTTAGTAACCTTATTTTCAATAGAATTTTGGCTTCTTGTCAATAAACTTTGAGCTTTTTTAAATCTTGAAATTTTACCTTTATTCTAAATTGCGTTTAACTTTATATAAATTAGGTATAAATTTTTTGCATAGTACCTACCATAGTGAGGAAATAAAGTCATAAATTTCCTTTCTATTAAGAATGCCATATTTTAGTGGTTATGTTCTTGTGCTTGTTTTGATTGGTTTTGAATTATTAAATTTTTTTTCATTTATGATCATTTAAGATATTGAGTGTAGAAGAGACCGGGGAGGAATGGGACACTTTTTCCAAATTTACTTCAAAAAATCTAATTTAAAGTGAAAAATACAAAATAGTTAAAATTCTTCTTTAATCTAAAAAAATGTTTTCAATTGCAATACTAATCAGTTTCAAAACAAAGGTATCTAACGAATTTATGCAATAGCTTGTATTTAGGTATTGAGAGGAATTGGGCATGTCCCATCCCACCCCGGTAGCAACAGTTTTAAAAAATAGGTTCTTTCAAAAGAACTGTAGCTTTTAGCCTTAACTCAACTATATATTCATAAAGAATACATTATTCTGTTTAGAAAACAATATAAACCGAACAGGGGTGCATCCAGGATTTTTTGCCAGGGGCCGTTTTTGGGAATTTTGTGAAAAACGGAATTGTGAAAATAATTTTTCATTCTAAAATAAGGTCCTATTTCTGTAAATATATTATTTTTTTAAATAAAATTACACTTAGTGAGTGCATATAGCTTGATTAAAGTCCGTTTTTGGGAACCGGAATTTTGTGAAGGGGCCGTTTTCGGCCCCAATTTCTTTCTAGATGCACCCCTGCCGAAAGCAACCAAGAATCAGATCGAAAATTCACTTTGAAAAGTGTAATACTTAGTTACTTTTGCTATAGTGAAATCATCTTTTTCATTCAGAAACTTGTAGGAGCTTGCAACTAAAATAGTAAACAGCAACAATTATGAAGCCATGGTGGCTTTACCTGGTGGAACACTCAAAAACCAATTTTATTTATAATTTTAAGATTTATTGAAGGTGTCCCATCCTACCCAGTGTCCCATCCATCCCCGGTCTCCTCTATGTAAGATTTAGTCCTTGGGTTCTTATGGAGGTTTATGATCTAAATTAAGGTTAGTTTATGTTCCTGCTAAATACTGCCATTCTCTTTTGAACACCGTACTTAGTTCTTGTGTAGGTACCAATCATATACCCCTTTTTCATTAAATGCTTACATAATATTTGAACAAACCCTGACTTCAAACCAGCACACTGTGCAGCTTGGATAACTCAAACATTTTAAATACAAAGTTGTGGATAGTTGAACTTATCACCACAGTTCAGTGGCGGATCCAGGATTTGGTTTGGGGGGGGTTAAGAATTTTCATAATCAAATTGAATCTTGCTAATGTAAATATGGAAAAGGTAGTGAATTATACACTGCTCTGACTTCCAAAAGGGAGGTCTGGGGGGTCTGCCCCCAGAAAATTTTTGGAAATTTAAGTCAAAAACCCCACTTTTTCAACTCGATTTGGTACTCATCCGAATTTCAGATATAGATTTTTGTGTTTTGACAAACTTAGTAAAATATAGTTGTAATAACAGAGTTACAAGTGCCAAGGGGGTCTGGGGGTCCTCCCTCATAAAATTTTTAAAATTTGACCTTAAAATAACAGGATTTTAACTCATTTTGGTGCATAAAATGTCGGTAAAAATCCAGAAGTGGATTCAGGTTGGTGCCTCTTGGCGAGTTTTCAGTTGCCAACTTCACTTTGATACTTTGGCGCTACTACTTAGCTTGGTGTTTGAACCCACTTCTAGATTTAAGCCTAAAATGTCATATTATATAGCGTAAAACTTTTCATTTTTTTTGGGGGGGGCTTGAGCCCCCTAGCCCCCCTGGATCTGCTAGTGGAGGGGGCTTATGCTGAGCTTAGGATAAAGCCCATTAAATTGTCTAATTCTTTATAGGGGCTAAAACTCAGAGGACCTTTTAAATTCTTAATCGAATCTAACTAGAGTAGGGGGCTATGAATCGCTAACGGGCTAAAGCTTTTTAATTAAACACGCAAGAAGGCTAAAGCTCGTTGTTCCATTTAAATTGTGAATATAATTTATAAAAATGTAGAGGGGCTAAAGATTTTAAAAAATTAAAGATTTTGGTTAAAGCTCATTACAACTTTTTTTTGAAGTTATGAATTCCATCTTTATAAAAAGAGCAGAGAGGGCTAAAGCTCATCTATCTTGGAGGGGGCTAAGAGCATATCAAGTTGATGTGAACCAAATGTATAAAAATCAGGCACGGATTAAGGAACTTTTCAAGGGGGGGGGCGGTCTGATTTTTTTAGGGTCATTTTTTATGTTTGTGGAGAACAATTTTGCAGCCCCGTGAAAGAGGGCCGTAACCACAGTAATGTTTCGAGAAGGGTTTTTGACCTTTAAGGAAATTAATTAAAAGGTTTTATGGGTAGGTAGCATGGAAACAGTGAGGCGAGGGTTTTTGTTTTTAAATTAAAAGTATTTGTAATTTGAAACTGAAAAGAAGTTTTGTGACAACTTTTTGGAAATTATTGGGGACCATTTAGGTTGCACTCGAGGTGGATCACTCCTTGATAACCTTCAGAATTTTCAAGGCAAAAAGCAACATTATAGACATAATAATTTTGAACCCCCCTTTGATACGGCCAATGGTGGAAGCTCTATTTTTAATTTTGAATCAGTGGAAATTTATTTTGGCAGGGGCCTAAAAATATATTTTTCAGCCCCATTCATTCATATTAACAGGCCCTTGCTGGGAACCTTCGCGGTGGACAAAGGGTGTCGCAACCACATAATGATTATTAAACCCAAAAAAAAACCTTTTTTAAAGATTGGCGGCATTTTGAAAATTATAAAGCAATACTGCTACTTGTGTTTTTTTTGTTGTTTTTATTTCAACATTTGATTTTTGTCTAAAAAAGAGTATGTTAGCTCATTTTGAGCCCTCACCTGTGGATGATAACACCAAAAAAAAGACCACTCCTTGTAAGTTAAAATATTCAAGAGAAACAGTACATAAATAATTAAGAAATTAAAAAGGAGGGTCTAAAATTTTAGAAATTTTACTCTTAAAAGTAGTGTTTAGACTCATTTGTAGACCCTTTGAGTTACACTCGGAGGACAAAAATTGGAAAGAAAATACAGCATAAAAATGTCAGAATTTCAGGGATTGCTAAAAAAATCTCCCTGAATTTTCATTTTCAAAGGTAATTATTATTTTAACTAAGGGCAGCCCTTGGTCAAAAAGCGCTTGGTGTGTGGCCAGTCGTCAAAATTTGAGCAAAACTTTTAAAATAGCTTGCTTGCATAAAAAAGGGTGCCCTGTAAACATCCCGTCTTTCCCTAATTTTTTCACTTAAGTGTGCCCTAATGGAAAACTAATGATTTTTGAAGTAAGAGGGTCTCCATTTGCCAGTTTAAATGAGAGCGCCCTAGCAATTTCAACGTGTTTAACTAAGGTATTCGGCGCCTTGAATATAAACCACTTTACCTTGTTATTTCATATAGTTAATCTTTAAATAAAGGTGCCCTGAAAATAAAAATTCATAACAAAATTTGATGGTAAGGTAAAAATGGAGAGGCTTATAAAAACTTTCAGATGCCTTCGTGCTTCAGACTTGATGAACCAAGAATGGATTGTAAAACCACTATTGGTTAAAGTTTGGTGGAAAAAGAGCCCATAAAACATTGAGAAGTTCATGAGTACCAATTGTAGAAAAGTGCATCTTTGAAAGGGCGTCACCTCCCCCTGGCCAGTAAATTAATAGGATTAATGTAGCCTTTTATTAGGTAGAATTTGCGTTCAAGAAAAATTTATATGAGAAAAGTTTTTAGTAATTAAGGTTCAAGTTTCAAAGGGGGGTATGGGGGACCTCCCCCAGAAAATTTTTGGAAATTTGACCCTTAAAACTGGGTTTTAACTTAACTAAAAGTAAAATAAAAATTACTCGGGATTAAGAGAGGGCTATGCCCAATTTTTGTTTTTTGAAACCATAATTTTTTTTTCGTCCCAGAGCAAGGGGGGGGCGATCGCCCCCACCGCCCCTCCCCTTAATCCGTCCTTGATAAAAATACAAGGAGACTAATGCTTTGTAGGGGCTAAAGCTCTTTGGCCTCTAAATTCTCAATTTAATATACAAATACACAGGTGCTAAAAGTTTTGCAGGGGCTAAAGATCATGGAATAGGGCTAATGTTTTGTAGGGGGCTTAAGATCATGAAATGCACTAATATATTTTAAAGGGGGCTTAAGATCATGAAAGGGGATGTGTTGTAGGGGGCTAAAGCTCACTGAATCCTTTAAATTGCAAATTAATTCTACAAACATGCAGGGGGCTAAATGCTTTGTAAGGGAAAGCGGGTCCAGGGGAGCCATGACCCCCCCCCAAAAAAACCACTTTTTTATGCTAAAATTCTAAAAATTTTCTTCAGGGAGAACCCCCAAATCCCCCGGTCGGTTCCTGATGTTTTCTTGTGCGTCTTACCTTGGAAATTCTGCGTCTTAGAAGAAGCGGTCTTCTTTAGGGTGTTCCACAGAGTTCCAAAACGTAAATCACTATATATTTTAAAGAGGCATAGTTTAAAATTTTTCTGAATGAGGACCTGATCCAGCCACCTTGAAAATTAGGTGCATGTTTATAATTTTCTCTTAAAAATTCTGTAGTTTACAAGGTGTTGAAATGAGCTAAAACTTTGCTTTTTAGAGGCAAATTTTCTGGGGGGACCCTTAACTATCATTTTTACTTGGAGCTCAAATTGTAGAATATACAAATAAAAATTAAGTCGACCAACTACCGGCAAGCGCCCAACAAGGTTGGTCCGGTCCATTTAACTCAAACCACCCAATTCCCAGTATCTGTCAATTTTATTCTTGAATTCGTTTACCCCACTTGAGTTGATAATCGTTTCAGGTAACCCATTCCATCTGCGCAGATCATTCATTATACATTATTGTTATCATTAAAACTACTATATTCATCTATGAAAACGTTTTTCCTGTGTGGTTTTCTTTCACCCATCCCCCCCAAAAAAAATTCTGTCTTCCCACACTTCCTACTGTTATTGTTTTATTTGTTCGAATGTGTGATTTAGCTACATAATACTTTTAGTCACATGTTCTGAAGTCCTCTTAACTTAAATGGAGCATTATTGCTGCAAATAGTCTGACTTTTCACCTCATTAGATTATCACTTATCTGTTCAATTTGTTCACAATTGAGTGACAGGAAGCCAAACTTTTTGTTGTTAGGTGTTATGTTTGTGTAAGGTCTTTTTCATAAAAATACATTGGCCTCTTAATAAAGTTAGAGATTATACTTGTTTAAATTAAATTATTCAAAAGATTTTTATTTGGTGGATCTACTTTCAGGTTTTGTCTTTTTTTTAATGTTATATATACCTGTGGGTCCTGTGAAGATATTTTAGTGGTGCCACAAAGATCTCAGGATATTATAACAAAATTATCCAGATTAAGCAAAATGAAAATAATATTGTCTTCTATTTAAAAACTTTTTCCCTGAGAAATTCTGCAACACTTGACCTGGCTAAAATCCTTAAGTACCTAAGTTATATTTATTTATTGAATTTATCAAAAATGGAATATGGTTTTGAAGTCTTTTTACATTTGTTAAGTTGGATATAGATTTTTTAGTTTTCAAGTGTAGTTTTTAAAAACATGAATGAACATTTTTCCAAGAATGTCCATCTTAAATGTGAAAACTAAAACTAACGAAATAATTTTTCTCACCTATTCTCTTATCTCTAATTTTATAAGTTACTCAATAATTCTTAGTTTATGCAAAGTATACAATAAAGAGGTATAGCTGTGAGAGAAAAGTAAATTATATTACTCTATACAAACATTTCTTTTAAAACAAAAAGACCTAAAACTTAAATGTACTTTTTATTAAAGTCACTGCTCTATCTAAAAACTAATGATTTCTTTTTCCATCTTTAGAACTTCAGTATGTCTCACCATAGTGACGATGGAATGCTTATTGCTGGTAGCGACAGTTTTTGGGAACCAGGAAACTACAAGAAGACCACCAAGAGAGTTGAAGATGGGTTCCGCCTTTCCAATGATCTAATAACTTTGATTCAAGAAAGATGTGAAATAGAGAAAGTATTTGCCAAGAGCTTAAGAAACTGGTCGAAGAAGTGGAACGAGCTCATTGAAAAAGGTTTGTATACCAAATATGGTGTGGTGGTACTGGTCTGTCTACTTGTAATTCCCTTATTTCAGCACTCTTGCTTCTCTCCCAGGTCCGGAATATGGCACTACTGAAGCCGCCTGGAAATCTGCCCTGGTGGAAGCCGACCGCCGGTGTGACATGCACCTACGCGTAAAGGACCACTTGATTAACGATGTCATCAGTCAGATCAAACAATGGCAGAAGGATAATTACCATAAATCCATGATAACGCTCAAAGAAAGGAAAGAAATGGACGATTCATTCAAGAAGGTATTTGCTACATGTTTTTATAGCTAATTTTATTGGGGCATAAATACCGAGCTGTGTTTATTATTGGATTTCATTTTAGTGTCTCCCTACAATTTGATGCAGTTATCGCTGCATTTTCAGCTCTTGAATAAATTTTGGGTACTACAGAGGTCCGTTTATCTAGCTTAGTAAAAAAATTTTTGTGTAGTGAAGAACCATTCCATTTTTTGATGTGTCAATGATGTATCTAAAATTTTCGACATATTTTGTGAATTTCATAAGCATGCTTATGAATATTTTTTCATGTTATTTAGCTAAACTACTACTACTGAATTTATAAAATAGGAACTTTATTTAGAAGTAAATCTTTAATGCTAAGTCCTTTTGATCTACCACTCAGTCTCTAGGGGGCTTTTTGGTCCCTCTGTTCATATCCCCTTAAAAACTTGATGAATGTGAACAACAGTTGCTGTTTTATTTATATTTTTTGTTCCTTTCCCTAATTATATCTATTATATTACTACTTAGCTGGAAAAAGTTTTTTGATTGTCTTTTGTGGAACTATTATAGTATTAATAAGTTTAGCTATGTTAATTTTTTATGTATATTTATTTGCATTTGAGAATGATTGTTACATTTTTTCTATTATTTCAGGCTCAAAAGCCATGGGCAAAGCTCTTGCAGAAGGTAAACAAGTGCAAATCAGATTATCATGCAGCCTGCAAAAATGAGAGATCAGCCATTAACCAAGAAAGAAATGCATCCAGTGATACTTCCCTTTCTCCAGATCAGGTATTTTTATTACACTAGGGAGCTACCGCCCCCTGCTCGCTATCGCTCGCCAACCCCCGTAAACTGCTGACGCAGGACCTTTTGGAATTGCTTCGCAATTCCCACAAATTCCAACTCGTTGAACTTAACACACTTTATAAAACAATTAAACAATTTACAGAAAAAACGTCAACCAACTTATTAAAAATACTTCACCAAATCCCCTCCATAAATAAATCTCCCTTAAAAGTTTGAGTATATATTAACTCGAACTTATCAAAAATTTAAACGAAATGTTTTTAAAAATATTCATCTTAATTATTTTTAATCTATGATTATAAAAATAACTAATTCTAATTGTTTATCAATATTCGGACCAAACAAAAAATATTATTTTAAAGTAACTCGTTAGTATAATATGCCTAGTGTTTATCATTCATATTTTTTTAAACCCAGACTTGTTAAACAATACTGTTTAAGCAATTGAAAACAATAAGAGACAAAACATCACTCTATGTTTACAATTAATTTCGATAAAATCAGAATAAAAATTATAAATATTGGAAAAAAAGTGTGAAATTTTAGTATAAAATGGCGTTCATTAAGTTTTTAGAATATGTTTTTATCAGTCTTTGAGTGATATTTCATCAAGAAAGTACTTTTTTTAAAAGGTGAAAAAACATGTTCATCTTAAAATATAGCGTCAATCGGACGTTGTGATTGGATGCATAATAATTTGAATTGCAGTACTTGCTTTGTAACTGCGACCTTATCCGTTATCTAAAAAAATGGAAATATTTTAAAACTGAGAATTTTTTTGAAAAATCGAAGGGCCTACTCGGAAATCCGGAAAGAATCCGGACATTTTGATACCATATATGTGTCATTCGGTTCAGTAATTAAAAAGCCTTTCTCTGGAAACCGTTCACTAAAAACTTTTTTTTAGAATAGAGAGATTATGGTACCTACAGAGTTGTGTAAAGATAATTTTCTGTTTTTAATATATCAATGAAAAGGCATGAAAACAGGGTCTGTGTAATATTCATAACATTTTATAAATACTGAAAATAATTCTATAACTGTTAAGTTCCAAATCTTTCTAAAGCAAATCAGAATTTCATTTTTTTGTAAAACATTTTTACTGTAATCACAAATACACTGCTGGCCATTAAAATTGCAACACCATGAAAGAAAGGAAATAGAAAAAAGATATTTATTGTATGGAAACAATATGGTATGAAGACAAAATGATGAAATTTGTACAGAGTTTGGGGGTTTTTAAGGGGGTGAAATCAGTAGGAACAGCTACCGCCCCTTGCTGCTAAAACGGCCCTTATCCGATTAGGCATTGAGTGAAATTCGGCTTCAATGACTGAAATGGGTATCTCATTCTATGCTGCTTCAAGTCTATGCCACACTTCATCAACCATATTAGCTGGAGACGGATGGTGGGCCAGTCTTTCAGCAACCCCAGACCAGACGTTTTCTATGGGTGAAAGGTCTGGAGACCGTGCAGGCCAGGGCAATAATTGAATGCCCTGTGTGCCGAGGAAGGTCAGAACACGACTTGCAACATGTGGTCTAGCATTATCTTGCTGGAAAATGGCGTTCGGTAAGCCTTGAAGATAGGGTACAACCACTGGACGTAAGACATCAGAAATGTATCGATCTGCGTTTAAATTACCGTCAATACGAACTAGAGGTGTCCGGGTCGTATACCCAATGGCTGCCCAAACCATCACACCAGGTGAAGGGCCCCTATTCCGGTATCGAATGCAAGCAGGTAATGTGCGGTCTCCTCGTAACCTCCAGACATGTATACGGCCATCAGAATGCTGCACGCAAAACCGGGATTCGTCTGAAAAGACGACATTATGCCACTCCTGTGTCCATCTTTGTCGTTCGGTGCACCAGAGTTGCCGCCTTCTTCTATGCTCCATTATCAATGGAATCCGAAGTAATGGACGCCGAGCTGAGAATCCCCGCTTCTGCAAACGTCGTCGTACCGTACGAGAGGACACTGGACGTGCTGCAAACATGCCAGTTTCCTGACTAATGGTCCGTGATGTGGTTGTACGGTCTTGCAGGACCGACCTTAGTATATGCCTGTCCTCTCGTTCGTTGACTAACGAACGTCATTGTAGGCGGCATGCAGGATCTCAACGCCCTCGCATGACTATGACCCTCAGTAACCCATTGATTCCATATCCTCATGACAGTGGTCAGATTTCGAGCAATGCGACGGCCGATATCACGGAACAATAATCCACACTCTCCATAGGCTACGACCCTGCCTTTATCGAATACCGAAACATGCTGGTAAGCATGTCTTCTTCTTGTTGGAGTCATTACACTATATTTTGAGCAAAATTCAACCTGTAGCAGATATTTCAGTTATTAATTAGTTTTCTCCTCTCTCGCCTGAGGGCACTGCGTGTCTCTTTGGCTTAATGTACGTGTAGATGGAGTTTCACGGAAGGTACTGAAATGAAGTGATTTTAGTCAGAGAGAGTCGAGATTTCCCCGCCGCCACGCGCCGGTTGGCGCGCGGGCTTGTTCTTTAATTTCTTTTGTGTAACTGTAAATATTGTCCGTCCTCGTTGAGTGTAATAAAATGTTTCGTCCAACGTCTGCTGTTTTGAAGATGCTACAAACCTTATAAAGCGCTTTCCGAAGGAGAAATCCCCCTCACAATTTTCCTTTTATGCAGTGCTTCAGATATCATATCTCCCTCCTGCGTTGCCAAAATGCTCTGAAATTCTCATCATTTGCATATTTTAACCTCTTCTTCCTTTCATGTAAATTTGACGTTCGTCAGAAAATTCCTTCTTGGTGTTGCAATTTTAATGGCCAGCAGTGTATTTCAACTCCTTGAAACTGAATAAATCTCTTTCCAAATTGATCCTCAATCTTTACATACTGTTTTCTGTATTTATGTATTTTTTTAATAAAACCTTTATTTTAATAGTCCCTTTTATGCAATGGAAAACATTATTTAAATTAATTTTTGCAGGTAAAGAAACTACAGGATCGAGTGTCTAAGAGTAAAGATGAAGTCCAAAAGACGAAAGAACGTTATGAGCAGGCTCTCAGAGAAATCAATGACTACAATGCCAAATACATGGAAGACATGACAGTAGTCTTCGATAAATGTCAAGAGTTTGAAGAAAAGAGGCTTAACTTTTTCAAAGACATGTTGTTTGGTATAAATAGCTGCCTTAATGTATCTACTGATCCAGAGTGAGTAGAATTTAATCCTTTTTTTCACTATCAGGGAGAGTGGTAATGAGATACTTCCCTGCTTCCCCCCCCAAAAAAAATTCCCCACTCTAAGATTTATTTTAAATTTTCTGGATATTTTCCTCATACATTGAGGTATATAATAAAAAAATAATTATCCTTAATAATAAGCAAGAAAGAAAAAGCTGTTTGATAAAATTCTACCCTTATCTATTGGATTAAAAGGAACACTTGTGGTAAGGTAAGGGACAGTATATTAAAGTATTAAAAATAAAAAGCCTTATAATTTTTATGATGTAAACATTGATACACAACATTAAATGTACTATTATTTGTGTCTTAAAACTTTTTAACCGAAGGGCCTCTTCAGCACATTCCTTGAAACTAGTTTGAAACCTTAAAATTCCCCAAAACTTTCACCCAAAACAAGCCCAAGTAGGCGAAAAAAGTTTATTCAACCAAGAGGTATTTAAGGTATTTTAAATGCTATGCTTATTTTTTCATTCACTTTCTATACCTTATTATGTTACCTTCTATAGGCTTCCACAAATTTATGAGGAATTCCGCCACTCCATTCAAAATGCCGATGCCAGCAAAGATCTTAAATGGTGGTCTTCCAATCACGGTGTAGGAATGGCTATGAACTGGCCAGTGTTTGAGGTGAGTGGCTATCAGAACTTTATGTAACTTTAAATTTCTAATTTATCTTGAAGGGTATTTAAAGTTATACCAGCCATGTAAAATATTTAAATTGTTAAGTTTAATTTCCTTTAATACATTTAACTGATTGACATGCATTGAAACTAAAAAAGATGTAGTATAAAAAGTATTGTATGGAAAAAGATTAAAACCATCTAAGATTTTTAACTTTTTAAAAAATAGTTTGGTGGAATGTGTGTTTGTTGCATGTAATTATGAGAAATCAATGTCTTCAAGCTCTTGCAAGAAAAAAAATAGTTCATGCTATGCATTAATTTGATTCAAGTTTGGGATTATTTTACTTGCAAAATTTAGAAAGAGGCATGGAGTAATTGCTTGTTTTGTATGCTCTCATTGCTTAAAAGCTACTTTAATTTTGATTAGTTTAGGTAGTGGATTTCAACTTCAAGAGATACTTATGCTTTCACCAATTTTAGTCATTCGAAGCTTTAACATAGAACAAGTGCTAAGAGGGTCAAATCAGGTTTATATCCAGTGGTGAGCCATGAAAACCTTATTTAAATTATCTTGCACGAGTAATCAAATCTAGTATTTTACTGATTGCATTTGTATTAGATTTTTCTGAAACATTCTTCTTTCTAATGTTACAATTTTCAAAAATAAATTATAAAGCTTCATTTTGCCTCTTGACTGTCAGAAAATTCTATATTTGTTTTGCAAATTATTTATAACCAAAAAAATATTTTCTAATTCTCTGCAACAGAACCTGCTTGATGTAAACAAATTAGACAATACTTTAGATTGAAAGCTATCTGTTAATGATATAAAACATTTTTTAGATAATAGTAGTTAAAATTAATAACAAAAAAATTATACTGTACTGGCTTTTAAAAGAAGCTTGTCACAGCTCACCACTGATTATAATACCACTACGAAACCCACTAACTTAAAAGTGTTTTGTGTCCTTGCTTGCTCTCTTCGCCAATGGTACCTCTTTATAGGACTATTCTGAAGAATTTCGAGATATTGTAGGCAAGAACAAGAAAGCTCCTTTTCCAGAAAGTGGCATTATGCTCGTCAACCAACACAGAATCGGGGAAGATCTTCCTGTAAATTGGTTTTTCCTCTTATTGTATACACACCTGCTGGCTGGGCTTACTTTTGGTACTTAGGGCTTGCTTTAGTATCTGTCTCGCTGCTTCTCTGCAAAATGTCTGGCTTTTTATGATGAAGATCTCGCATCTATGCAACACCTTTATAAACTCTTGCCTTAGTATGCTTGAAAAATCTGTTTAATTCCAGAATTATTTTTTAACAACTGTTAAATGCTTAGAAGTTCATGTAACCATTAATCATAGTTTTTTATATCACTCTTATTAACATTTCCAGAGCCATTCCAGTGAAAGATTAAATAACTATTTAATGAAATTAAAATCTAATTTTCAAAAAAGGTAAATGAATGTATGGGGGTTGAATAGAATAAACCTTGTTAATTTTTAAAAAAATTCTAGTTACTCCGGTCTATGGTGGACTTTTTATGATACAACAGCATATGAGGTAGCTCAAAAGAGGTGTTTATGTTATTGGGAATAAAATTGTTTTCACTCTGGATAATCATGGAAATTTCTGAGAATGTCGGGAAATTAAAAAGTGAATAGCATAGCCTCCTGGGGGATCCTCCTTAAACTCGAGAAATTGTTACACAAATTCTTCAAAGTTAAGTCTTGTATAAATATTAAGAAAGACTTTTAAAAACATTAAATATAATAAAAATATCAAGAGCCCTTATATGAGATAGTGCTAACCTAAACCCTCTCAATTCCCAAGTAGTTCAGACTCCCTGCTTTTAGTATAAATATAGACCTCATCATGCGTCCTGCTTTTGCTTTATATGCAATTAACACTATCTTCTATTACTTAATTCGTATTGTTGTGAGATTCATTTGTTGCTGGTATCACTTTTGATTTAAAATTGCACTTGGTTTAATTTTGTTGGAATATATGCTTGGGTTAGAGGTAATTTATTTCTTAAAGGGTTTTATGTCTATATAATCCTACCACAAAAAGGTGATGGTTGAATTGTGTTTGTAATTTTTGTTCTTATGTAACTTCGTTATGTTATTTCATTCTTTCAGTCATTATAACACATTTATGGATTCTAACTTGATTGAAATGTTTTACTGATGGATGAGGAGTTCACCTTTAAAGTGTTTAATCTTAAGTTCCTGTAGGAATTAAAAACTAAAATGCCAGCCCTTATATTTAATAAGATCTAATACAAGAAAGGATTTTTTAGTATAGCTGTGCTTGGGGTAATCAACAAATACATGGACAGTTTTACAAACTTATTAGAGGGAGAGGACTAAAAGAATTAGCATCTTTAAGGTACCCTTTTATGCCTGGGGCAGTAAAAGTAGCAACAGCAATCCAAGTTTTTCTTAGAAACCATTTATTTTAAGCAATACAGTAGTACCAAATTAAGAATAGATGGATACATAACTCAAAATGGCCAAACATTTCAAGTAGGGTGGGTTGGGGTAAAGTGGGTCTTGGGGTAAAATGGGTCAGTTTTAATTAACTCGATATAAATCAAATTTAAATTGAATAATTTTCTCTCATTTTTTTGTATTATAATCTTTTATCTGTTGGCAATATTTTTCGACTGTCAAAAATTAATATTTATGATTTTGAGGACTGAAAAAATATTTAATTTGAACCGTAAATGATGTCATCGAAAAAACAGGGTTTACTAACTTCCAAAATATCTATATATTGTAATAAATTACAGCATACTTTTGTAATATTTTTCCATAAAAGAAAGTCTGAGACAATTCAAGCCAATCAGCTTGGAAAAATATAAAATATTTTATCTTTTATAACAGCGTTTCTCAACCGGGGTTCCGCGAGGCTTCCTCAAGGGTTCCGCGAGGGATCCGAAAATCTCTCTTTTTTCTTTTACATTTTAGGATAACCCTAAATAAATTAAGGAACAGCCAGCCAAATGCGAGCCAGTGTTTTTCCGTTGAACATTTTCTTCTGCTTCCGTAGCCTTTCGGTGTTCTACGAAAAGATAAACACTAGCTTGAAGGGGAATTTCAAAATAAATTTCTGAGGGAGGACCCCTAGCCCCCCTTAAATTTTGACGCTAATTACATTTCCCCCCTTGAAAATTCTGTGTTTTACAAGCAACTGTTCTTTTCAAATGAAACTCAAGGGGTCTGAAACTCTACTTTAAGTGGCAAATTTTGAAACATTTTCAAGGGAGAACTCCGAAATTCCCTCAAAAATTTTGACGCCTGTTTAACAACGTTTTTTCATTGAACTTTCTGCTGTCTCAAGAAGCTTTCCTCCTTGGGTGTTCGACAAAAAGTTTGAAATGGAGATAAAACACTAGTTTAAAGAAGAATTTTCAAAATAAATTCTGAGGGAGGACAAAACAGCAAGAAAAAATATTGTTGCATGGCAGTGGAGTATATAAAGGGGGGCCGAGGGGGCCCTCCCTCCCCTGAAATTTGGACTAGGCATACCAAAACACGTTAAAACCCTGTTATTCAGGGTTACATTTTCAAAATTTTTCTGGGGGAGGACCCCCAAACCCCCCTTAAAACATGAATTTGTATTATTTTTATTATGATTTCATGAGAATTATAATCCTACCTAAAAATGTATGTCCAAAATTTTGATTAAATGTTCCAAAAACAATTTTAAAACATAGTTTGTTGGGTCAAATTTCTAAAAATTCTCTGGGGCAGGACCTCCCAGACCCCCCTTTCCTACTTAAAGCTTTATTAATCACAATTTTTATGATATTAAACACTCTTGAATGCAAATTTCACCTAAAAATGCATTAAAAAGCTACGTTAAACCTATTTTAAATAAGTATTGGAGGGGTTGAGTAATACTTTTTGGCCCCTCCCGAAATAAATTTCTATGTACGCCAATGTTGCATGGACACTAGGGTTCCCCGGAACTTGGACTTGGTCAAAAGGGTTCCGTGAGAGTAAAAAGGTTGAGAAACGCTGTTTTATAACAATATTTTGTACTTGGGGTAAAATGGGTCATAGTTCGGAGGCCTTCTGTATTAATTCAAACAATGTTTTTAACTTATTTCCTTCAAATATACATTGAACTGTCATACAAGTTTATTTTTTTATCCAAACGAAGTATATTTTAATTTCTAAATTTGAATAATGTTCATTAACTTCGAATTTTTACAATTTCATTTAAGTGCAACTTAATACAAATTTTTTCAGATAAAAACGGCTTAGCCGATTGCCTTTTTTCTTACTTTCATGTATATTTAGTAATAAATATATTTTTGACATCTTTTTGCAATGAGACCCATTTTACCCCACATTGGGGTAAAATAGGCCATTACTTTTGATGCTAAGTTTAAGCAACTTATAACTAAAAAATATTTGATAAAATTAGATGAAAATGTTCTCAAGGATTGTAGTGTCAAGATCCAATTGAAAGAAATCATTAAAAAGTAATAGTTTTAATGAAATAAAACTTTGAATGTGAAGGTACCTTAAAATTGACCCATTTTACCCCAACCCACCCTATAGCATAATGGTTTTTAGGCATGAATAAGGAATATCCTAAGATAGCTGGTGGGATGCCCCCATAAAGTCTACCCATACTGTTATAAAGTAGTAATATTAATCATTAACTGGATCTTGGAATGAAATATACAATATAAAAAATTTTTAAATTTAATTTTTATGTTTTTATAATGAGGAAGTTGCATGATTTTTTTAATAGATTCTTTTTGCAAAAATAAGCAACTACCCAAAATTTGAGGCAGATCGAGAAATTTTTTGATTGCCAAAAAAATTAACAAAAATCCCCTTTTTAAAAGCGCGCGAAAACGCCAAGAGTTTGGATGTGACGTCATCTTACAATAGGCATTGTTGAAAAGCAATGGAGTTGATGGTATTATTGTTGACGTCATCTTACAGTTTAAACAATAAACGTTTTCAGTCACGTGTTTTTTTCTCAACTTTTAAATTAAAATATTTAATTACCTGTATATTTTTTGAAAAACTGACTAGATATTTCATTCTATCATACAAAAAACCATACGGAACACTTGTTTGTTTTTGAAAATCTGACACATGCAACTTCCTTATTACATAACCCAATATACACTTATCATAGTCAGTTTCTTTTCTAATGGTTAAAACAGGTTCTTTACCATCAACTATCTTCTGATAATTAAGTGCAATCTGTATATTATTGGTAACATATTGATCTTAATTTGTGTTTTGAATTTCAGGAGTACAATCCAGATTTTCACAATATTTCGAAGAAAGAGAAGAAAAATAGTGAAGGTGGCATTACCCTTACTAGCATACAGAATAATCAAACAAAAAATGGCAACAAGGAAAAAGTACCCAACAGAAATTCTGGTATTAGCACGTAAGTATTTTTTTAACATACATAAGTTGAAAAACATTCATACCAATGTTAGAAAAATTAAAATACATTCTATAGAGCAGTGTTTTCCAAACATTGAACTTTGAAAGAAAATATATACTGAAATGTGGAGTATATAATTTCAGAAATGGAGGAAATGACACTAATCCATTTGATGATGACCAAGAAGAATGGGATGACAGCTCCAATGATGCATTGGTAGATAATGGGGAACCAGGTGTTCCTGTCAAGGCACTCTATGACTATGAAGGGGCAGAGGGGGATGAATTGTCCTTTAAAGCAGGTATGATCTTAGAATTTGAGGAGAAAATATCGCTAGTGAAATTACCTCATTTTTTATTAAAACTCCTGTTTTCTATTGTTCCATTTGGAAAGCAATAACTTTTAGTATTTAATTTTATCATATGTAATATTATTTAATTGTAGTGTGAATTGTATTTAAAAAATTACACATTAGGAATTTGGAAAAACTTAGTGGATAATGTATCTTGGAAAACTCTTTCATCTTTATTTTCATGTGATGTAAAATTCTGTCCTGGGGATTCAAAATTCAAAGTGCAAACTTCTACATGGGATTGACAGTCGACTCCATAATAAATGTAGCAATTAAAAAATACAATGAATTTGCAGGGATGTTGCGGCTGCGCCAATTGCGCCAAATCCTAATTCATGTGCTAAACTGCTACAAATACCGTATTTTGAGCAAAACTGCGCCAATTAACGATTTTCCTGAAATGAAATTATCGAACTCTCCTCTCACGCGAAGAATTACTTTCATCCTCAGGAAAAAAACTCAAATAGTCTATGGATGGAATCTTTTCCACATTTCTACCACTTGAAGTCAAAACCGATGACGTCAGCCATCGAAACCAGATATAACATTTTTTGGTACTACTCCAGAATCCCGGCGCAAGCGATAAAGTTGCCAATAATGATGCAACCAGCGCCAAACGGAATATCACCGCTTGTAACCATTTGCTTTTAAAAAATAATAGCAATGCCATTCCATGAAACTTTTTATTTAAAAATTAAACACTCAAACAAAAATATTGGGTTGTCCCATAAGTTCTGTTACTTTTTACGAAGTTTTGTCTTTGAAAATTTTTTATGAAAAACTGGTAATAGGTGGAGATTTCAAACAAAGGGGATTTTGATATATGCGTATTTATGAACATAATGTGTGATTTTGGTAGTTCTCGTGATATTATTTCTTTTCAAAATGGCAGTTTGAAAAAAAGACCAAAAACTACGATTTTTGCGTAATTTTTTTCTTTTGTTTAAAAAACTAGGAAGAACGCATAATTCATGGCTAAAAAAAGTTTTACTGTATATTCGAAATGTTAAGATTAAGATGTCATAGTTTCAAGATGATTCGATAAGTTTAAGGTAGGAAATTTTGACTTTAAAACTTCATATATTGGCAATTTCACGTGTTTTTAAAGCACACCTATTGTTTTTCTAAGCAGCTGGTATGAAGCAAATTAAAGGCAGATGTTTTTTGAACCATAATGCTTGTTTCAACGGTTTAAACATAGAAAGCCTCTTTTCATAATATTGTTGAATTGATTTATTTCTAAATCCCAACGAGTTGTTTTTATTGTAGTATTTTCGTATCTGAAGCAAATAATTGCTTTGTTCGCTTAGCCTAAGTTCAGCGAGTGTAATTCTGATAAGCTAAAACTTTGCGCGCTTGCATTGTGCGCACTATTTTCTGAACTTAAGTTCAGATATAATTTAATATACTACATATTTTGAATACTTGGTTCTTTCCTAAGCTTTTTTATTGATTTTGATGCTTTTTTCGGGAAAATTTCTTTGAAATGACACATTACTGAGGTAAGCTTTTTGCAAAAGATGTTATGTTTGAGACCAAAATTTCCTAAGTTAAACTTATCGAATTACCTTAAAACTTTGACATCTTAAACTAAACATTTCAAACATACAGTAAAACTTTTTTTAGCCATGAATTATGCATTCTTCCTAGATTTTTAAACAAAAGAAAAAATTTGAGTGAAAATAGTCGTCTGCGGTCTTTTTTTCAAACCACCATTTTGAAAAGAAATAATATCACGAGAACTACCAAAATCACACATTATGTTCATAAATATACATACATCAAAATCCCCTTTTTTTGAAATCTCCACCTATTGCCATTTTTTCATAAAAAATTTTCAAACACAAAACTTTGTAAAAAGTAACAGAACTTATGGGACAACCCAATATTTTAAACTATACTTACCAGTTTTAAAATTGAATCGTTGAAATATATTTTAAGATTATTAATATGATTTTTGAA
This sequence comes from Tetragnatha versicolor, assembly GCA_024610705.1. Taxonomy (NCBI): domain Eukaryota; kingdom Metazoa; phylum Arthropoda; class Arachnida; order Araneae; family Tetragnathidae; genus Tetragnatha; species Tetragnatha versicolor. The sequence continues at coordinate 11,559,141 of JANDEH010000008.1, read as the reverse complement.
CAGAATTATGTATAGTTTTTCTTTTAACTTGTTATTTACATTTAACTTGTTATTTTTTTGTAACAATGGGGTAAGCAGATCTCTTTTTGAGCAGAAATAAAGCTGTGTAAGCATAAATAAAATAATAATAAATAAAATAATAATAAAAAAATAAAAATAAAAATGTGTAATAAAAGAAATAAAGCTGTCGCCAAAAAATCTGCTTGGCGAGATTTGCGCCGGTTTTCTAGAGAAGTACCCATTTTTTTTGTAAATTTATCTCCTTTATAAAATAGGTTTCAATTCGCTGCGTTTAGTCCGTTGAAAAGTCAAAAAAATCGCAATTTTTCGCGGAAGTTTCGTTTTTTTTGCGGAGTGTTCCGTTTTTCCCGCGATTTTCGTGGACGGCCGCGGGTCGGGTGCTGATTCAAAATGGCTTCTTCTTGCGTCGTTATGGGGATATAGAAAAAAACTTGACTTTGGTCCGAAACCCACAAGTCCGATGTTCCGGAAGTCGGAAAATTAGCAATTTTCCCTGGAAGTTTCGGGTTTTTTTTGCAGAGTGTACCGTTCTTCCCGCTACTTTCGTGGATGGGCGCGCGGGTGCCGATTCAAGTTGGCTTCTTACGTCATTCTTGCGATATAAACAAAACAATATTACCTTGGTCAGAAGCCAACAAGTCTGGTGTTCCCGAAATGGGGGAAAATTGTGATTTTCCGCAACAGTTCCGTTTTTTCCGCGACTGCTTTTCCTACGGGCTTATGTATAGTTAGCTTCAACGGTGGTCCAGAAAAAACAACTTTACTTTGGTCAGAGCAGCCTGAGAAGTCTAATAAGATGATTTTTTCTCTATTTTATTTAGTAATTTCAACTTAGTGGATTTTCTAAGTTGTAAATTTTTACTGAAAGGTCGCTTTATAGAAACTTAATTTAAAATAGAAGATTATAGTGTTTTTTTATCTGATTTAAGATTCTAAAAATACCTTTAAAATACTTATTTCTTACTTTTTTTCGCTATTTAACTAAAAATTCTTGACAATATCGTTTTTGCAATTTAATTATTTCTTAAATAATTCTGTTAACTAATTTCTTTTAATTTTTTATTTCATTTTAGTTACACTTTGACTTTTAAAGTGGTTTTAAAATCTGATTCAGGAATATAATTGGCATAGTGTGTGTTTGAAGCTGTGTAAAATTTTTTTCTTTCTTAAGTTATGTAAAAAGTTACTCCTTGAATTTTTTAAAAATACTCCTTGAAAACTCCTGGAATACTCCTTTATTTTGATTTCTGAAAATTTGTACAAACCCTGCATTTGGCATTTTTGTTATTAAAATTAAAAATTTTATTAAAAACAATTATCTTTAACAATTACTTTGTTTTAAAAACATCATAAATTAATTAAAGTTTGTTCAGAATTACCATTAAACCTTTAATTTAAGATAAAATGGCTTATCATAGGTTTTTAAATCTATTTTGTGATGGTACTTTTCCCCCTTTTTTGAATTTGTCGAAGGTACCTTTAAAAAGTTGCAATTTTGCTTACAGATCTCTAGCTGTTCAAACACTTGTTTTGCGTAATTCGTCATCAACTTTTAATAGTTAATTAACTTAATCATGCATAGTTTTAAGGTTAATAGTTGGGATAAATTATCAGTATATTTTAGTAACAAGAACTATTAACCCTGCTATGGATTTTAATTTTGATTTTTGATTGCTGCAAAAAATTGATTAGACTTGCTACAAAAATGGTTTATTCTGCTATAAATTTTAAATTTAGCTGCTACAAACTGCTACAAATTTTAAATTTAGCTGCTACAAAAACTGCTACAAAATGCTCAATGTGGTGCACCATCCCTGAATATGCTTTAGTACAGGGTTTTCCAAACTTTTTCATGCATCGACCCCTTGGTAGTATTTTACCTAGGCCATCAACCCTCTTTCAAAAATCCGACAAAATTCTATAAGAAAATGAAAATCTAACCAAAATTTTACAGGCCATTTCATATACTAGTAATGTACAGTTCAATCTGGATAATTCATATGTGAACCAAATAAGCAATGGACCATAATAGAAGCATTTTAACCTTCAAAACTTTGAAATTAAATATTCAAGTTCAAAATTCTAGTAAAGAAAGTTCAAGGAACCAGGAAAATTCTTTGAATCATCCACAGCATCACATTTTACAATAAAATAGCAAGATTTTATAGAAAATAATGAAAAACTCGAAAGAAAAAACAAGGTTTGGAATACTCAAAATGAACTAAAACACAATAAAAGTAAATCCTTTTAATTAACAAATTAAGAAAAAATTGTTATTACAATACAATTAAGGGTAATTACGGAATATATTCAATGAGAAGGGTAAGCCTGATGGTCTTTTATGACCTTTAATCAACCCCTAAAGCTTCGTCGACCCCTAGAGCTTCAATGACCCCCTTTAAACCTTCATCCTACCCCAGGGGCTTGGTACTGACTCCTTTGGGAAACCCTGCTTCAGTACAATAATTACATTGTTTTGAATTTAATGTTAAGAAAACTTTAATTAAAATTCAGTGTAAATTAGCATGAATTTACATGCCAAATATAATAAATGTAAGTTTAATAAGTTGACAGTTTTTCTGCCCCATTATGGTTATCTGGACTATTTAGAATGTATTTGTTGGATGTGGCTAGTATTTCCCTTTATACATGTTAAATATTTTTTTCAGGTGAAGTTTTTGAAAAACTGGAAGATGAAGACGAACAGGGATGGTGTAAAGGGCGAAAAGATGGCCGGGTTGGACTCTATCCTGCTAACTATGTTGAGACAGTGCGGAACTGAGGCTCTTCCACCACATCTACTTTTTTTAAAAAGCATCATTCACTTCTATTAAGTGCCATCTGCAGTTCTTCAGATTTTGACCAGTTCTAATTTCAGATCTAAGAGTGGAAAACTTTTTTCATTGGCAGTTTTATTGAAAGGTATAGTTTCATCTGTGTATAAAAAAAGACTATGGATCTAGGTTTTTTAACATTGCTTGGTTACAATCAGACTTGAGTTCAACTAGGTTAAAATTAAAATGTTCAAAACAAGTTGACTTACTGTAATTGATAGATTGTACTTTAACTTGGATTTTTCATGTCATTTATATATGTGTTTATGAGCAATTAACATTTTTGTTTAAATGAAATGTTACTATTATTTTTCCAATTTTCCTTTTTAAAAATACTGAAAAGGTTAAATGTTTTTTCTTAATGAAAGTCAGAAAATTTATCTTAAAATTTTTAACATTTCATCCAAGTAAAATTTATTTGATCAGTTTTATACAACTCTAAGGTTTATCTGTTTCATCAGGCTTTTATCATCATCATCTTCCATAAAAGAATATCTAACAGATAGCGTTAAAATGAGGTAAAATCTCTTAAAATGCATTTTCAATCTCCTTTATATGCTTTTTCTATAGGACCAATTCAAACTTTTTTTAAAAAGAATTTTTCTATTTTCTTGTGTTGTAGAATAAATTGCAACACTTTCAGAAACAGTTGCGTCGTTCAAATAGAAAATAATTTCAAGAGCATTCCATTTTATTGCAGTTAAGTAGCTTTTGAAGTTTTTTTTATCACTCAGATGTAATATATTAGCTGAAAACTGAAATTTATATTTCAACTTGTGGATCATCACTAATATTTTAATTTTATGCAGTAATTCGATAGAAAGGAAATTCAACTTGTTTAGCCTTTAAATTGAGTTTTTTAGAAGCAATTTTCGTCAAATTTGTCCTAAATATATCATTAACCCATTTTAGGTTGTGGTTTTCTGCATTTCTTGTGTTCTATAATGAGTGTAATGTGAATTGTATTTCAAGCGAGTGAAATGTTTGTCTTAAAAGTTAAACAAGTGTGAAATCATGGAACTTCTGTCTGAAAATTCTATCAAGCTATATTTAATTATTAACAGTTTTTCTTAGAGAAATCTTATTTTCTTTCTTTTCATGAAAACTAGGTAATTTTAATTGCTAAATTTCATGGTTTGCATCTACAACTAAATGTGAAAGATATTTTCATTTTTTAATTATTCTTGGCACTTTAATAATCTCATAAGGGGACATCCATAAATTACGTGAGGTGTTTTTTCCAAATTCTGGACCCCTCCCTCCTTCTTGGTGAGATTTAGTGAGATTTTGCTGTACCCCCCTCCCCCTGTGATTTTTTCCCCAAAAGTGATTTTTTCAATCACTTTTTGACTAATTTTTGCATTTTTCCAGTAAATAAATTTAAAGAAAAAACGAGTTTTTTCTAAATTAAAAGTTGACGTGAGATTTTAATTGACTCCCCCCTCCCCCCAGGTGAGATTTTGCTGGACCCCCTCCCCCTTTTTGACCTCACGTAATTTATGGATGTCCCCTAACTAGACAAGTGAAATTGTTTTTCAATTTAAATCATCTTAAAACTATTGAAAGGTTCAACTGATGTTGTATAACTATGGGAAAACAGTATTACAAAATGTGATTTTGATGTTTTTTTACTTTATCATGCTTGTAAAAAATGAGGGGCCTGTCATGCTTTTATCTTGGCAAATAGATTAATGTGATTATCCTATTAGCTAAGAGTTGCCAGATAATTTGGAGTATTTCTAAACTGTTAATAACTATACTTATTTTATGCATGCAATAAGTTGTTCTCGTTCTAGGTTTTATACTTTCGACTTTATGTGCGTTATTTTTCTTAGATTCAAAAATAATTAGTTTTTATTAACTTCTGTTAATACTTTTTCTAATTTATGAATTTATAAATCCTAACCTAATTTATGAAACTGTAGTTGATTAGTGATTTAATTTCTTAATTATAGTGTTTAAAAAACTATCTGTTTAAAATTGGATCAGTTTTCGGTTGACATGATATTTATGAATCAAAATACTGGATATTTTATATTCATTATATTATTTAAGATGTTTCTAGTACAATCTTAGCTCAAGTATTAGTGCTACTCCCAGTAGTACGAATAGTATTGACAAAGTTTTTGACATTTCTAAATTTTAAAACTGATAATTGTAGCAATCATTGTAAATTATAGACTAGACAAGTCAACAGAGAACTGTCTTAATATTTATCTTTTAAAATAGCATTAAAAAATAGGATAAACAATAAGGTTTGAAAGCAAAAAACATGACTTGTGTTTGTCGCTAAGATTTATTCAGGTTAGATTTAACTATACTGTGTCTAGTATAGTCTGAAATGATTAAATTCTTTAATTTTTTTGCTTAATTGGCTTATCAACAAAGTACTCAAAATTAATTTTGTAAGATTTAGTTTTTAAAATGTTAATTTTGTTATTGGAAATATCATGATACCATCAACAACCTTGAATGAGAGTTTTAAGTGTATTGAGTATAATTGGTTGCAATATAAATTTCCCATTTCGCTAGTCACTTGTTATTTTCCATTTGTTGGCAATCGGATAATGTTGCACATCTAATCTTTGATGATATCTAGGTAACTGCAATTGATTTTTTTGTTATAACTTACATGTACATAATTATTTTATGCATAGACAAGGAGTGATTGAGCTTATTTTAGCTATTTGGGTCTTCCAATTTATTTCCTATTACAGTGAAAGTATTTAATTTTATATTGTTTTTAGAATACGGTGATAGTAAGTTAATGCAATATTAACTACTAGATGCCTGGATATTGGAACTGTTGTATTTTTATCGCTCTTACATTTGGGATGAGAAAAAATATTTCATTAATTTGAAATAATTCTTGATTATGTTTTAAGATTTTCTGAAATATATTTTGCTTCGATCTTTAACACAATGGCTTTCACTAATAAATTATAAATACATTCTAAAATCATTTAAAACTTTTTTAAAACCAAACCTATCTTTTAGGTTATGTAGCAGTCATTTCTAGCAGTAACTTGATTGAAATGTGCTAATATTTTCCCCCAGTTTCAACCATTCTCATAAATTATTGCAATTAAATACTTTTAAAAAAGGAATGCATAAAAAACAGTTATCTATGAGTAATTTCAACTGGCAGCTTATCACTTAGACTTTTATATGAAGTTATTCATAAAACTACAGAAGCCTGGATTAGAATTAGTTAAAACAATAGAATAAATTTTTTAAGGTTTTCAAGAATTCCTTATTTATTTTGATATTTTATACGTCATTGATAACTCTTCCCTATTATATACACTACTAATATTCTATTCTCTCAGCTGTTAAGTAGAATTGGAGGTGGAACCTCTCAGGAAGCATTTGTTTTGTTTTGTACATTTTCTATTTAATTATGCGTATATTTTAAGGTTGTTTTTCTTTGTTTTATTAACAGATTATTTGTTTAGTTGAATTTGAGTTAGCTCCACTTGAGCATTCGTGTTGTGAATCTCTATTCTTGTTTCTCATATGTATCCTGTAAATAAGTTATTGTATATATTTGACTCTTATCTCCTCTCTGCTGATTATATTATCTGAAGGGTGTTATGCAGTTGGAATGCCCCAAAACTATGGAAGAGAACTATATTTTTGAATTTCAGACTGAGACCAACATGTTTGAAGTATGCTGTTTAGAAAACTGCTAACTTTTTTTATATTTAGATTTTTGTTGTAAATACCTTTCAGCAGGATATCCTGTACACTTCTTTCTTTTCCAATCTCATAGCTACTCTAATTTAATTTCAAATTATTTAGATTTTAAAGAAAAATAAGTGCAATCTTTAGGTGGTTAGCTCTATCCCAGGGGTCGGTAACTGCGGACTGCGTGGGGTTATTTCGTAGAGTGCCCGAACGTTTTGAAAATCATTAATATGTATTTTTACACTAAATATTAGGTTGACCCACTTTTTAAGGGTCGAATTTCAAAAAAATTCCTGGGGGCAACCCCAGAAGCCCGTTGTAAAAAACTTCTAATAACATTTAATTTAACAATTTATTTAAGCAGGTGGTGTGCTCAAATTACATCTTTGTAAAAAAAATATGTGTTTGAAGATAAGAATTAAAAGTTTTAATGGTAATCTATTTTTTCTCCGGACCTCAATGAAAATTATCTAGACCCCAAGTAAAATTACTTGCCGACCCTGCTCTATCACATTAAACATGATAAAAGAATATCTAAATCGTAAATTATTTCCAATTTTTAGTTAAGAAAAAATTACTTAACTAGGGTAGTGGAAACTGACACTTTGAGATTTAATTCGTAATAATAAGATTAATATTGTGAACTTGAAATAAATGGTAGTCTCTCTTATAATATTTTAGACATTTAACTTTGTGCGGTATTTATTTTCTACCAAGGGGTTCCAAGTTTAATAAATGGAGTATTTCCATTTAGTGTAAAAAAACTGATTTTCAGAGGTCGGCTTAGTGCTGAAATTAAGGAAATACATTTTTGTGTTTAATTTTAGCAAATTTTTCTCTAGATACCTATTTGAACACTAACATGAAATTGATATCAGTACATAAAATCATGCTAAGCAGTTATATTTGAAAAAAAATTCTTTATTTAAAATGGGGTGTCAGTTACTAGGTCACAAAAAATGAATTGCACCGGTAACTGACATGGGTGTCATACTGCTGAAATAATAATACAGTAGAACTCCAATTATCCAAATTAATTGGGACCGGACCCCATTAGGATAATCAAAAATTCGGATAGTTGGATTTTTCTCGAAAAAGAGTATATAAAGTTCTTCGCCATCCGTTACTTGCTTTAAAGTATGGACAACCAAGCATCTGAGCTAAGATCTTAGCTTTTACACAAAGAATCGGGCCCAAAATAGGGTTTTCCATAGAACTTTGCTGCAAAAAACACTGAAAACAGCATCTTCTAAATCATTTCTTATTGATGCCTTCATTAATTTTCTTAAACTTCGTTTTTCAATCACTGAAACGAAGTTTAAAAGCCTAGGTTTGAATTTTAAAAGCAGTTTGGATAATTGGAGTTCTACTGGTACTTATTAATAAAATCACCCTTTTTTTAAATACAAATAAAACTACAAAGATAATTAATAAAATGACAGACGATTTTAAGAAAAATATTTCTGAATCAAAACAAAACAAGCTAACTGAACTGCAGTTGGATGAATCATTATTGAAGGTAAATAAACAAAACCCTTTGAATAAATCCATTATTAAACTAAATTAATCATATCTTAGTTTTTAGAATTCTATATTTGTTCAGTTCTTTTCTACATTTTTATGTATACAGTAAAACTTCAATTATCCGAATCACTTTTAGAATTAAAACCTATGCTTTTAATGTTTGTGTCAGTGCTTGAAAAATGAAGATGGAAGTTCCTAAAGGAAATTAATGAAGGCAGCAAAAAACAGAGTTCATTTTGAAGTGTCTTTTACGCCAAAGTTCTATAGGAAACCTATTTTGGTATCCGATTATTTGTGTTAAAGCCAATATCTTAGCTCACATGCTCAGTTGTCTATACTTTAAAGCAAGTAACAGCTGGCTAAGAACCCTATACACTTTTTTTGGGGGAAAAATCAAATTATCCGAATTTTTTATTATCTGAATGGAGTCCGATCCCAATTGATTCGGATAATTGGAGTTCTACTGTACCTATGTTTTTCAAATGAATCTTTTTGTCTAAATCTAATCTAAAATGTTTCAATACAATGGATATTTAAGTTTGATACCTATAGCAGAACAGAAAATAAATTTTATCATAAAAAGAATGTTCTGAAAATTTCTCATTATTGGATTTTTAAGTTTAATATTTTGTTTCCTTTGTATCAGCAGCTGTTTCTCATTACATTTTTACTAATTAGTAATTATGAGCTTATTTATTAAGGCGATATAGTACCCAAAAAATCATCAAAATATCAAAAAACATTTTATTGGGTTAATCCATACCATGGATCTTTCTAAATGTGTCTTCAAAATTTCAGAGCTCTATCTTAATAATTTATGAAGTTATTTACATTTTTCTGATGCGATGATGAGGGTTTTCTATGAAGAAACGAAATTTTAAGTTGGTTTTTCTCCACGTTCAATTTTTGTGTATTTACAATATTTTGAAAGCCTAAGGCTTTTTATGTACATTAAATATAAGTCTGAAAATTTTTATATATATTCTGAAATATATGTATTATAGAACTGTGCATGGGTTTAGCTCTAATAAGGTTAGATTTTTTTTTAAAAAAAATTAAAGTCAAAAATGATGAATTTTTTCGGTTTTTTGGGGAGTTTTTACTACAAAAAATTCTAGAAAATAAAGTAATATTGATAGAAAGAAACCCATGCACATTTTTATGAAGTATAATATAATGAACCAATAAATGAAAAAAATATTTAAAAATATGCATAATTAAAAAAGCCTTAGGGATTTAAAAAATGGTCAAAAATAGTGAAAAATTTAAATTTTTTAAATTCTGATTATTAAAATCCAACTTTTTTTTAACGGAATGGGTATACCATATTACCCCACTAAATATGCAATTAAAATCAAATTCATAATATTAAAAACTAAAAAAAAATATATTTGGGTACTATATCGCCTTAAATGTATTTCAAAGTGTCAGTTATTGGTGCCGAAAATTTTCCCGGTGTGTCAGTTACTGGTGCTGCTACCATGCCAACTTAAGTAATTGAAAATGTTTACTTATTCAAACGAATTGTACTCTAAATAAATTTTGAAACTTCATTTAGTTTTTCAAAATAAGTTTTTTCCAGGATAGTTTTATAAAGTAGCTATAGCTAATTAATTTTATTGCTCTTTATTAAGCTCTCTCAAATTTATTGGTACAGCTCCCGTCAAAAAAAAACGTTACAGTAGAATGTGCGGTCGAACGGGTGGGGTTGAAAGATGCTTTTGGTGTCATTTTTCAGGATTTATTGTAAGCTTGAAATCACTAATTGACTATTTTTCTCTCAGAGGCAGTCTTCTTACGAAACGCAAAATAAAGTGCAATTTTTTTCATGGTGACCCCCAATTTTTATTCCCGCAAATGAAAGACCATACCATTTAAACCCTAAATACCTAGTTTCATTTAATTTTGTCATTAAATAAAGCCATGGCTCAAATTTAAAGTTTGAAAACTTACAGGGAAAAGGCTGAAAACGGTCGCCAGCATACGACCGCCAAGGGGAAACTAGTAGCAACCCTCGCTCTTCATTCTTTTTTTTTCGACCACAACAACAGTTGGATTTGAATGGTTTCGAGTCGAATTAAAAAGATATGAGGCCTTTTCTCTTTCCAAATTTTGCTGATTTTAAAACGCAGAACACATTTCTAGTGGAATACTTAAATTTTGTTTATTTTTGTTAATAAATAAGTAATATTTAGTTTTTTAATTTATCAGAAATTTTCCATTTATTTTTGTATTTCAATAAAATAAACGATCGGTGAAGTTTCCTTTGAAAAATTATTTGCATGATAACTAAATATTCAAAGGATAATTTTCTTAAGATATTATACCTAGTATAAAGGGCTTTATAATAAGTTATGAATCAGATTTCTCCTTTTCAATCATAGGGGTTTTATGTGAAATAGATATTGAAGTATTGAAAATAAACTTTTTAAACAAAATTAATAATTCATTTATCGTTTGGTAATATTCGATCATTATTTGGTTAAAATAATATCGTTGCTCTTAATATTTCCTTTTTCAATCGGGGTCTTGTGAACCATTGATTGACAAATATATATTTTTCTTTTACAAATTTCCAAATTTTGGATTGACTAGCTTTAGTAACATGTAAAACAAATTTCAACTTGATGGACATTTCAATTTGCTACCGACTTGCACCCTAAACTCTGTGGTTCTTGTTGGGAAAAGTTTCAATTTTGAAAATTATGAGAAAAAAACTTGAGTCAAAAAGTGATGTGACAGATCGTGATCACTCGACTTAGTGGCAATGTTAAAACTTATCAGATTTGTTGATCAAAAATATCGGACATTCGTCTATCATAGCTTTATCCCATCAGTGACATCGCGATCACATCTGACTCCACTGTGATTGTCACAAAATGATCACAGGTCTATCAGATTCTTGTCAGGGTTGTCATTTTAAAATCAATAAATTATTTTACTTAAACTATATCAACCTAATCTGTGTTCTTAGTTTATTTTTTCTTTAAAATAATGAAATCAATCGGATTATTAATCCAAATAAAAAAGTAGTTTAATTGCATCCAACTCTTGTTCCAAATAACTGGTGAATGTAATCTAAAAATTTCATTTCTTTGAAACGGAAAAACAAAAATGCGAAATGCGCAAAACTGTGAATTTATCGCCAAAACCAGCAACCCCACCCGTTCCATCGATGGAGCAATGTAACGTTTTTTACGGGAGCTGTACCACTACCCTATGTAATAAACTATATAAAGTGTTATTTTTAGTGTGTAACCAGTTTTAACTAAAATTATAATTTGGGAACCTTGCAACTTATAAAAAATTGAAATCCTTCTTTAAAATAAGTGTTTTTAAACTTATAAATATGCAATGTATTTAAAATATTTTTGCACAGGAGAATATAATGTTAAGCTACCTTATTTCTAAGAATGCTGTATTTTTGGGTAACCTTTCCCACCAACAGGCATGTTAAAAGTTTTGACTGCACTAATATCTATCACTTTTAATCACAGACCAATATTTACACGAGTTTCTATCTCATTACCTTCATACCTAAAACTAAAATGAATAAAATTAGTTAATAACTTAAAGAGATTTTAAAAAGCTTAGAATATTTTCTGCAAGATTTCACTACTTTAAAATATTTCAAATATTATAAAACCTTTTTAATAATTAAAAACTTAAGAAAAATTTGGTGTAATTACACAAATTTGTGTGTACATGAATATGCTTGTTCGTTTTACTTAAGGAGCTCATATCTGCCCTGCATTGAATAGCCTTTGCTTTAAGGTGATAACTGGGTGTTTTTAAACTCATTATGTTGCTCAGTGATTAGAAGGACATGTTTTTGTGGTGAGCTGCAAATGTGGACCTAGAAACATGCTCAATACTGGGCTTAGACATGTGCACCTTAAGGTATTGTCTAATACAGCGGTTCTTAAACTTTGGATAGCCGCGGACCCCCTTTATGAACCAGCCAGGCATCACTCCCCAAGATCTTGAACACCCAGAGCCATAACCAGACTTTTGCTTCGGTGGGCAGGGGAAGGGGTTAACAACGTTATTCCTAAGGTTACCTCGAGTATATTTATAGGCGAGTATATGAAAGTATTTGAATTATTTTCCACACTATGTTAAAATAGTACAATTACTCTAAATAATTATGGTGGTCTTCCACAGAAAATTTACCTCAAATAGTAATGTTTTATTAACTGTGAGACATTTTTGGTTACACCCAAAGAGAACAGCTCCTTGTAAACCACAGAATTTTCAAGGGGGAAAATATAAATAGAAGTGAAAATTTCGAGGGGGCTGGGGAATGCTCCCCTAAGGTACTTGTTAAGTTACTCCACAGTTTAAGAACCGCTGGTATAATATTTTTCTTTACACATTCGTGAATTTTGGCCAAATTCTACTTCCATCCTGTTGAGTCTGTAGGATATATATTTTTACTACATATATCACAAGCTGTACTAACATGCAATTTTATGATGTTACGTCCATCTAGAAGATTAAAATATTTTAGAGAATGCTTTTGAATGTATACACTGACTATATTATACACATGTGAGTGATAGTATGTATTCAATGGAAAACTACTGCTCTGTACAAACTCTTGGCAGCTGCACGATTTAGTTAAAAATAAACAATGCTGTATCCATCATGGACTGTATTAATGTGTTAGTAAATTCAAATTTTTAATTGTGTGTGTGAATAATGCTGATTTTCTTAAACAAAACTTAACACTAGTTACCTTACAATAATTTTTAAAGCTTGTTAGACCCATATCATTGCTTTGACTTAAGGTGGTGGAGACATTTTTGTTTAGATAACTACTGTTGAGTGCTTTAAATAATATGTAATTGTAAAAGAAATCAACATTAGAGCTACTATTAATCAATATTTTTAAAAAATACTTAGAGTAAAAATCCAGTAGGTATAAAATATTTTTATTTAGGCACTTGGCTTAAAAGAATTGAATATTATGTACAATATGTCACACAAGTACTATGAAAAAAGTTCGTATTTTTTTTCTTGTGATCATATGTTAATAAACATTGCCACTCTACATTTAATATTCTAAATAAGTCAATGAACAACATTAATATGAAAACTCTTAAAATCCACCACTACTTATACACTTTTCCTGAAACTTAAGACATCCTATTTGTACCAGTGGAACTTGGTAATTTATCATATTAATGCATTAACAGTCCTATTTTGATTTTTCAAGGAATCAATTTTCCAGGGCTAAAATTTTAACTCGCTTTAAAAAATTTTTTTTTAGCTGCCTCATGCTAATTTTGCATGAAATGTTCATGAGATTAATTACTTAAAAACTATATATACAGGGTGTCCCACGAGAAGTGGCCCAACCCTTTAACTTTTGAACCCCTACAGATATAGTCATGAAAGTGGGGTCTAGGTATAGTAAAGTGACCATGCCCTATCCGATGAGATAACTTTCAATGCCCTCTAGCGGAAAATTTAGGAGTTATAATTTTTATTTTAAAAACTGTGTGAGGTATGTGAAAAAAGTCAATGACTAAGTTGTAGAGCATCATCGATTTAGTAGGAAAAGACACCTTAAGCAGAAAAATATCTTGAATAAAATCCCTAAAACGCACGCTCAAATAGGTTGAATTTACGTAGATTTTACATCTTAAAACGCTCCTCATGAGGCGAAAATGAGAAATTTTCAATTTAATTAACTAAGAATGCTTTTAGTCATTTACTTAAATCATAAAAATAAAAAGTTCTCATTTTCACCTCGTGAGGGGCGTCTTAAGACGTAAAAACTACGTGAATTCAACCTAATTGAGCTTGCGTTTTAGGGGTTTTATTCAAGATATTTTTCTGCTTAAGGTGTCTTTTCCTACTAAATAGATGATGCTCTACAACTTAGTCATTGACTTTTTTCACATACCTCACACAGTTTTTAAAATAAAAATTATAACTCCTAAATTTTCCGCTAGAGGGCGTTGAAAGTTACCTCATCGGATAGAGCATGGTCACTTTACTATACCTAGACCCCACTTTCATGACTATATCTGTAGGGGTTCAAAAGTTAAAGGGTTGGGCCACTTCTCGTGGGACACCCTGTATAACATTTTTCATTACACTGTTCAACTATAACCCCTATGAGAACAAAGAGCACTCAAACGAATGATTACATCTCTAAGCCCCCAAGAGCATTCTTAAAAGTCTACAACTACATTATTTTGATCAAATTACTTCCGATTAGCTTCTTGTTAACATAATTTCTGCAAGGATCACATTAATGTAATTTTTTTAAAATGAGCTATTTGAGTGCTTTTATGCCCAAAAACGTAGCTAAGTACCAATAGTATTTGGTAGTAATTAAATTTATAATTCTAATAGCTGCAAGGTAAAATTTGAAAATCCGGATACAGTATAGTTAGCTCTGCTGTAAATAAACACAACACTAGAAAAATTTAGTAGTTGCTAGGAGTGAATAAAAATTAGCTGCTAGGCAATGAACCACACTTAACTTTTAAAGAGAAAAGGTTGATTTTTGGCTTATTCCAGTTGTACTTAATCAACTTATCTGGTATTAATAATACTTAATCAAATAGAACTATTATTTCTATTAAAACAATAGTACTCTTTCACAGCTTAAATATCTACATTATAAAGGGTGGATGATTGAAAAACAGTGTGGACAATAACGGCAGATTCACCACGGGCGGCGTCACCGGGGGGGACGTGTCCCCCCCAATAATTGGGAACATTGTTTAAAAAACTATGTTTTTAACTTTTGAGGGGGACCAAAAAATTACTGAATGTGTATTTCTCTGACTTTTAATCATAAAGGATGGTGCCAATTTACCAATGGCACCTAATTTAAAAGTCGTATGCAAGAAGGAGACGGACACCTCATTTTTAGAACACGATTTCATTTAGAGTAGGTTGAAGCAAGTGAGAGATTCGGAAAAAATTATCAAAACAAAAAATTATGTTTCTAGCTAAAAAAAAATAATTTAATGAGACCCCTCAAAAAAATCCAGCTACAACAGCATTGGTTAAAGCATAAAAAAATTAATTTTGAAACTGTAATCTTATGACACTTAAAATGAGTTTAAACCTGTATTTTAAAGGTCAAGTATCTAAAATTTTTCTGGGGGAGGACCCCCAGACCCCCCTTTACAGTGCAAAGTTACAAACGGTTTAGAAAACTTAAAACAGAAGTTAATTATTCGATTCAAAACCACCTTAAAATTCTTATACGAGGGCGAAAAAGAAAAACGATTGTTTTGGGGTAGTTAATCAATAGTTTGTAAAACACATTTGGGGAGGATCCCGAATTCTTGAGGCGTCCCCCCCAATATTCAGGAGCCGCCGACGCCAATGGTGTTCACCACTAACCTAACTTAGAGTTACCCTGGAATCGGAACTTTTAATTGGTAGTTGAAATTGGGAATCAAGTTTTAAACCAATTGGAGAGTTGTCAAAAAAACTTAATTCCATGTTAACCTTAAGTTGAACTAGTGGTGAATACAGCCGGTAAAAGTGTTCTCATCGGATAATAAACTTCAGTTCCTAAACAAACTAGTGATGGTAGTCTCAATTAGATTATTTTAAAATGAAATTGTTCTCAAGCTCTTTAAAAGAAAGGGGACTATGCTGCAAGATACAAGCTGTGCATTCATTTTCCCTTTTGTAATCATGATCTCACTTGGTGTCATACTTCAGTTTTATTCTCTCCCTGATGAGAAGTCCACGAATAAGTTTCTTCCAGTTGCCATAAATTCGCTTTTCTCTTTTCTAAAAAAGAAAACCCATGTATCAGGGATTTGGATAAAAATAAAATAAAAGGAAACTTTATAAAAAAGGAATAGATGAAACTAATTCATAATTTAATTTAAAGTCATAGTTTGGTAGCCTTATGGAATTCCCTTCTATCTATTAACCCTTCCAGGGTTAATAGATAAAAAGGCTTGAAAAAAATGGTTAAATGGTCCTATATAAAAGGTATATTTTAAAATAATTAGATATAAAATTAATGTAATATATATTTTTCTTTTAAGTTCAATAGATTATTTAATTTTCTGAGTTCTATTTAGAAACATTGTAAGACTCGGTTTCCCTTACTTCAGAAAAAAAGTCAAAATTTTAGACCCTCCATGATGAATGAATGCACTGGAAAAAAGTTACAATTTTGAAGATACAGTTAGGGATAGGGATGGTCCGCGGAGGTTCAAATTTAAGTGAAGTGGTCCGCAGACATATTTGAGTTGGGAACCACTGATCTAATAAGATCCAGTACTAGTCTGGGAAATTTTTGATATTACATCGTGGTGCCATCTATTGAGGAAGACGAAAAGCTCGCGGCAAGTATGCTTATCTGTAACAGACTTACGCATGACTAAGTCCCCTTACCTCTTAGTTGTGTGTTTTCAAACTAATTTTTTTTTGAAAAACGTGAAATCCCAATCCTTCTTCAAACTATTATCAAGTTAAGTGATATTTGGACCAACATTTTTTTCTTTATTGGCATTTAAGTTAAGGTGGTTTTTTATCAGGACCACTTTCTAATTTTCAACTATCCAAAAAGACCCTTTAAACCCCAAACCCCATTAATTTTTTTTCACTGTTTGAAAGGAAATTTCCTCTTCTTTCTATTAATGCATAGTTTATAAGAAAGTATTCATAGAGATTTGTGCTTCATGCATTTTTGTACGACATCATGAAAAACACTTTTCTCGTGTTTAGACGACTTTTTAACCACTAAAAATTTATTCAATTTTAAATTTTACTCCGCCATTTTATTTTGTAGACCATTGGCTAGAAGTAAATGAAATTTGAAGCTTTTACCTAAATAAATAAAAATTTGGTTGCGTTAAACGCAAAATAATACGAGCCCGAATCGCCCGCTCAAAATCAAGAAGGGCTTAACTTTAAACGGCCGAAACTCCGAAAGTAATTGATAGAATTGGATAAAATTTTGTATTTCATCTTATCTTTATGCATACATTGAACATACAAAATTTCATAAAAATCTGCGGTAGGTGGGTGTACCACCCTGGATGATTTGGCGTGGAATGACCCCCACTCAACATAACCCTGGTTTAAATAAATTTTAATGCTTTTCTGGTTCAACAGAACTGATAGTTTTTAAGAGAGAAATTATAACAAAATAGAATAGTTAAAGAGTTTAAACGAGAGTTCAAGAAATTAAAAAAAGTTTAATTTTTACCTCCTCCTCTCTTTTCTTAGCATTTTCTTGTTCTTCATCCCATGCTGCCAGAATAGTATCCTTAAATTCTTCACAAATTACAAAACCATCAAAACTGAAAGTACATTAGCAATTAATACAAAACTATTTGATAGAATGAAACTGTTAACTTTATTTTAAAACAATTTTACCTCAATTCCAATGAATTACTCAACAGTGAAGCATTATACATAAATCCTATTATAAAGTAGTATATTTTTTTATGAATTTCACTAAAGGTAGAGCTCTTATAAGATCTTTATAGGCTTAATCATTGGTAAAAAAAACTGCCAGACAGAGGTTTTTTTATCAAGTTTAATATTTAAGCCCACTCAATTAAAATACCTGAGAAAGTTGATGCATCATTTAAAAATATGGGTCCATTCAGGAACTCTGACGGTACTAAATTAATAAAATAACACTACTTACACGGGATGAACACTTCCTTTGTGACCATCAAATCCTACAACAGCAGCGCAACAATCAATGCCCAGTTTCTTGGCAATGCGGTTCAATCCATTGACTAAAAAAAGAAATGCCTATGTAGTTTTGAAAAAGAATTTTTTAATCTGTAATTTCTTCAAAGGAATCTGAACAAAAAGAGCATTTTACAGACTTTGAAAACAAGGTTATCAATTTTATGGTCATGATGGTTAAACCTTAATCTCGCAATTTGGGTAAGGTAACCTGACCTAACTAGGGTTGAATTTTACATCACCAAAAAGATACTGTTACTTTCTTCTTACTTTGCAAATGAACAGTCCCTCTAGGGAGCATGCAAGGCTTGAACAGTTCCACATTTCCATATTCATTCCTAGGCACTTTCCCATCGACTGCTATCGGAGGTTCATATGGCTCAGTTTGCCAGAAACCAAACACGTTTAAGGGAAGATCGGTCCGCATCACACCAGCCATCTTTAATAATCAAGTCCATTGATAAGACCCCCAAATGAAGTAGTTAAAAATTAAATTGGCTAATATTATACTTTTGATTTTTTTATTCATTAATTTCATACTTCACTTTTTAACTTAATACTCATTTACAAAATGTTAATCACATCTAGCAAAACAGTTGACGGCCGTAGTCACAGGAAACTTGACTGGCGGTTAACCGGGAGTCAAAACTCTGATTGGTAGAAAACTAGTTTTCCTTCTTCACCTGCCAATCAGAAACTTGACTGCCAATTAACCGCCGGTCAAGTTATTGGTGACTACGGCCGTTAGTGATTAGAAAATTTATCTCTCCTAAGAAATAAATAGATAAAACGCCTAAATCTTAACATCGTATTTGTTAAGGAAAAACCAAATTAAAGATTTATAGAAACATAAATTACAGATTTTAAACCTATGAAGTGTTTAAGGTAATCACTGAGAAAAAAGAACTAGTTTTGCCTTGGATATCTTTATTCTATTTTAAAGGGGAATATGCAAAAGAAAAATACCCTATCCCACTTTGGCCTTGCTTTCACTATCTTATAGGGCTCTTCACCAATGCGAACAACACGTGCTTCCTTCAGCCACGTCTCACGGGAGTGCAGTTGCACCACATTGTCCCTTGCATATACAGGTTCTTTTCGCATGAATCCCACAGGGGCTGCGTCAGGAGGATATATGGCCTCGAACTTGAGGAGGTGGCGCTTTAATGCATATAAAGGATGGTTTTTAAACCTGAAAATATTTTGGAAAACATATATATGGTGAACAATATAAAAAATAAATAGTGTAGTCTTTGGGATCATATATAGTAGTGATTTGGCTATGAAAACAATTCAAATGATAATGCCTAAATATAAGAATCTTAACAAGCTAGGCTCTACCAACATGAACACTAACAAGGGTTAGCAGGGTAGTTAAGACAATTACTATTAAGAAAAGAGATGTCATAAAAAAATTCAGAAAGTTTCCTCATTATCTATCCCAGATCAATTTGAAAACCTAAGTTTTTCCTTCAGCATTTACTTAGCAAACAGCAACCTTCCAGATTTAAATTGGGTGGTATGAATCTTTGGGGTAGATGCACTCTCATCTTACATTCATAAGAGTGAGCTTAAATTTAACCAATCCCAATAAATAAATAATATACTTATTTTTCCCATATTGTTTGATTCCAAACATACAGGGTGTATCTGAAATGGTGCAACAAACTTTCAGGGATGATAGTACTCATCAAGACTAACAAGAATCGGTATAGAAAGGGGGGTCCCAGACCAAATCCCAGGGAGTTAAAAATGGAGCGACACCCCAAAAAATCATTGAAAAATTCAATTTGTAGAAGAACTACTATTGGTAAAAACTTAATTATGGTCTCAAAAATTGTGGTTTAATATGATCTTTAAAATTATCTCAAAAATCTTCACTTTAAAATTTGTTTTATTATGAAAAAAGTTAAAAACACAAAAAAATGTGAAAACTCTGCCAAAACCTCATTTTGCATTTCGAAATCCTTTCTTTTGATTTGATAATATGAAAGATCATAGTTGAAAACCCTTAAGTCTAAAGTTTCACGTAAATACAATCAATATTAAACACTTGAGATCCTGTTAAAGTTTGTTTTTTGGGTGCGCAAGCAGTTTTCTAGAGCTGTTTCCAGAACAGCTGTTAGCGCACACAAAAAACAAACTTTTCTGAGCTCTCTCTCTCTTTTTTCGGGAATTGTTCCGAAAACCGGATTTTCCCGTAAACCGGACTGATGCCGGTCCCGAGCGAGCCGGATACGGGGTTCTATACTGTAATTCCAAGAGGAAAGACTAGGATCCAGGTGTAACTTTTATTATAGAAAATAACAAAAGAATGGTCCCTATTGTGATAACATTCAGCATTAATTTCAACACAGAATATTTATGCAACGCGTAATATGACTAAAGTCTAACCCAAAAGGAGTAACAAAGGGTTAAAATTAATATTTAATGGTTAAAATTATTATTTTTTTCAACTTTTAGTAGTTTTTCCTTAACAGAAGTTACGAAAGAATGACCACCATAGAAATAACATGGAGTTAAGATATAAATATGGTCTATTTTTATTAAAAATTATCATTCCAATCAGATTTTTCCTCTGAATTTATTGTTAAGGCTATATTGATGGCATAACATAATTAAAATGGTTTATTTTTAAATATTACGTCGTAGAGGAATTTTGTCCTCTTCCCCTATAGACTCGTTACACTGGGCGTCCCCTGAAATATTTTTACCGTCACCCTCCCTGAAATATTTGCTTCAACGAAAAATTTTCATAAATTTAAAGGGAGGTGAGAACTCTTAAAATGAAATAAAACCCTTCTTTTATAGGTCAAATTTAAAAAAAATTTCTGGGGGAGGACCCCCGTACCCCCCAGCGGTACCACAAGGGAATTTTGTGATACTTTTTAGAAATTCCCCCACATTTTGTTAGTCCCCCCAAATATTTTTCTCCAATCTCAGCACTGACTAAAGTGCAACCATCTAGTCACCATTCACTGAATATTTCTGCTGATGCTATAGACCAGGGGTCGGCAAGTAATTTTACGTGGAGTCCAAATAATTTTGAAAATTTTCATCGAGGTCCGGAGAGAAAAACAAGTTACTATTACTACTTTAAATTGTTATCTTCCAAATCACATATATTTTTACAACGATGTAATTTGAGTATGCCACCCGCTTGTTTCAATACTAATAGAAGTTTTCACATTAAAAATGGGGGTCTGGGGGTATCCCCAGGAAATTTTTTGAAATTTGCGGCTTAATGAGCGGGTAAAACTAACTTTTGAAGTGTAAAAATAGATATTAATGATTTTTAAAACGTTTTGGCGGTCCGCAAAATAACCCCACGCGGTCCGGATGCGGACCGCGGTCCGCCAGTTGCCGACCGCTGCTATAGACAAAATGTCTGGTTCTACAAATTATTCCTGTTGACCCCTCTTGACCCATCAGTCAAAATAAACTTTACCTTCAAGACTACAATCTTGAAATCCTATGTATTTATCTTAATTGTCGTTACTCACCCTGCAACAGTAGTAGGCAATGGTTTGTTAATCAAGATACTTTCCAAGTCTTTCTCCTCGTCCTTGTCTAATTTCGAGTTAGGGGGAAGAAAGGGCTCCAGCGTTTCATCCCACCAATCAGAATCAGGTCGCAGCTTTATGGTCGATGTCATATACTCGCTGCAATACCGTCTGGTGACATCTTTGACATATCCACTGTCATCATATGCCAAGATGTATCTCACAGGTTGCAATGTTTTCCTTTCAATATCATAAGGCTTTTTAACAAGATTGTTGACACAATCAACAGAAATCCACTGCTTATCAGGCTTGGAGAATACCTCAGCCCAACAGAGGATTTGGTCACAGGTGAAAACTTTATGTTCGGGAGAGGTAGGTTCAGAATCTGTAGACAAAATTTTTCTATTTGGCTTCCTTCTTGGAGTGCTGTTAGCCTGTTTAAGTTTGATGGGCTTAGTCTTCTCAAAGTCTTCTGAATCGCTCCCTTCAGCGATGAAATTCTTATCATTAGTGTCATCATCACTTTCGTCACTACTCATTTTGTAGCTCTTTTTTGAGGAGGTACGTTTAGATCTAGGAGTGGCCTTTTCACTAACTTCGGGAGGTAACTTTGAAGTCTTTGGCTTAACCTTTTGGGATTTTTCAGGATTACTTTTTTTTGGTTTTGCCTTGGAAGGGCCAGCTTTACTGGTGTCTTCCGTCTTGATTTTGGTTTCTGAATCTTTAGATAATTTCTCTATGGACTTCTTAGAAGTTCTCTTTTCATTGGGTTTTTTAATTAGATTCTGAGCTTTATGACTCAGAGGATGCAAGGACACACAAAATCTTGTTTTAAAACCCAAAGCTCTAGCTATAACAATAAAAACAAGATTATACTCAGAGGGATTCATTGACTTTTGTACTGAAATAGAGTCAACTAGACTGTCAGATATATTCAGAAACAAATCTTTTTGCATTTCAAAGTCAAATGAAGCCCTAAACCATTTCACAATTCTTTCTATTCCATCAGAATCAATTTTATCAACTTTCTTCCCACTTGTTATGGCCAAAATATCTCCTGGAATGAGAGATAAAGCCATCCCTTTCAACAAGGAGGAATTTAGTAAATCATTAACAAAAATCCCATGAGCTAGGAGGCATAGTAAGTGGGTTTTGTGAACATTCAACTGTGCTTCCTTCCGTGATCGGTTGATGTAGAGTCTTATGTATTCCATCTCATCAAACTGTTTCTTTTTGCGTTTACGAATATTCAACTCAGGACAGTCAATGGTAATTTCGACCCCCTCCTTAGGAATGTTTGGTTTGTAGTCAGCAAGACGCTGTTCTTCATTTTCTTCAACCTCCTCCCACTCCGAATCACTACTTGATGCCTCCTCATTGCCATCCTTTCTTTTAAAGGAACAAGAGGCAATAGGGATAAGGCTAGGTTCACACTGTTCCAAAAGTTTGGAAGTATCATCACAATTTAGTTTTTGTAATCTTTCCGAGGCATCAAGTACAGTACCACATGTTCGTGAGAGGTTATTTGAATTTGAAATGGCATCACTTTCGACTGAGTCAAATTCTTCTTCAGAAGAGCCAACTTCCTCTTTTACCTTTGTATTCTTTTTGGCAACTTTAACTTTCTTAGATTTCGCATCTTCTTTGGATTTAACACTCTTGATGGCTTCAGGAGATTTGACAAGCTTTCGCTTTGCTCTAGCTTTAGGTGCAGCTTTATTTTTGATGGTGTGGGATTTTTCAGTATTTGTTTCAGATGAAATACCACTATCTGTAGAGTTGAAAGAGCTCAGGTCATTGCCTAAGAAAAAAAAACAAATGTACACTCATCAAAATAATCAATCCATGCTTAACTTAACCCATAAACCTGCCAGTCTAAAACCCTATCACTATAAAAGTAGGGTTTCTTTCATTTTTATGCTTAATGTTTTAATATTTTTAAATATTTAATATAAAGTTTATTAGTTAATATTTTTCAGTTTAAAAACTGTTTTGAAGTAATTTTTCCTTCAGAAAAACCTTAAATTTAATGTGTTTACGTAAATCTGCATTAGAAGCGTTAAAAACCTAATAATTACAGACACTTTCTTTTAAACGTTTTTTCATTTATACATCGTTTTACGTAGGTCCCTTGAAAGACGTATAAATGGTGCTTTACAGTATTTATTTTGATCATATGCCAATTAGCTAGTTAAGAGTATAATGAATTTTTACATTTGTTTGGGGGGCTCCCTCTACTAGTAAAAGTGCAAAATACTTAAATTTGCAAAAAGAAGAGAATGGTATACTGAAGAATGGAGTGAATAAAATAAATATTTTTACTTTTTACTCATTTTGCTGGTTTTATAGTGAGGCTTGTTAAGAATCATAACAAATAAAGTAAACAATATTAAATAAAGCAGATGAACATTGATATATAAACTCTGTAGAAAGCAGTACAGCACTCTACAGTTATGCATAAAATAAACATCACAACACTGCCAGAGCAGTTTCAATTGGTTACTATACCTACAACTATACCTACATCAAGGAAGGACGGTTAAACTAAAATTCTGATCAATGCAAAAACTAATTTATTATATTGGGTAAAGCTATAATATTTTTGCTTTTTGACCAGTATTAACTGACTGGTTTTTTATTAGACTGGAATTTTCTAAACCAGAAGGACAACCTTCTTCTCTTGGACTTCTAGATTGCCCTCCGAATGTGGAGACTGTAAAACAACTACTACCAAGTATGAGACAAGCCTTCTCAAATTATGAGTTACTATTGGATTTAAACTTTCTTTCATAGTTCCCAAAGTTTCTTTTTTTTCTATTGCAGAAAACTCTGGTATTTTTAACTATTATTCTGAAATTTATGCATTATTCTGAAATTTTACAATATGAATTTAGTCTTAATTTTTTAACAAGTTGTCTGCAAAATAACTTGTTGTCTAAGGGGGCATCCATAAATTACGTGAGGTCAAAAAGGGGGGGAGGGGTTTGGAAAAATCTCACCAAGGGGGAGGGGGGGTCGGTGAAAAACTCAAGTCAATTTTTTAAGTTCGAAATTAAACGATTTTTTTTAAGTTTGAGAAAGGAATAATACCCACAGATAAGATACTGTGGTGATTTTTAGGTGGAATAATGTTCTTTTCCTCAAAATGCAAACGAATTGGATAGAAAATTATTTTTAAAGGTTGTAGGTAAATCTCACTTGGGGGGAGGGGGGTCCAGCAAAATCTCACTAAATCTCACCAAGGGGGGAAGGGGGGTCCAGATTTTGGAAAAAACACCTCACGTAATTTATGGATGACCCCTAACTTGCAGTATGGGAGACAACTGAGTATAATTCTAAAAATATTATATCAACAGAAATTTACACTAAACAATTTTCTGTATAAATAAATTTGAAATTACCTGAATCATTTTCAACTTTGACAGTTTTTGAAACCTCTTTGACTTTACCTCTTTTTAATTTATTTGTAGGGTTTTCAGGTTTATTTGTAGCATTAGATCTTGCAGTGTTCACCAGGGACCTTTTTGTTTCTTTAGCTGTTCTTTCATTTCTATCTACAATCGCTTTTGAAGAGGTAGACCTAGTAGTTCTAGGCTTTTTCATACTGTTTTCAAGGTTATCAGAGATACACAACTCTGAATCAGCTCTTCGTTTTTTTTGACGAACCATTTCTAAATAAATTTAATCAGGTTGAAAAACAGGAAATAGAAAATCATTGAGTACAAGGTAACAGAAGAGAATAAATATTTATAAAGGTTAACTATTAAAATTTTATTTCTAAAACCAATTTTCATTATTATTTAATTCTAATAAAGGACATATACAAATTTAAAATCATTCCAAACTACTAAAAATAGAGGTTTATATAGAAATATTTATATTTATAGACCAGAGTTTCTCAAACTGTGGGTCGCGACCCACTGGTGGGTCGCCAGTCAGTTTTTGGTGGGTCGCGAGAAGATTTTTAATTTTTCACAAACGGTGTTATTGACTTTTGAATTATCAAACTATTAGTTGAACTTTTGAAATTATCAAATTACCAAACTATATAAAAAGAATACAAATTTGAAGAAAAACTACACTACTTGGAGTGGAACGGAAAAGGCAATTAATGTAAATACGTACTATGTGTGTCACTATAATGTGCCGATAATGCAAATCTAGTCGGTTATTCAAATAAGATTTGAAAAAAATATTTAGTGTTTCTCCCCATCCACACTGGGGGGGTCAATGCAAATTTTAAGAATTTTCTTGGGAAATGATGCAACTGATGTAATTTATCTCATATTGCTAAAAAACAAGTTAAAACCATGTTTTTAAGGGTCAAATTTTAAAATTTTCTCTGGGGGGATACCCCCAGACCCCCCTTTTTACTGTAGGGATCATTGTTAGACCACAATTAAACTATTTCATATCCTTGTAACTAAATAGTTGGTGAATACCTCCCAGTCAGAGAAGTTAAAATTCTGTGGGGAGGGGGCATGAGATAATTATCTCAGTTCAGTTAATTATAAATAACTGAAGTCGGTGGGTCGCGTTAGATTTTGCTTCTCAAAAGTGGGTCGCGATGTTAAAAAGTTTGAGAACCCCTGTTATAGACTATAAAAGACAAGATGATGTTTTTTTCCATGTTTTGTTAAAAAATGAGGTTCTTACGTATTATACCGTCAAACGTGTTGCTGAATCCAAAAACGTTATCAAACATGACTTTTTGTTGTGTAAATAAGTAATTGTACCTTACCAACTATAAGTTTTCACCTCACCTGTATAAATATATACAAGCAAGTAACACCTCACCTATCCAAAGTGTTAACCCTTCTGATTGTAACCAGGCTGTTTGTTTACTCTTTTTGATTGCTTGATTTGAATATCAGGTTAGGGAAGTTTGGCTTTAGGCAAACGAAGTGTATATTTGGACGGCCCAAACGGCCCGTGGCGCATGCGCTGTCGGTCTCGTGGTTACGTAGCCGTCTCGGCGCTTAGTGATGGAACCAATGGAACGCCGGGCCGTGGAAATTAGAGTAGAGTTTAGTTGAAAAAAGGCCGTCCAAATATACAGTGCCATTATGCAAATTAAGTTAAAGAAGAAGACAATATGCAAATCAGTTTTCCCAATTTCAGGAAAGAAGTAAAGTGAAGTAAGGTCAGGTAAACAACAGGCATGTGATTGGTTGACTTGGTATATAAATACCAGCTTTGGTTTTTGCATTACTACTTCTGCTTCTCTTCTATTCTCATTACAGCACCTTTGGGTGTTGGTTACTTTTACCCCACCTTGAAGGTGGTTATGTTTTTTTAAGGTTTTTCAAGTGATGCAGGTTCATCATATTACTATTATATGCCACTTGCTGTGTGAGGCTCTATGTTAAAAGTTAAGTTTTCTAATAACTGTTTGCCTTCCATTGAAATTTTTTATATATAGTTAAAGTGTTAAATTTTACTAATAATTTAAAATAAATTATTTAGTTTTTAAACTTGTCTTTTCAATTGGTGTACTGATCTACGGCTATCATTTTCTTTTTGAATTTTATAACACTTTTCTATAGCTGTACCCAGGCCCGTATTAGGGGTTTTTGCCGCCCTGTGCATATCGATTTATTGCCGCCTCCCTATTTCATTTTGTGTTTCAAGTAAATGCCCCTTCCCCATGGGCGGATTTAAGGGGGTGCAACGCACCCCCAACTATTTTAGAAAATTCCATTTTTATAAGGGAAAATCATGTTTTCAAAGTCATCAGGGATAACTTGCACCCCCACGTTTTCCAGTACGCACCCTCAGGGTTCACCATCTAAATCCGCCCATGCCCTTTCCATTTGACTCTTTTAACTTCCTTTGACTATCACCATTTAACTCACCTTTCTCAGAAATAGTGGAATTTTCCTGTTTAACTCTCGTAATGAATTCTTTCGGGGGATCTGGGGGTACCCCCAGAAATTTTTTGAAAATATGCCCCTAGAAAACTGGGAATTTACTTATATTTCATGTGAAAACAGTGTGGTACATTTTTTTTTCAAAACTGTATAGTGTGTAGAATTTTGAATTGGTGTAATCTGCCGCCCCCCAAAATTTTGCCGCCCTGTGCTACAGCACATGTTGCACATGCCTAAATACGGCCCTGGCTGTACCGCTGAATTAGGCGGCTGCTGAATGGTCGACGGGATAATATGTAAGTACCAAAAATGATAACTAACTACAGAAAGAGGTAAAAGCTACTTTCTTTAATTTGCTGGTTAATTCAAGGTTTTTAAAGACCATCATATAATTGGAGTCATTTTAAGTATGAATACATCAAAATAAAACTGACACAGTTATTAATGAATTTTGAAGAAGAAAGAAAGAAGGAAAACTAATATATTTTCTAAAAAAATCATTAGTGTAGTATTGCAGCAAATAACAGATGATAGAATTTAAAAAGATAGAAGAATACTATTCAATTCACTATACCCCCTCACCCCCCCTTTGTCACATGTCCTGCTCTGCTACCAATAAGTTGTGAATGTGGTTGGTAAGATTTTGACACAAATACTTTGGTTAATGAAGCGAATCCGGCCCCTTAGATTTTCATTGACAAATTTGGCAATAACAATTCAATGCTCAGATGCCATCGGTTTTCCACTTGGGGAGAAAAAAATCACCAAA
This sequence comes from Tetragnatha versicolor, assembly GCA_024610705.1. Lineage (NCBI taxonomy): Eukaryota > Metazoa > Arthropoda > Arachnida > Araneae > Tetragnathidae > Tetragnatha > Tetragnatha versicolor. The sequence continues at coordinate 11,531,237 of JANDEH010000008.1, read as the reverse complement.
TTCAGCTGCGGGCCGGATTTGCTTCATTTACCAATACTTTTATTCAAGTTTAAGTACATATTGCACACCCTTGTATATTACCAAATAAATATTAATGGCAAGTAAGCACTTTAACTTATGTAATTGGGTTGCCAGAATCCACTATTATATCACCATTGGTGCCAGGCCCAGTTGGGATTACCCATTCAAAAAAGAAATACAGCTATTTCAGCGAAATGAACAAAAGAGAAAAAGGTCATGGTTTCGGAATTTTGAAATATAGCCTGTTTTTCCTTCGATTTTTTACATAGGTACCTAATACAAAGCTTGGTGTAGATAGAGAGAAAACAGTAGACAACATGTACATGGCTTAAATCTAGAAGTGAGTTCAAACGCCAAGAGAAGTAGTAGCGTCAAAGTGCGCCTATGTATCAAAGTGAAGTTGGCGACTAAAAATTCGCCAAGACGAGCCAACACGAACTCACTTTGGTTAAGGGCATCTGCATAGTTGATCTGAAAACTAGAATCTGGAGAAATTCGATCCCCCGCACGCGGTCCCCTCGCGGTTAATTATCTTCCTGGACAGAAAAGTAAACAGATCCCCTCTCGGACGCTCTTGCCCCCCTTTTTTGTATTGCGAAGGCTGCAAGGGGACCGCGTGCGGGGTATCGAGTTTCTCCAGATTCTAGTTTTCAGATCCACTGTGCGGAGGCCCTAATGAAGCGAATCCGCCAAATTTGACGATAACAATTCAATGCTCGGATGCCATCAGTTTTCTACTTGGCGACAAAAAAAATCACCAAATTCAGCTTGCGGGCCGGATTTGCTTCATTTACCCTCACTTCTAGATTTTTACCCATGTACATATCGTCGGATTACAGGAGAAAGGTACTAAGTCACTTTTTGCTCAACTACATCGTACGAGGTTATGGCAAGTTTGGCGATCATTTTACCGTTGCCATTCTAGTCATAGTGTAGAAAAGATATTTAAAAAATTAAATTTTTAAAATTTTAGAAAGTATTTTATATATTTTAAAAACTGGTGGATTGAATTGGATTTGGTGACGTATATTCCTTGCCTTGTGGGCTTGATCTCTCAAGTAATACAGACATAAACAGAATTTTTACTACCACAAGAGAACAGAAGGAACTTTTAGCTGTATAATATTAATGTACACGTGTGTATCTAGTGAATCGTTGGGGAAAAAATAAATCAGACTCATAAAACTCGTCTGTTTCCCTAGTAAGAAAAAATTGAAACTTTGAACCTTAATGATTCTAAAACTAATTTGATTTTTAAAAGAAATGAAACGCCAATCTTTTTATAAAAAATAATTGTATATGTGTTTAAAATATAGAACTTCTACCATGATTAGTTTTTCTTTTATAACGAAAAAAACGAAAAGTTTTCCAATTATTGCTGCGTTTGCACTGGTTGCTGCGATTTGATTTTTAAGTATAGTTATTAGATAAGGGGAATAATTGCCTTGACGGAAAAGTATCTTCAATAATAAATCTCGCTAATGTTGTCGTTTACGACGATTTATCACTTCTCTTCATCGACGATTTACTCATTGTGATGGATGTGCGCAATTTAGATATGAATTTTGATATTTTTAGAGAAAGAGGTATAGGATAGGGGTTAGTCTCATAGCAATTCTTCAGATTGTTTATAACTTTTGCAAGCTTTTCGTGCATCTGGTGCTTCCTCTGAAAAAGCTTTCCAGTTTGGCGAGATTTTAGAGATGAAGACTCCGCTCGTTCGTTGGCTCCTTTCCATCGCTTTCAAAAGATCTGCCAAAAGTGACTTAGTACCTTTCGCCTGTAACCCGACGATATAATAGAAAACACATATCATTGACTTTTATTACATAAGATAATGAATTGATATGAAGCTTTTTAAAATCTCGGGTGTTTTATTTTAGGCCACATAAAATTACACTTAAGGCTACAGAATGCGAGTCCAATTTCATTTTTCATTATTTTAAATGTTTATGTTTAAACGAGACACCGAGAAATCCTTTAAAAAAGGAATTCAAGGTTAGTTTAAAATTTTACACATCTCACTTAATTAAATAGAGAAACAAACGAAAATGCCTTGAATCCATTCATAAATGTTAGTATTAGATTAGTTTTTAAATACGTACCGGCTAAGGCTTTAAATTTTCTAATGAAATAAATAATTAAAATTCCTTAAAAACAAGCGCGCTTTTGAAACAAAAACATATTAGGTTGGTTGGTTTGGTTGGTTGGTTTAGTTGCTCTGGTTTTACAAAAACATATTATGTAACCAAAACAATGCGATACAGTTGGCAGTTAAATACGGATGGATGGTATTTTTAATATTATTCAAGCAGAAAAAGTAAAACAGAACATGGGTGGATACTAATATTAGAGCGCTACCAATAAAATAATTTGAATCTTTCAGCAGGGTTTTGAGAACGCCAAATCAATCTGGTTGGCGCATTTTTTGTTGAGCAATGCGGATTTTTAATGTGAATTTTTATAATGATTTAATTGTTAAATTTTATTCTATGAAAATGAGAAAAAAATCGAAGCTTTTCAGTTGATGCGAAGGACTAATCTATTTATCTGTTATTTACACCTTTCATTAAAATTTCCTTAACAAAATGTAAATTGATTGAATTTTATATAATTTTCTAATAATCCTAAAAAACCTAATCAGTTTTTGATTGGTTAAAACCTCTATTCTAAACAAAATTTGTTCATATCCTTATCCTATGTATATAGGGACTCACTTCTAAATTGTTTTTGATAAGTATTATACAATTCTCTGTGAAAAAAATTAAGCACGATTGATGGAAAAGTATCTTTCAAAAAGTTTTTAACAGTGAAATTATTTTCTTTATAATTTTGACAAGAACCTTGCTCTCTAAAAATGCCAAGAAAATTAAGCTTAAAACATGAAACATTAAAAAAAACATTAAGCTAATGGTCTAAGAGCTGGATGCAAATTTTGGGAATGATAAGGTGCACGAGATATTTCACCTGGAACAGATTCGATTGATGATGGGAAAACTTATGTCACCAACGCCAGAAGGCGGAGTGGAAGCTTTCAGTGTGAAAGGGAGGGTCGAACATGCAAACAGCGCGCGGTCCCTTGCGACAGAGATTTTGAGGAAATCGGTTGAAAATTTGCACAGTTTAAGGAGAGTGTGAATAAAAGATAATCTAGCATTCTCAAAAGTATAAGTTGTGTTTTAAGGGTCGTAGAGAACTAAACGAATTTTCGAATGTTTATATGAATGATCTGTACGGCCGACGAGGTGCAAGGGTGGACATAGGCTTAATGCAGGGCTGGGCAAATAGCGGCCCGCGGGCCGCATGCGGCCCTCGAAGGGATATTTGGTGGCCCGCCAAGACATAAGGAAAAATAAGAAAAATTCAGGATTTCATAGTTCAATGTTTTGAATTTTTCTCTCTCATTCATCGTTCACATTTGAATCAGCTCAATTTCGGTCTTGCTTTCACTTCTTGTAACGTCGTCTCGGCCCCGCTTCCCTCGCCACCCACGAAAATTAATCCTCTTGATGCAGATGGCGGGTCAAGGATCACTCGCACGGAGTGGGCGCAGAAATTATTTTCTTTATAATTTTGACAAGAACCTTGCTCTCTAAAAATGCCAAGAAAATTAAGCTTAAAACATGAAACATTAAAAAAAACATTAAGCTAATGGTCTAAGAGCTGGATGCAAATTTTGGGAATGATAAGGTGCACGAGATATTTCACCTGGAACAGATTCGATTGATGATGGGAAAACTTATGTCACCAACGCCAGAAGGCGGAGTGGAAGCTTTCAGTGTGAAAGGGGGGGTCGAACATGCAAACAGCGCGCGGTCCCTTGCGACAGAGATTTTGAGGAAATCGGTTGAAAATTTGCACAGTTTAAGGAGAGTGTGAATAAAAGATAATCTAGCATTCTCAAAAGTATAAGTTGTGTTTTAAGGGTCGTAGAGAACTAAACGAATTTTCGAATGTTTATATGAATGATCTGTACGGCCGACGAGGTGCAAGGGTGGACATAGGCTTAATGCAGGGCTGGGCAAATAGCGGCCCGCGGGCCGCATGCGGCCCTCGAAGGGATATTTGGTGGCCCGCCAAGACATAAGGAAAAATAAGAAAAATTCAGGATTTCATAGTTCAATGTTTTGAATTTTTCTCTCTCATTCATCGTTCACATTTGAATCAGCTCAATTTCGGTCTTGCTTTCACTTCTTGTAACGTCGTCTCGGCCCCGCTTCCCTCGCCACCCACGAAAATTAATCCTCTTGATGCAGATGGCGGGTCAAGGATCACTCGCACGGAGTGGGCGCAGAAAGAAAAGGGGAGAAAAAGGCCGCGCGCGAAAAGACAGAGAGGGGTTTCAAAACATAAATGATTTCTGATTTATTGACGTCACGACAGAGATCCTCCCTACCCCATCCACAAGTACACCCCATTCCACCGTCTGGGATTTTCAGGGGTCATTCACTTCATTAACGTAACAGTTAATCCCCTTGGACCCAAAAATGTTCTCAAAATAAGTTAAAACCTTACTTTTACAAGCCAAATTTCAAAAAATTTCTGGGGGAGGACCCCCATACCCCCCTCAGTGGTAACACAAGGGTATCTTGCGTGATACTTTTTTTGAAAATCCCCAATATTTTGACATTTTGTGTTAAAAGAAAGGTGATGGCCAGGAAAAGTGCCCCCCTTCTTGGACCCACGCTGGATCAGCGCTTGATACAGCATCACATTATTATTTCATATTTTTTTCTTAATTATACTTGTAAAATGCAAAGTTAACTTGGTGATGCAATCATTTTACATAATCTGCGGCCCGCCGTTAGCTACTTCTTTAATGAAGTGGCCCCCGAGACAAAACAATTGCCCACCCCTGGCTTAATGTATTGAAGAATGTTCGTAAAAGTTAGGGTAACACTCCCAGAAGACTAAGTGGAAGACAAAGGGTGGCCAGAAGTCACCAAAGGTGCAGAAAAATCTTAAAACCTGACTCATTCGGAAACTTCTGGCTGTTTGCATATGTATAGCTGACATATAGAACATGCAAACAGCCAGTGGAAGCGTTCGGGAGATATTCAGGCGCGAAGTACAAAACCGAATAAAAGCGCGAGGTCCCTTGCGACAGAAATTTTGAGGAAATCGGTTGAAAATTTGCGCAGTTTAAGGAGTGTGTGAATAAAAGATAATGTAGCATTCTCAAAAGTATAAGTTGTGTTTTAAGGGTTGTAGGAAACTAAACGAATTTTCGAATGTTTATATGAAAGTTATGTATTTTTTAAATTTCTAAAAATTTAAATTTTATCTTTTATGCATAGTAGTGACCAAGTAAAAATTTTACGATGCTAATTGAAAGTGATCGTGGGAAATCGGTTGTAAAGTGGTAGAGCACCATGTCGTTTGACAGCTTTTCTCTTTCAACAATGACTAATAATACGCTAATAAATATAAAGTCATTGTTAGCGTTGTTTTTAGAGTATTATTAGTCATTGTTGCAAGAGAAAAGTTATATGTTATAAGTCATTTGTTACATATAAACATTGGAAAATTCGTTAGTTTCCTACAACTTATACTTTTGAGAATGCTACATTATCTTTTATTCACACACTCCTTAAACTGTGCAAATTTTCAACCGATTTCCTCAAAATTTCTGTCGCAAGGGACCGCGCGCTTTTATTCGGTTTTGTACTTCGCGCCTGAATATCTCCCGAACGCTTCCACTTAGACTTCTGGCTGTTTGCATATGGTTTGTTCTATATGAAAGCTATATATGCAAACAGCCAGAAGTTTCCGAATGAGTCAGGTTTTAAGATTTTTCTGCACCTTTGGTGACTTCTGGCCACCCTTTGTCTTCCACTTAGTCTTCTGGGAGTGTTACCCTAACTTTTACTCACATTCTTCAATACATTAAGCCTATGTCCAGCCTTGCACCTCGTCGGCCGTACAGAACATTCATATAAACATTCGAAAATTCGTTTATTTTCTACAACCCTTAAAACACAACTTATACTTTTGAGAATGCTACATTATCTTTTATTTACACTCTCCTTAAACTGTGCAAAATTTCAACCGATTTCCTCAAAATCTCTGTCGCATGGGACCGCGCGCTGTTTGCATGTTCGACCCCCCCCTTTCACACTAAAAGCTTCCACTCCGCCTTCTGGCGTTGGTGACATAAGTTTTCCCATCATCAATCGAATCTGTTCCAGGTGAAATATCTCGTGCACCTTATCATTCCCAAAATTTGCATCCAGCTCTCAGTCCATAAGCGCGCACTAAGAGACTTCTGTCTCGGCGACTTAAAACACTAGTCACTCGAGAGCAATGCATTTCTATGAGGAAATTCTTGGCCTAGTGATCTTGGTCTCGTCGCCATGTGCGCGCACTCTAGCTTCTTGCAATAGCCAGGGAAGCAATTTTGTCTTTGTCTCCTAGTGCGCGCTTAGCCTTAAAGAGAAAAAAAGATGCAGTAGGCAATCTACCTTATACCTTGTCCATAAAAGTTATAAAGCACATTGTTTCTTGTATGTACTGTTCTTTAGCTTATGAAGTGCATAAAATTTTCAGTGTGGAACAAGAAACTGTTAAGCACATAGTCAACCATCTACTTACTTTAGCTTAATCTCTTTTTACAAAAACTACAAGCTTTATACATACCACACATGAAATATCAATTTAGGGGAATAAGATAAAGTTCAGTTTTATCTTTAAGTGAAGAAAGATGATATACATTTATTTCAACATTTTTAATAACATGATATTCTTTTACAAAAATTACTTTCAAAGAAATCGAGGTTAACATTACAGAATTCTTTTTTATAATACATACAAAGTATATCTATGCTGTACAAGCACCAATTGCAAAGATGCTTCAACGTAAAAAAGAAATAGATGATTTTTACACTCGATAAATTTTAAAACGGCACGATGAAACATTTTATCAAGAAACTTATCCATGGTAGACTTACAAATGAGAAACAAAATAATACAACCACACTTCCACAGGACACTGTCAACCATATAGTTACCAGGAAAAGGGAGCAACCACTCTAAACAGATGATGAATGTGTATAATGCAGTAAATGACATTGAAATTACAAACTTGTAAATAATGTGTGAAAGGTAGAGCATGATGGATAACTCAAGCTTTGGAAAAAAAACATTTTAAAGGTTCAAGAAATACAATATCAGCTAGAATTACAGAATATACAAAATTGGGATCTCATAAGGATAGTAAAGATGACAAAAAGATGACTAACAAGAGAACATACTTTGCTAACTTAGTCCAGTCAATCCGTGCTCAAAAGTGACGTTTTCAAAACATTTGTATAGAAGTTTTTTTTTCGACGGTTTTATATGTTTTCGAGGGCGCTGATTACGAATATGAAGTTTGCTGCCACGTGAGAGGTCGGCTTCATATCGAAAATCGCAAAAAATCGTAAAATTTTCAAGTTTTTTTTAGATTTTTGCCTATATTTCTAAAACTATAAGTTTCACGAAGAAAACCTCAATTACAAAATTAAAGGTGATAAAATTTCCTATAAAAAACACTATTCAACTTTGATTTTGTGATGAGTGGTTCTACCGCTAGAGCGCGCTGAAAAACATATATTTTTTCGCTTTTATGCAAAAAAGTGAAAAACGCGCGCTTCAAACGTCTGTAAAATAAAAAGTATGCATTTTATTGGAAAAAAGCTTATATCAAGTGAAAGATAATTTAATTTTGCATAAAATGCACTAAAAAGTTTTGATTTTCTGTCAAAAACTGTTTACTCTAGAGCGCGCTGAAAAAAAAGCGATTTTTGCCATTCTGGAAAAATGTGAGAAGTGTCCACTTCAGCCCTTTATAAAATGGAAAAATAAGCATGTTAACTAAAAAAAATTGCATAACATGAAAGAGCATTTAATTCTCTACCTAAAACAATTCTTAACATTTAGTTTCCTTAAAAGGGGGAGAGAGCGAGGCGAAAAATTTAAGAATGCCTACTGGCCCGCTGAATCGATCCCTCGGTGATTCGATCTCTCTCCTCCGTACTCCAAGGAACCCACCTTACCGGTTAGTTCAGTGTCCCGGGCAGCTCAAAAACAGAGATCGATTCAGCTTATGGATCGATTCAGCGAGCAACGTCTGGAGAGTAGAGCGAAAAGGGGGATTTCTCGACATTTTCGCTTCGCATCCTCCCTTTTTACGAAAACAAAAATATGTAAAGAACCAGCTTTGGTAGGAAATTTAACGCTCTTTCATGTGGTATAAATTTTTTTTTGATAAAATGGTTGTTCCTTGTGTTTTTTAAGAGGTAAGCGTGGGCACTTTTTACTTTTTTGCAGAATGACAAAGTTTCACTTTTTTTTAACGCGCTCTAACGAATCTTGTTTTTGTCAGAAAACCAAAGTCAACTAGTGAATTTTGTAGAAAATTTAATGAACTTTTAGGTGATATAAACCTTTAGTAAGTTATAAGCGTCTGTTAAGTTTTATTTGAGGTGGAAGAGCACGTTTTCCGGTTTTCCGCAGCAAATACGAATAATTGCTGGTTTTCAGAGCGCTCTAGCAGCAGAACCTCTCGTCCGAAAAACAAAATGAGACAATGCATCTTATAGGAAATTTTATGTACTTTAATTTGGTGTAGTGTGCACTTTCGAAAAATTAATTTTTTTTTAGGTACAGTTAAAATAACAGCAGAAAGTATACAATTTTTCAGGTTTTTTGCAGTTTTTGATGGGGAGATGATCTTTTACGGAAATGAAAACTTGAAATTCGGATTCAGCACTTCAAAATACACATAAAAACGATCATTAAAATTTTTTTACAATTTAATACACGAATTTCATATTTTGCTTGATTTTCCGTGAAATGTACCAATAAAATTGTAAAATAATATTTTTTTTACTTTATTTATCATTCTTAATCATCAATTCATTATAAAATATTATAAAATTCCTTTTTCATTGGTAATATACCACAGATAAAGCGCTGATCGGAGTTAGACTTGTAAGATGGTTCAATTTCGCACACGGCATTACTCCCCGTTTTCGCTTCCCGCCCTTTTCCCTCACGACAAAATTTGAAAGTTATAGACGTTTTCTGTACAAAATAAAATTATCTTTCACGAGGTATAATTTTTTTTCCTATAAAATTCGTACTTTTTGTTTTATAGAATCTTGAAGCGAGCGTTTTTAAATTTTTTGTAGAACGCCCAAAAAATAGCTGTTTTTCAGCGTGCTCTAGCGGTAGAACCACTCATCGCAAAATCAAAGTTGATTAGTGCTTTTTATAGGAAATTTTATCAACTTTAATTTTGTAATTGAGGTTTTCTTCGTGAAACCTATAATTTTTTAAATATAAGCAAAAATCTGAAAAAAACTAGAAAATTTTACGATTTTTTGCGATTTTCGATATGAAGCCGACCTCTCACATGGCAGCAAACTTCATATTCGTAATCAGCGACCTCGAAAACATATAAAACCGTCGAAAAAAAAACTTCTATACAAATGTTTTGAAAAAACCACGGATTGACTGGACTAACTCTGAAGCATGGAGGTGTATAGACCTTGTATAGAGTGATTCCAAATTGTAAAATATGAACATTAAATTATGTTTGAACATATTCTAAAAGCTGCACGAATCTATTGTCCTCTAAGTGTGTGACCTCTATTAAATACAATACAATAAAGGAAAAAATTGCTATGGTACAGCAAAAAAGAGGATTTAAATCATTTTATTGATTTGGGATAAATGATTTTTTAAAGTATGTTAAATCATGAAAATTCCCATGTTCCTTTTATCAGTTTGTTTTACAGTAGTTATTACTTCATTACACCGGAAAATTAACAAGCCCTTTGTATTGCCTAATTTGGATCATCTTTGAACTGCCTTCTACTGTTAAAAATTGGTAGTATTACTACAATACAAACTATTAATTTGGAATCACTTAAGATACAATATTTTGAGACAAAATCAAAATCAAATGTAGCAATAAAGGAATTAATGTGTGATCATGTTTTTTTAATCCAGTATTCTCTGTATTGCTTTCCTTTAAAGGCTATAAATATTCGTATATTTTCTATATCCTCTATCTTTATTAGATGGTCACAAATCTTTAAATATTGGAAACTTCTAGTTATAAAGTAGAAATTTGTAATGAAAAACCTGAGGATAGCCCAGAGAGGACACTGACAGGAAAAAACAAAATCATTCGTTAAACAAACAAAATTTTTGATAACAAGGCACTGGGACACTTTTTCTCTCTAGAAATTGCCTTTTTACTTGGCTGGCACTGAAGACAGAAATATCTTGTGTGATTTTTACTCAAAATATGTTCCATTTCACAAAGTAAAAATGTTTGTCAATTTACTTCTTGTCACATATATAAGTAAAAGACTTCAAAGCTTATTACAATTACAATAAAAAAGTGGTTCTGGAAGTCTCAATAAACATAGTTTAAGGGTAATTTTCAAAGACAATAATGTATTTTAAAAAATAAGCAAAAATCTTTAAACATGAAAATCCAGATAACAAATATTTCCCAACTGATTTGTACAAGAGCACTCCATTTACTAATTTCTATTAGACATGAACTATAATGTAATGTTAGCAATTGTGCTGATTAGGATCCAATGCCTAACCTAATCACAAAACTAAACTGAGCACATCATTTCAAATTTTACACTTAACTACTAATTAGGTATTGGCTGAACTTATATTCACCAATACCAATTTATTGGAGTAAGACTGATTTCAATTTAAAAAGGCATACAAGACTAGATATCAAAACAGAGCTTGGAATAAAAAAAGATACTCTTGGAAAAATCAACTTAAGTACAATTACTTTATAATCATTAATAGCAGTTCTTATAAAACTCAAAACATAAACTGATAACTTTGTTCTCATGAAAAATTATTTTTAAATTAATATGATCCATTACAGAAAATTAACATTTTGGCACTTGGCTTGTTTTGATAAGTCATCCTTATCAGGCATATCTAGTCAGCTAACCACGGCCATACTTTGAAAACTGCTGTATTGTAAAGCAAAATATTATACCCTTGCTATTTTGGGCAACTGACTTGGAAACCATTCTAAATGTTTTGCCGCCAAGCTATGTAGCATAATGAAAATTTCCCCAGTAGCAGTTACATTGTACATTACATATTTCAGAGAGGCAATATGAATATTTAAGTTTTAATATTTTTTACAAAAATCACTTAACTTATCATTACATACATTATGTATATTGTTGGAGAATTGTAATTAAAATTTTAGAAGTACAAGACAAAAATAATTTATTTGGAATCTTCCAAAATATACTTTTTAAAACAGTAAACAATAGTAGGATTTACTCTTTTAATTTGTTAGATATAACAAACTAGTCATCTTAAAATGTCTGCTTTTTATAAAAAGTTTTTTCCTAAATATTTCTATTTTATACTAATGTTATTTTTCATCTTATGCTTTTAAAAGGAACATTTTTCATTCATAATATATATATTCATATTTTTCATTCATTCATAAAACTTAAAGCAATGAATAAATTTTGTGAATTTATTTTAGTACTACGTACTTTCAAGAGACATTTTTTGATGGGTTAGTTTTTTATAAAAAGGAAGATATTTTAATAAATAAATAAAACTGTTTTTTCATGTAAAAGGTAAATTTAAACAAATTGAGTCATAAAAAGGATATTCTCATATAAGTTTTCATCAGGTAAGTAACAAAATAATTGCATCAAATTTGTGATGTTTAACCATTAAAGAAGTAAAACTATAATAAAATGTAAAAAAACAACCTTCGAATAGTTGCTTATATAATAGCAAGAAGGTTCTGATCAGAATGCATGTAAATAAAGAAACATTCAATCCATTTTTAAATGGTGGAGCAACATCCCCCCCTTTATAATTCACATAACACTCAACATTTTAGAAATTATTTTACCTGCTACCCATATAAATTTAAATATTCTAATATTTTGTAAAAAATACAATAAATTAAAAGAACATTTTTATTCTTTCTTGTTATTCTGAAGTCCCTTACTACTTTGCCCAAAATTTTTAAGCAGTAAAAGTAGCTAAAAGGCATACTTTTGTAAAATTAAGAAGTATTTTGGAATAGACAGAACTAGGGTAAAATTAAGGATAAAGGACCAAGCTGTGCCTGACAGTTAAGGAATATGCAATACCAGAAACAAATGTTTATGTTTTAATTGATTCCTTTATAATTCCATAATTAACTGTCTCTCAACTTCCATTTCCTTAACTTCAATAAGGGGGGCAAATGAGGATTTTGCCACTGTCACTAGTGATTGATCATATCATAAGAATGGGAACAAATAAACTTTTCATTCATCAAAAATATTTTTCTTGACATTCACTCTATATTCGCTCACAGAAAAATGGATAGTTATTCTCATAGAAAATATATAGAAGTTTCCCAGTTTTTCTAACAACTTTTTCACATCTTCAGCAAGTCAATTAACGAATAATATAAACTCTATAATATAATAGAAATATTAATAATTAGCACATCCCTGAAATGAGCAATATTTTTATTACTCGCAACCTATTATTGAAGGCTGTACCAAGATTTTTTCTTGGAGGGAATTGTAATAGAAAAGTGTTGTGAATCTGGATACAATGTAGAAATCTTTTCAGCAGATTTTTTTTACTTTAAGAATTATTAAATATACTGAAAAATTACTCAATTATAAATGAAAAGTATAGCTTTATATGCACAAAAATTTTAAACAAAATTAGTGTCAAGATTTCACAAGATTAATCATCTTCGAAGGATTGTCTGGAACAGAAGGGGAATGTCTTTTGCTGATGTTACAGAATGAATTAATTTCCTTTCTCTAGCATCATCTATCAATGCCGACCAATCTGGACTCTGTTTTAAAGTATTTAAACACCCACAGATGATCAGAATTCTCCGTGCCCTGGTGATGGCTACGTTAAGGCGCTTAGGACAGGCCAAGAATCCAATGCCGCCACTTTTATTTGCACGGACACATGAAAGAATAATAACATCCTTTTCTTGACCTTGAAATCCATCAACAGTGTTCACTTCTATGTGGTGAGAGTAGTCAGGATTACCCTTGAAAGCTTCCGTGTACAGTGAGCACTGACCTTGGTAAGGTGTAATAATTCCAATGGAAAGTGACAGTTTTAGAGCAAGGAGTTGTTCACACAAATTTACAACAACAGAGGCTTCAGTGCAGTTGGTTTTTGAACTTGACAAATTGCTGTTTTCTTGGCTTTCGAGAATATCTAAAACAACATATGGCTTCTGAAAAAAGTTTTGAAAAAGTGTTTTATCCCTAAGCATAACTGATGGTGAAGTGATTAACTTGTTGTGATAAAAATATCTGGATGGAAACTTGCATATTTCAGAATGCATTCGAAATTGTTCTCTAAGCATCAAAGAGGGTACCGCCCCACGATACTTCTCAGTAAGGCAAGTTGATACTCTTTCAAACATGGATCGCTCCAAACGTAAATCCTTGGCATGATCAGAAAGCACAGTAGCTTCAAGCTGCTGATGATCTCCAATTAGAACCAACTTTTTAGCTCTGAAAGCCATTGTTTGTAGTAGTTCCAACTCAGTACATTGGGCCGCCTCATCCACAATCACACATGAAAATGAACAACTGTCAGGCCTAAAAGTGGAAGTCACAATATGCTGAGAACAGCTGCCAAGTGTGGAGAGAATAATGTTACAATTTACTAAAACTTTCTTTTTATGTGTATGAGTATTTTTAAATTGTGCAGACAAATGCTTATTAATACTGGTGATCTGTCCTTCCAAGTCCTTAATCTTCATATCAGCATCATAGTTTTTTATTTTTTGAAGCTTTGTGATTTCCTTTCTGCACCTTTCAATTTCCTCTTCTTTGGATTTGGCTTCTTTGTCTAAAATTTCTTTTACCTTGCTATCTAAAGTATACGGCTGCAAAGCTTTAGCAATCTGATTGGGAACACCAACTCTCACAAACCTCACAATACCCCAATGGCTTCGCTGGTTCAATTGAATTAACCTCTGTCCAATTTCATCAATGGCTGCATTTGAAGGAGCAACAACTAAAATCTTCTTAATATTTAGGCTGCGACTGAACACCATCTTCTCCAGAAGACCAATTAACGTGTGGGACTTGCCTGTCCCTGGAGGGCCTTGCAGCAGCATTATTTTTGGCCCTAGGATAGTCATTTCTCTACAAATGGAGTTGATTGCCAGTGTTTGGTCATGATTGTATTCTCTGCCAGGACTGACATCTGCAGAGGCCATAAAGAATCCCTTGTCAGTTGGAGACAGAATATAATGGCATAAAGGCGACTTGCTCAAGTGATAGAAATTATCCATCAAACTTATTTTTGTTCCAATATTGCAAAGACCACTGCCTTTCAGTAATAAGTTTGGACTGAAGACAGGCAAGACTCTTGAATCTTGAAAACGATCTTTGACATTCACATTAAATACAAACCATTTCCCATTCTGTAGCCATCTAGGTTCACATCTATTCCATGGTTCACAAGGTATAAAACTGCTTCCTAATTCCTCAATTCTGTGGTCATGCACATACCCAAACACAGGCTGCACTTTGTTATCAACCCTCAGGTTTAAAATCACAATGGAACCCCTCACTGGACAGAAGGACATGTCATTAACAATAGATTTACATACATATTCCCTTAGTCCCTGTTTTTGAGAACTGCTAGAAATGACAAAATAGAATTTTCTAGTGTTTTTATTTTCTCGCCAGCTTTCACACATGAACTCCCATACTTCTAACATCACTAATGGGGTAAATGTGTTGACATACTCATCTAAGGAATTAAAAGACAAGGAAACTATGCTGGCATTTTCCAACACATCTGGGGGTGGTGTAACTTTAATAAACCTCCCTCTTTGACGTAGAGATTCAACTTTTTTGTTATACTCTTCCAGCCATTTTGTGTTTAGTTTAACAATCTTCTTAATCAAAATAGTTCTGCAGTAAGAAGAGGATAACACCACACTTTCTGTCTTGGAGCTATTAATTGGTTTTGAGAAAGAGGAACCATACTTAGATAAGTATGGGTTTGTTGTCTGAGGAACATTGTGTTCCCTAACATTCATGGGGTCTGAAATAAATTGGTCTGCAGCTGGATACACTGGAGCTAAGTTGCCCATAGGCTGGGGTTGATTTGCTCTTTTTAACCTAGGATCTTTCAAAACTTGCGGATCACCAACACTTGGTTGATATAAATTTGAAGGTCTGTTGTAATTTGCACTAGATATATGAGGTTGAACTGCTCTGGGATCTCCAGAAATTCTACGTCCTGTAGGTGGTTGAAGATTCTCGACAAAGCGAACCCTCCGATTTCCTTTGTTATTACTATTGTGATTTGTTTCTTTTGTGTTGTTTCTATTGTATGAATGCTTCATATTGCTGTCAACAGTCTTATTCAACAACGTCTCAGAAACAGTTTCAAAACTCCTGCCAGGAAAGCTGTTAGAGGATGAAACTTGAGCAGATTTTTTGGGAGGTGATACATGAGGCTTTAAAGCTGATCTTTTTGGCTGAATTTGCTCTAAGGCAAGAATTTCAGAACGGGAAAGTTTTCCCGGTTTTCGTGCAATTACAGGAGCTTTCTTTTTAATATTACCTGTGCCACCTCTAGCCTTCACAAAGCTTTGGTCATTTGGTGCCTCCACAGCAGACAATACAGAAGAGCGAACTCTTTCAGGAGTTTTGGAACCCTCTGATCTTGTCTTTTTTGGAATTTTGAAGTCTTTTAAATTTGCAGTTGAATGTTTTTTAGGGGACTTTTTTGCCTTGGAAGTCCTCCCTGATTGTTTTACAGTATTTGTACTTGTTGAGGAGTCATCAGCCTTTTCTTCGAACCATTCTTCTCGGCCTCTTTTATATCGAGGTCGGCGCTCCATTGGTTTAGGTGCTGTCAACAATATTTTTCCAGTTGATTTTTTCACTGGAGGTTTCGATTTTGGCTTCAGTTTAGAGGGAATCATAATTTCGTCATGACTGCTTTTGCTGGAATCACTTTCATTGTTCCTTGAACAGTCTTCAAGAAACTTCTTAACATCATCTACTGTTTCAGGAGGTGATTGCTCATTATTTGACAAACCACCATCCTCTTCATAGGACATTCTTGAATGAGAAATATTTGATGGGGTAGCAGAGTTGTTACATTCTGAAGGATTAAGTAGATTACTGGGATTATTTAAATTCACCAGTTTCTTATCCTGATATGAGTGGGAGAGTTTGGAGTGGTCTATAGAATCAATAGCCACATCTTCAAAGTTCACCTCTGGTGCTTCCTCTTCATCAACAGGCTCTGTCTTAACTACTACTTGAGAGGGCTTGAAGTCATAGTACTCATCATCATCATCAGAATCGATTATAATAACTTCTTCTGCTTGTGAGTATGTAGTGATTTCTGCATCAGAGTCGGAATCAGAGATATTTTTCATTTTTTTAGATGATGAATTGACGTTTGTAGCACTTTCAGCATCCGAGATAATTTTTATTTTTCTAGGCGATGAATTGACGTTTGTAGCACTTTCTGCATCAGAGTCTGAATCGGAGAGAATTTTTACTCTTTTTCGCTTTGAATTAAATTGTAAGTCTTCTGAGTCACCTTCATCCTCTTCATCACATCTTCTCAACTTAACATAGCAGTCCTTGATAACAATTAATTCTTTATGATCTGCCAATAAGTTGTTCCTCTGGTCAGTCGTTGATTTATTGGCTTGAAATTGAGGTAAGAAGCTTCCAGCTGAATACAATGAACCAAATGAAGTTTCGACTAAATGACAGTTTTGTTCCTGAGGACATTTATCTGTTGATTGACCAGATGAAGTAGATTTACTTGGAACTTTAAATTGATCAAATCTTTTATTTTGGGGAGGAATGTCTTCTGTAATATTTAAAATACTGTTTTTTAGAACTGGAGATGAAGTAAAAACATTTGAGGTGCTAGGAATAGCAGTAGTAAGCTTGGAAGAGATTACATTTGTACTATGAAAATTACTGTCATGGAGTATTTTTTTGTTTTCTACATCTTTCAGTTTGTTGAAAGAAATTATTTCAGCATCAGATTTTTCAGAAAACTGAGAAACATATGAAGCAGAACTTGCAGATGTGATGTTGGAAGGAGTTAAATTTCCATTTGAGAAATTTCTTTTATGGAGTACGTGCCGCCCTTCAATCTTTGAGGGAATCTTAAGAGAATGTTCCATCACTTCATGGGAAGTAATTTTTGAAGGCCACGTTTCACTACTAGAACACGGATGATATTTGCTTAGGTTTGGCTGAGAAATATTTGGGGTACTAGGAATTGCAGATGTTGAGTTGGAAAGGGTTAAATTACCATTTGACATACTCTTCTGTTGCATTTGCTCCACTTCATTCTTCTTTGTATCACGGGGAGTCATTTTTGAAAAGGATTTTCCATCACTATAACTTGAAAATTGGTAAGATTTCAATGGGTTTGGTTGAGAAACATTTGGGGTACTAGAAATTGCAGATGTTGAGTTGGAAAGGGTTAAATTACCATTTGACAAATTACTCTTCTGTTTCATTTGCTCTACTTCATTCTTCTTTGTATCATGGGGAGTAATTTTTGAAAAGAATGTTCCATCACTAGAACTTGAAAATTGGTAAGATTTCAATGGGTTTGGTTGAGAAACATTTGGGGTACTAGGAATTGCAGATGTTGAGTTGGAAGGGGTTAAATTACCATCTGACAAATTACTCTTCTGTTGCATTTGCTCCACTTCATTCTTCTTTGGATCACGGGGAGTAATTTTTGAAGAGAATGTTCCATCACTAGAACTTGAAAATTGGTGAGATTTCAATGGGTTTGGTTGAGAATCATTTGGGGTACTAGGAATTGCAGATGTAGGGTAAAGAGGAACTAAATTAAAACTTGGAATATTCCTTCTGAACTGCATATGCTCCACTTCTATCTCTTTTAATAGATTTTCAGGTGCAAGAACTTTCGAAGATAGTATTTCACTGTCAGAACAAACAGAAGACGGAAGAGAACTGCTTGTGCTTGGTTGCTGCAAATCTTTAAGTTGATTATACTGATTAACTCTTGAATTAGAACTATGCAAATTGCTAATGATGGTTTGGTTATTATGAGAAAATGAGAAGTTTTCAGATATCAATTGTTGATCATTAGATTTAACAGATTCTTGAACCATAGAACACTTTACAGGATTTGTAGGAAGATTGAGATGGACAGAAGGACTGGCCACTGGTTGTGGCACACAGCTGTGATCATCCTGATCGTTTGAAGGTTGTTCCAGTTTAACATGAGGTATATCGTCATCTGAGAGGTCTATTACTTCTATGACCTCTGTTTTAATTTTGACCAGAGGCCTTACACTAAGTGCACAAACAAAACCTAAACTAGGATTATCCACCCCAAATCCAATGTGATCACCGATCTGTAATTCCTCTTCGCTTGATATTTTCAATTGGTTTACATATACTCCATTTATACTTCCCAGATCCTTAATAAGCCACTTCCCATTTACTCTGCGAAGATTGGCATGCCTTCTGGAAACTTGTCTGAAATTAGCAAGATGATGAATGACCCGACCAACAACGATATCATTTTTCGTCAATGGAATTTCTACTGGTTGAGAATTGTCATGAACAATTTGCCTAAGAAAATGTTCCATAGTGAATATAAAAATAAAATACACGAAAAAAGTCAAAGATGGAAAGCATTAGTCAAAGATTTACACATGATGTGAGCTCGTTTTAAGTAGTTTTCATCAGCGAAAATCATACGTTTTTAGCGTTTTTAGAGGGAAAAACTTATTTGTAAATAGAAAAGTAGAACAAGTTAAGTTGTGCTGTACCCGAAAATGTTACTAGTAATAACACAGATGAGAAATCGACAAACAAGATTCCCCTGCTTCAAATAGCGCTGTAACAAGTAGGAAAACAAAGATCGTGTCAGCACTAAGCCAGGGCCAGCCAAAGTTGAGAAGCGGGCCCCCCAGTCCAGGGGCGGATCCAGCATGGGTAAGGGGCGGCACTTTTCTAAACATTCACCTTTACCTTTTGACGCAAGATGTCAAAAATATTGGGGATTTTTTTAAAAAAAAGCATCACGCAAGATCCCTTGTAGTACCGTTGGGGGATACAGTGGCGGATCCGGGGGATGGCACTCTGGAAAGTGCCCCTCCCCTTGGAGACCCAAAAAAGGTTTTCAAAATGAGTAAAAACTCAACTTTTACAGGTCAATTTTAATAAATTTTCTGGGGGAGGACCCCCATACCCATACCCCCAATGGTACCACAAGGGGATCTTGTCTAGAAAAGTGCCCCCCCTTGGAGCCGTGCTGGATCCGCTCCTGGGGGGATATGGTGGTCCTCCTCTAGAAACAATTTTAAAATTAAGTACAAGTAGGGTTTTAACTCAATTTGAGAACCTTTTTGGGTCCAAAGGGGATACTTTACCCCGGTCTATTCGGCGCGGCCGTATCGGCGCTGGCCGTTTGGGAGCGGGCTGTTTCGGTGCCAGAAATAAAATGAAAGGAATTAGAACTCTTATAATTTTTCTAAATATTCTGAAAAAAGTTTTGTTTCGCCCCGAAACGGGTCGGCGCCAAAACGGCCGCGCCGAATCGTCCCATTCCGTACTTTTCCAGACCATTGCCTTTACTTTTTCCCACAAATAAGTGTTAAAATGTTGAGGATTTTCTAAAAAAAGTATTTCGCAAGATGCCTTGGGTAATGTTGGGGGGTATGGGGATCCTCCCCCTGAAAAAATTTTGAAATTTGACCGGTAAAAGTAGGGTTTTAAGAGAACCATTTAGGGTCCAAGGGGACTGTGACCAGAGTGCCCCTTGGATCTCTGCACCTGCCCCAATCACATGCACTCATTTCGAAAGAGGGGGAGAAAATTTTCTTAATTACCTCCACCCATGCATAGGCTTTATGTAATTTTTTATATATTTCTTTCTTGGCAAGACTCTATGTTCTTACCTTATTAGGTGAAAATAGTGGACTTATAAAAGCAGCAAAAGGTTTTGGAAAAAAAATAGCAAGCGAAACTTAACTTCACTGCTCTGCGACGGCAATGTCACTGCTTTTTCCCTTCTGCTCCCTTCAAATGACCATCCTCATGGTGTGCGCAATTTCGAAGAAAGCACGAAAACAAGGCAAACGACCATAGGTTCCAATATAAGATCCTGTTTCCAAAGCCATCAGCGATAGTTTGTCCCCCAGGGTAAGGTTCACAACCTAAATCCGCCCATGCACTGAGCTCTATATTTTGTTTTATAGCTCAGTTCCATAGGCTAACATTGTGTGAGTTGAACTTTTGTGCGTTGGGGTTTTATTCAAGATATTTTTTTGCTTAAGGTGTCTTTTCCTACTAAATCGATGTTTCTCTACAACTTAGTAAATAAATCTAAAATATCAGGAGTGATTGATTCCCGTTGTGTGTAATCCAAAAGATTTCCAAATGTGATAACACTTCCAGATCCACCCCATTTTACTTGGGAGTTCGTTCATAGTGAATACAAAATTTGACACTTAAAGATTCAAACCCTAAATGTAAATTACTTAAAACAGAGAGGGTGCCTAAGAAAAGTGCTGAGTGAACCCCCATCTGAAGCAAAAGACTGGTTACAACCTTTTCTTAGTCTTGTATAAACTAAAAGTAAGTCACAGGTAAAAAAAGTAGTCCAAAGAGAAAATTTAGATTTTAACCCAAAGGGCTAAAATCAATAATGGGGAAGATGCATGATTTTTTTTATTTTTTAATCGATTCTTCTTGCAAAAATAAGAAACTATCCAAAATTTGAGGCCGATCGAGAAATTTTTTGATTGCCAAAAAAATTAACAAAAATTCCCTTTTTAAAAGCGTGCGAAAACGCCAAGAGTTTGGATGTGACGTTATCTTACAATAGGAATTGTTGAAAAGCAATGGAGTTGATGGTATTATTGTTGACGTCATCCTACAGTTTAAACAATAAACGTCTTCAGTCACGTGTTTTTTCTCGACTTTTAAATAAAATATTTAATTACCTGTACATTTTTTTGAAAAACTGACTAGATATTTCATTTTACCATACAAAAAACCATACGGAACACTTGTTTGTTTTTGAAAATCTGACACATATGCAACTTCCTTATCATTGAGAAAAAAGGGGTTATACTAATAGAGATAATTTCATCTTTTATTTTATGTGTGTTTCCCTGAACATTATCAGGGCCGTGTTGTGGAAAAGTTGCGTCCGGGGCGGGGGTGGCTTTTTTGGCGCCCCCTCCAAATATAATTTGTTTTTCATTGTTCTCAGATACTTTAAATAGAGTTCGAAAATAATTTTGATTGCAAAAAAAATGTTCGGGCACAAGTTTGGCGCCCCCTGAACACGTCCATCGTGGTTCCGTTCGAAAGTATTGAAGAATCTATGAATTCCAACACTTAAATAATTTTAAATTGCAAAATTTTAAAACAATAATAAATTGAAAAAAAAGTTCGGGCACAAATTTGGCGCCCCTCTTGAATCACACGAATACAGCGCCCGGGGTGGTCACCTCCTTGCCCCCCTTAACATGGTATTATTTAACATGGTAATTCTACAAAAACTCTCTTATATTATAATATTGTATTTATCAAATAAAACAAAACTATGGGGCTCTTCCCGAGATATCTTTTGGAAATTTGTGGTGTTTTGCATTAGTTAACTAGAACTATACTCTCTATTCATTTAGAATTGGCGCTTGAGAGAAATAGTGCTTTCCCCCACGCTAGAAGCGTAACCATAGTTACGCTCTTCGAGCAGCCAATAGTAAGCCTTCTTCGTCACTTTGATGAGGATAGTTACTATGGTTACCGATCGGTGGTGGGGGAAGGAAATATTTTCAAGCCCCAGTTCAAAATGAACAGAGTATAGTTGCAACGATCTATACTATTCGGCGCGGCCGTTTAGGCGCTGATCGTTTTGGCGCCAAAAATAAAATGAAAGTAAATAGAACTCTTTCATAGTCCTTCTAAAAATTAGGAGAAAAAAATTTTGTTTCGTGCCCAAACGGCCAGCGCCGAATCGTTCCATTCCGTAGTTGCAACTAGTAGTTATACGTCTATTCTTAGAAAATGACATAGGCGTAGCACCTTAAATTTTTTTCTAGAGCTGTTTCCAGAACACCTGTTTGGCCACGCAAAAAACAAACTTTAACAGGATCTCAAGCATTTAATATTGATTGAACTTACGTGAAACTTTGGACTTAAGGATTTTCAACTATGATCTTTCAGATTATCAAATCAATAGAAAGGATTTTGAAATCAAAATAAGGTTTTGGCAGAGTTTTCACATTTTTTATGTTTTTTTTTACTTTTTTCATAATAAAACAAATTTTAAAACCTTTTGAGATAATTTTAAAGATCATATTAAACCACAATTTTTGAGACCATAATTAAATTTTTACCAATAGTAGTTCTTGTACAAATTGAATTTTTCAATGATTTTTTTGGAGTGTCGCTCCATTTTTAACTGCCTGGGATTTGGTCTGGGACCCCCAAATCCTACGTGATTCTGAATCGTCTAGGTCAGGGGTGGCGAACCTATGGCACGCGATCGGTATAACGGTGGCAGGCGACATTCCTTAAAAATGACACAAAAGAAACCTTTAGTTCTAGACCAGAGATTTCTTACTACCTAAAAACTAATCAAAACTAGCTTCAGAACACTTTTTAGCCTGCTGAAATTCAAAATTTTCCCTTTTGTCAGCAAAGGTAAGCAAATCACGACCGCCCTTATAAAGGAAACTGGCATTTGGCCGTTAGAAAACAAAATCATGGATGCAAAAGGAGCCTGATCACTTAACTCAAGGGCGGGTATATAAGGGGGGCAAAGGGGCCGGCCCCCCCTCCGAAATTCAGACAAGGTATTACACCAAAACAAGTTAAAACCCAGTTTTTCGGGGTGAAATTTTCAAACATTTTCTGGGAGAGTGCCCCCAAACTCCCCTTTTCTACTTGAAACTGTATTATTCGCAAACTTTTTTTCTATATACTCATGAAAATCAAATTCCTACCTAAAAATGTATGTCCAAAATTCGGACTAGATGCACCAAAAACTAGTTCAAAACCATGCTTTTAGGGACAGATTTCCAAGAAATTGTCTGGGGATTGACCCCAAGACTTAAGTCGGAACTTCATTATTGATTGACAACATGAATGAGAGGGACTGAAGAATAATTGTTGGCCCCTCCCGAAATAAATTTCTATATACACCCTTGAATTTACGGCCCACCACTCATAGGCGCCGACTCCATAGGGTTTGAGGGGGCTCGAGCCCCCCCAAAGTTGGAAGAAGGGGGGCTAAGCCCCCCCCAATAATTAATTAAAAAATATACCTGCTATTTTTTCTTTCATGAAAGAAAGAAGGCAATGTATATTGGAAGTCGTTCATTTGTTCCCTGAAAATCGTCCCAAAATCGGTCTCAAAATAAGTTAAAACACTACTTTCAAGGGTAAAAATTTCAAAAATTTTCTGGGGGGGGGCCCAAGCCCACTCAAATTTTTAAATTTTTTATGTACAGTTTTCCCTGAAACTTCCGTGACTTCTGAAGTGTGATCCTTTTGTTGTATAACATATAGAGAAGGAGTCTACAAAATGAATTAAAACACTATTTTTAGGGCAAATTTCCAAAATTTTTCTTAAGTAGGATAGGACCCTTAAACCCCTTAAAATTTTGATGTTTATTATACTATACTGGTTTTCTTTGAAAATTCTGCCGCAATGAGCCCTGCTTGAAGGGTGTAACCTGAAAAGGCTTCAAAAAGAGCTAAAACACTATTTTGTGGGGGAAATTTCCGAAACTTTACTTTGGGAGGATCCTCCAAATATCGCTTTAACATTTTCAATGATAATAAAATTTTGAAATTAATTTCACAAAATTAATATAAAATGTGTAAGTCATCTAACACTTGAAGTAATAAAGTACTCGTAAGTAGTAGTCAGGGTGCCAAATGGCAAAAAAGGGGTCAACCGTGTATTATAATGTGTATGAAATTTTATTGCTGATTTTGATAGGTTATGATGCCTAGATTGAAGAACCGATTGATGCCACCTCTTAAATGTTGAGCATTTTGAAGAATTCAAGATGGCGTCCATGGTAGCCACAAAATAGGATTTTCGATTTATCTTTAATAAAATATGGCATGTGGGGTATCATTACTTTTGTTTTTTAATAGGGAAACATTTATTTTAAGCAAAAAAAGTTTAAATTGATTTGAAATACCTTTATTTTGAAAATAATTATGATGGAACCGTAATTTGGTTACAAAAGATCCTTGTTTATTTGATATTGAAGGAGCTGATTTTTTTCTAAAAATATTACGATCCAGTTAACAAATTACGTATGATAAATAATTTCCGGTTTTAATTTTAACTATTATTTGTTCAGTTTTCATAAATTTTTAAAGAAACCATGTATATAATCCAAAATTTAATACTATGCTTTGCCTATGATACTTAACTAACATTTAATAGCAAAAATTTCAATCAAATTCATTTCATTATTTCAACAGTTTCAGCTACCTAAATCAAAGTTTCAATTCAAATTTAAATAATCTAAAAGTAATCTGTAGTATCATGAAAAACTTCTCATTTTCATTCAAAATCTCCGAAAGTTTTGTGTGAAGCTTGCAACATTTCCCCTTTTCTTTGTAACAATAACATATGAAGCTGCAGGAAATGTTACTGGAATGATAGCCATATCCAATAATAGCTGAACAGGGGTCCTCAGTTTTGCAGAGAGAGCACTTAGTCACTTCTAGTGTTCAGTCTACATTTCAGGTATAAGAATCGGTATAATCTCCTTCTCTTCATTTTTCTGACAACCAAATAGTGTTGGATCTATAGTTGGTTAGGATGACGACTAACTGACAGCCTTATTCCCACATAACACACACTCGTCGAAAAGACGTCGAAAAAACGTCATACTCGTCCAGCGACTCTTCCAGAACTCGTCGATAAGTGGTCGAAATTACATCGATCCCGCGTCGAAATGTCCGGTTGTTTACCGTTTATAAAACGTCGAAAAGACGTCACGATGGAAGAGAAATCGACAGGTTTTGGAGCATATATCTGGGCCTTATACTAGACCATTATTTGGACCTAGGAAACGTTATATCGACTAGTTATGGATTACTCATTGCATTAAAATTGTTATAGAGGTATTAATATATACATTTAATTAAATTTAATAATATAACCATGGCAATTATATTAAATTCAATGTAAATAATTTTGAAATTATAATTACTTTAAATTGAATAAAACTATCATGATATTTTTATTCAATTTAATGTAAATATAACTTTAAAATTATTTACATTGAATTTAATATAATTTTTCCATGGTTATATTATTAAATTTATTTAAATGTATATATTAATACCTAGCTACAATAATTTCAGAGCATTAAAAAACCCAGAAATCCAATAAGATTTAAACTGTACAGCATTATTTATTATATCTTAATTAAAAATAAACTTTTTTTAATCTTAATTACTCCCTTTCATTTTCTTTGGGTTTTTTTTACTAAAATAAGTTCTGCACAATGACTCCAACAAAAACTATTATTTCAACAATTCAATTAATATTAAGAATCATTTTATTAAATAAAATTTTTCATTTTTAAGTAATGATCATAAAAAGCTAAAAGTCCTACAACTGCAAAAATGATATCTGAACCATAACTTAGGGATTTCAAGCTGTACAAATATTAAAAAATATTTACAAACCTTTTGAAAACAAACTTCATTTTCTTGATACTTACATTGATAGCAGTGATGAGCTAAAAGAAAATGTAGGATTTCCTCTTACATAAAAAAAATTTGTTGAACAGATTAAGAAATTTTTTATTTAAAAACAAAACACACTACTGAAAAATCAAATTACAGTGGTGGAAGAAAAAAAGGACTGGGCAATAAAACACTTTCCCATAATTTTTTTAAAAACATCATGTTAAAAATGTCAAGATCCTTACAATAAAAATTTTAAATCTGTACAAAGGTAATCAGATGATTGTATTTGCAGAATGGAATTACAAATAGATTATTAATACACAAATTATAAGTTTTAACAGAAAACAGGATCATCATAACCAAAATATCTGAACAATCAATCCAATTATTTAGAACTTCATAAAAAAAAATAATAATAAACAAAAACAAGACAAATATCTCAGGGACTTAAAGATGGAATGTCAAATACTATATTACCTACAGAATAGTACTAACAGAAATATCACAAGGATAATATTTTTTAATAGAGAAAACATGAAAAAATATTTTAAATTATTTCATTATTATGAACATTAATTAATTTTATTAGCATTAAAAATTACAAACAGCAGTTAACATCAGAGAAAACATGAAGTTCAAAGAAATTTGTGTTTTTGTTATCATATCTAAATATACCTGGAATTAATCACTACTAATACAAACTAATGCAAATTAAATTACTAATACAAATATAAAAATAATATTTCAAAATATAAATATGACAGGAATAAATAAAAATTCAAAGCAAAAAGTAAGATTTGAAGAGAGATTTACACATAAATAGATTTCAAAAAAAGAAAAAAGTAATCAAAAGAGAATCAAGTTAGATTTCACAAAAATAAAGACACAAAAAAATACTTTGGTTTTCCTGTCTCAAATATGGATTAAACTAACTTGGAGTCCAATAAAAATTGTAATAAGAAACTTATTCCAGTGTAAACTGATTTCCATGAAATGAGAAGTAGAAAAATTATTTCTTCATAGTGTTTTTAAAATAAAATGTAAAAATATTTTCAAAAATAAATGTTCACTCTTAACTTTGATCAATTTTTACTTCTCATTCAACTCAAAACACTTGAAAAGCAATGATTGAGTAAAAATAATTAATACCAATATAGATAATAATTTGAAGTACATAATATTTAAAACCACACAGCAACAAGGGATAAATGCTTTTGAATTCACACTTCCCAATGCATCTTGACAAATCCATGAGCTAAAAGAATGTTTACAGTTATCAAAATGTAAAAATAAAAAAAATATGATTAAAAACACAAATTTAAAGCAGTCCTTACAAAAAGAGCTTTTGTGATTATCAAAGCAAAGTTAAAATTATTTATAATTATAACATAAGTTTAAAACGGTCCTTACCAATCAAGTCCAAAATTGTGGAAATCTGTAAAAAAATGAAATTATTAAACACTTCCCTTACCTTAAAACAAAAAGTTTAGAAAGCACAAATTAATATTGCATTTTATGGGTGTTTAATATACCTTAAAGTAAGTATTGCTTTTCTTAACTAAACTATTTAAAATTCTTCAAATATAAGGAAGATTTAAATTAATTAAAATTTTTTAAATACCAAAACACTGATTTGCACAATAGATTATATATAAACTATGTCAATTTTATTATATTTATGAAATTGATACAATATTAAATATTGAGTCTTACAGCAGTGGAGGATTTAGCTTTTTTAGCACAAAACACTTGAACTCATCAGCAATAGAACAAGATGTATTTCTACAACAGAAAAACTATATTATATCTGATATCAAACAGAAAGTATTAATCCAGAAATAAATCAAGAAAACACAATCACAAGTGATATGTTTACATATTTTTATGTAGAAATTTTTGGCTTAATTTTTAACATTTTTTTTTAAATTAAGCGTCTTGCCAAACAGACACTAATTTTTTTATGTAGTAAGGATGATACACTAATTATGACAACTTTTCTTGTTAGTGACATCACAGACGCATATAGCCATACTGTACTTTGATTTGATAAAGCCTAAAAAAAAAAAGAATATTTTTTTTTCTTCTGCCATAAAAGAGAATGACTGACAGCTGGTTATCCTAACCAGAACGCTAAAAAATTAACGTGGGCTTTATCAAAAGACAGTATGGCTATATGCGTCACGGACCGCGTTGATGAAAACTGAGTTAAAAGATTGTCTGTTGGGAAGCAGAGCGTAGTTTCCATAATGCAAAATAAAATAATAAGAGAAAATACAAAATAATAGCTAAGAAAAAACAACTTCATGCAAAAAAACACCTCAAAGAAAGAATAAAAAATAAAACAACCAGTTGATTTGTAGCATTTGCGTGCACTTGAAAATAAAAAATATAATCAAAATCAACAAAAGAGAAAAGAAAGATTGAATAACTTGCTAAATGGCGCCAACTTCAAATATCTTCACAAACTGCTTGGGGGCTCTTATTGGCTGGCGCTCTCGATTTAGATGTACTACTCAATGCTCTCGGAGCTCCTCACATAATTCAAAGTGATGCACTTTTTAGGAAAATCATCACCAAAAACCACTACGTATGTGTGGGATTCACAAACTAATTTTATTTCTAAAGAAGAGTGCCTAAACTCACTCAAAATTTGGACATAACGCTAGGAACTACTTTGTTTGCTCTCAGCATATTTCTCCACAGCCAAGAAACGTTGTCATTTAGGATGGATAAGTAGAATTTTTCTCACCCAAATATGAATGCAAAAACTTCAGGGAAAACTTTTTTTCTTCCACAGGCTGAAATTTCTGAGAAGTGTTTGTTGATAAGAACCTAACAAAAAGGCATGTTACAAACAATCAATAAAAAATCATTTTAAAATATAAAAAACTAAAACAGTTTATGTGAGTTTTTACAAACTTAAAATTTTAAATTAAAATTAATTTAAATAATAATTAATTAATAATAATAATTATAAAAATAATAATATAATTTATTAATAATAATAATAATTAATTTAAAAAGATTGTACATTTAATAATTCATAAAAATAGAAAAAAATACTGTACAAAATGAATAACACAAACGTTGTTATTTAAAAGTTGAGAATAGTTCAATGTTTTTACCAAGTCTTTAAAAATTTCTTTAAACACCTTCAATTCTAGATTGCCAGATATTTTTGTAAAATCCCATAGAAATTTTGAGCTGTCACCCTTGATCTTTATAGAATTATCCTTTTACCCATTTGTTTGAGTAAATTTATAAAACTAAATTTAAATTTTATTTTGTAAATGGTTATTACTTCAACAGGACTGTGTTTTGAACATAAAAGCTCAACCTTTATCAAATCATAAGTGTTTTAAAAATTGATATTTGTAAAAGCAATCACTGTAAAAGCACTTTGAAGTGCAAATACAAAATGCTGTGTTTATATAATATTTTCAACTAATATATCAAGGGATTGATAAATTGGATACAAGTCTTTTTAAAAGCAAACAATACATTAACAACAATAATAAATAACATTAAATAATGTATAATAACCCATAGCTACCTCATTTGTTTCTGCATCACAAATTTTAAGATTTCTTTCAGTAAAATACATATCAACTTCCTGAAAATGTAAATATTAAAAACATTTTATCAATAAATGAAACAATTTAAAACTATGAATTAATTTATTTCTTTTATTCACTTTTTTAAATATATCAAGTAAATCAAATCAGTAATATAATATTTATATTAATGATAATCTCAATTGCAGATTTATTTCAGATTAACTTTTCAGATTTTTTTCAGAACATCAAAAACATATGAAATAGTTTACCTGAGGATCTAATTTCATCTCTATTGCTTTGTTGATAACTCTGTCATTGCATTGAGCCTTTTCTTCCTTTAAAAAATTAAATTATTTGACTTAGGTCTTTCTAATAAGGTATTGATGGTATATACTTTTTGTAGTATGAGTTTTTATTTTTCCACTTTTACTAGTTTTAAGTTTTAAAACTGTAGGCGCTACTTAAAAAAACCATAGCCTAAGTATAAAATAAATTCAATGTCTAAATAATGATGATAAATCTATCTGATTAAATATTAATTTTTAATTTAATATAAACATTTTAAATTAAAAATATGAACTTTTAACCCATTGTTTACAACAAAACAAACAGGATTAAGTACACAAAATAAAAATGTTTTTATCAAACAACAAAGTTTAAGAACATATTACTATTTTTTTAAAAAGATATATTGTCGCTATTTACTTTGAAAATATGAAAGCACAGTAAATATGTTTTAATGGAACAGAGCAACAAAATTTTCAAATACATCTATATATATTTGTGAAAAAATATGAGTGAGTTTTTTAACATATAAAGCTCAAAATACAACTTACAACATCAACTTGAAACTTTACTATTAGTTCCAAGTTAAATTTCAAACTTAAATAGAACAAAAATAAAATATGATAATAATGAATCAGAACTTTTTGTCATATTTCTAAATAAATTTTAATAATTTCTGAGTTTTTATGGTCCTAAGATAGTATCTAAATTATAAGCTTATAAAAACTAAAAAGAACTTCTAGCTAACAGATTCATTTTCATGCCATTATAGTTTTCATAAACTACACTGTAAAAAATAATCCTGTAAAAAAACAGAAAATTTCTGGCAGCAAAAGTTGCCAGAAAAAATCTGTAGGTTGAAAAATCCTGTAAACAGAAAAAAGCTGTAACCTACAGGTAAGTGCTGTAAAAAGGAACTTTCTGTCAAGTGGGCTACAGATTTTTCTGTTGCCTCTCAGTAATTTTCTGCTTGTGCGCATGCACTTATTTTAGTAGAGTTTTTTTAATTAATTGATATCCGGGGATAGAACCCGCGACCTACCGCATGCTAAGCACGCACGCTACCACTGAACCAAAGAAGATTCAGTATAACGTTGCCAATAGCTGCATTGGTTTTCAATGCAGTAAGTTTCTGTTTAAGTACAGATAAGCTAAAAAACTAGGTAAAAGCTGTTATTTTACATAAAATAAATAGAAGTGCGGTGGGAATGTTACATGACAGAATATCTCTGTAAACATAAAGTCACTGTTATTGAAATTTCTGTTTTTCTACAGTTTTTTTTTACAGTGTACTTACATTTAACTAGTTATGTATGGCTATATTTATGTTACTAAATTTTTTGTACTTTCTGAGATTTTTGTGATCTCTGTTTACAATTTTCTAAAATTAAATTGAATAAAAATATTCAAGCATGAATTGAAAATAATTAACAAATTATCAATGGACCAAATTTAAGTAACCAGAAAAAAATCATGCTCTTCCAAATAATTATCATTGTGCTTTGTAAGTCTGTAATACATAATTATAAGTCAAGTTTTTAAAATTAAGTTTGAAATTCAAAGCTAGTTAATTGCGCCTTTTGAGAAATTTAAAACATACATTTATCACCGAAACTTACTACCAAGAAGTATCAGAGTTACAACAGAACAGCGATAAAAATACTTACCAACCAGAACTTGAATCAGATGATAACTCTTGAACAAAGTCACTCTCTTTTTCTTTCTCTTCTTTTATGTATGACTTTTGTATATGAAGTTTCTCAAATATTGGCTTTAAAGGAGAATATATACTGCCAACGCCCTAAAGTAAGATCCCTAAAGTATATAAACTAATACAATACACGCTAATGATTGTACAAATATAATGCCGAAAAAAAATGAGCATTATAAATTTCATAATTCCCAAATGATATATATTTATGAAGAAAATTTAAAAGTTTAATCATAGTAACTTAGAGAATTTTTGGCGCAAGTTTAGAACTGCTGATGCGCCAAATTTTTAGCGATAGAAATCAATATATAGCAACCCCAAATAATGTTAAATGAATTATGTGGCTTCCAAATATGGCGCCAAAAAGCCAAAACTCGCCAACCATCAGCAGCAACCATTAACAACTGAAAGGTAAATAGGAAGTCCTCTATATTTTCTAGCAAGATATGATATTAAACCTCTATTGCAACTGTATAAACTCTGGCCATACAGTTCATCCAATACATCTCCAGGTTCAATTTGATTCTACAAAAAATAAAGTAGCCAATAAATGAATGCAGAATAATAGGAAGTTATAAGAAAAGTTTTTTTAAACATAAAAAACTAATTTATAACTATTAAAATTCGGGAATAAAATCATCACACCACATACTTACATCCTCAGCAGCAACACTTCCTTCATCCATGTAACTAAAATTATGAATCAAATTAAATGTTTCGAATAACCTTAAATATCCAATTAAAAATGCTTCAAGAAAATTTTAACCATGGAAAATATTGTTTAAACTATTCGAATATATTAATACTTAGTATTTAATAGAGCCAATGAAAATAAAATTTGAGGAGCTTTAACTAATTGATGATTGATTGATATAATTCGGACCAATGCCACAAAACCTAATTAATTTGTAAAAAGAATGAGTAAAAACTTTGAAATTAACAAATATATTTTAAGTTCTTATTTGTTTTGGAACAAGTTTTTAAACTTCAGGCAAAAGAAAAAGTAAAAAAAGTACAAAAGAAATCAGAACCATGTTAGATTTATATTTCAATTTAGAATGATTGATAAACAGCCAAATATATGCCAAGCGCTTACGCGCTTGGCATATATTTGGCTGTTTATCACTACTATTTGGCTATTTATCGCTGATTATAGTAGAAATGAGATAAAATAATTCAAGATGGTTTTGCACAGGAAATTTTTCGTACAGCTGATGCTGAAAGTTAGTTTCAGTTTCCAATTTTACGATTTTTTCCGTGTGTTGCGATTTCTTCTCGTTTTTAATTAATTGTGGGAATATTTCAATGATTGATTAAATTAAGGAAGTAAATTAAATAGTTATTATATTAATCCTACTACTATTATAATTGTGAATGTTTGTCTGGATGTTTGTTACTCTTTCACGCAAAAACTACTGAATGGATTTTAATGAAATTTTATCATAATGTAGCTTATACATCAGAATAGGACATGGGCTATAATTTATAAAGAGAAAATCAGTCCTTCATTCTTTTTTTCCCGTTTTTCCTGCTTTTTTTTCGATTATTTTTCCGTGTTTGAAAACCTGTTTTACCAGTCATACAACGAGTTAAAAATAAAACATTGTTTCAAATGAGACACAGATCACTAGACTTTTTCATTTACTAGATCTTTTATTTTAGTTTTAAACACTGGTTTTAACACTGTTGTTATATAGCTCAGTGGGTTTTAAATTTCTTAATTTGTTCACTAGACATACTAATTTACTAGACTTTTTACTATGGTTTCAAATTTTTTATTTTATAAAGGCACCAAGATATTAAACATTATCAGGAACATCGGGATGGAAAAATTACCGGGTTATGAAAATTACCGAGAACACTCGGACAGGAAATTTACCATAAAGACACCCAGAATACCGGAATATAAAAATTACCGTAAACACTGAGGTAGGAAAATTACCGGGAACGCCGGGATTAGAAAAATTACCGTGACCACCGGGATAAGATTACCGGGAACACTGGGATAGGAAAGAGGCGCCTGGGATACCGGGAACACTGGGATAGGAAAGAGGTTCCTGGGATACCGGGATGATTTGTAAAATTGCTAATTTACAAAATTATTAATGTATTTTAAGAAATATTTTAAAAAATAAATTTATACACCCCACCCGTGCAAGGCCGGGTATAACAGCTAGTAGTTATATATTCAAGCAACTATTGTGTTTTTCCAGTTTCTTTATACTTCTTTCTTAATATGTTAATAAATAAAACCCTTGAATTTTTGTTGAAATTTATCAACATTTAATTATATTTAATTTTTAAAAAATTAAAAGATATTAAAATCTGCTATTTTTTATATGGTTAAGATTCCTGTTCAAAGTACTCACATATTAAAAACTATCCTATAAAAATGATTTTAAAGGTACATTGTTACAAATAAAAATTTCTATCCAAAATCTGTTCATAAATTAGTAAAGTATGAAAGATGTTATTTTTAAATATTTGAGAAAATAGTAGTGACTTAAATTAAGTTTTAATTAAATCAATACTGATAATATTACTAAGAAAAAGCATAAATATGAGCTGTAAGCAGTTTAAAGAAGTATTTCTGATATTGGCATTCTTCATTTTTAGTAGCACCATCATTTAAACTTTTATAAAATTAAATGAATTAATTTTATAAAAGTGACTTAGCTGTATATTTAATGCTGATTAAAGATATTTTATATTCAGATATCTGGATATCTCAGAAAGGTAGTATTAAAATTCAAAAATTTAAATTGTGAAACAATGAAATGTTAGCTACTTGTTCAGCTATGAAATGTTAGTTACTTGTAGTCAATTGTTTGTTGTAATTATGAAGCTTTTGATTACCTCTAAATTTTAAATACAGTTGGAAATTTGAAACTTTTTATGATTATAAAATTAGATTTGCATATATAAATGCATGGTATGGGAGTTAAGTGATTTCAATAGCTTGATTTCTCAAAAATGAAAATTTTAAACAATAAATTCAAGGAAACACATTTTATCTATATTAAAAAAGGGATTTTGAATCTTACTTTACCTCTAGTTAGTGTAAAAATGAATTAATTCGAGAAATTGGCACTATCTGGGTGAGTTGAGTAAAATACATATGATTTAATTTTAATGCCAGTTTTTGTGGATCACTTCTTTTTGATAATCTACCAGCATACTAAATATTTTAAAATGAATTTTTCGAAGATTAAAGAAGATTCTAAGTAGTATATAATAGTCACTTCTGGGAACCTTCCTACCTTGACCCTGTGAAATAAACCAACTCCCAAGAAATAACTCCAAACTACTCCTTGTGGGTACTTTTCTAAACCTACTCGTTCTCAAAAACCCTTCTGCAGTGTCGGTTTGTCGAAATAACCCGACTGGTCACTTTTGGGAACCTTCCTACCTTGACCCTGTGAAATAAACCAACTCCCAAGAAATAACTCCAAACTACTCCTTGTGGGTACTTTTCTAAACCTACTCGTTCTCAAAAACCCTTCTGCAGTGTCGGTTTGTCGAAATAACCCGACTGGTCACTTTTGGGAGCCTTCCTACCTTGACCCTGTGAAATAAACCAACTCCCAAGAAATAACTCCACACTACTCCTTGTGGGTACTTTTCTAAACCTACTCGTTCTCAAAAACCCTTCTGCAGTGTCGGTTTGTCGAAATAACCCGACTGGTCACTTTTGGGAACCTTCCTACCCTGACCCTGTGAAATAAACCAACTCCCAAGAAATAACCCCAAACTACTCCTTGTGGGTACTTTTCTAAACCTACTCGTTCTCAAAAACCCTTCTGCAGTGTCGGTTTGTCGAAATAACCCGACTGGTCACTTTTGGGAACCTTCCTACCTTGACCCTGTGAAATAAACCAACTCCCAAGAAATAACCCCAAACTACTCCTTGTGGGTACTTTTCTAAACCTATTCGTTCTCAAAAACCCTTCTGCAGTGTCGGTTTGTCGAAATAACCCGACTGGTCACTTTTGGGAACCTTCCTACCTTGACCCTGTGAAATAAACCAACTCCCAAGAAATAACCCCAAACTACTCCTTGTGGGTACTTTTCTAAACCTATTCGTTCTCAAAAACCCTTCTGCAGTGTCGGTTTGTCGAAATAACCCGACTGGTCACTTTTGGGAACCTTCCTACCTTGACCCTGTGAAATAAACCAACTCCCAAGAAATAACCCCAAACTACTCCTTGTGGGTACTTTTCTAAACCTATTCGTTCTCAAAAACCCTTCTGCAGTGTCGGTTTGTCGAAATAACCCGACTGGTCACTTTTGGGAACCTTCCTACCTTGACCCTGTGAAATAAACCAACTCCCAAGAAATAACCCCAAACTACTCCTTGTGGGTACTTTTCTAAACCTACTCGTTCTCAAAAACCCTTCTGCAGTGTCGGTTTGTCGAAATAACCCGACTGGTCACTTTTGGGAACCTTCCTACCTTGACCCTGTGAAATAAACCAACTCCCAAGAAATAACCCCAAACTACTCCTTGTGGGTACTTTTCTAAACCTATTCGTTCTCAAAAACCCTTCTGCAGTGTCGGTTTGTCGAAATAACCCGACTGGTCACTTTTGGGAACCTTCCTACCTTGACCCTGTGAAATAAACCAACTCCCAAGAAATAACCCCAAACTACTCCTTGTGGGTACTTTTCTAAACCTACTCGTTCTCAAAAACCCTTCTGCAGTGTCGGTTTGTCGAAATAACCCGACTGGTCACTTTTGGGAACCTTCCTACCTTGACCCTGTGAAATAAACCAACTCCCAAGAAATAACCCCAAACTACTCCTTGTGGGTACTTTTCTAAACCTATTCGTTCTCAAAAACCCTTCTGCAGTGTCGGTTTGTCGAAATAACCCGACTGGTCACTTTTGGGAACCTTCCTACCTTGACCCTGTGAAATAAACCAACTCCCAAGAAATAACCCCAAACTACTCCTTGTGGGTACTTTTCTAAACCTATTCGTTCTCAAAAACCCTTCTGCAGTGTCGGTTTGTCGAAATAACCCGACTGGTCACTTTTGGGAACCTTCCTACCTTGACCCTGTGAAATAAACCAACTCCCAAGAAATAACCCCAAACTACTCCTTGTGGGTACTTTTCTAAACCTATCCGTTCTCAAAAACCCTTCTGCAGTGTCGGTTTGTCGAAATAACCCGACTGGTCACTTATGGGAACCTTCCTACCTTGACCCTGTGAAATAAACCAACAAATTTTTGGAATTTTTAGCCTTAGAAGTTGTGTTTTGACTCATTTTGAAACTATTTAGATTGCATTGCTCCTTGTGAGTCAATTATTAAAAATTTCCCTGATTTTTAAAATTTTTTAGGAATTTGCCTTATTTTTCCAGATGAATGAAATTCCCCATAGAGTTAGTACAAATATAGAGACAGCTTACTCTTCTCGGTCAGGCAACCTTGCATGTCGAAAAAGTCGGACCTGTGTGAGTGGCGGAAGTAAATTTTTAACATGGGAGCTCCCGTAGGCGGGTCAAGTGTGAGTGGCAGAACGAAACCGAGCTACCGGTCACACTTTGAACAGCGTAGAAGATGTTTAAGCTGTCTCTATATTAGTACTAACTCTATGAAATTCCCTCAAACTAAGGGACTTCACAAACAACTTACATCAAAAACAAATTTAAATGCAAAGGGAAAAAATTATATGGGGGTTACAATAGAAAGATCCTGCGCTCCAACTCTCAAGACATAAAAATTCAAATAATATAGTTTCGTTATATTGCAAATTATTACAGGACTTTAAAGATTATGAAGGGTGAGGGTTAGAGTGGTTTTTTTTAAACGAAAGTTGGAATTTTTTTCGGGGCACCCCCTCAAAAGGTGCCATTTGATATAAAACTAATATTCTGAGAGTTACAGCTCAAAAAAATAATACTTAGACCCCGCCCCCGAGCGTCAAAGTTTCAAAAAAAACTCTAAATTTTGCCCGTTTTTCCCTAGTAGCACCGTTCGTTGGCCCAACGGTGGGAAATGGTCGGCACTGTTGGCAAACGGTTGGTAGTTTTGCCATCAATTACCCAACAACATCCCAACCATAGCATATGGTGGTTGGCAACGGTTGGCAGAAACTCCATTGGCCCAACGTTGATTTCCCGTTGGGAAAAATGACAATTACAAAATGGGAAAATTGTCGTGGATATTTTTTAAATAGTGGGATATAGTGTGAAGAGTGTAATCCCGATAATTATTTCGGGATTTTTCCTGAAAAACCTCCCAAACCACCATGTAAACAGTCGTTGGCCAAACGTTGGGAAATGGTCGGCACTGTTGTCAGTTTTGCCATCAATTACCCAACTCAATCCCAACCAAAGCTTATTGTGGTTGGCAAAGGTTGACAGAAACTCCATTTGCCCAATATTGATTTCCCGTTGGGAAAAATAAACAATTACAAAATGGGAAAATGGTCGTGGATATTTTTTAAATAGTGGGATATAGTGTGAATAGTGTGATCCCGATAATTATTTCGGGATTTTTCCTGAAAAACCTATTCCAAAAACTCCGTTTTTCACAGATTACACCCAAACCGCTTGTTCCAGGCTTCTGAAATTTTGGTATAATGCACCCTAAAACTAGGAATTGAACCATCTAAACCATGTATCGCATTAGGGGGTGGGTCAAAATCAAAATTCCTTCTTTTTTCCCGCCAAAAGGCTCCCGGACCATTTTCTCCTTTTCCAGGACGCTCCGGACAGTGCAGTAGCACTTTTCTAAAGCCATTCGGTCCCAAAAATTAGAATTTTTTAAACTCTAAGCTTTACCCTGCTTGGTTCCAGAGAAATTTACAAAAAACCTCCCAAGTAACACAGTCGTTGGCCCAACGTTGGGAAATGGTCAGTACTGCTTGCAGTTTTACCATCAATTACCCAACTAAATCCCAACTATAGCTTATTGTGATTGGCAACGGTTGACAGAAAGTTCATTGGCCCAACATTGATTTCCCGTTGGGAAAAATAACAATGACAAAATGGAAAAACCTTCGTGGTTGTTTTTTTAAATAGTGTGATTATAAATGATAATTTTGGATCCAAGACCATTTTTTTTTAATTTTTAACTAGTAATATAATTTTTTCAATATACATTTGGACCTAAATAATATAACTTTATTTAACTTTTAGCTATTTTTTTAAAATAAAGTGGTAATCACTTTTCTTTAATATCACTGTTCGCCCCCCCCTCACTTAAAAAAATAAGGGGTGAAATATCCTTATATCTTTTTCAATGTACAGGTCAACTTTGAATGATTTGAACTTTAAAAAAATACCCTTGCACTTGAAAGTAATTCTTCAAAAACTAAGTCGGGAAGCACATTAACACCGGAACACATATTTTCGACGATATAAGCTTCTAAGAAAATTATACCCTCCTCTTAAATACCGGCTGATATAGGCTAGCACCGTAGACCGCAGATTATTGATAGAGCTGTTGAATTTTCGGATTTCCGTGTTTTAAACAATTTTCATCGGGTCGGTGGCAATCTCTTTCACCTTTCTTTCACTACATTCCCATAAGCTCTCAGAATCTGGAATTCCATTAATTTGCGACAAAAATTAAGGTCCCTAGACCTGTGCGTAAGTCGCGCTAAAGTCGCAATTTTTACCAAAATCAAAAAACGATATCGCGTTTTTGACCTCAAAATCTCAAAATATACCCTACCATACACCTCATATTCGATTTTGGTTAAAATCGGTTGCTAATTAAGACAGTGATTAGACCAGGTATGGGCAACCTTTTCGAATCAGCGGGCCGGATTCAATGATTATAATAACGTGGCGGGCCATATAGTAGTTAATAGGTAATATTTTTTTTATTAAAAAATGAGTAGTTTTATTATATATATTTATGAAGTTTAATACTAAAGTTAAAAATTTAATCTGGACTTATACAATATATTGATTACATACAATAATTATAATGAAGTTACATTAATCTGGACTAGAATAAGATAATATTCAGAGCTCATAGCAATGAAAAAATATTTCAGGACAGACTTTTAACAATTGTCATTACATGATACAGGAGAATTAATGGAGGAGGAATTAACGTTCAAGAGGACAAATAAACTTTAGCAGTATTGGGAGAGGCAGAGAATGAATATAGTCCGTATGGTAGAGCCGGCAACAGCCGGATTTTTTTGGGTGAGAACAGGTTTCTGAACCCGAGTTGCTATGATGACAACGGCTGGGATTCAGTTATAAGCCTTTTCTCTACTGCCTAGATAGGGTGAACGGGAAGGAACTCTCCCAGCTTATAGACGGCTCCCAACAGCGAAATATAGTTGTACAGCACGTTTTAACTGCTAAAATTAAGTTATTTTCAGGGGAAAGTTCTGTATCCCCTCTTTCGCTCTTGTTGACGAAAACCAGAGTGATTTTTTGGTACAATTTTTAAAATGTTCCGCGGGCCGGACCAAATGACGAGGCGGGCCGGATCCGGCCCGCGGGCCGTAGGTTGCCCATCGTTGGATTAGACTTTGAAAAAAGTTCAGATTTTGACGAAAAAACACAAGTCCAAAGAAAGCTTTTAAATCCGAAAATAATAATATTAAATTTTTGTTGAATTTTTTTTGTAGTAACTAATAGTTATGGCAAAGTTTTTCCAGAATTACGGGAATCCACGGTGATTTTTTCGTCATCCAGGATTTTCAGAAGAAGATTTTGGGCTACTTATATTTAACGCCAAACACTCCACTTTTTGGGGCAAGTCGTGTCAGGAGAGTTACGGAAAAAATTAGATTCCATCCCAAGTGTCTTATATGAGTAAATTGGGAATTTTTCACAGATTACAAATATGTAAATCATTAAGATGTGAGATAGTTAAATCAAGAGTTTTTCCTAAAAAACCGATATTCCTAAAACTCCGTTTTTCCCGGATTACATCCGAACCGCTTGTTCCAGGCTTCTGAAATTTTGGTATATATGCACCCTAAAACTAAGGAATTGAACCATCTAAACCAACGATGGGCAACCTACGGCCCGCGGGCCGGATCCGGCCCGCCTCGTCATTTGGTCCGGCCCGCGGAACATTTTAAAAATTGTACCAAAAAATCACTCTGGTTTTCGTCAACAAGAGCGAAAGAGGGGATACAGAACTTTCCCCTGAAAATAACTTAATTTTAGCAGTTAAAACGTGCTGTACAACTATATTTCGCTGTTGGGAGCCGTCTATAAGCTGGGAGAGTTCCTTCCCGTTCACCCTATCTAGGCAGTAGAGAAAAGGCTTATAACTGAATCCCAGCCGTTGTCATCATAGCAACTCGGGTTCAGAAACCTGTTCTCACCCAAAAAAATCCGGCTGTTGCCGGCTCTACCATACGGACTATATTCATTCTCTGCCTCTCCCAATACTGCTAAAGTTTATTTGTCCTCTTGAACGTTAATTCCTCCTCCATTAATTCTCCTGTATCATGTAATGACAATTGTTAAAAGTCTGTCCTGAAATATTTTTTCATTGCTATGAGCTCTGAATATTATCTTATTCTAGTCCAGATTAATGTAACTTCATTATAATTATTGTATGTAATCAATATATTGTATAAGTCCAGATTAAATTTTTAACTTTAGTATTAAACTTCATAAATATATATAATAAAACTACTCATTTTTTAATAAAAAAAATATTACCTATTAACTACTATATGGCCCGCCACGTTATTATAATCATTGAATCCGGCCCGCTGATTCGAAAAGGTTGCCCATACCTGATCTAAACCATGTATCGCATTAGGGGGTGGGTCAAAATCAAAATTCCTTCTTTTTTCCCGCCAAAATGCTCCCGGACCATTTTCTCCTTTTCCAGGACGCTCCGGATAATGCAGTAGCACTTTTCTAAAGCCATTCCGTCCCAAAAATTCGATTTTTTAAACTCTAAGCTCTACCCTGCTTGGTTCCAGAGAAATTTACAAAAAAACATCCAAGTAACACAGTCGTTGGCCCAACGTTGGGAAATGGTTGGCACTGCTTGCAGTTTTGCCATCAATTACCCAACTAAATCCCAACCATAGCTTATTGTGATTGGCAACGGTTGACAGAAAGTCCATTGGCCCAACATTGATTTCCCGTTGGGAAATCAATAATAAAATAGGGAGATCTTATGAAAAATACTGTCAATGCGATGAAAATAAAATTTCTATTTTTTAGAAAAAACCCAAAAATAATATTAATTTGTATTTTTTGCTTGTTTATTGACTTTTACACATTTTATTCATTTAATAAGTAGTTGAAAAAATATTTTATATATTTTATTTGAATTATTTTACAATTGTGAAAAAATAACAGGTATGTACGAAAAAAATTTTTTTTGCTCTTTAATATATTAAATTTTGTACCTATGTTGTCTAAAACTATTATTTATATGTATGTTATTGAACCATTTTACGGTAGCTGATAAATTTAAAGAAATTTCCTGGAACTTCTTAAAAAATAGATATTGCGTGGGGAGTTAATGAACCCCCTCGTATCTTATGATCTGTAAGCTTCACAAATAAGTTTCATTTATAAAAGTTGAAGCTAAATAAATTATCTACAAAATGAGACCCACTTTAAATGTTTACAATCATTAGTTTGGATTTTATAGCTAAAAACGGGCAAAATTTAGAGTTTTTTTTGAAACTTTGACGCTCGGGGGCGGGGTCTAAATATTATTTTTTTGAGCTGTAACTCTCAGAATATTAGTTTTATATCAAATGGCACCTTTTGAGGGGGTGCCCCGAAAAAAATTCGAACTTTCGTTTAAAAAAAACCACCCTAGTGAGGGTACGTGCAATGATATGGATGGTCACGATGCACCAAAATGTGGTCAAACAGGATAAAACCCTCAGAATGAACACACGTACCCAAACCGTTACACGACAGAAAGCCTACTTGAGTCCGATGTGCGGAAAGACACCTGGCTACTGCTACTCCCTACTCCTCGCGATTAAAAGAAAGTGCACGCCATACCTTCATAATGACCGGATGAATGTCCATTCTCTTAGGTGGAAACTTGCATCAGGACGATGTTCGTGCCTTTTGGGACAGTTATGGGGAAGAAAGCAGTCCATTCTCTTTTGTATGACGTGACGACCGCGGGGTCACGAGGTGCGGGAGACAGGGTCGACGGGCATCGGGGAACTCCAACACTAGGCTCGAGACAATCAAAATCAAATGTGTAATTCTTAGGTTGGATGGGATCTCCACTGGAACCTCCTCAACGACGAAAGATGATCCGACGCAAAAGCAGTTGGAGTTGGAAATTGGATGAATCCATTCATTTTCAAACACTGCGTCAATATCAAACGAGAATTGGGCCGACTCTGGCCAACAGGACCGACTGGTCCTGGCTCGGGACGCGATCCTGAGAGACTCCCCCGTATCTAACCAGCCGGAAAAACAAGATCCAATCAGTTTCTGTTTCAATCAATGACTTAAGTTACTAAATAAGTTATACATTAGTTTCTGGGCTAGGAACCTGGAACTCGTGATACCGCACTTATCTAAGTGCGATTCGGTAATGCAGTAGAGAATCGCTTAAAAAAAGTTAAATCAATTTTCATTGGGGTCGACAACCTTTGACCTTTCATTAAATTCTCATAAAGCTCTCAGAATCTGGAATTTCGTGCATTAAGGACAAAAAGTTAGGGTCCCTGGACCAGGGTTGTTACGTTTAAAACACTTTGTTTAAAACAAAGAAAAAAAACATTGTTTAAAACACATGTAGTTTTTAGCAAGTTGCTCCCTTAATTTAGGCAACAAACCCACTATTTTCATGTATAGATCACCCAGATCCTCTAAAGATGGTGCGAAGTATAAGGCTTGGATACAAACGGGAAACGGGTACAAACCACCAAACCGCCATGACATAGGCAGTACATTGCTTGATAAAGAGCATGACGCTGTGAAGAAAACTTACAAAAATCATTTCAAAGAACGGACTGTTTGTGGCGGATTTAAAAGTATAGCTTTATTAACGGTAGTAACTTGAGTGTTCACCAAGGTAACTCGTGGACCCCCGAGCGTCCGCGGACCACACTTTAAGAACCACCAGTTTAAGACGTTTAGAGATTTATTAGAAGGTCATTTTCGTGCAAATTGTATTTTTTACTAAAAGAAGATATCAGCAAAGTACATTGAATTAGCCGCTGAATTACTCTTACAGAGATGTCAATAACCATTCCGGATTTTACTGAATTAACTTTAGGGGTATGTGATGGTGATGTTAGAGGGGCGTGTACAAATTAAAACAGGTACCGAGTACCGAAAGGGCGGGAAAAAAATCGACACCGACTAGTGCGATACGAATTCTGAAAGGTCTTTAAAAGTTGTACAACATACTGAAATTTCATAAATATCCGTTGGTATGAATTCAAACTGCGATTTTTTGAGAATTTACAATACAGCGGAAATCGGATAATATCCTCTTAACGAAAGCCTTAATATTGACCGATCGACACGAAATTTTAATATGTTGTAGCCAGACACGAATTCTAAATCCTATTAAGGTTTAGAGGGTTGGGGTCAATTAGGGGGCCGTATACAAATTTACAAAGTCGAAAAGTCGTTAAAAATTCTCATTTGAATTGTAATAAACAGATTCCTTCGTGCGACACGTACTTTTACTCGTCTCATATCAGGCTAACCCCTATATTTTTTTCATGAATTTATCGTGAGATTTTTGGTCACTTAGGGAAAAAGTTTGAGATTCCAATAAAATCGTTCAAACCAGGTTGTAGAGCGCAATTTTTACATGATCCCCTAACAATTTCAAGTTCCTATTAGCATTTTGAATAAGCTTTCAGAATATATAAAGCATTTTTCTGGGAAATAATTAGAATTTAAATGGTGATCTCGAATTTGGGAAATTAACTAGAGTCATTCGCGTTCAGGACAAATAGGCTCCATTCTGCTTTCAAAAATCCTGGATGACGTCAGAATCACCATGGAAACCCGTAATTCTGGAAAAACTTTGCCACAAGCCTTAATTACTCATAACTAAAATAAAAAAAAATTATTCATGAATATTAACGACTTTATTAAGGAAATGCGGACTTAAGTTTTTTTCACCTAGGGTCGAATTTTTTTCAAAGTCCAAAATCATAATTAATTATCATAATTTAAATTTATAAATCGAATATGTTGCTCATATATAGGTATATTTTAACATTTTAATGACTAATAGTCTGAATTTTTTAATTAAATATGACTTAATTAGCCAAAAATTCGATTTCTCGGTAATTAATTAATTTCCTTAATTATTAACTCATAACCAAGTGCAATACATTTTCTGAAAGGGGACATTAAGAGGAGCAACATACTGAAATATAAAAGAGATCCGACGATA
The DNA here is from genome assembly GCA_024610705.1 of Tetragnatha versicolor. NCBI lineage: Eukaryota > Metazoa > Arthropoda > Arachnida > Araneae > Tetragnathidae > Tetragnatha > Tetragnatha versicolor. The sequence goes on along the minus strand of JANDEH010000008.1, from coordinate 11,486,564 downwards.
TCGAAAGATTTTATTAGACACCGAATTAGACGCAAATTTACGCTAATTAATCAAAAAATAATTAACGTAAAGCTTAGCCGGAACCATTTTCTGAAAGCTCTCATGACCCCCTTTCAGAAAATATAAAACACTTGTAATAATATCTATAAATCGCTGAGTAATAGGCTGGGGCTGAACGACAGACCGTGTCAAGGGGCCTCGGACTACGGTAAAGTCACTCCGAACCATGCCGCGAAAACGCTCTGGTACAGCGGCATGACCCGGAGAGACTTTACCGGTGAATTTCGCCCGTCTCCCAAGACTTGTTGTAATTATGCAAATTATAATTAATAGATATATAATTTAGTGCGATACATTTTCTGAAACGGGACACCGAGTGGACCAACATACTGAAATATCAAAGACATCCGACATTATTTTATGGCTCTCTTAAAATTGTTTTTTTTCGGTTGATTTTCAGCTCCAGGGTGTGATGCCACAACTATCAACTATTTCTCTTAAATTTTCTGAGTTGACTCCTTATAATTATAATGTGTGTTTTCTGCTAAAATCTAAGAATTTTTTTAAAATTAAGGTATTTTTTAAGTGAGTATACTTGATTTAAATGTTTTTTATGAATATTTATTTTTTTGATATCAAGTACCTGTATTTCCTTTCTATTTTAAAAATATCCTATTTTTTTAAGATAGTAACACATTAGTGTCTTGGGCTTAAGATCTTGCAAAAATTTTATTTATTCCTATAAAAGAACATCTTCAGGAGTTGTTGGCAGAAGTTTAAATTTTAGCCTTCATTGTTTTGGAACATTAGCTCTCGGAAAATAGCAATTAATTAATTATTTACTTCAAATTTTTAAATAATGCCAAATTTTGTTGTTGTTATCAGTTTAATAAGTTTATTTTAAATGTCCGGCAATAATTCTGTTATTTAATGATATTGTGTCCACATCCCTGTTTTATGTCCTTTTCTGATCGATCTAATTTGCAGGGGTAAAAATCGTTCCATATTTCTTATAAATCCTATATTTCAAAAGATAATCCTATATTCCATCAAACGACCCGACCCTACTTTCGAGTTCAAGTATTCAAAAATTTAAATTTGATGTCTTTGATATCCTTGAAAAAATTTTATTGATACTTACTAAATGCCTAAAATTTAAAATTTTAGATGGCTTTATAATTATTACAGGATGTTTACTGATCATACAAAAGTCCTTAGTATCATGGTCCAGATTTCTTCTGAAATTTAAGAGTACGAGTTTTCAATTGAATCGTCAGTTTGAAGAAGGGAATAAGTCCAAAAATCAAGTTTTAAGAAAATCGAAAAAAACTGTATAAGTAATGGAATTTTCATTGTATAACCGCCAAATTTTTACTGGAAGTTCAGAACCCTATTTAGAAAACAGAGCAATCATCAAAACAAATATAAGTGTATTCAAAAATATTTTACAGCCAAAATAAGTTGATGGACTTATTCCCTTCTTCCACCTTATGAAATTTTTCTGATGAAAGAATCTTTAAAAACCCTTAAAATCACATTTAAATTATATTTCTCCTTAGTTTACACAACAAAAGGGTGAAATAAAAAGAATAAGACAAATGAAATTCAAAATTATTGTGAAACTGGGTTATTAAAGCAGTATCAATGGAGTGAGTGAATATGAATGGAGTCAAACATTCCCTACATAAAAAAAAAGTTTGAAAAACATTGAAATTAAGAGAAAATTTTATTTTAACTTAGTTTACAGCACAAAGAATATGAGGAGAAAGAAAATTTAACTTTAATTCCAAATTAGCTTAAAAATTACAATGAATGGACATCGATTTCACAACTTCAAGGGGCGATATCTCCCTATAGGGGTTAGTTATTGTTCCCCTCTTTTCACCCATGTGTAGAGCAAAGCTTAGAGATTGTTTTGAGCACAAAAAGTCAATTTGTCATTTTTTGGACTTATTCCCTTCTTCTAACTGACGATTCAATTATTCTTTGGGATTTTGCCTATAAAGTTCGATATTCTTGACTTTAAAACTTTGTTTTTATGTCCCAAATATGGACAGTTTTAGCCGGTATATTAAAAGATATACCACTTAAATTGCTTGCTATTATGTAAGAAAGCAAAGTAGTTTGTATATTCAATTTTTTCAATATTCTAAGTAGTATTCAAGAATTTTTTTGATCAGAAAAACAATCTTAAAACATCGTTGCTGTGAATTGTTTCAAATTTTATAAAAACTGAAATTTGTTTTTTTAAACAAAAGAAATATTTTTAAAAATTTTCCATTCATGTGTCTTTATTTTTTGAATTATAGATTAAATTGACTATGGTTTTACTAAAAGTTTTTTTTAAATTAAGTACCACAATTTTGTTTTCAAAGTTCATTTGTCTGAAAATTTATGAAAGTATTAAGTTGCAATATATTTGACTCTTATGCTTGCCATTTTTTTGTAGTGAAGTACAAATATATTTGTGATTGTAATCCTAAATACCAAACACTTAAAACAGATACAAAAGTGTCATTAGTCCTGTTACCAAACTATTAACAATTTATTTTTGTCCTATATATTTTTTTGGAAAATCCTTTATTTTTTTATTTGGCCACTTCTATCCCTGAATTTGGTATTTTGCTTGGATATACGAAAAAACCGTTCAATGCAAAAACCGTTCATTAAAATAAAAACAAATTAATTGCATGTGTAAAGCTATGAGTTTTTTTTGTTTTTTGAACGGTTTTTGCATTGAACGGTTTTTCGCGTCACCTTTTGCTTATATGTGTTACTTTCCCTTATTAGTAAAATAATTTAAATAAATTCATGTTTCACACAAATTCTGAAATTATTATGTTTTCACTGGATCAGGAGAAGTATAAAATATAAAACTGAAATCAAGATTAAAAAGGATTTTGTAGAAACTAATATTTTATGTGCATAACTAGCTGATATGTCCGGCCTTGCACGGGTGAAGAGTATAAATTTATTATTTGAGGCGTTTGCTATCAAAACCAGCTCATTCCATATTTTTCTGAAATCCACTTTTTTGCATATTTTGAAAGTTTAGAGGGTCCTCCATAACCTGGCGAAGGGATATAACTCAAATCTAGCTCATTCCAACCGAAAATTAGATTAAAGGGTGAAAACTGTGATCTCAACTATGAAATTTCAGATAATTTGAAAAAGTTAAGTGAATGTCATTTATTTAAACTTGTAAAGACACAAATATTAACTGGTAAACTGAAAAAAACCAATTTCATACAACTTAATTGAACAAAAAAACTGAAAAAAGCATGAAAAATCGTGTTTTTGCATCAAAATCAGCCCATTCCAACCTAATTAGTGTAATTACGCCCAAGGTAATGCAACTGGAATGAAAATGAAAATCTAATCAAATTCTAAGTGGTTGTACAGCTCCCGCAACAAAAAACGTTACAGTGGGGTTTGCGGGCGAACTACTTGGGTTAGGAAAACAAAAAAGGTGTCATTTTTCATTGCTTGAAGTATTCTTTAATAAATAAAATTTTTGAGTCCTTAGGGGGTCGTCTTCATATTAAACAAAACACTAAATCTTTTTTTTCAATGGGGACCCCCAATTATTATGAGATTTTCTGAAAGGCCATCCCTCAAAACCCTTAAATACCCAGTTTCACCCAGATTGATTCACAATTAAAAAAATTTTTTAAAAATAAAAAAAATTTAAATTTCAAAATCGCGAAATATTTTTATGGTAATCGATTCAGGTAATAATTTTATGAAGAAAGCCAAAATTTTAATCGATTTCACCGAATAGTTTTTGATAAAAACGAACGAGAAAGAACATTCGCGGTATGCATTCGGCAACGGTATACGGCCCCTTAAGATTAAAGTTCGCTTTTATCAAAAACTATTCGGCGAAATTGATTGAAATTTTAGCTTTCTTCATAAAATTACTTCCTGAATCGATTACTATAAAAATATTTCGCGATTTTGAAATTTAAAATTTTTTTTATTTTTTTAAAAATTTTGTAATTGTGAATCAATCTTGATGAAACTGGGTATATAAGGGTTTTGAGGGATGACCTTTCAGAAAATCTCATAATAATTGGGGGTCCCCATTGAAAAAAAAGATTTAGTGTTTTGTTTAATATGAAGACGACCCCCTAAGGACTCGAAAATTTTTTTGATTAAAGAATACTTCAAACAATGAAAATTGACACCTCTTTTGTTTTCCTAACCCAAGTGGTTCGCCCGCAAACCCCACTGTAACGTTTTTTGTTGCGGGAGCTGTACCTACAATTAAAAATTTAAAAAACAAATTTAGCTTTAGAACTGTGGACGTGAGATGTTTTTGTCTCCTGTAAAATTTCCAAAAATGGAATAAGCTGGTTTTGATAGCAAACGCCTCATTTTTAAGTTTTCCCAAATACATTTCTAATTTTATATAATCAGCATTTACCAATCATCCCGGTATCCCAGGCGTCTTTCTCATATTCCGGTGTTCCCGGTAACTTTTCCTATCCCGGTGGTCGTAGTAATTTTTCTTATCCCGGTGTTCCCAGGTTGATTAAAATTCCTTCAGTTCTCAAGCAATATAATTTTGAATGATTTCCACATGGAAAAAGTATTCTACAAATTATTTAAAATTGCTTAGATCCCTTGATTAATAATATCTTCAGGAATTAACGTTTTCAGTGAAATTATTCGATAACACTAGTCGACAAAATTAAACTTTTTTTCCTTAACAAAAATGAGATTAGGTATTTCTGACTAATTTCAGGGCGTAGAATTCAAAAATAGTTGTAAAAAACTGTAGCACGTACAGTTTTTGTGTTACAAATATGGCACCAGTTTTGTAAGAAACGGACAAAAGCGTTGAAACCACTCGTTTTTAACAGGTAATCTCCTTGTTTTAGCATAAAATATTGTCATAATTGAGATTATACTAGTGATGGGCAAAATCGATAATTTTAGGTATCGAATACTTTGGTATCGAATACTTATAGGTATCGAATACTTTGGTATCGAATACTTATAGGTATCGAGTACTTTTAGGTATCGATTACTTTTTTTCAATGTCGGGAAATGAACCTGAAGGGACAATTTTTTTAGGGCCTATCCATAATCAGACTAATATTCAAAAAACTGAAAGCGATCCATCAAAAAGCCCCGTAGCTACGGGCCTGGAGGTGGATAGAGGCGAAGGATTTGGCGGGGAAAAACCTAGCAGCGTCAAATTTCTCTCGCGGATGATTAACGACTTGGGTTTGGGCATTGCAAAATGAAAACGGAAACAGGCTGCGTTTGATCTACAATAGGTATTATAAAGATTACTTCATTGAAAAATTTAAAACGAAATATGTCTATAAAGTATCGATACTTTTGTGGGTATCGAATACACTCGATACCTATAGGTATCGAGTACTTAAGTATTTGGTATCGATACCTGCCCATCACTAGATTATACACATGTTTATGACGATATAAAACTAAAAACCGGTAAACATTCATTAAATATGTTGCAATTTTATTGCTTTTTTCTCTTAAGTGAAGTCATATCTTCTCTTTTAATAAACCAAGAGATGACACCCAAAATTGCTATTTCTCAAAATTGCTTCATCTATATGACCTATGTATCGAATTAACTTCCAAAGGGAATATTTACCTTTGTTTATGACTAACTACAGTGATATTTTTCGGAAATAAAATAAAACGCGGATGTAAAATATTAATTTTGAGTGATGTTCAACATCCTATGGCTAGGTAAGACTAAAGAAAACTTTCTATTGGGATTAAAACATTTTTATTGGTCCTAAATCCTTTTACCACTCTCCTAAAAACCATTTCCAAGCTGATAATGTGTTTTTAATAAACTTTCCTTCAAAAGAAGGGTCGTGAATCCTTTTCTAATCAGAGGTTCATACTGACTTTGAGTTTGCCTTCACTTAATGGGGAAAAAGGTCAATATTACAAATAATTTTTGAAATGTTTTTCAGTATTTGCCATTGATGTTAAATAACGAAGATATTTTTAATGTCATCCCCATACTCTAGGGATAGTATTTTGCATAGAGCTACTTTTTTCTCTTATGCACTTAAAAAAGATCCACATCCTAACTTATGCAACTCACGTGAGGAGCCAAGATTTCATTTAAGTCCCCTATTCGGACCCAAATCAGGGGGGAAAATCATTTTCTCACTTTTTCTGTTAAATATTACCGTTGAATTTTAAATTAAATCATATCCAAATTTAGTTAAGTGTATTGTGCATAAATGTGCAAAAACTACACTGAAAACTCGTAATTTTCAAAATGAACTGCAGTATAAAAACATAACCACACTTTTAAAAGAATGTCTACATACTGGGATACTAGAAATAAATTAACTGAACGGGGTTGCTATTAGACTAAAATGACGCTTAAAACGCAAAAATTAAGAAAAAAACCTGAAAATTCAATTTCTTTGTTACACAAAAATGGGACGTGATGGAACTTTTTACCTGCAGATATTTGAATAACTATCTGAATTTGTAACAAAAAAAGTAATTTGGTTGTTGTTAGAAAACCACTGTCGACTAGTGTAATTAAAGCTTATTCCATTTTGCAATTTAAGAAAAAATCAACCTTTTCTAGTTGAAAGGGAGTTTTAATAGTTTTTTGTTTGTTAAACAACTTTCTTAAAAGCTAAAATATTATCACTTTTTCATACTGAGTAGGACTGCATTTATGGCATTCATTCAATTCAGACGTGAATATCTTTCACTTAAATAATGGGTGATTCTCTACAAATGTGAAAAATTAAGAACAAAAATTTTAGAAAGTTTAATTTCTTTCAAAATATCTGATTTCTTGTTAGATGAATATCTCTTAGGCTAAGCGCACACTAGATACTTTTGTCACAGTGACAGAGTAGTAGGGGGAAAATAGCTCAAAAAAGGGCCGAACCCGGAACAAATTCCAACAAAAGGTTTTTCAACGGTTTTGGACTCTACTGGGTGTCCTTATTGACAGAAAAAAAGTCTACCACAATCTGATGACCGGAAGTGTGTTTTTTTTTTAAATTTTTTAAAAAACTTTAAAATCCTCTAAAAATGATAATAAAGGCGAAAAAAAAATTTTTTTTCGACGTTAAATTATGTATTAGATGGTAGTTGACTTATATTCACGAAGTAATTTATAAAAATTTCATTTATAAGGATCTGGCAACAAGAAAAGTGCTTTTTTCAAGATGGCGGCCTAAATTTTCAGTAAGTGACAGTAAACTTGTTTTTATCGAGTAAATTCCATTAATTAAGATGAAAAGTGACGTAAATTAAGTCAATAACTTCATATAATGCTGTAAATTTGATCTATCCTATTAAAATTAGAAAAAAAACTGAGCGGAAATACGCGCGTATCCGCGCCGTTTTTGAGTCCCGATTTCACTGGGTATAGTCACTTTAAAAGTTCATTAAAACTAGGAAAAAATTCCAACAAGCATTTTCTCAACGGTTTTAGACAGTACTAAGTGTATTTATTGCCATTAAAAAAGTCTACCAGAATCTGACAACCGGAAGTGGGTTTTTTTCAAGATGGCCGCCGATAATGAAAAAAAAGAGATATTCGTAAAAAAAGTCCTAATTTAAGTGTTATAAAAAATTTTATGGGTTCTAAAATTAAATGTTAGGTTAAAATTAACTTTTCTTATCACAGAAATGAATATAAATTGGGTTTACAAAATCTAGTAGACAGAACAGGGCTTATTTCCAAGATGGCGGCCTAGGTTTCTTTCGGAATTGCTGGATAATTTTAAAGGTTTATTAAATTAAAGAAAAAATTCCAACAAGCATTTTCTCAACGGTTTTAGACAGTACTAAGTGTATTTATTGTCATTACAAAAGTCTACCCGAATCTGACAACCGGAAGTGGGTTTTTTTCAAGATGGCCGCCTATGATTAAAAAAAGAGATATTCTGTTTCATTTTGGAAATAAGCCCTGTTCTTGTTACTAGATTTTGTAAACGGAATTTATATTCATTACTATGATAAGAAAAGTTAACTATAACCTAATATTTAATTTTAGAACCCATAAAAAAATTTTATACCACTTAAATTAGGGCTTTTTACGAATATCTCTTTTCTTTAAGCATCGGCGGCCATCTTGAAAAAACCCACTTCCGGTTGTCAGATTTGGGTAGACTTTTGTAACGACAATAAATACATTCAGTACTGTCTAAAATCATTGAGAAAATGCTTGTTGGAATTTTTTCTTTAATTTAATGAACCTTTAAACTTATCCAGTATGCGCCGGCAATTCCGAAAGAAACCTAAGGCCGCCATCTTGGAAATAAGCCCTGTTCTGTTTACTAGGTTTTGTAAATGGAATTTATATTCATTACTATGATAAGAAAAGTTAATTATAACATAATAAATAATTTTAGAACCCATAAAAATTTTTATAACGTGAATTAGAACTTTTTTTTACGAATATCTCTTTTTTTAAGCATCGGTGGCCATCTTGAAAAAAACCCACTTCCGGTTGTCAGATTCGGGTAGACTTTTGTAATGACAATAAATACACTTAGTATTGTCTAAAACCGTTGAGAAAATGCTTGTTGGAATTTTTTTCTTTAATTTAATAAACCTTTAAAATTATCCAGTATGCGCTGGAAATTCCGAAAGAAACCTAGGCCGCCATGTTGGAAATAAGCCATGTTCTGTTTACTAGGTTTTGTAAATGGAATTTATATTCATTGCTATGATAAGAAAAGTTAATTATAACCTAATAAATAATTTTAGAACCCATAAAAAATTTTTATAACACGTAAATTAGAACTTTTTTTACGAATATCTCTTTTTTTTAAGCATCGGCGGCCATCTTGAAAAAAAACCCACTTCCGGTTGTCAGATTCGGGTAGACTTTTGTAATGACAATAAATACACTTAGTACTGTCTAAAACCGTTGAGAAAATGCTTGTTGGAATTTTTTCTTTAATTTAATAAACCTTTAAAATTATCCAGCAATTCCGAAAGAAACCTAGGCCGCCATCTTGGAAATAAGCCCTGTTCTGTCTACTAGATTTTGTAAACCCAATTTATATTCATTTCTGTGATAAGAAAAGTTAATTTTAACCTAACATTTAATTTTAGAACCCATAAAATTTTTTATAACACTTAAATTAGGACTTTTTTTACGAATATCTCTTTTTTTTCATTATCGGCGGCCATCTTGAAAAAAACCCACTTCCGGTTGTCAGATTCTGGTAGACTTTTTTAATGGCAATAAATACACTTAGTACTGTCTAAAACCGTTGAGAAAATGCTTGTTGGAATTTTTTCCTAGTTTTAATGAACTTTTAAAGTGACTATACCCAGTGAAATCGGGACTCAAAAACGGCGCGGATACGCGCGTATTTCCGCTCAGTTTTTTTTCTAATTTTAATAGGATAGATCAAATTTACAGCATTATATGAAGTTATTGACTTAATTTACGTCACTTTTCATCTTAATTAATGGAATTTACTCGATAAAAACAAGTTTACTGTCACTTACTGAAAATTTAGGCCGCCATCTTGAAAAAAGCACTTTTCTTGTTGCCAGATCCTTATAAATGAAATTTTTATAAATTACTTCGTGAATATAAGTCAACTACCATCTAATACATAATTTAACGTCGAAAAAAAAATTTTTTTTCGCCTTTATTATCATTTTTAGAGGATTTTAAAGTTTTTTAAAAAATTTAAAAAAAAAACACACTTCCGGTCATCAGATTGTGGTAGACTTTTTTTCTGTCAATAAGGACACCCAGTAGAGTCCAAAACCGTTGAAAAACCTTTTGTTGGAATTTGTTCCGGGTCAAACCGTATTTTCCCCCTACTAAGAGACAAAATTATCACCCTGGCTATTGCAAGAAGCTAGAGAGCGCGCATAGCCGACGAGACTCTTGGTCGATTGTAAAGAATCTCTCCATAGAAATGCATTGCTCTCGAGTGACTAGTTTTATAAGTCGCCGCGACAGAAGTCTCTAGTGCGCGTTTAGTCTTAGTCGACTCTGACCAGAAGGTTTTTGAGAACGAGGAGGTTTAGAAAAGTACCCACAAGGAGTAGTTTGGAGTTATTTCTTGGGAGTTGGTTTATTTCACAGGGTCAAGGTAGGAAGGTTCCCAAAAGTGACCAGTCGGGTTATTTCGACAAACCGACACTACAGAAGGGTTTTTGAGAACAAGTAGGTTTAGAAAAGTACCCACAAGGAGTAGTTTGGGGTTATTTCTTGGGAGTTGGTTTATTTCACAGGGTCAAGGTAGGAAGGTTCCCAAAAGGGACCAGTCGGGTTATTTCGACAAACCGACACTGCAGAAGGGTTTTTGAGAACGAGTAGGTTTAGAAAAGTACCCACAAGGAGTAGTTTGGGGTTATTTCTTGGGAGTTGGTTTATTTCACAGGGTCAAGGTAGGAAGGTTCCCAAAAGTGACCAGTCGGGTTATTTCGACAAACCGACACTGCAGAAGGGTTTTTGAGAACGAGTAGGTTTAGAAAAGTACCCACAAGGAGTAGTTTGGGGTTATTTCTTGGGAGTTGGTTTATTTCACAGGGTCAAGGTAGGAAGGTTCCCAAAAGTGACCAGTCGGGTTATTTCGACAAACCGACACTGCAGAAGGGTTTTCGAGAACGAGTAGGTTTAGAAAAGTACCCACAAGGAGTAGTTTGGGGTTATTTCTTGGGAGTTGGTTTATTTCACAGGGTCAAGGTAGGAAGGTTCCCAAAAGTGACCAGTCGGGTTATTTCGACAAACCGACACTGCAGAAGGGTTTTTGAGAACGAATAGGTTTAGAAAAGTACCCACAAGGAGTAGTTTGGGGTTATTTCTTGGGAGTTGGTTTATTTCACAGGGTCAGGGTAGGAAGGTTCCCAAAAGTGACCAGTCGGGTTATTTCGACAAACCGACACTGCAGAAGGGTTTTTGAGAACGAGTAGGTTTAGAAAAGTACCCACAAGGAGTAGTTTGGGGTTATTTCTTGGGAGTTGGTTTATTTCACAGGGTCAAGGTAGGAAGGTTCCCAAAAGTGACCAGTCGGGTTATTTCGACAAACCGACACTGCAGAAGGGTTTTTGAGAACGAGTAGGTTTAGAAAAGTACCCACAAGGAGTAGTTTGGGGTTATTTCTTGGGAGTTGGTTTATTTCACAGGGTCAAGGTAGGAAGGTTCCCATAAGTGACCAGTCGGGTTATTTCGACAAACCGACACTGCAGAAGGGTTTTTGAGAACGAGGAGGTTTAGAAAAGTACCCACAAGGAGATGATGAAGGAATTCAAGGATTAATGAAATGAACTAATTAAGTTCAATAAATGGAAATGGCCACTAAAATTAACTAAAAGAACTATGTATCAAAAGAAGGGTTAGTCTTAAAAGTTGCTTAAAAAAAGAACTTATTGTAAAAAAACTAGGTCCATAAAGTTTTTGTTTACAGCTTAAACTTCTTTAAAATGTGAATTAAACACCTGATTAGTACTAATCATAACTAAAATTGTCATAAGAGCTCTCTTCCTTTTCACTAGTTTTTGTAAAATTTAAATTTCAGATTCATGTGTAATTATTCTAACCACTGTGATAGAGTTGACTCTCAAATTAACTCATTTAGACAAAAACTAGAGGTAAATTTAGATTTAAATAACTTTACCAATCTAGTAACAGTAGTTTTTTTAGTGTTTCAATTAATTTTGTGTGATACTGTGTTTAAATTACTTTAAAAAACTATGTGTAACGCTATAGGCAATATTTAAGGAAATCCTGAAGTTTTCAAGCCTAAGGATGCACCAATTTTAAGTTAACAATCACAATTAACTGCTTGGAATAAAACAAGCCAAATTTCTCTATAATGTGTGTTCTGATAAAAAAAATCTGCAATAATCATTAAAATTTCAATTCAAATATTCTAGATCTAGACTAGATAATGAAAAATGCATTTACACCAACATTTCATTTTTGACCACTAACGCAAGCCATATTTTCTATTATATGATAAATATGTGTGTATGTGTATAGCATACTAGGTATTTTTCCTTCTCATTTTATAAAGAATTAATTAACAAATAACTTTTCAATAATTATTATGGCACTTTCTGTTACAACTAACTTTAGTACTACTTAAAGCTGTTTAAGTTAACTCGTTCAAGGCGAATAAAAATTTTATTCTTTAAATAAAATGCCTTTTTTATTATATTTAATTTTTTTGTGAAAATTGTATAATACTAGATCTAGAACAATAAATGAACAACATATTAAATACCATGATTGTAAAACTTTACTACCCCAAGTTGGTGGTTTATGAACTTATTTAGGATCATGATGCCCCTGTGACAAAACTATTATATTAATACTATAATAAAAAGATCAATAATCTAAAATTGCTTTAAAAAGCCTCTAAATATTATAATTTTCATATATATTAAGAAAAAATACCACCAACATAAAACTGATGGTGTGGATAACTGCTTTTACAGTTTTAGTTTCTCGCTGTTTTGTTTTTAGCTTTACTCTACATCCAAAATTTAGAATGAAATTAAAAACTACTGAACATTCGTTTAAAAGAAGTAACTTAAAACAACTGAAATTTAAACATTAACAAAACAAAATATGATGTTCAATTTAACACAACCATTCATATCAGCTCCCTTAAAACCATGAGAACGACTGTAATATTTTAAGATGTATTCACAAGTTCATCTTTATTTTCTTACCTTGGACCTCACATTTACTCGAATTTCAAATGGAAATCTCACTCAATATATCACCGACAAGGAAAGACTCATAAAGTTTTATTTTGACCACCTATTAGCAAAAAATAAGCAATAAAATTTTAATTGGATCTAATTTTTGGTTCACTGACAAAATATGGTTTGACTATGAGCAGGTGTTTATTTTGTAAATCTGACTAAAGTAAGACTCTAAAAAAGATTTTTAAAGCTTTTGCGGCGACTGCCTACGTTCTACGTTCGGAGAAGATTTCTTAACAACATAATATGTATCTTGTTAACATATTTTTTCTTAACCTAATTTTAATGTAGTTTAAATAACTAATATATGTAAAAATTGCCCTAATTTTATAAAAAATATTTTTAAAAATAGCAATTTATACTAAAATTTGGCAGAAATTTACAATTATATCAACACCTCTATGGGTAAATTTTTTGAAAATTCTTGAAATCACATGTTGCTTAAATAAATACCTGTGCATTGAACTACCAGCTACGCTAAATTTTGAAAATTAAAGGAGCTATGCTATTTAATGTAAAATGGACATTTTTAAAAAATATTTTTTAAACACAATCACCAAAACCAACTTAAAAAGTATTGATATTTCAAAATTTTTGATAACAACAAGCGGTTTTAGGAAGTCAACAGTTAACAGGAGTGTTTGAATTAAATACAAAAATGTAGTCCTAATGCAAATATTTAAAATGATTTTCTAGTAATGTATTTTGCAACTTTAACATTCATAAAGAAAAATACAAGAGTGTATCGTAAAACACTACTACATTAATGACTCATTTCATATGCTTATGTATTAAAATTTGCTCTAATTTATCTCTTTAAAACTATAATCATCATACATTTAATGCTTTGGATACTTGTTGGTGGAAGTTCTCCAAACTAAAAGGGCATTACTAGACATGTTTCGTTACATTCTTTATGGTAGGGAAAGTGAGTGTAATTCTGAAAATTCACTGTCGACAACACTTTCTAAATGAATAAGGGTACATTAGAAAGGCATTGACAACATTTTATAAATACTACACAAAATTAAATAGCTCCACAGCTAGTGCATGTACTTTAAAATGTTCAGTACTTATGATTATTTTTGGCAATTTTTCAGATTTCTAAGTACTTGTACACAGCTAATCCTAAAGTATCGAATAAGAAAAAATAACATCCACCAATAGTAACTAGTCAAATACTTTTACATATTGTAATTTATTACATTTCTGTTTGGAAAGGTACTTGGCTAAGTGATTTTCAATTTAGAACTTCTGCCTTTTAACCAAATTTTTCAAAAACACTACAATATACACATTAAAATAAAATACAATAATGTGTTCTTTAAAAAACACTATATTTTAACCTGTACATTCTCCACTTATTGACTTTATATTTTATTGTAAAAGGATCAAGCTTTGTAATACTTTTAGCAACTTAAATAGTACTTATACAAAAATTGCAATTAGTCATATTGTATAAATAGCAATTAAAAATTTGTCAATGCTTATATTTTAACACCAAAGTGATTAAATGGTTTCCTTTTGAAGTAAATCAACGATGTTTAAAAAGAAATTTTTAAAAATGCGTAAAGTTTTCAAGAGTTATTAGGAAGAGAAAATTTTTAAAATAGATAAACCTATGGTATTCAACTGAAAAATGATAAAAGAGCAGACAAAATTAATAAGAAACTCTAAAAAACACTTGTTATTAAGCATATAAATTAAATTATAAAGCTTCTGTAGTAATAATCACTTGCGTTTTAGGTAGTTTCATTGTTTTAGTTAAAAACGTAAATAATCCCGAAACTTTCCTATTAAAAACGAAAAGGGTTGCTATATAATGCAAAAGTACCAACGGCAGCCAAAGTACAGCAACCCTGATGAAAGGAGACAAAAAAATACGATTTCGCCAAAGAAGAACCGTTTGGCGATATCATCTTCTAAAAGGAACTTGAGCCGATTGATTTACGGTAAATACAATCCAGCAACCAAACCTTGCTGCAAGTAAAGCAATAAAAAGCTTAACAACATAAAATAAATTAAGATTTAAATAATTACTAACTTTATATCACAGCGGCTCCTATCATCCAAAACCAAAACGAATTTGACGAAAAACATGGAGACGAAACAATGTTTGAAAGTTTCGGATTCAGATTCCACAGAGTTGCCAACGGAAGAATATAAACTTCCTAAAAAACAAAAGACGTTTATTCGACGTGCTTTGGACCAGTTTTGGAAATAGCGAGTTCAGATCCATTCAGCTGTTCCATTTCACGTCAGTAATAGACGTTTATTCGACGTCGAATTAAAGACGAGTTATGGATGATCCAAACATGACGTTGAATAAACGTGCAATAGACGTCATTTATGGACGTGAACGAGTTTCGGAACATCGCTACGAGTTTTCAACGAGAATTTGACGAAATATGGATGAGTGTGCTATGTGGGTTATGGCTTGAAAGTGAGCCCATTTAACATTCAGTGCGAAACTGAAACATTCATCTATTGTTGGTGGAAGGGTCTGAAGAGATGGTGCGCGAAACTGGGCTTGTCATATTTTTTCCGTCATATTGGCTTCTGTCATATTTACCACGTATTCTACTCTATACGAAGATGATAAGAATGAAGTGCTCTCTTTAATTACTTTGGAGGACGTCCATAAATTACAGGGTGTTTTTTTCCAAATTTTTTGACCGCTTGCTCTCTCCCTTTTGGTGAGATTATGGTGGACCCTACTCCCCTTGCCCCCAACCCCTTTAAAAAAATTAGTTTCTTTGATATTAATATTTGTTGTTTGTTTATTTATGTGATACATATTTTAATACATAAGGTATTGAAATAAAAAATCTAGTCTAAACTCGTAGGTAATTAACACGGATTGACTGCTGGCTAATAATTCCCTGTTTTGATTAATCTGCTATTTTTCCTAAACTTGTGTTAAAAATATAATTGAAATGGTGTATATTTTCTGGACCATAAGTTGACATGGGATTTTAATTTACTCCGTGAGAATTGGTGATATTTTGCTAGACCCTCTCGCCTCTCTTTTGACACGTAATTTATGGACGCCCCCTTGGTTATGTCGCTCTCTATGCGGCCAAATTTATAT
This sequence comes from Tetragnatha versicolor, assembly GCA_024610705.1. Taxonomy (NCBI): domain Eukaryota; kingdom Metazoa; phylum Arthropoda; class Arachnida; order Araneae; family Tetragnathidae; genus Tetragnatha; species Tetragnatha versicolor. The sequence continues at coordinate 11,470,756 of JANDEH010000008.1, read as the reverse complement.
AATCCTTTCCCAGACAATTATTTTTACTAAAACCAATTAAAATATTTTAATTTTTTTATGGCTACATTAAAATCTAATCAGAACATTTTCTCAAGATGGTAGATTCTGAATGAAATAAAAGCAGTGTATTTTTTTATTTTATTACTTAATTACTCAAGGTTTTACTTATTCTAAACCCAATTTATTTTAAATTAATGCAAAATATGAATTTATAAGCAAAATATAGACATTAAAACACAGTGTTAAAAAATCCTGCTTTTTCAACGAAATATGTTTGTTTTATCAAAAAACCTATTCCAAATTTAATTCAAGTAAAAAATAACGTTATATATCGTTTCTTTGACCCAAAAAATACCACATATGATGTATTGCATGCTATATTTTTATTTTCAAAAGTATTGATTTCAATGGAGGCCATTTTGGACGCCATCTTGATTTATAAAAAATGCTCAATATTTGCAGAGTGGCATCAATCGGTTCTGAAATCTATACCATCAACTCTACCAGAAACCGTCATAAAATTCCATACACACTCCAATACACACTTTTCGAGTTGGCACCCTGACTATAGGTACCTTAGAAAAAATGTTTGGTCAAATACCTCCCGAACCAACTGTGCCGTTGATATTAAATGAGGTATAAATCCACTTTCAATCTTTGATATGTGTATTTAATGTTTTGCATTCGATTAAATTTTTTTAAATATTCCACTGTTTTTTATTCAAATGTTTTATAGCAAGGTCCGCGGACCTTCGAGAGCTCCAAAAGAGTTTCAAAATAAATAAAACACCAGTTTAAAGAGACAAATTTCAAAAAAATCTGGGGGAGAACCCCCAGCCCCCTTGAAATTTTGACTCTAGATATAATATTTTCTTTGAAAATTCTATGTTTTACAAAAAGCTACTCTCTTTTGGTCGAACCAAACATGTCTCAAAATAAGCTATAACACTACCATTTGAGGCAAATTTAAAAAGAATTTTGGGGGAATTTTTTCAAAATTTTTCCCCAGACCCCTTATTATACTTCAAGTAATTGTAAAATTTTAACATAATGTGAAATATAATTTGAGTAATACTTTAAGGTAATCTAAAACTTAACGTGTAAATGTATTCGTTTGAGAGTACTTTGGGAATAAGACTTTGGATGTTCAAAACCTTGGATGGGGGCGAGGTCTAGCACTTGCGGCGATCGAAAGTTTAAGGACCGAAAGTTAAGTAATGGGCCCCCCCAATATTTAATAAAAGTCGGCGCCTATGCCACCACTAGACCTGTGCCTTCGATTGGGCCCTTGAGTACTTAATAAGTTGGAAACTTCTGTTCTGAACTATCGATCCTCAAAGGCGTTGATTTCCTTTTCCAAGGGTTTAAACATAATTTATTAAAAAAAATGACAAGTGGCACACGTGACACCTGAAAATCATAAACCGGATTATAAATGGCACACTAATCGAAAAAGGTTCGCCATCCCTGGTCTAGGTGTCTACTATCCTCCCTGAAAGTTTGTTGCACCATTTCAGATACACCCTGTATATCATGAAAAAGAAATGCGAAACTTTGTTAAAGTATGGAGATGGTTTTTAACACAGAGTACTAGAACAGAGAGTCCGTCGCCATAGGCGCTAATGGAAATCGAAAAGTTGGATGGGTTGGGTGGCGCTGCGATCGCAACAACGTCACGAGAGGCGGGACGGAAAAGCCTGATTGGTTGAGAAAAACTTTTTCCTTCTCCTTCGAAATAGAAGATTGCGTGACAGCCAATCACAGGTTTGATCTCTCTGTCAATCATTTAGTTGATCGTGGCGCCCTCCAACCCGTCCAGAATTTGAAAATATCGTTTTGGACCCTCTGTTAGGATTTTTCTCTGTGGTTTTTAAGACAATAAATTCTTGCTCCAAAGAAAAAAGTCCAAGTAATGGTCTGGGGGTAGATATGTAAAGGCTGGAAAAAGCCGGGTTTATTCCCGGGTATAAACCCGGTTTTTTGGGATGGGAATTTTGAATATTCCCGTTTCGAGATTTTAGAGTGAAATTTTGGGAATTTTGATTCTTTAGCTTTTTGTAAAAGGTAAGTGATTTCAAGTATTTTTCAAGTGTCATAATACTCTTATATGTATAACTTTAAGGTTAATTTTAATTCTAAGACTTGGATTTCGTTTAAGCTAAAAACAGAGGTAAGCGATATAATATTATAAACCTCCTGAAATAATCTAAATAGTTTATAGAAAGAACTATCAATTACTGGTGTTTGATCATGTTTAAAATTGTCCTAAACTCCTCAAAAGTCCTAGAAAATAAAAACTGATGGTGAAATATCGTTGTGTTTGTTTACGGTCAAAATTCCCAATATTCCCCTAAAATTCCCGGTTTATTCCCAAAAATCCCGGGTTTTTTCCCTCCTTCCAAAAAATATGGGAATTTTACCCATATTTCCTCAGAATATTTGGCGATTTTTAGCTTCAAATAGAAAATTTTTTACTTATGTTATTTACATTTGAAACCTTTTGAATTACACTTAAAGAGAATAAAATGCTGTATACTCTTCAGAATTTTTAAGAGAAAAACAACACATAGGAATTCTATGACGACATATAGGAATTCTATGACGAAGTAACAAAGGAGTTGGATCAAAAACATAGTGTAGAGACATATTTTACATAGATTTTCAAAAGGCATTTGATAAGGTTCCACACGAGGCATTGCTACTCAAATTGGAAAAATTGGGTATCAGGGGCCCTACTACGCACTGCGACGAATCATTTCACCAAAAATAATTCGTCACGACGAATCTGGAGATTCGTCCAATTCAATTCCACCAAAAAATTTAGGACAACCACGCATTGTGCGAAATTATGTGGCGGAATGAAATAGAGGCATTTTGGGTTGGAGGTTAAATGACGCAGTTTTTGTGAAATCTCTTAACCAATCGCAGCGATTTCGGCCTCAACGTGACTGGTTTTCTGTTTCCCGCCGTCTTTCTTGTTTTTAGTTTTGAAAATTAACATTTTTTTAAAAGAGCGCTAAGACTTCGGTTGGCGTCTGAGAGTTATATACAAAGCAAGCAGGATATTGAAATTTTGGAGAGAGGGAATTTGGAGTAATTTCAGAGGTTATCAATGGGTAAAAAAATAACATTTCCGATTCTTGGGGAGGATGTAGATATCGAAATAGTCAGTTTTCTAATAACTACAAAAAATGGACTTCGTCTGCTTTTTCGTGAAGATGCTTAATGAAAATAGCCATTTTGTTCCTTAGACTCTGTAGTTTTCGAATCGCGATGTTGGACATTTCGGGTCTGCTATTGGGGATGGTGAGAGGCGCAGAAGAAGAAAATCAACGGATTTCAATTTTGTGTTATTTGGAGTAAATTATTTGTTCTTTTTATTTTTTTAATTTGCTCAAATGCTCCATAATACAAGAAAAGTGAGGGAGGACTAATAGAACTTAGAGTGAGGAAAGAATCCATTCACTTGGCGAAGGGGTGGAAGAATGGAGTCGAATGTGAAAATTTGATTATTTTCTTTGAGGTTCGTGTTTAAAGTCGTAAATTAACATAATGAAAGGATCCATTCTTTTCCTTATTCTCAGGCGAAAAGGAATTGCGATAGTAGAAATCTGGCAGGGCTCACTAGTCACTAGTGAGAGAGGCAAGAAAAAGGCACGAAAATCAGCAGTTTTATGCACCAACTGCGGATGAATGTTCTGTTTATTGACAGCAAAGATGGGAAAAGTGCAAAAACCCATTTTCGAACGGTTCTTATACTTCAAATAAGGCCGAAAAAGTGTAGAAAAAATAAAGAAAAATTCTTAACTTTTAAGTTGTAACTTATATTTCCTCCTGTAGGAGCACAGGCTAATTTCCCCTTTATACACTTAGCAATACGAAACTCCATGGTAGGTTTCTGGAGCCTGCGATCAGGGAGAGTGAGAGGGGCAGAAAAAATATTCAAGTTTTAATATACTGTTTGTGGAAGCAGAAATTCTAAACTTTCTGCCTTTAGTAGAGTCAAACGGTGGCAAATATAGGAGATCGATACCATATATTAAGTTTTTTTTTATTATAAATTACTTATCTAATTTCAAATTATCACCTTTTACTAATAACATGTTTATAATTTGCAGAATTTAAAATAGATCTCCAAACGTAGTTTTCCAAATGTTCTACCTTAGACAAAAGTCTCGTCTTTCTAAGTTTCTGTGATACGTGAATGTCACAGAACAAAATAAACAATGTTTAAAATATGCTAACTTAATTTAAATGATCAATTTGATAGATATATTTTGTCAAATCATTGAATCAAGTTAGCACATATTTAAACATTATTTATAAATAACCAGTACCTAGAACATAAAATATTATTCAATTAAGAATAAATATTTAAAAAAATCTATAATACAATTCTTTTTTGAAAGGTTGTTTTCTATTACTGTGAGCAATTTCTTATACTCTCTAAGGACAAACACCATTAATAAAACAATTCTATTTTCAAAATGATTTTAAGTTTTTCTACATAAATTAAAAAAGTACCATCAATAAATTATCTTTAACATTAAATATTTTTTCAAAAAGATTAAAAATTCAAAAAAGGAAAAAAATAATTTTTCTTAGGTGAAGAGATTGGAAGAAACACAGGATTACCTAATATTTATTTACACACATTAAATCCAAATAGTAAAACAAAAACAGTTTATTGAACAGATATTTACACAAATTAAGACAAATTTTACAAACAGTATTTCTAGTATCCCAAGAATCAGTAGAAGGGATGTATACAAAAATATAAGACAAATTTTAAAAAAAATAACAACTAAGGTTCCCAGTTACAATATTACAAAATTTGAATAAGAAAAACCAGCCACATTAAGCAAGCTTTAGGGATATCTAGGTTTGATTTACAAAAATGAAACATTTTTCCTTTTAAAAAATTATCATCAATTTTCAATGATTTAGACGTTGAAATTAGATGCCTTGAATTCCTTGATTAATTTTGTCAACATTATAATATTTCACAATAGAATTAAGCATAGAAGAAAATCTTTAAAAATGTTTACACAGATTATTGTTGAATTTATTACCTGACTCAAATACATTTTGCTTTACAACACACAATAGTCAACTAAGGTTAAAAACTCTTATGCGTAAAAATAAATAATTTTTAGTATATATAAAAATTAGTTTTAAAACAGTAATACAAAAAGCACTACAATTTTGACAGTGCAAAGGAATACATTAACCATCCACTAATGGTAATAAAGCCATTGTTGATGGCTTTGAATATGCAACCAACACAGATACAAAAGCTCCTGAAAATTGAAGAATTTATTCAAAAACATTAAGTATTTTATAGAGACTACATGCATTTCGAAACCATACTTAAGAACAGGTTTAGTTAAAATATAGGTATATTTCAATTTAATATTTTCAAATTCATTTATATTTTATTACTTGAGAAAGGTAATTTGAATACTTAAAAACTTCAAAAAAGTTCATCATAGCAGCATCATTTAAAAATTAATCAATAAATTCTAGGAAATACAATAAGGGAAAGGGATACAGACTCGATTTACAAGTCAACAGTAATTACAAGATAGGCATAGTTCTAATTTAATAATTAATATATAACTCAACATTTAATATTTTCACAAATAAAGTTAGTAATAATGAACCATTAAAAGGTAAGAATAACATTGAAACGTACTTGCGAAAGCTCTTTAAAAAATTAATAAAGTTTGTATACTAATAAAAACGCAAGAAATAAATTGAACAAACAGAACACATTTTTAACATTAAATAATATAGTCATATTATTAAAATAGTATTGCAAGACGATATTTTATCAAAAAATAAGCACCCTGTGTATGCATTTTCAATTCTAGATCACTTCCATTCCATTTCAAAGGAATATTTATTTTGTTTACTTTTTTTCATTTGATACTGGGCAAATTTTAATTAATAGCAATATATTTTAATATTTCGCTTTTTCCAGTTTAAGAACAAAGATTCTAAATATTATACCTCCAATTGTTTTTGAAAACAAACATTGATTTTAAAATTATTTAAAAATCAGTTCCCGCTTACAATTTATCCTTTAAACAACAAAAATCTTTATTCTGGAAGCCTCTTATTAGAATTCATCGTAAATGGACGCTAATGTTTATATAATTCAACTATCAACAGTAACTAAAAGAAAAAACATTATTATAAAAAACAACACGAAAAAAGAGACTAAAATTCTGGTAGTTCAAATTAAAGCAAAAATATTTAACGAAAGAGTAATATTCTTAATCAATGAAAGAATCGAACGTCGATCTCAATATTCTGCAACAGAAGCATTTTTATATTAAAACAACATGGATTTTAGCAAATTAATAAAACAATGTTAAATATGCGACTGACTTGAAAAGGATGCATTATCTTCTTTCCAAAACTTATTATCATTAAATATCGATAATGATCCTACATAATATAATTTAAAGACTAGTATTTCCTTTACTAATATCAATAAAATCAAGTTTTATCAGGATTTATTATTCTTATAAGAAGTTGCATTCGTATATTTGTTGATGTTTACAAAAGCATGATGTAATCGATATAGGACATTAAATATATACAATGATACTACATAATATAATTTTAAAACTATTTTCTTTACTAATATCAATAAAATTAAGTTTCATCAAAGTAAAAGAACGAGACTTACCTTTGTTTCTATGGATTCTTGTTCTCTCTTGGAATGCAGCAAGGGCCAAATGTTGTGATAAAATTAAAATGGCGGAATTGATTTCACCGCCGAATTAGGTGGTGAAATTATTTCTCCCAAAAAAGTAAAAAAAGACGAATCATTCGTCGCGACGAATGAAAAGTCGAAGTGCGTGGTAGCGTTTTTAAAGATTCCGCCAAAATGATCACGTGACCAGCTTCATTCGTCGCGACGAATGATTCGTCGAAGTGCGTAGTAGGGCCCCAGAGGTAAAACACTACTGTGGATTAGGAATTGGTTGATAGGTATAGGAAACAGAGAGTGCAAGTCAAGGTAATTATTCTCAGTGGGCAGAGGTCATGAGTGGGGTGCCACAGTATCAGTATTGGGACCAATTCTCTTTATAATTTTCATTAATGATATTAGTCAGGACATTAGGAACAAAATCAGCATCTTTGCTGATGACTTAAAAATTTGGGGGAGGGTAGATACTCAGGAGCAGATACAAAATTTACAAAGAGATCTAGATATGATATCACAATGGGCTGAAAAATGGGGTATGTCCTTTAACATAAGTAAATGTCAGGTACTTCATATGGGTCGGGGGAATGGTAGGGCAGAATTTTATCTGCAAGCGAACAAAGTTTAAGAAGATAATATGATCAAGGATTTAGGGGTGATATTAAATGAAGACTTTAAATGGGTTCATCAGTGTTCATCTGCTAGTAAAAAGGCTAATAGGATATTGGGATACATTAAAAAAACTGTTTCTTCAAGGTCCGAGGATATTATTTTGCCACCATGCCACCATACAGAGGCTTGATGAGACCTCATCTAGAGTATGCTCTGTTCAGTTTTGGTCTCCAAACTTAAAAAAAGTTATTGATTCAATTGAAAGGGTTCAGCATAGGGCAGGGATGGCGAACCTTTTTCGATCAGTGTGCCATTTATATTACGGATTATGATTTTCAGGTGTCAAGGGTGCCACTTGTTATTTTTTAATAAATTATTTTTAAACCCTTGGAAAATGAAATCCTCCTTTGAAGGTCGATAGTTTAGAACAGGAGTTTATAACTTAAAGTGCTCAAGTAGTGAGTGGTGGGCCGTAAAGTATGTGGTGTATACAGGGTGGTCCTTAATTCATGGTACAAACTTCTAGGGGTGTTAGAGTACACCTAGACGTACAAGAATTGGTATAGGAAGGGGGGTCGCAGTTACACCGTTAAAGAGCTAGGACCTAATGTAGTGCGAGAGCGTTACAAAAGGACGTTTTGCCAAGACCCGTTTAACGAAAAAAAAAAACATAATGAAATGAAAAAATGTATTGCATGAGGTACAGCAGTATCCGTACTACTTACATCATAAATTTGATAGAAATTGAACCACTTTCTAAACCGCGGAGTTAGTTTCAAAAGTGCAATATTAATCTTTTAGTCAAAGAATCACATTCCTTAATGGTATTTAGAAAGATGATGATCGGGGAAAGAATTTTCAATGATCGTAACATGGATCATTGAAACTGTTTGATCATTGAAAATTCCTTCCCCGATCATCATTTTTCTAAATACCATTAATGGAACTCCATTGTTTGACTGTCTATGACCACGTTTTAAAACTCACCCCACGGTTTAGAAAGTGGTCCAATTTCTATCAAATTTATGATGTAAGTAATACGGATACTGCTGTACCTCATGCAATAAATTTTTTCATTTCATTATGTTTTTTTCGTTAAACGGGCCTTGGCAAAACGTCCTTTTGTAACGCTCTCGCACTACATTAGGACCTAGCTCTTTAATGGTGTAACTGCGACCCCCTTCCTATACCAATTCTTGTTCGTCTAGGTGTACTCTAACACCCCTAGAAGTTTGTACCATGAATTAAGGACCACCCTGTATAGAAATTTATTTCGGGAGGGGCCAAAAATTATTCCTCAGTCCCTCCCATGCATCTTTAATAGGTTTAATGCAGATTTTGATACATTTTTGGTAGAATTTGCATTTTCTATAGAATTTAATCTAAGAAAAAATGTTAATAATGAAGTTCCAAGTAAAGGGGGCCTGGGGGACCTCCCCAGATAATTTTTGGAAATTTGACCCTAAAAACAGGGTTTTGAACAAGTTTTTTGAGCATCCAAGTCTGAATTTCGAACATTTTTAGGTAGGATTTTGATTTTCATCAGTATTATAAAAAAGTTTAAAGTAGAAAAGGGGGGTTTGGGGGCACTACCCCAAAAAATATTTCAAAATTTTACCCGAAGAAACTGGGTTTTAACTTGTTTTGGTATACTTTGTCCGAATTTCGGAGGGGGGCAGGGCCCCTTCGCCCCCCCCTTATATGCCCCCTTTTACGTAAAGTAATCAGGCTCCTTTTGCATCCATGATTTTGTTTTCTAACGGCTTAATGTCAGTTTCCTTACTTAATTATTATAAGGGCGGTTGGGATTTGCTTACCTTGCTGACAAAAGGGGAGGAGGGAGTCCAAAATGACCAAGAAAATGTTGTTGCGTAATATTTGAACGGCCCAACGGCACCTAAGAGGCGAGTGGGGGGTTCGGGGGTCCTCCCCCAAAACTGTTTTGAATTTCAGCTAGCTAAAAAGTGTTCTGAATCTGGTTTAGTACTAAAGTTTTTTGTGTCATTTTTAGTGAATGTCGCGTGCCACCGAAATACCGGTCGCGTGCCACCCAGTGGCAAGCGTGCCATAGGTTCGCCATCCCTGGCATAGGGCTACTAAAATGGTCAAGGGTATATCCAGTTTAAGTTATGAGGGACGATTAAAGAAGCTAAATATGTTCACTCTAGAGAAAGGAAGGATTAGAGGGGATTTGATTCAACTTTTTAAAATGGTAAAGCAAGGGGACACAGAGGGACTAGATTTCAATACGGGTAATAGAACAAGGGGTCACAATTTCAAATTGAATAAAGGAAAATTTAAGACGGATTGTAGGAAGCATTATTTTTTAATAGGGTAGTGGATAGATGGAATGTGTTGCCTGAAACAATTGTAAATTCAAGTGGGGTAAACGAGTTCAAGAGGAAAATTGACAGATAATGGGATTCCGGTAGTTTGGGTTAAAAGGACTGGACCAACCTTGTTGGGCTTACGCCTGTAGTTGGTCGACTTAATTTGTATTTGTATTTGAATACAAGGTGTCCCATAAATTAAGGGTCACACTTTTAGGGTGATAGTAGACAACTAGAAGAGTGAGAATCACATAGGATGTAGGCAGTTTCGGATCCAGGATTTGGTTTTGTGGGGGACTAAGAATTTTCATTCAAGAATTTTTTCGAAAAACTTCAATTTTATCTAGTGTGAACTTAAGTCCCCTGGGGGGGCTATAGCCACCCCATAGATCCACCACTGGATGTAGGAATCCAGACCAAATCCCAGGGAGTTAAAAATGGAGCGACACCCCCAAAAAATTATTGAAAAATTCTATTTGCAGCTAAGAATTCCTATAGGTAAAAATTTAATTAAGGTCTCAAATTTTGTGGTTTAATTTGATCTTTAAAATTATCTTAAAATTGTTCACTTTAAAAATTCTTACGAAAAAAGTTAAAAACCACAAAAAATGTAAAAACTCTGCCAAAACTTTATTTTGTATTTCCACGGCTAAACTTGATCGCGACCGTAGGTTATACGGCTTATCCACTATCCAAAAGATCAAAAGAGCCGACGCACGGCCGACGGCGCCGGAAGTTTCCAGTTTTTACCGCTTGAGGGGGTACCGCGCGTAGTGGCTCGTTAGGGTTGGTTGGTTGGTTTGCTTCGGCTCTTCAAAATACGCAGTACACAGAAAAATCCTAACACAGGTTCCAAAACGATATTTTCAAATTCTGGAAGGATTGGAGGGCGTATTATTTTTTTTTATAATATATAATTATATTTATATATATTTTTTGTCGTATAATTTTTGTTTTTACGTTCTAAGAACACTTTTAGTCATTTACCTAAGTCATAAAAATACAAATTTATGATTTTTCATGATTGTGATTCATTATCGTAATCATGAAATTTATGATTTTTTTATTCTTCACCATACTACCAACCCTGTGAACTAGCCACGACCCCACAGACGAGCAGGTCACATTGAACCAGGTTCACGATCCATGGAAAAATAATCAACCCGGTTGATGACCAAGTTGCTTGTCTGTGGCTCCTTTTAAGCATATCTTTGACTCGTATGAAATCAACCAACCAATAATTATTTTCCAGTGGAATGCCATGAATGACAGATAGATGGCGCTAACATCGTAGATCCCAGTTTCTTGAACCTACCTTTTCGCGTAATTGCGCAAGCCGTATATAAACACAGTTAATCCAGTCTAGCCGTGGTATTTCGAAATCCTTTCTTTTGATTTGATAATCTGAAAGATCATGAAAACTCCTAAGTCCAAACTTTCACGTAAATACAATCAATATTAAACGCTTGAGAGCCTCAGTTAAAGTTCGTTTTTTTGCGTGCGCAAACAGTTTTCTATAGCAGTTTCCTGAACAGCTGTTTTTGCACACAAAAAACAAACTCTAACTGGATCTCAAGCGTTTAGTATTGTATTATTAGTCTATTGAACTTACTTTAGATCGCTCTTTTCATTGGTATATCCTCAATTACCAATAAAAGACTTGGGCAACACCAAGATTCATCCAACCCTGGATACTTTGAATTTACCCCATTTTACATGCAGAAGAACCTGGATAAACCCCTAGATGGGTTATTGCATAAATACTATTAAGCCCTATTGAAGAAAAAACTTGAAACTAAATACAAGTTAAACTTTTTATTACAAGAATGTAAAATTAGAATGATATGAATTGAATACATTTAAAGCAGATTTTGGAGGTTTAAATCCAAATATGTCAATGCTTAATTTAAAAAGGAAATGCATAAAACCTTAGTAGATAATTACTTAATGAAATGAAATTCTGTGTGATTAAGTTATTTAACCACCAAATCCATACAAAGTACGACCCTGGCGTTTCAAGGCATACACAACATCCATAGCGGTGACTGTTTTCCTTTTTGCATGCTCGGTATAAGTGACGGCATCACGAATGACATTTTCAAGGAAGACCTTCAGTACTCCACGGGTTTCTTCATAAATCAAACCAGAAATACGTTTTACACCGCCGCGACGAGCTAAACGACGGATTGCTGGCTTGGTAATACCTTGAATGTTGTCGCGAAGGACTTTACGATGACGCTTGGCTCCTCCTTTCCCCAACCCTTTGCCTCCTTTTCCACGACCGGACATTGTAAAAGGAAGATGGGTAACAAACGCAAGTTGACCAGGGCACAAAACGACACCAAGAGATACGAGGTGCACAATAAATTGAAATTGATCTGATATCTGATTGCTTGTTTACCAAAACAGTGTAGGTGCAGTCTAATTTTACTAACTGCTACTTTCATCAATCCACCTAGCGGCACCCATAATGGTACAGAGCGGCTTAGGTAGTATTAGAAAAAAGTTAATATTCCTATAATTAATCATTTGATTTTAATTTAGATTTTTTTTCATTTCATTTGAAATTTTTCCTTTCTTAAAACTGAAGAAATAGAATGTTTTGGATCGCTGTGAGCTTGGATATGTTTGGAGCTTAGATATTATATTGGGATATTGGCATCATTAAAACGCATGTAAATTGCAAGAATTGTAAACAAATAACTCGCCGGCCTGACGAAACTCGGAAACTCCATGAATTAGGATTCGGAAATTTTTAAAAATCTTAAAGTGATCTTAGTTATTTACTTTTTGCATAGTTGCTTATTTTTTTATAAGAAGCACTGAAAATTGCAAACTAAAGGGATAAAGTAATTTGTGTTTCTTGTCTAAAAATATCTCTAAAGTCCTATAGAATCGCCATATATTTCCACAGCATCATGATTAAGAGTTGTCAGCATAGAAAACTGATAGAACTACAGTCGAATCCGCTTAATGTGATCGCATTTGTCCGATATTAAACTGATAACATTATCCGATTGATAACAATAAGCGACTTCCTATCAAAAAGTAGAAAATAGTGTATCTAGATTATTTGCTTTAATATTAAAGTTATGTAACCGTAATTAATGTTTTCAAAATAATTTTACACTATATATGTACTTGGCAACTTAAAATTTTTAGGGTAAAATATAAGAGTAATTAATAAAAATAAAACAATCGCTTTGTATTTTCAATTTATGTTAACACTACACCTATGCGATTCCGCTCATAAATTTGTTTTCTTTCGACGAGATATCATCGGTATTTTTCAAAATTTTACCTAGAAAAGACTCAGAAACATAAATAACCACTGAAATTCATCTGAATTCCACTAAACAATAAAAAATAAAAAAATCTCTTATCAGAAACATCTGAAAGGCACCGATGGTGATATCCAATGACAAGCATGGATTCGCTCCCCCCCCCTTTAACCATTTTCTTTCAATGTATGAGGTCGGAGAACATCCAATGTTTTATTTTTCTTACATTCAAAGAAAAGAAACATAACAGTGCAACTGTGAACATACACTGAGTTTCAGAAGAAAAAAGATAAACCTTCAAAACTAAACTCGAAAGCATGTGTTTTTTAGGGGATATGGACAAATTTCGATAACATTAAGCAGCCTGTTGATCCATAGTTGATCACAATAAACGATGCATTTTACATTAAATTAGATGGAATTATCGGGACCTGTTGATTTCGATAACATTATCCGATTGATAACATTAACCGTGATCACATTAAGCGGACTCGACTGTATTAGATCTCTAATAATAATCTACTAAATCTTATAATTATTTTACTATCTAATAATATTACTAATTGGATCTCTATGGTTGTCAGGCAAGGCTTTTAGCCTTCTTAAAATGTTTTAATTTATCTTGTTTGGCGCATAATGTCCTGAAGTAGATCATGCGCCATAAAACATCAAACAACCAACCTATGATTGTCAGTCTTCATATGAGTTGTGGGTAAACATTACGGTGCTGTACCAATCTTGTTAACGTTTTTCTAAAAAAAAAAGCAAACAATTATTTTTAGAAATTCTATATGCATATCCCCTTATTTTGTGCCCAGAGGTAGTATTAGTAAAAGGTGTAAAAAACATTTTAAGCATAAATATTAACCCCTTCTCTGTCGCTGTCACATGTCAAACGTTCAACGCAAAGTAGCCCATTTCGGTAATGGTCGTATGTCATGCGACGTGCATATAATTCGTCATGCTGTGGGTTATTTTGTTGTTGTAGTTGTCCCGATGCCCTTTCCCACCTTCTTCCCCATTCAGTAATGAATGCGAAGAATTCAAGGGGCGTTCCAGACTGGTCTAGAGTTTTAAAGGCCATAAAACCGTCACGGACCTGGACCTTCCATAGAAAGTTCCCACTGTTGTTTCTTCTTCTGCTAACCCCCTGAAACTCAATAGCCCCCCTTGGAGTTCCTGGAAATTTTGTAGACAGATGTTCTGGACCCCTATCAATGGTCTGAGTAAAGATCAACGAAGCGTAAAGTTCGAGGGTGATTTTCTAATGCAGGTGCATTGCAGGAAAAACATGAGAAAAGAAAGCGGTACATAAATTATATTTAAATCTTTTTAAGGACAGATAATTATCTCAAACACTTCAGAGAGTCAAGAATATTGTTTAATATAAATTCACATAACATTTTAATAACAAAAAAACTAAAAAATGCAATGGTTAAGAAGGTGTATTGTGGGAAAAACTGCAAAACTGCGGGCAAGAAGGGCCTGGGGTTAAAAATTTTTGCTGTCAAAATACAACATATTTTAATTTTAGACAATAAAAAAATGAAAATTTTGTGTCAGAAATTGAAAAATAAAACGTCGAAGAAGGGGTTAATATTAACAAACTAATCAAAGGCATCCAAGAATTTCATTTTTTTTCATGCGTTGCACTAATTTATACAAAAAAAAGTGTCAAATAAATAAAAATAAAAACAGGGCTCCCAGCAAGTCTCTTTTTTCCTTAAAAGTCTCTTTTCATCTCAGGTCTCTAAAAGTCTCTTTTTCACTGTCAAGGTCTCTTTTTCAGCTATTTCTAGATTTCACTTTTGAAAAATTCCAAAAAAAAATCAGAAATTCTCAGTTTTTATCTAAAACAAATGTCTGGAAAAATCTTTTATCTCTGCTAGAGGCGAAAAACCGCAAAACCTGGCATAGAAAACCGGTTTTCAACTGCGTAGCAACGGAATACAGATGTTTTTGATTTCAAAACTTTGGTAGAAATTCATTATGTTTTTTCTGTTAGTGTAATGAAAAAAAATGAAATGATCTTAAAGTCCAGTCTCTTGCAATTTTTGAAGAGTGCCACCCATGTTTTAATGTAAAATTATATAAAAGATTGTATTTTTGAAAACCTCACATAAAATATTTCTTTGTATATGAAATGCTGCTGGCAAATATTAAGATCGATAACTCCAGTTTTCCATATGATACTTTAAAAGTTTTATCCTAATTACTAAACTAATAATTATATCGAATATGTGTTTATCAAATTAACTAACTATAATGAAATGTAGTTAAAGTATGTTGAAAATTAACATCAACAAGAACATATTAGTAATAAAGAAAAGACTGATTAAGAGCTACCATCTTGAATTTTTTTCAATACATTTGCTGGATAACATGCACATGGTTTGTAAGTCTCTTTAAATTCCCGAGAAAATACTGAAAATCTCAAACTTTTTTCTAAGGTCCCTTAAAACTCCTAAAATCTATCACTCTTAAAAAATATTCAAGATTAAAGATGTATTGAAATTGTGTGGGGGTTATTTTTTAATTAAAAAAAGTCCTGTTAAATGTGAAATTTTAATCCCTTGCAATTCTTTATTCTTTTCTAAATTATCTGAACTTTTTTCCTATTTCGACAGAATTAAGTGAGTTGTTATTCGTCACCTCCTGTTTTTTTTTAATTTACTATTTTAGAGTATGAACCCTGTATGCATGTTTTATTGATCAATTTCTATCAATAAGGTAATATTTTAATTGAGCTACACGTTCATGGGCGGATCAATCACTAATTTATTTTATTTGTATTTATTTTATTTATTTATTTTATTTGTAAATGATCTTTCTGATATTTTTGGGTCTTGTTTATTATTTGCTGATGATCTAAAAATTTACCGTTGTATTTCTACTGAACAAGATTGTGAAATTTTACAGATTGAACTTGAAAATTTGTATGAATGGTGTGCCAAAAATAGGCTTTATCTAAATATTGACAAGTGCTTTGTTGTTTCCTTCACTAGAAAACTAAATCCTGTCATTAGAAATTATAGTATTGATAATAAGCCTCTCATTCGGAAAAATAGCATCAAAGATCTGGGTGTTATTTATGATTGTGATTTCAGTTTTAATACACATATCCTTCAAATATCCAAAAACGCTCACAAAAAATTAGGTTTGCTCAAAAGAACTACAATGCAATTTTGTAATGTGTCTGTACTTATTTGTCTATTTAATACTTTAATTCGTTCTATGCTTGAATACAACTGTGTCATTTGGAATCCTTCTACGAATAATCTGAAGTATGCTATTGAAAAAATTCAAAACAAATTTCTACGCTATATTCATTACAAATCTAATAATATTGAATATCCATCTAATGCTTTGGCCAGGCTGAATTTTAATTTGTGCTCTTTAGAATGCAATAGAACAATATCCATATTTAAATTTTTTAATAACAAAATTGATTGTCCTGTTTTACTTCAGGAATTTAATTTTCATGTCCCCATATACAACTCACGTACTAAATTTGTATTTAAAGTTCCTCTATTTACGAAAAATTACTTAAAATATCAACCCATGGTAGAATTCATAAATTTTTTAAATACTTTACCAGAATGTGATTTATTTTTTCATAAATTCTCTTTTTTTAAATCCATTATTATTTCTAAATATCCTTAGTTCTATTTAATGTTTGTCTTTTTATGTTGTATGTATTGTTGTAGGTATTGTATATATTGTCCTTTATACTGTATTATATTGTCCTTTGTACTGTCATTTAATTGGATATTTTCTGTTTGACAGTTAAATAAATAAATAAATAAAACGAAACACTGGAAAAATGCATTACGTTTAATTTTGACCTAAAATTTGGTCTCTTTTTTTAAGATTTTAGGTCTCTTTTTTCCCTAAAGACAACCAATAGACTGCTGGGAGCCCTGTAAAAATTTATTATTGTACTATATCCCAACTGTTGTGGATAATACACACAAACCAAAATGTATTTTGCAATCTAGTACTACCACTACCTACTACCTACGTTACTTGACGATCTTGCTATTCTGTTGTTCATTTTTCAATGTCTTTATAATGAGTTTTTTCATTAATTTATTGATGCAAACTTTTTAGGAAGTTTTAATTCATCATGACTATTGCTATTGGATTTGAAGGAAGTGCCAATAAACTTGGTGTTGGGATTGTGAAAGATGGTGAAGTTCTCTCTAATTGCAGAGCTACGTACATCACGCCCCCTGGAGAAGGTATAAGTTATGGAAATGTTCTATGACATGAATAATTCAGTAGGGGAGAACGGGGATGAATGGGACAAATTTCACATTTTTGCTAAAATTGAAAAAAATAAAAAAATTTCAATCCTGTAACAAGTTTAAAACCAATAATTGAACTCTTGGTTACATTATAAATGTGTGTATTCAATCAATTACCCATTATTTAAACTCCAAGAAAAGTTTTTATGAGCGCATGTATTTTGTCCCATTCATCCCCGTGGTGGGGATGGATGGGACACCGAGTGGGGATGAATGGGACAGTTAAAAAAAGTTTAAAAATTTATAAAATAACAAAGTTATTTTAAATATTGCACTACGTTTAGCTTTTTAAAGGAACAACACACTTCTATTTTCCAAAGAAAAAAATTAAAAAAGTATTTAAAGGGCAAAAAACAGCCTACATTTATTCAACTTTATGATGAGTAAAATTAACACATAAACTGAAGCAAATGCTTTTGTTCTTTCAGCTCAGTGGTTGAAGCTGGTGTTATTTCTATTAATGCTACTCGCTTTTTATGGGTTTGTACTTTTAGGAGTGCAAATAGATAATTTTTGATGCCTGGACCTAACCCCCAAAGCCATTCCTCTCCTGTAGTAACATTCTCCCTGCCATTTTGAAGGAAATTTTCATAAAAATAGAGCATAAAAACCTAACTTGTTTGAATAATTGTTTAACCATAGCATATTTAAGATGACAGTTGCAACTATTTGCTAATTAGGACTTGGAATATTTACACATGAATTTGGAACATAAAACACAAGTTTAAACATAAATTTTTGCACACTATTTTAGTAAACTTTATCAGAAATTACTTAAATGAGTTGAATATAGCAAGCTATTGATGGAAAGTTTTAGAAACGGGAAATGAAGTGATGATGGAACTGTCCCATTCATCCCCGCAACTCTTGTCCCATTCATCCCCGTACCCACTTATTTTTGAAAAACTAAAATTAGACTACGAAAAAATCCATGGATTTTCTTCATTTAAATTGGAAACTATACTAAAATAAGTACTCTTTCAAAACACAGTAAAATTTAAAGCTTTAGTTAAATTAGGGAGCTACCGCCCCCTGCTCGCTATCGCTCGCCAACCCCTGTTAACTGCTGACGCAGACACGTTTGAACCGCTTCGCAATTCCTCACAAAACCCTGCTCACTGCACTTACTCACTTTATAAAACATTCTTAAAACAGGGTTAGTACTTCTCCGGGGTATTCTTTGGAAAATGGTGGATATACATTCAGTAGCGGAAATTTAACAGTTCCTTTATGGTAACATTAATTGGCGGGTCGCCTTATAATTCCAAGAAAATTAACAACAGAGAAATGTAACATTCCTTTACCATTTCCCCAAGGTAATGTTTTTTTCACAGATCCATTAAGAAGCACTGAAACATCTCAGGAATAAATTTAACGTTCTTATAATTTGTAACTATTTTCATCGATTGGCTGTGAAAAATGTAGTATTTACCGTAAACATCACGAAAATTTAGAATTTTATCTTCATGAGAACAAACAAACGTCGAAGTTGTGTCAGTTTCATAGCAATGACACGAATGTTTAGACTTCAAACATTTTCGATTTTTATCTTAATTTCTAAAACAGTCCCCCGTGTTATCTAGTTGTTTGCGTTTTGGCATTATGAAATAAGGTGTCACATTTTACTACCTTAAAAAACATACTTGCAAAAGAATATAAAAATAATAATAATTGTAAAAAATAAATGCAAAAGTTCAAAATTTCTGAAAGCGAGTTCATATTTTGTCGTAAATATGGTAATGATTAGGTTGCCACAACGACAAGGATAAATGTAAAAATATTAATTTGTTATTTAAAAAATAAAAGATAAATTATTTATACATAAGTTTTAAATATAATTAAAACCGTTTAAACAACAGAAATATAAATATTGTTAAAAATAACCCAAAATATATTATTTAAATTCGTGTTATAAATAGAAAGATGATTATTTAATTTATTTGAATTTTAAAAACCAGTGAAATATGTTTTCAATTTTTTTTGAAATTCATAGTTTCTTGCTTTATAACTGCAACCTTATCCGTAATCTAAAAAAATGGAAATATTTTAAAATTGAGATTTTTTTTAGAAATTCTAAAGGCACTTTGCACATCCTCAAAAGAATCCGGACAGTTTGATACCAAATATGTGTTATACGGATCAGTAATTAAAAAGCCTTTCCCTGGAAACCGTTCACCAAAAACTTTTTTTTAGAATAGAGAGATAATTATAGAAGTAAAACGATAAAAGTTACTTTTGGTATGGGAAAACACATTTAGTGTCCTATTTATACAAAAATGGAAGCTGATGTCAATGAACACAATTTTTTGAATAGGCTAGGTACTACTATCTTATGGCTGAAATAACAAAAATTTAAAGTGAAGTTAAGGTATAAAAAATTGAGCTGTCCTGTTCATCCCCTGTCCCATTCATCCCCGTTCTCCCCTACTTTTCCATTATACCGCCGCAAATCTCGCCAGGCAGACTTTTTGGAGACAACAGTCACCGGAAGAAATCGCACGAAGCAACTTCCGTTGGCGTTTAATAATTATTGGCAACTTTATTGCCTGCACCTTGGCATTTGGTGGTTTGGGAGCGGATTGTTGCCCCTCATCTTTGAATAGTGTTGGTTTAATGACCTTTATCGACCCTCTGAATCAGGGAGGGGATCTTTGGCTAAGACTGTATAATGAGTGCTAGTTGGGGATCCCACCTGTTCTATTTTATCTTTACCTCACAAGGGTATTACCATTTAAAGTTCTTGGTTTTAATTTTTAAATGACCTTTACCGGCGGTAGAGCAATGGGCAATATTGCCTAAGCTCTTTTCCCCTCTACTCCGAAGAAGAGGGAGACGCCACCCCCAAGTTACAGTTTTTGCCTGCGCCGGTATAATGGAAAAGTACCAAATAATTCTTATTAATTGAACTAGAGCAGGGGTCCCCAATCTTTTTGTAGCTAAGAGCACATACCAGAATATTGGTTAAATAGTGGGCACCATTTATTTTTTCATGATGAATTTATAGTTGGTGGACATAGTTAATAATACACACTACAAATAATGCAAAAATAATTTAATTTTTAAAATTAATTTACATATGAATATAATTAGTTGTGGATAATTAGGAAATTTGTGTGGTGAAGACTTGGCGCGAGTGGAAAATAGGCCTGGTTTGTTTGGTTGTGTTTTTTGTTCGTGTATTATTCATATTGAAAATGCAAAAAGATTGATAACACTACGAAGGCTTCTACGGCCGGAGTTATACATGAAAATGGAGTCTTCGGGGCTTATAGGCCGTAGTCTAGATAGTATAGGAAATCCAAACGTTTCGACCCCTTCTACGGGGGTCATCATCAGTGGATAAAAGTTAAGTTCAACCACTCAAAGTTAAAAGTTTAACTTTTATCCACTGATGATGACCCCTGTAGAAGGGGTCGAAACATTTGGATTTCCTATATCTAGACTACGGCCTATAAGCCCAGAAGACTCCATTTTCATGCAAAAACATTACATCCCATTTTATGGGATAATGGAAAACTGAAATGGTGCCATGGTACCCGCCAGCATAGGGTTGGGGACCCCCAGGCCCGGACTGGCTAGCAGTGGGCCCCGGCAGGCAAACTTCATGCTGGGCCCCTTTTTTTTCTTAGCATTCCTTCTTAAATACTTTTTACCTTATAAATCTTAAGGTACAATTTGCATTTTGATGTACTTAAAATATGGAGCAAATTGTGAATGATAGAGTTGCAAGTGAAAATTGGGGATGTGGGAGTCCTCCCCACAGAAAAGTTTCAGAAATTTGACCCTAAAAACAGAGATTTAACTTTAATACAACTAGAATTTTAAACTTGTTTTCAGAGTTCTGTCTTATTTTTGTGTATTTTAGATCATATTTTGGGGGATAACACCCTTACAAGGATGAATACCACGGTGTATTTATTACCAATTAAAGAAAATACTTGGAAATTTTTTCTTTTTTAAAATAAAACTGAGGTTAAATGAAGGTAATACGTAAAAAAAAGAATCAAGGATTTGGTTTTTGGGGGAAGTTTAGGAAGTTTTCAAAACAAACTGAATCTCCTCAATGAACATAATGTTAAAATGGTTGTGAATAATTGTCTGCAAACCACTTAATATGGGGGTTTGGGGGTCCTCCCCCTGAAATTTTTTGAAAATGTAGGTCTGAAAAGCAGGTTTTTTACTTGTTTTTGGTACACCTAACCCGAATTTCAAACATACATTTCCAAGAATTTAATAGATTTTTTTGGTTGGAATTTTTTTTCACTTTGACGAACTTATTACAAAAAGTTGTAAATATTACACTCTCAAATACCGAAGTCCAAGTTACAAATCTATGCCCCCCCCCAGAAAATTTCTGGAAACTGGACCCTAAACACCAGAAGCGGGGTTTAATGTGAAACAAAATTCTACATTTCTCACGGGGCCCCCTTGGACCGCCGGGCCCTATTGCTTCTGCCCCCTCTCGGCGGCCCTCCCACCTTTTATATTTCTGGAATTTGATTAATTTTTGAAATATCCAAGTTTTTATTAGGGCCCCCTTTTTCATATGGCCCCCGTCTGGGTGGCGATCGCCATCCGGCCACCCGGGCCAGTCCGGTCCTGGGGACCCCTAGGCTAGAGTAATACTCCAACTTACATGAGTTCAAAGCTATGTGGTTTTGAAGAATTTCAATTTTTTTTCCAAATTGTCTTAAAAAATTGCACCACTTTTTACACCTATCTGCTCAAATATTATTCTGAATGAATTTGACTTATACTGTATCTGTAATAACCTGGTCTTACCTATCATGTAAGTCTGGGGTATAATTGTATATAACAGTTCTGGAATCATGGATGGGAAAAATTATTGATAGAAATTTTTCATGAATGAAAAACTTAAAAAAATGGTGATTTAATAATTGAATTATA
Organism: Tetragnatha versicolor; assembly: GCA_024610705.1. Taxonomy (NCBI): domain Eukaryota; kingdom Metazoa; phylum Arthropoda; class Arachnida; order Araneae; family Tetragnathidae; genus Tetragnatha; species Tetragnatha versicolor. The sequence goes on along the minus strand of JANDEH010000008.1, from coordinate 11,448,600 downwards.
GAATTAAATGATGATTTGAAAGTCAGTTATGATGAAATTTTAAAATCATCATAACTTACTATGTTATTATTAAATTCTAAAAATGAGTTAAAACCCTACTTTTACAAGTCAAACTTCAAAAAAAATTTCTTGAGGGGACCCTATACCCCCCAGCAATACCACCCGGGGATCTTGCGTGATACATTTTAGAAAATCCCCCAAAAAATTTTTCAAAATGTAAAGGTGTAAGGCCTTGAAAAATGCCCCCGTGCCTGGTTTTCAGTATTGAGTACCTAAATTAAATACTGTTGCACGTAATCTGAACCTTCCCTTTTATTGAAATTTATTGTTTTAGGTTTTCTTCCTCGTGATACTGCTCTTCACCATCAATCTCACATTATAAGACTGCTAAAGGAAGCATTAGATGATGCCAAACTTCAGCCATCAGAAATTGATGTAGTTTGTTACACAAAAGGTAATTTCAACATTGCTTTTGTTGTATGTTGCTATTTTTTTGATTTAGTAAAGCATTGTTTTCCAACTGGTGATTCTCTAAAATAATATTGTAGTGGCAGGAAAGAAGTGAAAATAAGAAAGTAATAAATTTACTGACTTTATGATTGTATGAAGTTAAAAATGTGTAAACCTGTTATTCATGACCTTGGGTGAAAGTTTTCTGACTAGAGATGGAAATCTGTTTCAGCAATTTTGTTCACAACAAGCAGAATAGGATATAAAAAACAACCTAGCTTGGGTAATAAGAAGATAATATGATACTTTTGTATTGATTAAATTAATTTGTTTAAGCCATCTAATTAAAATAAAAACCTTATGAGCCTTTGATATCTTTTTGAAACCTTGTCAATGATCTTGTATTTCTAAGACTGTTGAAATACAGAAAAAGTAATGTCACAAAATTTATTTATGATAGCACAAGCAGGACATGAAAGCTCTCTTCAACCCAATAAGTTTCATGAGCTGAGTTGGCAAACTGTATATTAAACATTTGTTATTGTTTGGAAAATTATTAATTTATATGGAACACAAAAATATTATTTTGAAAATATATTTTAGTGTATAAATCAATTATTTTTTTGTTTGATTATAGGACCAGGTATTGCTGCACCATTAGTTTCAGTAGCTGTAGTTGCTCGTACAGTTGCTCAAATATGGGAAAAGCCCATTGTTGGTGTCAATCATTGCATTGGTCATATCCTTTATTGGTCATGTTTTAGGATATTGTCATTGGTTACAACCTGCCAAAAGCACCTATATGCTTTTTCCTAGTTTTAAGAAAAACACATTCAAAGTTTGTCATGGCTGCATCACTCAGTGACCCCCAAAGTGCACTTTAGGGGTAAAGCAAAATATGCATAAATAATTTGGTAGTTTTGGCAAGGCAGTTATAATACTTTTTTTAACCCATTTTAACCCTTAAGGCCCAATTTATTTTTCTTTTAAATTCCTCCTGTTTTTTGTGTTTTATTATCAATTTAACAGTTGCATTTTAGAAAAGGAATCTGAATTTTATTGTTTACACCAATATTTGTTATTCAAATTGGATAGTTACTGGCACTAAATGTGCAGAAATATACAAAATAATAAGAAAGTGTTATCACAATAAAAATATTATATTACTCTCATTTGAAGTGAATCACACCAGTACAGATTTATAAGCAGGACAGATGTCAAATAACCCGTTTTCAAAACAAAAATATGCTTGAAATTCAAACTTGTGCACCAAGAAATCAAAGAGAAACTCAGTTTTTCTAATAATACAGTAGCAAGAAAGAGCAATATATTATGGTGGGTTTAAAGGTTCCCAACAGGTGTATCAATCAATAAAAGGCACATAAACCTATAATGACTTCCTATGACTTAATTTTTATAAAAATTGATTAAATCTAGCAGTTTTTTGCAAATTGCAACTTTGACATGATTTATCCTTTTCTTTCACCAAATGAACCTGTTGATTACCTTAATGTCTTTAATCACACATTGAAATGGGTCGGTTGATAACTGGAGCTGACAATCCAACTGTATTATATGTCAGTGGAGGTAACACTCAGGTAACCAGTTTTTTCTATTTCTATTATAGTGTTTTTTTCTAAATTTTGCTCAACCCTTCTTATTTAAGGTATGCTCTTGGTTCAGATTTAATCTGAATTAACCATCTGTAAAACCTAACTTAGTTTGATTGTGGAAAAATAATGGACTTTAGGAAAAGTTTTTTGTGGCATGATGTTTTGACACAATTGTGTTACTACCTACAATTTTGTCAAAACATCTTAACTAGTTTTAATTTTTTAGTTAAATGAGCATGCTATAGTCTATTCACTTTCAACTGACGCTTGCAAATATTTCCTTCCCCCACCACCGAATCAGTAACCATGGCAACTTTCAACGTCAGAGCTACGAAGAAGGCATACTATTTTTTTCCCACCCTGCTTCCGTAAAAGTACTATAAAGCAGCTATGCCTTGGCCTTTACGGAAAGGACCGAATTTTTTTTACTGAAATAATAGAGAACGCATTTCAGTGCAGTAGAACCTTGATTACTGAGGTTTTGCCGTAGCTGTAGGCTAAAAAAGTGCTTTAAGTATTGGGTAGTACTAAAAATTTTTTTATTCGGCAATCGGGATGGTGATGTTTCTCTCATTTTTTTTATCGTTGTATATTCACGTTTGTCATAAAATTCATGTATTGTACGCCGCACAACATCCTTGTTAAAATCATCCAGTCCTGTCACTTTTTTAAATCTAGGTGGTTTTTTAGGTGATCCAAGTACTCCTGATATTTTTCTTTCTTTTATCACTCGTTGAACACTCCTTCTAGAAATTCCACAAGCTTCTGCTGTTACGTTTTGAGTTGCGGTAAAAACCTCTTTAATGGTGGCTTCTGGTTTCAATGTTAAAATATTCTTTAAATAATTAAAAACACAGAATACAATCTTTTTAGATTGTTTCCTTAAAGGAGGTCTTAAATGGTTCATGACTTTATAATACACCCAGAAAGACCTTTCAACAAATACTAATTCAACAATATTGACAACTACAAGATTGACTCCTTCAACGAGATCGATCACGGTCAAGGCAACAATTTGGAAAATTTTTAATTTTATTCATCATTGGTTGACTCTTCTGTAAAACAATCAGAACTCTGCAACTACTGCACTGTCATCGCATCATTTGCCCAATTTACCCCTCTGAGTTCTGATTGGTTTATGATGTGTGCCAACCAATCAAACATTACAGCTCCCAACGAGGCGCCACACAGACCTCAAGCATTAATTCCACTTTAAAACAAGCAATCAAAAAACGCTATGCTGTGAAGCCAGCTCTATTCAAGCCAGCCTCAACTGCAGTAGGAAAAATACTATTAACGCACCGGTCACTGAGCCTGCGCGAAGAGCGTAATTATGGTTACGCTTCTACCGGGGGGGAAAGCACTATTTCTCAAGCGTCAGTTCAAAGTGAACAGAGTATAAGGAAAGCAGGGGGCCAAATTTCGTGCAGTCAAAATGGCCTAAAACCAAGCATGTTGTAAAATAGATTATAGTTATAGCATGTTTTGTATTCCATGGGGAAGAGTGTTGTACCTATGAACGAAATTTCATGCCTTAGTTCTAAGACATTTTAAATTTAATTTTTCCATTTTAAGTTCCAAACCTAAAGTCCCAACCTGAGTTAATAAGGTAATATTTTTTATAAGCTCAAATTTTGAAAACTGTTTTTAATACATTTTGTGTCCTTAGATACAACAAGCTGTTCTCCCTATGGACAGACCTAATTGTCCCAGGGATTTGCGCAAAAAGTGAAGTTTTAGTTTAGTAAAAGTTAAAAATGAACATTGTTTGTGGATGCATTACATTTCAATGAAAAATTGCTTGTGTCATAAATTTGGCAATAGAGTTTTTTGATACAGTCCTTATAGAGCAGGGGTTTCCAACTGGCAGCCCGCGGGCTGCATGCGGCCCGCCGGGTCATTTTGTGCGGCCCGCGAACCTCTCTGAAAACTCTCCAAAAAGTAGCCTCAAAACACTTTTTAGCACACTAAAATTCAAAATTTTTTCGGGGGAGAACCCCCGACCCCCCTATATACCTCTTAGATTATGGACTAGCTTCGATCGTTTTATTTGGTACAAGAATTAAAAATTTGAAGTTTCGAGAGGTCGTTTGTAAAACCTGAAATTCCCCCTGAGTGTAGCAAGGAGGTATGAAGGCTTTTATAACCTGTATCATGAGGAGGGACAAAATGGAGTATCAAAAAATTAGGTAAAACAATCCTCTAAGGAAAATTTGCAAACATTTTCTTGAGGAAGACCTTTTCATTTAAGTAATATTCAGAATATTAAATATATTCAGTATTCCTACGAGTTGTATAAGAGTAAAAAAATCGTATATCCTCTGGAATTTTGGAAAATACAGCAGTGCATACATTCAAAATATGTAAGCAACCTTCGTCCCTCTTTTGCTGGAAAAGTTTCATGTTGAAGACTCTCACCCCAAAAAAATTTTCATCGTTAAAAAGGAGCCAGATTACTTTGCGGCCCGCCACTTGACTTGTGATTTCGATTGCGGCCCGCGAGTACTTAGAAGTTGGAAACATAGATCATACATGGGTATTTAAAAAAATAATTAATCCAAGTCTTGATTTATTACAAAAATACATATATCACATAAATAGTTTCAATGATCGTGTTAATTGATCATTTCACTAATCCAAATTAATATTTTTAAAAAACCATGATAAAACTATAAGTTATTCAGTTGAGGCTTAGTATAGCAAACTTAACTATGGCAAAGCATTTAATGGTAGTAACTTCTGCAAAACATTTTTGGTAGAAATTTTAAATTTTTTGTCATCATACATGAATGCAATAGTAGTACAGTAGAGCCCCGATTATCCGCGGAATGGGGTGGCAAGGGTACCGCGGATAACGAAAATCGCGGATAACCCGAAAAAAGACTAAAAATGAGGTGAAAACACGAAAAAATATTTCAGCATAAAAACTATGTTTTATTGTACGAAAAATATGATATGTTAGGCTTTTAAAATATGTACAGTACAGCAGAAACCTTTGCTCTACAGGCCCGTAGCTAAGGGGTGGCCAGGGGGGGCTGAGCCCCCCCTGGCATCTTCATTTGCCCCCCCTAGAGAATTTTCACAAATTCTATAAACAGCACTTCCATGGGGGGGCAGCTGTCCCCTTCTAAAACACGAGTTCTTTCCTTCAAGCTAAGTTAAAACCTAGTTTTTTAGGGTCAAATTTTAAAAAATTTCTGGGGGAGGGCCCCCATACCCCCCCACTTGTATTTAAAACTTTATTATTCACAATTTTTTTTGTAACAAGTTCATCAAAATCAAAATATTACTTAAAAATTTATATCCGAATGTTGGTCTAAAAGTATCAAAAGCAGTTTAAAAACATGTTTTTAGGGTCAAGATTCCAAGCATTTTCTGGGGGAGGACCCCCAGACCCCCCTTTGATACTTGTATCCCCATTATTACAAAAAAACCTGTTCTAATATTAATATAAGAACAGACCACATGAATTAATAAAGTTCTCTCAGACGAAAATTTAACCCAAAAATGTATAACAAACTACATTAAATCTATTAAATATGCACAAATATGGAGTGGCTGACTAATATTTTTAGGCCCCTATCGAAATAAACTTCTATATAACCTAGCTATGACTGAAAAGGGAGGTTAGGTTGACACCCTTTATAAAATTATGTCTATTTAAAGCAGGGTTGGCCGGTTTAAACCATTTGGTTTAAACCATTGGTTTAAACCATGGTTTTTTTATGGTGGTTTTTTTACCAAAAAAACCACTTGGTTTTTTTGGTTTTTTTAGAAATTATGAAATATTTTCAGGATTTTTTAAAGAAAGTGTTATTAAGTATAATCTTTAACACAAAATTAAAAGGTCAGATTTATCAAAAAATTTACATTTTAAGGTGATTAAAAATCAGAAATCTTTTAATTTAATGGTTTTAATTATTGAATTCTCTCTAATCTTAACCTTAAATGCTTAAGTTAAACTTATTATATGTTGCAAGAGATAGTTCATTTATTAATTTCCTTTAAAATGAAGCATTATTTCAAAGAGTAACTAAAGATACACAAAAGTTATCTGTTTTTCACTGATAAAATATGGCTTGGATTTTAATTAATTGATAAAACCAATTTGTCTTATTTGTCAGTCATAAAAAACCAGTTGGTTTTTTTACTAAATTAATAAAAACCAGTTGGTTTTTTTACTAAATTAATAAAAACCATTGATTTCTTTAATGATAAAAATTAAAAACCAGTTGGTTTGTTTATAAACAGATAAAAACCAGTTAGTTTTTTTTTACTAAATTAATAAAAAACTGTTAATTTCCCTAATCGGATTAATTATCTCAATCATTTATCCAATTTCAATTAACATTAGTTGCTTACATTTCCCTTTTATTTATTTAAAAAATAAAATTTTCTCTTTCTAAAGAAATTTCTTAAGTTCATAAATTAATCCATATATAATTAAGATAAATAATTTGATTATTTCAGTCATTTATCCAAGATAAATTAACACTGATTTTTATTCACTACAATAATATTAGATATTCAAATTGGAATATTTTAAAAACAAAATTTATTTTAAAACAAATTAATTTAATTTTAATTAATTAATTGAAATATACAAATCATTTATCAATTATAAACAACCCCTGAAATAAATGTCTCATTTACAACTCAATTTCAAACATCACTGCTAAAATAACTTATTCTGAAAAAAAATTCTAAAAAAACTTGGTTTAAACCAAAAAAACCTGGTTTAAACCAAAAAAACCAAATAAACCCGGTTTTTTTGGTTTTTTTAAAAAAACCCGGTTTTTTGCCAACCCTGATTTAAAGATTAACAAGGAGGGGCCACCTTGATATTCAAGTTTTCCTTTTCAATTCTGGAGCTTGCATGGAGCAGTTCCTCTATACTTTAACTAATCCAAAGGATCTAAAAATGGGCCAAAACAGTACTTTAAGCTTCAAATTTCTAAAATTTAAAAAAGGAAACTTAAGATAACAGAAAAGGTAAAACTAGAAAAGTTAAGGACCCAACTCCTCCCGAAACAAAAGTCTTGTAACAGCTCCTTAGGTCATATTGGGTTTTGTCCCCTAATCAAAGAGTTGAACGTAATGCCTATGATACCTCTTGAAAACTGAAAAACCCCTTGCCCCCCCTGAAAAAGTGGGCGCCCCACCAAAGGGAAATTCCTGGCTACGGGCCTGTTGCTCTACATCAAAAATGTCTCTATCTCATCTAAAATTTGCTCTCATCGTTAAAAAAAATTGTTTCGTGGCACTCGCGGATAACCCGCACCGCGGATCATCCGCTCGCGGATAATCGGGGTTCTACTGTACCACATATTTTTTTACTATACTATTTTACTTTAAATTCAAAGTAAAGTTAAAATAGATAAATTTAAATAACAAAATATTATATTTTTCCTCTAAAAATTACAAGTCCTAGGAACATTTTTTTTGTAAAAATATAGATTGAACTTGTATATCTCATTAAATCATCATTAGAGAGCAAGAAAAATATTAATGAAGTGATGTACCAAAAGTAACTATGGGCATCTAAAAATACCAAATTTATTATATTTATTTAATATTTTTATTCAAAGACCTGATTTTACATTTCCAAGTAGATAACCCATGTTTACTTACAGTATTGACCACTGTTTTGAATTTCCTTCTTTTTTAAATTAAGTGTCCATTGGTATAACTGTCGATCCTTAGGTACAACAGTCTCATTTTAATCTTATGTATCTCACTTTTAGATTATAGCTTACAATGAAAGAAGGTATAGAATCTTTGGGGAAACTATTGATATTGCTGTTGGTAATTGCCTTGACAGATTTGCCAGAGCTCTTAAGGTAATTATCCACTTCCTACAATATTTAAGTTGTATGAAAGCTGTATCTAAAAATTCCTGACCAATCTGATGACTAACTTTTTAAACTGTTCATTATAGATGAATATTTCCTGTTTATTAAAATGTTTAAAATAAGATTAAGTGTTCTTCAAGTGGTTTTTAACCAAGAGTTTTTTCATAAAAACACCTTTTGCATTATTTGATAGCTAATTTCTAAACTGTGTGGTATAAATGCATACTTACTTGTAAACAAATGTGTAAGATTAGTTAAAGAAATTAGAATGAAAAACCTTATTAAAAGTTACGTGTAGGGAAGTATTGTTTAAGTATAATTTTTATTCCTATCAATTAGAGACGTTCCTTGTGTCGAACAGTAGGGAAAAAGTTAATGATTTAAGCAATTTGGCTCATGATGAAATGGACACCTTGGTTGCAATGGTTTGCTGTCAGAAAGATAAATCCATATTTAAAAAATGTATTTTCCCAAAATCTAGTCTTCCCTTTGAGTTTTTTTCAACTCTATTATTTTCATATGAATATTTCTTAAAACTGACATAATTTGGTGGCTTAACAAAACTATTTTTTTTGTCAAAAACCCATGTGGGACACAGGTTTAAAAACAGGGCTTTAAAAAGACAATAAAACAAATATTTTATAAAATTTTACATGAACTCTAAACACTATGAATCTTTTTCTAAAAAGGTCTGATTATGATTTTACTTTTTCTTCAGTTATCAAATGATCCTAGTCCTGGCTATAACATCGAGCAATTGGCTAAAAAGTAAGTGTCTTCTAACTAATAAGTTTTAGAACTTTTTCATTTAGCATGTCGCTCACTCCTTTCAAAAATGTCATATCTCAAAAAAACCTTATTTTTCAGGAGTGATTTGAAAGTTTAAAATTAAATTGGAAATGCATTAAAAATAAATATAAAACAACATATTAAATTTTTTACTATACTTCTTAAAGATATGGCGATAGGGCTATACTAATTTTTCAGGGCTTTTTAAAAACAGTCATAACTAAAAATCGTTGATTTTTGAGGTATGACGTTGTTGAAAGGAGTGAGCGATGTGTAATAGCTGTAGTTTATATTTGATTTGCATCTATCTTACCTCTATCTTGTCTTTATCTTATCTCTATTCCGTCATTATTCCACCATTAATATGAGTGGTATCTATAAGTATATAATTTGTGTATAAGTATTAATATAAGCTATTTGTTCTGTATATAAAAAGTAGGAAGGAGAAGGAGAAAACTTTATTATATACTACTATATATTGCCTTTCATTCTTCTTTTAGCTGTCATTGAAAATTTAATTTAATTTTTTACCACTTTAAAAAATCTCAGTTTTTAAATATCTCAAAAATAACTCAAGAATTATTACATAACAAAGAACCTATTATAATTGGAAATGGATGTGTTTGTAAATATGAATTACCTTTGTTTATTTTGTGTGTGCTTTTTCAGAGGGAAAAAATTTATACAATTGCCATATTCTGTCAAAGGAATGGATGTGTCTTTCTCTGGTTTACTGTCATATGTAGAAGTAAGTGTTTGAGTATAATACAATCACATTGGGGCTGATCAAATATTATGTAAGCATCTAAGGGGGGGAGGGGGTTTGTGCTCTTTGCTTACTTTTCCTGACAAGGGGGGAGGGGGGATATGAGTGATGCCTACGTAAGATACTGCATTTTTCGAAAATCTCTTGCTTCTTGCATAAATAATTTCAAAACTGAGCCAAAAATAAATTTAACAAAAAATTGAACTAGGAAATCTGACGTAAGCACTTTCTTCTGGGGACGGACCCCCCATTCATTTTGAAATTTTAACCCCGAGAAGTAGTGTTTCGACTCATTTTTGGACCGGTTACACCCCAAAAAGGACAGCTACTTGAATAAGTCACCTAATTTTCAAGGAGAAAAATAAACAGTATATAGGTACTAAAAGGGAGTCAAAATTTCAGGGGGGGGGTCCGGCAGTTTCTTACGTAATTATGGTGGGGGGGTTTGAGGTTTGCTTATCTTTGCTGAGACAAGGGGGGAGGGGGGGTTAAAAATGACCAAAAAAGTGCTTACGTAATATTTGAACGGCCCCATTCTAGATAAAAATTATTTAGTTTTAAAAAAATCGTATGCTTTTGTGAAAGTATCTCAAGATCTTTTAAATTGACATAAAGAAGGAGTTCATCGACAGGAAGTTTGTGAATCGTTGTACTCTCCAAGTTAGTGATATCCAAACTGGTTTGTTAGAACCTTTCAGTACCTCTTGTCCCCCCTTAACATGAGATGACCTTCTAGTGATTTCTTAAACCTCCTTTAAAATTTTTTAATACATGCTAAAATCATATTTTGAGGTTAATTTTTAAGATTTTCCCTTTTACTTAGGTATGGTATCCTTGAATAACTTTTTTGAACAAACTCCATCTTTCTTGTCAATTAAAGACTATCTTGGACTGATAAGTGTTATTCAAAAAGGCAATGATGATTGGCAATTCATATGTAATCTCATAATGTAGCTTTTCATTTGGTGTTTTTAATGTAAACTTTTTTCTAGGATCGTGTGGAATCACTCTTATCTGATGGTCAGTGTACAAAAGAGGATCTCTGTTTCTCCTTACAGGAAACTGTATTTGCAATGCTGGTTGAAACTACAGGTTTGTTGGCCATAAAAATGTTAATTTTCAGTAGAATTTGTGACTCTGAGCTCTAAATATAGTTATCTATGTAAAGTATGTAAGTTAGTATAGCTGTAAAATATTTAAGTAAAAAAGTGGTGTTTTTCTCGAATCTCTATCTATGTCAGTGTTTCCCAACGTGGGGCGCTCATTTTCTAGGGGGACAATTTGAAAATTTTCAACCAAATTGTCCCCCAGATGGAGCCAATCCAGGGGGAAAATTAAAAAGAAATTTATCAAAATCTGATCCTATTATCCTATCTGAAAATGTATGTCTGAAATATGGACCAGTATGTATCAAAATCAATTTGAAACCCTGTTTTTAGAGTCTAATGTCCAAACCTTTTCTGGGGGATGACCCAAGATCTCTGTTTTTAGAACGCTTATATATTTGAAACTTTTCTACTCTAGGTTCATCAAAATGCAAATCTTACCTAAAAATTTATATCCAAAATTTCCTAACTAGGGGTACCAAACTAGTTAAAAACCCGCTTCCTAGAGTCAAATTTCCGAAAATTTGCTGGGGGAGGACCCCCAGACCCCCTTGGTACTTAGAACTTAATTACTCATAACTTGATTTGGTTCTTTAGCATGCAAATTCTACCTAAAATGTTCTGAAAAATTCATTAGACTTATTAAATATACATAGGAGGGAGGGGCTAAGAAATAATTTTAGCTCCCCCTCAAAATATATTTCTATATATGCCACTGAGACCGGGGGGCATGGAAAATTTAGAAAGGCTTTGGTGGGGCATGGACCGAAAAAGGTTGGGAAACACTGATCTATGTGAATATTGCATTTTAGCAATGGATATATGATCTTGTTCATACATGTACATAAATTTAAAAAAAAATCGTTTTTTAATTTCTTTTTTTATCTCTTGATTTCAGTTTTTATACTCTTACCTTTTATTTTTATATTTACTATGAATTAAGAACGAGCAAGTTAAAAGATTTACATCACCACTTTAACATCAAGATATTTTGATATGATATACTGTGGGCAAATTTTACATTCTTACATTTTTTAGGGTTGATTAATTCATTTAAATATTTATATGTTCAAAAAATTTCCTCTTTCTACTACAGACAAAACACTTTGCTTTCTATGGATAGGTGGTTTTGTTTATTCAGTCACAAAAAAAAGGGGTTTATTGTGGCAACATTCTACAGACAATTAGGTCTGTTTAATATGTTATGATAACGGTAGGAAACAAGAGGAAAGATGCGCCCTAAACCATATCATGGTAAATTGCTGTCAATGGGAGAAATGCTTTATATGGAAAATTTGATAGATTGCAAGTAAAACAGAACTGACAATACATAGAAAATTAGCAATGTAAACATCAGAAAAGTTTCATCATCATCAGAAAATCATCATTTAAACATCAGAGTTTCAAAACGAGATAAAACACTAGTTCAACGGGAAAATTTAAAAAAAATTCTGGGGGAAACCCCAGAACCCCAATTATTGTTTGGAGTAATTGTAAAACTTCAACGTAATGTGGAACATAATTCCAATACTTCAAAATCTCGGGGGGCTGCTATGTTTGTCTATAACAAAAAGGGGGCTGCGGCAATCGAAAGTTTAAGAACCTCTAGTCTAGGTGATTCTTCTGTCTTTCTTTTCTTAATACTTTGCATAAATCATTTAGCCTTAAATATTTAAGCCCATTTTCTGAAAAACCTTTGTTTTAATTTTTCTTATTTCAGAACGTGCCATGGCCCATTGTGGATCGAATGAGGTTTTACTTGTTGGTGGAGTAGGATGTAAGTATTAATACTTTTTTTTTCTATGTATGTTAAATAAGATACTTTATTAAAGGATAGTGCAAAATTTAAGTATTTATATTTAAATTCGTGTTAACGTGATTTAATTTTATTTTCAATGATAATGGTTTACTTTAGAAAGTTAAGGTTTAGTTAATGTGAAAAGATTCATTAGCTAGTTAAGAAAAATTTAAGAGCTGCAAATTAAAGCCTTTTAATAGTGTTCATGCCCATTTCAGTAATTTTTTAAAAAATATTTAGCTAAGAACAAACCAAAATAGGCTACTTATTGACTCTAAAGTATAGTATGTCATCAAAATAATGGTAGAATGGATTATTCATACAATTCTGGACTACTTTAATACTATATTACAACATTGAATAAAAAAATAAAGTTGAGCTGTAAGTTTACATCCAGGAATATGAATTCAGAGGGAATTTCTGTCACCCTCATTCTACGAGTGTTCTCTCCTGAACCAGTTCCTACCAGTTTTAACTCCTCACAACCGAAACTGGTATTCTTGATGTGGGTTAATGTCACAACAGGAATATTTTTTTAAGGATAGTGCAAAGCTTAAATGACTGTTCAGCATCAATGAATAATATTATATTCACATGTATAATGAATTCTATGTAGGTAATGAAAGGTTGCAGGAAATGATGGGAATAATGGCAGAAGAAAGAGGGGCCAAACTATATGCAACAGATGAAAGGTAAGGTAACTTTTACTGTTTAGAATTGAGCTATCTTATCAATCAATTAGATGTTTGATGCTATTGCAAATGGGCACTTTATGACTTAATTCAAATCTGTGTCAGTTAAGAGTTTCATGTCAATCTAGTCAAAATTTAATGCCTGGTCACTTGAAATAAGAAAATTTTGGGAAACCCCATTCAAAATGCAGTTTTTTCATGATAAGCCTCAAGCAATCACATAGTTTTATAGGCAGTATTTTAGCTGGTTTTGCTATAATACTTTTTAGTTTAACTTGTTGACAATAATATTAGTAATGCAGTACTATAAAGTAACATTTTTATTACTATTATAAATATACACAATCTTCATTTAGCTGTGAAATCAATAATTAAATCCTAATTATTTCTCACAATAGGTCAGCAGAGGACAGGGTTGGCTGGATTGGACCCAATGGGTTTTTTCAAAAAAAACCTTGTGAAAAAAACCACATTTTGGACCCATTTTTGGGTTTTTTCAAGAAAATCAAGATTTTGGCAGTTCCTTCAAAATTTAATGCGTTTTTTTCAAAGTTTAGGATATTTTTAAAATTTTGATGGGTTTTTTCAAAATTTAAACTAGGATTTTAAAATTAAATGGTGTTTTTTCAATTTCAGGGAGTTTTTTTTTAAAGTTAAAGAGGTTCTTTTATTATTCAGTGGGTTTTTTCATTATTGAATGGGGTTTTTTCAAAATTTAAGACGTTTTAAGTTCAAACTAGATATTAAAAAAAGATTTTTTTTTAATTTCAGTGGGTTTTTTCAAAGTTGAATAGATTTCTTTCAATATTGAATGGGTTTTTTCAAAGTTTGAATAGATTTTTCAATATTGAATGGGTTTTTTCAAAGTTTAGGATATTTTTTAAATTTTAGTGGGTTTTTTCAAATTATAAAAACTTTGAAAAAACTCACTTAACTATGGAAAAACTGACATTATTTTGACAGAACACATTTAACATAGAAAGAACTCACTAAAATTTGAAAAAAACCACTGACTTTATAAGGAAAACCACTTAATTTTGAAAAAAAAAACACACTTTCTCCGAAAAAACCCAGTTTTATATGGGTTTTTTCAGGGTTTTATTGAAAAACCCGGGTTTTTGCCAACCCTGGCAGAGGAGGTAGCTTTTTGTTTTAATATTTAATTTTATACTTATTCATATTCTTGATTTATTAATTCAATCCATCTTTATTTAATGTAAAAGTGAATTAATTTGATGAGAAGATTCACATTTTATGTGGGGGGGATAATATTAAAATAAACTTAACATTGGCGCAACAGCACTAGTGGGCCAAGGCCTACTATGGTCATCTCGTTTTTTAACCGTGGGGCCCTGGGGTGCGAAGCATGTGTCCCGCTCCCGGTTAGGTGGTCAGTAGGGTTATGATTTTTTTCAGATTTAAAAGCCTGTGGTGGCAAATGATGAGTATTGGTCCATAACTCTCATTTTTTAAAACTGTGAAAAAAGCTTGTGCGCGCCTAATAAGATTTTACATAAGGCTAAAGCACTAAAAGGCAGTTAATAAAATCTTTTTTGCAGCTGAATAGAATAATTCATAAATTTTTTTTAAATTTGTAAAAGGGCTTTTCCTATTCCTTTTGGCCCCAAAAGATAGTGTGTGTGAAATTTCAGCCTCCTAAGTTGACTCTAGGGTTTGCCTATGGAGCCCCAAAGTTAGAAAAAGGTGGAAAAAACTACCTATTTTCAGAATTAAAAAAAAACTATATTTTGATATTTATATTGATATAAAACTGGTTCATATCTGTTATTTAGGACATTTTAGATGGTTTATATTTATTTAAGGTTATTAACTGTACCTATAGTGCCTATAATTTAAGAGTAAAAGGTACTAAGGGAGGTTGCGCTCATCAAAGCTTATAATGCACTTCAGTGGTAGAAAGGAATTAAATTCCAATTTTCTTCAAAAGAACTCTCTCAAATGATGACCTTTGGTGTTAAATTGACGTTTTAAATTATAAAGGCCAGTGTAAAATAACAGTAATTAGGCCTTCTACTGAACTTTTCATGTAAAAAATGCTTTTCTACGAAAATGCTTGTTTCTTGCTGATCAAATCCAAAATTTATTTTAAATAAGATGGTTATTGTACTTTTTTAGTTCAAAAACTTTTAAATACCATTATAAGTTTCCTTTTTACGTAGAACTTAATTTTAAATCGAACAGACGGGAACTGACTTGGGTTATTTCTCTACCAGAAGACAAAATGGGATTTCTTTATTAAAGTTAAGAAAATTGTTTGATATTTGTAAATTTTTTTCATATTTTGATGAAAGAAGATTTCAATTAAACTTTCCTCCTAATACGTTGAAGAGAGGTAATTTTCATAATTTCATAAGATGAAATTTATTTTTATTTCTGGTATAGGAGAAATTCATGTAATTTCTAATCTGTCGGTTGAAAGTTAAGTTCTACCTTTAAAAAAGAAATCTATAAGGGTTTAAAAAGGTATTTCAAGGTTTTTGATCCTAAAAGTACAATAACCATCTTTTTTAGGGTAAATTTTGGATTTGATCAGCTAGAAACAAGCATTTTCACACAAAAGTATTTTTACATTAAAAGTTCAGTGGAAGGCCTAATTACTGTTATTTCACTGGCCTTTATTATATAAAACATCAATTTAACAAAAAATGGCATCATATGAGGGAGTTCCTTTGAAGAAATTCGAATTTAATTCATTTCGTCCACCGGTAGTGCGATCGATATAAGCTTTGAGCGCAATGTCCCTAAGAAGCACTTTTTAATCTTAAATTATGGAGCTATAGGGTACAGTTAATACACATAAATATATATAATCCATTTAAATATGTTTTAAAGAACACATCTGAACCAGTTCTATAGCAATATACATTTTAAAATATTTTTTAAAAATTCTGTAAATAGGTAGTTTTTTCCACTTTTTTTCAAATTTGGGGCTCTATAGGCAAACCCTAGAGTTAACTTATGGGGGTGAAACTTCATACACTATCTTTTGGGACCAAAAGGAATGGGAAAAGCCCTGGGGAGCAAGGTTTTTGGAAAAAAAAAGGTTTTTTTTCCGAGACACCCTATTTGCTATATTAGAAAGTGAAATGATGTTAGGCGTGCAAGGTTTTTTCTCAATACAAAGAAAATACCATAAAATTAACATGGGCAAAAGTTCATCGAATGCAACATCAGGCTTTTAAATATTTAAAAAAAGTCTCAGAATCATAACCCTAGTGGTCA
Source organism: Tetragnatha versicolor (assembly GCA_024610705.1). Classification (NCBI taxonomy): domain Eukaryota; kingdom Metazoa; phylum Arthropoda; class Arachnida; order Araneae; family Tetragnathidae; genus Tetragnatha; species Tetragnatha versicolor. The sequence continues at coordinate 11,432,291 of JANDEH010000008.1, read as the reverse complement.
GCCTAACATGGGACCCCCAGTGTTGAGTTCCCAAGCAGGCTTGGTCCTCATTTTATCAACCCACTGAAGGGATGAAAGGCTGAGTGAACCTCGCCCAGCCTGGGACCCTGGAATCAAACCCTGAACCTGTGGCATGGAAGCACTACGAGTATGCTACTGGGCTTTCAGGGATAATATTACTTCTAACAATTCTGTTAATAAAGGGTTGTAAGTAGAACTAAGAATAAACTCTTTAATATTTAATGACTTGAATGTTCCAGGTTTTGTATTGACAATGGGGCTATGATTGCACAAGCTGGTTGGGAAATGTTCCGAAGTGGCCAAGTCACTGATTTTGAAGATACAACCATCACACAAAGGTAAGTGAAAAATGTTTTAAATTTTCCAGTAATGAAGTGTATAAGAGTGGCCGCGGTGGTGTAGTGGTCAGCGTGTCTGGCTACGAGCATTACCGACCCAGGTTCGATGCCTTGCGGCTTCTCCTTGGGTAGCTGGTCATGGGTAACGTGACCAGACGTCCCGTTTTGAACGGGACTGTCCCTTTCTAGAGTTACGAGTCCCGGTGTCCCCGAAATGAACTCTGGGACGCAAAATTGTCCCGTTTTCTGAAACCGCGAGAAAATTTGAGTGTTTTTGACGAATTTTGGTTAATTTGTAACTACATTACATCGCAGAAAGTAACCAAATGCAATAATCTAAATGTTTCCACGGAAACTCGTTGGGTAGAAGTATTCACACACTTTTAGGCTAACAATCTTTACTTCAGCATGAAAAATTTTCTATTTTAATTTAATATATTTTATGTTTGCCTGCTACAAAAGCTCCAGTAGAAAGAGTATTTTCTATGATGAGCAAATTGTGGACATTTGAGAAGACCCAGGGCCGAATGCAGCAACGTTCTGCGACGTGCTAAAGAACCGTATTTCACCTAATAATGATCGCCCAAAAACGCCTGCTCCCGAGGTGGCGTTCTCCGACGATCGGGGTATCGTTATCCTCCTGATTGGTTGAACGCGCAGAGCGCGGGAAAGGCAGGGTACAATCAAATGCACGTGGTTCAATGACGTAGTTCGTGACGTTCTTGAAAACCAATCAGCGGCATGCAGGAAAAATGACTCAGGACAACGATAGTTGAGTTGTTTGGAAGTAGGATTTGACCGGTCCCAAAATCGCCGCAGAACGTAGCTGCATCCGGCCCCCAGTTACAAATTTCAGTTCTAAAGGCGATGTTGAAAATTAAGGTGAATATAAAAAAACGTGCGAGAGAAAAAGAGTTTCATTCATACTTAAAATCATCACCAGCTTAAAGCAAATTAGTTCCTCTGATAAATATAAATATAACTAAACGTTTCGGATATATATATTTTTATTTGTAACTTTTAAGCTAACTGACTTTTTCTGAATAAATAACTTTTAAAAAGTTTTTTTTTATTGACTACCTGTTAATTAACCTAAATAAACCAATGTCCCGTTTTGAGTCAAAAAATAAATGGTCACATTAGTCATGGGTCAACTCAGCCCTTCATCCTTCCGGGGTCCATAAATGAGGACTAAGCTCGCTTGGGGAATCAACTGGGGGTCCAGCGTCGGGCTAGCCACTCGGCCTGAACACACGCTAGTAATTAGCACCCCAGGCCCAAAGGCTACAGAAACGGAGATATGGGCACCGCCTGATGGGCCACTAGGCCCGGGCAGACTTTGATATTATTTTGATTTGAAGTGTATAAGAAATACAATATAAACTCAATATTTTAAAATCAAAGACTAAAAATTTTTTGAGATAGCAAGGTTATGCCAAAAAGCAAAATTATTCACTAAAAAAACAATTAGAAACATATGTGAGGCGGAAAGCAAAAAGGGACCTCTTGTCGGCGTTCGTCGAAATGGAGTTATTATTTTTTTCTCAATCTGTACAGATTTATGAAGATTTTAAGACCATCATCATCCTTGTAGCTCAAAAAATGAAGAATCGCCAGTAATTAAAAGTTTTATAATAGATAGTGGATTTCGCGAAATGCTACCCTCTCATTATTTTTCAGAGTTAAGGAATGATTCCAACGGCTAAAATTCGGTTCTAAAGGGTCCAAGGATCGATAATCGAGAGAAAAAAAATTCGATAGTTTTGACCACAGAGTACTAGAACAGAGAGTCCGTCGCCATAGGCGCTAATGGAAATCGAAAAGTTGGATGGTTGTGGGGCTATTTTGGCGCTGCGATCGCATCAACGTCACGAGAGGCGGGAGGGAAAAGCCTGATTGGTTGAGAAAAACTTTTTCCTTCTCCTTCGAAAATAGAAGATTAAGTGACAGCCAATCACAGGTTTGATCTTTCTGTCAATCATTTAGTTCATCGTGGCGCCCTCATAACCATCCAACTTTTGAATATATCGTTTTGGACCCTCTGTTAGGATTTTTCTCTGTGGTTTTGACCTTCTTCCTGTTTTTTGGCTTTTTCTCGAAATCAACTTTGCCGACAAGAGGTCCCTTTTCGCTTTCCGCCTCACATATAATAAATGCCTTTTTTTTCTGTCTGAATATATCAATCATATATGCAATTTATTGTATAGGAGAGTATATAATTCTGTGTATAAAGTGATATAATTGCTTAACATTTTTGAAACTTGTTAGTACTTACTCAGGATTTCTTAAAAAGAAATACAGTATTGTGATCTGTAGATAAATCTTTTAAATTTGTTTATAATAAGTTCATTTCATTCCGAATTCAGATGTAGAGAGTTACAAAAAAAAGTCTAACTGATTAACAGGGTTGGCCGGTTTAAAACATTTGGTTTAAACCAAATGTTTTTTTTACCAAAAAAAACACTTGTTTTTTTGTTATTTTAGAAATTATAAAATATTTTCAGGATTTTTTTTAAAGAAAATGTTATTAAGTAGTATAATCTTTTGCACAAAATTAAAAGGTCAGATTTATCAAAAAAATTGACATTTTATGGTGATTAAAAATCAGAAGTCTTTTAATGGTTTTTATTATTGAATCCTCTCTAAACTTAACCTTAAATGCTTAAGTTAAACTTATTATATGTTGCAAGAGATAGTTTATTTATTTAATTTCCTTTAAAATGAAACATTATTTCTAAGAGTAACTAAAGATATACAAAAGTTACCTGTTTTTCACTGATAAAAGATGGCTTGCGTGGATTTTAATTAATTGATAAAAACCAATTAGTTTTATTTGTCAGTCATAAAAACCAGTTGGTTTTTTTACTAAATTAATAAAAACCATTGATTTCTTTAATGATAAAAACTAAAAACCAGTTGGTTTGTTTATAACAGATAAAAACCAGTAGGGTTTTTTTACTAAGTTAATAAAAAACTGTTGATTTCCTTAATCGGATTAATTATCTCAATCATTTATCCAATTTCAATTAACATTAGTTGCTTACATTTCACTTTTATTTATAAAAAAATTAAATTTTCTCTTTCTAAAGAGATCTTAAGTTCATAAATTAATCCATATAATTAGGATAATTAATTTGATTATTTTACCATTTAATAATTATTCAAATTAATTATCTTAATCTATTATCCAATTTCGATGAACATTAGTTGTTTACATTTAATTTTTACTTATTTTAAAAACAAAAATTATTATTAAAACAAATTAATTTAATTTTAATTAACTAATTAAATTAATTAATTGAAATATACAAATTATTTATTAATTATAAACAACCCATGAAATAAATGTCTCATTTAACTCAATTTCAAACATCACTACTAAAATAACTTATTCTGAAAAAAATTCTAAAAAAACTTGGTTTAAATAAAAAAAACCTGGTTTAAACCAAAAAAAAAAAACCAAATAAACCCGGTTTTTATCCAACCCTGCTGATTAAGCTATACTATTAAGATGATCACCTCATGATTGCAAGGTAGCAAAGATTGGCACTGTGTTGCACAAAAGTTGAAAAGGAAATGAAAATAAGCATTTAATTTCAGTTCTGGAAGTAGAAAAAGCTCAATGAACTCAAACATGAAACACTCCTGTTGTAAAATAGTAGTTTTATGAAACTAAATTTAATTTTCATATTTTTACTACTTTAAAATTATTAGTTTATTGATTTCACCACTCTTGTTTATATATAATTTCAGGTATAGAACTGATGAAGTAGAGGTTACGTGGAGGACATGATGTATATATTTTTAAAAAATAAAATGTTTTTAAGGACTAATTTATTATTTCTTGCATTTCAATGACATTTTATTTTTTTTAACTTCTAAAGATCAGACTATAAACCAACATGATTAGTTAATTCTCACTTTTAATATGTGAGATAGTGCTGTTTTGGCTTGTAGGGTGTAACCATTATTCTTTAGCAACTTAGTACCATATATAATTCTACTTCATTAAAAAAGTGCTTGTCTTACAAACCTTTGATTGTAAACTGCCTAAAAATTTTTTATTACCAAATACTTCTTTAGAAATATTTTTTTACTTCATAAGAACACTGGATTTCTTTGTATTTATTGCTTCTATATGCCTTTCAAGAATCCCCAAACTCCCCCTATTCAAAGCTTTTTAGATCTTATGCTTTTTGAAACATTGATCACTTGTTATTTCTCATACATTTCATAGCAACCTGTCAAGGCCAATGGATTAACCACAGTGGTACATAATTAACATCATTTTGAGCTTTCTTGCAGGGATTCATCCAGTACCCTGCTGTACCAGAATTGATAAGATAGGTTATCCAAAAATTGTTTCTGGGTGTTCACAAAAATTTGGTACAAAAACATGTTAACTACAATTAACCTATTGTAATCTTCTACTTAAAAAATTAAACGTCTTAGCATTTTTTTACTTATCTTTTTATTAATCGTTTTTAGGAACTATGTGGTCCTCTGTAAGAGAAAATTAGACACAAAAAGAACTAAAATGACATGTTGGTTAAACTTATCATTTATATAAATTATCCTTTCTTACATTTTAAAAAAACTATGCCAATTCAACAACACTTAAGTCATAAAAATAAAGGAGATAATATTAAAAATATGAATATTCACATAATGAAACTTCATGCAAGACACTTTTTGCCTATTAGCATAAAGTAACCATGTTATAAATCACAATCAATTATGAAAAGTGTGTTGAAAGGGGCTCAATTTAGACTTAAAAATATATGTGGAAAAAACTCGTATTGTTTAATAATAAAAGCATATTTAAGTAAAACTTTTTATTAAAATTTTTAAGAATTTTGTTTTTTAATGTCTTACACTTTATTAACTTTAAATTAAATTTAATAAATTCATATTTAAATTTAAGGAAGCTCAGGTCTGTACAGCCCCTTTTTACATGGCATGCATTTACTTAAAGATAAAATTATCCAGGGTTGTGGAAGACTGCAAAACACAACTTAAAGTTTAAATATTTTTGTTGTTATTCATGAGATAAAGTTCTTCAACGCCATGCATACCAAACATGGGCAAAACAATTTTCTATCAACAAGTATCCAAACCTAGGACTATTATTCCCTTGACATCACAGAATTGACTCCACTGAGATTGTCTCTTAAGTCAGAAAGACTTCCTTTTTTCTAGGATGTGCTTAGTTAAGTTTCTGGATCCTTAAGAACCATGATGGCCAGGTTTTTATGTTTATCTCAGATAGGCATTTCTAATCGTAGTAAAGTACGTCAATCACATCAGTGCACAACACCCTTGCTTATGAACTTCTCCTCCGACCACCTCAGAAGGATCGCTGCAAAACCGCCTCAATGAAATGGTTGGTGAAGGAGGCCTGTCATTGTACAGATAAGTCGCACTGAACGTCGCATGTCCGTTCTTCTCCGACTCTTTAGGGGACGGGGCAAGCATCAAACTGCTGCGGCTCCTGACGTCCGAGCGGTGCTTCTTCAAGTCCGCCAGTGTCCCGTGGTTGGGAGGGTACTGAGGGCTGGTGTTCACCGTCACGTGAATTTCCACCTTCACCGATTCGGACTGCAGGACTGGCGGGGACGACTGTTGGGATGGATCGTCCGCTTCGCCGCTGATCTGTTTCCCGAAGTCCCCGTTGTTGGTGAGCGTGTCGTTGAGTGAGTTGAGGTACAGCGTTTGCTTCTCCATCGTGGAGTCGCTGTCGACGTCGTCTTCGTTGTGTCGGTTGTCGGGGTCCGGCGAGGGGAGGTTGTTGGCAGTTTTGTTGTTGAGCTTGGCACGTGGAAGGGTTTCCCCTTGGGTGTAGTTAACCTCGTCCTTTTCCGAGTGGTGCCGGGAGGACAGAATTTCCTTTTCGGTCATCCGCATATCCTGCTGGAGCTTTTCTTCATCCTGTGAAATGTAAAATGCTTCATAAATAAATGGGGTTTGATAGTTTTATAGATGTTTGGTACATTTGAAAACAAAAAGTGACCTAAAAAACTTAAATTATTAATTTTCCCCCTTGAGTTTTATTTTGTCCATTAAAACAGTTCCCTCTAGCATTTCAATAACCACGATTATTAGGTTCCTCAAGAAAGCTTTTAAAACTGTTTTTATGAGAGTTTAATATTGATATTACTATAAAGTTTCCACACCTCATCTGTACCACTTTGTTCTTGATTTTCATGCCGTAATCTGGCTTCTTCTCTTGCCTCTCTCCTGGAAATTAAGGATTTGTCTCGTATGCTTGTTCTCCTCACCGATTGGCTGAAAGGGAAAATAATAGTTGATTCCATATCTTACTAAATGTTATATGCAAAACACCAAATAAGGGTATAAGCAGCATACAGAGGAGATCATTACAAACTGATTGAAACATTCAGGAAATTTCAGTTCACAAAGGACTACTGGCCATTTCTAAGATTATCTTAAAATTCAGTCAAGATTCTTTCAGTCAGTCAAGTTCTCAACAATATAAACACTTATATACCTTCTGGTGTTTTGGCTTTGCGATCGTCTCAGCTTGACAGGTTGTGAAGCACGCTTTGTCTCTATTTCGTTCTTCAACTGCATGATGCGATCCTTTAGATCCTGATCTTCACAGATATCTGCACAACAAATTAGGAAAAGAAACCTTTTACAATATAGCTTCTATTTTTACTGAAGTTATTTCTCAAATTATTTTTAATGCAATCTTTTCATTCCAATGAATTAATATTAAAATTCAAGCCGTGAATATTATAATCATTTACATTTTTATTAGAGGCAATTCCAGTTAAATTAATAATTAAACTTGTAGGTATTTTCATATTTTGGGGATTTAATAATATCTTTCACGACTCTAACGTATTACTCACCAAAAGGAGTTTCTCCATTTTTTGTTTTTGCCGATAAGTCAGCTCCAGCAATCACTAGCATTTCAATGACATCAGGCTGTAACACAAACACTTAAAAATGAAAAAAGTTGCTTTGAAATCTTGTCCTTCATTAAAATATTTGAGAATCAGGTCGTTATTGGTTGTAAATTAATCAAAAACTTCCTGGAAATTTTGCCCAAAATTTAAATTAATATTTTTATTAATCGATTAGTTGACAAAGCCCTTACTTTATGCTTATTAGGTGATCAAGTCAGAAATGTTTTAAAAACCACTAGCTTGACAAGGCCAGCTGTATGGTTTGTGCCTACTTATTTGGAAGTCTGTTTAATTTTTAATCTTTTTTATAAAACCCCAGAGAAAGATATTTATCTTTTTTGAGTTACCGTGCACAGTTTTTTTTCTAGGTATTTCTTTTCATTACCAATCCCTTTAGAAATCGCCTAAATGTTTTTGGGGGAGTGGTGCCGGCAAAGTTGCATTGTATATTTATCATATTGACAAACTCGAGTGTTTTAAGAAGGCCTCTAGCGCCAAAACAACAATTAAAAGGGAATTTCTATTCTTATGAATATAAAAGGGCGCTCTCTACCACCCGGCGCTTTCTTGCTTGGCCCACGGATGAAGCGCTCCCTACGGTCTTTAGAAATTATGTCAGAAAAAACAAGGGAAACCTTAGGATTGAGCGCGCTCTACAGCTCTGAAATACCATGAAGAAGAGCAAGAGAATCCTTAGAAAGGATGCAGAAGAGCAAGAGAATCCCCCGCAGTGGATCTTTAGTAAGGATGCAAAAGTGGAAGAGAAGCCCCCAGGATGGGTCATCAGAAAGATTCCACCCTGGAGGCACAAGGTAAGAGCAGAGAAGAAATTTTTCTTGTTAGTTAAGCTTAGAATAAAAACTTGAGGCGTAGATATTCGAAAAATATCTTTTTCATTTTCAGATGGTTGATTTTATTTGTAAATCTGACTTGTTGCTACTCGAAGGCGCATAAGTTCAACATACAGTTCTTCATGAATATTTTGATGGATGCACCCTTTAAAAAGAAATCCTGGTGGCGCGCCCATGCATGTAAGAATGTGGTCAAGCGTTGACTTAGGTAAATGCTCCATATTAAGTTTACTTACGTGTCCCCAACAAGCGGCTGCGTGTATTGGCTGCCACATATCGTTGTCGCACACATTGGTTGAGCCGTGGTTGTCCAAGATAAACTCGACGACGCTAATGTAACCATTGGCAGCAGCAATATGTAGCTATGGGAAAGAAAACTAATTGGTATCAAATAGACAACATCTAGTCATAGGATACTTTACTAGAAGATCTGAAAGATGGCTTACAAACTTTACGCCTCGACCGAGAGATACTTCTAGGGCCATAAAGCCTTTAAATGATAAACGCAGTTACCGAGAAATACAAGGTCTTGGATGAGATTAACAGTTGGTAGTCAGGGACCAAATATGCAAAGGTAAAAATTAAAACTTAATATAGTAACTGAGGAGCGTGCAGCAACAACGAGCTAACTCCAATGTTAAAACTGTTGGAGTTAGCTGGTTGTTGTTGTAAGCACCACAAATTTTTCTTATTTATAAATGCATTAAAAAGAATCAAAACATCTTCAGTGCAACTTTAGATAGGAAGGTTGAAAGAGGATAAGACTTACCGGAGTAGCACCTTGATGGTCTCTATACTCGATGTCGCCTCCTTCATCCAATAGGATCTTCAGGTCTCCTAACATTTTCTTCTCAGATATGGCCCTTGTTTCATCAATCATTTCTTGCGTGATGCCTAAACAATTTAAATTATCAGACTTTCCCCTGTGTTGGTTTCAGTATAAAGAGTATGATTTAAAATGGACCACATGCTCCAAGTCAGGGGTTTCCTACAGGACCGTTTTTCGAGGACCGAAAGCGCTAAGTCTATAGTGGCGGAGGTGGACCGCAAAGTTATCAGGTTCATATATATTTTTACTTTTCGAGTCAAATTTTTTGACAAGAGGTCATTTACATAAAATGTTAGGTATGAAATTTTCAGAAGTTTTCAAAGGATGAAACTCCATTTCGATCTCTTAAAATACTAATTTGGGGTCTGCATTTCGTCCTCCAAAAAATTTCACTAAAATAGTGTTTTAACTCATTTTTTTGGATATCTTGATCCCCCTGGTGTAACACCCAAAATTTATCACGCCCCTCATCAATTGCTACGCCTTGGGGAATTTTCTCCATAGAAAAAGAATGGCAGCCATATTCATAGCCATCAGAGTCGGAGTTAAATCCTTGATTAAAGAAGGATTCCATCAATCAGCTAATTTTTCTTTGGCTGCTGGTTAACCGTGAATAGCTGTGAATATAAGCTGTAAAAAATTACTTCCAAACCTAAGCTCCAAGTAACCAAACCTAAACCCAGGAGTTTTCCCCGGAAGATTTTTGAATATCAGCATACCCCAAAAAGTTTTCTCAAGCTGTTTTGGGAGGTTCTCAGAAGGGAACGGCCAGCCCTTCTCTGGAAGGAACCAATACCAGCAATTTATACATTTTCAGAAGGCCAGTTGGAAACCCCTGCTCAAAGTAACCCTCTCCTCACCTTTCTTAGCCATCTCAGACTCGATGTAGTCCAGGGTAGCTTCGTCTTCGCAGATGTCGTAGGGCATGTTGCCATCCGCGTTGACGGCCAGTAGGTCCGCCCCGCGGGCCACCAGGGCGCGGACCAGGTGGAGGTGACCGCAAGTGGCAGCCGCGTGCAAGGGGGTCCACTGCTCGCTGTCCTTTGCGTTCACGTTGGCGCCGAACTCCAGCAGCAGTTGCAGCATGGCTTCACTGTCGTCGATGCAGCACTGTGAGGAAATTGGCACTTTCAAGTTGGATTCACAAGGATGAATTGTTTTTGGAGTGTCGAATTTGGACTGGGTGCTTTAGAAGGTCGTTGCTTAACTTTTAATGAGGTGTAGAAAGACAGTTATCAAAATCACCTTAGAAAGGGGGATTGAGCCGTTCAAGACCGGACAAAAGTAGCCTTAAGCAATGGAAGAGGAGTGCAATGTCAATAATCATCAAGTGACAAATATCGTATAAGGACAATAGTTTTTCCCTGTTTTATGAAAATTTAACATATGGTAATTGTAACTGTAACTTTATTTCTACCCCAACCCGTTTGCCCACAACCAGTGCTGTAATAGGAACCAAATTAAATAATAGGAGGGGGTCTCAACTTTTATTTTTTTCACTTTTCTCAACTTTTTTTAACCGAAAATCCTGATATTTAGTGGGACAGAAAAAATATTTCGGGGGACGGCGTCCCACCGCGTTCACCCCAATATCAGCAGTCCAACTCACCCATCAAACATTGCTTCAGGTGAAGATTAGACGACTTTAGTCCGCTCTCTAGCATCTCAGTAATGCGTTTGTGACTCTTTCTTTGGTGATTCTTAATTGTTTTTTGGTAGTTTACTACCCCTTAAAGTTTCGCAACGATCTTATGAGTTTTACAGAAGCACTAAAATTTGACTGAATAGAAGAAATTTGAAATAACTCATTAATTTGTTGAAAAGTTAAAACGGGCTATAGTCCTATAGTTAGCAATAATAGTAAGATCTTGTGCTATTGGACTTATAAATGAATACTAACGTTGAAGAAGAAACATACCTGGTGAAGTGCCGTTAGTCCATCTTCGTTAGTGGAGTCGGGGCTTACTCCAAGCATAAGGAGCCTGCGAACTGTAAAAGAAAAAAATCAATTAACTTAATTACAAATCCAATTATTGTGAAAAAGACCTAAATAATAAGCCAATGGTAAAAAATGTTGAACTTTATTGATTAACAAGAGCTACAAACGGAAAAAGATATTTATTATTACACTGATTGTCAAAAACTATGATCAAAAGTATAAAATTGTAAAAGGAATTAGTTTGTTAATTTTCAATACATTTTGAAATTGCATGTGACCCTCCATCCCCCAATTACTTATATTCCCTGAGTATCTCAAGGACACAATGAATAATTTTCAGAAACTAAAGAATTGGCCCATGGCCTGTTTAGTTGGAATAATAAAGCACGCATCACAGTTTCAATTGAGAAAATTATTTTTTTAAATAATCTCAAAAATTTTCCGAGAGCAAATAGTTTCGGCGAGTTCTGTCCCAATACTTTGATCTTCATTAATCTGACGTTGATCCCGTTTATTGATCATGGCCCAAAGTTGGCATTACAACCATTCCTGGAGATGCCAGCGCGAAATGACGTCAATGTCGGCGTCATCCTGCATTTTTTATTCTGTTTGTGTCAATCAAAAGTCGGGACTCGACGGAAGAAACCCCAACAATGTTAAGTCTTTTTATATACCATCGTCTCGGGGAACACCGAATGACTTTTTAACTCCCGTGACTCACTCAGTGAATTAATGGATGTGAAAGTGTGAATCAACTCAGATGATTAATCTCTATGCCGAGTCGGGGAACATTGAGTAAATTGCCTTCATGTGTTAAGTAGGCTCTTTTGCCAACCTGCCTTCTACCAAAAAATTAAGTCCGGATTGTTATGGTAATTTCGAACCAGGGTTTAACTGTTAAAGAATGCCCCGGAAAAGACCCTTTTTCATTGGTGATCAGTTTTACTCCTCATTAAAAAACCATGGTTTATTATCAATCTAAAATCTAAATAAAATATTACCAGCCTGCAATCTTGCAAATTCACTGTTCGTGATCGGAACCCATGCTTTCTCTGAGAATGATCCTATTCATTCCACAATTCATTGTCTTGTACAATTAAGGTCAGAGGTCTTCAAAGTTCTTAGCCCATGGGCCACGTTTACCTAGAGTCCCACACTTAGTTCTAACCTAAAGCCTTGGATGAAGCTACGTTTTACTTTCTCTACGATACGTTAACGTTATTACTACGTTACGTTTAATCTTTGCTATCCAGGGCTTTAGTTCTACCTAGGTCACCTAGGTATTGCAGCTTGGATGGATTGATATTAGGTGTTTACAGCAACAATGAGCTAACTCCAACAGTTTTACATTGTAGTTAGCTCATTGTTACCGCAAATAACTCTCATAATCTAAGGTCCAATACCTACTTCTGAGGTTCAGAAGTTTAAGAGAGATTCGAGCTTAATTTATATTGTTAATTTTGACCGAACATTTTAAGGTACATAATAAATCTTTTTTTACATTGGCCCCAGATATGGGTGATTGCGGATGAACAGTGGCAGCTCGGATACCGAAGAAATCCAGCCATATTCAAGGTGCTCGTGGCCGTGGGCCATACATATTGGAGACCCCTGGTTACAGTGGCGGATCCAGGATTTGGTTTTTTTTTTTGGGGGGGGGGGCTAAGAATTTTCATTATCTAAATGAATCTTCTTGTTAATGTTTACGGAAAAGGTATTGAATTATCCTGCTCCAACTACCAAAAGGGGGGTATGGGGGTCCTCCCCCAGAAAATTTTTGGAAATTTAAGTAAAAAGCACCACCTTTTAAGCTCGTTTTGGTACGCCTCATCCGAATTTCGGATATAGATTTTTTGTGTTTTAACAAACTTAGTAAAATATAGTTGTAATAACAGAGTTACAAGTGGCAAGGGGGTCTGGGGGTCCTCCCCCAGAAATTTTTTAAAAATTTGACCTTAAAATAACGGGTTTAACTCATTTTGGTGCATAAAATGTCATATTATATGGAGTAAAACTTTTCATTTTTGGGGGGGCTTGAGCCCCCTAGCCCCCCCCTGGATCCGCTAGTGTCTGGTTAGGCGCTTGGAGAATAGATACTACGAACACTAACGGCTGTAGTATTCATCGCTAACCTAACCGACGGTTAACCGGGAATCAAACCTCTGATTGGCCGAAAACTACTTTTCCTTCTTTGAGTGCCAATTAGAAGGGTGACTGCTGGTTAACCGTCGGTCAGGTTGTTAGTGGTGAATACGGCCATAAAGCCGCCATGGTAAAAAATTATTAAAAAGCACAAAATGAATGAACTTGAAGCAAACATCACTCACCTTCCTCAACATCATTCCTGGCCGCTGCCTCTAAAAGCATGACACTAGATATGAAATGCACCTTGAAAGACTTCTTCGTTTTGGGGGGCAAGGGTTCTCCTGCTGCAGCTTTCTTCCTTCGGCTCTGCTGGTACTCCTTTTCCCGCTGGCTCCATCTCTTCAGCTGCTGCAGCCGTCTCTTGCGGGCGTGTTTGAGGCGTTCTTGAGTGCTCATCTTTTCGACAGCCATCATCTCGGTTACCAGTTCGGAATGGTCCGCCATTTCGGAAGCTCTTGGTGAAAGTTGGTTGTGGATGATTTCAACGAAGATCAATGGATCTTGCAGATACTGTTGTCATTAGAAGTCGTCAACAGCTTTGTTAATGAACGATTGGAATGTTATCGATTGTCTTTTTTAAGTATAAAAGTTTGTTCCTAATGTCAAATTGTTGCAGACTTTTCCCACAAAAAATTGAACAAATGTATTTTCAAATGATAAATGACCACAGACGTGGGTACAATGTCAAATGCAAAGCTCTATACAATTGGCAAGATGAATGCGATATCCTTTATGTCAGAGGAAATGTTAAATGTGAATAGCATTGTCCAATACGACTAGATTTGAAGGAACTTCACCACACTAACATATCAAAAAACGAACAGCGCTTCATAGTTCGTTCTAAGACACTTGGATTTTTTTGTCAGTGATAGGTGTGAAAAAATCCGCAAAATCCCGATGTCACCTTTCCTGTTTCGTGTCAGTCTGCATTCTCAACTGTCACAATGGAAACGCCTAGTCTCGGAACCAACCTGGAAGACAAATAAACAAGGTGAGTAAATTTGAATAAAGAAATCATCAAAATTACAGCATCGGGATAAGTTCAAGCACTCAATCAGGAGAAAATAAGCATAAACGGTTGTTACATTTTAAATTTACTGTAAAACTGTAGTAAAAATCATACTACGATACCTTGCGAGTATTCATAAAAGTTAGATTTTTTTCCAGTTAAAGACAATAGATGTAGATCCCACGGAATGCGTGGGAGCAGACACGACAACATTTGAGATCTTGATGAACAAAAAAATTAGTAATGGATTTTTTGCGGTTCTCGAGGGAGGACCTCAAATTCCATCAGGGGTATGTTACCTTATTCTTATACGCAGACATAGTTTTAAGTGTGACAGTTAAATATGTTCAATGATTTTACCATCTACCTTTTTAACCATTATGCCCCGACGGGACTTGAAAGTCCCACTTCCAAATGTTCCAAATTCGTCCAATTTTCATCATGAAAGGCCAAATTTCGTTTACTTCTACTAGTTGCAGTTATCTTAAACTTGACATATTTGGGACGAACTGTGCTACTAGGGTTAATATGAAGCTTATATACTTATAGGGATATCGTATAAAAAATATACAGCACAATTTTTCTGAAAAACATAATTTGGGACATAAAGGGTTAAATGAATAGGTAAACGTTATACTTAAACGTCAAGCTTAAAAACTCACAAGATTAACAAGAAAAAAAACTGGTTGCATACTACCTAAAACCTTTTACAAAGCGGATTTAGGAGGAGGAACCGGGGAAAGCAAGATAGAGACTATGTCCCTTCCCTGATTGCACTAGAAACATATTTAACCATCAAAAATTGAGATATCCTGAAAAGGTTGAGGGGGCATTGCTTCTCCATGAATCCTCCAGATGAAGGAAAGCTTACTTAAAAAACATAAGCGAAGTCAATACGCAAGTCAATACAGAAGTCAAAGTCAAATGTCGCGGTCAAATGTCTTTCCTCGGTGTGACTTTCTTTGCAGCAAGGATTCACCCACTTGTTCCAGTTGGCTCGCCTGAGTGCCCACACGTTGTAGCACGTGAGGGCCGTCACACGGTGGGTGACACTTGGTCATTAGGGAGGATCCCTTCGATTGTACACTTCACGCCACACGGCATTCCTTCTTAATGGGTGTCGATGGGGCGATGTTGCGAAAATGGGAGAAACAGCAACCAACACCATTCTCAGTTTGAAAGTTAAATCGGCTGTGTAGCCAAGTTGTTTTTAAATGAAAGCAGTGAAATAAAATGGGTAGGTGAAAAAGACCTGCATAGGAATAGACAATTTGGAAAGATGAACCTTTATCCTGTCGTAGGCTGTAGTACTTGAGAAGAAAAAAGTGAAACCAAATTGATGCAATAAAACTGTAGTATCGTAAACTTAAAAATCTTCAACTTGGTCTTATTGGTAAAAATGTCTGATTTACATAGAGTGGACTGATTAACCTGATGTAAAAATATATATCCCTTGAATTTCTCAAACTAGTAAGTGTAGAAAGCACAATATTTTTATTGGATTACAAATCGTACTGTCTTTGTGACCTTACCTAATTTAGCAATAATCTACCAATTAAGTTAGCAATATTCTATGGTTTAAAAACTGTGCTCAGAGATAAGGTACCTTTTCATAAAAATTCACAATTTATAAAAATTTCTTAATATTAATAACTTTAATTAGTCAATTAATGGTCTGCTTGAACACTTTCTAAATAAGGGAATTGTATTGTTCCCCAAATAAAAGACATTTCATTGGTCCCAGCTAACACGATATCGAAAAAAATAGCCAAAAACAAGAAATGAATTACTCCTCCAATTTTTCTGCCAAATAAATTCAGACGACTTAACGACTAGTTGTACCAAGACTAGTGAGCCATAAAAAAAGGTTCTTTTTCATTCCGAGATTCTCGTGTTTCCACCAAAATTCGTCATAAACAAATCTGAGTCGCCGAGTTGGTTTCTTCTTTAATTCCATCCCGACAATAGGATTTACGACAGTATCTCTCCCACTATCCAACTGGTCGATCTTAAGCAGAGACTGGTTTTTACGGACGTTGCTTTATTTTCTACTTCAAATCCTCCAAGCTGTGCTGTAAATTAACTTTATTTCTTGGCTCCGCAACAACAGCAGGCTGTTGGGTTTCCTTTTGTGTCCGTCTAGTGAAATATATCCGAGAGAGACCATTTTCTTTTTCTGCTTTCTTTTCTCATTCGATCGTTGGTAGAGAAGCGTGACCCGTTTAGGTAATACTGTAACGTCTTTTTCGTTTGTTCTGGCCTTGACATTCCTCCTGTACCCAAACGAGTTATTTTTTTAGTTTTTTTCCCCCATAGCGCAGGATTTAATTTAGCGACTCTTGACATTATTAACTCGATGACTGGATTATCTACTGCTAATTGGAATTATGAATGAGGATTGTGAATGAATACAAGTTAAGGTTTTTTATGGAAAGTTTTATTCTGTTTGCGTTCGAGCTTTGGAGGATAAGATGAGAAATGAAAATTAGCATCTTCAGATTTCAGATTAGGAAAATTTGAAAAATACGATGTTTTTACTGGTTATAACCTTTCAGCTATGTACTTCGAATTAAAACTCCTAATGGATACCGTCAAGCAAAATGTGATAGAATCCCCATATATTCTGGTCCATTACCATTTCCTCCTCGTTAAAAATAATAAACTACATATTTACATAAAATTCAAGTTAATTTTACTTAGTTTATGCACATTAATTGTAAAAAAATCAGGAGAAATTATCTGCACCATATCAAAACCCAAGGCGAATAACAGATCAGACAACTTAATTACTGAGTACGCACAGAAATACCCAATCAATAAGTCAATGGGATTTTTGATATCACGACAGTATGAGAAATTGTCCAATTTTGTTTCAGTGAACTGAAATTAACGCCTATATTAATAGCATACTATATATGGCATCTAGTTTTTAAATGACGTTTATTAGCTGCGTGACTGACTGACTGAACGTTAATTTAAAAGCTCTTTTACAGAGCAGAGAACCTCATCTTCATAAAATTACTTTGAAATTCATCTATATGCTAATAGATTTGAATTTTCCCTACCGCAAAATAGAAGGCTAAAAGGGTACAACTAAGTTCTAGCAAAAGCATTTGAGTCGCGGGTGGGGTTGATTAGAATTTCCAAAACATCATAAACCATAACCACCCATCACTTCTTTTATAGACGATGGCTAGTTCCATACCATGTCTTACCGATACCAGAACCCAACCCAAAAGACAATGCCTTCAACGGTCTCACAGCGTGGGTCGGAGAACACAAATAAGGAGAGAGTGGTCAATGGAACCAGATACGCCCACTGGATCTCATTAGATATAGCCCACACTCGCAGCTTAATAGGGACTTTTGATGTATTTCTATTGACAGGATTCCTACTCTCATAAAAAGTCACTTTTAGGTGTTACTATAACCTAAAAGGTTTATTTGAGGCGGGGTACGGTGATGTTTACAAACCATATAAAAGTTTGTGTTTTATGGCCCTAAGTCTTTCCCAATTCCTTTTTCATGCTGTGATGACGCCCCTCTTTTAATGCCTTTTTCTAATGCAGCTGGTCATCGAACTATACTATACTACAATAATACTTTATCCCATAAAAACACATACTTGCAAACTACAGTTCCTTTCCCCAATGAATATGGTGTTAAATAATTAGGGTTATTAGGGTCTTAATCACAGAATGTCTCGACAACATGCTGAAAGAAACCCATCTTCGCGTGGGTCTAGGTAAATAGGTCACTCCCATCGAGTTCCTTCATTGGTTAAAGAACTCTTACTTTCTCTGGGCAGAGTGGGATGATCGGCCAACCGATCAGGGGTCACTCTCGTGAAAGGAAGAAAAAATTGGTTTTATTTTTCTTTGATTTGCGCCGCCGCTTCCCTGCCAGTCATGTGAGAGACGCTTTTCGGCTTTTTATTGTAGTCAAATGGTCTGAAGCGGAGATGGATGCATTGCCTTACTGCGATAGCATATAAAAACTGAGATACTTTCACTATGACGTCATATTTCTGTTCAGAACTTTCGATGTAAGCTAAAGACGGTTAAAGAAGTAATTAAATATTAGAGATGGTTCTTACAAAGAAGATGATGCTATCCATCAGTTTAGGAGAGAGTGTGTACAATGAAAACTCAGATTATTTAAAGATTTAAAGGATTATATAGACTTATAACTCTCTTTCGATGTTCATCTTGGAGGAATCATCCAAATCGTATTGTCACTCTTCCGATTTCCTTCATGAGTGATTCATCGGAGAGGATCACTTATGATGGTCATCAAAAGTGAAACTGTTCAAATGGTCCTGAAAGGGTAAAAGAAGATTTTTGTCTTAGTTGTTTCCTTCACTAAATTAGGAAATGTAGCAAGAAGCAGACTTCTGGGGATGCAATTTTTCTATCTTCCCTTCTATAAACTCGATGATGTGACAAATAAATAGAATATAATTAAAATTTTCAATTTTCAGCTCAGTGTAAAATATCTCCCTGACTTCTGCGGACATCCAGAAAATGTGTTTTTGAGGTGCATAAATACGAAACAGCTTTGAAGCTATAACGTTTACAAAGGTACAAAATGGGATCATTACACTTTATGGTTAATTGGTCAAATAACAAAATTTGCATAATGTTTTCATTAATTATTCCTTAGTAATATTAGTAATGATTTTCCACCATCTTTCTTTTAAAAAACTTGACTATGAATGACTTTATTATTGTCATGAGGAGAATGAAGAGTTTTTTTTCATAATAATACAAGCCCAGAATCCACAAAAAAATAATATGTTTACCATTTTTAACCAAACGTTATCTTTCTACCGCTTCCTAGCATAAATCATGAGCAAAGTAGGTTAACTTTGAATAGGCAAATGAATGAATGAAAATGCGCGCACGTATCAAATGAACCGGAGTAAAAAGGAAAAAAATGCCGGGAAAAATTCGCGCTTCGCTGCAAATCATCCCTTTTACGTAAAGCAATCCACGAGACAATTGAAACAAATGATAAAAACAACGGTGTCCAGTTCAGGTGTCGGAAATGGTTCAATTGTCATCTTGCAGGGCCAAGGACGTATGCCCCATCTTCAAGGTGATGAAAAAACTAAACAAAGGCCTTAAATGATTCAACGGCAAATAACTCAACTATAGTTAAAATGCAGTTATCAATCAAACTTTTAGTATCAGTTTTTAATTAAAGTTGCAGACTTGTCTATATATCAGTAGAAAGAAATCATTTCCAAGTTCAACCACTAGAAACCATAACTTCGCATAAACAAGTCCACAAACTATATGACTGAAGATAATATTGGTTTAAAAGTGCAATGATGAGGTTTCTTTTCAATACAAAATAATAGGGATACTTCTTGGACACTACTGACATGGAGATTCAAGAGTAATTCCTGCTACCAATGATGAAGTTGGTTATGATACCGTGCTCTACCAAATCAGGAATTGCTAAAAATAGTAAATATTGTTACATTGAAAATATTAATCATATCACTCTCAAGTTTCTAAATTACAAAATATCAAGCACCTCGCATGATAGCTCAGCCGGAAAATTCCTAACTCGTGTTTGAGTCATCAGTTTTCAGATTTTAAACATCTTTCTTCAGTATAAATTATTTTTAATTTCAACAGTTGCTATTAAAAGTGATTAAAATGCTAATTCTTTTAACCACTTTAAAGTGAGATACACTAGCAAAACACTATTATATCACCGAAAAAGATATCTTTTTTTCGTGGAAGTGTCAAAGTCAAGACAAGTGCACGATGGTTTGTATATTATAAGAACTAAAAATACAACTCTGGAATAACTTACACTCGATTAAATTTTGTACGATTTTGGTTTGGTTGGTTGATTTGAGATTGAGTCCTCATGGAGATACGCATGAGAGAAGAATCATTTTACCAATCAACACTTCCCCAGCATGTGCATCAACGTACCTTGAGTTTGAAAAAATACAGATGCCTATTCATTACCAAGAACTCATCACTGACATTGTCCTAATTACACTGACAATAACCACCCGAAACACAATAGTTAGCGCTGCCAAACGATTAAATGAGATAAAAAAAAGCAATTCAACACCATCCACGGCAAACTATACTTTCCTGATGGCTTAATGACCCAGAGTTGCCACACTCGCTACATCCCTCAAATTAATTGAAAGCAGATCTTTCCAAAGAAGGATTTTGTTTCAAGGGAGGAAACAGTGGATCTTCCTGCATTGTGTGGTCTGTTCCCCATCCGGTCTTTTCTGTGCATCTCGGGCGTGGTCACGTGAATCGGGGATAAAAGGGTGATCGAGAGCTCACGGGATGGAAAGTTGTGTGTAAACCGACATAAAGGGACAGCATAGAATCCGTTCAAGCTTAAACGGTTGTCATTTCTGTTAAAAATCAATTGTTTTGGTTACTACTTGTGAAGAAAGTACTATGTGACTAAGAGTTAATTGAATTAAATAGAGAGAAAAAGTTTATCCTATGATTTCATACCATCTTTGGGGAGAATTCAGGGATGGCAGGATGGGGCATGTGCTTCCAAAATACTATGCCTTGAAGTAAAATGCCTTGAAGTAATTATTCAATATTATATTCCTGTAACTAAAATGCATTTATATAAAGAAGCTTACAATTACCTATTAACCCAATTTCAAATAGTAATACGTCACTCATTCGTATTCCAGAATTCTGGTACTCCCTTTAGGGTTCAAACTCTTTGACTTGAACCTGAGGACTATTACTGAAATAACTCAAATTTTAAAATCAGTTGCTAGTTGCATTATTTTGATGAAACTTTAACATCCCACCCAACTAGTAATCAAATTAAACAAGAAATACAAATTAAAATCTTTAAGTATAATTCTATTCCTTTCATATGCTAAATTAAGCCAAATATGCCATGCGACAATGCTGGCATCGCCTTTTAAAATAATCAGCTCCCTTTACTGTTCTTTTGCATTTGAGTTGGTTTTCCCACATACTAAGTCCTATCAAGGAAAAACTAGTTTTACAGACACCAGATTTAGCGGCGGACGGAATGGAAAAGAACAATCGGATAAATAGCGCAATGAATATACACTAACTAGTAGCTTTATATTCGTAAACCTCACACTTTATCCTCCAAACCACTTCCTCTAGTCTAGGATACACACAGTTTCGAATCTTTCAAACAAGCCGACACCATGAATGACGACCATGAGGAAGGGGCTGCTGGTGAACAATGAAAGCGATCTGACCCCCAATAGAACAAAACCAATTTTAAATCGGATTTGGATTCACTCACTTCACTTCATACAACAATGACATTTCGGATGGATGGATGAATGAATGAATAAAACCGTGGCTGTCACAAACGATAATCCAGCAGGAAATAGAAGTGGTGCACTTTCGAGGGTGGTGGGGAATAATGGAGCAGTACTCTATCAATATTTTTGTTATGTCGCGGGTGGATTCGATATTCCACTGTTGCCCCATAAATACGAGTCGAATGGATAAAATGATACAATGCTTGGTGACGTGACCCGGTTATACTGAAGATTTAAAGGTTTTTGATCGAAAAAGTGACCGATATAAGGAACCGTTCCTTTATTATTTTTCTTGAAAGTAAAACATTCCGATCTTCCTGGTAAGAACTACTAAAATATAAATATTTTATCTTGCCTTTTGCCTTGGTAAAGAAATAAATTAGGCTTGAATAATCATCGGAGAAAATATCTTCAAAAGTATTGAGATTCGAAAGAACGCCAGAATTTTACATTTTTGTACCTCTCCAGATCTGCATTCAACGTTCGATTTTAAAATAATCTCTTGCACCAGATTCAATTAGATTTTCGTGTTTCAAAACGCTTTTGGGATGATGCCTAAATACGCCATATAACTAGTTAAGTATTCCATTTACTATACTACCAAAAATAGATTGGAGAGAGAAAATAACTCAAGAGAAACAGAATGTATTTTCACATTAATCAAATTCGTTTTCTTTATTTGATGACCACAAAATCAAGTATCCCACCGTCCTAAAAAAACGCAAGCTGCATTAAAAAGCCATCTCATATTTTAATCACTCACGTGCAACTAATTTTAATCGGTGGGAACATCGAGTTTCGTATGTACGTTTCCAAGAACTAACTAGTTTACAGCCTCGGGGATAAAAAAGACAAGTGCATATGCAGGTGGTCTCGAGACGTATGAAGTGCCTATGATATCTTACTTGACATGGGAAAAAGGATGTAAGTTAATGTCCTTTTTAAACTAGTTTTTTTAAATGAAAGGCATTGAAAGCACGTTTAAACTTTCATAGGTACCTTAACTCTCTACTAGAAAAAGGGAAAGAGAGATTCAACAAATTTTATGAACCAACTTAAAAAACATAAGTACCACTATAATTATTCTCTATATCATGGCGTCAGGTGGAGCGCCAAGCCATTAGGCGAGATTCGAAATATAGAGGGCGAAACAATTTCAACACATTATTTAATGATTTTATTAAGCCTTTTTAAATATATCAGATGAATTCTAATAAAACTACTGAAAACAAATTATATCGAGGAATAATCATGTGCGCTTCGCTAAACTCAATAAAGGCGCTTGTAAATGCTAGTAATGTGAGGCTGTTGTAAGCTAACTCATTGATGCTGCAAAAGCTACAATTGTCAACGATATACCTACAAACAAAATTATGTTCAAATGCCACAATCGATACTCTAGTCTAGTTTACCATTGACTACAATTCGGATACTCCAGGATGGCTCGCACTCATAAACGCATGTTCTGAATAAGTAACTAAATCGTGAACAAGTCTAAAACACGAACTACAAATTAGACAATTGAAAGAGGTGTCTCCATTAACTGATGCAAATGGTCTAACAAAAGCTTTAACTCATTTGGATGCATCGACTCACGCGTTCGAAATTTATCTATCTCTTCCGCCAAATCTATCGCTATTCCAATCAGAGATCTGTGTCTCTTTCATTCGATGTGGTGCAGAACACCTTGTCAGTTTTTCTCATCGTACATAAGACGTGATATACTGTCATCAAAATGGAATTTTCGGAGTGACATTAACTGAAGCATGGGACCATTTCAAACTTGAAAAATATTTTGTCCTGGATTACAAAAAGGGTATACAAGTCACCCTTTCGGTTACAATGCTTTTCAATAGCATTGGCAGTTCAAATTTTCTTTGAAATTGTAATAAAGTGATAGTTTTAGGCAAGAAATGTTAATCCTCTCTAAGGACAACGTTTTTTTTCCTTGCTATGGATTAAATTTACTGGGAAAAATGGGGAAAATATAGAAAGAATTTTAACTAAATACTAATCCACCTAATTACCAAACCCGAAAATTCCCCTCCATCAACCACGGGCGTCGATGTCGTCTGCAAGGGTGTCGAGGAGATCCTCATACAAAAAATTTTCACTTATAGGAGGGGAATAATCTAAAATTAAAATTTTGAGGTAAGAAAAACTGTATATAAGTGGTAAAAGGATAATTCCTGAAACCACCAAATAAAAAAAAGATACTTGAGGGAGTAACCAACTTCACTAGGTGAGCAGAAGCTGTCAGCTGAGGCAAAGGCCTTTGTTTCCCCAAGTCCCAAGTTAACTCAGCCCTCATTTTATTAACTCCAGTGGATGAAAGGATGAGTGCCCTGCTTGACTCGCGCGCGGGAACAGAACTCTTGCCAGTGGAGTGGCAGGGAGATGCACTACCACTACACGCCAAAGGACTTCAACTAATTTTATTAATACATAGCACTATCCGATCCAAGGGGTGGGGCTAGGGTGCTTTAGCCCCCCAAAATGAAAAGTTTTACACTACATAATATGGCATTTTATGCAACAAAAGGAGTTAAAACCATGTCATTTTAAGGTCAAATTTTCAAAAATGTTATGGGGAGGACCACCAGATCCCCTTGGCACTTGTAACTCTATTATTACAACTTTATTTTATATTAAGTTCGCCAAAACGCAAAAATTCTACCATAAAACCTATATCCGAAATTCGGATGAGGCGTACCAAACAAGTTGAAAAAGTGGGGTACTTTTACTTTAATTTCTAAAAAAAAAACCTTTTCCATATTACGATCATCAAGAAGATTTAATTATTAATTAAGATTTAATTATTAATTAAGATTTATTTGGATTATGAAAATTTTTACCCCCCCAAAAATAAAATCCTGGATCCGCCCCGATACATAGTGTTGGGGGAAGCGGTAAAGTGTTTTTAATGTTTTTAACTGCTCTCCCTTTTGCTTTTATGATGACAAAGCTTTCTCCAAACAAAAGTAAGCTTTCCTCCATGTCTCCCCAAACCCTACATTACCATACATAAACTACAAATACTAAATACTGCCAAAACAGTTCAAGAGGTCCTAATGAAACACAAACAGTTCCGTTAAAAAAGAGAGGGGCAAACAATAGAAACTTTCTCCATGGATAGGATAGTCGAACAGTTAACAATCACCAGGAAAACAGGCTAAGCAGGAAGAAAACCGAAACCCTAAAAAAAGACCAACCTTCCGAAAATCGCTGCCCCATGTCCACTCGTATTGGAAATCCGCGTGCAGAATACCAACGTACTCTGGAAGCGCCATTTTACCGCTCGGCTGACCAGCCCGAAATACTCTCGGCAGCTGACTCCAGGGTCATTCAGTCGTGACCCGGGATGAAAAGATTAAACAAAAAAGAACGAACATCAACAATCGGGAAACAACACTAAAAAAAAGAGACAAACACCTCGGGGAACTTTCCTGTCTGTGGCTGATGACGTCACAGAGCACCGGTCAGTGAACCGAGCGGCGATTACCATAATAATTACGGCGGTACCTTGTCAGGAGCAATTAAAACTTGAAGATGCCGGTATTCTTTTCATTGGGTAATTGTGTTTTCAGAATATGCATCTGGAATGAAGGGACGTTTTCGATGAGAGTTAGCTCCCAGAAATAACCCAAAGTGTGATAAAAACACTAAATTAGTAGTATAAATGCCACTATTCAAATCTCAAATATTAATCCACACCTTTTTCCTTTCAATGGCGCTCTTTATCGGTTGAGGTTAAGAGAATGTTACTCTGTCAAAGTTTTAAAATGTAAATGTAATACGAAATATTTATCCTTCACTTATTGAAAGAAGCAAACAACAAATTATCTGAAGGTTTGTATTGGTCAGTCGTAACCTTTTTGAAATAATAAAAGAATTTCTCACATAGAACAAGTTTCTTTGAAAAGAAGACTAGGATTCATAACGAGTGAAATTGAAATAGCAGAAGCAGACTAAGAGTCTTCGAAGGACGAAGATTAAGATTCTAATATTTTCTCATTATATCACTCCAAATAAGAACAGACATTTATTTACTTAATCAATGTTGAAAAAATTAATCACGATAGTTTCAAACAAATTTGTATTTAATCCAAACAATAACAGCGTTGTTTTCTTCCACACTGGAATGTTCCTTACCTGGACCCCAAACAACGTCTGGGTTACCCGAGGTTCAGAAACCCAGTCTACCCATTGAACTGGAATTATAATAGACAACAGTACTTAACACATAACTTAAATGAATCAAATTACTGGGGAACCGCGAATTACATCCAGTAGAGTCCACCCATTGGGGTTCCCCAAGGCAGCAGTTGGGAACGTGACCCAGAGTGCTACTGTCCGTGCCGGTAAAGACGGAAGAGATTAGGAGATGTCTCTGCGAAAGCTGATCGTAAGAGAGTACCTAAAACAATACGTGATGGAAACTTCCGGTGAAGGACAGAATAGATTGGTCTATGTTTAGAAGCGGCAAGTCTTTTAAAAGTCTGTTCATCAGTGAAGAACACACACGTTTTTTGATGGAATTACATGGTAAATGGGGAATATTTAGTTTTTTTGTTGATATGATTGTGGGAACACAACTAAAAAATTAAAACTCTAATTAAGTTCGTATTCATCACTTTTTTTTAGTTTGCTCTGTTATTGGAAGATTTTTTTGGGCCTGAAAGGTATTATGGAGAACAATGGGAAGATAGAGAATGTACCACTGAAGTTTAGTAAGGTCGGGTCGTATGTTACCAGGTAGAGTTGCTTGTTCATTATTTTTGTTGGAGAGTGATGTTCAAATGTTCTAGGACGAATTTCAAGGATTAATCCTTAAAAATTAATGAAGATAGCAGTCAGCAGTAATGTCTTAAGGGTACAGTTTAGATAAATTCTGAGCATAAATTAAAGTGATTCGGGCATGAACGGGTTAAAGGTTGTTTTTCCTTTCAGACAAACCAACCAACCGACGACTATGTCAGCAGGGTTGCTGATTTCAAGACAACTCAGGCGCGAAGATGTTTCGCTTTCCTCCACAATAAATTTCTAGACAATATTTCATAACGAAACATCTAACGCAAGGGCTCCCATTATATGGGCTTCTGCACTGGTCCTTAACGAAGATCACTCTAACCTTGCGTTGTTGTTAGCAATGCCAACAGCCTCTGGGATGTTTAATTGCAAGAGTGGTCTTCATACTTATCGTGTTTTGAAAGCGTGTTTGAGTCTCGTTATTTTCTCGAATTTTATGCACAATGAATGAAAATTTCTGGAAGATAAATCCGTCGAGGTTATAATGAAGTTACTCTTGTATTACTTTGAACCATAAAATAATTTTTGTAATAATATTTCAACCACTCACATCGACCACGGCAAGGGAAATGTGAAAGAATACTTTCACTTTGGAACCTTAATCATATTCTTAACGCTATATGAACGCATCTTGTCCTTGCAAAAAACTCATTAAAACAAAGAAAACATTGGAATAAACAAAGAAATTTGTTTCTGTTTTTAATTTATAAAAACCTTCCTTTATTTTTATTTTACTAGTTGAAAATTATTAGAAATAGTAGTTCTTTTATTGAATAGTAGATTCATTTTGAGACCCTTTGGGTTATATTCGAGACGACCCCTTCTTGTAAGTCATACAATTTTCAAAAAAAAACACAGTTAAAAATTAATGTCATAAATCTGGGTGGGGAAGGATAAACCCCTAAACCGTCCTCCTTGGATACGGCCCTGTTTTAAAGTAATTCTTTCATTAACTTAATTAAAACAATTCACAAAACGAGAATGCATTGTTGATGTAACCCAGTGGTGCCCAACCTACGGCCCGCGGGCCAAATGTGGCCCGCGAGGCTGATCCATGTGGCCCGCGGACTCGTTAAATCTTAAAAACCCAAACCACTTTCAGAAATCGTCCAAGAAAACCACGAAATCGTGAGAGACATTGTGGCACTTTCATCTAAAAAAAGATGAAATTTTCCATTTTATAAATATTTTTCAGTATCAGTTAGCCATTAGAATTCAGTTTATAAGAATCTTTTTAGAACCTAACTTCGAAAAGATGTCCGATCGTAAAAAGTTGAAGATTCACTCAGAGTGTCGAAACTTTCAAGCAAAGTGGACAAAATCTCGACTTACAGATAATCATCTTAATTCAGTTTTAGGGATAAGCGTTACAAATTTGGAGCGGAATTTACAAGAAGTAGTATCCTCAAAACAGATGCAAACTTATTGAAAACGGGTAAATTTTCTTTACGTTTAGAAAAATCCTTAAAAGTGTTTTTTGTGTGGCCCGCGAGATAAATTTTCATAAGCAAATTGGCCCTCGTGAAGAAAAAGGTTGGGCACCACTGGTAACCTAACCGCAGTTTAATTTCCCCCCAGACAAAAACATCTCCTTAAAAAAATTCTCCTGCCCACAGCAGCGCTGGATTGTTCCCACATCGCCGCTATGGCCAAATTAAGTTTTGATCTTTTTTCAATCCTCCCCAAATGCGTTTGTGCCCCCGGGGAGCAAATGAAGAATCAAGGCCAAAGCCAGTCGTAAGATGCTCGTCTTGCCGGTGAATTTTCGGCCATTTTTTGTGTGTTTATGGTGGTCCGCTCTGTTTAATTCGCTCAGATGCGAATTCGAGGAGTTTTAATTGCTTGAAAGTGGATTAATTGTCTTGAAAGGAACTGGGCCGGAGATTGATCTTTTCTCAATTTCTTTATTTCAAGTTCTCTTATTGAACTTTCCTGTCTAAAATACGAAATATAAATTCTTCTCTAAAAAAAAATATAGTATGTGACATGCAGATTAGTACCTTATGATTTTCAACACCACTTTATTAGTTCTGATGATTAAAAAATTGAACTTTTTCATAAAGCTCTGAAAAATTTTCGGACACATTTATCATGCATGTGATTTCTCCGACAATAAATTGGCGGAAAACATTTAAAAAAAATATTCGATCGCACTTAAATTTTCCTTTATTTTCAGTAGAGGGGGACCATCGGCTCCTACTTCCCGAGATCTATGATTCAATATGCTTGCTAGAGTCATATTTTCTTGCATATAGTTTTCATATTACTTCGATATTTAAATATTTTTTTCAATTTTACTTAAAACTTATTACTAGGCAACACTGGCGGTCAGATTTATCAGTAAAAAACGATTGGAAAATAAGAAAGTGGAACTTCAGCTTTGCAAATCGAATCGTCGGATTTAAACTTTGCTAAGCAAATTGGCGGATTTCCGCCAATTGGCAGAAGAATCACATGTACAATTTATCTTTCTTTGGACGCTCTATTTATGTATTAACGAACAAGAAGAGTACATGAATTTAAAAAAATTACATAAAATTTGGAGGTTTTCTCAATCATAGATGATTGGGTTTTTAACCCAAGATGCTCAACATCAACAACAGATCAGAGTAATTATTATTTACTTAGTTTATATTCCCAATAATATATTTTCACCTCAAAATTTGAAAGCAGCAAAGTAAATGTTATACTTTTCACCTTAAATTCAAATAGTTTATGATATAAATTATCTTTTTCGATTAATCTGAATACTTTCCCCTCCTTTTAGTGAGATTTTTCTTTCATACTGTAGTTCCTATTTTTAATTCATCTTATAATTTCATACATCATGGTTGCTGTTCACTAATGCTTAAAAAATAGTCTAGGAAATATTTATTTATTACAAATTTGAGTAGAAATTTTTTTTGATTTCAGTGGGGTGCCATGCATTTTTTAAGCAAAACGTTTATTAAAAATTCAAAGCGTGAAAATAAGCCTGACTAGTTTTTAAAAGCGCATTTCCTATTTTCAAAGCGTGAAATAAGCTCTCAGACACGTTAAAATTATCACTGGTGTCCACTATACCCACATTTACCTTATTTGTTACTCTTTCGAAGTACATTTTTACACCAACTAATTAATTCATTATCAAACTGTTAACTCGCTCCACGGGTACCGAAAAACGCAGTTTTTCGAAATGGTAAACATTCGAGTCCCACTTGCCAAAAACATGTTGAGTAATGAATGGAAAATATGCAAGGCCTCACGTGGTGGCAAATTTCGTTAGTGTTTACCTCGCCTAATTGAAATCTTAATTAGCGTCAATAGAAATACATATTCGACTTTTCCTTTCATAAGGTATTAAAACAGGGTTCCCACTCAATTTCAGAAATAAAATTCACCGACTTTTCCAGGTCGATTTTTCGATAAAAAAATAGCAATTCACGGCATTTTCCGGATACTTCTTGCATTTTTGAACACATAGTTTTCAAAAAATTGACTATTTTTTCACTTACTAGACTTACTTTTAATTGATACGCATCAAACATTAAAACATTTTATTTTCTATGTATTTTTTGATTTTCCAGGAGGTTTTTGGTCAAAATTATTAATGTTTCCTGACTATTCCCTGACTTTTTAAATGAAATTTAAATTCTTTGACTTTTCCAGGTACTCCCTGACCCGTGGGAACCTTGTTAAAAATATTTAAAAATTAAGGAGATACTATCGTTGTAATTACTATGTTATCGAAAAATAAAATACCTTCGATTCTGTTATCAATGATGAGGCCAAATTTTAAAGTGATAGATTATAAAATAATAAAAACGTATAAGCTTTTATTCCAATAAGTTTTTAAAAGTTTATTGTTAATTTATTCGATAATTTATTTCACTAAAGTAAAGCTGTAAATTTTTCAGTTTTAACTTAAAGTAAAGCACTTTCTAAATGAAAATCTCAAAAAAAATCCATTTAAAAAGGTACTCTTAATTATAGTTTAAATTAGAATCAAAACATGCATGTTATGTACCAAACAAATAATGCTGGTGTTGGGCTAAAATGCCTCAAATATTAATATTTCGAAACCAAATTTTTTAAATATTTCCTTAAAAAATATTTAAAGTATTATTTTTAACAAAGAGCAAAGAGAAGGAACAGGTTCTAAAGCTGCGGTTTCTCAAATATTTGCTAACGCACGCATACCCACATGAAAACATCGAATGTCATTCTATGACTATGCGGATTCCATGAGAAATTAGTGTTCCGCGTTCGCATGTATGGAATTAATCAACTTACTTCCCTAAACCTCCTCATCCTTATGAGAAAACGAACTTTTGCAACGTGACCAACTAAGCGAGTTTTTAAGCAATTTCTAATCCTTTTCGTGTTAAAATCCAAACAACGAAAATCAAAGAACCGCTACATCCAAGACACAAAAACTCAAGACTTATTGAAATATATTGTCCTGTTGAAATGAACGTGACAACACAACAGTAGTCACGAATTGAACCGACAAAGCTTCGTTTTAAAAACTTCTCTTATTTAATTATGTGGGGAGAATAATCAGAACAGGACCTACACCAGTTATGTAAAGAAACAAGAAACGATGACAAAGCTAAGGAAAAAAGTTGGAATAAGTATTGCGTGAGTAAGTCAAATGCGGAATCAAATTTGCGTTTGGTGCTTTTCCCAAGGCGAAAGAAACGCTTAAAATCCACAATTATTTACATCTACGAATTTACCTTTGTAATTTTGGTTTTACAAAATATATTGCTGCTTCATGCACTTCAGTCCGAGTAATGTTACGATTAAAAGGAAATAGTCATCTAATGATATTTTCATTCCACAATTACATTTACTAATAGTCTAAGAGCCAGTAAACAGCTGATGACACATATTTTAGGAAAGCCTTAAATTTTCTCAGTGAGTCAGGTGTACCTACCGTACATGAGATGGGGGTTAGTTAAGCCCAGTCGCGGTAGGTTCAGCTTTGCGCAGGTGTGTCACCCCAGGTCAAAATTTATGCTGGTACAAGCAAAGAAAGTATGCTGGTTTTTGCTAGTTTTTGCTAGGTATGCTAGTTTTTTATGCTAGCGTATGCTTGTTTATGCTGTCCCAGCATGGGATGCTATCTTAACCAGCATACATATCATAGCATGGCTTGCTTATACACAAGCATCCGATGCTTTTAAGCAGTTCAGGCTACTTTCATAGCATGGAGAGCTATGTACCTTGATGTGCTATTTTATGCTTTTTTTATGCTTGCCAGCTTGGGATGCTATGTACCTAGCTTGGGATGCTATGGCTCAGCTATAGCATCACATGCTACGGACAAGCATCCGATGCTTTTAAGCAGTTCAAGCTACTTTCATGGCATGGAGAGCTAGGTACCTTGATGTGCTATTTTATGCTTTTTTATGCTTGCCAGCTTGGGATGCTATGTAGCTAGCTTAGGATGCTATGTAGCTAGCTAACGCACCAGCAGCATGACATGGTATGTACAAGCATCCAATGCTTTTTAGCTGTTCATGCTACTTTCATAGCATGGATAGCTAGGTACCTTGATGTGCTATTTTATGCTTTTTTATGCTTGCCAGCTTGGGATGCTATGTAGCTAGTCAACGCGCAGCAATAGCATCACATGCTATGGACAAGCATCCAATGCTTTTTAGCTGTTCATGCTTTTTTCATAGCATGGAGAGCTAGGTACCTTGATTTGCTATTCTATGCTTTTTTATGCTTGCCAGCATGGGATGCTATGTAGCTAGCTTACGCAGCAATAGCATGTCATGAGTCATGCTATATGTACACGCATCCAATGCTTTTTAGCTGTTCATACTTTTTTCATAGCATGGGATGCTATGTAGCTAGCTTACGAAGATTCCAAAACGTTTTGATAATTTTTATAGAAGTAATTAAATTCTTTCACTCTGCAAATTTTCTATACGAGTTAAAATAACATTTTTAAAAATTTCAATTTTAAAATACTGTGATTAAAAATATTTAGTACAGTAATGTTTTTTAATTCACTTGAATAGCTTTTGAAAATTCTTTCGCAGAGTAGTTATTATGTAGTAAAATTTTCAATTTTCTTCAAAATTTAGTTTTTGTGTAATACTAATTCAAAAATAGAGGTACTTATTGCATAGTTTCAGAGTCCTGAGACCCTTATGCAACAATAGCATGACATGCTAGGTAACAAGCATCCAATGCCTGTTAGCTAGCTGTTCAAGCTACCTTCATAGCATTGAATGGTAGGTGAACCTGGATCGACGTTAAGCCTACATGTGCCGACGCTCAATAGCTCCGGATATATTAGAAGCCCAGCTTAGTGGTTTATATTTTCTGAAAGCATATGAAAAGTCGTTTTAAACAATAGGTTTAACTAAGAGGTGGTATAAAAATTACACTATCCAGAAAATTCATTTTTTGGTTTTCCAAGACTAGTTTTCACAGATTTCTCCAAAAATAATCATCAGAGAGCTTATTAATAACCATATTATTGAAGAACTCTTTGAACCTTGTTAGAAAGACTCCGTTTCTTCTGGATAAAAGGAATTAGGGGCGTTAAAAAGTGAAAATAAAAACGAGCACGCGGTTCTAAAATCTTTTAATATGGGTCCAATCCCTTAGTGTCATACATCATTCAATAGGAAATATTAAGGAGGTACACATTCTAAAATTTCAGAACCCTACCTCTAAAATTAAGGACGTGGTGCCCAATTAAAGTTTTCCAATAAAACCGGAAAAACTCCCGAAATAAGGAGCCAATCCCCTTATGCTTTACATATTCTTAATGTACCAAATGATGTGAACACGATGATGTAAAACACTTGGGGGTCTATTTATTTTTTTCGCATTCCTCCTTTTTCTCATAGTCCGAAAAACGTAATGGATTCCTATGAATACAAGTTAATCACTTTTGTGTTCAAAAATTCGTGGATGATGTCAGAATCACCATGGAAACTCGAAATTCTGGAAAAAGCTTACCATATTACTCTACTACCATAGTAAAAATTCAAAAAATTTTAAACTTAAAATTAAATACCAATTATTAGGCTTTTTCGGACTTGTGTTTTTTACTCCAAACACCGTTTTTTTTTCGACTCTGAAACGTCCTTAAATATTTAGAGAATTGCTTGAAAATTCAACATGAAGTCCGTTTTGAGGTCCTTTTTAAGAATATGTCAAAGAAAAAATAATTAAACAGCGTTTATTGGGTTTAAAACGACAAAAGCGTACTTTTTCGACACTGAAATACCTGTAAATAATAATTGTTATTTGCAAATCCATGCATTAAGGCACTGTATATTTGGACGGCTTTTTTCAACTAAACTCTACTCTAATTTCCACGGCTAGGCTACAGCTCGGCGTTTCATTGGTTCAATCACTAAGCACCGAGACTGCTACGTCATCACGAGACCTACAGCGCATGCGCCACTAGCCGTTTTGGCCGTCCAAATATACACTTCGATGCATTAATATAAATTAATAAAAAATAAGGCACTGTATATTTGGACGGCTTTTTTCAACTAAACTCTACTCTAATTTCCACGGCTAGGCTACAGCTCGGCGTTTCATTGGTTCAATCACTAAGCGCCGAGACTGCTACGTAATCACGAGACCTACAGCGCATGCGCCACTGGCCGTTTTGGCCGTCCAAATATACACTTCGAAAAAATAATGCTATAATTTGAACTATTTAATGAATCCAAGTAAAAAAAAAACCAAGCTGGGCAAGGGGGAATGAACCTAAACTGAGAACATGAGATATCCCTTCCCACCCACACACTAACAAACAGATCGGATGCGCAGTTGTATCGATTTAATAGTGTATTTCCTTTCTCAGATTTTTGAAAATTTACTTTTAAATTTCATCAGGATTCCTTTTTAAAGCTTGGTGTTTTTAATCTAGTATAATTTTTATTTTATAAATTGAGCTATAATTGAGCCATGCGAAGATTGGAATTTATTAGGTTTTACTTGTGCAAATGGCAACACAAGGTTTATTGTGTTCGTAGCCCATTGTTTACATGGGATCGTCGCGTGGCTTCTTATTTCAAGTAAGTTAAATCCTCAATATATGTTATTTAGTTACCAGATTTTTCTACTTGGGTCCTCTGTTTTAGGAGTACCCATAATTTAATCAATATAAAACTAACCGTACGTAACCTACCCTATTTTTGAGGATGCCAGTGCTCTTTCATAAGAGGACTTGCACGAGCACGTTTACCCCCAGTGAAAGTGCTTAATTAGATTCAGGGCTTAAATTGCATCGAAACAGAGCTCCGGTATTTTTTTGTTTTCGGTAAATATTTATATTTTAACTGATGCTGCAATAGTAGCGCTCCGGTACTTCTTTGGTTAGAATTTAAGCCCTGATTAGATTAATCAAAAGAAAGGAAAGGAAGTATTAATAAAAAACTATTCCAAATTTTACCGTATTCTGGATGATTTTCAAGCTTCTCTTCTTCTATGGAAATAACGAAAACAATGAAAAGAAACAAACTGCTAATTGAGATATTTAAGTGTTTTATTTCTGTACTTAATTGTTTTTGAGCAATTAAGCTTCAGACTTTACATATCCTCCCGGCTAATCCTAAAGTACTAGAAATTGTTTTTAGAGTTTTTCGTACTTTTTGAATAATTCATTTTCAACAGCACGTATACAGTGGAGAAATGGGCAAGGCAAGCAGAAAAGCTTTTGTCATACTGGCTCGGGGAGAAAATTCGGTTCTTACGTATTATCCTGTCGACTGTACTCCTGAATCTGAAAACGGTAAACAATCCATTGACTTTTCTATGGCTGTGCCGCTGAATTTGACAGTCACAAAACGGTCAATGGGATAATCATACATGTGATTCCTCCGTCGATTGGCTGAAATCCGCCAATTTGCTTAAGCAAAAATAAAATCTGACAATTCAATGTCAATGGGTTGTTTATCGTTTTCGGATTCAGCGGTACAGTCAACAGGATAATACGTAAGAACCGTTAATTTTTTGTGTTTTTAAAAAGAGTTGTATAGTAAAATAATAAATCTGAAGAATACTTTTTAAGGGTTGTGGAAAATATTTTTGATCAAAATACGACTTGAGGGACAAACCAGAGATTACAGAAACAGAAGGTAGTATGAACTAAAGCAAAGGTTTGAACTGGCAGACTGTGGACTGCATCCATACAGGGTGAGGTTATTTCCGTGACCGCCAAAGTATTTTGAAAATCATAAATATGTAGGGGAAACTGTGGATGGATGGGACACTGGGTAGGATGGGACACCTTCAATAAATCTAAAAATTATAAATAAAATTAGTTTTTGAGTGTTCCACCAGGTAAAGCCACTATGGCTTCATACTTGTTGCTGTTTACTATTTTAGTTACAAGTTCCTACAAATGAAAAAGATAGTTTCACTATAGTATAGCAAAAGTAACTAAGTATTACACTTTTCAAAATCAATTTTCAATCTGATTCTTGGTTGCTTTCTTAATGGTTTATATGGTTTTCTAAACAGAATAATGTATTCTTTATGAATATATAGTTGAGTTAACACTAAAAGCTACAACTCTTTTGAAAGAACCTATTTTTTAAAAGTGTTGCTACCGGGGTGGGATGGGACATGCCCAATAAGGAACTTGCATGTGTCAGATTTTCATAAACTAGACACTTCTGGTGGCGGTCAGAAATCCAAGGCAAACATGACAATCCGAGGCAAACATTAGTGACGCCACTGTGCATGCAATTAAGCGTTTTCAGTTGCTTCGAAAAACACGATTTTTGATAATTTTTTTTGCAATCGAAAAATTTCTCAATCGGCCTCAATTTTGTGTAGTGGCTTATTTTTACGTGAAGAATAGATTAAAAAAATAAAAAAAATCATGCAAGTTCCTTATTCCTCTCAATACCTACATACAAGCTATTGCATACAATTCTTTGGATACCATTGTTTTGAAACTGATTAGTATTGCAGTTGAAAATATTTTTTAGATTAAAGAAGAATTTTAACTATTTTGTATTTTTAACTTAAGGTTAGATTTTTCGAAGTAAATATAGGGTAAAATAACTGATTTTTTATAATAAATCTTTAAAATGTGTAAAATACTTCCATCTTTGTGGTTTTTAATCATATATTTAAAAAGTAATCATAAATTTTAATTTAAAAAGATATGTCCCATCCTACCCCGGCCCGGGGTGGGATGGATGGGACACTTTAAGAGGTTACTTTAATTCATTCATTAATCCTAAGTTTTGTCTGTTTGTTTTGTTTTGTAAGCTATCATTTTGGTTATATTTTTTAAACATGTTAAAATGTTCCAAGATGTTAGTTTGAAAGTTTCAAATTTATACAATGAAAACTAAATTTAAAAAAATATTGTAAAAAGTGTCCCATCCTTGCCCGGTCTCCCCTATTTATGGACACTGGCAATTAGTTTGAAGCGGTAAGAAGTTCAGCGGTATGGTCGATGGGATAATACGCAAGAACCTTTATTTTTATATGCATTTAATTTAAATATGCTACCGCTACCCTCTTAATTAAATTTAAACATTACTTTTTGCATCACAACAACGAGTGACCTGTAAGATTATGAGGGGGATGGCCCAGAAATTTGACTCCTCCCCGCAGGGATTTAAAAAACTGATTCATCACCGATGTGAAATTTTGTTTTTAAGATTTAGTACCCCTAGTCTAAATGATAATATTTGTAACCACTGAATTAACTTTAGTCTTCTACCTGCAGGCCCACTTCCTGCATCGGGGTGGTTGTTGAAGATGTCTACCCTCTCATTGCACCATCAAATGGATAAAGGGCCAGACAGTGGGATAAAGTAAAAAGTAAGTAACATTTATCTTAGGTGTATGTAAAATATAGGGTGTTTCTGGGTTTCTCCAAGAATTGTTTTTGACATTTAACCCTCATATTAAAGGTAGATAGCTATTTTCTGTTATGCAAAGACTGCATAATAATTTCAAAATGTTCAAATTTTTATACTTCAACCAATGCTGTATTTTGAAAAAATACTCCTTTTGTTACCCAATATTAAATATTTAAATTTTCCTAACCAATAATTGATGTTAAGGGACTTGGATAAAACAGTATTTTAATTTTTGAATGTTTACCTTTTTAAAAATAGAGCCATGTATGGAAAATCCTATACTCGACAGCAACGTTTCCTTAACCTAGTATGTACCTCACTACGCTGAAGGAGAAAGTGGGTAAACACGGTTTCTAGGAGGAGTTTCGAATTGCAATTAGTGGTAAAAAGACACTATTTATACATGGGTTTAACGAAATAATCATATTTTAAAATTGATGTTCTTCGTTTCACTCGAAATTCAGACACTGCGATTGAAACTGCTTTGTTAGTGACATTGTAGGGTCAACTAACCTGGCTGTCTACTATAATTAACATAATGGCAATTAAAATAACTTAATTACTAAAATAAGCATTTGTATTAAATAAATTTTAGTTCATAATGTCCTGTACATAACAGCCTTGTCCCGTCGTATGTAACAGTAATAATTAGTCTTCTTAGTCTTCATTAATTAAATGACACTTCTTTAAAAAATAATTTTTAGGTTAATTAACAAAATATTTATTTCTGCTTTGGTGCCGTTCAAATATTACGTAAGCACTTTTTTGGTCATTTTTAACCCCCCCTCCCCCCTTGTCAGCAAAGATAAGCAAACCTCCAACCCCCCAATCATAATTACGTAAGAAACTACCGGACCCCCCCCCCCACGAAATTTTGACATCCCTTTTATTAAGTACTGTTTTTTTCTCCTTGAAAATTAGGAGCTGTCCTTTTTAAGGGTTCAAAAATGAGTCGAAACACTACTTTTCGGGGTTAAAATTTCAGAATGTTTGGGGGTCCCCAGAGAAAGTGCTTACGTCAGATTTCCTACTTTAATTTTTTGTTAAATTTATTTTTGGTTGAGTTTTGAAATTATTTATGCAAGAAACAAGATATTTTCGAAAATTCAGTGTCTTACGTAAGCATCTTTCATATCCCCCTCCCCCCTAGTCAGGAAAAATAAGCAAAGAGCAAACCCCCTCCCCCCCTTAGGTGCTTACGTAATATTTGAATGGCCCCTTTTACTCAAAAAAACTTAAGAGCAAAATGGGAATTACTGGAAGAACTTTTAAAATATCTTTGTGGGAAGTATGGTATGTAACAAAGCTTAAATTGATTTTTAGGGAAAAAAAACTATTGTCTATAAAAACAAATAAAATATTTTACAAGAATTAAGCTGAAGTGGGATGTTTGAAATTAAAAATAATTGCATACTTTCTTATTTATATATTGATATGGAAAACACAGTAGTACAAATATCAAAATTTTGCTGAGAATTGTCCTGTGCGTAACACATTAATACTGTGGAATGACCCTTATTTTTATATGCATGTAATAAATTTGAGTGTTACTTATCTTAATTAAATTTGAGAGCAAAACTATTTATTGCTGTAAAAACCATTTCACATCACAGCAACGCTAATTTTGAAATAATCATACTTATTTAACAAAAAGTATTGATAAAGCTATCACTCAAACAAACAAGCATCAGTAAGAGAATATAAGGAGGGATGGCCCAGGAATTTATGATGCCTCCCTAGAAGGACTTACAAAACCCAGATATATTACCTACAACAAAATGAATTTTTACATTTTTAGCAGCCCTGTCTAAATAATATTCATAACCATTTAATTAACTTTTGTGTTCTACCTGCAGGCCATCTCCACCAAATTAGTCTGCTGATGAAGTTGCTCTCTCTGCCAGTAGTCCAGGATGGTGGATACAAAGAATTGCTCTAATCAAAGGGACGGTGTCGCATGACTGGAAGAACTTGGAAGAGTGTTGGATAAAGTAAAGTAAGTTACTTTTGTCTTCAATGTTTGTAGGGGGAGAGAGGGACTTATTTGTACATGGGGTACATTAAAACAAGTAATATTTCTCTATGTTAAATTCAATTTAAAAATCTAAAGAAATGTCAATTGGTTGTTGTAATAGGCAGGGCTCGATTTCTAAACAAAGAGGTACCGGAACGGTAAAGTTATTGGTCTCAAAACTGATAAAGCTCGGATAAAGCTAATATTTTTTAACCCGTAGCAGGGGACGTGGGGTATAAATGTTCAAATAATTTTGTACTGAAATATCAGAATCGTATCTTAATTAGACGATTTTAAAAAAATATAGAAAGTTGCGGAGTCTCTGAGACCCCACCCCTTGTATGTTACAATTTTTCACCTTCCCTGTTACGGGTTACTACACAAACCTAAGCATTTATTTTCTAACTTAAATGTGTTTTACTAGATTAGGAAGTCCTTAAATGGTAGAATTTAAGATGTCGCAAATTTTCTTTGCAAATTTGCCCAGCAATCTGGCAATCGTGGGTATTTCAAAGAGGTTCACAATTATGTTTTAAAAGAACAAATAACACAATTAAGTTGCAACCTTACAATTAAATTCCACTTATTTTTATTTGCAAAAAAGATAAAAATGCATTTTAAAAAATTTTAAATATGCCTTTTTAAAATTTT
Source organism: Tetragnatha versicolor (assembly GCA_024610705.1). NCBI lineage: Eukaryota > Metazoa > Arthropoda > Arachnida > Araneae > Tetragnathidae > Tetragnatha > Tetragnatha versicolor. The sequence continues at coordinate 11,392,591 of JANDEH010000008.1, read as the reverse complement.
TTTGGTAGGATTCTCCCTTTTATGAACTTAATCTGAAAAAAAAGTGATAAGTTGAGTTCTAAATACAAATAAAGGAACTGGGGGTCCTCCCCCAGAAAAATTATGGAAATTTGACAATAAAAACAGGGTTTTAATTCATTTTAGGACTTTTTTTCGTACACAGAAAAGTATATCCGTGGGCCTGATGAAAGGGTCTCGCGGGGTGTAGTTAGGAAACCCCTGAAATTAGAATATTAATTTTTTTTCCGAAAAAGAGGTTCCGGACCGTTCCGGCTGAAATCGAGCCCTGGTAATAGGTACCATCTTTTGCCTGGATTTTCAGACCAGTAGGCCTATTGGAACCCTTTGAGTTTAAAATTTAGTGGGTTTAGAAGATGAAAAGTAAAATTTCTTTGTGGAAGAAATAAATCAAGAGTTTTTAAAGTAGAAATTTTGCCTCGAGTTCTATTGTGGCATCAATCAAGTTAAGTCCAAAAAAGTTTTGTTTCCCAATTTCAATTACAAATGGTTATATATCCTACTCTAAAAGATAGAGCTGATGGATGGAGCATGTTTGAACACAAAAAGTTGGAGTATTTTTGAATAGTTCAAAAATCCCATCTAATTCCTTTTATTGATTTTGAACACACTTTAAATATAGTATTATAATTTGTTTTAAATTTAATATAATCAATTATTTTTGGTATTAAATTTATTAGTATTCAAAGCCTTTAGAATTTCCCCAACTTTAACTTATATGATTGAATTTGGATTCATTAAAAAAGATTGTTTTACTTTATATTCTTTAATATTAGTCAGGTTTTTATGTATTTATTTAAAAGTTCTTTCAAAATAAAACCTAGATAATAATTAACCTAACAATAAACCCTGCCTTTTAAGTTCAGTTGAAAGATATCAATATCTTGTTTAATATATTTGTAAAATTTTAAACTAAGTAGAGCTAACTATTAAAAACTAATAACTAGCTTTATAGTTTATGATTTGAAAAGCATGGTTAGAACAAAGCAGAAAAAAGATTGAAAGGAAAATTCTTATAAAACATCTTTTACCTATTTACCATGATATCCACCCATTTCAAGAGATGGGTATTGAGTTGCTAACTAGCTCACTTTCCTTAAAAACTGAACAAAAATAAGTTTCTTTTAATTTATTTGAATTGATATTAATAATGTCCAATATATTCATTATGAGTTTTCCCCTTGGAGTACAAGTGCAAAAAAAACTATTAAATTTTAAGAAAAAAACAGAAGTGCTCAAATGCAGCTCAATAAATTGATAACTGTAAATGTAATCTAAGGAAATTGTTAAATGCCCCCCAAAAAAGCAAAAACTTGGTATAATTGAAAAGTGCATATTACATCATATTGTATGTACAAGTTATTTGTAAAATAGGTTACGCTAGGTTACGACTTTTTTAATGTGTGTTTTCATTAATTATTTATAGTAATTTTTTGTTATTTCATGTTCTATTTCTATTTCAGATCAAATGAGAAAATATCTTATGAAAGAAGAATAAGAAGAAAAAAATTGTTCTAGATTTTTGTTGAATGTTGAAGCTCTAAATAAATATTTTTAAATGTTAAAATTTATTTTTTTTGTTTCACATGAGAAAATAAATTTAATTTTATAAATTACTATTTTAAGTTATATACAAATGTCTGCATAAAAATGATAAAATAGTAAAAAATAAGAACAGCTGCAGTTAAAAATTATGATAAATTATGTACAACTTAATTTAGAAAAGTAATGTTATAGGCTGTAAAAAATAAAAAGCAAGTAGAGCAAATATTTTCTAGCAACACTAACTGAATTTTGTATGCTAGGGTAGCAAATGTCCATTTTTAAACTAACTTTAAAATGCATCTTACTCATATTTACTTTTTTTAACCTGATTTCTTTTCTCGACATAAACCTAACATGTCTGTAATTTTATGTAGGGATTTTTGAACATCTTGTATAGTTTCGAAAAGTAAATTCTTCTGAAATTGTTCCCTTTGAAAATTTCATAAAAATTTTGATTGCTCTGAAAGTTTATAACTAAAATTTAGGATGTGTGTTTATGTAGAGGAATGAAATTTTTTAAGCCAAAAAAGTAGATTCATTTTAGAGTATCTCCTCCTCAATATATACCTTTCAAAAGTGATGGTTTTAATTGTTGCTAGGCCAGCAACATGTCTTAGCAACACATGCTTGATTTTGTATGCTAGAACAGCATGGATTTCCAGCAAGTGTTGGTCGTAATTGTTGCTAGGCAAGCAACTTGTTCTAGCAACGCATGCTGGATTTTGTAAGCTGGAATAGCACAAAATTCCAGCAAGTGGTGGTTGTAATTGATGCTAGGCAAGCAAGATGTTCTAGCAACGCATGCTGGATTTTGTATGCTAGAATAGCATTAAATTCCAGCACGTGGTGCTCGTAATTGTTGCTAGGCCAGCAACATTTTCTAGCAACGCATGCTGGATATTGTATGCTAGAATTGCACAAAATTCCAGCAAGTGGTGGTCGTAATCTTTGCTAGGCAAGCAAGATGTTCTAGCAACGCATGCTGGATTTTGTATGCTAGAGTAGCATTAAATCCCAGCAAGTGGTGCTCGTAATTGTTGCTAGGCCAGCAACATTTTCTAGCAACACATGCTGGATATTTTATGCTATAATAGCACAAAATTCCAGCAAGTGGTGGTCGTAATCTTTGCTAGGCCAGCAACCTTTTCCAGCAACACATGCTGGATTTTTGTTTGCTGGCGAGCATAAAAAGTGGGTCATAACAACACTTGGGTTGCTGGTGACTTATGCTGGAACAAGCAAACATTTATGCTGGTTTTTTGCTAGTTTTCTAGCATGAATCTAGCATGCAATGCTTGTCCAGCAAACAAATTCCAGCATAAATTTTGACCTGGGACGTGTGAATTTGGTAAAATAAAAAGTATTTTAGGACGTCTGCCGTTTTGACATGTCAAAATATATTATTATATGTACTCAAAAACAATATGGCAGACGATTCCTATGGTTATTAGTTCCTCAAAGTTTCTCAAAAGTCAAAATAGTGGTAAAACAGTCATCACAAACGGCATTTAAAGCACCATTTACACTAGTGTTGGAAAGACTAGTGCAGTGGAGTTTGAAGAGAGACTTTCCTTGCACTAGTCTTTCCAACACTAGTGTAAATGGTGCTTTAAATGCCGTATGTGATGACCGTTTTACCACTATTTCGACTTTTGAGAAACTTTGAGGAACTTTTGAGGAACTAATAACCATGGGAATCGTCTGCCATATTGTTTTTGAGTACATATAATAATATATTTTGACATGTCAAAACGGCAGACGTCCTAAAATACTTTTTTGTTCACCAAATTAACACACGTGACACACCTGCGCAAAGCAGAACCTACCGCGACTGGGCTTAACTAACCCCCATCTCATGTACGGTAGGTACACCTGACTCACTGAGAAAATTTAAGGCTTTCCTAAAATATGTGTCGTCAGCTGTTTACTGGCTCTTAGACTATAACATTTGATTTTCTCTTTCTCGTAGGAAGAGAAAATCGTAGAGAGAGAGTGAGTGAGAGAGAGTGTGAGAGATGATTCTAAAGGTATGATCTTCTCAAATTATCGGACTATTATAATTTTAAATCACCAACAATACCCTCCATTTAAGTTTAAGCCAGGAGAAAAAGAATCGGAGGGGATATTGGAATAAGGGAGGGAGATAAGGAAAAAGTCTAGACCTTTTCTTTGGTAAAAAAAATTAACGATCAGAAAATCCCTAAAACCAACTAATAGCCTCCGAGTTGTTACATTGATATGGTATAATTTATGTTAATATTTTTAAAACACATAACTTCAGAAAAAAGCGACATGCAGGGATGCTAACTTGAGACAACGCTTATCCGTAATCGCCCCCCCCCCCAAAAAAAAAAATTTAATTTTTAGAAAAGTCCTGAAAACGCAAATATTTGAGAAAAGGCCTTTTTTTCTCCCATGAATCAATCATCCATGCAGATTAGAATATTCCGAATACCGATTGATTCCCCCTTCTTAATTCTTATTGCCCATCTCAGCAGTTACTTGTTACCGACTAGCATTATCGTTTTTATTCGCAGTTCTAAGTTTAAAAAATATGTATTCAAAGGATTGAAGCTAAAAACAGAGAAATCGAGAAGGAAAATTTAATACATTTGTCTTTAAAATATATTTGGCATAGTTTCCGTAGTTTTTCTAGCTTTATGCGCAGTTGCGGAATTCGGGGCCGAAATGCGGAATGATTCCGCAAAATCCGGAATGGTTGGCATCCCTGGACATGGAATATTAATATCTTTAAAAGTTTAAACAAGAAGTATTGATTGAAGTGTTAAAGACGGAAATTTCCAACAATTTGAATTGCTTGAAAGATCTGGTCAAGTTTTTAAGAGTTTCTCTGAGTTCCTTTGAGATTGGTAAACTTGATGACGGTCAACTCACTATTGAATTCGCTTGCATTGAAAACTTGACTGTTTCTTCATTTAGGATCTTGCGAAAAAACGGCATCTATGGATAGGAAAAGCTTTTGCAACAACCATCATCAGATTGGAGAAAGAAAACATTTCCCAACAATGATAAATGATAAGGTAATATTTTTTGGAAGAAATTACCAGGTAAGAACCGATTGCAAAGAATTACTCAAGATGATTCATACAAGATTATGTCTATTCTATAACTTTAACCGACCAGTGAAACATGTCTTATAATGAACTGTCAGACACTTACCAGTCAGAATTGGCTTTCCCTTACAGCCGTCAAGAGAAAGTTTTGGAGACGAAATAAATGAGAGTCGAGAAATTTCACAGCGATAAAGCCTGGCAGTAATTCTTCGGATTATAGAAAAGTCCAAGTTTTGTAAAAAAAAGTGGCTTATGATAAAGAAGGGAAAATGAAAATATTGTGATAAGACGGACATTTTTATGATCAGATGAATGTTGTCTTTCTTAACCTGTACCAGTATCTAAAAGGCTTTAACCTGAAGCGGAGTTGCTCTGAAGAAATCCACTATGAAGAAAAAAATAAGCAGTTAATTTCCAAACAAAAATATTTTGCCCAGGTTTTTTACACTTTCCACTATATATTTTTATTCTTTAATTTTTGTTTTTAAGGTATAAAATCACTACAGTAAAAAAAGCAATTGCTTTCAAGTTTATTGAATGTAATACTATAGTTAAAGTATTACAAGAGGTAACAAAGTACAGAGGTTAACAGGATGTAAAAATCAAAATTTAAAGAATTTTATTTTACAGAAAATTTAATTTAAAATTTATTTTTTTAATAAAACAAACTATTCAACTGAAATTATTATAAATGAGCGATGAGAACCACAAAAGGAGGGGTTTCTAACAATTTTTTGCGAACAAAACCTCAAAAATAGAGTCGAGAACTCAAAGTACTTATTTTATATTTGTCAAGAAAGGTACTGACCTATTAAAATTTGACACTTAATACTCTTCCTAAGTTTTGAAATTTTAAATGGTTTGGAAAATGCATTAATTCCAGCTTTTAGCTAAACTTCCCCAAAACAGCATACATCTCACAACTCACATACTCCCCCCTAGCATTAAAAAAAATCAAAATCTTGAAAGGGAAACTTAAAAAAAGCTACTCAGTTCTTACCTGACAGAACTAAAACGCAAACAGTTACGGCCGAGAGAGTGGAAATTTTTCCTTTTAAGATGGCAACTAATTTAAAGATTTTCCCTTTCGACGGTGGAGGTGAGAAATTAACGCCAATTAGCGCTTTCCTTCCTCCCCACGATCATCGCCACGGTTCATCATGTGGAAGGGAAGAGAGTGCTCGCATATCGCATGGTTTCGCAGGGTTCATAATTGGTTTACTTTATTACAAAACGCATGGGGAAGCATGGTCAGACGGATTTGCATAGTATACTATCACTTGTCAGTATTAGTCGAAAAAACTTAGCTCTACAATACTGTCAATGATAGGAGTGTCTGCATCTTTATTATAACGATCCCTATCTAATAATGAGAAGCCATTTAAACATTTCATAAGCTCCCCCTTCCTTGTCGGAAAAGATCATGGACTAAGAATACTCAGTATATAAGTCTATTGGAAAAGATAAGCAAATCACGCAAACTTCCTCCATCTCTCATACGAAAGAAAATTGCCCCTTCTCTATTTTTTATACAAACTAGAAATTTTAAAGTAAAATTTATTTTTGTTTTTAAATTACACTAGTCGACAAAATTAAACTTTTTTTCTCTAACAAAAAGGAGATTAGGTATTTCTGACTAATTTCAGGGTGTAGAATTCAGAAATAGTTGTGAAAAAGCTGCAGCACGTACAGTTTTTTTTGTTACAAATATGGCACCAGTACTGTAAGAAACGGACAAAAGCGTTGAAACCACTCATTTAATAACGATTAATCTCATTATTTTGGCAAAAAATACTATCATAATTGAGATTATATACATGTTTCAGACAGTATAAAACTGAAAACCATTAAACATTCATTAAATACAATACGATTTTATCCCTTTTTGTCTCTTAAATGGCGTCAAATCTCTTTTTTTAATGAATCAAGCGCTGTAGCCCAAAATTGCTATTTCTCAGTGACCTTTGTTTCGAGTCAATGTCCTAAGGGAATCTTTACCCTTGTTTATGATTGACTACAGTGAGATTTTCCGGAAATAAATTCAAACGTGGATGTAAAATATTATTTTTGAGTGATGTTCAACATCCTATGACTTGGTAAGACTAAAGAGAACCTTCTATTGCGATTAAAACATTTTTATCAGTCCTATTTTTTAAAATCTTCTAACCACACTTCGAAAAACCATTTCCAAGCTGATAATGTATTTTTATTAAATTTTCTTTCAAAAGCAGGGTCATGAGTCCTTTTTTAATCAGAGGTCCATACTGACTTTTAGTTTGCCTTCAATTAATGGTTAAAAATCCTTATAACGCATAAAACGCAAAAATTAAGAGAAAAAGCTGAAAATCGAAAATTTTTGTTACACAAAAATGGGACGTGGAGAAACTTTTTTACTTGCAGATATTTGAATAACTATATGAATTAGAAACAAAAAAAGTAATTTGGTTGTTGTTAGGAAACCACTGTCGACTAGTGCTATTTATGCAAGAAAGGGGACGTTCTAATATTACGTAAGCACTTTTTCGGTCATTTTTAACCCCCCCCCCCTTGTCAGCAAAGGTAAGCAAACCTCAACCCCCCCACCATAATTACGTAAGAAACGGCCGGACCCCAACCCCGAAATTTTGACATCTTCTTTAGTATAAGTACTGTTTTTTTTCTCCTTGAAAATTGGGTGACTTATACGCAAGGAGCTGTCCTTTTTGGATGTAGTCCTAAGGGTTCAAAAATGAGTCGAAACAATTTTTCAGGTTTAAAATTTCAAAATGCTTGGGGGGTCCATCCCCAGAAAAAGTGCTTACGTCAGATTTCCAAATTCAATTTTTTGTTAAATTTACTTTTGGTTGAATTTTGAAATTATTCATGCAAGAAACAAGAGATTTTTGAAAATGCAGTATCTTACGTAAGCATCACTCATATCCTCCCTCCCCCCTTGTCAGGAAAAATAAGCAAAGAGCAAACCCTCCTCCCCCTTAGGTGCTTACGTAATATTTGAACGGCCCCAAACAAGAGATTTTAGAAAAAGCAGTGTTGGTACCATTTTAAGTAAGCATCACTCATACCCTCTCCCCATTGCCAGGAAAAATAATAGAACACCCCCCTTAGGTGCTTACGTATATTTGACAGCCCTGATTCAAACTTAAATCAAATTTAATTGAAATAACTTCGAAAATACAATTTCTGAAAAAGTACCAGAAATATTAACAAAAATAGAAAACTAATAGGAAGATATAAAAATCAGTTTGAATCGCAAAGTTATGACGGAATTTTTCAGAAAGTTGACCGGCGCGGCGGTTAAACGACAGTCAAGTGTATGATTGGCTGTTAAAGTATAGGGACCGATTTCCCTATTAAGCTAGAAACTTTTGTTTTTGCTTTTTCTACAAAATAATTTGCAATTAACTGCTTTTAATTTTCAGTAGTTCTGATAAAATGCAGAAGTAAAGGATTAATCTCAATATCTACACCTATTTTTTACAGTAAACTCAAATAACACGAATAATTTTGAGTTCCAAAATGAAATTTTAAACAATGCGTTAAAGGTTAAAGTAAAACATATCGTTAACATTCGCAAGAAAACTTAAAGCGAGGGGAAAAAACTTGCTCCAGTTTTCCGCTTTTTTTCATCCCATCAGGTGTTTTTCTCATCGTTCAAATAGCATATCAGTAGTTTTTTTCTTCGCGAACCACGTTGGAACTTTTTATTTCTTTTCTGCGAAACTAGAACGATGGCATCGAAAGATCGCCACAAGCCCAGATGTTGAAACTTATACAATTTCTGCCTTCCGTTCTCGAAGGCATTCTAAATTTCCAACTTTAAAAATAGGATTAGTTTATTTGGTAAACTTTCACATATGGTTTTTTGAACGAAGAAAAGATAGTTTGTAAATGTTTATGAAAAGGGGACTTGCTATCTTATTTTTGAACCCACTCAAAGATGGATCTGGCTAACATTTGTCTAGAAATAGTTGTAAGGCCAACCACCGAGGTTCCAATAACATTTTTAAAGTAAATCACTACTGACGGTAACAGAGCTAGATCATGTTCAATATCCCACGTATTCAATTCAACTAACCATCTTTCCATAAATCGATAAGCATCAGTCTTATTAGCTCTTTGTTAGACTTCTTCAACTAGCCACTTATCTTGAAACAGTCTTCTTAATTTTTTGCGATGCGGATTATGGATCAGTAATTAAAAAAAAATAATAAACCTTTTGAAGGGAGTAAACGGTTTCCTCTTGGATGCTTGTGGAATCTATGTATAATAGTACCAACAGCAAACCCCAGAAATTTGTATGGTTCTTTATGTTTCCGTGGACTATTGTACCAGCACCAGCACTTTAGAATGAACGTTACAAAGACTGTACTTTCAGCGTTGATACTTGACAATCAACACATATTTCGTTTCTCGTTTTACCATTCCTTCTTTACATTAGCAATACGGCATGGCAAAAGCAAATGGAGACTTCTTACGCTCCTTGCTCCTTGCCAATACGCAAATGCAATGTTGCCATCCTTCACAAAGTAATAACCCCAGAAAAATAAAAAAAACAATACCAAAAGGTCTTCTCCAATCGTATTCACACTCGAGTGAGGGAGAGTGAGAAAACGTTAAAACCCTGATGTGTTCCAAAATAAATATCGTCAAGCAGTTCATGGCTCTTTGTATTTAGAACGCCAAGCAGAACGAAGCAATAATTCTGTTTGTATAAATCACCCACCTTACAAAGAGGTTCGAGCCCTGTTGTTTTTCCATTGGCGTTCAGGCAGATCTTTTACTATCCTGAAGTTTCACATCTATATATTTCAAGACAGTGGGTGCGGTGAGGGAAGCTGAGTGTATTAGAAGCAATTATTTCGGGATGGAATGTATGAAAAAAAGGAGGTTTATGGAGTTCAGTGACTCGTGATTTTGGAAATCACTTGTAGAAACCCTTTGGGTGGAGGTTCCGGTCGTTCTAGCGTTCAACGAAAAATAAAATTTCACCACGATCTTAAACGATAGTTTATTTTGTTGAGGCAAATTTTATAGATATTGATTTTTCCTTTCATCGTGTGTGAATTAGCGTTTCACTCTATACTCTTTCATTTTTCCATGCAAACTAAACTAGCGTAGCGATTCACAGGAGTGAGAGTGAATCACTCAGGTCAGGAATTAAAACCGAAATAGTGTAAATTCACCGGTCTTCAGTTAGTCTTCAGTTTGCGTATAAAAGTGAAGGAGTAAAGTAAAGAGTGAAAGGTCAATTCACACTCTTCACTTTGAATGATTCATTCAAAATGAAGATCAAAAGGATAAGTCTGAATGAGCCGTAAGTAAATCATCCCTACACTCTTAAAACGAGTCTCAAAACTGAGTAAAAAAGTACTCAAACTGGCTCCGATCCAAATGTACTCTAATTTGAAAACATTAATATTCTCAAAAATGAAACATCTTAAGCTTGAACTCAAAAATGAGCTCATGATGTTTCATTTTTGAGTATGCACATTTTCAGAAATGAGTATATTCATGTTTTCAGATTTGAGTACATTTAGATCGGAGCCAGTTTGAGTACTTTTTACTCAGTTTTGAGACTGTCGTTTTAAGAGTGTAAACGCCTTTTTACTACTTATAAATATAAGAAGAAATCTATTAATAAAAAGTAAGTAACCAAACTTATGAAAATGTGTATTTTTGTTCATTATACGTTGGACCCCCTAGTTAAAAACTGTTCATTTTTAATTTAAGCGCTCTTTTTAATTGTGGTCATTTTTCGGATCTAGCTTGCCGTTCCACCGGATTCCGCGGATATTGATAAGGGGCCATCCATAAATTGCGTGAGGTGTTTTTTCCAAAATCTGGACCCCCCTCCCCCCTTGGTGAGATTTTTCTTGACCCCCCCTTCCCCCCACGTGAGATTTATCTACAACTTTTCAAAATTATTTTCTAAAAATTATATGCATTTTGTGCTTCATAGCACCTAATTAAGTTATAATTAAGTTAAAAAAAGTTGACGTGAGATTTTAATCGACCCCCCTCCCCCTTGGTGAGATTTTTCCAAACCCCTCCCCCCTTTTTTGACCTCACGTAATTTATGGATGACCCCTAAGGAGACTGCGCAGTATTTACGCTTCCCTGCAACTAGAGTAATCATGGGGTAAAACCACATTTACAGAAATTCGCTCTGTTCTACTGCTTCCCCGCAACACATGTATCATATTGCACAAAGGAACATCGACAAACGGCTTTTTAGCCATCTATTTTCGAAGTGTTTTTTTGTGCTGAATAACCTCCTGAAGTCCGTGTAAATAAAAACCAACCGACGATATTAACAAAAAAGTACTGGGGGAGGGTTTGTCTCCTGAATTGCTTACAAGTGGGTTTCCGAAGAATTAATACTGCTGTGAGACCGGAAAAATTTAGAGCCCGTAAAAGAATGCGACATTCTTTTCCACTCTGACACGGTAGAAGAATGCCAGGAATGGGATACTGGTGCCCCATCGAACTGGTCACATCCGGGAGTCCCTCTGTAAGGGGGCGAGATGGAAATCGAGAACTAGAAAAACATCAAAAAGTTGAGTCATGCTTAGCGTATTTCCCGAGATTACCAGAGGTATTGCAAGAAAACTAGCTGATTATCATTGAAAGTTCAAGCGGGGAAAAAATTTTCCGGGGAAGAGATTGATACAGTAGAGCCCCGATTCATCCGCGGATAGCGAAAATCGCGGATAACCCGAAAAAAGACTAAAAATGAGGTGAAAACTTGAAAAATATTTCATTATAAAAACTGTTTCATTGTACAAAAAACATTATGTGCAAAACTTTTAAAATATGTACAGTGCAGCAGAAACCTTTGCTCTACATCTAAAATGTCTCTAATCTCATCTAAAATTTGCTCTCATCTTTAAAAAAAATTTTCGTGGCACTCGCGGATAATCGAGGTTCTACTGTACATGAAAAGTACCTTTCAAGCCGAATAAACCAATTTCAACTTTTTAAGCTGATAATTTAGGAATAGAAATGGCCTGCATAGGAATCAAAATAATACTACTAACAAAATAAAAAAGAATATTAAAATCTTTAACATTTGTAAAGTTATGTTGAACATGATGAATATAATTGCGAAAAATACAGATTCTATAAGTTAAAAACAAGTAAATCGCCAAAATTTAACTAAAAGCTGATAAAATTTATTCCTCGAAAAATTTAAATGTAATCCAGAGATTTTAGAGGAAGGTGCTCAAGATTCAGGAAGGTGTCCCCCCCCATCAGGGGGCTTCCACACCCTTTCTAATATAGTGTCGGAGGACACGTTTTTCTTTTTAAAAATATTAAATTTTCAAGCAATTTTTGCAGAAACATTCCTATTAACAAATTCAAAAAGTCTATGACAATCTTTTCTAACTCTGTGGACCATTTGTTAGATTTTTCTTCAAGCAAATACGTCACTCATTGTTCTCCATTTCAAAGTTCGGCGCACCCAAGGCTTTCGCGCATATCAACTCTTTGGCTTATCGAAAAGATTTTATTCCATGATTGTAAAATTTATCTAACTAAACCCTAAAATCTAAATTCGTGTGTTTTCGCGTTTTCGGGAATTTTCTTATCAAGAAAAAAATCTTTTAAGACATCCTTATGAATGTCAACAACTTAAGAGACATAAAAGAATGTTAGTGGCATATCTTTGAAAAAATACCAAATATGCTAAAGAAATTCAAACTGGAGTATAGCAATTAAATCCCTTTTTAAATTAACTTTACTATTTTTTGAAGGTAAATTTGCGATGTAAAACTTTCTCAGCCGGGGAAATGTTGGGTTTTCTGACAAACTGAGTTCATGTCTTTTTTCATTGTATTAGTACTAACCTTAATGAATAGCTCGGGACAAGGGCTAATTAAAATTAATAAGATTCCTTCTACAATAATTTGTTTGTCTGCAAGGAATAAAGAAAAATGTGTATAACGGATCGATTTGATTTACTTCTTATTTAATACTATTTTTTCTTTATTAGGTCATGATTCTTGTTTTAACTGGTACTTCATACATTGAGAGAGTGCAATTTCTTTACATGAATGAAATAACAGTCTTTTAAGTAGTTAATGAGTTGAAAAAGAAACGCGTGCTCTGCAAAAGTGTAAAAAAGCGCGCACGGGAGAAAAACGCTGGCACTGGGGAGCCACTTGCTGCAGATTTCCGTGACAGTCAAGGGTAGTGATGGGCAAAATCAATAATTTTAGGTATCGAATACTTTGGTATCGAATAGTTATAGGTATCGAGTACTTTTAGGTATCGAGTACTTTTTTTCAATGTCGGGAAATGAACCTGAAGGGACAAATTTTTTAGGGCCTATCCATAATCAGACTAATATTCAAAAAACTGAAAGCGATCCTTCAAAAAGCCCCGTAGCTACGGGCCAGGAGGTGGATAGAGGCGAAGGATTTGGCGGGGGAAAAACCTAGCCGCGTCAAATTTCTCTCGCGGATGATAACGACTTGGGTTTGAGCGTTGCAAAATGAAAACGGAAACAGGCTGGGTTTGATCTACAGTAGGTATTATAAAGATTACTTCATTGAAAAATTTAAAACGAAATATGTCAATAAAGTATCGATACTTTTGTGGGTATCGAATACACTCGATACCTATAGGTATCGAGTACTTAAGTATTTGGTATCGATACCTGCCCATCACTAGTCAAGGGGTTAAAGAGGGGGAATTTTTGTGAAGGGGCAGCAAATAAGGCCCCAATTTTTGTCTGGATCAACCCCTGGAGATACATACATTCAACAAATTTTCGGTCTCCCCAGAAGTTAAAAATTAAGTTCTTTATATAATGTTCCTGACTATAGGGGGGAAGAGGCCCTCCTGTACCCCCCTGGAATCAAATGATGATCAAGATGAGCCTACGGTCGAAAGTATGGCCAAGCACGGCCCAGACTATCCCTTGTTGAGCGACAGGGAGGGGTGCAGAAGACAGGTCTGACGGGTGGAATGCCGGAGGTCAGCTGGGGAGGCAAAGAACCCCGCGGCAACAGCGATGCGCCACAATGGAACGAGCAATGGAATGCCGGATTCCGTTAAGCGAGCGTGCATCAAAGGCGATCAAAGGGTTGTTCATGAGCTAGCTCTCAATAGTGGTGGATCCACGGGTGGGGGCGATCGTCCCCCTAATAGATGCCAGACCCACCTAGGCGTACATTGTGGAGTTCCACAAATCCTCAGATCTAGGATCCGAAATGCCATAAAAGACTACTTACTTCCAAGAGGCAAATTTCGAAAAATGTCAAGGGAAGATCCGAGATCCCCCATTTTTGCTGAAAACTACATTCAGTAATGGGCGGATTTAAGGGGGGCATGAGGGGGCAACTCTTTGAGAAAATTCCATTTTTATAAGAAAAAAAATCATGTTTACAAAGTCATCAGGGACAGCTTGCCCCCCCAGGGTTCACCACCTAAAAACGATCATGTATTCAGTGCACTAAAATTTAAAACATTCCTCAATGTTGAATTCACAGGGATGTCATACAGGATTCCAAACGAATTATTTAGAAAATTTGTTGTTCACGTCATGTTTAATTCATTGTGACTCAACTCAAAGTTGATGAAGTAATGCATTACCATCAAGATTACTCACTGATTAGATTATAATTGCTGAGTTGCAGAGAAAATTTCCAGCGTGGAGCCTGAAGCAATAAACTCGATTAAAGAAAGTGACCAACGGGGATAGAATGATCCCCAACTAAGAAAGAACTATCGGTAAGGGAAATAGCCAAAAAGGATTTTTTTTAAAGATTTCAATTCTTATCGAACCTATGGTCTTCTTTTCTTATTCAAATATTTCTTACTTAGCTAACAACAGTCAATTAATGATTATAATGTAATGGATATTCAATTCTAGATTATGAGAATGATAATAACTTTTTGCTTCATGTACTAAGTCTTCTACCTCCAGGTCCTTACTTCATAAAAAACTGTACTTATTTTTCATCTTTAATACACTTTTTGTTCTCTAACTATCTCAAATTGTGCAGAGATTTTTCTACAACCAGACATAGTTTAAACTTGCATAAATTAAACATGAAAACAGTGTTTTTTAATTTCTTCTTATAACATGTTTCACATAGGTACTTTAGTTTATTTTATAGTACATCCAACCCGTGAGGACCACCACAGCTCCTATACAAATGACAGCAATTACTTCTATTACCGGTACAATCAGAGTCGTTATTTGACTTTAACCAAAAGGGCCTAAACGAACAATATTACAATCATAAATTGCAATTCAAAAAAATAAAAGGAAATTTATTTTATCAGATCCAATGCATCTCTTTCTCATGTTGAGTAATCTACAACAGAATCAAACATCCTTTCGAGAAGAAAATGAAATATTACAAAAATATGAGAAAGTAAGTAAAACTGGTTTATAACCATGGCAAATTTACAAAATTGGTCACTTCACCATTCAAATCTAGTCTGACACTTTTAATAAACTAAAAAAGTAAAATGACTATAGATATCTCAAGACTCCTCCCATAAATTAGTACATACGGTATAAAATGAATGAGGATACCATATTAACATAGTGATAAAATGCAGATTTTTGAAAAAAGTGAAAGTAAGAAAATGAGTGCTCTAAGTCTAAGTGGTTCGATTTCGGTATGCTACACTCTTAAAACGATTGTATCAAAATTGAGTAAAAAGTACTCAAAAAGGCTCCGATCCAATAAGTACTCAAATTTGAACATGAATATACTCATTCTGAAATGTGCATATTCAAAAATTAAACATCGTGAGCTCATTTTTGAGTTCAAGCTCAAGATGTTTCATTTTTGAGTATGCACATTTTCAGAAATGAGTATATTCATGTATTCAAATTTGAGTACATGAATTGAGAATTTGGATCGGAGCCTTTTTGAGTACTTTTTACTCAATTTTGGTACAATCGTTTTAAGAGTGTACTTATCGCAACTTAAAAGGTATGTATATTAACTGCTTTCAATTTAAGAGATTAATTTTTTTGTATATGTTCGATTCAGGCATATATTTCCAAATTTACCTCGTAAACCATGCCTACATTTTCTCACCAGTTAGTCCCACCTTATGCAGTTTATATTTTTATTTTTATAAATGCCTGACTGGACATTTACTCTGTCAAGCTCAGGAAGTTGTTGGAAGCGCTAATTAGAATAAAAATTATCACCATTTAAAGATAAGAGATGTTAGAACAGGAATTTATCGTGTTATTTGATATTAGCGATGATTTGATATAATTCTCTCGCCTATTCCATCTGATAAAGACACAAAACGTTCATGTCTTTCTTAGATTGATGCAGATAGATCAATATTTTGCGCTTTCTAAGCAGACAGCTGCTAAAATTTAGTTTAAATTGATTATATACTTGATTTTTATATTTTTTCTTTTATGATAAGTTTTATAATAAACTAACCAAACTTGAGATTTGAGAACATTTATTTTGTAACTTGAAGATTGAAAAAGCACTTACTTAGTACATAAAAACCAAGGGAAAAAATTTTTTTCTTTGAAAAAATTTCTTTAATAGTAAATCTATGGTCTGGTCAAGCATACAAGATCTAAGACATCAATTTCTACACCTTTTTTAAGAATTTTTTTAATTCGACAAATCTTTAATGTAGATTGATACAAAAAATTAATGACTGAAGCAATACATTGTTAATTATAAGAGGAAACACCCAAGTAAAAAATTGCTACTTTGAACTAGTCGTTTGTAAATTTAATTGACAGTAGAAATAAAATTTAGTTTCGAAAAGAACTTAAAGGTGATGAAAAAATTAGGTAGTTGTTTACAGCTGATAATTCATTAGAAAATATATTTCTTCTCCTACTCAATTATACACTTTCTTAAAAAGATTCAATAGCATTTTAGAACGGAACTTTTTTGCCGTTAAAATAATTTCCAAATTACACTCTTTTAAAATACAGTGAAGCCAGTTCGTTTCATTCATTGATCAGTTTTTAAATTTCTGTACACACGAAAATCTAAACCATCGGTTCCCAAAGTGGTCCATATGGACCCCCAGTGGTCCATAGTGAATTCCAGGGGGTCCACAGGTATGAAAAGGAAAATTGAGGGTCCACAGCGACTTCTAGGGGGTCCACAGCAACTTTTAGAGGTCCACGGGAAAAATTTCTTTAAAATGAAATATATATTTTGATAAGTTTCAAAAACTTTTTCTTTTATAATCAAATTTTGTAATATGAAAAGTTATTTGTCACTGAGTCCTCGCAACGCGAGCAGGGGAGATGGAATCTTTGTCAAAAATTAAATGCTAAAATTAAAATTTTAAAACTAACACTATAATTTGACTTCTGTTACATTAAGCTTAAGCCATTGATGGTAATTTTCTCATGTGTAACTTGTTAAATGTCAATAATAAAGAGGTGTTTTCAAGATTTGAACTCATCAAGTACCTAATTTTTAAAATTTAAATATCAGTTTGTTTATATTTTAATGTAGATAACTACTTTTTACAATTGAATATTTTCATCAATGGTTCTCTTTTGGTGAAAGTTAACTATCAGTATTTCTTTCTTCTATGGGAAAACTCATGAAGTTATTTTCAAAATTTATAAATTCTGTTCAATATTATAATGTTAATGCACATATTTCTTAATGTATGTATAAAAAGTAACACATATTTTTTATTGCAAAAACTTTTTTTTTCAATTTCATAAAAAACTTTATTTTTGTACTGTATAATTTAATATCTTTTCATATTTGAACTTAATTAATTTTTGTTTGTTAACATTCCCTATTTTAATTTTAATTATTTCTGAAATTTTATGATTTGGTGAATGAACAACTCACTCATAAGCCATTAACTTTGAAAAGCTTGCAACTAAAACTTATTCTTAAAATAAAAAAGTATTTGAGTCTTGAAATATAGTGATATTAAAAGTTAAGATTTGTTTTTATTTCAAACTTTTAAAATGTTTGGTTGTTATAATATCCTTAAAAATATCAAGTAACCATATCAATGGCAAAGTTTAAAAACCACAAGATTTTTTTAAATATGTAAAAGTATGAAATTAAATGCTTATTAACGCACAAAAAAACACTTGAAAAAAATCACAAAATTTATGCGTGGCTTAGAAATATAATAATAAACATAAGATTTTTAGATACTTTTTGAACGGTCCCTAAGACAGGGGGTCCACGGGGTACGAAAAATGTCGTCAGGGGGTCCACAGGCCAAAAAAGTTTGGGAACCCCTGATCTAAACCAACTGCACTATTAATACAGATAACAAATAGAACGTTTGGAAATTAATTTATGTAATTTGGAAAATATTATCCATGGCACATGCAGGTGTGTAGCCAAGGTGGGGATATGTCAAGAAAGAAATTTTCCTGTGTTTTGACAGTTTTGACCATAGAGAGAAAAGGTTTAAGTTTACCTAATATTCCCTCATGGGCGTATGCAGCGGGGGGCAGCTGCCCCCCTAGAAAACTGGATTTTTTTTATTTAATCAGAGTAAAAAGAAAAGGCGAAAATTTCTGACCCAATTTGTATATGGGAGTAACTCAAACTAACCCTGTAACTAACCCAAAGGGTCTCAATATGAGTTAAAACACTACCTTTGAGCGTCAAATATCGAAATTTTTTCTTGGGGAGAACCCCCAAAACCCTCTCCAAAATTATGACGCCTTTTACGGTGTCTTTTCCTTGTAAATTCTGCCGCTTAAAAGTTGCTGTTTACTTTGAGTGTTTCATCAAAGAGGAGGTTTCAAAATGATATAAAGCACTATTTTAAAGGGGCAAATATCAAAAATTTTTCTGGTGGCGGTCTCCTAGACTTCACGAAATTTTTACGTCTATTTAAAACAATTTCCCCCAGAAAAATCGGTAGTTTACAAGAAGCTGTTATCTTCAGATGGAACCTAAAGGGTCTCAAAATGGAGCTATAATGCAATTTTTAGAGGCAAATTTTCAAAATTGTTCCGGGGAAAAACCCCCAGATCAGTGGCGGATCCAGCCTTGACCTAAGGGGGGGGCAACCACATTTTAAGGAGGTTGGAGGTTCTTCCTCAGAAAAATTTTAAAAATTTGAGTCTATTATTGAAAATACTTGTATGACGTCCCAGGGAAAAAGGGGTCTTTTTGAAATTTTACCTTAAAAAGTAGTCTTTTGACTAATTTTTGAACATTTAAGATGGGATCGGGGGATGTACTTTTTTAAAGCATTTATAGGAAAGATTCGCATTTTGATGTATAGTATATTTACAGAAAAATGTAAAACAAAATAAAGAAAAGTATATTATGAATATGAAAGAGGAGACCGGGGGTCTTCCCCGAGAAATTTTTTGGAAATTTGACCCTTAAAATAAGGTTTTTTTTTTAACTCGTTTTGATACCCAAAGCCAAAGCCCGATTTTCAGGGTGGGCCCGGACCTTATCTGACTGATTGCTCCACAGGTCACCAATTTTCTTCCCTCTCTTTTTTCATCACTCCAGAGGCTTATATAGATTTTAATTTGGAAAGAGTCTCCAAATACATCCTCTAAAAAATTAGTCATCATCATGTTTACCAAAAAAACAATGGGCACGGTTAACAAATGATTAACTGGTCTCGTGGACATTCTCCTTCAGTGGCGTATTACTATAGAAATTTATTTCAGGAGGGGCCCAAAATTATTCCTCCCACCTCCCATACATATTTAATAGGTTAATGAGACTTTGTAGCCCATTTTAAGTATAAATTGCGTCTTAAAGAAGTGCAGAATAAGAGAAGTTGTGAGTAATTTATTAAGTTTGATGTACCAAAGGGGGACTAGGGGCCCTCCCCCAGAAGATTTTTTAGAAAAATTGACACTAAAAACAAGTTTTTAACTAGTTTTGGTACCTATAGCCCGAATTTTAAGTATACAATTTCGTGTAGGATTTTCATTTTGATGAGCAGAATGTAAAGAAGTTGTGAATAAGTGAGTTCCAAATACAAAAGGGGGTCTGGGGGTCCTCCCCCAGAAAATTTTCGGAAATTTGACCCAATAAAACAGGATTTTAACTTGTTTTGGTATATCTTGTCCGAATTTCGGATGTCAGATTTTCGTTTTTTCCTTTTCCTACCGTTATTTTTTAAAAAGGTACCTGAGCCCAAGGGGGGGGCAAAAGGCCTGTTGCCCCCCCCTGGATCCGCCACTGCCCCAGACCCCCCTGTATTTACTTTAAGTTCGCATTAAAATATTTTTTTTTTATTTAAGATATCTTAAACTTAGCATATGTTAATGTAAAGTCTTAGTTACGGCACTGAGACAACTCAGAATCACTGAAATCACGGACTCAATCACGGAAATGCAAACCTATCCACCTAAGGGTGCAATAGTTTTTTGAGTACTCCAAATAAATTTTTTTCTAAGTTTATGACCTGCCCCCCTCTAAATCAGATCCTGCATACGCCCTTGTATCCCCTTGTGAAATTTTTCTGGCTATGCAAACTTGTATGCATCAAAAGTGGGTTTGAAACAGTGGCGGCTCGTCCATAGGAGCACAGGAGCACGTGAACACCCAGTGAAAAAGTAGAAATAAACCCAAATATAAAGATACACAAATATCAAAAGAAAACAATATAAATCATTCTCAATTTCTTTTTCATACTCAGAATCAAGTTTCTACCCCCCCCCCCTTTTAACTGTCAGCAAAAAATTTATTGCCAGAAACGCAAAAGTTTTGTTTTTATCAAATAAAGAGAATGCTGCATTCTTATTTTTCTTTCCTTATACGCACGTGTGAGCGAAGAAACTGAATGAGTCGGAAGAAACCTCGACTTCTCGCCGGAGAACATTTGGGCTTACGGCAACACATTGGAGATCCCCGTGCGCACAGATTTTGTGTGCCGAGGCTTACGGTTTTGAGGTTAAGCTTGCTTTTTTGTGGTCTGGATTTTTTTTCCTGGATTGGAAAACGAGATAAGAACCTTTTGAAAGTATCATTAAACTTTTCACGTCAGCTAATTTGTAATAATTAATTCTTTTGTTATTGGTTATTTTTTTAAAGTGACGTTGGGAGTACACATCACCTGTATTTTTCACAATCAATTGTTCGATTAAGCATATAATAACAAGCACTATGAGTAGACAGACCCAGTGCTCTTGTCATGCTCCTAATTAAAAAAAATTATGATTAATTATTATGCATGATTCTAATGAAAGTGTCAAAAATTTGTTAGCTTCAAAAAAGGTTAGACGAGTGGACATCATGCATAAAAGTTGTTTTTGAGGTATTATGTTATAGGCTAGGGGTATTATAAAAAATAAACATTCATAAAAGTTACATTTCATTATCATAAGTTTTGCTTATTTCCATTAAACGCATATTTAAAAAAATAAAAATGCATGCAGTGAAAAATTTAGGAACCTGAAAATAACTCCCCTGAAATAAATAAATTTGTTCGAAACAAGTTTTCTTTATGTATTCGTCCAACATCCCTTCGCTTTCTTGCTCTTGTGTAAATTTTAATTCATATTACAGAGGGTGTGAACACCCTGTTAATAAACTCACGAGCCGCCACTGGTTTGAAATGTTAGTTTTCAACCAATCTTTTGATAATCATACGAATTTATGTATCTTAAAAGTATTTTTGAATGAAAACCGAGGTATATTAATGCTGCATCAAAAGTGGACTCCAAATGTTGGTATCATGGTACAGGGCGGATCCAGGATTTGGTTTTTGGGGGTGGCTGAGAATTTTCAAAATCCAATTGAATCTTCTTGTTAATGGTAATACGGAAAAGGAAGTGATTTACCCTACTCAAACCACTAAAAGGGGGGTCTGGGGGTGCTCCCCCATAAAATATTTGGAAATTTAAGTCAAAAACTCCACTTTTTCAACTCGTTTTGGTACGCCTCATCCGAATTTCGGATATAGATTTTTTGCGTTTCGGCAAACTTAGTAAAATATTAGACGTTTTGGGGGGCTTCAGCCCGAAAGCCCCCCGTAGATCCGCCACTGTCATGGTATCAAACCAATATTTTGACAATAACACAAATTTACGGATATTTAGAATATTTTTTAATGAAAACGAGATGTTTTAAATAAACATTCCAGGGGTTATTTAAAATTTGGATGATTCTTCCAGCACAAATACGCTATGTTTTAATAAAACACTATATGAAATCCAAGATTACCACAAAATCATCAATAAAACATCAAGCATCAATAAAATTTTACAGTCATGAACAAATTTAGTCCGGTCTGTTCAAAACTTCGGCGTTCCCACGTTATTCTCGGCAAAAAACAAGAAAAACATTCCAAAATACTAGGCAAAAAAATCTCACCTGTTGTAAATCGGAGTTGCACTATTCCAGGTAAAAATCCACCGGCATTTGTTAATTGGATCACCAAACAAATGAAACTTGACTTCAATTCCAATGTTGGACACAAACACACGCGAGCTAAAGTTCACCCGAAAGACAAAATAAACAGATAATCCGCAACACACATGTTCGAAGTACACAATTCGAAGTTTGAAGTTTGTCACAAGCGCGGTACGATCGGGCCGCGGTTGCTCTCCGACAGACGATTTGGAAATCCAGCGAATCCAGTGCGCTTATTCGCTCTTTGGGGTTGCTGTATATTTCTTTTGAAAGTTTTCGTCGCCAAGTCTGACAGGTGGGCTCTCTGCGCTCCTCACAAGGGATGAGAACGGAAGGCCAGATGGCCGTGAAAACACCTTGCAGAATTTGGCTGCAGAAATGTAAAGAAATAATTGAGGGAGTATGGGAGATGGGGTCGGAAAAAAGGAACTTTTCAATTCGCATTATCTTCGAAACATACATTACAAAAAAGGCTTATAAATTTTATTGTTCTAGACTTGGAGAATAAATTTCTCAGAAAAAACTGCCGCTTACCACCTGTTAATTAACCTACCTTGTGTCGCGTATTTTCAACTTTTGAAAAAGAATTCTCTGGCATTCAAAGTTTAATATTTTTAAAGGTTTAACGGTTTTTATAATTATCTGTTTTTATTTAAGTTTGTGGATCATTCTTGAAAATGGTATGCTTCTAATTATCTCATTTTACAAAACTAAAGAGTCATAAAAATTAATATTTTAACTCTGAAAATACTCTACATAGCATGTATTTTTAATTATAAACTGAAAAATCATCAAAATAAGTTTAAATTAAAATTGATGTTTTCCTTCTGTAACGCAGGGTATAACCTAAAACCTTATTAGATAGTTTTCTCATGATTTACCAGTTCTTAGATATTAATAAAGAGCTTTGCAGCTTCCATCCTATAATTAGAATTTTAGTATAGTTTTTAGCCAAGCTAAGCTATACTTGAAAATATTTTTAATTAAAATCTATATCATTTTATGTAAAGTTAATTGCACTAAGCCAGTGGTTCCCAAACTATTTTGGTCGTGGAACCCCCAAATTCGTTGCCGATGATCACGGAAACCCTGAATATTTTTTAATCAACGACTTTTCAAAATTTAATATCCGATATTAAATGAAACCAGGAGCGAATCCAGTAGAAGGAGGCACTTTTCCTGAAATGTCCTTTATCATTTGGCAAAAAAGTCCAAATGTTGTACCCTTGTAAAAGTAAGTACCCTTGGTGTACCAAGGGGGGTCTGGGGCCCCCCCCAAAAAAAATTTTAAAATTTGACTGGTAAAAGTAGGGTTTTAACTCATTATGAAATCCTTTTTGGGTCCAAGGGGGGGCGGCACTGTCCATTCTTATTTTTTACACCATTCTTATTTTTTTAATGAAATATAGTTTGTCCCATGGAACCCCAGGGTTCCATGGAATCCACTTTGGGAACCACTGCACTAAGCAATTACAGTAACTTACTGCAGTCAGTCAATTCAATAGTTCGCTTTGATTTGTGAAGAAATTCCATTTATGTAGTTGTAGATATTACACCTCTGCCCTTCTCCTATGTCTTTTAGGGGAGGAAATCTCAATCGATTAAATTCCAAGCAAACAGGGTTAGAAAGGTCAACTGTCAGACCAGGATGAAAGTTTCCATGTCTTTTCGAAAACTTAAAAATGAACTTCACAGAGTAAAA
This sequence comes from Tetragnatha versicolor, assembly GCA_024610705.1. Taxonomy (NCBI): domain Eukaryota; kingdom Metazoa; phylum Arthropoda; class Arachnida; order Araneae; family Tetragnathidae; genus Tetragnatha; species Tetragnatha versicolor. Next base: position 11,368,919 of record JANDEH010000008.1, on the reverse strand, counting down.
TAAAGAGGAGAGGTATTTTCCTTAGTTCATAACTTAATCTTAATTTTCCATTAACTTTTTGTGCATTACATAAGTCTAGGAGATTCTAAACATGTTATTTAATTTTGCATATTATATATTTTAAAAAGCAGACCACAATTCTACCCTCATACCCCTGTAGCTCTCCTAACTCAGTGGCTTTTAGTGTTAAGGCCTATTTGAAGACTCAGTTAAGAAATTAAACAGTCTTTACAGCACTACTACATACATTTGATAAACAGAAAACTGGCATTTCAGATTTTTGAACCTTATCAATATTGTAATAATTTTTTAGATTTCAACCTACAAATGATAAAATACAAATAATTCAAGACTTTTATTTAAATAATTTTAAGGCACAGATTCAACATCTCAAGCTTTCATAATAGCATTTAAAGAAATATACACTTTACACTCTCGAGACATTAAAACAGGTGGATATGATATAAATCTCCATTCATTCATAGTACTCAAAAACAAGAATTAAAAGTTAGGTGCTCAAACATGACTACACATGAACCAGTCACAAAAGTGCATAGCTTGCTTGATTTTTTTTATCAAATCGAACCACCAAAAATAAAACGAGACAAATCTAGAATATAACCACACTAAAATAAATCTGATTGCAATTGCATGGATATAAATATGTATGTACAAATGTGTGTTGGGTATGAAAAGATTTACAAATGCTTATATGAAACTAGAGTATAAAATTTACTCTGTATGCAGTTTTAATGTTTTATACTGATACAAAGTTGCATTCGCTTAGTGAAATATTAATCCGTCTGAAGTCATTTCTATGATAAAATGTTCAACACCACAATTTGTAAACTTGTGCTCTTCAAGAATTATTGTGATAACTTAAAATTAGTCGACATTTACTAGGGAAATTATTTCATTTTTTTAGTCCTACACACTATGTAATCAATTGCCAGATAGCAAGTTACTATACAATATGTATCCCACATTATATTTTTAAAGGTTTAAAATTATTGCCTTTGCGTTTCATTTAAGGAAAAGTGGCAAATTTAAATAGTCACTTAACTTTCTCTTATCTATGATTATATTAGGATTTCTTAGTTAGAGGTGTATGTTAAAATGTCAGTGTCTTTAGGAGAGGAAACCTTGGTTTGGATAACCTTGATTTGGAGAAGATGCACAATAACTATTTGGCAAATAATTCCCTAGAATGAAAGAAAATGATCGATGAAGTATCTTCAGAGCAAAAACTAAAGAAAAAGGGTAAAAACAAAGGGAATCAAACTATGCATAAAAATACACAACACATAAAAAACACCACAAGAATCAATCCATAAAACACCAGGTGAAGACTGCTAATGAAGGGATATCATTAAAATTAATTTTTTCATTAACAAGATGAAAAGCAGTTTAAACCTAAAAAATATTATAAAAGGTTTAAACTACCTAAAAACATGCAAAGTTCCTCCTTTTGAGTTATTAATACATCATGCCATAATAAGGGAAACTGGGAGGAAAATCTAGATTAATGTAAATCTTAGATCTTAAAAATCCAAATTATAAATCTTTAAATCTCAAATGATGTTGATATTATGTACCATTTAGGGTGAAAAAAACAGTTATAAGATGAGTTGCTTCTCCACAAAAAGATAACATGAGCATAGCTGCCAATCCTCTGGTTTTTTGTTGAGCTTTTCTCATGCTTTTATAGTTGAAATGAGCTACAAAATCATCCAATTGTTTTAACATAAATTACATTTTGCATAAAATGTTACATTATAACAGTTGTATAATTTTACAGCTTATTTTAGACAAAAAAAAAGTTGAATAAAAGGTCTATAAAAACCGAAAGATTGGCAGCTATGCATGAGTAAACATTTGAAACTCGTAAAAAGCCATGTATTTGATTAAAAAAATACCCAAGTCCCCCCCAAAAAAGAACACTGATTTTTTACTCAACTTTAAAATTCAAAATGTTATGCATTCTCTTTCACATTATATATTTTTTAGTGTTTATGGAGTTTTGTTAGTTTTTAGAAACTTTTGGATTTAAATTAGATCAAAATTTAATTCCTAACTTACAATGAATAACAAGTTTTTGATCACAGGCTAAGAATACGACTTGATTCAGAGCACTAACCTAAACACACAATCTTAACATTACAGTAATTAAACATGAATTTCATGAGTATAAGTTCACAATCACAGTAGGGGGAGTGCAGTACTTAATAGTAAAATTCACAACTGAGTTTTTAATAGTGCACTTAAATTTACAAATTTCATTACATAACAGGACCATCTACTACACAAAAAGGGGTGGGCATCAAAAAAATTAAATACAATACAATCTTTAAATGAAATAGCTCTTTTTGCAAAAATTGAGCAACATTGAACTCTGAAAACAAGTGAAAATTATAACTATCGAACGATAGCAATGAAAAAATTTATAAACTAATAAAGGAAACATTTACAACATGAAAATATTTTAACCTTGAATAAGAGTCATGAAAATTTTTGAGGATAGGATATCAATTTCAGTATAAACTAAATTCATCTTGCAATGTGTAAATGTTAATTTTTTAACAAATTGTTCATTGTTTACAAAACAAATATAACAAAATAATTAACAAGTGCTCACGCATGCAATTGCCAAGCTAATATTAAAATCTATTGGGGATGCATTCAAATTCAATTACTAAAACACAATTTTAGATTTTCTTTCACTTTTTTAACATTGTAAAGTTGGAACAGAGTAACATACAACACGCTTGTTTAATTTAACATCCGTAATAGAAGTTAACAATTTGTTGTGGCTGTTAAACAAGAAGTTTCCAAACAAGCTTGCAATACAAAACACAAGAGAGGTAACTCTTAATTTAATTTGCAGGAAGGAAATTTATACGCTACGCACATAACTTCAAGGTAACAATTTGAAAAAATTTTTAACTAATCAATATTTTATTAAAAATGATAAATTTGACATTATTGATCTGATCTTGATTTTTGATTGAGGACTTAACAGCACAATATAACCCTGTCAGATTTAAAATCAAAATGACAAAAGTTTTTTTTAATTGTTTAAAGATCTTTTGTACCAGAAGGAAACTGAATAAAATTCTAAAAACAAATGTAAGTGCCCCAAGTGGGATTTTTAAGTCTACTGGGAAAATAATTCGAGGAAATATGAAAAACAATCAATTTAAAATTTATAAATCCAAACACTGTACACAATCTATACATGCATGGTTCTTTCTTTGCAGAAAGGGTAGTCATAATAATATTTAACGAATTTTGGTATGAAGCTATATACAAAAAATCATCAGCCAAACTTCTAAACTGTACAATTTTAAACTGATAAATAATTCTAAATTCAATAAATAATATATATTACTATAACTTTACAATTCTGAATTAAGTCATTGGCAGCTTTCAATAGCTTCCCCTTCCTAAAATACCAAAGCATGTTTTAAATATTAGGGTAAAAACACTATCAATAAACTTCAGGCATAACAACCAAAAAACGATTTTATATCATTCGTCAGTAGGTTTCACGATGAAGCCAAATTGGAAACAACTTTTTCAAGCGTAAAGTTAAAATAATATAAATTTTTAAGAGGGTATTAACATATTTAAATACTTCGATCAACATTAGTTCCAGTATTTAACATCAAGGTTTAGTAGGCACTTGAAGTTTTAGTAACAATTGAGAGTGCACTTAAAGCATCAAGGCAAAGACAAGGTTAAAATAACTTTCACTACTTTCCCTAAACTGGTGTTACAGTGCCATGGAAAGTCAAGGGCTATTGCAAAGCTCCTATATTTTGATTCTATATCATTATGTATGATCAGTTCTCAACTTAGCACAGGCAATCTACCTAATAGGATGCAGAAAATAAAGAAAATTTTAGAGATCCATTTTTTAGGTAAAATCATGTGCAACTTGTCAAAGCAGACATTTTACTTCCATTTACAACATATAACTCAAATTCTTTTGAAGTGTGCGATGGGATTTGATGAATCCCCAACTCTTATCATGATTACTCAGCACAGCTTTCAATCAATTTGTAAACTAGGTTTAAGGACTCGAGTCAACTTTTAAAGAACAGAAATTTAAAAAATTTGAAATCAACAAAAGTATTTAAAATCAACAGGAAGACTAATGAAATAATGCATATTGTTTTAAAAAAATTAAAATTATTTGATTCACACAGCAACTGCACATATTGCACAAGCCATAACAGCAATAGTTCATTGAGACATCTTTCTGAGGCATTTCAGGCCTTAGAAAATCACAAGCAATATTAAGTATAATAGGAAAGGACTATCTCAAGGAGACACAATAGGAAGCAGATTGATAGTGCAAATAACTTAATTCCAATGTAAAGTCACACTTTTAACTACACACATTTCCTTCTAAATAGTGATATGATTAAGTTATCTTATATACAATAATCAAGAGAAAGCATAATTCACCTAACAATGAGAAAAGACTAAGTTATAAACATAAAAAAAGGTCTCTCATATTTAAGAACAGCAGTTCCTAACTTTTAATGTGCAAAGCCTTTTCATAATTTCATTTAAAACCCTTATGATTAAAAAACACAAGGAACAGTATCAGGTTTCAAGAACCTAGAGTAAAATGTGTTTAGTGGGTCATACAATTCAGACAAGTGAATGTCATTAACTTAAGGATTCATACCACATTAATTTAAGCTAAACATTATTAATGTTTATCCTAACCATTAACTTTGTCAAATAAAGGTTTTATAACATTAGTGACAATAGTTTTATCTTTCCATTGACATATTCAATTAATTTTAAAGGCTCTGCACTTGCACAGGGAACCCTTCTTCAGAGTAAGAACCTACACTTTTTTTAAATAGTGTCAGCAGTATGTTTTCTAAACTCTACTACAATGAAGGCAATATACAAGCTCTCACAATAGTGTATGGTCCTCATCATGAAAGGCAAAGAGTTCTAACAAGATAACAATCACTAATCCAGCTTTAAGACAGTGTATTAAAGGACAATAACAATCAGTAGTACAATTCTTTTAGTAAATCTGATAATCCACAAATTCAGCTAAAATTAATTTAGAAAGATTTTTGTATTTTTTTACCCAATAGACCCCTCTCAGCACTTTTTAAGGATTTATTTTAATACCTGACTGTTAAATTTTACAGTTAAAGAAATAACTCAGCTATTCATGAATATATAAACTAGAATAACCAAATAAACTAGTTAATTTGCAATCACAGAGAGCATTATCTAATACTCAAGAATAATTGACTTTTAAGTTTAACTGGGTTTCTTATAACAAAACTTGGAAAATTAGAAAGACATTTCAGCTGGATTGATGATAAGAAATCTACAGATATAGAAGCAATACTTATATATGAGTGAAATGAGTTTAGTATTATTGTGTTAAGGATTTCTTTCCATCAGTTTAGAAAATATTTTTAGAACAAATTAATTACAAAAAAAATTCCATGGCAATGCTGCAGACAAGATATGAAAATATGCAGTGGTTTCATATTTGTCCAAGATTCCAAGAAGAGGCATTAAAATTGTATAAATATATTTTTCTAGCTATTTGTTTTTGAAACCTCAGTATATGACAGCTGATGTTTTCAATTGCTATATAGTAAATAGCATGAATAGTTACACCTTCAACATTATCACGGTTCTTATATCACCCGAAAATAACTACTCAGGCAATAAAATATTTCCACCCCACATAAAAATTATGGATGAAGTCGTCTAGCTCATAGCTTTGCCAGTATTTATGAAACAAACATATGATAAAAAGCTAATGAGTATTTAACGATTGAAAATTGTATTTCTTCAATGTAAATTAGTTTTCCAACAACTACAACTTTTTCTGACATTACAATAAACATGCACCAGCTCTGAATAATATAACATAATTTTAAAAATCTCTTATTTATGGGATACAAAAATTTTAGGAACATTTTTTCTAGAGTATTGGAAATTTGAGTTTCCTCTAATAAAACGCTAAAAATTTTACCACATATTGGAAAAATATAACTGTCAGTTTTCTAAATTCAATGTGCATGATAGTCAACATTGAACTAAAATTGCAATCATTAATTTCAATCGTCATTAAAAGTTAATCAAGTCATTAATAAAAACAGACTCCTAAAGAGCGGACCTGGAAAAAGTTGTAACCTTCCCCCGAACCTAATAAAATTTCCCCAAACCTTATGTATTGCTCCTATGGAGCTGGCAGGGGCTTCCCCCGAACCAGGTTCGTAGGTTCGGGCACTTTTTCCAGGTCCGCTAAAGAGAGCTAACACCGCAACACTTCAAAAACTGGGTTTCTCTACCAGGAGAAAATTGTTGCAAGTTTTAATACAACACCAGACCAGTTCTTGGAACTACAGTAGAACCTCAATATAGCGACCCTTTACGTGACCAACATATCAAATTTAACATGGTTATAACAAACATGAAAAAATATCCAATACAACAACAAATTATAGATACTAACTGGAATAACACCATTCTTGCAAGGTGCAGAACGTAAGGCAATTGATGCACACATTCCAAAAATCATGATCATTGTGAGTAATTTGGATTTCAGAAATTCTCAAAGTAGTCCTCTTCTTTTCTAGACTCTAAAGAGGCAGATTAAAAAAATTCTGACTGAAATTTGGGGTTGCTATAATGGAAAACTGGCATGTTTGGGGGCACCGAAACAAATTAAAAATGACATTCTCATGATAAAAAATGGTACTTTTAACTTCCGGTCATTGTAACACAAAGGGGTTGTTATAGAGGTTCTACTTAGAGAAATTAAAGTTACAAAGCGCTGAGCTAAATCAAATTTCACCCATAACATACTTCCAAAATCCCAAGACTTGTAATTGTGTTTAAAACCCCAATAACAAATGTATACAAATATCTTCACTCACGACTCGAACTTTCCGCAATCTCCTTTCACAGTCCACGAAAAAGAGCATAAGTACAGTATTTTTCAGGACATAGTGTGCAAAGCACACACACCGGGCTTAGAACACAATTTGTGTGCAATTCCAAAGCGATCTCGCATGCTTCTCACTAAATCTGTGTAGCAGATATGGATGGACAATAGAATACGAGCACACTTTGATTCTTGCTTCTTATCATCCTCACTGCTCAGGGCTTCAATCAACTCGAAGTCAAGAGGTCGAACTAAAGACTCGGGACAGTCTAAATGGTTCTTGTTCTACCTGGCATAATACTTATACAGTAGAGGTCGACGTACAGTCCTGTATTCATTCTCCATGATGAAGAGTAAGTCCCGCAGATTGACTCTTTTCACTCGAGATTTTACCTGAAATAGTGCTCGAATTATAGGACAAAAACTATGAAGAATAAATTGTTACACGCATAGAGGTTACAAAAAAGTTGCTTTGAAAACCTAAGTAGTTCTAGATCAGGGGTCAGCAAGTAATTTTACTCGAAGTCTAAATAATTTTGAAAAATTATATTGAGGTTCAGAGAAAAAGATCTTTTTGCTTGTTTAAATTTTCTATCTTTAGATACACATATTTTTTACAAGAATATAGTTAAGAGAGGTATGCAAGAAATTTGGTATTCCTCTCCGATAAGATTAGCGAAACCTTGATTTATTGACAAGAAAGATATTACTCATATTTCAACACTCCTCCTAAATTATAAGATTCAAAATCATTGAATTAACTTTTTCTTAAGTCGTATGTTATTTTTGGAGCTTTATGTTATAAATGGGGGTCTGAGGATTTCCCTCGCTGAATTCCTTCAGGAAATTTTTTAAATTTGACCCATAAAAAGGTGGGTTAAACAAATTTTTGTAGTGCAAGAATACACATTAATGATATTCAAAATGTTTTAGCGGTCAAGGAAATAACTTTAAGCGGTCCGGATGGGGACCGCCAGTTGCTGACCCCTGTTCTAGACTATGATTAAATATAAAGCTGATGATTAAAAAAGTTACAGATTGACACAGATCTTTCGTTGAAAATAAACAATAAAATATAGTACTTACAGGAGTCCTGAATGTCGAATTGTTGGAGTTTAAGTCACTTCCAGACTGAAAGAAAAATATCTTTAAATAAATAATATGAATTAGTTTATTTGTCTTAAAATAGAAATAAAATACACCTAACTGGACATTCAGCCAAAAGAAGTCTAATTAGTAAAAGGAAAGCCGGAATTTCTAGTAAGAACTTCGTTTATTATAGGCAGGCTTTTATAATTCTTTTGAAATATGAAGCTCTTACCTGACTTGAAGCAGTTAATGATGGGTCTAGTTTGGGTTTCTTCCGAGGCCCTATAGCCATAAGTGCAGTTGAGTTGGCTTCTTTTTGTCTCATTTCTTCCATTTCAGCTCTTTGCATCTAAACAGAAAATACCAAAAATGAGATTATTAGCAAGGTAATCCAGTACAGTATCGGATCCCGTATCCGGCGTCCCGATAACCGGAGTGTTCCGAAAACCGGCGGTTTTTCCAAAATTAAAAATTTTTTTTTCAAGTTCCAAATCCGTGCTCCGAAAGGATCCAGTGAGTTCCGACCGATGTACACCGATTTTCGGCGCCGAAAATCGGCAAGCGGATGACGTAGTCCCTTTTTTCAATCAAAAAGGGATAAACTTTGGCAATCAAAGTCGCGCGGAAAAAACACGTTCGGTACCGAAAATCGGCATCGTATCAAAACCGAAACAAACAAGTCCGATCAGGTGAGTTCAGCTTTTGATTTCTTTAGTCTTAAGTTTATTTTTATAGATACTAAAGAACTATTTTAGTACAAAATCTTTAAAGTATTTGATTTTAATCACGTGACGCTTACGTTTTTCCAGCGCCGAGAAAAAGTCCATCCATGCCGGGCCGAAAACCGGCTTCGGCATGCCGGTTGAATACGTCTAGCCATTGGTCCGTAGGACTCACGTGACCTCCGAAAACGCACACCGAAAAAACGCATTTCGGCGCCGAGGGGGATGACAGGGGCCGCGCGAGATTGTTTGTTTATTTATTTTGCTCTCGCGCGACCCTGCAGATTGCGCGTCATTGCGCGTATTTTCGTTACGACGAACAAACGCGGTCTTTCTGAGCTTTTTTCGGGAATTGTTCCGAAAACCGGATTTTCCCGTAAACCGGACTGATGCCGGTCCCGAGCGAGCCGGATACGGGGTCCTATACTGTATCAGCAGAATGTAACATATCTCATTAACTCTACTAAAAATTTTTTTAACACATGGTTAATATATCAACACCATATTTAGACAATAAAGAAGACAGTTTGGCGCATATTATCATTAACTATTGTAATCTTAATGGATTAACAGTTACATTTCCAAGTAAAATACTTAAAGGATCAAGGTAAATTTAACAGAACAAATCTAAGAATTGGTAAACAATTAAATGAAACACAACAAATCATAAAAAAGTGATCATTAAGTAACTAAATAACTTACCTCTTTAGCTTTTGCCTTCAACTTCAGTAGCTCAGGATCTTCAAGCTTAGAACGACTCTACAAGAATGAATTTTTTAGAAGTTAGCTATATTGAAGAAGGTTCGTTTAAACGTCTAGGCAAAACCTAGCTGGATCCAGCCCTGCCCAAGGTTTTAATGTATTTTAAAGGAAAATCAAAACCTAATATTACCTTAGCAGCTTTAAGTAACATTTCCTTTTCTTGATCATCATGCCTTTTCTTTTCTAATCTGTCCAACTCTTCTAGGAACTTAATTTGAGCTTTTGTATCAGAAGTCACTTCATAACGAGGATCACCCTATGGTAAGAAATAAAGAAAATTAAACTTACTATAGTTCTTGGGATCTGGAATTATAAGTGCTTTTTAATACAATCATATCCTGGCTTTTACACTAGATAAGAGTTGCAAAACAGTTTGTAAGTTGAAAACATGCAAAGTTTAAAAGGCCATTTTAACATTGAAGATCATGTTACACAAAAATATCAACACATTTTAATCAAAAGTAATATCAAACGCAATAAAGCAGTGTTACTATTTTGGACATAAATATTTCCAAATATTTAAATTATTTTTAAAATAAATGCAAATCAAAAGGAAGATTAAGTGGATTAGGACAACATTAAATAAGTATATATCTATCAAGTCATTCTTTTAAAACTAGCTCGCGTCTTATAAAAGAGCTTTTAGTAGTTATGTTTAATTTTGTTTTACAATCCAAAAATTTCTTTTTGTGGAAAGTCTAGAAAATATTTTTTCAATGCAAACCTTGGGATTTTCACATCTGTGTTCAGCTGAAATGCTTAGCTTCTCAATAAGTCCTTTGAGTCTTTTTTCAGCAGCATGAGACACCAGTTCAATGACATCACTCCGTACTTCTTCCAAACCATGTTTCTTGGCTAAGAGAATAAAGAGAAAACATTGAATTACACAGGCAATTACTAAAGTGTGGTTCAAATTTAAGGGTGCTGCTGAAAGCTGGCGAAACTGAAGCATTGTGCAATCAGATAATTACCTATTTGTAATATCCGCCTATGAAGGGCACTTGATAAAAAATGATTATCATCTTTACAAGACCGAATCTGAGAACCAATCAGTTCTGAGTTAGTAGCCAAGATACGCTGACTTTCTTCTAGAAGGTTGACTCCGCCCATAGCAGCAACATCATTAATGTCATCTTCATCTCTGTTAAATAATGAAAGTAAATTTTAACACTCATGTTAGAAATAAACAACAAATATTTTTGTTTTCCTGAAAGATATAAATTCAAGAAGCAAATTATTTAGAAGGGTGTGTAGCTGTACAAAAAATTGGATTCCCCATAATACACTTAATACATTGGTCAGCAAACTGTTCAGTTAAAAAAAATAACTACACAAACAATTAGTTCACACAATTCCTTTTTACAGGTGGCCCACATTCGCTCATCACACACACGTAAGGACAGAAACTAACACCCATGCCAAATGGGAATTTGAGCTACAGACGTATGGCTTAAGATCCAGATGATCTAACCACTAGGCCAGTATATCAGCTCAAACCAAATTACCCAAGTTAAAACATCATAGAATAAATGATACTTTCGTACTACACCGTCGATCTGTGACGCTGAATCCGAAAAGGCCGCCGAAGTCACCAAAAAGTCCAATATTAGAAGTCGTTGACATCATATGGCAATAAAGAGTGAAAGTTATTGCCAGTTGCAGGTTCCAAAAAATGAGGCAAACAAATAAACAATTTGTGTTTCTTTTTATTTCAAATAACAAATAACTAAATATGAAACTTGAAATGGGATAAAGAGAAAATGAGATCTGCTAAGGATAGGATCTTTTATTTCAATTTTAATGAAATAAGAGAGTAGTCCTCAAATAATTATGATTTTTGATAGATTATTATTTATCAGTGTTTGATTTCAGAATTTTTGTGGCTTATTAAGTTTAATTTTGAATTTAATTGTCTAATCAATAAAGTAAATTTGATATTCCAATATTGGCAACATTTTCAAATTTAGAGGCATGGTCGACGTACGTACCGAATAAATTAATGCTGTATCATACGGTTTTTACACATTGTTTAAGTATTGCAAATCAATAAGAATACAAATCAACTGATATTTCAGTTGGATTTCAAATGAGCCAACTAACCTAACTGAAACATAGGTCTTCTTTTCTTTGGATGCAGATGAGGTAGTTTTGATGATAGAAACTTGCTTAGGGAACATCACTTTTGATTGCAAGGCCCCAACAGTAGCTGGAGAGCTTTCAACTAGGCCAGAGCCTCCTCCTGTAGAGGAAATAGAGTGAGGTCGCAGAGGCCTGGTTATGGTCTGAGGAACTTGAGACTGAAAAAGCACAATATCAATATTAAAAAACTCTTAAATAAGAATTTAAATGGTGCATATTACCCAATAATAATGTTTTCTCACTTATCCCTATCCCAACAACTTTTCGGTTGTTGACTGATTAGGGTTAAATCTCTACTACACTATTGTGCTTACTTTTAAGGTGCGTCAACAGACTGAATTAATAAGCCTGATAATTAATTCTAAAACAAAAAATATTTGTTGAATATATTAATGACTGGCAGTCAATTGGAATGATGCCTGAACATACATTGTCATTGGAATACCCACCACTGTTAAAAGTTTTGAGGCTGAAGCTTATTTGGTAGTGTATTTAATTTGAGTTACTAAAGGATACCATGTAAAAATTATGAACCCACAAAAATATTCATTAATTACACTAGTCGACAAAATTAAACTTTTTTTCTCTAACAAAAATGAGATTAGGTATTTCCGACTAATTTCAGGGTGTAGAATTCAGAAATAGTTGTGAAAAAGCTGCAGCACGTACAGTTTTTTTGTAATAAATGTAAGTAATACTAATACTGTAATAAATACCACCAATACTGTAAGAAATGGAAAAAAGCGTTGAAAACACTCATTTTTAACAGTTAATCTCATTATTTTAGCATAAAATACTATCATAATTAAGATTATATACATGTTTTAGACAATATAAAACTAAATATCATTAGACATTCATTAAATACAATGCGATTTTATCACTTTTTTCTCTTAAGTGGCGTTAAATCTCCTCTTTCAATGAACCAAGAGCTGTAGCCGAAAATTGCTATTTCTCAGTGACCTATGTATCGAGTTAGTCCTAAGATAATCTTTACCCTGATTTATGATCACTTAAGTGAGATTTTCCGGAAATAAGTTCAAACGTGGATGTAAGATATGAATTTTGAGTGATGTTCAACATTCCAGGGTTGGCAAAAAACCGGGTTTTTTTTTAAAAAACCAAAAAAACCGGGTTTATTTGGTTTTTTTGGTTTAAACCAAGTTTTTTTAGAATTTTTTTTTATCAGAATAAGTTATTTTAGCAGTGATGTTTGAAATTGAGTTGTAAATGAGACATTTATTTCAGGGGTTGTTTATAATTGATAAATGATTTGTATATTTCAATTAATTAATTAAAATTAAATTAATTTGTTTTAAAAATAATTTTTGTTTTTAAAATATTCCAATTTGAATATCTAATATTATTGTAGTGAATAAAAATCAGTGTTAATTTATCTTGGATAAATGACTGAAATAATCAAATTATTTATCTTAATTATATATGGATTAATTTATGAACTTAAATAAATGATTGAGATAATTAATCCGATTAGGGAAATTTACGGTTTTTTATTAACTTAGTAAAAAACCAAACTGGTTTTTATCTGTTTATAAACAAACCAACTGGTTTTTAGTTTTTATCATTAAAGAAATCAACAGTTTTTATTAATTTAGTAAAAAAACCAACTGGTTTTTATGACTGACAAATAAGACAAATTGGTTTTATCAATTAATTAAAATCCAAGCCATATTTTATCAGTGAAAAACAGATAACTTTTGTGTATCTTTAGTTACTCTTTGAAATAATGCTTCATTTTAAAGGAAATTAATAAATGAACTATCTCTTGCAACATATAATAAGTTTAACTTAAGCATTTAAGGTTAAGATTAGAGAGAATTCAATAATTAAAACCATTAAATTAAAAGATTTCTGATTTTTAATCACCTTAAAATGTCAAATTTTTTTATAAATCTGACCTTTTAATTTTGTGCAAAAGATTATACTTAATAACACTTTCTTTAAAAAATCCTGAAAATATTTTATAATTTCTAAAATGGTTTAAACCAAATGGTTTAAACTGGCCAACCCTGCAACATTCTATGGCTTGGTAAGACTAAAGAGAACCTTCTATTGGGATTAAAACATTTTTATCAGTCCTATTTTATAAAAATCATCCTACCACTCTCCTAAAAACCATTTCCTAGCTGATAATGCGTTTTATTAAATTTTCTATCATAAGCAGGGTCATGAATTCTTTTTTAATCAGAGGTTCATACTGACTTTGAGTTTGCCTTCACTTAATGGCGAAAAAAGTCCTTTTAGATACTTTTTGAAATGTTTTTGTTATTTGTCATTGATATTAAATAACCAAGATAATTTGAATGTCCTCCCCATACTATAGGGATAGTAATTTGCATAGAACTGCTGTTAACTCTTACGCACTTAAAAAGAGCCACATTCTAACTTCTGCAACTCATGTAAGGAGCCCAGATTTATTTTAGTCATCTATTTGGACCCAAATGAGTGGAAAAAACCTTTTCCCACTTTTCTGTTAAATATTACTGTTGAATTGGTATTTAAACCGTACCCAAATTGAGCAAAACGTATTGTGCATAAATGTGCAAAATCTACACTGAAAATTCATCAATTTTCAAAATGAACTGCAGTAAGAAAACATAGCTACACTTTTAAAATAATGTCTTCATACCGGGATACTAGATATAAATTAATTGGATGGGATTGCAGGGTTGCTATTGGACAAAAATGACGCTTAAAACGCAAAAATTAAGAAAAAAGCAGAAAATCGAAAATTTTTATTACACAAAAATGGGAAGTGGTGGAACTTTTTTACTTGCAGATATTTAAATAACTATATGAATTAGTAACAAAAATAGTAATTTGGTTGTTGTTAGGAAACCACTGTCGACTAGTGATATCAGGGCTTGATTTCTAAAAAAAGAGGTACCGGAACGGTAAAATAATTATTATAAAAACTAAAAAAGGGAATACTTTTTAATTCAAAAACTTAAGCATTTACCTATTTTTAAATTTAAATTTACAAAATAAACTCAAATGTGTTGTACTAGATTAGGAAGAGTGTTGTTCCAGGGGGGTGCAGAATAGGTCCGAACAATATTCGGAAAAAATTCAGGCAGTTGTTGGGAAATTTTTGCCTAAGTTTATAAAGAAAAAACTCAACTATAGGGTAGGTGGGGGTAAAAACCCGCACGGGGCAAAACCACGCACCGCGATTTTTAATTGTTAATAATCGATTTAAAAGTTGAAAACCAGGTGGTTGGTTTGTCTTACTGTGACCTATCGTTCAACGAAAGTTCGTACCCCTAAGTCACTCACGAGCTGAAAAAATACTGTAAGTTTGTTTTTCATCATTTTGATGTAATTTTTCTGATATTTTACTTAAACACAACAAAAAATAGGGCTTCAGAAGAATTACAAACAAATAAGCCAATGATAAGATAGCATTTGAACTTCACTTTCGTCTTGAAAGAATTTCCTTAACATGTCTCTAAAAATAATAAGGCTTGTTTTTCAAAATAAAGTGAAACGGGGCAAATACCCGCAGGTGTTTTGGGGCAAATACCCGCATCTTCAAAACTTTGGGAATTCGCCCCAAAAGGAAATTAGAACCTACAGGATCCCTAAAAAGTTGAATAAAGGTTTCCGAGATGTCAATCCTCAAACTGAAACCCTTTTTTCTCCCCTTTGAAAGATATTGGGCAATTTGAAATGAGTTGCTACAACAGATTGACAATTTTCATTAAAACGGATTATATTTATGTTTAATATTGTTGGTTCACTTAAAAATATTAAAACAATACATTAGAAATCCATTATTCGCGAGCGGATGATCCACGATTGCCACGAAAAAAAAATTCAATGATGAGGGTACATTTTAGACGAACATTAGAGAGATTTTAGATGTAGAGCAAATAATTCTACTGTACTGTACACATTTTAAAAGTTTTACATAATATGTTTTTGTTCAATGAAACATAGTTTTTATGCTGAGATATTTTGTTTCGGTGTTTTCACCTCATTTTTAGTCTTTTTTCGGGTTATTCGTGATTTTAGCTATCCGCGGTACCCTTGCCACCCAATTCCGCGGATAATAGGGGCTCTACTGTATTAAGATGATTATTTCTAGTGTTTTTATAATGAAACATTTTGTTTATCCATGTTTATTTCACTTGGACACGAAGATTCAAAAGTGCGTGTCTTTGCCCCATTTTTCGAGGCAAAGACCCGCAATTTTTTTTTCAACTAAATTGTCAATTTCTCTTGAAATACTGTCAATAAGAGTATAAATTTGGATTGGTTTTGTAGGTAACATCTCTATCTAACACCTCCAATTGAAATTTCGGGATTATCTACCCCCTTTCGATCACAATGTTAAAAATACTAAAAACTGCGGGGCTTTGCCCCCACCTACCCTAATTCCGAGTTTTTATTAGAAAAAATATTTTGGCTAAGGACAATATCATACTCTCCAAATCATATGGTAATTAGGTAAAAATTGTTGGAAAATCTACAAATATCGCTAAAAAACGAGTTTCCGAATACCTGAAAGTTGCCTTTTCCTTCGTTTTGACTGAGATGCAGAGAAAACAACGTATCTATGATGGGTGTGGGGATTTTCATTAAAATCGTTTTCTTGTTTAATAACGATATTTTTGTCTTTGTTGGGACATTTTTGGGGAAATTTTGAAGAAAATTAGGAGATATTTTTGGGGAAAATTTCAGAGAAAATTGTGTTCTGAGGAAGTATTGGGCCCTGGAACCTTTTCTGCGCCCCTGGAGTGTTCTAACTTATATATTATATAAGAAGATGAACGTTTTATACAATTTTTTTGTAAAACACCTTTTTTGTACAGTGGGTTGTATTTTTTTCCCATCCGGGTGCCTCTTGTAGGTGGCGGGACGGCTTATCATCAATGAACCATTAGTGTTGTATATTTTGTCAAATTTAAGGAATAGAGAATGCGTAGTATAAGTCCTGAAATAGTATAATTTAATATACCGCAAGGTTACAACACATTTTGGCAAATTTGATGTAAAATTACTCTCAATATTTCATTTTCAAACGGACTTAACTTAAACGAAAATACACTGTAATGAAATATGCTATTAAAAGTATTTTTAAAAATTTTAAATCCAATTTTAATAAATCTCGTTAAAACAAAATGGAAGTTTTTTAAAGTTCATCATTTTTACTAATAAAACAATAAAAAGACATTCCAATGGTGACTTTCAGCTTAATCTAAATTTTAAACTAAGCTGAAAGTCATCATTTTCACCATCTAAAATAGTCCAAAATGTCATTTGGTCCTCATTGTATTGCATCTCTCGCGATCTCTTCTTGCTTTTGACGGCTGATCAGATGCTAGCCAAGAATCCACGTATTTTTCCGAGACAGAATTGCCTTAATTTTAATTTCATTAGATGTTTTTAAAAATATTAAATTATTAAAGCTTGTACAAAAAATGCGAAGATAAAATAGAATATTAATATTTTTCCGAAAAAGAGGTTCCAGAACGGCGTTCCGGCCCAAATCGAGCCCTGAGTGTTATTATAATTAGCTCAGAATCAACTGGATAGAGGTGGAATAATTTGAACTCGGTTCATGGAACCCAGTCTTATTTGGAAGTGTCTGAAAATAAAGTTTAATCTAAAATTTTAAAACATTCTTCAATTTCTATAACTTTTTTGAGTATATAATGATTGAATATTGTGTTCCCATCAAGATCCCTCAGGAGGGGGTCAATGCTCATTTAAAAGTGTTTGAAAATTGGGTGGCAAGATAATCCACTTAATGTATTAAAAGTGCTAATGAGCAGATTAGACTTACTGAGACAAGCCTCTGAGTAAGTATAGTACTTCCAGGAGGCTGAGATAGTTGAGCTGTTAAGGCACTTCCACCAATGCTAGTTACGATATTGCGGGCTGAGGATGCAAGCACAGGTCTCAGGTTTCCGATCTGAAGCAGAAAACATACTTAGCAACTGTTTACAGTAATTTATTAAACAATCATCATCTGAATAAAAATTTGTCATTTGAAGCTCAGAAGTAAAGTTTGGGTAGAAAATAACTTTCGGTCATTTCTTAACCTTGAAACTTAAACATAAAAAGTGAAATAAATGCATGACTTCTAAGTGCTGCCAAATCTTGTAACACCCAAACCATTTCCAAATCTGTATATTTAAAAGTGATTGCTCCACTAAGTGGTTTGGTAGTTATTTCTACTTACTGCAGAGTCAGAAGAGGTAAATAAAAGGTAATTTTTCTTTGATCTTGCTGCCAATGCTATTCCTTTGGGATCAGTTTTTTTAATGATAGAACCTAAATTTTGAGGTATAGCCCTCTTTTGTCATATGGCCAAGGAATCCTGAGATGCAGCTCCATACAACAACCCAACCCAAACCCCTCGGCTTATTTCCGGCTCCCTGATGTGAGCTAGCAAATGCCTCAACATCTTGTGTTTATCTTCCTAACTACCCTCAAAAATAATAGCACCGTCTTTTAAAAGCTTGTGACCCTATTACAGACTTGCCAACCTCTGAAAGTCAAAAATCAGGAGATTTTCTCAAGAAATCAGGAGAAATTTTTATTGACGTACAGCCCTTTGCAAACCAATTATAAACAGATAATACATTCCCATGGGCTCCAAATAAAAATTTAATAACTATTTTAATTTTTTATTTAGTTATTAAACATATAAAGGTGTAAAAATAATAAGTAACAATACAAAAGTTTAGAAAAGGAATTATCTCCATGTAAAAAGTTGAATAAAAGTTAATTTGATGTTGAGTTTTAATGCTAACATACCTCTTTCATAGGTAGGGTTCATACAAGTTTTCAGATATCAAAATCAAGGAGTTTTTAAGGAGAGTTTTTAAAAAATTCAAGGAGTACCTTTTCACATAACTTAAGAAAGACAAATTTTTTACACAGCTTCAAACACACTGTGCCAATCACATTCTTGAATCAGGTTTAAAACTACTTTAAAAGTCAAAATTCAAATAAAAATAAAGGAAATTAGTTAAGAGAATAATTATTTATGTAATAATTAAATTGCAAAAACGATATGGTCAAAAAATTGTAGAGAAAAGAGGAAGAAATTAGTATTTTTGAAGTTATATTTAGAATCTTAAATCAGATAAGGTACCTAAAACGGGTCATAATCTGATTTAAAAAACACCACAGTATTATCATCTTATTTTAAGTTGCTATAAAGCACCCTTTCAGTAAAAATTTTACAACTTAGAAAATCCTCTTAAGTTCAAAATACTGACTAAAATAGAAGCTTATCAGGCTGCTCTGACCAAAGTTAAGTTGTTTTTTCTGCACGCAGAAAACAGTTTTTTGTGCACCGCCGTTGAAGACAGACGTTCGTAAAAGCAGTCGCGGGAAAAACGGAACTGCCGCGAAAAATCGCAATTTTCCCGACTTCCGGAACACCGGACTTGTGGGCTTCTGACCAGGGCAAAGTTGTTTTTTCAACATCGCAACAATGACTTAAGAAGAAGCCAACTTGAATTGGCACCCGCGGCCGTCCGAGAAAGTCGCAGGAAGAACGGAACAATCCGGAAAAAAAAACGAAACTTTCGGGAAAACTCGCTATTTTCCCCGATTTCCAGGACACTGGTTCCTGCTTTTACTGAAGCACCTTACTTTCTTCCATTGCACAATTCTTAATAGGAATATATATTAAAGTCCTTTCATTTCATTTTAAAAACTTCTAATGACTTGGAATGCTCTCTACTTAACTGACTTAACTTTCGATTCCTTGCCTATGCAGGTTGGTTGTGTGTGGTTGGGGCAGAATTTCGATAAACGAAGAATTCCGAAGAAAAGCGGGAGAAAACCGAGAAAGCGGGAGATTTTTGCAGAAAATCTGGAGGGTGGGAGAAAGAGCGAAAATCCGGAGTCTCCCGCCAAAATCTGGAGAGTTGGCAAGTCTGCTATTACTATCAATGGATCTGCAGTAATACGAAAGATTAAATTTAATTTCACAGGTCCCACAGAAGTTGCATTATTAGAATAATGCAATTTTTATAGCAAACCCAGATAAAAAACATAATCAAACATCTTAACAGATATATCCTACCTTCCCCACACTCACCTGAGATGTGGGCACAACGGTCTGCATAGGCGGTGGTCGGATACCCTCAATGGTCATTTCTCCATTCATCAGGGCTTGTCTGACCATGGGAAGGCTTTTCTGCAAGGGGAAAGAAACATGAATTTGCACTTTGGGGTTTGCTTTGAATTGCATCAACACTAATGATTGTATCAATAAATTCATTAGTTACTTTTAAAAAATGAATCAGGTGGGGCTGATGATTAGACTGCAGTTCCTTCTGAAGCTGAGTAGAGAACTCTTCAGGTTCAATTGTACCATCCTACAAGAGAAAAACATTTTAGAAAAGCCACTGGCTAGTTCCGCTTAAAACTGTCCGAATTAGGAACAGATTCTAGGAACCAAACACTTTTACTTAAAAACAATATAAAAATGAAATCAACAATCTACTCAGAAAATAATAGGGAAACCACAATTTAACTTAGTTTGGCAGACAAATTTAAATTTTATACTTATTTTCACCTTACAGTCATTTTTCATTATTTTGGCTGCATGTTTTAGGTAAAAAAATATGTTCCTATAAATATGATGGCATGGATCATAATTCCTATTAACCTAGGGAAGCATGGAACAAGTTCCATGTTCCACACATACTAAGTCTTTTTTAGAGATATTTTTAATTTTTGCAATAAAAATTAATTTTACTAGAATTCCTCAACTACTTTTTTGCAGTGATTTTAAAGTTTTCATGATTTATTTAATTAATTAAGAAAAAAATCCAGGTATTAATGAATTAAAATACAGTAAAATCTTGTTATAACGAACTTCACGGGACCGTAAAATTCCGTTGTAACGGTATTCTGATAATTCCAACAAAAACGGTTGGGGACTTTCTGGAATTTTGTTATAACGGGATTTTTCGTTGCAACAGGATTTCACTGTAGTTAGGTTTTGGTTTATAAACATTTCCTACATGCAATGCAAGGGTGTTTGATGTTTATAATACACAAAGATTACAAAAAAAAATCAAACCACATGAGCTTAAATAAAAAACAATTTAAACACTTACAATAAGATTCTGAATGATTTTCTTCACATTTGATGCTGTTTTAGTAGTTTCTCCACCAGCAAGTCTTATTAGTGTGCTAAGGAACTTCTGGCATTTCTTCATAATCGAGTTAGGAGATGACTGAAACAAAAACCAAATTTATAAAACTCCTAGAAAAGTTAAGACCTAGTTTAGTAATTAATTTCAACAATGCACCCTTCAAAAGTATTTTGATAAAACGTTTTTTTAACCCCAGGAGGGTGATATTCTGGAGGTGTGCCAAAAAATTACTTGGGTTAAGAAAATTTACTAGGTATTTTTAATCTAACCATAAAAACTGATGTTTGCATCATTTTAAAATGTATCAATGTGCATATTTTCTTTTAAAACATAAAATGATATACATGATGAATTTGCTCTATCTAAGTATGAAATGCTACCTTGATTCTTGAATGGTTAAAGGATCATGAATTCACTAACTAATTTTCATTGGAGATTTATCGGTTAAAATTTGAGGAGGCATCATTGTAATACTAGAAAGACAGATCCAGCAAGTGTATAGCAAGCAACTAACTCTAAACTGCTAAATATTACCCACTGCAAAAAAGTTAAAGAATGTATTTTAAATTAGAATTCATTACTTCAAAATAATTTCCTTGCTATCTATTTCATTTCATAAAAACTTTTAATACTTTGCATTTTTACATTAAACTGATTTTCCAAATCCAAATACAGTAAACTCTCGTTAGTACGCCCCCGCTTAGTGCGACGTCCCGCATATTACGACGTTTTTCTCCGGTCCCTGGTACCAATAGGCCTTTTATCATTAAAAACTATCCGCTTATAGCGCTCCCGCTTATTACGACTTCCCGCATATTTCGACGCTTTTCTCCAGTCCCCCGAAGAAAAATTCCGGTTATTGCGTCGTCGAGTTCCTTTCAAATAATGCATGAGCTACAGAACCGTTGAAAACGCGAGTAGAACAATATAGTAGAACTGGTTTTTCCTTACCACTCCCCTTTTTCCCCGAATGGCCCCCGTTGCGCTCTCAAAAACAAGGATGACCAGTGTCTTGCAGGGCATGTGGGTTGTCCTGTGACAAATCAGAAAACTCCCTGAATTTCTTGGAAGTTCTCTCCCTCTCCTCCCATTTGACTTCCGCATTTCCTAGCTCATTGGTTCAGTTACTGTTATGAAAGTTCAGGTATGCCATATTCGGTATCCATTCTTTCTCGGCAAGTTTAAAATGGAAGTAAAAGGATAGCTTTGAGTTTGGATGATAAATTGAAGATAATCAAGCTTTATAACAAGAAGAAATGAACAGGATTGCCTGTTTCTTCATTGAAAACAATCTTTAAAAAAACGTGTGATTTTAGTGATAAAATCCCGCTTAAAAGGTTTCTAGGTAAGATTAGGTATTACGGGTTTTATCGCCGAAACGGTGTTTTATGGATATCCGCATATAGCGTCGTACCGCTTATTACGACGTTTTCACAAATCCCCTTGAACGGCGTACTAACGGGAGTTTACTGTATGCTGAAATACTTTTGAAGGCTACAATAGGTAATGTATCCAGCAAAATTTAGAAACAAGTTTCAACTAAACTATCCCATTTCTACCTTTAAGATGGAAATAAATCGCAGGTAGCAGAAAAATCAGTTCCACCTCCTGAATTTAAATCCATTATGGAGTTATGTTAACTATTAGATCAGAAGGGATTTTGGTTATCACCAAAAGCAATTAAAACATTTTTTCTAAAGCCATACTAAGTACAATACCAACTACAGCAAATAGGAAAACTAACTTTTTTCTTTAGATTTACTTTTTAAAAACTTTTTCAATCTGAGAAAATAATTCTTTCACAAACCCCCAACAACCAAAAAATTCCATTCATAACTCCAATAAATATCTTATGTGCAGGGATTTCAATACTTGGAATGACAATATTTCAAATTAGTACACTGCTACTAGTACAGTACACTATCACTCATTTCAGACAAAATGTTTTGTAGATTAATTTATTGCACTAACAAAGTGTGACTTATAACTGCACTTATAAAGGTGCAATGCAGTGCAAGTGTTCAATTTCTTGAAAACCTTTAAACATTTTGATACAATAGTAATCAGCAGGATTGCAAAGCACACATTGACAAAGCAGAAGGTGATTACTTAGGTAGATATTCTTTATATTGTGTTAAGTGCATACAAATGAAGTGTTACAAAAGTCACTAGTGTCAGTAGACCTTAACAACCAAAGAAAGTTGCATTTAAATTCCACAAACATCATTAAAAATAAATATTGTTGGAAAATGAGGTCATTAACCAATATTTCACAGTAGAAAAAGTTTCTAATAAGTTGGAATGAAGTCTCATATCTTTGGCAAAATATCCTAAATAGGTAGAAATTCAAAAGAATACAATCCTAACCCTTGACTAACAAGTATCTTACCGAAATCATTTTATGCATATCCAAAAAAAAGGTGAAGAAGGAAATGAAATAATTATTTAAAGCTCATGTGGCAAAAATTGAAATCTAATTTTAGTTTTTAGAAGTAACCAGAAGAACTATTACACTCTTTAAGCTGTAAATTAACTTGAAAGTTCTTTTTTTATTTCTGAAATAATATTATAAGAGAAAAAAGGATAACAGTGTTGAAAAATGTAGAAGACTTCAATACTGCAGAACAAAAAATAACAGGTTGAAGGTTTCAGGGATGAGATTGACAAAATAGCAAAAAGTCGGAAAAACTGTGTGAATGACATTTTCAATATTGTTCTCCAATATATATTTATGTAGAATTTGCATGTTAATGAACTGAATAATTAAAAAGATTTGAGAAATGGGTTCAAGTACTAAAAGGGGGTTTGGGGGTACTCCCCCAGAAAATTTTTAGAAATTTGATCCTAAAATTCAAGGTTTTAGCTTAGTTTTAACACCTTGTCTGAATTTTTTGGGGTGGGAGGTTTATGGAAAAAATCTGAAAATTCTCAGAAAAATCAGAAAATCCGACAAAAATCTGAAGAATCTCATGCCTGTGGTTTGAAAACATAAATTAGTTAATTAAGTTGGAAGTATAAATCTGGAACCACACAACTAATGATGCTTAGTCCAGGGATGCAGAATATGTCCAATCCGGCGATCTAGGATCGGGAGAAATTTCAGCCATCTGGGGAAATTTTGAGGAAAAGTATAATATTGAATTGAATTTCAGTACAGTAATAAAAATTTACCAGATGTTGATACCGACAGTAATTCAGAATTTTTGTAGGTCTTTATCACTTTAAAAAGTGTTGGGGAAGTTTTTGTATGGATTGGGGGAAATCTTGGAAGTAAAAACATTTTCTGCATCCCTGAGTCAAACTTGATACTTGTGAAGCTTCAAATATCATTGATATGTTCAATTACAAATAAGGTCTAGCAACTCAATTTTTGTGACAACAAAAATCTTATTACTATCTTTGCAGTACCAAGTTGGTGATGTCATAATTTTCACTTTGAGAATTATTGAATATTGATTAGAATGTTTGGGTTTTAAATTACAACAAATGAAAGAACTTAATGCAGTTAAATCCTTTCAAAGAAAATATTCTAACATTTTGGCTATCAATTGGGAAAAGCCATGTTTGTCTTAAGATTATAGAAACTAATTGAGAATTTTTTTTAAAGTTGCACAAAATTAAAAAACTTCCAAAACACTTCAATCAGCTCTGAAGAAATTATTAACCCGATGATTTTAACAGTTTAGTACAATTTAGTAAAGGAAAGAGGTTCTTCCCCACAGATATAACATTTTTAGTGTTCACCATACCTACGACATAATAGACTGAGCTGTAAGGGCACAGTATGGAAAGACAACAACCATAACAAAGAGCAATATCCCAAACCAAATGTTTTAAAAACCTTGCGATACAGGAAAATTTAATACTAGTGCACTTAGTCACCAAACAGCACATAAAACAAGCGAGAGGCAAAAGCACTGAGACAGATTGAAACCCCCTATACAAAAAACTGGCACTGAATGGATGCTAGGAGATGCACACAAAATGATGGGGGACGCAGCTGTGCGCTAATGGGGTTTTACAATCAGCAAAACTTACCGCATAATCATAGTAGTAGTCATGATTGTATCCAGAATAATTGAAGTCCTTTTAAAACAAAAATTTACAACATGTAATGAAGGATGCAATGAAGTATTCTAACTCAAATGAATGCTCTTAGCTCAATTGAATCCTTGTCTAAATGTCTTAGCTCTCAAATTCTAATTTTATACTGCAACAGGCACAATGTTGATGGGGGAAGTATTATACCCCAAATTTAAATTTATCCTGGAGTTCATACTTTTTCAACTGTACTGTTAAGATATTTTAACTTATACATGTTACTACTAGCATGAATGAATATTGATATTTCATACAAAAAGTTTTTATTGCTCCTATACTATTTTAGCTTCAAAGTTGGTATCTTGAAGAAAAATGAAATATAATAAGTTACACACAGAGTAAATTGGATAGGTTGGGACAGTAAAAATACCCAATGATCCGTAGATACCATTTTAAGCCTGATTGATTCCTAGGGGAAGTTAAAATGCTTAACTTGCTAGCTTACTTGCCTGGGTGTTTTTTAAAGGGAGGTCAGTATACTAAACCATAGAGTGCATTTTACAATAATTAATTGCAGTACAGACTATATTAATAGTAAAACTGCATGTTTAACCTAAGTTACATTTTATTATTTATATATTGGCTTTATTATAAACGTAAGGTTCACAATTCTGTTTCCCTCTAAATATGACCATGCTCTTTTGGACACAAAAAAAGTAGAAATATAGCTAAATAATTTCACACTCATAGATTAAAATGTTTAGTTAGATCAATAACTATTCAGTTTATCAATAATAATATTGAAAAATTGCCAATAGATACAGTAAACTCCCGTTAGTACGCCGTTCAAGGGGATTTGTAAAAACGTCGTAATAAGCAGTACGACGCTATATGCAGAATTCCAAAAAACACCGTTTCGGCGGGATATACCTAAAACCCGTAATACCTAATCTTACCTAGAAACCTTTTTAAGCGGGATTTTATCACTAAAATAGAAACGAAAGAACGATGTCTAAAAACAGAATAAACAACATTCTTACTTTTACATCTTTTATTGGTATATATCTACAATCTTTACACTTTGTACACACCGCAATCTCGTATTTTTTAATTTTCTATCTGATTAAAAAAATTCCATAAGGAGTTGCTTCTGCTTTTCTTTTCCATAATTCTGAATTAGGAAGGTTTCCATTCTTCCTAAGTTTGTTAGCTTATCCTCTGCATTATCAATAGCTGAGAGGGACTGCCGAGAAAGAATGGATACTGAATACGGTATCTGAACTTACACAACAGTGGACTGAACACTGAGCTATGGAATGCGGAAGTCAAATTGGAGGAGAGGGGGAGAATTTCCAAGAAATTCAGGGAGTGTTCTGATTTGTCACAGGACAACCCACGTGCCCTGCAAGACACTTGTTTTTGAGGGCGCAACGGGAGGTCATTCGGAGAAAAAGGGGAGCGGTTGGGAAAAACCAGTTATACCATATTGTTCTACTCGCGTTTTCAATGGTTCTGTAGCTCATACATTTGAAAGGAACTCGAGGACGCAATAACCGGGATTTTTCTTCGAGGGACTGGAGAAAAGCGTCGAAATATGCGGGAAGTCGTAATAAGCGGGGGCGCTATAAGCGGATAGTTTTTAATGATAAAAGGCCTATTGGTACCAGGGACCGGAGAAAAACGTCGTAATATGCGGGACGTCGCACTAAGCGGGGGCGTACTAACGAGAGTTTACTGTATATGGCAATAGAATATATGGCATTTAAATGAGATTGGCGGTATTTAGCGGAAGGTTAACAGAATTGAACCAAACATAATTATCAGGTTAACAATATAAAGATTACGGATAAAAAATGGAAAAAATACAAATTGTGTTACATATTTCTGAGCAAAAGCACACATATACACTAATTTATTCAGAAATAAATCCAGAACCTTCCCAAGAAATAAAACAAGAATAACCAAGGATCAAACTTAACAAGGATTTTTTAACAAGGCTGATGAAAAATACTTACAGGACGAGCAGGTATTGCATCGTTTTGAGTAGTTCTAGTCACAGCTGTAGTAGTCTGCTGTAAAACAGTGCTCACCACTGCATGTGGAGCCTGAAACACAAATCAATGCATTAGCATGAAGCCAAAATACATAAGATGCACGTTTGACTTTGTTGCTTTCCATAAGTTTTATTTGACATTTATCAAATCTGAAAATTGAACAAGAAAAATCCTTCGTGTATTGCATGAAGTTTTCGTACAAACTAGATAGAAGAAGAGTCCAACCTGGGGAAAGCTACCCCAGGGGTGCAGAAAATGTTTCAGGACTAGGGATGTTACGGTTCCACTGGAACAGTTCCATGGAACCGTTAGAACCGGTTCCACGAAGAACCGCTTAACGGTTCCATCCTGGAACCGATAAAAATCAATGAAAAATCCGAATTTCTCCGCAATCCAATCTAACATTGAACGAGGACGCACTCAAATAAAAAGACCATCTCCAAGCTGAAAGAGAACCGGTGCCGCTAATCGCAGCCGCGGTGATATTCTAATAGCAAAAAACCGCTTCTATCTATTTATTCCCCCATTCAGCACAGCCGCAGAGCTATGATTCGTACATTGAAAAAATTGAATCTAAATCAATCCCTTTTCAAAACAAATAATGCACGTGTCTCACTGAAAAACCGCAACGAGGGGAAGTAAATAAAAAAGAAAGACATCTGCCGCTTTGGTGAAAAAGCAGCAGAAGAAAAAAAGAATGACTGACAGCCGCCTGGCCAATTAGCACGCTCCAAAGCAGTCGATAGCTTTTATCCCTGCCGCCCGAAATTCTTATAGATTTTCGGTTGGAACGGGGCCGGCTTCGTTAACACCCTAACAGTTCCACGAGTTATGGGCTTTCATTACTGCCGCCCGAAATTTCTATGGATTTGCTGTCGGAACGGGCCGGGTCGGTCTGGAACTGTTAGCGATCGCTAATAGTTCCACGAAGTCTTAACGGTTCCGAGAGAAATAAGTTCCAGCGATAGAACTCTTTACGGAAACTAATACGTTCCCGTGGAACTGTTTCGAGTGGATTAGTTATGCTGGGAGGAATTCGCGTAACTGGAATGGAACTGGAACCTTTAACTTGATTAGAACTCTTTTGGAACTTATTACCGGTTAGAACTTGGGAACTATTTTGGAACTTATAACTAGGTTTAGAACCTGGGAACTCTTTGGAACTGGTAAGGGAACTGGAACGTATAAGGTTTGTTTCTGTTAGGGCTTCGTTGGGAAGGGTATAACTGTCTGTTTGTGAGAATGAGAATTAAATCTGGAAATTCTTTTTAAGTTTCCTGTAGCTTGACCGCTGGTCAAGATGACTAAAATTCACTATAAAATAAATTTTGGAGTTGCCAATTTATCTTTTGTAATCCTTATTGTTATAACATGTGTCTTTGGTTACTGTTGACCATTGGTCAGTCCGGTCAACTTTTTGCAACTTCTGTGCTTTGGCACTGAAGTAGGTCATGTAAGGCAGTGGTCCCCAACCTTTTTACCACCACGGACCGGTCAACTTTTGATAATTTTACCGCGGCCCAAGGGGGGGTCGTTGATTGCTTACATTCTAGATTATTTTGATTTATTAATTTTAATTTAATTGTATTTAAACATATTTTCAAAATAAAATACAGTTACATAATATACAGTTAATAAATATAAGTGATTTATAATTCATTTCATTCATTAATTTTGAGTTATAAACCCAGGAATTTAAATTAATTTTCAATGAAATGGTCGGCCCGCGGCCCGGTACCATTTGATCCGCGGACCGGCACCGGTCCGCGGACCGGGGGTTGGAGACCACTGATGTAAGGGCTCGAACCAAAAGCCTTAAGGCGGATAACATTTTGGTGTTGACCACTGGTCAAGATCTCTTGACCAGTGGTCATTCCACTTTTTCTTACTAAATGTGACTTTTCTGACTTTCTCTTTTTGTCTCTTGGTTGTTTTGGGGGTCCTGGCCTTTGGTCAACCTCATTTGACCACTGGCCAAAATGACTCATATTCATCAAAAGAAAATTTTGGAGTTGCTAATTGATATTTTGTAATCCTTATTGTTATAA
Organism: Tetragnatha versicolor; assembly: GCA_024610705.1. Lineage (NCBI taxonomy): Eukaryota > Metazoa > Arthropoda > Arachnida > Araneae > Tetragnathidae > Tetragnatha > Tetragnatha versicolor. Next base: position 11,339,975 of record JANDEH010000008.1, on the reverse strand, counting down.
CATGTGTTTTTGGTTACGGTTGACCTTTGGTCAGTCCGGTCAACTTTTTGTAACTTCTTTGCTTTGGCACTGAAGTAGGTCATGTGGGGTATCAAACCAAACGCCTTGAGACGGGTAACATTTTGGTGTTGACCAATTGTCAATATCTCTTGACAAGTGATCAATCCATTTTTTCTCGCTATATGTAACTTTTCTGACCTTATATTTTTGTCTCATGGTTGGTTTGGGGGTCCCTGACCTTTGGTTAACCCCATTTGACCACTGGTCAAGTTTTGAATTTTTTGACTTTATTGCTCTTTTTTGTCTCTGGGACCGTTGCGTTTTTATATGAACGGTTTTAAATTTGGAACCGTTTGGAACTGGAACTGTTAAGGGAACCTAATCCCACCTTGGAACTGGAACTATGGAACCGGTTCCACACTTTAACTAATACGTAACATCCCTATTCAGGACCCAAATTGTTTTCTCCAAAATTTCCCCAAAAATTTCATTAAAAAATAGTGAATTCAGTTATTAAACTTCTTTAAGATTCAATAATTTTCAAATAATCCATAAATTTAAATTTCAATGTGATCTTGATACTCTTTTTTAGTCTTTCTTACACACTTATAATCTTAGCTCAAAAGTGCCCCTTTTCTTAAAATATGAAAAATTGTCTACTTTTCTCAAATTCGAGCTACCTGTAAATTTCTCCTTTATGAACTCAACATTTCAATTAAGAATATCGATGTGATAGAACAAGAATGCTATTTATAGTGAAAATTACCCATCCTACCACCGATAATTGTTTTTCCTGCATACCGGTGGAAAAGCCAACATCCAGGTGTTCACTTTGAAAACTAGGATTTTTAGAGCAGATCCGTAGTTTTTCCCACTCTACATGCGTAACTCCGCTGTTTTCACCTGATTTTCCTTGAAATTGGAGGTTATGATGCAGCCACTGCACAAAACAACTGTTTGTCAGCTAATTATGTTGGATTTTTTAAGTTTTTCTTTCTATCTTGGGCAAATATTTCCCCAGAGCTGCTTAAATTTCCCCTGAACATCGTTCGGGCATTCGGACATATTCTGCACCCCTGAGCTACCCCCAAATCAAAGAATTCAAAATTTTAAGCTGTTTGGGAAAACTTACAACTTTTTAGGCCTAGTTTTCTATCTTGATTTTCATTATCTTGAGTAAAATTCATTTTTTTTCATTTTTGTAGTCATAAATTGATGAATAATGAATAGTAGAATTTTTAAAATACTGTGTTCAGGAGTTGCGATCTGCATCAGTAATACACTTCTCACAATGCCTGCAAGAATGCTTAGTGATTGGACCATAACTCCCCAACTTATCCTTTTTCAGTGACACAAGAGCCCTGGGTGAACCCCTGGCTTTCTCAAAAACTTTCTTCCAGGCACGTCTTCTTTTTGGCCATGGTCTTCCGATTGACCATTCTCAAAGTGGTAAGGTTGCTCAAGGCAATTGGCCCATCTGAGGTTGGGTCGGCCCTTGGTTCTTGTTCCAGTTGGCTTGGCCAGGAATATTTTGTGTTGAGTGTGTTCTCTGTTCATTATAATGAGGCCAGCCTATTTAATTCTTTGGATTTTTATGTGCTTTACGATGTTTGGTTCCTTGATGGGAAGATATAGTTCTAAATTTGAGGGTCTGCCATTCATCAACTTATCCCTTCAAAAATTGCTCTTAGTATCAGCCGCTCAAAAATACCAAGAGCGTTTTCATCTTTTTGTCTCATTGTCTAGGTTAGGTTTTTCTTTTACTTAAATTTGATGTTAAGTATTTCTTTTTACTCCATAGAAGCATAAGTATTAAAGATTAAAATAAAAAAAAATAAAGTTTTCCTAAAAATGAGAAAGAATGCAATATTGAAAACAGAATGACTTTACAATGACCCCCAATATAGCGACCCCTGGGTTAAAATGGCCGATAATTTAAGTACAAAGTGTTTTAACATAGTAATTTGTATTCATTTTAGCATCTTTCATTAAAAGGACTATTGAATATTGTTGGTCCCAGAAGGGGTCCTTATCAACTATCAAGATTCTACTGTATAATACTATGCCTAAAAAAGGATGCTAGCAAGATCGTTTATATTCTAGTTAGAATGAGAATCTCATCTACAAAATTGTGCATGTATCATTACTTGAATACCATTCTAAAATATATTTAAGGTCCTTAATCTTAAATGAAGCTATTATATTGTGTTAGTGTAAAATATTTTGCCAAAATTACAAACTGAAAATAAAGAAAGAAAAAAGTGAAAAAAAAAAGAAATATGCTTTGAAAAACCTATAAATTAATAAAACTGAACAGACCTAAAATTAGTATACAAAATAAAAATAACTACCTGTTGAGGTTTAGTTAAAGCTTGAGTTGACACTGTTATTTGCTGTGGTGTAATTGTTCTAACAATTCCTGTAGGTCCACTCTATAACAAAACATGAATTCCATAACAAAAACAAAAATAGATGGACCTTAGTTTTTAATGCTGGTTCAGCTAATTTTTAGACCCAAACAGGATACTTATGGAGTATCAATTTGGGTGTGCATAATTTGTATAACAAAGCAAGAGTAGCATGAATATGACTTGTCTGTTTAATGCAGATTAATATGATTTTATTTAAGTAAAACATTTAACAAATAAAATCACACTCAAACTGTTTTGGTTAAATTGATAAAAAAAGTACACTTGAAATTAAATAATTTTTTTTGGTTAATTCATGTTTTTCTAAAAGAATTAGCTGTTTTCCTGGTGCATAATTTCAGGAGCAGGAGAAATTCAAACATAAAATTCCAATTTTAATTATTAAATATCATAATCATCATGTCACTATTGTTTTACAAAAATTTCAAGTATCTTTTACAAGCTTTTTATAGAAAAATTTGAGCAGACCAGACTTTTTTTAAATTTTAATTGTTGCACATAATTATTATAGAATTTTCTGAGAAATGAATATAAATGAATGAAAAAAAAAAGTAGTGTTGAAATTCATCATTGACAGTACAAAGGTCTTAAATATCAAGACTACATACTCAACCCATAAGAAAAATCATAACTTTTATAAGAAAATTTTAAAAGATGCAGTGAAAAAGACAAGAGTATCAAAGAGAAGATATCAGAAGACTTACAACACTAATTGATTTTGAGAAATGAGGAATTTTAGAAAGTGAAAGTACTCCAATAGATGGAAATAGGCTAGAAACACTCAGGCGTTGAATGAGGATGGAATCAAAGATCATGGCAAGGATCAGATTCTTTTCTTAAGGAACACCTTAATAAGATCCAATGCCTCTAGGAAGACTGAACCCCACATGATTAAATACAACAAAATATAAGATTATGATTCACTAACTAACCTGAAGAGTTTTTACAGTAGCAGATGACACTGGAACAGACACAACTTGTTGATGTGATAAGGTTCGAATAATACTTGGAACCCCACCCTGGAATAGAATTTCAAATGTGATGTGAAAACAAGTTTTCTACAGCATTAAAATTGCTAAGCAGTTCTCAATGCTGTTGTTTGAACAATGGCATAAAATGAAAACCAACTGAGCCATTTTCCTTCTATCACAGATAAGGGGACATCTTAAAAACCATCCTGAAGTATCTTGAAATTTAGATACCTCCTTCGAGGCATGATAGATTTTTCCATCATAATTCAAGAATCCATACCATCAATTCAGTAAAAATCCGAGTTTGACACCAGTTAATTAAAACTGGAAAATCTTTCTGATGTATACATTTTTATGCTACATAAAACAGGTTAAGACTAATGGTAAAATAGTAGTGATAATGAATCACATATTTTTGTAATGGTGGTCCAATGCAATGTCCTACAATTTAGATTTATTTTAGGAAGTTGGAAATAGCAGTTTTGTTTTTCCTACCATGAATTACAAAAATGCCAGAAAATCAACAGAGAGGTTTAAGTCTCACACAACATTTTATCAGTAGACAAATTGCTTAGCTAAAAGAAATTCTTAGGAAGATACACAAAATAAAATAAATACCATAAATAAAAGAGATTAATTTCAAAAACTGAACTATAATCAATGAGAAATAAAATGTTATTGAAGCAGAGAAAACAAAGCAAAATTATTTGTATAAAATTGACATTTTTACTACAAAATCATGGATTAAAATTCTTCTAGTTATTTTATTAAAATGACTTTTTTAAAGTTATTAGTCTAATCCAGCTAGAAAAACATCAAAACTTAATCAATTCCCAAGAGTAAGAAAAATTTAAGACCTTGATTACTTCTATTAAAATCTTTCATCCATCCTGTCAATTGAAATACATTTAATCCATCTTGATGAAAAAAATGTGATCATCAAAACGTTAGTCCAGTGACACTCTTCATATTATACAGTTGCTTTTACGTGACAACCCAAGTATACAATAATTAGTACATATTAAAGCTAGACATACCTGCACTGACTGTAGTCTATAAGTAGCATTGGGGGCATTTGCAGATCCAGCCTGCAATCCAGCAGGGGGAACATTGAAGACATGGTACTGACTTCCATCTGCTCGCACAACAAGGGCTGATCGCATGCCAGGAGGCAGAGATATTGCACTCTAAAAGTTTAAAATACCATCATTAGAACGAATGGTTTGAGCAGGCCTGATGAGAGGGGGAGGCAAGTGGGGTACTTTCCCCGGGGCAAGAGGGGGCCCGGCAGCCCCCACTTAAAACCCAGTTTTTTAGAGTCAAATTTTCAAAATTTTTCTGGGGGAGGGACCCCAGGCCCCCCTTCAGTACAGTTAAGTCCGCTTAAATTCATTATGAGGGGGATATTATAAAAACTCACTACAATTTCATGCATAAGATAAATCATTCTATTGCTTTTACTTCATTTAAGACAAAGTCCATCCTTGGGTGACACTCACAAGGGGAGGATCTCAACGTGTCATCACTGATTCGGTTCATTTTTGGTGTGCAAGTAGTGCATGACTAGGACATCAATTTGTGAAAATATTAAGAAGCAACTCTCAAAAGTTTAGGAGAAAATCGCGATTAAAAATTTTAACATGTAGTTATATATCTGAAAAGATTCGTGTCGTGCAAGCAGATCGTGGCAAAGAGGTAAGAGCTGGGACTCCCAATCCAAAGGTCCCGGGTTTGGTCCTCGGTGGGTGCCATAATTTTTATTTTTCTTACAGTACAGATACGAAATAAAATTAGAATATTTAATTACTAATTTTAAATTTTTTTTCTTTTTTATAAATAATTTTTTGGTAAATATATAATATTTACAATACGATCATAAAAAATTAGATTTAATTATTATTTTTTGGGGAAACAAGGAATGAAAATATGTTTTCAAAACAAAAAAAATAGTTTTCATTTTTAAACGCTTTTATTCTACTTGCTTTTGGCGGCGTTTTACGCGTGGAATTTTAAAACTCGATTTTCGGGCACTTCCCGATATGTCAGGGCCCCGAAACTTTACACATCGGTGTAACCCTCATGACACTCCAATATCCAACCATTATCTAGTCAAACAACCAAAGGATTAAGTTAATTAACGAGTATTTTTAATTAACAGAAAAACCAGAATTTGAGACCTTTCCCAAGGGGCTATTCTCCCTAAACCGTGCACAATTGTTTATAAGGCATAACTTCATCATATTCAAAAGTCAAAACGAGAATTGCCCATTAATTACGATAATTATAGACGAATAATCACTTTTTTCTTTCTGGATGCTTGTACATAATATTTCAGGCACTTCCAAACGATATAAAGTTCTGAAACTTTGCACCGTGGTGGAAACTCGATGACAATGCAATATTCAATCATCAACTAGTCAAAACCTCCGTAATTTAGGTAATTAACGAGTGTTTTTAGTTATCCTTTTAATTCATATTTGAGACATTCCGTGAAGCCAATGGCTCCCAAAACCTGTAAGATAATATACTAAGTATATAACTACAATATTTAATCTTCAAAACGTGATTTTTTACCTTCCAATTAACAATTAAGATAATTAGCGATTTAAGATAATAACCGCGAGAAAGAAATCGCCAGAAGAGCGAGAAATCGCCGAAAATATCGCCGAAAATCGCCGAGAAGAAAAATATGTTCTTTTATAATTTATTGACTACTGAAAAGACTGGATTGCTTCTTGATACACACACACTAATTCTGAGTTTCTTACGATTGTTTTTTTATTTTATTGAATGCTTTCTTTTTATTGTGAATCTTTTTGATATCGATGGATTTCATCAGTGATTGAGCGGATGCGAGGAATATATTCTTTGTGCGAGGTATTTTTCTTGCTCAGCTCTGTTATTATAACGTACCCAGCAAAATTAAATAGATTTTAAAATTAACTTTGGAGTTGATTGTCCTGCTGAGTCGTCAGAGGATTGTTCTACTTTGTCAGATATGTGAAAATTTTTTGCTATACATGAAACTAAAATTCCATCCTATCCTAACATAACATTAAATATGGTTGAAATAAATACATTTTTTCTTGTGAGTTTTTGTTAAAAAGTACCATGACTAAAAAGTAGAAAATAAAATAAGTAAAAAAAAGATTTTTAAAAAACGCTTTTATTAAAGTGTTCTAAAAGGTCAAAAATAATTTTTTCGGTTTGACAAATAATTTATTGGGAAGTAGAAAATAACTTTTTGGTAAGTAAAAAAAACTGATTTTCTAATCACTAAAAATAAAAGCGTGGGCGCTAGTCATTCTTAATTCACTATATATTCTAACTTCTTTATTCTATGATCTATGACGTTAGATTTACAAATTTCTCATTCATGAGTATTGAGTGGGATGGATTCACTTTAAATTCTAGGTATTTTTATTTATATAAAATTATACATAAATGCCGACGTAATGGCCTGGTCGTTAGAGCATCTGACTGATGCAAAGCCGTACGTCTGGGGTTCGAATCCCCGTTTGGCAAGGATGTTAGTGTCACTGTCCTGTAAAAAAATTAAATTTAAAAAATATTAAAAATTACTAGCGCCCACGCTTTTATTTTTAGTGATTAGAAAATCAGTTTTTTTACTTACCAAAAAGTTATTTTCTACTTCCCAATAAATTATTTGTCAAACCGAAAAAATTATTTTTGACCTTTTAGAACACTTTAATAAAAGCGTTTTTTAAAAATCTTTTTTTTACTTATTTTATTACAGATGAAGTTTAACCTTAATTTATCCCTAACTATTCAAAAGAAAGTACGCAATTTTGTTATGCTAAAAAAGGGTTTGTTATGTGTCTGATTTGATTGTTAAAATAAACATTTAGCTTCTTGAATTCTGTTGATTGCTGTGAAATCCAAGGGAAAAATTAGGAAAATGAATTTTTTGTGTGTAAATAAAATAAATTAATTGTAAATAAAATTATTTAAAAATATGAACATGTGGATTTTTTTGGTGTTTACCCTTTTCGTTCCATACCTTCGTTATAAATATAATTACATATTTATAAATAAGATTACGTATTATCCAGTTATAAAAATTGTATAAATAGCAAAATATTTTATTTTTTCCCAGAAAAAAATATTTAAAAAATGTTTTAAAATTGATAATTATAAATATAAATATGTATGTACTACTTAACTTCGTATCTGTGCTCTTAATTGTGTGAAAAATTTAAATAAAATCATGGTACCCACCGAGGCTCGAACCGGGACCTTTGAATTGGGAGTCACAGCTCTTACCTCTTTGCCACGATCTGCTTGCAAGACACGAATTTTCTCAGATATATAACTACGTGTTAAAATTTTTAATCGCGATTTTCTCCTAAACTTTTGAGAATTGCTTCTTAATATTCTCACAAATTGATGTCCTAGTCATGCACTACTTACACACCAAAAATGAACCGAATCGGTGATGACACGTTGGTATCCTCCCCTTGTCAGTTGTGAACAATATCCAAAAATATGAGTCAAAAACTTATTTTTTAGGGTCGAATTTCTAAATATTTTCTGGTGGTGCTTGATGTTAGGGTCGTGCCAAACTAGCGGCTTAAAGCGGCTAAGACGCCAAAGCCACAAAAAACTCTGCTTATAAGATAGGGGAGAAAGCATGGAATTGAGCCTCACTCTCCCCTCTCATGATAAGCATCTTAACAAGTTTTTTATGGTTTTGACGTCTTCAAGCCACTAGTTTGGCACGATCCTTCATTGTATTATCAAGAAAACGAAATTAATTGAGTTCATCAAAATTCAAATCTTGCCTGGAAATATTCTGAAAATTACAATAAGGTGGTACTTCAGAAAATTTTCGCCCCCTCCCTCAAAATGAGTGCATGTGACCGGGGGCCCGCTTTTTGACTTGGTCCCCGGGGCCCGGCTTGGCTCTCGGCGGCCCTGGGTTTGAGCTGTGGGTAAACATGGAGGCTGGTAGACTCTTATAAAAGCTGTGCCCCCAAGAAAACTATATTTTAAAAAATTCTCTGCACTTTAGTAGTAACTTAAAATGAAATAAATTTCGGGGCTTTTTTGGGAAAGTTTTGATGAAAGTGGAAACATTTTTGGGGGAACTTTTTGAGAAAACTAATATTGTTTCAGGGAAATATTGAACCTTGAAACATTTTCTGAACCTGTCTCTTTGGACCTCTCAAATTTAATAGCTCTATTGGGTCCAGCAAAAAGTTAGTTTTAGTACAAAGTTAGGTAATTTTCCATAATAACGGAGCAAATCTCGCCAAGCAGACTTTTTGGCGATAGTACACATTCGCTGGAACAAATCACACAAAGCAATATCATCTGAGAGAATGAGATGCATCCGCATTTCCGATTTTATTTTATTAGGTTGGTAGCAATGATTAAATGAACATCTGCCCGAATGGATGGATAAGCAATCATTGAAAGATCAACGTTAAGGTCGGAGCTCTCAGCATTGTCCTGAAAATGTGGATGCAAAAGGTTACCAGCACGGCAATATTCAGTTTGGCATTGCAGGGGTGCATCTAGAAAGAAATTGGGGCCGAAAACGGCCCCTTCACAAAATTCCGACCCTCAAAAACGGCCCCTTCACAAAATTCCGATCCTCAAAAACAGCCACTTCACAAAGTTCTGGTTCCCAAAAACGGACTTTAATCAAGCTATATGCACTCGCTAAGTGTAATTTTATTAAAAAAGCAATATATTTACAGAAATAGGACCTTATTTTAGAATCAAAAATTTTTTTCACAAAATTCAATTCTGTTTTTCACAAAATTCTAAAAAACGGCCCCTGGCAAAAAATCCTGGATGCACCCCTGCATTGGTTGCATCATTATTGGTGACTTTATCGCCTGCGCTGGTATAATGGAAAATTACCCAAATATAATGCTAATAGTTGATTTCATGGCCATGATAGGCACTTGCGTATTAGCCTAGACCTAGACCAGGGGTCGGCAACATATGGAAACAGAAGAGCCATAAGTTACTTCTGTATATTAATATTTTTGGTTCAATTCCATTAAAGGTCCCGCTTAATGTCACCAAGTTTTTATGAACGCCATATATTCAAATATTGACAAATTTTTCTGATTTTCTTTTTATTGATAAACTAAACAGTTATTGATCCAACTAAACATTTTAATCTTTGAGTTTGAATTTATTTAGCAATATTTCTATTACTAGTGATGCACAACCTGCGGCCCGCGAACCATCAACATGCGGCCCGCGAACGAATTTGGATATTTCAGATAATTCCTAACTTTTGTTACTTTCCTTATTTTAACCGAGAAAAAGTGACGATTTATAGCGGAAAAAAGTCGGGAAAATCGCGATTTTTCGAGTTTCGTTTTGCTCGCGAAGTGTTCCGTTCCTGCCGCGATTTTTGGGCGGGCGCCAAATTGAAGTTGGCTTCTTCTTGTATTGTTTGTGCGACGGTGCGATGTGGAAAAAACAACTTAACAATGGTTTGAAATTTTGAAGCCAGAAGTCCGGTGTTTAGGATCACGCGCCGCGGAAAAGTCGAAAAATAGCGATTTTTCGCGAAAGTGCCGTTTTTACGGCGCCTAGTTGAAGCTGGCTTCTTTTCACATTGTAATTGCAATGCAGAAAAATTTAAGCGTGGTCAGAGGAGTCTAATAAGTCTAGTGATACATCTGACATAGCTTTTTTTTTATCAATTTTAGTATTTTCAACAAATTTTTCTTAAGGATTTCCGAAGTTCTAAATTTTTGCAAAAAGATCACTTTGAAACAAGATTAGATAATAATGCAGTGTATTTTTTTAATTCTTATTAGATCATAACCTGTTTCAGATATGCTATCAAGGGGGATAGCAGAAGGCTGGGGGCCTGTCCCCCCAAAAAAAAATCGAACTTGATTTCTAAAATAAGTTAAAACCCTGTTTTTTAGGGTCAAATTTCCAAAATTTTTCTGGGGTAGGACCCCCAGACCCCCCTTTACATTTGGAATTCTATAATTATCATTTTTTAAATAAATATTAAGTTAATCAAAATGCAAATCCCATCTTAAAATATATGTGCAATATTTGGGCTAAATGTGCAAAAACTGGTCAATGCTTTGTTTTTTTGGGGTTAAATTTCAAAAATTTTCTTGGGAGGACCCCTAGAACCCTTTAATGGTACAAACTCAATTATTCACATCTTATATTAAGTTCCATGAGATGCAAATTCTACCTTATTTTTACTGTTACTGTTTGCGGCCCTCCGTGTCTCAATCAACTATGTGAGTGGCCCCCCTCCCAAAAAGGTTGTGCATCCCTACTAAAGAGCATAGCGGTATTTTGTGGGACCTTTAGGGTCATTCCACAGTATTTGAGTGTTACGTACGGGACAATTCACAGCAAAATTTTGATACATTTGTACTGTTTTCTACTTCAAAATATAAATGAGAAAGTTTGCATTAATTTTTTATTTAATGTATACCCCTTCAGCTTAATTCCTGTGAAATTTTTTTTAGTTTAGGTTAATTAGTTTTTTTTCTAAAAATCAATTAAGTTTTGTTACGTACGGGACATCACAAAAAGATGTTTTAAAAGTTCCTCCAGCAATTCCCATTTTGCTCTGAATGTATTTAATATTTTCACATAATTTTTTTTTGAGTAGAAGCATGAATAATCATTTTGTTAATTACCTGTAAAATTATATTTTTAGCTTGCATGATTAATTAATTAAAGCTAATTTTTCCTGTTACGTACGGGACAAGGCTGTTTGTTACGTACGGGACATGTGAATTTAAGTGACAGTTACAAGGAATTATGAACTAAAATGTAACATAAATGATTATATTATAAATCTACTAGCCCTATAAACATTCTGGTATATGTTTAATTACAGAAATTACAACAATTAAGGATTTTTAAATTATTTTAATTGCACCAATGTTAATTAGGATTTTCCACATACAAATAGCTCCATTTTTAAAAAAAAAGTAAACATTCTAAACTGAAATATGTTTTATCCAAGTCCCAGATCAGCAATTATGTCTTCAATTTTTTTCACTTCATCTACCGGTAAGGAGAAATGTCCTCGGCTATTAATTGGACTTTTCAAGCTTGGTCAAAATACTTTTTTTTAGGATTCTATCCTTTTCTGGGATGTGTGGCCAGGAAAACTTGTTTTTGCCTACAGGTTTCATAAAGGTAAATTATCATATATTGTACTTGGTTTTTAATGGGAATCAACTGATGACTTCAGATTGTTACAACCAACATATCAAGCATGAGTAAATAAACCATTAGTAAATATAAACAATAGCATTTGCATACTTAAAAATTTATGTAGATAATGCTGCCATCTCTATTAGAAAATTATTAACATAGCTTAAAAATTAAATTTTTGCAGAGTTTTAATCGATACTTCTGTATTTTGTCCCGTACGTAACAGATTTGTCCCGTACGTAACACTTTTTATTTATCATGCCCACCCTCTAAATTTAAAGATAAGATATTTTAATTGAGTTATTTAAGAAGCTAGTAACCCAGAGGAAGAGAAAACAAAAAATTGTTCAGTTATTATCAGTATTACTGGTTAAAAAATTAAAAATAAGCCTAAAATTGTTACGTACGGGACAAATTCAAATTAATGATTGAAAATTTCTAATTAAATATATCTATAAATTGTTTCTTAATATTTCCTTTTATGCAACTATCAAAAGGGTTTAATGAAACATAAAAACTTTTTAATAAAATAAAATATTTTTTTATTTAAAAATAAAAATATAATGTCCCGTACGTAACACATTTTTCTACATGTTTGCAAACAAAATGCTCTATTTTTAGTTAGGTTAAAAATTTATATTTTCTGTTGATAAACTTTAACAGAAGAGATTTCAAGCTTTAAAATGATGTATTACACTTTATTTTGTATTGAAATTTTTTTTTCAAGCTTGTGAATCCAAATACTGTGGAATGACCCTTTAACGGAATTTTTTACTAAAAATAAACCACTTTAAATACGGAATAATATTTATTAACACAAGTGTACAAAAACACATCAATGAGATCATTGGCTTTACATGCTTTTGAAAGTTTGATTAAATCTGGCTTAGAACTTGTTGTTTTAAATTTCAAGCACGACCGTTTAGATTTTTATTTGACTTCTAACTTTTTATTATACTCATAATGCAAGAGAACACTTGCTAGCACGAATATGTCGCCCCAAAGATTGTCAGGCACTCCAATATACCAACTTCTTCACCTCACTTTAAGCATTCTGGTAGACTATTCCCAGGGACTAATCCAGGATTTTAAACTTAACCCCCATTTTTGTGAAAAACTTACACATCCTTTTAATTTTTGTGAAAAATTGTAAAAGCTTTTTCATTTTTGTGAAATATTATTTATAAGTTTTCTGAAGGAGAACAATAAAATTAATGAAAACAGCATTAAATTACTTATTGGTACAGTTTTATAGCAATTTAAAGACTAATTCAACCATAAACAATTCGTCTATCATTAAACGGTACCTAGATTGGCCTGCATTAGTCCCTGATTCCATACACTGATTACGAGGGCCTGAAATCGCAAATTTTCATCCTACATCTAGATCCACTTGTGCTGCACGATGTGCATGCATTTCTGGACCTCCAACTCTTCCAGCAATTATTAAAATAGAAGCTAATTGAGAAATTAGATACTTAAAATATATATTTTCTTATTTATTAATGCTTTTGATAGTAAATTATTAATTTTTTCGTATGGAACTGGAGATCTGCAGGTTGTTGACCCCTGGCCTAGACTGTTCAACTGATTAATCCAAAAATATTACAAAGCCATTAAATGTACTACAACAGCTGTGCTCTAAATGTAAGTCAACGGGCGAATTATTAATACAATGGCAATTGCATTGATAAGGATGAGAAACACTGAATCACAGATAATAACCTGAGAAATTTGCAGTGGACCTGGATACTCATAGGAGTGTTTTTGGAACAGCTTTAGAATAAGTCCACTTTTAGCGACCCTGGCGCTGTCCGTTGTATTTGAAACCCGGCCGCCATGTTTACCTACAATTTCACGGCCTATCGGCCATGAAATACCGCCAACTTGGCGAATGTTTGAAAAGCGGACTTATTCCAAAGCTGTACCGTGTTTTTTTCTAGGAAACTTCCTTAACTTATTTGATATCACTACCCTAAAGTGCAGAAAAAAACTACTTTGGCTTGTCGAGACAAAATTAGTGTTTACCCCTCGTGTCTTATGAAACCAAAATTATTTTGGTAAAATCCTAGTATATATGTTACACTTTGCATGATTTTGAAAAATGGAACCAATCATACCATGAATTCCAAAATGCAAATTGGCTTTAAAGTAATAGCCCACCGAATCTATATTAACTACAGATTGCAAACTTAATCCAGCTCCCAAACATTACCAAATCAACGGGGATTACTAGGATTACACAGTTATTTTTAAAAGGTTGCATGGTAAGTGGCAAAACATTACCTGTCCAGGAACTTGAATCGGAGTGCCTTGCCTCAGCAGTTGGGGCGCAATGCGCACCTGGTTCCCCACAACCAGTCCTCGTGGGGCCAGGGTCTTCTGCCCAAAGCGTGCAGCATTGACATTAAGGATCTGTACGCCTGGAGGTAGCATGTTTGGGTTAGTTACCACCTGCGTAACCACATTCACATTGGAGTGCAAATGGTTGGGTTTGGACGTGATCACAGACGCAGCGTTTTGGACTTGGTAATGGTTGGACAGAATGGGCGATGGGGGTTTGTGGCCCTGGGGGGCCTTGGAGACGTCACCTGGGTTCCTCGGAGGGGGAGTTTTGCCACTGACGGCCGTCAGGTGTGGAGATGAAGAGTTGATCACTTGCAGACGAGGCTGCTGAGAGGCAATATTGGCCAGGTTTTGTAACGTCTGCTGGGTTTGTAGTGGCCCCGATAAAACTGGGCCGCTCGATGTAGCGACGGCACCGTTGTTGAAGTTCGCGCTACCGTTGTGCAGCGGTTGCTTGAAATTGTTGCGATTGTTATTAGTCGTGATCACTCCCGCGGAGGATGTGAAAGGGGATGAAATAGAATGAGTGGAGTACACGAGTTTGATGTCGCCTCCACTGCCCAGTCGAGACGAGACGGAGTTGTTCAGTTGCAAACCTTGCGCCGAGCTAACCTGGGTTAAATACCCACTGGCGGGCAAGGCCCCGGGTAGGGAAACGATCACAGCAGTATTCGATAAATTGTTCTGAGGCGCTGAGCTCAGGCTCATCAGTTGCTGAGGGACATTTTGAGACACAAGGCCTTTGTTGGTATTGTTCTGGTTGCTCTGTTCTAATAAACTGCCCAAAAGTGCACCGTGTTTCTGTTGCACGTCGGGCAGTCTCGCAGAAGCGCAGTCCGCTACAGATGCGTGGTTATTGTTGATGCCTGAGGCCGAAAGCTGATTTCGGGGGTAGTGTGCAGCATCAGATGATGACAACTGAGATTCCAGGGACCCGACAAGTGTTCTCACTGCCGACTCGTCGATGTCTGAAGACAGCAGCATATCTTCCAGCGACTTGGTCGACGCCATTTTCTACATCACTACTGAAAAAGAAAACCGCGCATGCGCGGACGCAGCTTCCTACTGTGAAATCGCAATTTGTAAACAGAAGGACACGTCTGCGAGTCTGAGCGTGGGTTTCCCTATTGGCAGCTTTATCGCTAAAGTGAGAGTTTTGGCGTTCTCCCAACCATGCCAACGTTCGGGGGATTTCGTGATTTCGTTCGGGTCGGAAATTCGGGGCGGGGGAGCAGGGAATTCGCTCTTTAGTCCACTGAAAATAGCGAAAAAAAAGGGCCGAACCTCGGACAAATTGCAATAAAAGGTTTCTCAACGGTTTTCACTTAGGAATGACCTCAATAATAACATACTAAAAATCGGCCAAAATCGGCCGGGGGGAAGTTTAATTTTTTTTAAATTTTTAAAAAATGGCCGAAAAAAAATTTAAAAAAAACCCAAAACAATAATATAGACGTGTGATACATGTTCATAGGTTACTTTTGAGTTTTGAAACCGAATATTGCCTTTAGTTTTGAAAAAAAGTTGAAATTTCAATTTTTAAAATTAATTTGAAAAATGAGCTATATGAAAAAATAAAAACCTAACAAAAACATCAAAAGAAATAAATCCAACGGTTTTCATTTCGAAATGACCTAAATATTAACATACTAAAATTTAAAAATTTTACGAGTTAAAGAAGTTAAATTTTTTTTCAAATTTCCATTTTTTTTTGCGAAAAATGCATTTTTTTTTCAAATTCGTGCCAAAATCTTTAAAGACTTTTGAAAAGGTCATTTTTCGGTGGATATTGTCCGCAGAGAGTTATATAATGGAAAACCGGTGAAATTAACCCTCAATGAATTAGTTAATTATTTTATTTAAAATTTTAATTGGTAAAATGTAGTAAAAAGTGAAAAAAGGTAATACTTTGGCATATTTATATCAGAATTTAAAATAATTAACTAATTCATTGAGGGTCAATTCCACCGGTTTTAAATTATATAACTATCTGTGGACAATATCCGCCGAAAAAGGACCTTTTCAAAAGCCTCTATAGATTTTGGCACGAATTTGAAAAAAAAATGCATTTTTCGCAAAAAAAAATGGAAATTTGAAAAAAAATTTAACTTCTTAAACTCGTAAAATTTTTAAATTTTAGTATGTTAGGGGCCATTCATTAATTACGTAAGGATGATTTTGGCAATTTTTGACCCCCCCCCTCCCCCCATGTAAGGGTACGGGGTACGTAAGATTTTTCAAACCCCTCCCCCTATTCTTACGTAAGATTCCATTATGTTTCTCAAAACAATAATTAAGTTAGAAAATTCTTCCTAATCTAGTACAACACATTTTAATTTATTTTTTAAATTTAAATTTAAAAATAAATGCTTAAGTTTTTGTAGTAAAAAGTATTCGCTTTTTTTTCAGTTTTGAGACCTGTTCAGTGCTGCAATCCTTGACTCTTGAGTAGGCGGGCCGAGCGGCGCCGCATGCCTCATAAACCTATCACTAATGTTTAATGTTTAGCCAAGGCTGAACTTGATCGTAACCGTGGTAGTACAGGCTGCGGCATTACGAAAAAGATCAAAAGAGCCGAAGTGATTGCAAGTTTCCATCTCCTGCCGTACGGGGGCGCCCTATACGGTGTAAGAAAAGTGTTTGTTTTCCATAGGATTACATTGTATGCATGTGCGTTTGTCGAAGTTTTGAAGGTTTAATAGTTGTTAAAATATCGTAATTCGATAAAGAAAAATGGCGAATTGCTGTGTGCCTTATTGTACGTCTTACTTTTAACGTACTAAGAAATTAAGAAAGATTAAAAGAAGATTAACAGCCGTATTCACCATAAACTCTAACCCAAACTTGAGTTGATAACCGAAGAAAAAGTCGTTTTACTCTGAAATATTTTTTTGATTGAAAAAGAAGATACAGGATTCCGATTGCATGAAAGAATTCTGGTATTCTGCCTGGGACTTCGGAATCGAAAAGGTAAATACACTCAATATTAATTTAAAGATTCAATGAAAGCTTTCTTTCAGAAATAATATTCTCGGCGATTTCTGTAGGTAAATTAATTTCTTCTGCATGAAACAAAATAGACGTTTTGTTTAGTTGACTTAAATGGAATTTATAAAAATTATATTATTTTAATTTTATATGTAGATATTTATTAAATTCTTGTATTTATTTTGAATTTATATTTATAATAATGTCAGTGCATACTATAATGTTTATAACTAGGTTTTTTTTAATTACCTTCCATTTTGATCCTGTAAAAAAGTAGGAAATTGATCCTCAAGAATGTACCTCTACCAGTAGCAAAATTATTTCGAAATTCCTACTACTTTTTTTAGGAGCAAAACAGAAGTTAATTAAAAAACAACCCTCGTATATAAATATTGTAATCTTAATCACTTTTTAATTTTTGCTTGGTTTTATTTCTCGATTTTGTAATCACAATGCATTGTGATCACTAATGCATGTTTTTTTTATTTTATATAGAATGCTGTTCCTTGAGATTACATAAAAGAAATATTGAAAATTAATTGAATTATGGAGACACAACTTCAGTGCCGACATGATGTTTACAGAATAAAAGCATAATATTGTGCAATGTGTCCATCGTTTTAACTTCCACTAAAATTGTCAAGTTGTTTTCTTCTATTAGTGAAAAAAAACATTCTGGTGGAAAAATGATGAATGATTTGTATGTTTTGAGTTCAACTTGATTTAAAGTGATTGTATATACTGACAACTATTAATGTATAGAAGTTAAAAGGTTTTGTATGTTAACATATTGAACAGAAGTGGTAATATTTTATAGAGTTATTTGAAAAAGAAGTTTCTCTTTTGCTTTATTGTTAAGAATTTTGTTGATTCATTTAAAATTTCAATTTATATTTTATTTTATTCTTTAAACTATATATTGAATATATACTTTTGAATTTTTACAAGGCAAATACACTCCAGGTAAGTCTAAAATAGTGAAATAAAAAGTAATGTCTTTGTAAAATATGTCCTACTCAATGTTGTAGTAATTTTCGGTTATTGTCAATTGTCTTTTGAGTGAAACTTATTATAAATTTCTTTAAAAAGATTGTCAATATAGAATATAAATTTACTGTCTAGATTAATTAAACATTTTGATCTTGAAGAATAGCATAACTAGCATTATCAAACCTTCAGATTTTTATCACCGTAAAATTTCTAGGACGAAATTATTGAATCTATATTTCTACATACTTTAATTATTAATTTAAGTGAGTCAGAATTTTAAATTTTTAGACAGAATTTCACTTAAACTATTTCCTTGATCTTGTAGTACTATTTCAAAAATATAAATTATGCTTGAAAGTGGAAATGTTATTTTAGTTCCCATACAAATTTATAAATTGGATTACCTATTTTTGATTATTTATTTTTTAATTCTAAGTCGATGTTAAATTGTATTTTTTACCTTTTTTCAATTTACTCACAAGTGTTAATTTCAATTTACTCTTTCTTAAGTGTTTCATAATGGACAGTGATAAATAGTCAAGTAAAAATATACAAGAATTTTTTTGTATCCTGTGAAAAGTATAAACAAATTGTTTTAAGGACACAGTACCCAAATATATTTTTTTTAGTTTTTAATATTATAATTTTGATTTTAATTGCATATTTAGTGGGCTAATATGATATACCCATTCCCCTAAAAAAAAGTTGGATTTTAATAATCAGAATTTAAAAATTTTAAATTTTTCAAAATTTTTGACCATTTTTTAAATCCCTAAGGCTTTTTTAATTTTGCATATTTTTAATTTTTTTTCATTTATTGGTTCATTATATTATACTTCATAAAAATGTGCATGGGTTTCTTTCTATCAATATTACTTTATTTTCTAGAATTTTTTGTAGTAAAAATCCCCCAAAAAACCATAAAAATTCATCATTTTTGACTTTAATATTTTTTAAAAAAAAAATCTAACCTTATTAGAGCTAAACCCATGCACAGTTCTATAATACATATATTTCAGAATATATATAAAAATTTCCAGACTTATATTTAAAGTACATAAAAAGCCTTAGGCTTTCAAAATATTGTAAATACACAGAAATTCAACAGGGAGAAAATCCAACTTAAAATTTCGTTTCTTCATAGAAAACCCTCATCATAGCATCAGAAAAATGTAAATAACTTCATAAATTATTAAGATAGAGCTCTGAAATTTTGAAGACACAGTCAAAAAGATCTATGGTATGGATTAAGCCAATAAAATGTTTTTTGATATTTTGATGATTTTTTGGGTACTATATCGCCTTAAACAAATCATTGGTTGAATTAATTTTTTTGTGCAATTTTAAAGGGCATAATTTTTGTGGATGAACTTAAGAGCCAGATACTTTGTTTTTTTTTTGGTGAAATGTTTTTGAAAAAAAAAGCCAAAGTGTTTTCCACAAATTTTAAAAATTATGTTTGTGCAATGTTCGTAAATTGTAGTTAGAATGTGATTATATTTGATTTTCATGTTTCTAATTTGCTCTCTACATGTGATTAAACTTAAATAAAAAATTGTTTCATATCCAACGTGTTTTCATTCGTGTTTTTTCTCACAGAAATACTGACACCAGCTATTTTAATAGTAGTAATTACAGAATTGAAAATTTTACTTCCTTTCTCCCAAATACCTTTATTTAAGTGTTGATAGCTTTGCAAACATAGCAGCGAATCATTCCGTTTGTAATCATCGATGGAAAAACTCCTCAAAATTTCATGTGTTGTCTTGATACATTGGATAAAAGAAAATAAAGAAATTTTAAAGAGAGAAAAGACTGCTTTATTGAATACTCTGGCAAAGAATTTCAGAAAAGAATTTGACTAACTAAAGACAGTGTAGTGGAGCTTACACTTCTGCTACACGATAAATTAATTTTCCCATACGACAAGAACAATTGTGCTGTCCATTTAAAAAATAAATTTCAAGTTCATAAAGTATTTTTAATCTAGCTTTTTCTTATGGATTCCGATCCTGTATGTAATAACAACCTATACACACCTTATTATTATAGATTAAAAATATTGATTTATTAAGTATTTGTACTATTTCAAATAATTTTCTTTAGTTATTTATCAAGTTTTATGCAAGTAAAAGGTTTTGGGTGGGTATGTAGGTTTTGTATGTAGGGCGGGTATGTAGTAAAGGTTTTGGATTAATGTATCAATTTTGTTAACACAAAAAATATCCAAAATAGTGTATTTGGTTCCTAAAATGTATTGTATAAGAAATGATATATTAAAATTATTTTAAAAATTATGTATAGTGATAATGAAATTCTTTTAAAGACACTAAAAGCTGTGAAAACTAATGGAGTCTTTTTAGTTTGCACTGTAAGAGTTTGAAATATGTGTGGAATAATATGTTTTTAATCTTTGTTGTATAGCAAAATGATAAAATGATAGTTTTTAATGGAATATTGATATCTGAACTTTTGGCTACTTATTAAGGTAAGTTTTGTTTTTAAAGTAATTTTAAGTAAGACAATCAAGATTCCATGCAACTTAAATATTTTGAAACTATGGAGAAGGGAAATCCTTAGTTTTTCTTGATTTAAAAAAGGTGGGGGGGGTTCAGCAAAATATCACCAATGGTACCCCGGTAGCACAGCAATATTGGGCAATATTGGGCATGTATTGGCCGATGCTGGCGTTCATCGGCCTGCAAATGCCTATTTTGCCCAATATCGGCCGATATTAAATTGGCCAATATTGGCCAAAGTATATCTTGGCCAATATTGGTACATAGCAATCCGACAATATTGGCCAGAAAAAATCTCGGCCGATATCGATTTACCATAATCTGCCGATATTGGCCGCTTCAAGTTTTGGCCAATATTGGGCCATATGCAGCTGTCATCGTATATCGAAATAACAGGTTATCAACCTGTTACTTCTGCTACTCGTATCGAGTCACGTGGTCAAAAACGAGCTCGATACCTCCGGAGGGTCTCGAATATTGGTCACGTGAATCGAAGTGAATTCTGATTGGATGGTAGCTAGCGCGTCATCCTTACGTCAGGTGAAGCGAGTCCAATGGGGTCAATTTATCGCCAGATGGCGTTAGTAATACTGGTAGTTCCATTGGTCGACCTGTGAGCGCCGACGTCATGGAGAAAAACGATTGTGACACTGTTGAGTCGCTTTTTTCGATTTACGATGCCATTACAAATATTCGATATTCGGTTCGATTCGATGGCAGCTGCATGTGGCCCATTGTCTTTGCCAGTCTCTGCCAAGATAACGCATGCGCAATCGTTAATAAAGACGTCGTGACGTCATCCTTAAGCGACCGATTGCACGCTGCGAAATTCAAACCAACGACAACGAGAGTGAGCATGTTTATTTTCCTTCCGATTTCATTTTCGTTTTGGCTCAAGTTCCTTTTACCTTTAAGACTGATAAGTGTGCTTCAGCGTTCATCAATGTGATTAACTGCCCGATAATAAAGTGGATAGCTGCTATTCCAAGAGAAAATTTAAATGTCGCAATACACTCCAGAGTAAGTAAGAGTTTTATGGTATTTCAAAATTCAGATTCAAAGATAGCTTATTATGACTTACTGTGTAAGATTATGACTTACTTTGTTACTGTTGTAAACAAACAGGCCAAGCAATTTTTAATCGTCTTGGCTTAAGTGAAATCTTTATCATAGAAAATTAAACACATTAATGAATACCCGATTATAATTTTAGATTAGGAAAGGAACAAACTAAGTTTATAACGTTTTTTTTTGTTTTATAGATTTCTTAGGTTTTCTGGTGTTAAATTTAAAGTGTCCCTGTTATGTGTTTAATTGTGTGTGCTTTTTGAAATATTCTTCAATTGGGAGGGTAAAGTTTTATAGGTGAAATGCATTAGCAGATAAAGTATTTATGCTGGGGTCAAAAATTAAGAAAAGGATTAATAACACCGATATATACTTAGATTTTGTTAACTGAACTAATCTTGTTGGGCTTCTAGTTTGATGTTCGCAAATTTAGTGCCTATTTGATTTTGTTTAATTTCAGTATTTCACTGTATTAGTTTTCATTATATTTATAGGTATGTGAGGTCCACTTTCTGAAGTCAGACATTGAAACTGAGACAAGTACTTATTCTGTTCCATCGTGCTTTCCTGGATGCCCATCATACTTATCCACATTAGCCACAACCAGTTCCAGAGAAAAGCCAGGCGAAAAGAAACT
Source organism: Tetragnatha versicolor (assembly GCA_024610705.1). Classification (NCBI taxonomy): domain Eukaryota; kingdom Metazoa; phylum Arthropoda; class Arachnida; order Araneae; family Tetragnathidae; genus Tetragnatha; species Tetragnatha versicolor. Next base: position 11,317,840 of record JANDEH010000008.1, on the reverse strand, counting down.
TAGATTGGAAAACCAACAATTAGAGGCAGCAATTAAAAATGGGAAAAATTTTCTTGGTGAACAAGTCAAACTATTAAATTGCCCGAAAACTCAATATAGATACTCTTCTGATACTTATGATGTTTTTTACATTACTCTACACAATATCTCCCCACGCATATAAATTTCTGCGGCAATCTGGATTTCTTGTCATGCCTCATCCAAGTTCTATTAGAAAAGTGTGCACAGGAATGATGAACTAATAGTCCTCGACATGAACAGAACGTTATGAACATGAACTTTTTACGTTATGCACGTCATAAATTCAAAACTCTAGATGATCACGAGAAAACAGTTTCTCTGATGATGGACGAAATCCATCATAAGTCTTATTTTGACTATAAGGGGGGTAATATAGTGGGGATGTGCTACGATGGTAATGAACCTGCAACTTGTGCTCATACTTTCATAGTTCAGAGCTTCTTATCATCACATAAAGACAGTGTCCATATTCTACCTGTAAGAAAAATTAATGCCGAAAAGCTGCATGAACTGTTGAAGAACATTATAATTGGACTGGAGGAAATAGGGTATGTAGTTATTTGTGTTCTGACTGATAATAATTCTATTAATAAAAAAGCTATGTCTTACTTTGTCAATCCATCTAAAATAAGTATTGTATATATCCTCATCCATTTAAATCAGAAAGACCTTTATTTTTTGTAGTTGATTCAGTTCATATTTTAAAATGCATTCGTAATAATTGGATAAACCAAAAAAAATGATGATAAATAAATGTTTTACCCTGACTTCAGTGCGGACCTGGAAAAAGTTGTAGGGGAGAGGAGGGAGGAATGGGACAGTGGGAGGAGTGGGACAGCTGAAATTATGGAAAAATAAATCAGTTTATTTTATTTCCAATTTAGTCATTAGATGGCCTTCTTATAGCTTCTTGTTATTTCCTCCATTTAGTTTATCCAGCAGCAAGTTTCTGTTTGTAGTTGTAAAAATTTGATTTTCCCACCTCCAAAGTAAATTTCCAGTCTATCTTAAGTTTTATTTCATTTCTCATGTAATTTGTAGAACAAACATTATATATTGCCATTGTAATCTAAAAGATATAATATATGCTAATCTGCAATTTCATAAAGCCTAACACCAGCATAGTTTATGTGACAAGTTATATTTTAAAAGCAATGTGTGGAGAGAGGAATGGGACACTCTGAAAAATGTAAACAAAATCTGCAAAAATGTAAACAAAATTTGAAAATATTAATTTCTGATAGCTTTCTATCGCTTCAATTGAAATGCTTTTATTTTCTTGAATTAACAATTCCAAGTATTACATTGTATTTCAATTATTGATTCTTAACACCATGAGAAAGAGTTCAAGTGTACTAAATATTTTTTAAAAATTATTCTATAATAGATATAAGATTGAAAGCTGTTTAAAAATGTGGGCAAAGGTTAAAAGAATAGTAGGTAAAATACTAGGCCCTTTCTCATTATTACATTTTACTAATTTTCTTTACTTTTCAAAAGTGTCCCACTCCTCCCATACTCATGTCCCACTCCTCCCACCCATGAGGGAGGAATGGGACAAAATTCTTGTTAATTTGAATGATCAAAAGTGATAAAATTAAACAACATTTAAGAACTGTACATTTTTAAAAAATTAAGTTAAAACATGCAAGTTTATTATCCAACCATTTGCATCTATGAATAAGCAGGGGATAATGAATAAAAAAATATTTAGTGAAAATTGTCCCATTCCTCCCTCCTCTCCCCTAACCTTCCCCCGAACCTAATAGAATTTCTCCAAACCTTATGTATTGCTCCTATGGAGCTGGCACGGGCTTCCCCCGAACCAGGTTCATAGGTTCGGGAACTTTTTCCAGGTCCGCTTCAGTGATTGTAATAACATAAGTAATAATTCTATGAAATGTGCTTCATTTAACACCTTTAAGCAGTTATATGATCTAGAGAAGTCTAGCATTGTTAAGTACGAAAATAAATTAACCTTAAAGGCTTTGAATCCCTCTAACTTAGAGCGACAAAATGTCAAATTAGTTTTACAAGTGTTTAATGAATGTGTTGTTAATGCTTTGTTAACTCTTGGTCAAAAAATTAAATTGAACGTGAAGTGTCCCAAAAAGGGAACACGATTAAGGAATGAATTCATGCATCCTTTAACTAATTCTCCAGATGATTCAAATATGCAATTTCTGTACAAATTTATAGATTGGATGAATGAGTGGAAGGAAGTTTCTGTTTCATCAAATGGTGTTTTGACTAAAGAAACACACTTTGCACTCACTCATACCATTCATGCACTAACTGAATTGGCAGTGTATTGTTTTTTAAGTCTCAAAATTTTTAAGTGCAAATTTTTTTATGTCTCAAAATCAAAGATTAGTGGTAACATCTGTTACTTATAATATTGTAAATGATGCAGAGATTTTAAATTCTTATGATGTTTGTACTTCTGGACATTGTTGCGAAGAAGTCATTAAGCATGTTTTATGGGTTTCTAGTAATATTTTATTAAAAAATTATTGTATCAAAATGAATGATAAACCAGTAACTAAAGTGTCCAAGAAAAGAAAGCTTGAAACATTAGTAAAACCTAAAATTTCAAATGCATTATAGGTGGTATAGTTTCATTGTTATTAATATCCATATAACCATTTTCATACCTTTAATAGTTCTTCATAATCATGTAAGTTTCTATTTTTGTATTCTGTTTTGCATTATTTTGAAAATTAAGATTTTAATTGATGTAAACAAATGAATGATTATGTATAATAATTGCCTTTTTTTATTGTAAGATAGGTAAACTTGATAATATCAAGTTTTTATGTGTTCATTTTAACAAACCAAATCCATTAGTTGGGAATCTTAATTGAAGGTATAAAAGTCATAAATAAGAGAAAGTATTCTATCTTGGTATTATTACATAACTTAAATGTACTACAAGTGTATATTAATATTTAAAAAGTAATATAATATTTGTATTTATAAATACAGAATTTAGAATATTTTTTACTTAAATCTAATATTAATTCAATTATGAAAAAAGAATAATGGAATATATGTGCCTTGAAAAATTTTTTTAATTAAATAAATTTAAAAATTACTTTTTTGAGGGGGTCTTATGTAAATTTTGTGATTTTGTTTGAACTTTGAACCTACAACTATAATAATCAAAGGTATAATTTGAAAGTGTTTAATGAATATTTTATTACTGTTTATTAGTTGTGCAAAAATTATTTGGCGTATGCACAATTTATTGTTACTAATAAATTGCTACTATTATTAGTAATTATTAGTTAATTGTTACTATTGTTATAACTAATTGTTAAAAATTTAAAAAACTGTTAAGACAGGCGGAATGTTGAGTAATAAAGGGTGAACCGACCAGTAGTAGTTGACCATTGAGCATAATTATGGTAAAAAGCAAGATTTTTTGTGCATTCATTTTGAATATGTTCTATTGAAAACATACCTAACAATATGGAACAACTGGAATGGTGGGGGTTAATTACTGGATACAAGGGGTCAACTACTGGCAAAATTTACTTAAGAGCTTTTAAACTAAATAAATAAAATTCTAGAAAGAGAAAGGAAAAATGATTATCAGTTATTATTCCTCCTAGCTTGATTGATATTAAACAACTGTCATATGTATTAGAAATTTTTTTTCCTCAGAAAAAAACATTAAACTTTGAGAAGTTTCCCTTAACTGGTCAACTACTGGTCAGTTCACCCTAAGTGTAAGTATAATCCGCCTGGCCGCTATGAGAAATATTCAACACTGCAATCGTAGTGGCCAATAATATTTTTGTATTCTTCAAGGAGTGTGGTTGTCTTGGAGGAAGCTCCAAGCAACAATAAAAATTATGTGTTAAAATTTACTGTCAGCTTTCTTATTTGAGTTGAGTTATTTTAAAATTGAGAGAAGTTAACTTGAGCCTTTATAGACCAACAATGCACTTATTGTAAAAGTTGGTGAATAGCTTATCTTAATTTTTAAAATATTAAAACTATAGATTTTAAATTCATGTCTTGAGAAAAGCAACTTGAATTCCTTTCTGCAAGCTCCTTTTAAAATGATTTCTACTAAAATGGTACTACCATTTATAATGAGTCTACTTTAAATCTTACTTCAGCTGATTACGCTTTCCTTTAAAATTTGAACCCATATATAACTTTGTTTCATATCTTTTTCATATTTGAAAAGTCGGGTTAACTTATTTCTTTCACTCTTGCCTACCTTTATCAGGTTTACAGCAAAATGAGTATTTGTTCTATATTCTTTTGGTTTATAATTATGGATTTGAACAACAAAACCCTTGAATCAATTGGCCTCCACTGATTTAGTCTAAGCTCCCAAGAAGAGAATTCAACCAGTAAAGGTTGTTTGTGAAAGCAATTTTATTTTGAAATGAATTTATTTCAGTTAGATTGAGAAAAAGGAATTGTGTTCATTTTTGAGAGCCAACTAAAATTATGAATTTTTAAACTTTACTATATGTGAACTGTGAAATTTCATCCTAATAATTGATTAATTTTGGAGCTTAGATTTGTAATTTGCTGATTTATTATCGATAAAATATCAAAATTTTTAGGTGTTACTAATTTCTATATTTAATTAGTTTTTGAGACATGTTTTTATGCTCATTCTTTTATCTTGCACAAAAATTATTTTTGCAAAATCTTATTTATGTGCGAGATGGAAATTATAAACTTAAAAACATGTCTCAGAAACTATATAAGTACAGAAACTACTTTTGGCCAAGAATTCAGATATTTTATCAGTAATAAGTCATGCAAATTATAAATTTGTGTTCAAAAATTTAACTTTTAGGCTGAAATTTCACGATTCATAAAGTAATGTTAAAATATTTAGAATTTTAATTGGCTTTCATTAATTAACCCAACCCCATTTGCTCAAGCTATCTTAAAATATTTAACTTCAAAATAGAATTACTTTTTCAAACTGCCTTTACTGTTTGAATTCTCTTCTTGCGAGCTTTCCTCGACTAAAATCGGTCATTGCTGGATGCCATTAATAGCCAATATTGGCCGAGATAGAGCAAAACGCTAGCCAAAAGATATTGGCCGATTTTCATCTACCAATATTGGCCTAAAGGGGCCAGTTCTAACGTACCAATATTGGCCAGTCTTGGCTATATGCTATGTTAATATATTGGCCAGTCTTGGCTATATGCTATGTTAATATATTGGCCAGTCTTGGCTATATGCTATGTTAATATATTGGCCAGTCTTGGCTATATGCTATGTTCCAATATTGGCCATTATCGTTCAAAAAGCTAGCCAAAAGATATCGGCCGTTACGACTTTGCCCAATATTGGCCAGTAATGCACGATCTTCGTAGCCGATATTGGCCAGTATTGCCGTGCTACTGGGGTAGCTAACTGTTGTTGATCTAATTCAGCCTTTCCAGGAGAATCAATAAAGAACACTCATAAACATTTAATACTGAGAATTAATATTTTATAACTATGATAATCTTTATTAACAATCTATAAATGAAAAGTAAAATAAGTTTTTGTGTATCTTTTTTAGCACTAATTAATAAAAATTGGAAATAACTTATCAGTTGTTATAATAATGTATGAGACAATATATTTGTATCAAAACGTTTGTTTTTGTTAGGTGTTAATCAAAAGAATTTCTTTACTTCAAGTACAGAAATTCTTAAAGAATTCTTTAAAACAAATTCTTAAAAAGAATTCTTAAAGAAAAAGTTTAAAACGAATCTAGTTCTTTCAATTTTCCTAAAACTCATTTTGTTCTTTTTACCCATAATTTTGTGATTTTATAAACTTTTAAAGTTTATAAAATCACAAAATTATGGGTAAAAAGAACAAAATGAGTTTTAGGAAAATTCTCATAACGTATTAAAATTAATGTAATTGGGTGATATTAATGGAACTGTAATTAATAAGGTTTTTTTAATTATAAACATTTGCTTGGCAGCATTTGAGAATTCACTAATATAATATATGTGAATAAAAGACAAGACCCAGTTGAAAGAATATATGAGAAAAATTATTCCCTGAAAAACTGCATTTGTATGGAATAAAAAAATAAGTTTATGTACACACAACAAATTTTAACCAGAACACATAGCTAATGAAAAACTTTTGATAATTGTAGAGATTTGAGTCGGAGATTTTGTACATGATTAAATTCACTAATTAGCGTTGATAAACCCTTTAAAAAAATTCTTAAAAGTCTGCTGACTATGTAACAAAAAAAATCTTGTACTTGACTCTTACATAGGTCTATAATTAATCTTGGTGAAATATTTTTATTTTCTTTCAGAATCTTTATTTGGATATAAATATATTTGTAATAAATTAACCTCCCACCAGAAAAACATCGATTAGAAGTTATAGAGATTTTAATTATTTCAACTTTTATACATTTTCAGTAACATTGAAGCTCCTCGTTGCCTCAAAAAATCCCTTCTTTTACAAGCAAAACCAACTGAACTGCAAAACCTTAAAGCGTGCCATTATTTCTCTGCATTGTTTACAGAGGGCGCTGCTAACGGTGTAAGGAAGTTTCCCCTGGATTTTGCCGTAGTGAACAAGCCTGAGAGACACAGTTAACTGTTGTTGTTGATCTAGTTCAGCCTTGGTTTAGCCAATGCTTTTATATATGTAATTATGCTTTCGTCTGTGCTTGTTACTACGCATCTCGTTCACTTTGAAATTAGATTTTGATTGTATCGCACGCGCTTCTAATCTCTTATTAAATTTATTGTTAATTTTAAACTGTGTAGTCATTCTTTGAAGTTGAATTTTTGTCTTTTGGACACCACTGAACCACCAATGAACATTTTGGTGCATCGGCCGGGAAATTATTGATTTTATTCGTGTAATGAAGAATTTGAATGAATAATCTTCGAAGGAATGTCGACGATGCTGTTTCGAAACAAAGGCCGTGAAGCTTTGCGATTCGGATTGGACTTCGATTCCCTTACAAGGTAAGGAGAACATTATATTAGATGCTCCAACAAATAGTTATATTTATAACTTTTGAAGAATATTATTGAAGATTAGAAAATTTGTTGATATAATTGAAGAAACTTTGCTTAATTTTGAATATAGAATTTCTAACTTTAGAGAAGTGTGTTGAATGTGTATGGATATAGATATAGAGATATAGTAGAATTTAGATTCATAGAGTTGAACTTAGATTTATTGATTATTGTTGGAGCATCACTAAACTTGAGAGATGGATGAATTGTCGAAACAAAAAAAGATTAGAGGCGTTATTCGTGCTTCAGTAACTAGATTTTTGGGCCAACTTGAAAGCGAATTTGATCAGTTAAATACTGAAGCCCAATTAGAACAAAATATAACACATCTTTTGGATTTATCCAAACAAATTAAAGAATTGGATAATTTGATTCAGTCTCTTATAAAAGTCGAAGGAGAATTCGATTCAGAGATTAATTCTGCTTTTGAATATAATAACAAAATAACATTTTGGAATGCCAAGCTTTCCGCACATTTGAAAATTATTCGTCGTAATGTCGTTCTCAATACTTCACATGAAGATAGTGTTAGATCTGAAGAAAACAATACTAGTAGTAGATCTCACGAAAATATCACTCAAGTTTCATCAATCTCTCAAAATCATTTGAAAACTGTTAAATTACCCAAGTTGAATATTGATAAATATTTTGGAGATCCATGCAATTGGTTGGAGTTCTGGAATAAATTTCAGAACGCTATAGATAAAAATGAAAGTTTATCTCTTATCGATAAATTTAGTTATTTGAAGTCTTTGTTAGGTGGTGTAGCCGCTAATGTAATCAATGGATTTGCACTAACTGAAACTAATTATAAAGAAGCGCTCCGTTTGTTAGAAGAAAGGTTCGGTAGAAATGATCTTGTCATAAATGCTCACATGAATAAGTTGCTCAATTTGTATCCTATAAAAGATTCTAATAACATAACTGGATTACGTAAACTTTATGACACCTGTGAGGTGCAAATTAGAAGTTTGGATTCTCTCAATGTAACCTCTGGAATGTATGGTCATTTATTATATCCTATATTAATAAAATTGATTCCAGAAAATTTATCCTTAGACTTTAATAGAAAACGTTTGGATAAACAAATAGACCAATTTGATGTTTCGGAATTATTAAAATTTCTCAAAATTGAAATAGAATGTAGGGAATCATCTATATTATTTCAAAATTCAAAAAGTGAAAGGAAAAAACCCAACTATCAACATTCGAGTCCTAAATATCAGCCTAATAATAATTACGGTTCCCGTGACGCATCACGGAATCAAGGTCGTCCTTTCATTCCATCAGGCAGAACTGTAGAGTACTTATGTCCGATATCGGAAACGGCATGTATCTACTGTGAAGCGAAAGATCACAATTCCGAACACTGCAATAAATTGACTGTTGATGAAAAGAGAGAACTTTTGAAAAAACAAGCGCGTTGCTTTCTGTGCTTACAACCAAAACACAGAATAAAGGATTGCAGGAGAAAGGAAATGTGCAATATTTGTAATCATAAACATAATAGATCAATTTGTTTTCAATTTGACAAACCAATTGACGAGAAAGTCGTTACTGCTGTTTCGCACTGTCAAAATAATATTAAAAATAATTCGGCATCGAAAACCTCGTCTGGAGTTTTGTTACAAACCTGTACTGCGGTAATAAAGTCCCCCGCAAATGATAAGAAAGAAAACATTAGAATTCTCTTAGATAACGGATCAATGAGAAGCTTTATTAATCGTACTGTTTCTCAAAAATTAAAACTTCCAGTAATAAGAACCGAAAAGCTTTCTGTTTATGCATTTGGGGCCAGGGAAGCTACGCAAAAAATGTATGATGTTGTAAAAGTTCATTTAGAAAATAGAGATGAACCTTCTTTGAACATTGAAATTGAAGCATTAGTTACCGACCAAATTTCGTCCGCTAACATACCCACCCCTGACCCAAACGTGTCTAAAAGATATAAACACTTAAAAAATCTACAGTTGGCTGATTCTTATAATTATAGAGATAACGAAATAGTTGTTTTGGTTGGATCAGATTTCTACTTTGACATAGTTAGTGGTCGAATCAAACGGTTAGATGCTAAACTTGTAGCCTCAGAAACATTATTCGGTTGGTGTATAATGGGAAGAGGAGATGTTAACCAAGAGTTGGTTAGTTTGAAAGTTGCAGTTGAAGAGAAGACCATTTGCGATCAGTTGAAAGATTTTTTTGAACTCGAAAGCCTCGGAATCAGTGCAGAAGCTGATGCCAAGGATGAATTTGAAGAAGAAATAATGAAAAGTTTTAATGAAGGTATTTCTTTTCAGAACAACCGCTATAAAGTCAAGTTACCCTGGAAACCTCAAATGAAGCAGATGTTGGATGATAACAAAGAAGTTGCCATCAGAAGATTCAAAAATCTTGAAAAATCATTCATTAATGATCCTTTGTTTTTTACAGAATACCAGGCAGTTATAGAGGAATATAGAAGGGAACAAATTATAGAACCCGTTGACGCTGGAGTGAAGGAAGGGAACTCTTTTTATCTTCCTCACAGAGCTGTTATAAGAAACGACAAAAGTACCAGTCGTCTACGCATCGTTTTTGACGCCTCATCCCATGGAAAAGGACAATTTTCTTTGAACAATTGCTTATATTCCGGTTTGAACCTCTTACCTGATCTTTTCCTTCTCTTATTGAAATTTAGGTCCAACAGAATTGCTGTCACCTCCGACATCAAAGCAGCGTTTCTACAGATTGAAATCCATGAAGAAGATCGGGACTTTACTAGATTCTTCTGGAGCGAACGTCCAACGACGGAGGAAAATCTTCAGGTGTTCAGACTAACAAGAGTTCTGTTTGGAGTAACATCTAGCCCATTTCTGCTAAACGCAACAATTAAGTACCATCTGAAGAGGTATGTAGAAACCTTTCCTCATACTTGTCAATTGTTGCAAGATTGCCTGTACGTCGATGATTATATTTTTGGTGAAGATACTGTTCACTTAGCACTAAATACATGTGTAGAAAGTCGGAATATTTTTAAAGAAGCTAGCATGTGTTTGAGGAAATGGAGGACTAATTCTCCAGAATTATTGGCTAAATTAAAAGAACTTGGATTTGAAGTAGAGGACTTTGAGGACTCTTTTGACAAACCGTTAGTTCCTTCAAAGGTTCTTGGAGTTAGTTGGAATCCCAAAACCGATGAATTTCATTTTGATACTCGCGGTATTGAAAACTGCTTATTTAAAGGCCACGAAACTAAAAGATATATACTGCAAGTTGCCGGTCGATTATTTGATCCCATCGGCATTTTAGGTCCCTTTACGATTCGTATCAAATGCTTACTGCAAGAGATATGGAGTTTAGGGCTAGACTGGGATGAAAGCATACCAGAACAAACTGCCATCAATTTTAGAGAATGGTGCGATGATATTAAAGGGTTAAGTAATATTCGTGTACCCCGTCATTACTTTGCATGTGCCCTAAATCAAGACATTGACGATATTCAGTTGCATCTTTTTGCAGATGCCTCTCCTAAAGCCTACGGGACAGTTGCTTATTTACGGATAAAACTGAAAGACAATACCGTTATGGTTAGTTTTGTTGCATCTAAAGGAAGGGTAGCCCCTTTGAAAACTCTGTCTTTACCGAGACTCGAGTTAATGGGAGCCCTGTTATCAGCACGGTTAAGCGGTAAAATCGTTAAAGGCTTAGAATTTCCGGTTACTAAAGTATTTTGGACGGATTCATCCATTACTTACTTTTGGATTAAGAGTTCACCTGAAAGATTTAAAGTCTTCGTAAAAAATAGGGTGAAAGAAATACACAAATACACCAATCCAACTCAATGGGCTCATTGCCCAGGAAAAGAAAATCCGGCGGATTTGATCTCTCGTGGACTCGCCGTGACTGAATTGAAAATCAGCGATTTGTGGTGGCAAGGACCGCCCTGGTTAAAACAGGATGAATCCACCTGGCCCAAGAACTTAGTACCATCAAAACACTTAGAATGTGAAAATCAAGAGACACTTGAAATTAAAGCAATTGCATCGCTTAATACAAATGTCTTGGATGAAAATCAGGACTTTGATAGTTTTGTAGCTAAATACTCCTCTTTTTCTAAATTGGTTAGAATAACTGCTTACCTGATGAGATTTATCAATAATTGTAGAAAAGTTGATAGGAAAGGGAGCAACTTAACCGCAATAGAGATACAAAATGCGACAGACGTTTTAATTAAGAAAATACAAGCTTCTGAATTTAAGACAGAAATCAAGTGCCTAAAGAACAAACAACCTCTTCCGAGAAACAGCAAAATTTTGTCATTGAACGTTTTTCTAGACAAAAATGGGTTTTTAAGGGTTGGTGGACGATTAAGGTTATCAGAGCTACAGGAATCACAAAAACATCAAAAACTTCTACCTAAATCCCATCACTTTACTCAACTTCTGATTAACTACTATCACATAAAATCATTGCACTCTGGAACACAAACTACCCTATATTTAATTCGACAACAATATTGGATACCCTCTGGGCAAGATAGAGTACGGAGAATCATCAATAAATGTTTGACATGCTTCAGAAATAAAACTAAAACAATTAATCAGATAATGGGTGATCTGCCTAGAGACAGGATAACCCCTTCTAGACCATTCGAAAAAACCGGAATTGACTTTGCTGGACCTATATTAACTAAACCAAATCTAAAAAGATCAAAAGTTGTTATTAAGTCTTACATAGCTATTTTTATTTGCTTTTGTACAAAAGCTGTACACTTTGAAGTCGTTTCAGACTTAACAACTGAAGCATTCCTAGCAGCATTGCGAAGATTTGTTGCTAGACGTTCAAAACCATCGATCATTTGGAGTGACAATGCCACAAATTTTAAAGGAGCAAAAAATATTTTGAATTCATTTTTTGAAATTTGCAAGTCTAACCCAGTTCAGAACTACAGCACTGAAGAAGGGATCCAATGGGCTTTTACGCCACCTGCCTCACCTCATTTTGGAGGCTTGTGGGAAGCCAACATAAAATCAATGAAGAAAATACTTTCGAAAATTGTCAAAACTACCATCCTAAATTTCGAAGAGTTGAACACTTTGGTTGTACAGATAGAGAGCATTCTTAATTCTCGGCCCCTGTGTCCACTGTCTGCGGACCCCAACGATTTACAACCCTTGACACCAGGGCACTTCTTAGTTGGTGGCCCAATTACGTCTTTTCCTGAACCTCATACTGCTCCAGATTTCTTTTCTCCCTCCTCTAGGTGGAGCTTGATTCAGCAGATGAGAAAGAAATTCTGGGACAGATGGTCTGTTGAATACCTAACCCATTTGCAGAGCAGACCTAAGTGGACCAAGAGAAACCCAGATCTGGAGGTGGATCAACTTGTCCTGTTGAAGGAGCCGAACAAGACCCCCATTGAATGGGCCCTCGCCAGAGTCACGAGGGTTCATCCTGGACCTGACGGAGCAGTGAGGGTGCTGGACATCAAGACCTCTCGTGGTACCTTCCGCCGGGCCATCACCTGTGTCGTACCTCTGCCCATCACGAGGGATGTTGGACAACCGTCCAACGGTGGCCGGGATGTTCAGTGCTGCAATCCTTGACTCTTGAGTAGGCGGGCCGAGCGGCGCCGCATGCCTCATAAACCTATCACTAATGTTTAATGTTTAGCCAATGCTTTTATATATGTAATTATGCTTTCGTCTGTGCTTGTTACTACGCATCTCGTTCACTTTGAAATTAGATTTTGATTGTATCGCACGCGCTTCTAATCTCTTATTAAATTTATTGTTAATTTTAAACTGTGTAGTCATTCTTTGAAGTTGAATTTTTGTCTTTTGGACACCACTGAACCACCAATGAACAAGACCAATAATTTTACCGTTCCGGTACCTCTTTTTTTAGAAATCGAGCCCTGTGAATACCTATAAATCATCTTCGAAAAAAATAACTGATCTGTGGTGTACTCAATTAAATAAAAGATCCTGGGTTTTTTCAATAAAACCCTGAAAAAACAAACCATATAAAACTGGGTTTTTTTCGGGAGAAGTGTGGTTTTTTTCGGAAGAAGTGTGGTTTTTTTTTCAAAAATAAGTGGTTTTCTCCTATACAGGGTGTATCTGAAATGGTGCAACAAACTTTCAGGGATGATAGTACTCATCAACACGAACAAGAATCGGTATAGAAAGGGGGTCCCAGACCAAATCCCAGGGAGTTAAAAATGGAGCGACACCCCAAAAAATCATTGAAAATTTTAATTTGTAGAAGAACTACTATTGGTAAAAACTTAATTATGGTCTCAAAAATTGTGGTTAAATATGATCTTTAAAATTACCTCAAAAGTCTTCACTTTAAAATTTGTTTTATTATGAAAAAAGTTAAAAAACACAAAAAATGTGAAAACTATACCAAAACCTTATTTTGTATTTCGAAATCCTTTCTTTTGATTTGATAATCTGAAAGATCATAGTTGAAAACCCTTAAGTCTAAAGTTTCACGTAAATACAATCAATATCAAACGCTTGAGATCCTGTTAAAGTTTGTTTTTTGCGTGCGCTAACAGCTGTTCTGGAAACAGCTCTAAAAAACTGCTTGCGCACCCAAAAAACAAACTTTAAAAGTATCTCAAGCGTTTAATATTGATTTTATTTACGTGAAACTTTGGACTTAAGGGTTTTCAACTATTATCTTTCAGATTATCAAATCAAAAGAAAGGATTTCGAAATACAAAATAAGGTTTTGGCAGAGTTTTCACATTTTTTGTGTTTTTCAACTTTTTTCATAATAAAACAAATTTTAAAGTGAAGACTTTTGAGGTAATTTTAAAGATCATATTAAACCACAATTTTTGAGACCATAATTAAGTTTTTATCAATAGTAGTTCTTCTACAAATTGAATTTTTCAATGATTTTTTTGGGGTGTCGCTCCATTTTTAACTCCCTGGGATTTGGTCTGGGACCCCCCTTTCTATACCGATTCTTGTTCGTCTTGATGAGTACTATCATCCCTGAAAGTTTGTTGCACCATTTCAGATACACCCTGTATATAGTAAGTGGGTTTTTTTTCAAATTTTAGTGATTTCTTTCTATGTTAAATGTGTTCTGTCTAAATAATGTTAGTTTTTCAGTATAGTTAAGTGGGTTTTTCGTCAGTTTTCTGAAAAATTAATGTTTTTATTTTAATTTTAAAGTGTTCATTTATCAATGCTATGAGATAGGATGTAAAAATAATCTTTGATTAATTTGTTTTCGAATTTTTCTTGATTGTTTAATTTTTACCTGGTTTAAATTTTGAAAAACCCCACTAAAATTTATAAAATATCCTGAACTTCAAAAAAACCCATTCGATATTGAAACAAGTCTATTTGAAAAAAAACAACTGAAATTTAAAAAATCCTCCTTAACTTTTTATATTTAGTTTGAACTTTAAACGTCCTAAATTAAAAAAAAATGAAAAAACCCACTGAATTATGAAAGAACCTATTTAACTTTGATAAAAACCTCACTGAAATTGAAAAAACACCATTTAATTTTTGAAAACTAGTTTAAATTTTGAAAAACCCATTAAAGTTTTAAAAATATCCTAAACTTTGAAAAAACCCATTCACTTTTGGAAGAAATCTATTTAACAACTTTGAAAAAAAATACACTGAAATTTTTAAAAAACCTCCTTACTTTTTTATAACTAGTTTGAACTTTAAATGTCCTAAATTTTGAAAAAAAAACATTCAATAATGAAAAAAACACCCTGATGTTTGAAAAACACTCCATTAATTATTGAAAACTGGTTGAAATTTAAAAAAAACCCCACTCAACTGCAGTTCTTGGTATGTTATTTCGCTTTAAATGTTTTCTTCAATATTAAAACTGCCAAAATCTTGAATTTTTTTCTTGAAGAAACCCAAAAATGAGTCCAAAATGAAGTTTTATTTCACATGTTTTTTTTTAACCCATTTGGGTCCAATCCAGCCAACCCTGACGATTCGTGAGAAACGCTTTCGCATATTTTAAATTTAAAAGTTTCTTAAATGTATGTTATGTTTATCTTTTGTAAATAATAATAATAATTGTGATTTAATTGTAATGCTGTTAATTAATTGTTCTTTTTAAACATAATTGTGAACCTTGAACCACCCACGAGCTCCCAAAATGCGGCCCTTGGGCTGAAAAGTTTGGAGACCCCTGATTTAGACACAGGTTCTTTCTCTTTCTAAATCAAAACCATTGGAATTACTTCTTTTGCAATTATATTTTGGTGTGTATTAGAGTTATGTTTTATTTTTTCAATAGTCTTATTTGAATTTAATTTTTTTAAATAAACTGGATATTTGTAATTGGCACTGAAAAACAGTCTTTCCATATACACAAGTCCCCATCACTATTATTTGATTTTTTATCACTTTTTTATTTAAAAAGTTAAATTTCTCATGCACCGATCTTGTCCAATTTTTTGTGCTATTGAAAACATGTTTTAATTTTCTGCAGGTTATAATCTTTTTTTTCTGTACATTCAATGTATTATACAAAGTTTCCCATAAATGTTGGGTCACATTTCTAGGGGGGATAGTAGACACCTAGACGAGTCAGAATCATATAGGATTTGGGGGTCCCAGACCAAATTCCACAGGGAGTTAAAAATTGAGCGACACCCCAAAAAAATTATTGAAAATTCAAATTTTAGAACAACTATTGGTAAAAATTTAATTATGTTCTCAAATTTTGTGGTTCAATATGATCTTTAAAATTATCTTAAACGTTTTCACTTTAAAATTTGTTTTGTTACGAAAAAATTAAAAAAAAATACATTAAATGTGAAAACTCTGCCACAAAACTTTATTTTGTATTTCGAAATACAAAATTAAGTTTTGTGGCAGAGTTTTCACAGTTTTGTGGTTTTTTAACTTCTTTCGTAATAAAACAAATTTTAAAGTGAAAACATTCAAGATAATTTTAAAAATCATATTAAACCACACAACTTGAGAACATAATTAAATTTTTACCAATAGTAGTTCTTCTACAAATTGAATTTTTCATTATTTTTTGGGGTTGTCGCTCTATTTTTAACTCCCTGGGACCCCCAAAGCCTATGTGAGTCTGACTCGTCTAGGTGTCTACTATCCCCCTACAAGTGTGACATAACATTTAATTTATGATACACCCTGATAGAGATTATCCGCTTTGTCAGTGGTTCCTAAAGTGGGCGGTACCGCCTCTCGGGTCGGTAATGAGTTGATAGAAAATTGGGGGGGCGTTATTAGAATAAAAGGGGCGTTGACTACATATAAACTATTGCATGTCATTTTATGCATGAAAAAGCATTCAAAAATCCCGTATAAGAGCTTAAAATTAATTTTAACACAAATTCAAAAATTTCCCAGAGGAGGATCCCCAGACCTCCCCTTAACCTATGGATTGAGATACCAATAACTGAAGAGTAATTTTAAAATGAAAACAGGAAATTTTCAGCGGGCATTCTAAATTTTTTTGATCGTAGCAAAGGGGGTATACGCCCTGGTTTAACACGCAAAGGGTTTCAGTATATTCAGAACTATGTAAAAAATTATTTTTGAATCAAATTATATAAAAGGTAGAGTCGTATTATTATTCTAATTATTTCAAATTAAAGTTTAAAGTTCATATAAAATTTAACTTTTAAATATACCCTATAAACTACCTTTAAAAAATGTTAATTTGTTTAATTTTCTAATTACAAAATTATTAAATAAAGTCTTTTAATTACAAAACCTTAGTATAAAATTCTGCGAAAAATAAGCAAACTACGAGCTAAAATTTGTAAGAAGGGGGCGGTCGGTTCCAAAAAGTTTGGGAATCTATGGCTTTTTTGTCAAAACAAATTAACCAATTAGTAATCCAAGGGCGGATCCAGACCAGATTTACGACTTACAAATTTCTTACTTTACTTTACTTTACTTTCCAAATATTTAGATCCATCAGAAATTTTTTTTAATTTTAGCATCGCAAAGAGTGCTTTCAGCGTTTCAAAAGTTTCCAATTTTTTTCGAAGGTATTTTCCGATTATATAATAAATTAAATGCGAATTGTATCAGTATGAGAAGGTTATTTCTGATAATAATATCTCTAAAACAAAAAGGGGGGTCTAGGGGTTCTCCCCCAGAAAATGTTAAATTTGGCTTAAAATAATAAATTTGGCCTTTGCTTTGATAACACCTAAAGAGGATCACCTATTGTACTCTTTAGAATTTCCAAGAGAAAAAAAGTACTATACTATGTAATCCTGATAATTTCGGAGCCATGCCCCCCCTGGCCACCCCCCTGACCGCGTTAAGTTATTTCCTGGACCACCATAACATTTTGAAAGTATTTAATATGCATTTTTACGCTACGAAAATTATAGTTTGACCCGCTTTGGGTCAAATTACAAGAAATTTCCCTTATCCATTTGAATCTTCTTGTTAATATTAATACGGAAAAGGTGGTGAAATATCCTGATCCAACTTCCAAAAGGGGGGTCTGGGGGTCCTCCCTCAGAAAATTTTCGGAAATTTAGGTCAAAAACCACACTTTTTCAACTCCTTTTGGAACGCTTAATCCGAATTTCGGGTTCAGATTTTTTGCATTTTGACACAATCTTAGTAAAATGTAGTTGTAATAAAAGGGTTACAAGTGCCAAAGGGGTCTTGGGGTCTTCCCCCAGAAATTTTTTTAAAATTTGACCTTAAAACAACAGGGTTTTAACTCATTTTGGTGCATAAAATGTCATATTATATGGAGTAAAACTTTTCATTTGGGGGGGCTTGAGCCCCCTAGCCCCCCCTGGATCCGCTAGTGCAAGGCTGACTCGCAGATCCTCCTCCATCTGGCCCTGTCTATTTGAAAACTTCATAAGCTTAATTGATTTTAAGTTCATAAGTTAGTAAATTTATTTTAAACTCACATTTTCTTAGCTTTTAAGCATTTTTGGGGGGCTCCCTTAAATGGGGGCCCTGGGCAAGTGCCCCGAATGCCCTCTCAGAGATCAGGATCTGCTCTTTTGAAGAGATATATTGGATGTAAGTTGAATCGTCAGTTTGAAGAAGGGAATAAGTCCCAAAATCAAGTTTTGAGAAAATCGAAAAAAACTGTATAAGTATTGGAATTTTCATTGTATAACCACCAAATTTTTACTGGAAGTTCAAAACCCTGTTAAGAAAACAGAGCAATCATCAAAACAAATATAATTGCATTGAAAAATATTTTACAGTCAAAATAAGTTGATGGACTTATTCCCTACTTCCACCTTATGAAATTTTTCTGATGAAAAAATCTTTAAAAACCTTTAAAATCACATTTAAATTATATTTCTCCTTAGTTTATTCCACAAAAGGGTGAAATAAAAAGAATAAGATAAATGAAATTCAAAATCATAGTGAAACTGAGTTATTAAAGCAGTATCAATGGAGTGAGTGAATATGAATGGAGTCAAACATTCCTACATAAAAAAAAGTTTGAAAAAAATTGAAATTAAGAGAAATGTTATTTTAACTGAGTTTACAGCACAAAGAATATGAAATGAAAGACACATTAACTTTAATTCCAAATTAACCTAAAAAATACAATGAATGGACATCGATTTCACAACTTCAAGGGGCGATATCTCCCTATAGGAATAGGGGTTAGTTATTTTTCCCCTCTTTTCACCCATGTGTAGAGCAAAGCTTGGAGATTGTTTTGAGCAAAAAAGTCAATTTGTCATTTTTTGGACTTATTCCCTTCTTCAAACTGACGATTCAATTATGGTTATGATAATTTCAACGGGGGTGGCGGTTTGAACCACTGCGACTTACTTTATTATTTATCTACTTTACTATCTACTTTATAATTTCTTAAAATATATTCATATAAGGGCAGTATACAAGTAGCTAAAACTGTTTTAAAGTCACAGGTTTGCAAAGTCAGTTGTCACAAAAATGACGTCAATTTAACACGACATAAAGGGCCGCATGCAGCTGCCATCGAATCGAATCGAATATCGAATATTCGTAATGGCATCGTAAATCGAAAAAAGCGATACAGCAGTGTCACAATCGTTTTTCTCCATGACGTCGGCGCTCACAGGTCGACCAATGGAGTAACTTCACCTGACGTAATGATCACGACCAGGCGCGGCTCGAGACCTCCGGTCCTCCGGAGGGTCTCGAATATTGGTCACGTGAATCGAAGTGAGTTCTGATTGGATGGTAGTTAGCACGTGATCCTTACGTCAGGTGAAGTGAGTCCAATGGGGTCAATTCATCGCCAGGTGGCGTTAGTAATACTGGTAGTTAACACGTGATCATAACGTCAGGTGAAGTTACTCCATTGGTCGACCTGTGAGCGCCGACGTCATGGAGAAAAACGATTGTGACACTGCTGAATCGCTTTTTTCGATTTACGATGCCATTACGAATATTCGATTCGATTCGATGGCAGCTGCATGTGGCCCTTAGACGTCATTTTTACGTCAGTTAAAATAACGTCATTTTTAAGACGTCATTAATTTGGCCAATCACGCATATATAACGTCACATTCAAGTAATTTATGACGTCGAAAGTGACGTCTTGAATTTGGACATTCGACGTCATAAATGTCGTCAATTTACGGTCGTATTCACCGGTAACCTGACCGGCGTTCTGGCAAGACCCTCTATATAAAGGCCTCCCAACTCGGCCGTGCAACGTCATAACTTTCACTCATCTTTGACGTCACTCCATAGACTTAACATGGCAATTTTCACCCACGTCTGACGTCATCACCCGGAGTTGGATGGCCATGTATATAGAGGGTCTTGGTTCTGGTCAGGAAACCATGGTTACAGCCTCTGATTGGTGGAAAAATAATTCAATACTTTCCTTCCACCAATCGGAGGCTATAACCATGGTTTCCTGACCGACCAGACCGCCGCACAGTGGGCAAAAAACCCAAAAAGCTGGCCAAAAGTCGAAAGTGATAAGTTTTTTGATGAAAATTCATTTAGAGGGGTTTTTGAGGTCGCTGATTATGAATCTGAAGCAGAGCCTGATTTCTGGGAAGGCATTCGGGGCACTTGCCCTGGGTCCCCATTTTAAAGGGGCCTCCAAAATGCTTAAAAGCTAAGAAAATGTGAGAGAATGTAAAATAAATTTATTAACTCATGAATTTAAAATCAATTAATTTGATGAAGTTTTCAAATAAAGAATTTTTACGAAGAGTTTACATAAGAATTAAAGGTCATTGATTTTGCCATTTTAAGTCAAATAAATTTAAATTTTACTTTAAAACATGTCGAGGGGGGAGGGGGCCCCAAGTGAGTCTTCTGCCCTGGGCCCCAAACTTGTAAGTCGGGCCCTGATCTGAAGTCAAATTTATGAAAAAACAAAATGGCGGACAATTGTTTTGACGAGAAGACTAATTTCTTAATTTTTTTTAAATCTCCTGAACATACAATATCCGGCCGGGTAACTGATAACAAATCAGAAAAATATATTTCCAGAAAATAAAATGGCAAATTCAACATGGACGTCTATTTGGTGAAAAGGTTGGTTTGGTTTCGATGGAATATTTTCAATTTCTCAGAGCAAAAAAAGCAACTTTTTAGCAATTATTTCGTACCAAAATGCCGAAGTATTTAGTCCAGTGTTTCCCAACCTTTTTCGGTCCATGCCCCACCAAAGCCTTTCTAAATTTTCCATGCCCCCCCGGTCTCAGTGGCATCTATAGAAATATATTTTGAGAGGGAGCCAAAATTATTTCTTAGCCCCTCCCTCCTATGTATATTTAATAAGTCTAATGAAGCTTTTCAGAACATTTTTAGGTAGAATTTGCATGCTAAAGAACTAAATCAAGTTATGAGTAATGAGGAAGTTTCATATTTTTTAAATTTTCGATTTTGGGGTATATTAATACAATATAAGATGTGAAAAATCAAAATCTGCAATCCAAATTTTCCTCAAAAATTTATTTACTGAGATGTAGAAGAAATAAAAGTTGAAAAAGTCGTAAACAAATGATGCAATCGCAAACGCTCAAAAATCAAATTTGACGTCACTCGACACCAAACAAAAGGCATTGTTGATGTTAATTCATTATTAAAATAAAAGGTCTTTATAACCTCATGGATTTGGTCTAGTTTCACTCTACCAGATGGGGATTAGTCCCTCTTAATAAAAAATATTTAAATCTTAAAATATAATCTTAATAAATAATTAATCTTAAAATATAAGAATGTAATGTTTTAAAATTAATTATTTGAATTTATTTTGGTGTTTTCATAGCTGATTTAACTTTTAAATTGGCAATTATAGAGCTTTTCTTAATAAAAATATTTAATCCTGAGGTTTATATATTTAAAATAGTGAGTCAAGCAGATCCACTCTAGTAGAGAAATGGAGAAATAAGCGTTTTTAGCCATAAAATCGTTAATTACTTATAAATATTCGATTTTCGAACTTGGAAAACTTGGTAGTGATTGTCCTCGCCTCGAGATACGTCTATATACCGAGTTTTGTCTACGCCGGCTGCGTATTTTAGGAGGAGATGCGAGTTGTAGACGTTTTGACATGCCGAGTGACATCACGAATCTGAAATCGCTGTTTTTCCCGCCTTTTCCAGAGCGCAAACTTTAAGCCGCAATAAAAAAATAAATAATGATCAGAATTTAAAAATATCTCGGTTTTAGGGTTTTCTCGTAAGGTTGGATCGATTTAAAAAATAAAAAAAAAGTATGAAACTTCCTCATTAAGTTCTAAGTACCAAGGGGGGTCTGGGGGTCCTCCCCCAGGAAATTTTCGGAAATTTGACTCTATGAAGCAGGTTTTTAACTAGTTTGGTACGCCTAATTGGGAATTTTTGAATATAAATTTTTAGGTAAAATTTGCATTTTGATGAACCTAATGTAAAAAAGTTTCAAATATAAGCGTTCTAAAAACAAAGATATCTTGGGTCATCCCCCAGAAAAGGTTTGGAAATTAGACTCTAAAAACAGGGTTTCAACTTGGTTTTGATACATACTACATACTGGTCCAGATTTCAGACATACATTCTCAGAGAGGATAATAGGATCAGATTTTGATAAACTTCTTTTTAAAATTATCTCCCTGGATTGGCCCCACCTGGCCGGCAATTTGGTTGAAAATTTTCAAATTGCCCCCCTAGAAAATGATATTGCCCCCCGGTGGGGCGTGCGCCCCACGTTGGGAAACACTGATTTAGTCAATAAAGTATAAAAATATTTGCAATGTTTTCTTTATGATTATGACAATCAAAAAGTAATTAATGCATCAATATAAAAATACATTAGGTGTAATATCAAGATCCTCTATATATTATGGCCACACTGCCACACAACTCCGGACGAGGACGTCAAATATGAGTGAAAATCGCCATATTAAGTCTATGGAGTGACGTCAAAGGTGAGTGAAAGTGATGACGTTGCACGACCGCGTTGTGTGGCATGATATAGATTATAGAGGATCTTGGTAATATATATTTCAGAATTACATTCATTATATTTTTTAACTCATGTATATTTTTAAAAGCTATTGGCGAAAATGTTAATTTAGTCGTATAGTTTACTTTAATTGAAATAATTTCGAATCGATTAAAATATAATATCATTATTTACACCAGGGGTCGGCAAGTAATTTTACTTGGGGTCCAAATACTTTTGAAAATTTTCATCGAGGTCCGGAGAAAAAGTAGGTTACAAATTTTTCTTTAAATTTTATTTTTAGATACACACATATTTTTACAAAGATGTAATTTGAGTACCTTATTTAAATTATTAAAATTATTATTAGAAGTTTTTACATTCAAAATGGGGGTCTGGGGGTTTCTCCCCAGGAAATTTTTCGAAATTTAACTCTTTTTGAGGCGTAAAAATGAATATTAATTATTTTCAAAATGTTATGGCGGTCCAGGAAATAACATCACGCGGTCCGCCAGTTGCGGACCACTGATTTACACGTTTTGACTTAATTATAAATATATTTTTTGTAAATATTGAGAACTAAAATCGAAAGTTTTATTGAACTCGAAATGAATCGCGCCCATACATAGCAATATAGAAATCGCTCCAGAAGCCAAAATGGCACCTAAAAGGCAGCCAGATTTTTGCAGACTTTTGAAAAAATATGTGTTTAAAAACTTCCACCTGGTTTCAGAGTGGGATCTGGTGGGGGTTTTTTCGTTTTCCTCTTTTTATAACGATTTCTTAGAACGCTATCTTGAGAAATATGACTATCTTCATTGTTGATTAACTATTCAATATATTGCATGTATAAATTTCACAAAAAAGTTCTAATTTATGCGTACTTTTAAAATGATAATCCAATTTACAGAATCGAAATCGGTCAATTTTTCATGATTCTATACGCGTTTAAAGTTAATGAACTTTTTGTTTTACTTCGAGAAGTCAAAACAACTCGCTTAACGCTCACGTACGAAATGATCTCCTGAGCCACAGAGACTTCCCAGTGATTTGCCAATGGTGCAAATAGGTGCTAGATATATCCCTACAACTATCCCAAGTGTCAAAAGTTCCGAAAAAACCTTTTTTTTTTCGACTTTTGGCCAGCTTTTTGGGTTTTTGGCCCACTCAGTGGCACACACAGCGAACAGAGCTTACAGAGGTTTCATAAGGCACTTTTCGTCAATCCGCGGACACTAATTTAATTCTCACTAGCAGCCAATCAGAAGAAGCGAAATCAATTTGAAGACAGCTTCCCCGGTGGAGGGACGCGGCGTGGACAAATGGGACGCGGTGGTAGGAGGCGGAGCTATGTCCGCAAATTGTTTGATTGGTTTAAAAAATTACCATTAGCGTCTATGGCGATGAAACCTCTGTAAGCTCTGTTCTCTGTAGTGGCACATGTGCACCGGTCAGGTTACCGGTGAATACGGCCGTTAGTCATTTCGTGACTATGACGTTAGACGACTACTTGGGAAATGACTCAATTTTGATGAATGGTGATAATTTGGTCATCTTTATGTCAGTTAAAATGACGTAATTAAGACTTCATTAATTTGGTCAATCACGCATATATGACGTCAAATTTACGTCATATATAACTTCAAATTCAAGTCATTTATGACGTAAGAAAGGGCGTCTTCAAAGTGGACATTCGACGTCATTAATGAGGTCAATTTAAGCATTTTGTGACCAAAAAATTACGTCATAAATGACATCAGGCGACTACTTGGAGCAATTGAGAGTGGGATACTAGATCCATTTTTACAGTCTAATTTTTTATAATTATTTTAAACTGAATTACAAGAAAAAGAAAAATTGTGTTTGAAAGTTTTATACTTTTTTCGGCGCAAGTTCAGAGGTGCGGATGATTGGCGAATTTAGGCTATTTGGCGCCATATTTAGAAGCCAAATGACTCTTTTAACATTAGTTAGGGTTACCATATTAGTCATGTTTACTGCTAAAAACTTGGCGCATCCACACCTCTGAACTTGCGCCCTTTTTTCTCTAAAATTAAGTGGTAATGAATGACTTTTATTTGGACCATTTTTCTTTGTCTAAAAACCAGTGGCGGATCTACGGGGGGGCTTTCGGGCCGAAGTCCCCCCAAAAAACGTTGGGGAAACGTTGAAAAAGTGGGGTTTTTGACTTGGTGATTTTGACGTCATATATGACTTCATATATGCGTGATTGACCAAATTAATGACGTCGTTTTAACTGACATGAAAATTACCGTTTACTCTCTGACCCTCCTCTCTGGGTGTGATGACTGTTTAAGTTAATTTATTTTCAAAAACTGCCTAGAATTAAAATAGTAGAACTCTTTGAAAAGAATCAAGTGTCACGAAACAAAGGCACTGTATATTTGCACGGCCATTTTTCAACTAAACTCTACTCTAACTTCCACGGCTAGGCGTACCATTGGTTCCATCACTAAGCGCCGAGACTGCTACGTCATCACGAGACCTACAGCGCATGCGCCCCTGGCCGTTTTGGCCGTCCAAATATACACTTCGCGAAAACAAATTTGGTTTTAGGCAAGAATCTTTGCAGAAGAATTTCAATAGAGCTTCTTGACTTAAGAAATTTTTGGGGAAAAAATCAAGTTCTGTAAATTGAATATGTATTAATACTCAGTGATTAAAGCTTACCAAGAGAAATAGAAACTATAATTTAATATTATGACCTATTAACTAAGAAAAAAACTTGGAAAGCTTTGTTTTTGGTCGTTTACAATCGACTTAACTAAAGTAGGCGGGGCCAAAGCCTACGTATTTGTCTGCGCATCTGAATAGGCGGAGCTAAACACGAAAAGCATCCACTGGTATGACGTTTTTTAATGTCATCCATGTTGTTGTTATTGAATTGAAGATCAAAATGGATTCCGCCGTTTGTTGATAGTTGTATCCGTTCAGTATCTCTTTGCATCCAAAACCACCGACATATTTCATTAAAAACTAGCTATGAGCGGCGGCATACCTTACTTAGGCAGTAAAATAAGCCTAATATCGAAGTCTGAAATTCGTTATGAAGGAATATTATATACAATAGATACTAAAGAATCCACCGTTGCTTTGGCTAAAGGTAATCTTAACAGCATATATGCTAATAGTTAATTATAATTCATTTCAATTTTGCAACTTGTTCAAAGCTTATTTCTATTGTCACAGTGACTGCATTTAATTGTTTTAACAAATAATACGACATGGTTAATGAACGCCAAAGCTTAGTTTACATACCGCCGATATAATGTAAACATTGGATCACCCCCTCCCTGCTTTTTAGTAAAGTGTCCTTATTGTTATTGGGTTACATATTTTAAGAGTAATCTTAATTGATCCAATTATAAACACTATATGGATCAATAAACAATGAAGATTCTTTGTATTCCCTTGTAAAAGTTATTGAAACGCAGTAAAAAATGAACAAAGGGCAAGCTTTGTTCATAGTTATAATACTATAATTGTTCGCCTCAGCCCCATATATTATGCAAATTGTAATGAAAATGCCTTGGTCAGTATTGTTACTCGTCAAATTCAAAGCGTTAGCTTAAAGCATTTGGTTTTGATTTGAAAATCAATTCCTACAGCAGCACTAAAAAGATCTGGTGGCCCCAACTGGTTTAGTAGCACCTCTACTGGAAAAGATGGTGTTTTCCAAAGTACCAATAGTCCCCATGTTAAACTAAAAACAAGTCTAATTGGATTTTACAAATTCTACTGCATTGAATTAAAACTGATTATAATTTTAAACTCACAGGGGGCCATTCAAATATTATGTAAGCACCCAAGGGGGGAGGGGGTTTGCTCTTTGCTTATTTTTCTTGACAGAGAGAAGAGGGGATATGAGTGATGCTTATGTAAGATACTGATTTTCAAAAATCTCTTGCTTCTTGCATAAATAAGCATAAAAACCACAGTTCTTTTTCTTTTGTAAGAACCTATTTTATTAAAACAGTTGTTACCGGGGTGGGATGGGACACCATGCCCAATTCCTCTCAATACCTAAATACTAGCTATTGCATACAATTCTTTAGATACCTTTGTTTTGGAACTGTTTAGTATTGCAGTTGAAAAACATATTTTTTTAGATTAAAGAAGAATTTAACTATTTTGTATTTTTCACTTATGTTTGATTTTTCGAAGTAAATATAGGTTAAAATAACTGTTTTTGTAATAAATCTTTAAAATGTGTAAAATACTTACATCTTTGTGGTTTTTAATCATATATTAAGAAATTAATCATAAATTTTGATTTAAAAAAATGTCCCATCCCACCCTGGCATCGGGGTGGGATGGGACACTTTTAGACTTACTTTAATTTGTTTATAAATCTCAAGTTTTATTTGCTATCACATTGGTTATATTTTTTAAACATGTTTAAATGTTTCAAGATGTTATTTTGAAAGTTTCAAATTTATATAAAGAAAACCAACGGACCTGGAAAAAGTGCCTGAACCTACAAACCTGGTTTGGGAGAAGCCCCTGCCAGCTCCATAGGAGCAATACATAAGGTTTAGGGAAATTTTATTAGGTTGGGGGGAAGTTTACAACTTTTTCCAGGTCCGAAAACCGAATTTAAAAAAATATTCTTGTGAAAAATGTCCCATCCCTACCCGGTCTCCCCAAAAAAATACTTGAATCAAAGGTCAAAGCTGATGGAATTGCCAAAAACATTTGAATTATGTTTTTAAAACTTCAAATTGTATTATAGAATTCAAAAAATCATAATTTGGTTAATTCTGTTATGTTCTTTCTAAATATCGCTTAGGTTTTTTGAACGCTATTATATGAAAATATGGACCATTTTTTTCTGATATTAATTGATGAACTGAATAGTTTTTGATCTAAATATTTTATTCCATGAGTTTGGAATTAATAAGCAATATTTCTAGGTACAGCTTTAGAAAGAGTCCACCTGCCGCCATGTTTACCCACAACTCAAATTTTGACTGACAATCATAGAGATTAGTATTAGATACTAAAATAATAAAAATTAG
The DNA here is from genome assembly GCA_024610705.1 of Tetragnatha versicolor. NCBI lineage: Eukaryota > Metazoa > Arthropoda > Arachnida > Araneae > Tetragnathidae > Tetragnatha > Tetragnatha versicolor. Next base: position 11,290,363 of record JANDEH010000008.1, on the reverse strand, counting down.
TAGATTGCTATTAGAGATCTAATAGTAAGCTATAAGACAACTATAAGATCTAATAGTAATATTAATGCTGACAACTTTCATGTTGCTGTGGGTAAACATGGCAGCTGGTGGACTCTTTCTAAAGCTGTTCCTATTTCTACTTTTTGGTATCCAAAAGCATGGCGGTATTCTGTGGGAAAAAATTGAATCCATAATTTTCTGCAGTCCATTATATTCTAATGCGGTGTTGGGATACATAGCTCCGCTCTATGGCACTGCTTTATTTTTGAGGCTTCTTAATGTATGTTGTAACCCTACCTAAGGTTTAATATCTAAATTGGATTTAATTTCTGACCTGAAGAATTAGTTTGATTTTTTCTGTCACTTATATCTCAATTACTTTCAGTTACATCATTTGGAACAGAAGACAGACCTACGGAACGTCCAGTCGCTCCCAGGGATGAAGTGTATGAGTACATTATCTTCCGTGCCAGCGACATCAAAGACCTCCATGTTTGTGAACCCCCCAAGCCTCAGCAAACGCTTAACAGTGGCCTGCCCAATGACCCAGCCATTGTTGAAGTAATTTAAGACTGATAAATTTGACTTGCTTACACAAGTTTATTTTAGTTTGCATTTTGCAAATTTTCAACATTTGCAGGTATTGGTGGTATATTGATTATTCCTTCTATATTTGTGATGGTTTAGTACACATATGGTGGGCAACCTCCTGCTCGCCCTGCCATTTGTTCCGGCCCGTGCAAGCATTATGGAAACTCCTTGAATTTCGGTTGTACTTCTTAAAAACTCCTTGATTTTCATCATGAAAATTTCTCTCCCCTATAAAAATGGTTTCAATATGCAGTATAGTCCGTTAAAAGTCGGAAAAATCACGATATTTCGTGAAAAGTTGCTTTTTTGGCAGAATGTTCTTCCCTTGATGGCCGTGGACACCAATTCAAGTTGGCTTCCTTTTGCCTCGTTATTGCATTGTAGAAAAACAACTTTACCATGGTCACTCACAAGTCCAGCGTTCCAGAAGTCGGAAAAATCTCAATTTTTCGCAACAGTTCCGTTTTTCCTGCGACTGCTTTTCCAACGGACACCTGTTGAAGTTAACTTCTCATGTTTTAATTGCTGTGCAGAAAAAACAACTTAACTTGAGTCAGAGCAGTCTGATAAGCCTAATAAGATGCGTTTTTCTCTATTTTAGTTAGTATTTCCAACAGTTTTAAAAAATCTTGGTTGGATCAATAACCTGTTTTAGGTATCTGATCTGATTTTAGATCCTAAAACTACCTTCAAAAACACCAACTTCTTTTTCTTTACTTTACTAAAGCTTTTTGACTAATATCATTTTTGCAATTTAATTATTAGTTAAATATTCTATTTATAGGCATGAGATTCTTCAGATTTTTCTTGGATTTTCCGACTTTTCCAATTTTTCTGAGAATTTTCAGATTTTTACCTCAAACCTCCCACTGCAAAAAAATTCAGACAAGGTGTTAAAAATAAGTTAAAACCTTGAGTTTTAGGACCAAATTTCCAAAAATTTTATGGGGGAGGAGGGAGGACCTCCAAACCCCCGTTACAGTACTTGGAACTCTATTTTTCAAATATTTTTTATAGTATTATGTTCATTAACATCCAAATTCTATCAAAAAATATGTTGGAAAACAATACTGAATATGTCGTTCATGGAGTTTTTCAGACTTTGCTTTTTTGTCAATCTCATCCCTGTATTTACTAAATTTCTGTGTTTTTATTTGCTTTTAGTTAAATTTTGACCTGATTCAGGAATGTGAAGGGCAAAGTGTGTGTTTTAAGCTGTGTAAAATTTTTGCCTTTGTTAAATTTTGTGAAAAACAGGGTTGCATGAGATTTTTCAGACTATTAAAAACTTTGCAACAAAAATTTCAGACCCTTAATGGAAAAAAATCAGTTCATAAACTGGAATTTTCAACTAAAAACTACATATTTTTCATTTTTTTGTGAGTGTTTTTGGTTTATGAGAATCTTTTCTATGCAAAATTTTCATATCTAAGCCAGTTAAATAATTTTATTTGGTTTATGATCTTCCTATAGATTCTTGCGGTTTTCAGACTTTTTGCTTTTTTGTCAATCTCATCCCAAGAAAAAGAACTCCTGAATTTTATAAAATCACTCCTTAAGTACTCTGATTTTGATTTGTGAAAATTTGTACAAACCCTGTTGAAAACTCACTCGGGGAAAATTTTTGAGGGATCTATGGGAAAATCAAATGCGCTCTGGAAGTTGCAATCATTTTTCAACTCTATCCAGTCATGGAAATATTGACTACAGTACTTCGTCCGCTTTCTTGCGTTACCTTCCTATACTGTCCCGATGAGCCTTAACAAGGGCGATACCGGTCCGGTGGGAGCTGGAGTTTTCTCACAAATTTCTATGAGGTTTAGATCATTTAATCAAGATCTAGCTGTTAATAATTTAGTTTTTATTTTTTTATTTTGAACTTTCATCACTAATTAGGTATTTGAAATTTCAGCATTCGTCTACTTTGCCACCATCATCCAATTCCTTCAGCCAATCTGGTAGTTCATTTGGTCCCATAGGGGCATCATTACCTTCATACCAGAATTATTCTTCTCAGTCAAATCTCCCTCACATTTCCCAGCCTTTTGCCACTCCCACTTCACAGAGATCAGGTAAGTTTACATTGGGCATGAATCTGCCTAATTTTTTTCAAATTAGTTATGAAGCAAATTCTAAGATTTAATGCTATTCTAGAGGGGTCCAATTTTTAACTCTTGGCCACACAGTTACCCCTGCTTCTTCAGGGGTGCATCTAGAAAGAAATTGGGGCCCTAAACGACCCCTTCACAAAATTCCGACCCTGAAAAACGGCCCCTTCACAAAATTCCAATCCTCAAATATAGCCCCTTCACAAAATGAGGTATTCTCACGTTTTGAGATTAAATTTTATTAAAATAGTAGGTAAAAAACCATGAAGAATGACGTTTACATCAAGTATTTTCGTAGCCTAGTTTCTGAGATATAAATTTTTGAAATTTCGTTTTTTGTTTCAGCATGAAAACACTCTCGAATCACAAATCATGCGCTGTGAGGTCACATCCAATAGAAACCCGTTTTCTGATCACGTGATAACAGTAAACGCAATGGTTTTCATGCGCTGTGATGTCACATCCAATAGGAGCCCGTTTTCTGATAACGTGACTTTTCTGACGTTTTGGCAAAAATAAAATTGAATTTTAAATTATTTAAAACACATTTTTGAACTTAAAAATCAGAAATTTAGGAGTTTTAAACCATAATGTATAAAAAAAGTATAAAATCAAGCAAATCCCTCACTCATGCAAATACCTCATTCCGGTTCCCAAAAAAGGACTTTAATCAAGCTACATGCACTCGCTAAGTGTAATTTTATTAATAAAATAATATATCGACAGAAATAGGACCTTATTTTAGAATGAAAAATTATTTTCTCAAAATTCAATTCCGTTTTTCACAAAATTCCCAAAGACGGACCCTGGCAAAAAATCCTGGATGCACCCCTGTTCTTTTTCTTAATTCAAAAAGCTAAGCTGGTCTTGCAAAAGTTTTAAAGTTGTTGATAATAACACTGATAAATGTTAAATCTTTTAAGTGTAAATGTTTAGAACGAGGGACTCTTCAATAATTTCTTAAAAGGCATGTGTGAGTTATTCTTGATGTAATCATTATGCTAAAATTTGTTATAAAAACTTCCAGAACTATGAAGATCTTGCTCCACCAGAAATTGTTTTAAATGAAAATGGTCCTCTAAAATCAATTCGTGTAGTGCTCGGCTTTCCACAAACTAGGTTCCAAGGTTTGGGAACTTGTCAACCCCTACAGCTGCATATTAATAAATCATTAAAAAATCCTAGATTTCTGTGGTTTGGCAAATTTCAATGTTATCTTTTACCAGACTTGTCATCAACTCTTTTCTCTTGCAGACTCCCGGTCTGAGAGCCCTACTCCGACCCCTCAACAGCGCAAGAGCCCTACCCTGAACCACCACCGTCCTGGAGAGATAGGAGATCGCTCCTCTCAGAGACAGGGCAAGGGCCCTCAGGGCAGCCATCAGCACCAAGCCCCTCGGAGGCCCCCAGGTGCTCCTGGGCAACCCCAGGCGCAGCAGCAGCAGCAAAACCAGCATCAGCAGCAACAGGGGCAGCGGCAGCAGAGATCACCCCAGAGAGGAAGTAAGCCGAATTTGATTGGAGATTTTGAATGAGTAGGGGGAAATTCTGTAGAATGCAAATCAATTTGAAAAAATGATCATAAAATGATTTTACCCCTTTTGTTGTGTTAACTTAACCAAATAATATTTAGTACTTTTTTATATTCCTAATCATCAAGACGAGGTCATGTAAGTTTTGTGACTTAGGGTTATTCTGAATAATGTAACTTTAGTTAATCCTTTGTATAGTTTAAGTGGCCCAAAATATCCTATGTTGGAAGTTTCTCTGGATCTATGGTAGTTGGTTATTGATTTTGTGCAGGCGTCAATCCTGCGGACGGAATTCATTCTTCCAAAATTCTGTGAACGGAATTCCGTCCCAGGTTCAATATTAAATGTTAAGTCAGCCAACCTATTGGAAGATATTACTGAATTTCAGTATATTTTGCCAAAAAATATGTCTGTTTTAAAAAAATACCCTTTAACTTAAAATTTAGGGACTTATTTTTAATTGTTGGCATATGATATTTTACATAAGTTATTCTGCAATTTGAAATAAAAGTTAGAAAATGATTAAAAAATTCAAGGTTCTGTCTTGCAATTTTTGGAGAGTGGCACCCATCTTTCGTGTGCTTTAGTTATATTTGATTTCCAGAGTTTGACTTCACTTGTCAGGGGTCGATCCAGGCGAAAATTGGGGCCGTTTTGCGGCCCCTTCACAAAAATTAGCTTCGATAAAACGGCCCCTTCACAAAAATAAACTTCCGAAGAACGGCCCCTTCACAAAAATAAACTTCGGAAGAACGGCCCCTTCACAAAAATAAACTTCGTAAAATCGGCCCTTTCACAAAATTTCTAGTGACAAAAAATTACCACTTCCAAATTTCAAACGAAACTCTTCAAATTCTCCCAAACGAACGCAATTCTCGGTTGAGAAAGAACTATGGAAAGCAATCATACAATCCATAGATCGACGAAAACAGCAGTTTGCGTTTTCAATCCGGCAACCCTATGCTTTCGGATTGTCTGTAAAATTTGTGGATTTCAGCTAAGTTTTACGGATCAATTCTAAATTTTTACGGAATCCACGTTTTTTCCCATTTATCCTTCTCAGAAACGTTTACAAATCTAAAAAATTGTGATTTTTTGCGAAAGTTTCCATTTTTTTTTCGTGGAATGTTCTGTTTTTTCCGCAACCCATTCCTTGTAGAACCACGGGCGTCAAGAGATGTCGGCTTTTCTCGTGTCCGTATTGTAATGAAAGAAAAACCCCAATGTTAACATAGTCAAAAGCCAACATGTCCGATGTTCAGCAGAATCTCTATCTTGAAAGCTAAAAAGTTGCGATTCTTCGTGGAAGTCCTGTTTTTTCCGCGACTGCTTCCATCGGGCCTCGGCGCCTAATTCGCGACGTAATTGGAACTAATCACATGCGTTATCGCGATATTAGTCTGTATTTCAACTTATGAGGATTTTCTAGAGTAAAGTACTAGAGTAGAGTACTAAACATTTTTCTGGTATTATATCAAATCAATTTAAAGAATGTAAAGATAAAATAGTGAATCAAAAATTCTAGGTTTCACGTAAAAAATATATTTTTCACAAAAAAATTTCTATTTTCACAAAAATAATTTAATTTTCACAAAAAATAATTTCATTTTCACAAAAAATAATTTCATTTTCACAAAAAATAATTTCATTTTCACAAAAATAAAAAAAACAGGCCCCAAAAATTAAAACCTGTATCGACACCTGCTTGTTATTTTCCTTAAAATGAGTTAACTCTTTTTTGTGGCCTTATTGACTTCATAATTTACATTAATAAAATGCAGTCAAAGGAGTTAAGTTTCAAACTACGTTTTCAACGTGAATTACTATTACGTTTTTATTTCTGGGTGACATTTGATTCGATCCATCTCCTGTGAAGCTGTTATATCATTCATCAGTATTCCTCAAAACTTTAATATTCCTTGAGTAATCCATTTATTATTTCTTAATCTTTTAGGAAGTCAACGAAGAGGTAGGGGTCAAGGAAGAAATAGGCAGAATTTTTCTGGTCGATCAAAAGATGTCTTGGATTTTGAAGGAGAATATGATTTTGAGCAAGCAAATGCTGAATTTCAAGAACTGGAAGGAAAATTGGCCAAAATAAAAATAGATTCTGAAGAGACACAAAGTGAGTTGTTTTAACTCTTTTGTTTAATTTTCTGATGTAAATTAATTCCTTTAAATATTGTGACAGAGAAGGAGATGCAGGCCAAATCCAAAATACTAGTTTTATTATAACTTTAAAAACAGTTAAGAAGTTTAAGTTAAAAAGAATAATTAATAAAACCCCTAAAATCTAACGAGTAAATAGCAGGAACGAAGCAGCAAGATCGAAATCCCCCTTCTGGAAGAATGACAACAAACCAAGTGATGCCAAAACTAGGGTTTCTGATTTCCCGGTGTTATTGTCTTCTCGGGGAATCCCGGGAATAACAAGATCATTCCCGGGATTCCCGGGAATTGTTTAAAATTTTAAACTTTTTCATTTAGGTTGTTTTTAAACATCAAAATTATTTGAAGGTTTCTAGGGTGCATAAATATTTCTTTAAAAATGGATTCAATTTGAATAATATTACTATATTAATTAGTTTTTAGACAAAAATATTTTTTCATGATTCAAGGAAGGATAAAAATCTAATAAAACTAAATACAAATTTTTGACAAGGATAAAAATTGTTGCCAGGCCTGGCAATAACTTCTCTGGTAGATACTTGGGCATTTCCTGGAAATAGCTTTAAATTGAGAATTTTAAAATGTTTTTTTCCGGAAGGCATTTATAATATTTACTATGAATATACCATTATCAATAATTTTATACTTGGTCAATATCAAGTCAAAGAATGTATACTTTGAATAGGTAACTTTTGAACAAATGTTTTATATAAAAACATCTTAAAAAATTAAGTTGTAAAGGGGGAAGAAGGGAAATTTGTAAGTTTTCAGTAGGTATCTTTCACAAAATTTAATAAGCATATTCATGAACATTAGTTTTGTGAGAAGATTATAAAGATCATTTAACCATTTTGGATAAGGGAAGAAATCACATAAGATAAAAAGATTTTACGATTAAGAAACTAAGTAAAGAAAAGAAATCGAATATATCCTTTTCCTAAGTTCCTTAATAAGAAGGTATAATTCCATTAAATTTTTTTTCTAAAATTAATTTAATGAAAGGACCAAAATTGTGAAAATCAAATGGACAGGGATTAGCAGAGGAATCTGATTTTGAAGGGAAAAGAAATGCAATATCCTCAAAAATTTCCGATCCATCAATAAGACCATTAGCTAAACGAAAATCCACACATTTTATGGACAATTCTTAAAAGTCGGCTAGTATGAATATCCAATTATTTTTATGAAATTTATTGATAAATAAAATCAAATACAAAGAAAAACAAATAAGAACTTACCAGAAAATGATGCTCCGATTTGTATTTTCGAACTTACACAAATTTCTCTCTCTGTATGGCTAAACTCTTCTAACTGCCAATTGAGATACGATACATTTAGGCCCGGTCCCCCAAATACACAGGATTGGTTCTTCGTAAAATGAACCAATAGCTGATGAAGACCGCTCAAGAAGAGTTGGGAATCCTTATCTTCGATTTATTTATGACCCCTTTGAGGTGGCAATGGAACTAATTGAACGTCACCACTGAAATGTCTGTTATCACAACAGCACCCACTTTGAAGACCCCCAGGCCGACCAAAACCTTCCTCTCCGTCTGGTCCATAAATCCTTCACATGTCTCACCATTCATTAACCAAATTCCTGTCCTGGAAATGCGGACACAACTGGTTTACCAAACAAGCGTGTCTCGCTTATCTCACATGGAGACCAGCAAACAGCGAAGGACCCCCTGATATGTTTTTTCCCCCTTTGTCCAATTCCGAAAAACTGGTCTGCGTTCAACGACTTCCTGTGAAGAAAGTTTTAGATTGGGGAAATATATTTTAAACTTTGATCTTAATTTTTTTCATTTCCTGGGAAATAATCTTTTCCTGGGATTACAAAATGTAGGAAAATTAAGCAAAGAAACCCTAGCCAAAACCCATTCTACCAATCATCTCCCAAACGGCACACCATCCAGCAATGGGACTCAAACCCCTTACTGGAGTCCAACCCAACACTGGACTCGAACCTCGTAGCAATATGAAAATAAAAATATATGGTCTAATTGACAATGTTCATCAAGCAAAGTAGCACTTTTAATCTTATAAGTAGATACACAAGATATAAGAATTGTTGCCTTTTATTTAGTTTTTTGTGCAATACTTTAAAATTCTGTAGAATGCAATTCAATTTGAAAAAAGATTTTAAAGTTATTGAAAAAAAAACGATCTTAAAGTGATTTTACCCTTTTTTGTTTTGCTAACAAAATATTTTTGGGTACTTTTTTTAGATTCTTCGACTACAGAGTCTCCTCCAGTCGCCAACCTTATTGACACTTCTACTGAAGAGAAGAAAGATGATCCCAACCTCTGGCCAGAAGAGAATGGAGGAGAAAGAGGGGACATAATTCCTCCCGAGTCTGAGGAAGACAAAGCCTTCTATAATAAAGCTAAGTCTTTCTTTGATAACATCAGCTGCGAGGCTGTGGAGAGAAGCAAAGGGTAAGAAACTCTGTTACAATTTTACTAGTACATATTATCCATCTTATTGTGTCTTGCATTTGAAATTCTGCATCCTGATTTCTACTTTCTCATGTTTTTGAACAACTTTTTGATATAAAATCTTAAGCAAGTTAAAATGTTTGTTCTAAAATTGTATATTTAGATTATCTTTGTTATTTTTTTTTACCATTAACATGAATTTTAGTCCACCTAACTCAAGTTTTTCTTGAAAACACATTATATTTACATATTATTTCTATATATCAGTTAATAACAACTAGGGGGCTATCGCCACCTGCTCGCTATCGCTCGCCAACCCCCGGGAACTGCTGACGCAGTTCCCCTAGGATTGCTTTGCAATCCTGTGCTCGCTACGCTCGCTTGCCATACGCTGGTACAGCCTAGCTGTGTAGATTAACTAAACTTATTGGTTAAAATATAGTTTTATGTATAGTAATATGCAGCAGGGAAACATTAAATATGTGTATGAAAAATATGTATACAGTGTTTATCAAATTCATGGGTACTGTTGCATTAGTCAAGAAAAGCCACCATATATCACAGCCAACAAATACATCAGATGAGTACTATTAACATGTATATGTTACTTAAAAGTTGATATAGGTGCTTTTACTTAACCCTTTATTTAATCACTCCTCTAAAACTTCTTTGTAAACACAATTGTAAATACTCTTGCTTGGAGCTACAACCCTCACAGATTGGAAAAATAATTTCTAGCTCTACTTAAATCAATCTTTAGATTGCTTTTAAATTTGCGAAACTTAAACAAAAAAAACCAACTGTTGCCATTGGGAGAAAAGAAATACCGCCAAATGTGAGCGTCACGTAAGAGAAATATATATATATATAAATAATTTATTTGCACACACTAAGTTACATATTAAATCAAAAAGAGAAAAAACCCACAAAATTGAAATTAGCATATAAGTTACCCAGGGGTCATAGGCCTATACGGGTAACCAAAAAAACATTAACAGATGAAGTTGAAGAGTTATACAAATTTTTAACTTTCAAGTTTTTAAATATAGATACGATCAGATATATTTTATTCATGTATAAATAATAGAAACTAAAAGCATTGTTTCTATCGGTGTAAGACTTCTGTGAATTGTTTTAGCAATGTTCACCGTCACGACTGGCGCCAGGAGCGCAAGCTGAATGTGGAAACGTTTGGCGTGTCTGCCAATAACAACTGGATGCGACGAAATGCCTGGAGAGGAAGAGGAGGAGGCTACAGGGGCCGAGGTGGTGGTGGTTACGGACCTAGGAGGGGCTTTGGAGGGAACAACAGGAGGTTCAATTACAATGACGACAGGCAGGGTGAGTAAACCCACTTTGTTTGAATGTTGGGTGTCAGGCTGGGATTTCAAGGAATTTAGGCCTATGATGCATTTCTTTTGGCTATTTGTTAATAAGCATTAGTGTATCCAGGAGCAGTTGCCCTCCTGATCTTGAAAAAGAGTAAAGCTGACAGGTTATGTTTTCTATTTGTCATACTATAGTGAAATTTCATTCATCTGGATCAGATTTGTAGGCATTTTTGTCTAATTTGTACCCAATCCCTGAAGAAATTAACTGAATTTTTAAACTAATCTAAGTTATTTTGTTTTAAAACTTTGTTTTTTATTGTTCTAAAAGACTTCTACTCATTCAAAGATTTATTTTGTTTACTATCAAGATTTCTAAATTTCCAAACTAGACCAATACCACATTGGCTGTAGTGTAGAACTTGCGTTGTACCTTTCTTAATATGTAACTAAGAGTTAATTTTGGTTTTAAGAAATCAAAAGTAGTTTTTGTTTTTTATAATATTTTTTTGTTTCAGGTTTGCTTCCACAAAATGTTCCTGTTCAAAAACGGTGAAGTACAAGGAATTCAAAGTAATTTTAATTTTGGGTGACAGCCATTGGTTACTGCACGAGACACTTGTACAATCAAGTTACATGGACATGAATGTATACTGCCCAAATTTATATAATTTATTGCCTTTGATTCTCTATAATAAGCCACAGTCAGAAATATTGTTTTTAAAATAAAACAAGTATTTGCGCCTATCAGATGTAGGATTTTTTAAATTGAATTTTACTTTATTTGATGATCAAGCTCAAAAGAAAGCTTTAAAAATAACAAGCTAGTTTTAAAAGGTGCTGAAGGGTTGCAGAGGCCATACTTTCTTATTATCCATTGACAAGAAGATTACTTCTCTTAATTTTTAGTTTTTACACCATTGTTCTTATCAAAGCATATTCAATTATTAAAATAATTAACCGTTTTTTTTCTTAGTGCAGTGCAACTGTTTTACTATGATGAGCTATCTTCCAAAACAATAACGTTGTGTGTCTAATGTGGTGGTCTGTTCAGATGACAGAGCTGTCAATTTCTATATCGGTAAAAAATGTGAGAATGTTCCTTGTCTCTTTTTTGCTTCATTTAAAAGCATAATTTCAGTTTAATTAACTGTGAATGTATATAGACTCGAGATGTATTCTGATTCATTGTCACAGAAGGTACCTTACTGCTTCATGAACATTTCACCTGTTTCTCAAAATCTAGTTTTTCAAGGCTGTTGATATGTTTGCTAGCTCAATGTTTTCCCGTTAGATTTTTGTAGGTTTTCTGACGCACATGTAGCTTTTTTATTGTCATTTTAAACGTGTACAATGACCGAAGTGTATTTTTTTATCAGATGGATGATGTACCTTTGTTTAAATATTGTGATAGAATCTACTGTTGAAGTTAAAACCTATGAAACTGGCATGAAAGAATTATGGTCATGTATGGACATTCTCCTGGTTTGAACTGTATGTGATGCTGGCAGCATTTGTATAGATACTTGTGAATTACAACTCTGAAAAGTACACATTTCCCTTTTTTAAAGTGGTTTCTATATAACAATTTGACCAGGTGCCTTATATGGCACGTCAAAAAATTCTGGTAATTAAATTCATTGTTTTTCTCTATTCTTGATCTTAAATAAGACACATTCAAAATTATTTTCTTGTACTCTATATAAGAGGAAAATTAAAAATGAATTAAATAAAATTTGAATGATATTTTTGTCTTGGTATATTTGTTTTGAAAAAAAAAACACTAAAAAACCCCTTTTTATGCAATCAACTTGGGTACATTTATAGTGTAAAATTTTTTCTTCTATTTATCAAAAAATTCCCTAACTGCTTATTAATGAAAGTTAAAACTCTTTAAATTAGTAAACTAATTTAAACTCTCAAATTAGTAATAAATTTTCCATAGTGAGGGAAATTTGGGTTGTCCAGCCAGGGACCCTAGCACCAGCTACTTGTGAGAACTCTTACTTATCACGTCGATGACGTCGCATATCCAGGGCTGCCACTCTTCAGTACTGAGGACGGAATTCCGTCTTTTGAAGAATTCGGCGGACGGATTTCCGTCCGCCGAATTTCGGAAAAAGAATTATTTTTTGATTTTTCTAGAAGAATATTTTTTGGTTTGTTGTGACTGAAATAGGCCATCACATCCCGAACGCCGATGTCCGCTACTTATACTTGCATCTCCGGGCCTCAATCTCCTACCCTCTCCCTCTTGAAGGAAGAGGGAATTCCCCTCTTCCTTTACAGAAGAGTTCCGTGAATCCCGGTGCCATAATTATCAATGGTGTTTAGTTAATCAAGTGTGGTTACTTGCCAAGTATATATAGTTAGGAAGATTTTAGTATTACAGTAATGGACCCTTTATCCGGCAAACTCGGGGCTGACATCCGACATCATCCGGATTTTGGGTCTGTTCCGAAAAAACTCCTTTTAAGACGCTCTGCTTTAGTAAAACAAAATAACCCACTGAAAGTGGAACAATAATAATAGTAGCGGATTCAGCAAAAATTTCCGGATAAGCAAGTGGATAGTTGCGGCAAGAACCGATACGAAGCAGCAGCCGATTTTGGCATGACCGTTTTGATGCGGAGACCATTCGGCCGCAAATTCGAATAGTCAAATTCCGTTTAGAGACGATGTCATAAAAGGCGCGGCGCAACCATTACGCGTCGTAGCAGAATTTTCTCACTAAAAATTCTTCAAAATAAAAAATAATAATTCTTCGGGTTTCCGGATAAAGGGTCAACACTGTGTTCAGAAGGAGAGAGAGAAAGTGCAAGTACTGCAGATTTTTGATTGAAAAAGAGACATTTTTTAAGTATCCAAATATATTTTAATTATTTAATATTATTAAACAAATAATATGAAATGTTATTAAACATTAAAAGAGAATAATTTGGTAGGGTACATTATATTCGTACAATTTTTGAGAATTTTTTGAAATAACGCTAAACCGTGTAATTTTTTACAAAAAAGTTCAGTCTTGTAAATTTTGAAGAGTGGCACCCCTGCGCATATCACTCAGAAGGCAAAAAACCCCATCATCAACTCCCTTGTGACAACTCGGCCAGTGACAACCTCTCACTTTTTTTGTCACCATCTCTGAAGCTGGTGAAACCTTATCACCAGTTTAAAATAACTATTGTTGGCTTAAAATAGTGGATATAATTTAAATATTGGCCCTTGTTTTATAATAAACATTCGTGAAAATGTGTTTCCAACACATAAATCAAACAATTATTATTATTATAATCTAATTAGTTAATAATATTTATTATTATTAAAGAATTATTAACTATTTATTTATTTTCTCGAGGTGCAAGAACGAAGTGTAACGCGCCAAAGTTTTTTTGAGTTGAATCGCCACCATCTTATATAAGATATTAATAAAGAATACAAGTCATTGGATAGTAATAATGATATATGTCCAGTCTTATACTGTTCAAATTTGTTGTTACAAGAGTTGAAAAGAAGTCCATGTTGAAAATATAGCTAGAATTCTGATAAAAATAATTAGTAAAAAAATTTAATTAGAATCCGGATGTAATTCACTGTTCAATTCATAGATGGCAGCACGACTGTCTAACGGGGGCTTTACACCACGCGGTTTGCGACAGCAATTTACCCTCTTCCCTAATTGAACAGCGCCCTCTTTCGAGAGGTTGCTGAGTTACTGCGGTTGTCGCAATAGCAGAAAATCGCTGTCGCAAACCGCATGGTGTAAAGCCTCCTTAATACTTCGTAGTTATTTGAATTTTTATCCCGGAAAAAATTAATTAAAGTGAGATTAAATTAACTAGTGCTTGAAAAATTAATTTCAAGCAGGAAATTTTTTAAAATAGAGAAATTCCTGCTTGTTATCAGCATAATTATTTTCCTTGAGTTAATTTTAATTTAAAGCAACATTTAACACAATGATAAAGACCACCATTAAATTTCTTTCCAAATTCTGCCACTTAAATAATGAGAGGTGCTCTTAGGGTGGAATCGAAAAAAGCAAAAATGAGCTAAAACGCGATTTTGAAAGGGCAATTTCCAAAATTTTTTCTGGAGAAGGACCCCCAGACCATCTTTTTTCCAGGAATTCACATTGTTTATACAAAATTTGGAAATTAAGTTCACTAAAATTAATTTACAATGTGTACGTAAGTCATCTAAAACTTGATGTAAAAAAGTACCCTACCTGAAAGGAGGAAATAGTGATTTTAGTTGGGGAGCATTTTTACCCAACAGAAAAAAATGTAAGGTAAAAATGCTCCCCAACTAAAATCACCCTCCCAATCTAAAATCAAATATATATTAAGCATATACTATAACTAAAACATTGAAGCAAAAAAAATTAGTGGCTTTTTAAAGCTGGGAAATTTCATAAAATGTTACTTTTGGATCTTCCGTTTCAATAGGTTGCCGACCCCTGAACTAGAGCAATATTGGGAAGGCGAGGTTAAAATATGGACAAGTCAAATTAAGTAAAAACTTTATTACATAGACAAATTTACATCAGTATTACAGCCAGCAGTAGTGTTAGAAAGCACTTGAAATTGTGTAGGTAAATGCAATATCATAACACTAAGTACTAGTAACATGTTCAACTAAGTTTTTCTCAGAATATTTTGCATAGTTTTTATGTTAAAACTGAACATTTTTGGCCTTAACAGAATGATAACTTGTAATAAAATCACATACTTTGGGGGTTGAGCAAATTTAATCATTAAAATCTTAATATATCTGAAATAACATTAAGGCACAGATATTTTTAATACCTTTTGAATTAATAATTTTAGTACTTGCTATATTGCAACCATGTGCGTTTTATAAGGGGCATACATTGAGAATATTTCAATATAATGTGAAGCACATAGCTCAAGTATTTTTTGGAGTTTTGATTCTAAGTAACCAATGGAATTGAATATCAAATATATTAAGTGTCTTTCAATCTGGAATAGACTGGTGGAGCAATTTGTCTGTATTCAACAGACAAATTGATGTCTATCATCAACCAACATGCACGAGTCATTTCCAATGTTTCATCAATTGAAAACTCATTCAAACTCAACAAACTTTCCATTATGAAAAGACAAATTCTTTTTTGACCAAACTGCGCCACACAAATTTCATTAGCTTATCCTTATGAGCCAGTATTTAGACTGAGTTTCTCCAGGTAACCCTTTATGTACTGCATTATGATTTTCTGCAATTCTTTTCATGCAAATGTTTTTTATGAGTAACTAAATAAAAAATTAAGGGATATACATGAATAATTATCTTTAAGAAATTTAATCCGCTGGAGTTGATTAAATTTTTTGAGTACCGTCAATACACTGAGGGCTAAAATATTCACAATACAAAAAAACCATATGGCTTTTTACCACAATTTTAAGTCTAAAAAAATAATGCAGTACTATAGTATGACTTAACCTACTTTTTTGAGGGAACAAAAATGACAATCATGGGAATCCGATCAAAATGGCAGCTGAAAGCACAACTTAAGTTAATTCTATTTGCATTTCTTGCCAAAATACTCATCATAGAACCTTTGCTGCTTTTTATCCTGGAAGAGGAAAACTAAAAGATTGTTCCTGCAAAGTATAGTCAGTATATTGGTAAGGATGGTTATTCTATGTAATTTTAAAGTTGGTGGGACTTGTAGGTACCGTCAGTAGATAACTGGTTAACTTCTCAAGCAAATTAATGAAATGTGTATCTATTGACTGGAGCAGACAACTTAACTAGTTTTTGGGGGTTTAAGATAATTTCTTAAGGCCCCTCCAAACATTACAAGTTAAATGTAGCTTATTATAACATTTTCAGGTATGTTTTGAAACTTATGGTTCTTAATGTTTCAATTCTGTGAATACCCAGCACAAAGCAAAAATTAAGATGGGCAGTTCTGAGGATCTCCTCTCTAAAATTTAACATTCAAAAGTAGTGTTTTAACACATTTTTGGACATTTGTGTGCTATCTGAAGAGATCTGCTTGTATACAGCAGAATTTCTAAGGAAAAACAGTAAACAAATATTTGAAAAATTTCAGGGATAGGATATTGGAACCCCCAACCCTCCCTGTAATGCCTTGAGAGATGAATATCTAATTTGACCTATGACCAGTCATGGCAAAGCTGCGACAGTATGAATTGAACCTGGGTTGCCAGTGCTTTCTTCACATGGTCAAATATGCACACACTCCTATATTGGGCCCAAATCGAGATTCCTTTTCAAACGGATTATTTTTTAGGCTTGAATGTGCACTACTTTAAAAAACCGGTAACGGTAACCCTTTATTATGTACTCTGCTACTGAAAAAAATTATTAAGTGTATTTGAGTTAACATATAGAACTAGGTTAAATGGCTTTTGGTCTTAGGACGGCAATATAATGGACTATTCAGATGATTATGGACTGTTAACTACCCAGAAGTTTTGCTTCTTATTTCTTTAATTTCCTTTTTAGAATTTTAATGAATCAATAAGATGGAAACCATAAATTGCTTCAAAATACCAGTCTAAAGAATGAGTGTGTATGAAAGGTTGTCTCTAAAACGAATTCTTATAAAAAGCATTAATGGCACAGTGTTGGACTTAAGAAGTTTTCAGCTCTATTGATTTGGTAAACTTTTAAAAGATTACCAAAGATTTTAGATTAAGACAAAGAATGACAGTTTTAAATAATGCTAAGTAGTTAAAGGTTTGCAAGAAAGGAAATTAAAACTTCAATCAAGGGAAAGTGGCTATCCTGACACTAATTAACGACCAAATTAAATACATTTAGCTGATGAAAGATTAAATGAAATTTATTACAGGAATATTTAAGTAAAGGGTGAAGGGCAAAACCATAGCAGCCACTATTAACAATAGGAATATCGTACATAGCTTCCATGCTTTAAACCTTATTTTTAAATTTTTCTGATTAAACACCAGTATTTCCCTATCTTGGGTTTGAAGCATACTCACAAAATCTTGCTACCTACACACAATTTACAATTATCAATAACACACCATCCAGTTCAAATGATATTTAAAATTACAAAACTACTCCACCAGTTCTATCTCCAGATTCAGGTAAATGAATTCGAGACAAATCAAACACAGAAAACACCATTAAGGGTTTTCAGTTCATAGAATTGCAATTTACAAGCCATGCAAAAAGCAAAATCTAAATCTATACAATGTTCAAAGGTACTTCAAAGTCCATATCTAGGCTAATCTCATTTCACACAAATGTTTATCACACAATTTAAGTAATAGTATAATTTAATACCACTTTAAACAAGGAATATTAGGCAATATATAACAATTCCAGTCATTTTTGAAAGTTTAGTTCTAAACACTTGTTTTACTTTTTAATTTTGAAGCTTTTGTGTGAAAAAGTAGAAGCTATTAAAAAAGCATAATTCTTATTCAATCAGTATTGGACCATTTTGCAGTTTATGGAAGCCATCAAGGTAATTCTCCTTCAAACACGCCAATACAAACCACAAACCATCTCTTAAAAACAATGTACAATAACAACAATTCTTACTAAGAAGAGAGCTTCAAATATTCACTTACAAAATAATATTATTCTGATTTTTATGACCACCTAAAAACCACTTCGGACAAAAAAATGATTCAGCTTGGTTTTCCCACACTTTTTAGTAAACTTGTTATTCCTATACACATTCAGGAATCTATTGTAATCTGATTCAATATTTATAACTAACTACTTTTTTGAAGGGTTTTAACTGAAATGACATATTATCAGTGATTTATTTTTTACCTTCCATAGTGATAGAAATCTGATTATTTTCAGTAACTATTACTATTACTTATATGTATTAAATATCCCGTGAATATTTAAGCTGAAATATCTTATCACAATTGATATTGAAACACTTTATAAAGCCAACATATACACACAATGACAAAGATTTTGATAATATGAATTGAAAAAAAGGATTATAGGACACATAATGAATGAATGATATGAGTTAGACACTAGTTAAGCTATTATAAGATAGCCTCATTTTAAGGAAATAAAGAGATTAAAAATTGAGCACCTATAAAAATAACAATGAAACTTTATGCTTGAGTGACTAGATTAAAAATTTTAGTTTTTCACTAAATACCTAATTTACATTATGGAGGGAACATAATAGTTTTTAAAACCTGCAACAGAATGACTATTGCTGAAATGTATCACATTTTTAAAAACTAGCATACAGCAGGGGTCATGACTTTTATAAGTTTTGAATTACATATTTATAAATGTAGAGTAAAAACACAAAGCATTGCTTTTTTGGGATTATATGTAGATGTAATTTGAGTGTGAGTTTTATATAAAATCACATGCAGCTAGTTGTATAAACATGAACATTCAAATTGGTTTTTTAAACATCTTTTCATTCAAGAATTCATTCTACTAACTCATGTTAAAAAATATTTAGATACAAGAATATATCTATTTGCCTCAAATAAAGAAAGGATAGAAAATTTTTTTTGTAACAAGACATCTTTTTACTGAATTATTTATAGTTCTAATCTTCAAGTGACCCCTGTGATAAAGAATTTCAAAACAACGTTTGACAATATACCAGCACTGCATTTAAACACTCATAACTAGGCAACACATAGGTTACAATCTGCAATAGTATTAACATTCAACATCACATGAAGCCAACGATAGCCTGGTTTTACAAGATTGATATAATTCATTTCTTATGACATTGTAACAGTCAATATATTATTTAAAACAAACTGCAGAGATGACATCCCCAGCATTGGGAATAAGAAGTGGATATTAAAGTTTCAGCAGACTTTCAATATCAGGAATTCCAACCTTTCAAAAAATGTATTCTTAGTAACATTCATTGAAAAAATAAATTGATAAGTTATTCAAATACAGAGGAAAAAGACCAAGAACTAATAGTGTTCAATGAAATAATGGGGAAAGAATAGAGGAATTAGGGTAACCTATACTAATCTACTAGATACTACTAAATTGAGTTTAAATGTTAACATTGTATTCCAAAAGTTTATCTTAAATTAAAATGAGGATGAAATAAAAATGAAATACAAGCAATTTAATTTTTTTATTACTAGAAAAGGTCAACAAGAAGTTTCAAGCACTACAGGGGTTCTCAACTAGTGTGTCCTGCATTTTGTGAAATGCAGCAAAAAACAAAAATAGAAATTAATATATTGCACATAAATTGGAATACACTAACGGCCGTATTAACCATCGTGGTTCAACCATGGATTGAAGGATTATCCGCTGATCCTAAGTAAAACGTTATCAACCAGCCCCAACTAACGAATAACCATCGGTTTTTTCACCCAAAATCTGACCACCCAACTTTGGTGGGTTATCCGTGGTTTATTTTTGCGAAAATGGACATTTAAGAAGAATTTGATCACAAATTATATTTATATTTGAGTATATGTGCTTTAATCATCAAAATAATGGTTGCTTAAAGTGTAATAATAAAGAAAAGCTTCTTATGAAACGGGTTTAAAAAGTCATGAACCAGAAGGTTTAGAGTTCGCTCTCGTTTTGATAGATGGCGCTCTTAAAATACTTGAGGTATTAAATATTTAGCACGGCTCTTACTTAAGTTTCAAAATTTTCCCCTTTTAGCTATTAATTCCTTTAAATTCTTTCAAAAATAGTCTATTTTTAGAGAGGTGAATCAATATATTTAGATACGTGTGAGTATTTTAAAAATAATATTGAAATAAACCCATTCAGTGTAGCCATAAGATTACGAGGATTGTGAAAACAATTTCGAATGTAAAGCAGGAAATATAGAACACCAGTTCAAGTCATTTTCTGTAATTGGTTGTATAGTTATTATTAGTTGCGATAGAAATGTTTTAAAGCAGGTAGATAATTTTACAGGAAATAATTTACACTGAACTATGAACTTTCAGCCAACAGCGCGGACTGCGGGGCTCGATGCCTGGCGTCATCGCGGTCCAATCAGAAGTGGCGTTACATACAAAACTGTGGTTTGAAGAAACCATGATTGTTGGATGTTGGTTGATAAGGTCCAAATCTCGTCATCGGAAAAACTTCGACCATGGTTTGTACGATTAGTGAATAATCTGTGGATCGGCTCGCGTTGGTTAATACGGCTGTTAGAACACTATTGATTGTGACTATTAAGTCACTGGTTTTATTACCTATCTTCCTTATAGACGAGTTCAATTGTATGACGCCACAAAGCCCTTATAGACTTTTGACTGTACGCTTGAAACCAGAAATATGATTAATCTTCAATATTATGGAATACTCGAAAAGATCTGAAGGCAAGGGCTTATATGTCAAAGTAACATGTTCTGGTTGAACTCATCTATAGTGGTGTAATGTTTCTAAATAGGACACGTAATTGCTACAAAGGAAATTCATTTTCTTACAGTTTACCAGGGGGTCTCAGAAAAATATTTCACCTTAAAAGGGGGATGTGGTGTTCAATAAGTTGAGAACTCCATGTTCTAATAATAATAATCAAGCTTTAAATTATCATTAGAAGGTGGCCCTCTGATGCATACAAAAACCTAGTCTCCTTAAAACGTTGCCTGCCGCAATATAAAAATTTTTGTTGTGAGGCCCAAAGGAAAAATGGAGTGAAAGGAGTTATATTTAACTTATGAATACTCTTGGACACAGGGGCATCATTTAGAGGGGACAGGGGGGGCAACCGCCCCCACCCCAAGGTTTCCACTGTAATGTGAAAAATAGCTGCAAGTCCCTTGAAAATTCTGTAACTTCCACAAGGAGCTTTGGGTGCAACTCAAAATGGCTTAAAAGGAGTTAAAACATTATTTTTGAGGGTTCAATTTCAAAAATTTTCTGGGGGAGGATAAGGGGAATTAAAATTCCTGGGGGAGGAATTAAAATTCCTGGGGTTTATTTACAACTCTTTTCCCTAGAAAATTATGTGGTTTACAAGAAACTGTTCTCTTTGGATGCAGCCCAAAGGGTCTCAAAACGAGCTAAAACACTCAGGGTTGCCAACCTTTTCCAGAAAGCTTCAGGAGCCCAGGTAAAAAAATTCCGGATTTCTAATGCTACTTCAGGAGTAGTGCGAAACTGCTATCTCCGGAACCACCAAAACGGTACAAATATTGCAGAAAGCATGACCGCTAAATTTTTTCAATCGTTTTAAAGCCAACCATGGTTTGTAAACACTAGCCATGTCTTTTACGGTCAATTTTATCGAAGAAAGGAAAGAACTCGATACTATTTTTAGCCTCAACCATTGCAATGCCATTTAGCGTTCCAGTAGGGCTTACCATCGTAACAGATTATAAAGCATTAAACATGGAAAGGGTATTTCCGGAGTATTTAACACTTATTGCGGATTCGCGGATTTTCAGTACTCTAACGGAAAAACTCCGGAAGTTTCGGAGTAGTTGGCAACCCTGAACACTATTTTAAGATCCAAATTTTTCCTGGGCCCCCATTTTCCCTTGGAGTTCATGTTGTCAAATTTTGACATGATATTACCTTAAAAATGAAATTGAAAAACCTAATTACAGCAAGGTCCAGACCCATTTTAAAAAATTCCTTGCCCCCCCAACCAAAAACTGAAATAACGCCCCTGCTTGGACACAAAAGGTGCGAGTTGAATGCAACTCATGGCAATCAACATTTTAAGGATCATTCAGACTTTTTAATCTTCATTTTGGAGGGATCCTCCCAAGTGAAAACTGTACCTTGGCATCTCACTCTTTACTCCCTCACTTTTTTATTGCAAATCACAGGAGTGAATCAGTTGGGATGAACAGTGTAAGTTGTAAGAAAAATCATATATTTTGTCCACCACTCCTGCCCGTAGCCGATATGCGCCACTGTTAGAGCACAGATCATCCCAGTGCCAGGCCTTTGCCTTTTCTGCCTGGGCTCACAAAGTTTCTCTTGGTGGCATCGGCTGTTGCTGCCTCTATAAAAGTGGGTGTCAGGATGTTCCTCCACTTACTTTAGGCTCATTCAGACTAGCACTGGCAATTATTATGTCCCAAGTTGGGGCAATACTTCCTTTTATTTATTCTTTCAGTAGTTAAATTAACTACACTTGGTTTTAAGAACTTTGCTCTTCAGTTTCTTTATAGCAAAGTTAATCAAAAATCAAAGTCTGCTAATTACTAGCGTGTGATAGCAAAGTTAGGCTAATGGTTTTTCCACTGGATTATGAAGCAGAATCAAGCTTTTTAGACTGCTTCAATCAGATCATGCATCAAAAGTGAAACAGTGTGAATGAGCCTTAAGAAAAAAAAAGATTCACACAGAAATACATAAAAATCTGCCCATACCTGCATATTTGCATCCTCCCTATGTTGAACCATCCTCATCCTTCCCTGTCTTCGTCACTGTCCACGTCTCCCTCGTTGGGCACGTCTGCCAGATGGATGTTGCTGATGAGGTCTCTCATGGCGTCCAGCAGAGAAGTGACACTTCGGCGCAGGTCATTGCTACCCCGGGGGTCGCCACCTCCTTGGGCACCCCCCACAGCGCCTTCCCGAGGGCCTGCCTCAGCACCGTCCCTAGGC
The DNA here is from genome assembly GCA_024610705.1 of Tetragnatha versicolor. NCBI lineage: Eukaryota > Metazoa > Arthropoda > Arachnida > Araneae > Tetragnathidae > Tetragnatha > Tetragnatha versicolor. The sequence goes on along the minus strand of JANDEH010000008.1, from coordinate 11,267,624 downwards.
TGAGAAATTTAATATCGTAACTAATACAGTCGACTCTGCTTAGTATGATTACTTTTGTCCACAAGTAGAATAACATTCTTGCCAACTTTTGAAAACTTATATCCGTAAAACTTTTTGCATAACATTACTTAACTACAACTTGAAGCTTTCCGCGTTAACAAGCCTGAAAAACATCACCGCGATTCCAACCTCGGTGAAATTGTTTTTTCCGCATTACGAACGGAACACGAGAAGTAGCAAACTTTAGGGGTGAGCGCGCCTCAAAACTCGCCGGCAAATCCGAAAAAACTTGCAAAAAAGCCAAATTTCACTCAATAGGCTAAAATTGAGAAAATCCTTAGGACAGGGATTAGTAGAGGAATCTGGTTCTGAAGTATAAAGATATAATTAGAGAAAATCGCTTACATCGCAGTGTTTTGCGTTTTCAAGGATAGTTAATTGGACAAAAACACAAAATCTGCAATATTTTTCAATCAATCCGTAAAACTAAAGAAAATCCGTAAATATTACGGAAGTAATATAGTTAGTTATTCGTAAAAGTTGGCAAGTATGGAATAATAACAATATTTGATTGATAATATTAAGCGATTTTGTACTAAGGCTAACAATGTAACTCGAGTGTTTGCATCAAAATTATTTAGTCTACTTGATGTATTTTAAAATGATTTTCTAGTAACCTAAACATTCTTAAAGAAAAATATTGAGTGAATCACATAACACTATTTGGCTTTCAAACGGGGAAAAAAGGAGGTTTTTAAGAGATTTCACCAAATTTTGGTAACATTAAATACATTGATAACATAAAACGATACATTTAGCGTTAAGTTAAGGAGCGATTGGGACCAGCCAAATTCTACAACATTACCTGATTGATAACATTAACCGTGATTTCAGAGCAGAGTAGACTGCTTAACAAAGGGGCAATAGTGTAACTAAGAATTACATAGAAGTTTATCTATATTTAAATCCGTATAATCTAAAGATCCATAAGATAAGCCATATAAATGGATTTTTTCGTAATAACAAATATTCTAATTTACATAGAATGTGAAAAGAATGCTTACTACATTAAAAGTAGGCATCAGAGAGCGAAAAAACATGCTAAGAACTCCTCTGTCAATTTGAGGGACAGGCCTAAATGAGACAAAACACAAATTTTAGAAATACCAAACTAAATCTAAATGTAACAATCTAAGATACTTTTAATTTTTCAGCTTTGAGTTTTGAAAGCAAAGCAAAAATTCCAATAGAGGTCTATTTTTTACAGAAAGAATATTTATGTAAATTTAATTTTATGAAAAACCAATAAAAGGATATTACCTCGATGGTCTGGCATAAGAAGATATGGAATCGGTAGGTGGCAACGGATCAAATGAAAAGATAGGACTAGACATCATATCCTAGACAAAAGTATTACATTTTATATGTGTATTAACTTACAGTAAAAACAGGCAAATCACAATCCATATTGTTAATTCATGATGTAAAAAATTTTAGGATTCCTTCATGCCTGAAAATTCTGAAAAAAATCACAGGTACTCTCTGCCACAGAGTACTAGAACAGAGAGTCTGTCGCCATAGGCGCTAATGGAAATCGAAAAGTTGGATGGATATGGGGCAATTTTGGCGCTGCGATCGCATGTACGTCACGAGAGGCAGGGGAAAAAGCCCGATTGGTTAAGAAAAATTTTTTCCTTTTCCTTGGAAAATAGAAAATTGAGTGACAGCCAATCGCAGGTTTGGTCACCAAAATGTACTGCCGATCTCTCTGTCAATCATTTATAGTTCCTCGTGGCGCCCTCATATTCATCCAACTTTTGAATATATCGTTTTGGACCCTCTGTTAGGATTTTTCTCTGTGCTCTCTGCCACCTCAGACAACTTTCCTGCATTAACGCATCATCAAAATCCATAAAAGTTTTTTTCCATACACCCTAATGTCCACACCTATCCCTCTTTTCCCAACATTAGAAAAGCATATACAGAATATAAATTTAAGATGAAATATTGTTTAGGGAAATGTAAGACTAACTTGTGGGAGTAGAACACTGGCATCTCTAACATCAGAGAGGATAATATGCCTTAGGACATTTCGAGGTGTGCCCACATATCGAAGCTTTCTCCTAAAGAAATTTAACAAGATATTAGTATACAAATTATTAAATTTATCAACCAGTTTAAGTAAACTTTTCACATTTTAGGAATATTTACCATGCTTGATAATGATTACTTAAACTAAATAAATCTCACTTTTCTCGACACTCCTCAATTAGAGGATCTTGAAGGGCATGTTTTTTCATGACTTCTCTCACTTGCTTCTCCAGCCACTGGATAATATCTGGGGCTTTCCATAGGGAATGCGTCCTCCCAATATACAAAGACAGAAGTTGTGTGAGGGCTGGTGGGTCACTAGATAGGAAGAAAATCATAGGATATGCCTTAGTAAGAATTTGCTCCCGGAAAACTTATTTCTAAAATTAATGAAAGACATTGATAAGTGGCTGCTCATAAGGAGGAAAAAACTTTACAAATGTCCGAGGCCCAGACTATTAAGCAGCTTTGCAAAAATATTTACTTCAATATATGTGTGATCTCCTATTTTAGATACTTTTTTTGTACAAATGAAACCAGGAAAACCCACAGAAAATGTTTTCAAGGTGGTATTCGATGCGACCCATTCCTCGACGTAATTAAAAAAAAATAAAAAAATATATACTTAATTTCCAATAGTAAAAATTCTGAGATTAATGGCTTAAACAACAAATTCACAGATCTAGTAATGTACGAGAGGAATGGATCGAAATAAACAATTTTTCACACCTTGTGTATTTTTCCCTTTGGCAAAGATACTATGCAGTTAAAAAAGCATTTAATTTCTCATAAAGAGTTTTCGATTAAGGTGCCTGCCTACCTAAAAATGCTGTTTCTGACCAAAAATTCAAAAAAAATTATCACCTTATTTCAAAAAACACATCTTTAGCTTTCCAAATCAGTTTAAATTTTGTCTTTATCTTTCCTAGAACCAAAGTTACAGAAATTTTACTTAAAACTAAAAAGGCATTTTATTAAGGAAAAAGTAAAGAAATCGCGTTTTTCTCAGAATCACATTTTTGCTATTTCCATTTGCTTTTCATTTTGCTATTTTCAAAATATTAAGTGAATTTCTATAAAACCTGGGCACAATACTTGACATAATATGGTTTAGGAGCCCTACTATTTTTTGGCTGTGGGTGTAATATTTTTTATTTTATGAATAGTACAACTTCAAAATTTACTGAAATTTGGTGTTTTTTTTATTTTTCAAGTTTAGTGCTATAACTTTTGATATTAAAATAATTTAGACATAAAAATAGTAGGCCTTCTACTATATGTTTTTACGAGAATAATAAAGTTAACAAAACAAAAATATCTTCATATAAATTTGAGTTATGATGTCTTGCGGAAAGGTTGTTACTATTTTTATGCATAAATTCTCCAATAATATGAAAATTTAAATTAATATTTAATTATTTTTTATATTACTAAGGGCCCCGCCCCCTGCTCGCTACCGCTCACCAACCCCCGGAACTGCTTCGCAGTTCTTTGAAGATCGCTTCGCGATCTTAGCGAGCAGAGCTCGCTTGTTTCATCTCAACTATCCAGTACAACCTGGAACTTGTCTGCTTATAGTCTGTTTATTTAGAATAGGCGCCTGAAACAGGATCAAAAACGCTCAACAATGCTTAATAACGCTCATCAGACAACTTCAGTGACCAATTGTTTCTACAGTATTTTAACTACTTCTGCTTAGGCTGACTTGTCATTGCAGAAGAACGATAATTAGAATTATAAATGCTTCTAATACATTACTTCTCAGGCGCTAATTCTAAAGAACAGAGTGTAGTTGATGATCATTTAATATCGAAACTTCTTATCTCTCAAACTTTTCTATAACTTAATTCGGATCATTACAACGAAAATATCAAAATAAAACTATTACTGAAATATTCCTTTTTAAATTATCAATAATTTAATGGATAGGGGGCTACCGCCCCCTGCTCGCTTACGCTCACCAACCCCCGTAACTGCTATGCAGCTCTTTACAGATCGCTTCGCGATCTGTAATATCTGCAATCGATCTTTAGCAGAGAAAAGGTTGTCATAAGTTTAGCAGAGACAAGTTGTCGAAAATCCTCTTCCTTTCATCGGCACAAATAACACTCAAAAAAGCTAAATTATTTATTTCTCTAGTATTTCAAAAAATATCGAAGTATCTTTAAAAGATTATTAAACAAGTCTATACTATATCGCTAGCAAACTTAGAGCAAAAATGTGCACCTCAAAACTTTAAAATTAAATATCCGTGCTCGCGACAATCTAGTGAACAGGCAAATATAAAATTTAAAAACATTAAACACGTCTGATAAAGACCTACTAAAACTATGAAAAAAATTAAAATTTGATGCTTAATTACTCCAAAACTAATTAGAATTTTTTAAAGAATTAAACGCCAATCTCTTTCTAAAAAATAAGAATATAAGTGTTTAAAAAATCATATTGATACAGTGATTAGTTTTCATTTTAGATAGAAAAAAAGAAAAAGTGAAAAATTTCGAAAATTAAAAAATTAATTACTCTAAACCAAATTCGAAATAAGGGCGACGTAGTGCACATCTTCATACTTCAGAGTATTTGGGTGCAAAAAATCATAGTTCTGCTGCTGATAGATTTCGCTGAACTGGATTACGCGGCGAAAAAAGAAAAACTTCAACTTTGACCTTAAAAATACCCCAGTACTAATTATCACATCAGTTAGCTTTTTGTTCGAGAATGTGCCCCAAATATTCCTTTACAAACATTTCAAATTTCATAAATTTCTATCAAGTAGTTTTTGCGATATGAGAGTTCAAAGAGTTGAAAAATTAAATTTTCTGAAACAGGGGCAGTAACTTTTTTTTAATATAGAGAGATTCACAGTTTTTGGACGCATTTAATTGTATAAATCACAAATTAGGTCAACATTTTAATTATTAAAAAAAAGTCTCCATAGGTAGGCAACCACCTTAAAAAATCCCAGTGGCATGGTGGTAAAGTCTCTCGCTGCCACCCCACAAGTCCAAGTTCTGTTCCTGGGTTGGGCAAGGCAGACTCAGCCTTTCATCCCTCCCGGGTCAATAAAATGAGGACCAGGTTTACTTGGAGAAACAAGGGGCTTTGCCTCAGCTGACTGACTTTCAGTCACGTTCTGTAACAGCTTTGCTCAAGGCCTCATCCAGTGAGAGGTTGGTTATACTGAAGTTTAAAGGTCTAACGACCACACAAGGTACTTTTTATTTTTACTTATTTTATTAACACTTTAGAGATGATTAGGAATTAACTTAAGGAACAGTAAATATTAACACTGTCAATAAAAACGCTATCTGAAAAATCCTTACTCAGATGTAGAAAATAAGGAATGTGTTTTCACTTCTCTGTCTGGCTCAACATTGCATTTGTTCAGCATGGGTAGCAGGAAACCAGGGAACATAATGATAGCATTTTGAAGCTAAAAAAACAAAGTTAATTCAAAGATTTGTAATGATATTAAACTAATAATATTGAAAATTCTATTCAGATGCTTATAAACTCTTCAATCCAGAAAGTATAAGTCATCATACTTCCTTAAATCCAGTGGCGGATCCAGGATTTGGTTTTGGGGGGCTAAGAATTTTATTAATGCAATTGAATCTTCTTGTTAATGGTAATACGGAAAAGGTAGTGTATTATCCTACTGAAACCACTAAATGGGGGGTCTGGGGGTACTCCCCCAGAAAATTTTTTGAAATTTAAGTAAAAAACCCCACTTTTTCAACTCGTTTTGGTACGCCTCATCCAATTTCGGATATAGATTTTTTGCATTTTGACAAACTTAGTAAAATATTAGACATTTGGGGGGGGGGCTTCAGCCTGAAAGCCCCCCCTCCTAGATCTGCCACTGCTTAAATCTAATTAAAAAACTCTAAATTCCCCCCAAAATAGGAAGATTTACAACATTTTATTAAAGTTAATTTCCAAAATATATATTGATTCTTTTTAAAGTAATTGATCTCTTTACTTGATACCACCTCAATTAGAAATATAATCCACAAAATAAAATCATAAATTTAATTACTGCATTACCAACAAATCTGCTTCAAACGTAGGTTCATCATCTTCTATGGCTAGCAGATAGGAGGCCAAGGCAACAGAGAAAGCAAAGTTTGGAAGCTGGAAGAGATTCCGTGCAGCATTCCACTCGTAATACAGCTTGATGAGATATTCATACTGAGAAGAGCGGACTGCATAATAGTCAATCATAAGGATTACTCCCAATGGATCTTCTTCAGGATCCAAGCTAATGAGAAATACAAATTACAAGAGATAATTGAATATTGATAGTTGAATTATTGACCATTTGGAGGTATAGCACAGACAACTTTGCTTACTAAAATTATGACAGAATATTTGAGAAAATTGATGAGAGAATTTTGAATAATTTGAAACCATTTACTTTAATTCGGTTTCTAAAACATTACATTGATTTATACTCAGTATTTTAAAGGATGAATAAATTTTCTGTACAAAATAGATATGTTTCATATATCAAATGATAAAAGTAAAGGAAAGGTTTTTTTTATTGATATTGATGTTTTTTCTTAAAATAAAACTGTAAACAGCAGTCCTAAAGCATGAGTATGAAATTCTTGATAATCTGAAAAACTAAAAAACTGCAAGTTATTAAGATTTCAAAAAACTCAAAAAGTTATGGATTTCATTTTCAGCATCAAGATGCAAGGAAAAGTGGGTTCGAAAGAAATATTTTGTTTTCAGGGAATGGCAGTGACTTGGATTGAAGATGCGAAAAAAGTATCAAAGATTGATATTTTTTTTCTAGATGGAGATGTGGGTAGCAGGCTAAAATTCACAATGTATTAAGTTAACATATAGAAAAATTCAAACACAAAATAATTTTGTAGTAATGAAATACTTTGAGGAATACACACATCTATATATACTCATGCATATTTATTTTTTTAGAATTAATTTACAAAGGTTTTACAGGTTAACAATTATAAGAATTTATGAATGGGTTCATGGATCATGTAATTATTTTAAAAATATCTAAGCTACTTACTTGAGTAAAAGTTTACAGAATTCCAAAGATGTTCTATTGCACCCTCTCTGTCCTACATATATTAAATGTTTGAAAAGAGCTATGTAAAATGACCTGAAATATAAAGTTATACCTTTTAAAAATCGTTTCAAAACATACACTTACTTAGCTTAGGGGCCATCCATAAATGACGTCACGCTCGTGGGGGGTTAATCAATTTGTGACAAGGGGGAAGGAGGGGGGTTTAAAAGTTGTAACATCACATCCTGTAGCTGAAAATCAACGAAAAAACCTTAATTGTTAAAACGACTGTATACTTATTGTTTTCTCAAAAGGCATCTTAAAGGTTGATAGAAATGAAACTATCAGGAGGGGTAAAATTAAGCTCAAAAGTGGGTTCCGGGGACTTTCAAATTTGTGTATTAGACATATTGTTGGTTTAAGAGCGTGAGATGTGACAAAGGGGGGGAGGGGGTCAAAAATAAGCCAAAAAAGTGACATCATTTATGGACGGCCCCTAAATGATAGTAGTAGATAACAAATTAGGGTTGTTTTAGTAGCTAATGTGATAAAGTCAGCACATTGAATACATGGGATAACATATGGATCAGGATTAAAACATAACTAACCTGTTTTCTGTTATTCTGTAGTCTAAACGACAGTTACCAGTAGCAACGTTGAATAATGGATGTAGACAACACTCCATATAAAAAATGGCTCGTTCTGAAAGTAACAACAAAAACACACCTTTTAAATAGATAAAAAACAGGATATATTTTGTAAAAAGTTAGTCTAAAGACAGCAAGCTTTTTTCAAAAGGAGCTAAGAAATAGTAGGAATATTTGAAGTTAAAATTACTTCTCATAATGAATGGATTTGCTTTAGGTCACAGTATAAAACACACAGATTTAATAAACAATTCACAAAGACCTTACCTATAAGTTCAGCAGCCATTTGTGTATCATCTCCCATTTTACAAATGTCACTGAACTGGATCAAGGCATCAATGTGATACGCATATGTGTTGAGCAACGCCTATAAAAATTAACAATATGAGCATCTCAAGAACGTAACAAGAACATTTTTTGAAGCAATACCTTCCCTTGATAGTCATTAAAAACTTCTACTTAGTAATATTTATAAGGACTAATCGGAGAAATTGCAGATAAAGAATGTTTTTCTTATGGAAAACCAAGCAGAGCGCTTGCCAACTTATTATTGATTAGGATTTGAAAAACATGATAGTTACATAAAACTTTAAATCAGTTCATTAGAAAAATTCACACAGGGAGAAATTGCAGATAAAGAATGTTTTTCTTATGGAAAACCAAGCAGAGTTCTTGCCAACTTATTATTGATTAGGATTTGAAAAACATGATAGTTACATAAAACTTTAAATCAGTTCATGAGAAAAATTCACACAGGGAGAAATTGCAGATAAGAAATGTTTTTCTTATGGAAAACCAAGCAGAGTGCTTGCCAACTTATTATTGATTAGGATTTGAAAAACATGATAGTTACATAAAACTTTATATCAGTTCATTAGAAAAATTCATACATGGATATCATAAAGAACAGTTGATCAAAAAAGCATGTGAATATCACCGAAGATTTTATATCAGTTTTGAGTACTAAAATCAAAATTTAGTCGGAGAAAACTAGCAAAATGTAATATGAAAATATGATGTCAATATTAGGCTTTGCCAAAACAGCAGATGTTATTTAATAAGATAAATACAATAAGAAGAATTAGAATTTAATTTTACATACTTGGATTGGCTTACACATTAAAAATATAGTGGACCCTTTTTTCTACTTATCAAACTCTGAATTTATTTAAATTTTAAAAAAGTTATGAGAATTCATGGAAAAATAAAAGGTAAGGTTTCATTTTTTTGCCCTGTTAAATATTGCAAAGTTGTTTTGGTTCCGAAATATTTAAATAACACCAAATTCTTATGGCTGTCATAAAAAATTACGTCTCATTATATTGATATTGACACAATATTTCGTAACAAAAACACTTAGAAGATATTTAACGAGATAGAACAGAATTTAAACCAAATTAGATTTATACTACAATTGACTTACCATTATGTTGTCAGGATTGAAACTTTCTACTGCTTCTAAAAACTGAAGCTGTATGGATTGGTACTGCTTGCTATGTTCAAATGCAAAATAATGGATATCATCTTTTGTTTCTACTAATCTCATGGACAACCCTAAGATGGAATGAAAAGATAATAATAATAAAACATGATAAAATTTCACTAAAAATAGAATGAATCTCAATTATGGTGATTTGAAGTTAAAAGCAAGCAAGCTTACGATCGAACATTAGTAAATCATTATTATTTAATATTAAAAAACTTAAATGTAATTTCTAAAAATTGCTACTTGCCTGGTTCACCTAACCTACGACAGCTTCCTTATTTTTTTTAAGTAAGAAAGCAACAATAGAGTTTTGAAAGTATGGAAATAATAACTTTGTATAATTTTACGATTTAAGTTGTGATTAATTCAAATGCAGTACAACTTGATAATCAAAAGCTGAAACAACCACTAAATAACTTCTAATTATCCAGGGGGTTTTAAATAGGACAGTGGTTCCCAACAGGTGGTACGTGAGGCCTTCAGAGGTGGTCCGTGAGAAGATTTTTTAAATAACTTATCCAAAAAATGTGTGGAAAATTTTAAAAAATAGTTTTCCTAATCACATATTCCAGGAAATAGTAAAAACACCACAGATACAAAAAAATAAGTAAAAAATCATACGTCTCATAAATAAAAATTTTATGTTCTTTCTCTCCTATAAATCATTTGTTCAGTTCTATTATTTTGCACAGTTTTATTCAACAGTAGTTTTTTACAGAGTCGAAACCAAATGTGATGATGTGGAAAAGTATTGCATCAGATTAATTAAAACCGAGAGGCGTCGGGGTGGGGCAAATAAAGAATCTAATTATCGGACTTATACTTGGTTTGATACGAAGCGAAGAGTGTTGAAAGATACTTCAAACTGGGATGCTATGGTCAGACAGAGGGTCTCCAAGAAATCGTGGTATGAAAAGAGGAAAATTATGATATACAAGTGAAATGGGTTAGTTCGAAGATATGAGAACAATTTTTTACCGAAAATGCGAAAGTTTTTGAACACAAATTATTTTCTATTTTAATCACTCCTTTGAAATAATTATTGACTTTCGACGCGGTTTCTTCAGAAGAACATCAGTTAGCCTCGCCTATAGAATTTCCTCCCCCCAGTGGCGTAGCCAGGATTTTCCCATGGGGGGGGTCCAGTGCGAAAAATTTACCATTGGATATCAAAAAGTTTCTACAATTAGTGAAATAAAGTTATATTTTTCACTTTACTTTTAATTTTTTCTCTGTGTTAATTAATATAAATTAGTGTAATGATTCAGATTAAGTATTAATTTGATTGAAAGTTCTGATCCACATAATTTTTTTTATTAAGTACAGAGACCGTTAAGAAACAGATTAAGAGTTTTCAGTAGATCCATATTAAAAAGGGGGGTCCACCCCCAGAAAATTTTTGGAAATTTGATTTTGAAACGAATGTTTTTTACTTCATTTATGAGGTAATAACCGAGGAGCACCGCTCCTTGTAAGCCAGATAATTTTTAAGGAAAATAATAGAAATCTGACGTTTCTGAGGCAGTAGTTGATCCAGGATTCGGTTTTGGGGAGAGCTAAAAATTATGAAAGTCAAATTGAATCTTCTCAACGAATACAATATTAAAAAGGTTGAAAATAATTGTTTCGAATTACCTTAAGGGGGTTTGGGGGACCTCCCCCAGAAAATTTTTGAAAATTCAAGTCTAAAAAGCAGGTTTTCAACTCGTTTTGATACACCTAATCCTAATTTTCGAACATTACATTTTCAGAAATTTTTTATTTGCTAGGAGTTTTGTATTTTGACGAACTCATCATAAAAAAATGTGTTTATAATAAAGTTCCAAGTCCCAAGGGGGGTCTAGGGGTACTCCCCCAAAATTTTTTGGAAATTTGACCCTAAAAACAGGGTTTGGTTTACTCGTTTAGTACCCTTTATCACCCCCTCCCCTTATATCGTCCCTCAATTAATACGTTTGTTATGGGGAAACCGGGGGTTCCCCCGGAAAATTTTAGATTTTAACATGCAAAAAAGGTAGTTTTTAGACACTTTTAAGGGACATAGACGCCCTCTTTTGAGTAGGCACTGGAATATTTAACGCATAAAAAGGGTTAAAAAATTTTGGGTTGGGCCCATGGGGGGGGGTCCGGACCCGGGGACCCCCCCCTTCGCTACGCCCCTGCCTCCCCCACCAACTCACAGTCACAGTGCATGTCCAGTTTGCTTTTTTGTGATCAACACAATTCCTGACCATCTCATTTGTCCTGCTGTTTAATTTCAAGTTAAGTACTTTCTTTCAAATTTAAATCTACTAATAATATATTACCTTATTTGTTAGTTATAAAAAAGAAGAAAAATAACTATTTTATACTGTTGTTTTTTTAAACCTGTAACTTTTGTGTAAGTGTGAACCCTTCCAGAGTTTATAGATAAAAAGGCTTGATAAAAATGGTTAAATGTCTTTTATAAAAGGTATATTTTTAGATAATTAGTTATAAAATTAATTTAATGCTAATTTTTCTTTTAAGTTTAATAGATTATTTGATTTTCTAAGTTCTATTTAGAAACATTGTAAGACTCGGTTTCCCTAAGTCAAAAAAAGTCAAAATCTTAGACCCTCCATGAGGAATGAAGGCACTGAAGAAAAGTTAAAATTTTGAAGATACAGTTTGGGATAGAGATGGTCCGCGGAGGTTCAAATTTAAGTGAAGTGGTCCGCAGACGTATTTGAGTTGGGAACCACTGAAATAGGATGTCAAAATGCCAAACCTACAATGATAAAAAAATTAGTGGTTACCTGATTTAACTAAATGAGGCCAATTCTTTTGAGAAACAAGTACAGTTGATCGACCATGAGTTCGTCCTCTACCTCTTCTTTTGCTAAAAGGCAAGTCAAGAAAAAAATCACTAGACTTTTCATAAATACATAATTTTTTTTTATTTAAATCATATAAACTATATATCGCTGGGATCATGAGATAACCTCGTATAATCAAAGTCAGGATAGATGTGGTATAAGTGAGCAAGATTCGTTTCCAGGCCAAAGACCGTTTTCGCAGTCAACTGGTGGAGGGTGAATTTTAATGAGCAGTTAAAGCAAAAAAGTAGGTGTTTCAATCTCTCACAAGGAGACTAATTTTTTGTTCCAGATGGCAGGCCAAATCACGAGCAAGAGATAACTGTTTTATTTTTAAGTTGTGAAGAAAAGTTTTAGTTAAATGCAGGTGTGAAATCAAAACAATAAGCTTCACTGCTCATAGGTTTACAGGATGATTACTGGTGTTCCCAATGGAATTGACTTGACTTACTTGTACTTAAACTACAATAAATAAATGCCTAACCCTGCTACAGGGAACAATCAGTTATAACATATTTTACAAGGTTTTCAGCAAAGCATCTGAAGAACAAGGACAAATTTTATAAAATGAGTATTAATGAACTTTTTTAGGGGGATTCTAAGCAGTTTGATAAAAACAAAAAATTTGATGGACGTAGAAAAATATTTTGTTAGTCTTACTTTTGCTCATTTTGCACAACTTTAGAGCCAAATATTTTCTTCATTTCATTATCAGGGTTTAAATTTCTCAAGTCTATAGACAGGACAGATTTTTCATGAGCAGATTTTTCTGAGGTGCTTTTGTGCGCATTAGAATCAGCTGACGTCTCTGGTTCACCCAACATTTTATTGACAATGCGAAGAGAAGCTTCCACTTCATCTTCCTGAAAAAGAGCATTCAAGCTCAGTATTTACGTTACTCCATCATGGTATATCTATAAATTTATAAGCAAGATAAAAGTGAGTTGATAAATTGACCATTTATAAATTTCCACACGATTTCAAGTAGCCATTCACGATACTACTTTCTTTGAAGGGACAAATTTTGAAATAGGCAAATGCGGTCTTTGATATAAAAAATACTTATAGACATAAATTTCTTTTTTAATGACTGAATTAAATGCTGAAAGGGTTATTTCTAATTAACAAAAATAGCTTACTTTTTAAACGCATTCATTTTGTTATGGATCCCATTAAATATATATTCAAATATAGACAAATTTCACTGATTTTTATTGATAAACTGAACGTTATTGTGATCTAACTAAACATCTTAATCTATGAGTTTGAAATTATTTAACAATATTTCTACTTTTTAGTGTCTAAAAGAGCATGGTGGTATTTAGCGGGAATGTTTACAGATTTGAACCAAATAAAACATACAAGTTATAACAATGACAGTAATATTTGAACATTTAGCATCTAAAACAGCTTGCCAATATTTTGTAAGACAGATTACGTATTGAACCAATTTATTCTCAGATGCATACAGGAGTTTTGTTTTACCTGAAAAACTGCATAAAAAGTAGTTTTTAACTTTCTATTGGAAATTTCAGGAAAAAACTAGAAATTCTGTTGAAAATCTTAAACACAGAATCATTACACAAACTTATGATGCATTTCTTTGAATATTATCAAATTCTTGTACGATTCCTTAGTAATAGAGTGGAAGTATTGGCGCCAGTTGTCAGAATCATACAGTTCTGTCGAAAAAATTGCAGGAAAAGAAGATATTTGGGGGATTCACACATTCACAGTTAAGCAGGGGGAAATTCAACAATTTGGTGATAAATGTGCCAGCTTTGCCGCTGTCTGGTTTCCATGGTTGTAGTTAGGGATGGTGATGCAATACCAACCGCCTGCCGACTTAATTCTGTAAACATTTTTAAAAATTGCATACTTTTCCCCCTGAAGAGGGATACCAGAATGCATTTTACTTCTAATGGAACCCTAACTTAATGTGTTTTCTAAAATGAAACAAGTAGCAGGAAACAAAATATAGGAATAAGGTACATTACCCCATCATCTAAATTTTCCTCTGTGCTTTTTTGGCTTTTTAGTTTCTTCTTCTTTTTCTTTTTTTTCCTCTTCAAACTGTCTGTACTATGTGTGGAATCCTGCTTTTCCAGTTTGTTCCTTTCCTGTCCATCTGGAGGAGGTTCATTTTCTCTATCGTCATCTTCTTTAGCTTCTGTATCGGACAGAGAATGCTCCACACTATTCAGCTGCAAGCATATTATAATTCACAAATGAGAAATAAAAAAAATTGTTACCTATCATTGTTTTTATCAAACAGCACAGCACGATTTTTCAAGGAAGGAACCTTTCAGACCAGTTATAACAGCAGTTCAAAATCCTGAAAACCTATTAGAGTGACGAACCTTTTATCCAGATTTTCAAAATATGGAATGTTCTAAAATCCAGAACATTTAGAGCAGGCATGGGCAACCTTTTTGAATCTGCGGGCCGGACTCAAAGATTATAACGACAAAGAGGGCCGTAGAGTAGATACTAAAACTTATTTCGCGTCTGATAAACTGATGAGACAGTCAGTTCAGATTGTTTTAACAACAGCTGTATGTAACAGCATGCGACTTGATTGTAAATAACTTGTATTTCTTCTGCAGGCAGCTATTAACTACAGAATCTTGTGATGTGGAAGGTATGTTTTTGCAGAGCTCGGCAGCTTTCTTAAGAAAGACCAACTATAGCAACGGCAGAGAGATTGCTTTCAAAATGACAAAATTATAAAATCATGCTTAGAGCCATTCAGGCATGGATTATAGCAATTTTTTAGGGGGGTGGTCTATGTTCCCCAAAGTTTCGTATATTTAATTTCAAATATAATTAACCCCCCACTTCCTAGTTCCTTTTTCAATGAATTTAATTGGTATAGTATAATACAAGTAAACTCTTTCAACTAATCAGTGGCGGATCCAGGATTTGGTTTTGGGGGGCTAGGAATCTTAAAAATCCATTTGAATCTTCTTGATCATCTTAATATATAACAGGTTGTGAATCATCATGCTCGAAGTACTAAAAGGGGGTGTTCCTCCAGAACATGTTTGAAAAATTTAAGTCTATATTGCATGTTTTTACCGGTTTCGGTACACCTAATCCGAATTTTGGACATATATCTTCAAGAATTTAACCTATTTTTTAGAAGGATTTTTACATTTGACGTAATTATTATAAAAACAATTGTACATTGTATAGTTCCAAGTAAAGAAGCCGGGTCCTCCCCCAAAAGTTTTTAGAAATTTAAGGGAAAAACCCAGTTTTTCAACTTGTTTTGGTACACTTCATCCGAATTTCTATAGAATTTTTGCATTTTGTCAAACTTAATATAAATTTTGCTGTAAATAATAGTTACAAGTACCAAAGGGGGTCTAGGGGGCCCTCCCCCAGAAAATGTTTGAAAATTTAACCCTAAAATAACAAGTTTTTAACTTATTTTTATAGTTTCATTGCTTGTTAAAAGGGACCTTTTTTCATGCTCTGATTTTTGTAACCACACACAAAAAAAATCATGTCACACCTAAGGAGGGGGTGATTGCCCCATTCCCCCCATTGGTGCTATTGGTGAGACTGGCCTCTTCACAGTTTTTGTTTGAACCTAATTTTTCACTAACTTGTTATTCTCAAAATTTTCAATAAAACTTGAATATATTGGGTTTGAATTCCCAGGGCTTTACTAGAAGCACCAAGCCACCTCTGCTGTAAATGTGAGTGCTCTTAATTTATCGGTGCCATTAATGTAAGGTATAAGCAATAATTTTCTCTAGATCTTGTTTACATTGTTTATAGTGCCAAGAGAAGCAAATACAAGCAGAACCCATGGTGCAACAAAGCAAACAGGTGCCACTCTTGGCAATTTTTTTGGCACTATTCCTGGTGTGGTGGCATAACCTATAATCCAGTATACCATCCAGCTTGCAAGAATATAAATTGGTAGCTTGAAAAAACAAGCAGCACCCATTTATATACCATGAAACTGAACTCTTTGTAACAGAAGGCTTTATGAAGTGAAATTTGGGTTTCCTATTTTTTTGGTGAAATGAAGGAAAGCAAATATTTTGATAGGTTCAAAGAATCCGGACCTAGGCGACATTTTTGGTATTGCCAATGCCATTTATTGGTGAAGCAATTCAACTTCTATAGAACTGGGTTTCTAAAATCTACTATTTTATAGCCATTTTATGGTGCAGGCCAAAAGTTTTTGGATGAACCAATATTTTTAAAGAGATACAAATACTCCGCGTGTACAGTTTGAGGGCCACAGCCTTATCCCTTTAAGTCCTAAGCTACACGAGATTATGGTTGAATCCAATGGGATTTCAGAGCAGCTAGGTCTTAAAGGGATACAATAATTCCCACTTTACTAACTCACACTTCCCCCACTGCTACATTTGCAAATGCTTACTTATGGCCCATTAATTATTTAATTGCAAAATAAATACCAAAAACAACTTAAAGCTAACCAAAAGAATGCTTTGGACACAGCTTTGATAAGAGTCGACCAGCCCCATGTTTACCCACAGCTCAAATTAGATCTATGTGGTTGTGTGTCATCATTTGAACTGTGGGTAAACATGGCAATTGGTCGACTCTTATCAAAGCTGTTTCAATTCTTTTTATTCTAAAGAAATGAAAGTAAATTCACTTTAAAGTTTGATATAACTTTTTCAATAACCGATTAGCTTAGCAATTTTACGGAACATTGTTTACGTAAGATTGTGCAATAAGAAAGAATAACAAAAACCATGCACAAATGCAGCTAATATCTTTTAAATCATTAAGAAATTGCATAAAATAAATTTACCAATTCAAAACGATTATTTATAGGTTTTTCGACGGATCCCCGGAAACTAGCTCCCCCGTCGTCTGATTCACTCATACCATCAATCCCCAGAGCAGTCACTAGATCTTTTTCACCGTGAAGCTTTTTAAATACTCTGTTCGACATTTTGCAGGCTGGAAGCACTTGTATAAACTTATATTTATTGAGTTATAAATCCAATCAAGTAAGCGGAAGGAATTTTTCGTCCTCTTAAAACTCCAGAGAACCAGAACCAAAACAAAAATATTAAATGCCTAACATGTGTCATGCAAATGCAGAGCAAGAGCAGAAAAAGATGTGAAGATAAATAGTGGAAGTAACAGTTGATTTTATTTTGAGGAAAAAAGGATTTGATTTAATTAAATAAGATCACTCGTTTTCCTAAATTTCGTTAAGAAAACTTTTATGATGTTAAAAAAATATTTAATTAGTAAAGAATTTCTTTAAAAAATTGATTTTTAGTTTTTTCTAAAAATTTACTCTTTCTTTTGGCACCACACTTTGCAGGCCATATTTGCTCAATGTTTTGATTGGACTGGTTGGCCAGTTTGCCTTGTTCGCGATCCCAGAAATATCGTCAAAGAAACCCTTATAATTATAATTAGTTCATTTTCTTCAGTGACTTTTAGTCTTTAGCTATCGAATATGTCGACGACTCAGTTAGAAAACTTAGAGGGAAACCTAGAATTGTTTATTGAAAATGTTCGTCAATTGGGCATTATTGTGAGTGATTTTCAGCCACAGGGACAAACGATCTTGAATCAGAAAATGTAAGTGCTTTTTATTTCGTCTGCATTTCACTGATTGTGTCACAATTTATTTCTTTGGGTGAGGTGAACTGATCAAATTCTTATCTTGCCTATTATGGTCAAATGACTACCTGGGCTGTGTCAAGGCCTGTAGTTTTTTGTGGTGCGTTTGAAAGGAAGGTTAAATCCTAGCAGAGCCCACACCCTTGCCAAAGTTTGCGATAATTCTGCCATCTTGGTAACCTACTTTAATGCACTAGATTTCGCTTGGCGCCATCTTGTTCTGGTTTGGCGCTTTATTTCGGTTTTTGCCCAAGGGTATGGTCTCTCCTAGGATTTTACCGAAAGGAATATATCGTGTTAATTGCTTTAATCAGTCGATTTTATTCATTCATAATATCTATCCTGGTAAATTTTAAGAATCCGGGCCATGGCGACTTCTTGGCGAGAATCGATCTCGCAGGAGAAAAAAACATCGTACTCACTGATTACGTTTCCTCCGCTCTCTGCCACCTGCGCTGGATCAACTGGATCGGAGCTTGTAGGCTGGTAAGCTCTGCGCACATTTTGAAAAACGAGAGCATTTTCTCAGTAGGCGAGATCGTGCTTTTCATCCACACGTACTCAGCAAGGTAAGAATCAAATTGATTCTTGGCCTTGTGAGTACCGCGGAAGCCTCTTTTGACTGCACTCCAGGCAGGTTCCCTCGATGGCATTTGTGTGCGCCCCTGTATCCGGGTCTACAAATGTAAGACAATGGTTCACTGTCAGGTGCTGAAAGCCCTTATGTGAGAGACAGTCATATGCCTTCCAGCAGTCAGACATGATAGTAGTCCCCGGAAGAATGCGGTCAGTTATGAATGCACGCCATCACCAAAAAGAATGGTCTCAAAAGAATCAAAATCGCCTGACAAAGAAAAGCAATCACTTTTAAAAATGATAGCAGAGCTTAGTGTTCTGTCTAAGGCAATTTTACTACCGTTTTTCGGTACCTTCACAATTTCATCATTTTATAAATAGGTACTTTCACAAATTCAGTTTTAGTAAAAACGGTACCTTCACAAAATACATTTTTGAAAAAAGTTCTCTATGAAGCTATGTTCTTAGCCATTTTTAGGCATTCTAGACTAAATTTTCTTTTGTTTTTAATGTTTAAAAATTATTTACTTGTTATTTTGACTTAAATGTTCACAAATTCTCAGAAAATTTTCACAAATTAGCACTTAATTTACAAAATAGGTACCTCTTAAAAAACCTAGACAGACCCCTGTAGAATAAGTAGTTTGGAGGCATCTACTACTGAGTCTAAAGGACTCGCCTGGGTGTTTTGCAAAATACCAAGCGTGACTGGGAGGAGTTTTTATATGTCGGTTTAGCTCCATTTTAGATATTGTGGAAATCTCACAGAATGTGAGATTCCCACAAGGGCTCACGCCTTCCGCAGCAGCAGACCTAGCCAAAAAGTCAGCCTTTTCGTTACCCCAAGACATGGTAAAACAATAAAACTGGAAGAACCTGATGCAGATGTTTCCTTGCAATTTCGACTAACATCCTTTTATAGCAGGGGTCGGCAACTGGCGGACCGCGGTCCGCATCCGGACCGCGTGAAGTTATTTCCTGGACCGCCATACCATTTTGAAAATAATTTATTTGTACTTTTACGGAACAAATATTAGCTTTGACATGCTTTTTAAGAGTCTAATTTGAAAAAATTTCCTGGGGGAAGCCCCCAGACCCCCATTTTAATGTTAGAACTTCTAATCATATTAAATTTAACAATTTTATTTAGCAGGTAGCATACTCAAATTAAGTCTTTGTAAAAATTTATGTGTAACTGAAGATAACAATTTAAACTAGTAATAGTGGCCTATTTTTTCTCCGGACCCCGATGAAAAATTTTCAAAATTATAATTATTTGGACCCCGAGTAAAATTACTTGCCGACCCCTGTTTTATAGTCTCCATGGAAAAGATTTCATCCTATCATCAGATCAGTCAGCTTTTCACCATCACTGAGGATTAGGGTGTATCGAAAAAAACTTTTTTTTGATTTTGATGATGCCTTAGTGCGGAAAAGTTGTCTAAGGTGACAGAGAGTACCTGTGAATTTTTTCAGAATTTTCGGATAATATCTTGAGGTGCCGCCAAGGCCCTGAAGGTCCCCATGTTAATCCAATGGAGCGCGCAAGCCAAGAAGGCCGAAAATTGGTTTTTCGCCCCTCATTTCTACCCTAATCACACGACGAATGTCTTCACTCGAGTTATGGACTCTATATGATCTAGGCTATCCGAAAAAACTTGAATAATAGCCTAAATCTCTATATTATGTTGATTGTGGGCTCTGATTTGAACGAAGAAATGCGTGATTTTCGACAAAATTGGAGCATACAAAAAAACGTAATATAGAGATTTAGGTTATTATTCAAGTTTTGTCGGATAGCCTAAATCATATAGGGTCCATAACTCGAGTGAAGACATTTGTCGTGTGATTAGGGTAGAAATGAGGGGCGAAAAACCAATTTTCGGCCTTCTTGGCTTGCGCGCTCCATTGGATTAACATGGGGACCTTCAGGGCCTTGGCGGCACCTCAAGATATTATCCGAAAATTCTGAAAAAATTCACAGGTACTCTCTGCCACCTTAGACAACTTTTCCACACTAAGGCATCATCAAAATCAAAAAAAAGGTTTTTTCGATACACCCTACTGAGGATGTCCATCAAAAGTTACAGATGAAGCATCTGGTTCTTCCTGTTCTATTGTTCGACTATGGTATGCTAGCCAGAATAGATTTTACAAATCTGATTTTAAAGTTAGTCTTTTATTATGAATTCTAATAACATGCCTATTGCCTACCTTTTTCAGGTTAAGAATTTTGGGAAAAGTTTTTCCTAGAGTCATCATAGTTTTGGTTAGTGGGTGGGTTTTTTGGAAAATTTTCCGACCTGACCTCTACTAAATTAATAAAATAAAAATTTCTCCCACTAGAAGTAACAAGTAAAAACAACTTTTTTTAGTTTCCACCTTCAATTAAAAATCAGCATGAAAATTTGTATAATAATTAAATCTAAATTTAATTGCCTTCGACTTTAACAAAATGTTTACACTTTGCAACTTTTGGCAATATTTCTGTTATTTAGTGCCTGCAACAGCTTGGTGATATTTAACGGGATAGATAACAGATTTATTTAAATTGTTTTCTCACTAGTAAATACCATTGGCATAATAAAACTTCTACAAAAGTCACAAGAGCCTAGATTGTTTGAATTTATTCAAGTATTCTCTATCTTGTTAAAAATTGCTAGTCTTGCATACTGTGACATTTTTATTGACTTAAAATATATATCTATTTCAGATCACAGATGGTTACTTATATGCAAGAAATTGACAAATGCAAGAATCAAGTTCAAGACATCCAAGTTCCCCTTGAAGTGTTCGAGTGAGTTTGATTAAATCTAAGTTTTTACTCCACTGGCATCTCAAATTTTAGCAATTAAATTTAAGTCCAGTTTTAAGACTAATTAACCCGCTACTCAAGAAGAATTTATAGGTCTATTTAGTCCATTAAGTATAAAACTTGGATATTTAGAATTTATTAAACCTTGCAGAGGGTCAGTAATTATTTCCATGTTATGGAAATTCATCTTTATAAATATTTTTGTTTTTAATTAGGGTTCTCACTCATAATACGCAAGAACCTTCACTCTTAATATTTATTGTTTCAGATATATTGATCAAGGAAGAAACCCCCAACTGTATACTAAAGACTGCATGGAAAAGGCTTTGAATAAAAATGAAATTGTCAAGGGAAAAATTGATTCATACAGGGTAAATAAAATATAATTTAAACATATTATGTGTTGCTTAAAAAGTTGTAAATTTGCCTAATTATTTTAATTTCATATAGTGAGCTATTTTAATGTAATGACAACTTTTTAATTTTTTAAAGATTTTAATTTTATCAAAACCAACAATTTTTCACTTGAAAAAGAAATGGAATTTCAGAAAAATTAATAATTTTTACTTTTTCTTTCCAGCGCTTCAAAAGCCTGTTGCTTGTGGAGTTAAGCAAGGTGTTTCCAAATGAGATGGCAAAATACAGGGCTATCCGAGGAGATGACAGACCTTCATGATTGAATTTTGTATTTAATTGAATTTGTAAATAATTTTGTTTTGTGGAATAAAGATCTGTATCAGTCTTATTCCTTGTATTTTCATATTCTAACAGGGTGAATCAGATAACAGTAACTTCAGAAAAGATATTTAGGCATGGGAAGATTTAGATGGTGAACCCTAGGGGTGAGTACATACAGGAAAATTTGGGGGTGCAAGCTGTCCCTGATGGCTTTGAAAACAGGATTTTCCCCTATAAAAATGGAATTTTCTCAAAAAGTTCGGGGTGCCCTTAAATCCGCCCATGTATTTAGGGCTGGCTAAATTCAATTAGGGGCTGTCCATAAATGACGTCACGCTCGGAGGGGGTTAATCAATTTGTGACAAGGGGGAGGAAGGGGGTTTTGAAAGTTGTGACATCACATCCTTCAGCTGAATATCAACGATAAAAACCTTGGTTCCGGGCACTTTCAAATTAGTGTATTAGACATATTGTTGGTTTAAGAGCGTTACATGTGACAGGGAGGGGGTATGGGGAAGTGTGACAGTTTGTGACAAAGGGGGGGAGGGGGTCAAAAATGTGACATCATTTATGGATGGCCCCTTACTGCATTTAGAGATCCTAGAGTAGGAAGAGAGGCAACAATGCACTGATCGTTTCTGATTGGCCAAGAGGAAAGTTTTACCACCGCAGGTTACTTTGGAAAAACCGGTCATGTGTACAAACCAGTTTAAACCTGCTGTCACCTCCGGTTTCTAAATTCAGCTGTGGGGATTGCGTAACGGTCCGAACATAAAGAGGTTTTCAATTCAGCTATGCTGAGGGATTCTTGCTACGGTTCTACGGGAGAGGTGACAACGCACCGATCGTTTCTGATTGGCCGAGAGGAAAGTTATACCGCCGCAGGCTATTTTGGAAAATCCGGTCATGCGCACAAACCAGTTTAAACCTGTTGTCACCTCTCTTCCCACTCGAGGCTATCTAACCGCATTCAATTGATCACAGTTAAACAGGAACTGATTTGATAGCTCCTGTGCAGATGTGTTGGCTTAATGGTCTTTGTCTTGCGATTCTGTTTTCGGTGCAGATGAATCACAAATAACAGTGACAATTAAGCATGTTCAACTGAATGTACTGGTTAAATAGGGCCCTTCGTTTGGCCTTCTAAAGTTGTTTTAATGTCTTGTCTGGTGCATATTATCCTGATGTGGATCATGTGCCATAAAAACCAATCAACCAACCTAAATAGGGCCCTTAAACCATCTTAAGTTATAAAGTCAATATAAAAACTGATAAATCCTTTACCTTGTCAACAAAAGTTTTTTTCATCCAAGCTTTTTGTCTACCCTGGCTGTTGAACTCAAACAGTTCGGAATTTTTGTTGTCTATATGTCAGTGCTTTCAGGCTTCAATTAGATTATAATTAAACTGTACAATTTCCTAGCAATACTTTCTATGAGTGACCGTCACAAATGCAGAGTGTATTCTAAGGTTACCCAAGGTTTTTTGCTTTGAAAATTTTTTAAGAAAATCATGAATAGTTACAAATAAATAAATAATGGCAAATAGTGTTTTCATTTGAAAACTATCATAGCACTTTATGCTAGCTCAATGCTATCATCCTATCATAGCACTTAATAGCGGGTGTGTCTCGATTGACCGAAATCCATCTTACCGAAGCGCCTCTTTCCCGAACGCCACAAGCCCGAACGGGACACTTGCCCGACAGGACTTCTTACCGAATGGGACACTTGCCCGACAGGACTTTTTACCGAACGGGACACTTGACCGACAGGACTTTTTACCGAACGGGACACTTGACCGAACGGGAATTTTGACCGAACGGGACTTTTGACCGAACGGGACACTTGACCGAACGGGACTTTTGACCGAACGGGACACTTGACCGAACGGGACACTTGACCGAACGGGACACTTGACCGAACGGGACACTTGACCGAACGGGACACTTGACCGAACGGGACACTTGACCGAACGGGACACTTGACCGAACGGGACTTTTGACCGAACGGGACACTTGACCGAATGGACTTTTTACCGAATGGGACACTTGACCGAACGGGATTTTGACCGAATGGTGCGTTTGGCCAACAACTCACTATGGTCACTCATTTTAAATATGGGCTTTCGATTTAGGTGTCCTGTTGCTTGACCACTGGTCAAGATTACCTCTATGGCTAAAATCATTATAAAATTAATTTTGGAGATGTTGATTGATATTTTGTAATCTTAACAGTTTTGACATGTGTCTTTGGTTCCGGTGAACGGATACTTTTGGGACACACTGTACATAAATTAATTTATACTCAGTTACCATTCTGTAAAAATTTTAATTAAACTACCTTATTTATTACTATTATATGAACTAAACGTTGAAAAAAGTGTTTTGTATTTATGGAAAAGAGTAAAACGCAAATAAGAGCATAACACAGGGGACTGTGTATTGTCATTCTCCTAAAATTGCAACTTTCAATTTGCAACTTCAATTTTCAGCTATTCTAAATACACAAGAATTAACAAAAAATTAGACTGCAATTATTCATTGCTTATATTTGTAATAGTATTCTATAACGGGCAACAATTTTTAAGTTTTGAAAATAGTTTAATACTTGTGCAAGTTTGTTGACCTTTCAACAAACTTGCACAAGTATTAAACTATTTTCAAAACATAAAAAAATTAATCAGTTTTTTCCCGGTGCATGAATGATACTAGAATGTCCTATTTTTACAGTAAGATAAAGTTCTTTGCATAAAAATTAAACGCATATTTCCGATTCAAGCATGGAAGACATCAGTATTTCATTAACCTAATACATTTTTTAAAACGTAATTTATTATCTATTTTTCGGTAAAATCAGAAACTACCATCTTGACCAGTGGACAACCGGAAAATGTTATAGGTCTCAAGGTGTTTGGTTTGAGCCCCCACATGACCTACTTCAGTGCCAAAGCAAAGAAGTTACAGAAAGTGGACCGGACTAACCAATGATCAGCTGGAACCAAAAACACATGTCAAAACTGTAAAGATTACAAAATATCAATCAACATCTCCAAAATTAATTTTATAATGATTTTAGCCATAGAGGCAATCTTGACCAGTGGTCAAGCAACAGGACACCTAAATCGAAAGCCCATATTTAAAATGAGTGACCATAGTGAGTTGTTGGCCAAACGCACCATTCGGTCAAAAGTCCCATTCGGTCAAGCGTCCCGTTCGGTCAAGTGTCCCGTTCGGTCAAGTGTCCCATTCGGTCAAAAGTCCCGTTCGGTCAAGGGTCCCGTTCGGTCAAGTGTCCCGTTCGGTAAAAAGTCCATTCGGTAAAGTGTCCCATTCGGTAAAAAGTCCTGTCGGTCAAGTGTCCCGTTCGGTCAAAAGGTCTTTCGGTCTTGTGGCGTTCGGGAAAGAGGCACTTCGGTAAGATGGATTTCGGGCAGACGGGCGCGACCCCTTAATAGCTGCCTAAACTCTCTTATATGAACCCTATGCTGCACAGTGGGTTTGCTTCATTACTGTGTTCAAGGGATTTTTTCCTCAAAACAGTTGACTTATCTTAATCTTCATAGATGTCTCCATGAATCAAGCAACCATTCCAATATTTTTCATTCAAAGCTGTTTTTACTAGATAGCTTAGTTTGCACGATTTTAGCTATAAACCCCCAAAAAAACTTCACATTCAACTACAAAATCATTAAGGCCTGAAAGAATATTATGGTTTTTATTTATAAGTAAAGAACTTTTATAGCACCCTTTTATGCTACTTGAATGACCCAGTTACTTCCTGAAACCATTGTGCAGGATGGGAGTAGAAAATTTTCTACAACAGAGAAACTAGCCAAAATTTACGTAGTAACAAAAAGGAAGCTAGGATTCAGAGAACCATCAAAATATTGTCTTGGATCAAACTTACAAATTTTTATTGTAAAAAGCACAACAGAGATGTATGGTATTTACAAAACATACATGTATGATAAATATGATAATTATACAGAAGTACTAAACTTCAAACACTCCCTTGCAAACAAACATGTGATTATCAGTCAAAATTCATTGATGCCTGTATCCTAGTCATGTGGTGGGTCGTGGTTTCAGTATCAATCTTCCATTCTGTGAAGAAGAAAAAGTTTCTTTAATGCAAATCTAAAAGAAGGATTGTTTAAGTTTAATTAAATTAATTGGCTATTGACTACAATATTCAATCATAGTCTTTTATCAATCTTCTATGATACAAGAACTGGCAAAGTCATGCTGCAAAACATTTTTATTACAAGAAACTTGAAAAAACAGTTAAACCATCAAAATTGCATCAATATTTTTTTGAATTGCATCAAAAGTTTTTTCATGCATTTCAGTCAGAATTATTAGGATGCAAATCTAATTTTGGTTAACACTTAGCATTTAAAATAAACATTTACTACATTATTTACAAAAAATATTTATTAGTAAAGCAGTTTTCAGTTTAATATTTATAAATTTAACACATAAAAAATAAACAATTTTTAAGAACTAATTATTTGAGAAAATTATTCTTCCAGTCCATCTAAACACAAATAAAATTTAAAGATTAAATGGGGATAAAGTTGTAAGCCAGTTAGGCAATTTTATGTATGACCTGCTGCACTATTTTGCAGACCACTTCTTAAGATAATTCGGACCACAAGTGTTAGAGTAAGATGCCATAATAATCCTAAAAAAAACTCCAGAAAATATTAAATTGAAACTTACATCATCACAAGACATGTTAAAATCTGCTAATACTTGACGTACTCTAGAAACAATACTAGAAAAAGTTAAGTAAATGCATGAAAAATTAGTAAAACAAAACAAAAATTACAATAAATAACAATTAACTCTTAAATTACTTTCTATGTAAATATTTAATCCTTAACAGTAGTATGTAACTCGTCTTAAGGTATTATATAAAACAGTAACTATATGATCATAATATAGAGGGGCATATATTTTGAACAAATGTAATGAAAAACCAGTTAAAGGATACATAGATGGAGCTACAACTCTCCGATGTATACCCATTATGAATAGTGTGATTAAAACAGCACTACTGATTGTAAAGAACAGATGGTTAACTAATGATTGGATAAAACCAACCTAAAACACAAAAAAAAGAATCAATTTTTGAAGGAACAAAATGTAATATAAAATTAAAGTTACTGTATAATTTGTTAACCAGGTGATAATATATTTATGTTTTTACATTATGATTTTCTGCAGTTTATTTTTCATGCAAATATTTTTTGAATCACTAAATTGAAAATTAAGGGATATAAAGAAAATAATCATCTTTGAAAAATTCAATCCGCTAAAACCAATTATATTGATACTTTTGAGAACTGTCAGTACATGGAGTGCTAAAATATTATCACAATACAAAAAAACATGAATATTTTTATTGCAGTTTTAAGTTCTTAATAATAAAACATTTTGCTTTTGACTTTAGCTACTTTTTTGCGGGAACAAAAATGACAATCATGGGAATCCAATCGAAATGGCAGCTGAAAGCACTACTTCAGTTAAATCTATTCGCATTTCCTGCTAAAAATACTCATCATAGAACCTTTGCTGCTTTTTATCCTGGAAGAGGAAAAAACTGAAAGAGTGTTCTCGTTAAGTATCCTCAATTATATTTGTAAGGATGGTTATTCTATGTCATTTTAAAGTTGGTGGGACTCGTAAGTACAGTCAGTGGATAAAGGGTTAAAACAGTTTAAGAATTGTTGCTCTATTACTACAAAATCTTAGCATAAAAATAATTTTAAAATCATTACTTGTGATGTGAGAGGGTCCATTAGCCACTGCCATGCTCCTACGGCAGTACATAATGAAACAACACCAAACATAACTGAAAATATAAGTAAAATTTAATACCATACAAATAAAATAAAAAAATGGAAGAGAAAGTTAGTCTGTCTGCCCTGGCTAGGTGATGAAAACAATGGGCAAAACTGGTTTTCTCTGCCTTCTGCAATGCTATCTCCACCGCCAAGCGAGGACAGACAAAACATAGTGAAAGTAGCAGCATTATAATACATTGTCGGCTTACAGGAAAAAGGCGATAAAGTCACCTCAGGCTCAACTACTCTGGTTGTGTCAAATTTGGCAATATCCAAACGCTTTCTTCTGCGCCATGAAATTTCACCAATAATTTCGATCGTTTACAAGTTTGGCAAGATTTTGGGGATTGGTTCGTCCAATGACATTGTTCTTACCACTTTCAAAAGATTCTCCACAAGTGACTTAGTGCCTTTCTCCTGTAAAACTATGATATTTGGCTGACAAAGGCAAAACAAATTTTGAATCAGTTAATTATTAAAAAAATTAGCTTTAGATTGACATACAGTCGAGTCCGCTTAATGCAGGGTTGGCAGGTTTTTGACATGCGACGGTTTTAACCATGGTTAAAACCGTCATGTCAAAAACCTCCCTGTCAAAAATGTCAAAAAGTGTCAAAAACCTAATTTGTAAAAAAATTATGAAAGAAATGATTTAGCAGAACCAGAATTGGATAGACTTTAATCAATAAATTTTAAATAAAAATTCATCAAATTTATTAAGTTTTAGTTCAAATTTTAAATAATTACCTTGCTTAATTGGATGCATTTTTAATATCTTTTTTATTTCTTAGCGAAATGCTTTTAGTATTTGGTGTCTATTTATGCATTTTGCTGCAAGGATTTCAAATGTGTTTTTATTTTATTTTTACAATCTGGATATTAATCTATAATATTTAAAGTTTTTGTGTTACAATATTTCCTTTCCACTCCAATCTTCCATTTCTCCCACCTTCTTAGTGATTGGTTGTTTTACAACACCTGTTTTAAATAGATTGGTCTTGTACATGGTAATGTAAATCCTTGTAAAATTTGTTTCCCCACAGATATGAATGATTTTTGGACAGTAGAAAATAAATGCTGCTAGAACAGTTGTTCTAGCTGTTGAAAATCTGCTGTGTGTGTTTTAGAAGCCCTGATTTCCAAATTTAAAAATGAATTGTGGTGGAAGGCCAATTGATCCCATTTGGCAGCATTTATTTTTTATTATTAATTTGATTATTAAATTTATTGAAAACAAGTGTAATAAAATGTATGATGTAATTATAAAAAGTATAAATTTCAAAATTTTTACACAATAATTATGTAATAATATGTGTAAAAAATTGAAAATTAAGTCTTAAACAAAGAAAAGTATATAAATTAATATTTAATTATAATTCACATTCAATGTATACTAAAACTAAGGAGGAACATTATAATTAAACAAAAACAATGCTATATCTTGCTATTCTCAACATCCTTCTTTTTTATTTTTAGCGTATTTAAATTGTTTTGGGGTTTTTGACGGTTTTAACCGGTTAAAACCTGGTTTAAACCTCTGTCATGTCGAAAACTAGTTTTTGACGGCTAAAACCCAACCCTGGCTTAATGTGATCGCAATTGTCCGAGACTAAACTGATAACATTATCCGATCGATAACAATAAGCGATCTCATATAAAAAAACAGCAAACAGTGTTACTAGATTGTTTGCTTTAAAATCAAAATAGCGTTATCGTAATAAATGTATTCAAAACACTATTTTTACACTAGGTAAAATTTTAAGGGGAAAATATAAGAGTAGTTCAGTTAAAAAAATTTAAATAATCGCTTACTTTATATTTTTATAGAAAGGTCTCTTTTTTCTGCCCCATTATAGTATATCCTTCCACTCCAATAACCACTTATTTGTTACATAATCTGAATTCCAGTATACGAGGGAAAATCAAAATCTCTTATCAGAAACATCTGCGAATCTTGGTGTTTCTTCAACCAATCACCAGTATGGATTCGGACCCCCACCCATAACCGCTTTCTTTCATTATAATATGTGTAATGTTCGATTTTTCTTACTCATATACTGAGTTTCAGAAAAAAGAAGTGCCAGATGTGGGTGGGGCAGATGTTTACTTGTAAAAATTGACCCTCAAAACGAAACTCGAACTCAAAAGCGGTCGTTTTAAAGGGAATATGAAAAAATTTGATAACATTAAGCGGCGTGCTGATTCATAGTTGATCACATTAAACGATGTATTTTACATTAAATTAAATAGGAATGAACGGAACCTGTCGATTTCGATAACATTAACCGTGATCACATTAAAAGCGGATTTGACTGTATCTTATAAAAAATAGAATTCTAAATTAATAAATGATCAGGGTGGCTACAGAATCACTTGAGTAAAATTCCCTGAGATTTCCCTGATTTCCAGAGTAAATGTTTTAAAATTCCCTGAGTCAGTGTTTTCCATTAATGTTAACCGATGTTTCTCAAAGTGGTGTTATTTTTTAGCATTGTGATTTAAACATTTTACTGTATGTAATACATGATACCTATTTACTGCTCAAACTGCAACACTGTAAATTACTTCATCAGTGAAACAAATAATTTAAAGTGTTAGTTTAAAAATCAACTCCAAGTGTAATAAATGCTCCAAAATGAAAAAAATACACAACCCAATCGAGACTTTACAGTAAGAAACACTTTTAATAACAATCATTAATTTGACTAAATTATATCTAGAGTAGTTGAACAATTCTTGGTTTAATTAAAGATTATTCTCCAAACGGAGACTATTTAACAATATTCATTGCCATATATTTGATAGAAAATTCATCCCAAAAAGTTTCATCAATCACTTAAAAATAAAGAGAACCAGAAAATTTAAAAGACCTTCCACTTTTGGATTCTAACAATCCTCAAAGATTTTAACCCAGTATTTTTAAATTCCGTATTTCCTCATCAATCAATTGATTTTGGTTTGAATAAAAATTTAATTAAGATCTATAATATTAAAACATAAACCTATTTAGACAGATTTATTGTTCAAAAAATAAAAACTACCTTATATACTTTAAATAAGGATCAATAGCCATTCCAATGCATTGAATTAAAATTGTGAGTTGCAGATAATGAAAAATTAATATACTGACAGAAAAATAATTTAGTCCAATAAGCTTAATTTCAACCCCCAAAAAATTACCTATATAAAGGATTTTGTAAGACTTTCTTTCTGAAAAAAATTATAATGCTTAAATAATATCTGTCTAAAAATTTTCATATACCCTATTATCCACACCTTGTAATTATTCTGATATTAAAATTCTAAAGAAAAACGCGATCGCGAACCGACCGTCACGTTGTTTTTTCTACTCTCGTCCACGCCGTCAAAATGCCAACTTTACAGGCAAACATACGGAAACATGTACGAAAATTCGGGATTTTTCATTGAAATTCTGGTCCGTTAGAGCAGTGGTCTCCAACCCCCGGTCCGTGGATCAAATTCTACCGGTCCGCGGGCCGACCATTTCATTGAAAAGGAATTTAAATTCCTAGTTTTATACTCCAAATTAATCAATGAAATTAACTATAAATCAATTAATATTTATTTTTTGATGTAACTGTATTTTATTGTGAAAGCACGTTTAAATACAATTAAATTAAATTTAATAAATCAAAATTACCTAGAATGTAAACAATCAACGCCCCCCAGCGGGCCGTGGTAAAATTATCAAATGTTGACCGGTCCGTGGCGGTAAAAAGGTTGGGGACCACTGCGTTAGAGAATTTTTGAACTTTAACATAATAAGTTGATACCCTGAAATCCTTTTAGCCTTTTAGAAATAAAAATTCAAGGGTTTTCCAGGATTTTAATACCAATATTAGCTTTTTCCAAGACATGCCTTGAAAACCAAATTTGAAATTCAAGGACTTCCAAGGTTTTCCAAGCCCCGTACGCATCCTGTAATTAACTATTTTAAAAAATATATAATATTTTAAAGTATTGAACAACAAGCCCTTAATTCACTTTTTTAGGTATTCAATAATTTATTTTAAAAAAGCACTGTTAAGCAAGCTTAACACAAATATTAAGCCGTGGATTAAGACGGAGGTCATGGAAAAAACGGAAGTTACGTGAAAAATCGCCTTTTCCCGAATTTCGGGCTTCTAACCACGGTAAAGTTTTTTTTTCTACATCGCAATAACAGCGCAAGAAGAAGCCAACTTGAATTGGCGCCATCGGATGTTCAAGAAAGCAGTCGCTGGAGAATCATAACACTTCGCAAGAAAACGAAACTTACGCGAAAAATCGCGATTTTTCCGTCGTTTTTCGCGATAACCCTCGATTTTTCTCAGGCCAAGAACTTTTCTAACTACCCTCGTAAGCATCATATCGTGTTCGAGCGTTCAGAT
The DNA here is from genome assembly GCA_024610705.1 of Tetragnatha versicolor. Taxonomy (NCBI): domain Eukaryota; kingdom Metazoa; phylum Arthropoda; class Arachnida; order Araneae; family Tetragnathidae; genus Tetragnatha; species Tetragnatha versicolor. The sequence continues at coordinate 11,235,581 of JANDEH010000008.1, read as the reverse complement.
GACAAAAATAGAAATTTAAGACTGCTATAAAATTCCCTGATTTTCCCATTTTTTACGAAATTCCCCGACTTTTCCAGAATTGAAAAATTCCCTGAGAATTCCCGGTGCTATCGCCACTCTGATGATATTTAAGAATAAAAGCTAGGTGATAACTTTCTTGAACTATAAAAGGCAAATAGGAGGAATGAGGAAAAGTTTGACCTACTTATACTTATTGAAAATCTGCTTTTTAGATCTTAAATTTCAAAAAATTTTTTTGGGGAGGACCCCATACCCCCCTTTGGTACTTAGAACTCTATTTTACAACTATCTTTTATAAGTTCATCAAAATTCAAAAATCTAACCAGAAAATATCTTAAGTTCTTGAAGATGTATGTCCAAAATTCAGATTAGGGGTACCAAAGCGAGTTAAAAACCTGTTTTTCAGATTTGAATATCAAAAAAATTTTCTGAGGAAGATCCCAGACCCCTTTCAGGTAATTAAAAGACGATTTTTATTTTGAAAATTCTTAGCCCCCCCCAAAAAAATCCTGTATCCACCACTGACCGGAAATGCTATTTCAAAAGGTTATGGTTATAATACTGTTCCTCCCTTGAAAATTCTGAGGAATACAAGAAGTGGGTGGTCTTTAGGCGGTTTTCAAAGGGTAACAAATGTATAAAAAGTAGTAGCAAACTTCTTTTTGAAGACAAATTTCACAAAATTTTCTAGGGGAGGACCCCCAGACCCCCTTTGATGACTAGGTGAAATTATTAACTAAAAAAACCTACTTTTCATACTTTAACAAAGTTTCACCCATCCTTCTGGTTATGGCCTTACGAAAAATGCTTTGCCCCTCACTCTTAAAAACGTTGGCACTTCCCTGAATGTATGTGTGTACCCCAGAATGACCAGGGCACCAAGACTCCAAATCTATTATGCTCAACAGAAAAAATTTCAGTTCCTACGTATTATCCCATCAACCGTTTAGCTGAATTCGAAAACTTTATTGAAGTCTACTGACTGTCAGTGGCGGATCCAAGATTTGGTTTTGGGGGGGGCTAAGAATTTTCACAATCCGAATTGAATCTTCTTGTTAATGGTAATACGGAAAATGTAGTGAATTATCCTACTCAAACCACTAAATGTGGGGGGTCTGGGGGTCCTCCCCCCGAAAATTTTTGGAAATTTAAGTAAAAAACCCCACTTTTTCAATTCGTTTTGGTACGCCTCATCCGAATTTCGGATATAGATTTTTTGCGTTTTGACAAACTTAGTAAAATATTAGACGTTTTGGGGGGGGCTTCAGCCCGAAAGCCCCCCCCGTAGATCCGCCACTGCTGACTGTTATATTGTCGTGCGTGACGCTGAATATAGCGGCTGCTGAACAGTCAACAGTATTATTTACCGACCGTATTATTCCGTCGACTGTGAAGAAGAAGCTAAAACTAATGCATACATGTGATTACACAGACAAAAAATTGGCGGAAAATATAAAAAAAATTAGATGGCACCTAAATGTTTCTTCATTTTAATAAGAGGGGTCCATCGGCTTCTACTTTCTGAGATCTAGGTTGGTTGGGTTTTTATGGCGCATGACCCAAGACAGAGTATAGCAGATCTAGGGTTCGATATGCTAGATTCATATTCTTTGGCTTAAATCTTAACTAATTTTTATACTACTTCGATATTTTTTAATTTTCTTCATCTTTCTTAAAATTTAGTACTAGGCCACCACACTAGCGATCAGAGTTTTCAGTATAAAACGATTGGAAAATAAGAAAGTGGAATTTCAGTTTTGAAAATCGAATCGTCGGATTTTAATTTTGCTAAGCAGATTGGCGGATTTCCGCCAATTGGCGGAAGAATCACATGTATGCTAATGGTCAGTGGGATTTGTTAGAATAAATAAATAGCTATGTTATAGAAGAGTATATCAATGAAAAAAAATTATTTCTATAAAATTATACAGAGGGAAAAGGAACAAGAACCAATTCCCTTATTCAATTTGTCCCTGAGACAAATTGCGTAAAATACCAACTGACCGCCCTCAGGAACATTTTTGGCAAAATCTATTGCTTCAAATGTTGTTTCTTGGCGAGTAAGCGATTTAGCTTCATAGGACTGGGTGGTAGGAATCCACAATTTTATTGCCATTTTTGGAACCAGGCCCAGTTAATTTGAATCACCCCAAATTGTCAAAAAGTAGTTTCTGGTTGTAAGATTAATATCACACAAAAAGATTTAGGTGAAAAGGCAGTACTTCTCTTTGGTACATGTCGCCACGGTGACTGGTCACCAATTCACTAAAGACTTAAGGTGAAATGGCAACCGGTCGCTATGGAAGCCTCGTATCAAAACTGGTCCAAGAAAGTGATAATACTATATCGGTAACTTGAGAAAATAAATCCAAAGAATCATTTCCAATAAATTTATTTACCACGCCAACGTTTCGTTTGAGGTTGATAGTAGGCTATAACTTCAACCAATCTCCTCTCAAAAGCTTTTAAATCTGAAAGACAAAAACATTTTTACAATTAGTTTTCAAAGAAACACTGAAATATTTTCTACTGTACAAAGCTAGTGGATGAGATTCTATCGGTTTGTAGCGTTCTATTGTGAAGTAATACATGATTGAAAATGTTACCAATAGAGAAATTAACATTTTTATGAAAATTTCAGGGAAGAAAGCATTTACCTTCACAAGTTGTCTGTTCTAGCGTCATTTTAAAATTTAATATCTAACACAATATTTATTTTCGGTTTACCATGAAATGATCATAGAGTTGTGTTGAAATGTTATGAAAAAAACGAATTTAAATTCTAACTTCGTTAAAATTCTATCTTTTCACTATTGCTATACTTTTAAAATATAGTGTAGGATGCATTGAGCATTAAATATAATTGAATTTTAATAACTTTAGTCAGTTAAAATATTAAATATGTGTTGGAAGATTTCTGGGCGCAAGTTCAGAGTTGCGTATGCTTGGCGAATTTTGGCTGTTTAGCGGCACATTTAGAAGCCAAATTATTTTTTTAACACGTTTTAACATGAGTTAGGGTTACCATATTGGTCATCTTTACTGCTAAAAACTTGGCGCATACGCAAGTCTGAACTTGCGCCGATTTCTGATTTCAAAATGCATCTGCTCAGGTTGAGAGGAAAAACAACTTCCACTGCAGCATACGTTAGTAAATAAACAAATGCTCATTCATAGTTACGCATTTTAAGTTTTATTAGCCTACTGTAATTCGCTTTTTTATTAAATTTTTAATAGAGAATGAATTCTATTAAATATAGGCTGTTTAAACTAGTAATAAGAAGCATTAAAATTTGATTTATGAGAATCATCAAGATAATTTCCTACTAAAGCGATGGTAATAAGGGTCTCTCCGAAAATGAAACTAATATTTTTCGTCTCTTTTAATCTATTGTGGGATTGAAATTCATCACCCATGATGAATATACAATTAATTGATGTGTATAAATATTGAAAACAATTACATATTTTCATGCAAATCACAATGTGGTCAGATTTTTCAAACAAATAAAAATTAAGTTTTATTACTACCTCTGACAACCTCTGATTTGAAACAGGTCCTCCACAGATAATAGGGGAAATGGTACTCCTAAAACTGGAGACCGTCCAAATGGCCGCTGCTAGAGCAGTAGCTAAGTAGTAGCCTAGATTCTAGTAGGCTATCTGAATGGATGACCTGTTTTAAATTCGAGGACTTATTTATTATCATTGTACTTATGTATAGCCATTGGTACAGTTTATAGTTTTCCAAATATATTAAAGCAATAAATTACAGTCTAATTATATATATATATATATATATATATATATATATATATATATATATATATATATATATATATATATATATATATATATATATATATATATATTGAAAGAACAATAGAAAGTGATTGATTGCTGTATATGCAGGGCTCGATTTCAGCCGGAACGGCGTTCCGGAACCTCTTTCTTGGAAAAAAAATTAATATTCTATTTCAGGGGTCTCCCAACTACGGCCCGCGAGACTCTTTCCTCAGGGCCGAGGATAACTTTCTATGTATGAAAAAAAAGTCCTAAAATGAATTAAAATCCTGTTTTTAGGGTCAAATTTCCAAAATGTTTCTGGGGGAGGACCCCCAGGCCCCCTTTTTTTTTACTTAGACTGCAACTAATCACGTTTAAGTTCTTAAATGGGAGAATCCTACCGAAAAAATTAAAAAAAGAGGGACCAATATTTTTACCGTTCCGTTACCTCTTTTTTTAGAAATCGAGCCCTGGCTGTAAGTAATCACCTAAGAATCAAAAATATTGTGACAGTGATTATTCAAGTTGATTTCATGGTCGAAGATTAGAAACAGGTTGTCTTAAGTTGCAAACTAATTGATTGAAACATGGTTATATGGATGACAACTACAAAATTTTGCTGATATTAACATATTTACTTACTAAACATCTTGATAATAAGGATAGATAATGGATTTGAACCTTATTTTTAATTTTGTCGCTTTGTAGGATACCTAAATTCTCATGTCAAAAAAGCAGTAGTAATGAGGGATCAGCTGCAGTATAGCTACAATTCTATAATTGCTACAGAATTTTCTTGGGAAGAGTGTAAAAAATTAAAATTATAAAGAAAAATTAAGAACTTAAGTTGAAAATTAACTCTTAACCCTCTGAAGTGTTAAAAAAAGATATTTTTCTTGTTTGATGCAACTTAATAAAAGGGAAAGTGTGACATTTGATCAGGGGTATGCTATGACAAAAGCAGGAAGTCTGGTCACATGTATTAATACGCTCTTGTAGTTTTGATTAAAAAGATTTATGTAAATTTATTGAAGTTGATTATTATGTTTCAATAATTTGATCCAAACAATTGTTTGGAATATGAAGTTGTTGTTGTTGATTAAGGGATGTTGGAGGTATTTGCTTGCTCTCTATATGAAAGTTTTGTCTTCATTCAGGAAAAAAGCAACATTTTAGAATCTTTGAAGATTGGTCAAAATTTAATAGAAACCAAGAGTTATGATGCTGCTGAAAAAATACTTAATTTTGCTATTTCCTACTTGAAAGAGAAAAAATCTGATCCAGAAAGGTAAATTACAATTTCAAAGTTCACTACTAGTAGGATTTGAAAATATTTCTGTATGAAGAATTGGGATTTAATATTTAAGACTAATCAAATGTCTAAAATTAAATAAATTGGCATTATATAGGCTTAAAAGTTTTCTATGAATAAATTCTACTAAGCTGCCATTCTCATTGGCTTGCTTAGTTTAATTTGAGAGGCCTCTTATTTAATTGTTAGATTTTAAACTTGTGAAAGCATCTATATGGAGTGTCTCTTGAAAAAAAATTATGATTAATTTATTCAATTGTTTTTGGTAATTTATGAAATCGAAACATATTCTTATTCCAAAAAATTTACTTTTAGGAATATGCTTTTGAGTGAAGCCTATAATAATTTGGGATTAATTTACTATAAGAAAGTGGAATTCAACAAAGCTCAATCATTTTACACAGAGTCTATTGAGACTAATAAAATGTTTGCACCTGCCTATTATAACCGAGGAGTGATATACTACCGTCTTGGTAAGGTTATAAATTTTTAATTAGAATATGTGGGTGTTTAAGGGTAATAATTCTTAAAATAATCTGTTTGATTTCAGCTTAGGAATTTAGCATGATATATTTGTTTACTCTTATGCAGTATGGAACTTTTGTAACAATGGTGAGGTTTCTTGATATTTCATGAAAGGTGCTTACTATATTTGAGTATGCACTTTTTAGGCTTATCATACGTCTGGGATTACCCCGGACAGTCCAGGGTTTTTAGAGCTGTCTGGGGAAATGTCCTGGGATGCAAAAATGTCCGGGGTTTCATACATTTAAGATTTGCCAGACATTTTTATGAAAAAATCCTGACCAAACTATTTAAAATTGCATTTTTTTACAGTTTATAATGTCTGTATTACTTCAGAAAACTTACTTTCAGTGAATTTTGTGATAAAAATTCAATCAAACAATTTTAGAAGAAGTAACGTTAAATGAAAAAATAAAATTTCATATTTTTGTTTAATGTTTATTATGTTGAATAGTTTTTAATCTTTGGTAATTTGATATTGCACTTCTAAGAAATTTCAAAAATATGTCCTGGGTTGGCCCCAAGAAAATATGGTAAGCTTAGCACTTTTAGTACATTAACTGTAAAATTTTTTAAATTTTATTTTGTTGCACAATTTCATATCAAATTTTGGATTTCTTTTTTGCATTTTAATCAAGTAAATCTGTTTGAAAAAGACTGAAGGGGGAGTAGTGGGGAAAAAAGAAGGTATGTAACAGAAAAGCGTGTTACTTAAAGACTTTTCTTGGTATTTTTTATTACTAAATTGCTTAAAGAGAAAAATTTTGCATACCTCCTTTTTAAGGGCAATAGTTAATCAACTAAACCACCAACTATTAATTAGCTGCAGCCAATGGGAAAAAGGAGATATTTCAGACAGCTCAGTGTCACATACCTCCTTCATGTCTCATACTTCCCCAATTTGTTAATAATAGTCCTAAAGAGATAGTGTCCTTGCCCCCCAAGATCAAGAGATCGAAGATGGGTATTGTAGGCCTTGGCCTACTACAGCTATTGCACATTGCACCAATGTGTTTAGTTTTGGGGGATGGTGTCTGTACTCTACTAAAATATAAGTGAAAATATACTGAATATACCCTATTCATCAAAGGCAATAGGATTTAAAAAATCACCTGTCTCCATTTCTTTTACTTACTTCTTCAATACCAAAGATCCCATCTTACATAGAATTTTGTAATTTCTTTGTTCTGAATATTAAAAAAAGTAAATTGCAACAAGTGGGATTTTGATTTAATTTTCTATTATTTTCACTTTGCTTGAAGAAATTACTGAAAATAGCTGTTGAGATTTAATATGCTTTCCTGTTACACAGGGGTATTCGAAAGTGCTCTAAAAGATCTAGAAATAGCTGTTTCTCTCCAACCAACTAACAAGGAATTCCAAGCTGGTTTCAAAGCTTGTGAAGAGCAACTGTGATAAAAACGTTATCTGATTCTGAAGAAGTGAACATTTTGTCTATCAATTTGTTTCGCATAGATTTTTAAACCTTCCTTTGTGAAATTATTACATTGTTTTCTAAAGACAGCAGTGTTTTTGTAGAGTTTATTTTTTAATAAAATTATTATCCAAATAATTTTGTATTTCTTATTCCAAACTTTAAGACCTGATGACATAAAAAAAACTATGTGAGGAAAATCGGTGCATGAAAAATGCTAGAAGGATTGTATATAAATTCCCCTTCTTTAAAATCCTAGAATAGTCTGTATCCAATTCAAAAACATCTTGTTAACGGTCTTGTAAGCCCAAAAGTATTTTTATAACTGATTTTTGAAAAATAAAATTTAAAAGTGTGCAGTTTAAAACAAAACCCTTATGATACTGTGTAAGTCAACCTTTAAAGAAAATAATTTCAAGGATAAAATTTTTTAAAAAGCCGAATAGTAGCACCAAATAAAAAATTGAAGATCCAGAACATTTGAATGTGTTAAAATTAGCTGATGAATAGAGCTCTTTTAATTACACTACTCGACAAAAAAATAGGGTCAAAATTCTTCTGACACAAATCAAGCAGATTCTTATGTAAAATGACCCCCTGAATCCGAATTCGACCCCCGTTTTTCTCCATCACGTACAGATTTTCGGGGAACAGCCCCTCCCCCTTTTTGCGTTTTTCGATAACTTAATGACTTTCAATTCGATTTTCAGGGGCAAAAACAATTACTTTAGCCTTTAAATTACACCCGAGGAACCGAGGTTAAAGCTTCTAAAATATACAAATTTGTAGCAAATGGATAAATTTAAAGGGTTATTACCACAGAGAAAAATCCTAACAGAGGGTCCAACACGATATATTCAAAAGTTGTATGGGTTTGAGGGCGCCACGAGGAACTATAAATGATTGACAGAGAGATCAAACCTGTGATTGGCTGTCACGCAATCTTCTATTTCGAAGGAGAAGGAAAAAGTTTTTCTCAACCAATCAGGCTTTTCCGTCCCGCCTCTCGTGACGTTTTGCGATCGCAGCGCCACCCAACCCATCCAACGTTTCGATTTCCATTAGCGCCTATGGCGACGGACTCTCTGTTCTAGTACTCTGTGGTTATTACCCCCCTAAAAATGCAAAAAAATCGTTAAAAATTACAGAGATTGTTTTTGGCTATTTTTCTCTAATTTTTTACGCAATTCATCATTAAAGGGTCCTAACCCTTCCCCAAGGACCCGAATTTCATGAATATATGCAGCAGGGATTTTTGCTAAAAGCGGTTGAGGCGTTAGCGCCCCCGAAGCACTCGCGGAAGAGACTCTCTGAATCGCGCCGCGCCGCTCGTGAACTCAGGAATTAATATTCATATTTTGAAAAGCTCAAAAATGACATTGTTCTTATATTTCAGGTCTATCCTGAGGGAAATTGTTCAGTTCGTTAAAAACTGGCCATTTTGGGGGGATTGGGGTTCCATGTTTCAAGCTGTTAATAGATGCGTGGGCTGAGGATAACAATTGGGGGTGTCCCATTAAAAATTGAGGGTGATGGGGGAAAACGGGTGTCATATTTGCGTTCAGGAGGTCATTTTACACAAGAATCGACTGAAATTCAGTCAGTAACAGTTGGAATTTTTTTGTATAGCAGTTTATCCCTTAAGTATGGCATCGAACCCTTCCGTGGGTGCTTTGCCTCAACCGCTTTTTGTAAAAATCATTGCTGCATATATTCATTAAATTTGGGTTCTTGGGGAAGGGTTAGGACCCTTTAATGATGAATTGCGAAAAAAATAAGAGGAAAAAATAGCCAAAAATAATCTCTGTAATTTTTAACGATTTTTTTGCATTTTTAGGGGGGTAATAACCCCTTAAACTTATCCATTTGCTACAAATATGTATATTTTAGAACAGTGTTTCCCAACCTTTTTCACCCCATGCCCCACCGAAGCCTTTCTAAATTTTCCATGCCCCCCATGTCTATTTTTAATCCTTATAGGAAATTAAATAAAGCCTGTGTAATCATCTTCAAGTAGCCACAAGTTGGACGAAACACTTTTATTTACAAGACGACGACGGTGGACACTATATTTACAAAATTTACACAAAGAGAAACAAATGAACAGGCCCCGCGCCAACCGGCGCGGCGGCGGGGAAATCTCGACACTCTGAATGAAATCACTTCATTTCAATACATTCCGTGAAACTCCCTCTACACGTACATTAATCTGGAAGACACGCAGTGCCCTCAGGCGAGAGAGGAGGAAACTAATAATTAAATGAAATATCTGCTACACCTGGAGGTCTATGCCCCACCTGGGGGGCAATTTGGTTGAAAATTTTCAAATTGCCCCCCTGGAAAATCATATTGCCTCCCGGTGGGGCGTGCGCCCCACGTTGGGAAACACTGTTTTAGAAGCTTTAAACTTTCTTGTTCCCTCGTGTGTAATTTAAAGGCTAAAGGAATAGTTTTTGCCCCTGAAAATCGAATTCAAAGTCATTAAGTCATCGAAAAACGCAAAAAGGGGGAGGGGCTGTTCCCCGAATATCTGTATGTGATGGAGAAAAACGGGGGTCGAATTCGGATTCAGGGGGTCATTTTACATAAGAATCTGCGTGATTTGTGTCAGAAGCATTTTGACCCTATATTTTTGTCGAGTAGTGTTATCTCTCACTCATAATCCCAATGGATTTAGGAGGAGGGGAATTATCATAGTTTAAAGAAGCTGAACAAAATCTATGAGTCTTGAAAGTTTTTAATTTTTTCCAACCATCTTTAAATAGGATAACACAAATTTTGATAGTTCTTCATAACTTGATTGTATTATGGTTTTGATTTAATGAATAATTCAGGGGCGGGTCCAGACCAAAATTTCGGGGGGGGCCATTTGGAAAAATACGATACTTCTTTATAAAAACATTAATCTGTATGCAAATGAATATTTTTAATTAGATAATTAGAAGAACTATGTTTTTGAAGTGAAAAACAGTTAAAATATGAAATCAAATTTATCCCGTACAAGAAAAAACAACGAAGTGTATATTTGGACGGCCAAAACGGCCAGTGGCGCATGCGCTGTAGGTCTCGTGATGACGTAGCAGTCTCGGCGCTTAGTGATGGAACCAATGGTACGCCTAGCCGTGGAAGTTAGAGTAGAGTTTAGTTGAAAAATGGCCGTGTAAATATACAGTGCCAAAAAACAATTTCAAAATGCACTGTATATTTGGACGGCTTTTTTCAACTAAACTCTACTCTAATTTCCACGGCTAGGCTACAGCTCGGCGTTTCATTGGTTCAATCACTAAGCGCCGAGACTGCTACGTAATCACGAGACCTACAGCGCATGCGTCACTGGCCGTTTTGGCCGTCCAAATATACACTTCGATTTCAAAAACTTTTTTGCAAATTAATGGAGGAAGGAAATTTGTTATTCGAAAGCATAGACCACAGAGAAAAATCCTAACAGAGGGTCCAAAACGATATATTCAAAGGTTGGATGGGTTTGAGGGCGCCACGATCAACTAAATAATTGACTGAGAGATCAAACCTGTGATTGGCTGTCACGCAATCTTCTATTTCGAAGGAGAAGGAAAAAGTTTTTCTCAACCAATCAGGCTTCTCCGTCCCGCCTCTCGTGACGTTGATGCGATCGCAGCGCCACCCAACCCATCCAACGTTTCGATTTCCATTAGCGCCTATGGCGACGGACTCTCTGTTCTAGTACTCTGTGGCATAGACTAAAGATTTATTAATTTTGAAGTCATTTATGACTCAATATTGCAAACAATAGTTAATTTGTGTAACTATTAATTACAGGGCCATAACTAGACTTTTTCTTCGGGGGGAGGGTTGGCCAAAAATTTCTTGAAACTCTAGTTCAACTTTGGTGGTGACCTAGGTAAGTAGACAGCGGTGGATTCAGGATTTGGTTTGGGGGGTCGAAGAATTTTCAATATCAAAATCGTCTTCTAATGTCCTAAAGGGGGGTCTGGGGGTTCTCCCCCAGAAATTTTTTGGAAATTTAAGTCTAAAAAGCAGATTTTCAACTCCTTTTGGTACACCTAATCCGGATTTCGGACATACATTTTCAAGAATTTAATTTCCATTTTGGTTGGATTTTTGGATTTTGACGAACTCTTTACAGAAACGTTGTAAATAATAGAGTTCCAAGTTCCAAGGGCGGGTCTGGGGGTCCTCCCCCAGAAAATTTCTGGAAATTTCACCCTAAAAGCAGGATTTTAACTCGTTTTGGAGTCACTTTTCCCTTTTCTTCCTCCCCCGAGTTCCCTCTTTCTCTTGTAAGTCCCAAATTTTCAAGGAACGACTGTAATCGGTAATAATATATTTCAAAATTTCAAGGGGGGTTGGGGGTTCTCCCATTTGAACCAAAATTTTGAACCTTAAAAGTAGGGGTTTTATGCATTTTAACCCTCTGACCGATAGCGTCGTCTAAACACGACGAAGAGAAGCCGACTGCTTTCGATAGAACCGTGTTTACACGAGAGACAAAAAACAGTCCCTTTCCCCCTATTTGGCCACTAGAACGGCGTCGTTGGCGGGCACAGACCTCCTCTCCCTGACACCTGACCCTCAGCAAGACCGCTCTTTTAGGGGGGCAGCAGGGGGTCAGTCCATGAAAAGAATGCTCAGCGCGGATACATTTCCGGTGATAACAGAGAAGTGGTTGTTTCTCCGAGCAAGTTTTGAATGTGGTGAAGAGATGGGACAAAATTCGTTTGTGTATTTCTACTTGAAGTAGTACGAAGTGTAGTGAATGACTGAAAATTGATTTTAACAATTTATATAATTTAAAAAAGGGTGAAACTATTGTTTTATTTTATCAAGAAAACAATCTAGAAAATCTGAGGTTGTTACACTGTAGATGTTTGGGTAATTTCCCCTGAACAAAATGATTTTAGGTGCGCTGAATCCGAAAATTATCTCTATTTTTTCTTGGACTAGGGGGCTCTGCCCCCTGCTCGCTATCGCTCACCAACCCCCGGAACTGCTTCGCAGTTCTTTGAAGATCGCTTCGCGATCTTAGCGAGCAGAGCTTGCTTGTTTCATCCCAACTATCCAGTACAACCTGGAACTTGTCTGCTTTTAGTCTGTTTATTTAGAATAGGCGCCTGAAACAGGATCAAAAACGCTCAACAATGCTTAATAACGCTCATCAGACAACTTCGGTGACCGATTGTTTCTACAGTATTTTATCTACTTCTGCTTAGGCTGACTTGTCATTGCTGAAGAAAATTTTTTCGACGATAATTAGAATTATAAATGCTTCTAATACATTACGTATCAGGCGCTAATTCTAAATGAACAGAGTGTAGTTAATGATCATTTAATATCGAAACTTCTTATCTCTCAAACTTTTCTATAACTTAATTCGGATCATTACCACGAAAATATCAAAATAAAACTATTACTGAAATATTCCTTTTTAAATTATCAATAATTTAATGGATAGGGGGCTACCGCCCCCTGCTCGCTTACGCTCACCAACCCCCGTAATTGCTATGCAGCTCTTTACAGATCGTGAAGCGATCTGTAATATCTGCAATCGATCTTTAGCAGAGAAAAAGATGTCAAAAGTTTAGCAGAGACAGGTTGTCGAAAATCCTCTTCCTTTCATCGGCACAAATAACACTCAAAAAAGCTAAATTATTTATTTCTCTAGTATTTCAAAAAATATCGAAGTATCTTTAAAAGATTATTAAACAAGTCTATACTATATCGCTAGCAAATTTAGAGCAAAAATGTGCACCTCAAAACTTTTAAATTTAAATATCCGTGCTCGCGACAATCTAGTGAACAGGCCAATATAAAATTTAAAAACATTAAACACGTCTGATAAAGACCTACTAAAACTATGAAAAAAATGAAACTTTGATGCTTAATTACTCCAAAACTAATTAGAATTTTTTAAAGAACTAAACGGCAATCTCTTTCTAAAAAATAAGAATATAAGTGTTTAAAAAATCATATTGATACCGTGATTAGTTTTCATTTTAGATAGAAAAAAACGAAAAAGTGTCAAAAATTTCGAAAATTAAAAAATTAATTACTCTAAACCAAATTTGAAATTCGAAAAAAGGGCGACGTAGTGCACATCTTCATACTTCAGAGTATTAGGCTGCAAAAAATCATAGTTCTGCTGCTAATAGATTTTGCTGAACTGGATTACGCGGCGAAAAAAGAAAAACTTCAACTTTGACCATAAAAATACCCCAGTTCTAATTATCACATCAGTTAGCTTTTTGTCCGAGAATGTGCCCCAAATATTCCTTTACAAACATTTCAAATTTCATAAATTTCTATCAAGTAGTTTTTGCGATATGAGAGTTCAAAGAGTTGAAAAATTAAATTTTCTGAAACAGCGGCGGCAGCGGCGGCAGCGGCGGCAGCGGTGACAGTAACTTTTTTTTAATATAGAGAGAAATATATTTTTTTTGTTGGGAAATGCATAAAAATTTCGAAAGTGGACTCATTGTAGTAAAATTTTTAATTCAAATTTTTCTATAAAATCATTTCATATATTCAGGGTTCGTACGGGGCCTTGAAATCCTTGTAAGTCCTTGAATTTCAAAACTTCGTTTTCAAGGCCTTGAAAAGCCTTGAAAAAGCGTATTTTACCCTATTAGCCTTGAAAATCCTTGAATTTTAACTGAGCCTAAATTTTTTTGGCCAAAAAAATACCTCGATAAACTAATTTAGTTGTTTATCATTGTTATTAGTATCGAATTTTCTAGTGTAATTTTTTCTGAAAGTTTCAAAGCAGGTAATATTTAATTTTATTAGCAAAGCAGGTAATATTCAACTCTGTTATTTTTGCCTTTAAATACTGTCTAATTGTTTGAAAAGCCAAATATTAGAAGTGCCACATAAAATTGCAAACTAATCAAATAAAAAAGTGATATTGATAAAACCCTTAAAATTTTGGAAGCATGTGAATATTTTTCATGCTAAGAAAACTTCACTAAAATTAACTACGTTTCAACTTAACTTAAATGTAATTTCTACTATGAGATTGGATATTGTTGCCCCTCTTCTCCAACACACAAAACTTTTTTTTGCATTCACTTAATTGTGAAATGCTTGTAACAAAATGCATTGCATATTCTAGTAACTATCCACCTGGTTAACTACCCTAACTTTTAAATTTTGAAAGATGTAAAATAATTTATTTTAGTTGCTAATGCGCTAAATACGTTTATGAAAATTATATTAGTACTACGTGCTTTTGCCTCGATTGCATTTGGGGCCTTGAATTTCACATTTGAGAGCCTTGAAAAGGCCTTGAAAGTCCTTGATTTTTCTCTCTTGTGTACGAACCCTGTATATTTTTTGTGCTGAATCTAAAACTAACATCCGTTTTATCATAGGACTTCACCTCTTGACAATTAAAATAAATAAGGCAAATTTTCAAGAAAAAAAAGCAAATTTAAATCATTATTTTTAACTCAAAATTTTATCAGAATCCGAAAATGACCCCTTTTGGTTTTTAAGGCCTCGTATTTTGTAATTGAAAAAGTAAAGAATATTTTCACAGAAAATGTGTGTACACATAAAAAGTATATTTTTCTATTCCAATTTATGGTTAAGGTAATCAATAAGGATCCCCGTTTTGCCATTGAATGTTGTTTCCTGACAGTTTACGTAAATTTGTAAAATAATAAATTGCTTCAATTTTAATGAAAATAGGTTCATAAAATATTTTTTACCATATATTCTTGATTGAGTGATCATTTATCAGCACATTACTAAAATTATTAAAACAGCTTTTGCATTGCACTCCTATGTTTTAGACAAAATTTAACTCCGCGAAAAGACTAAAAATCGAATTATTGAGATTAAGACTTATGATGCAAGTATACAGCTGTATTACCGGGCTAAATATGAATGCTAACTAAAAATAAACCAATTTAGTGTTTAAATATATGAATTTATAAATTAGATAATCGAAAAAATTATCCCAAAACCACAAAAAACCCCCTGCAAAGACCAACAGTTTTCGTTTAAAAAGGGGCTACACAAACATACAAATTTTTTTTATAAAGAAATCGGAGAGTAAATATTTTTAATTTTCAATGGGAGGTACCTTCCCTATTGGAAAATTTTTTTCTGGTATTCCATAAACCAGTATGAATTATACTGGATCCAGGATCATTTATACTGGTTCCAGTGTCATTCATATTCATACTGGTTCCAGTATCATTCATACCGGTTCCAGTATCATTTATACTGGATCCAGTATAATTCATACCGGTTTATGGAATACCAGACAAAAAAATTTCCAATAGGGTTGAAAATCTACTTTTGAAAAAAATTCCCATTGTAATTGTTTGAGGCATTTATCTTTCATTTAGTTGCAAAATATTCTACTGGTTATTGGTCTATGTAAAGTTGTGCAGCATAAACAAATCAAAATTGATTCATTAAATACTAGTTATTTAAATATTTATAAAAATGAGCATTTTGATAAATCACATTAACCGTTTTAACTTGATTGTTAGATTTTATCTTTCAGAAATTAATTGCCTAATTTATACATATTAAATTTAATAAAATACAAAAGCATAAAAAATACTTTTTTTTACAAATTACAACTTTTACATTTTTTAAGGTAGGCTTGTGATACTTCTCTAGACTATATTTTAGTGTTGTTCATGAATACCAGGCCAATTTTTTAAATAAATTTAGCGCTTCGAAAATTCGAAGCGCTCATAATATAAAAGACACGAAATATAAGTACTATGATAAATGTTTCAATTTTTCTTCGAAAAATTGTCATGATTCATAAAAAGTACTAAAATTTGTTCCTTAGACGGGCATCATATGCCTACATACCACAAATAATTGATAAAAATACGTGCTTAGTAAGAAAAATTTCTGATTCTTACAGGTACAAGATTTTCATTGCTCGGAAAATCTTTAGAAAACGCTTACCTCCTTATTCAAATAGATTATATAAAAAAGACAGCTGATCAATAAAAAATCAGTGGTTTTCATTGCCTGAAAAACTTACCTACCTTTTAAAATTAATTAGGCTAAGAGCTGTGTCTTTTGAGTTAGAGATAAAAAGACTGCTCTCTAAAAACTTATTATTATTCCATCCCAAATATAATTTTTTATTGTCTCGAATTTGTTTATACACTACTGTGTTGTTACTATACACAGAGCTAGCGATCTATTTTCAACATGACTTGGTGAAAGAAATATTCCCAAAATGCCTTCCTTAGCCTTTTGCCTTTTTGCATGTACAGTAAAGCACCGTTTATACGTCTTTCAAGGGACCGACGTAAAACGGCGTATAAATGAAAAGACGTATAATTGAAAACAATTTTGATTATTTGAATTAATTGGGACTTGGCGAAAACGACGTATAAATGTAAAAGACGTATAAATGAGAGACGTATAAACGGTGCTTTACTGTAGTTTGTTCTATATGAGCAATACATATGCAAACGGGCAGAAGTTTCCGAATGAGTAAAGAACTTGTGAGGTGATAATTCGTGCACCGAGTCATGTTGAAAATATTTAACAGATCCTTACAAGTTGTGGTGATACTTCTATAAGTTTTAAAAATATTATTTTATATTTATGTTTGGACCCTACTTCTTTTTATAGTAAATTTTACATAAAAGGGGCTTCCTCCAGACCAGTCGAAAATTGCAGCCTTTCTCGTTCAAGTTTGAGCCAATTATCAACCTGACAAAGATATTTCTTTTATTCAGGTTTTGTCGGGTAGAATACATCATATATGTCCATAACTCGAGTGAAGACATTTGTCGTGTGATTAGAGTAGGAATGAGGGGCTAAAAACCAATTTTAGGCCTTTTTGGCTTGCGCGCTCAATAGGATAACATAGGGAACCTTTAGAGCCAATGTGGCACTTCAATTTATTGATATTATCCCAAAATTCTGAAAAAAAATCACTGGTACTCTGCCACCATAAGCAACTTAACCGCACTAATGCATCATAAAAATTAAAAAATGTTTTTTCGATTCACTCAAATGGTTACTAGACTACATTGACTAGATTTATATTATTGACAACAATCCTTTTTGAATTTTCAAGGTAGTTTCAAAGGAAAAAAAAGGATTTCAATAGTTTTTTTACTGGATTTTTATCGAGATTTTTTTAAAACTTATTTTACTTTAAAATTGAATTTTCGCGGAATTTTGGGAAGGACAGTGGGAAAAATTCACGAAAACATTGGATTTTCAAATGACTGAGATTATTTCGATTGGATTGTTTTTAACACTAAGAAAGAATTAATGTTTTATATACAAAAAATTTCAGGATGGAATGAGATATCACTGTTGGAACTGGGATGAAAAAAATGGCACCCCTAATACCGGGATGAAAAAGTACCTGGAACATCGGTATAAGAAAATTATCGGGAACAGGGATATGAAAACAGACCGCGGGAACAGCAAGACAGGAAAATTATTGGGAAAACTGAGATACAGAAAAGTACCGGGACACCAGGGTTATGGGTGAGGCGAAAAATCGGACATATAACTCGAGATAACTTAAAAAAGGGAATTAATACAATCTACCCGTTCAAGACCAGGAAATTCAGCTAGTTATTAGTATAAAAATCCGCAATCACGGAATGACTTACATCGGGTAGTAACACTTTGATACAAAAATTCTCAGAAAGAAATTTAACATTCAACGAGGTTTATTGTGTTAAACTAATCGACTACCATAAATAATTTTTATTTGGTTTAACTTAAAAATGTATCCGAATGTCATTGATTTTCAACAAAATATTGCATTTTGGAATTAAGATTTATTAGTATCTTTATTTATTATTATTATATTATTATTTACTTGTCCTTTACCTCATTCAATTACTAAACGTTGGAATAGAGAACAAAATTTGAAAAAATTCTTATCGGTACAAAACTTAATGATATCGAGTAGCAACAATTTCCATCTAATTAAAGCTACTTTAATTTTGTAGATACATTTTAGAGCTTGAATTTCCTGCCAGGAAAACCGAAGAAAATTTGGATCTGAGTGCAATAATTTCTTGAAAATCTAACTGCTAATAAAAAAATACGTAATGCTGAAAACTAATAGCGCAGACAAATTATTCTCATGTAGTTTCTTTCAAGGATGTGAGCGAAACGAAGCCCAGATTCCCTTCCACTGTCCGCCTAAACCATTCACAACCTTATCGGCAAAATCCCCAACCCCAACATGTGTCCAGACAGTGAACGATAAGGAACCATAGGGGCAGGCGCCTGGAGATAGGGGAGAAATAGTATTGCCTCAATTTTCACGTTTTCTTCCTTGGCGATCACCATGGTTGGCACTAAAGGGAGAGATCTGACAATCCCAGGGGGGAAAGAAGAGGTTACAACAGAAGTTAGGAGCAATTTCGGTAACACTGCACTTTCAGAGCTTATCCGTCAGTGGGTTAAGACGAATTTTTAAGGAAAAACAGTAAGTAAAAAATTGACGTTGAAATAACCCCCCCCTTGGATTTGGACCTGATTAACTAGGTCTAACTAGGTCGTTCCCTGGTCTAGGCTCTCTACCCTGGTCAAGTCACGTGACTCACGGGAAGCGAAAACAGGAAAGGCAGAAAATTTTTTGTATTCCACACCAAGCCCCAAGCATCTCCCTCGTCCGAAGATATGGTGACAAAATAGAAGGGGGTTTTAACTATTTTGGAATTTTTCTCGGGATGAGCATGGCCCCCCTTGCGTTTTTTTATTCTTGTCCGACATCGCATGAATTACAATGAAATTTTTTTGAATTTCAGCTCTGAAAAAGGGGTTTTTAACTATTTTTGAAATTTTCTCGGGGGGGGGCCATGGCCCCCATAGCCCCCCCTGGATCCGCCACTGCCACACAACGTCCTTAGTCCTCTTATTGAAGTCCTTACACACGTGGTTATTGAAGTCCTTACACACGTGGTTATTGAAGTCCTTACACACGTGGTTATTGAAGTCCTTACACACGTGGTTATTGAAGTCCTTGCACACGTGGATATTGAAGTCCTTGCACACGTGGTTATTGAAGTCCTTATGTGGCGGAAATGCGCCCCGACTTACCCGATTACCTCAACTCGTCTCTAATGTGACTGACTGCTCAACTCGTTCCTGAACTTTACACCTGTACAGTATATAAGCGCGCATGCATTTCTGTTCTTTGCTTTTTATATTTTACCTTTTCTTGTTACCATGTTGATCTTTATTAAAGTTATTTGTTGATTTAAGATGCTGTCGGTATTTCATTCTAACCAGGCCCCGACAAGTTTTGGTGACCCGGACGGTGTTTAGCTGATAGATACCCGGACGGTGTTTAGCTGATAGATACCCGGACGGTGTTTAGCTGATTGATACCCGGACTGTGTTAAGTCAGTTGATCTGGAGTGTTTAAATGGTGACCCATTATTAGAAAGTCATGTGTGGGAGCTGTACCAAGAGCGGTAAAACCCAGCGTTTATTGCTTATTATTTTATCGTAGCTTTTGGTGTTTCTCGGCCATTCCCCCATGATTCTTTATTTTGAAATTTAAAATTTGATGCTTTTTCACTTTATTTATTCTGTATCTCACCATGTCTGAAAAGGATAAAAGCGAAACGACTCCGCAAGAATCCAGTCAAAATGAAACATCTGAAACTAAGGTCAGTACCGAAGTTTATCGCATTGCGGTCAAAATTCCAAATTTCTGGTCGAATAATCCCAGACTTTTCTTTGCCCAAATTGAGGCTAATTTTGAACTGTCTGGAATTACCAGTGAGAAAACTAAATTTTTCACTCTGGTTTCCTCTTTGGATGAAAATATACTGTCTCTGGTAACTGATTTGGTGATTAATCCGGATAAAGCTGAGCCATATACTAAGATTAAAGATCGTTTGATCAAGGAATTTGAACTTTCAGAGTCGAGTCGTCTTAGAGCTTTAATTTCTGATTTGCATTTGGATGATTTAAGGCCTTCTGCCCTATTAAGAAAAATGAAAAGCATGTCTAATAACCTGTTATCAGATGATGCCATCAAGTCTATTTGGGTTTCCCGACTACCTTTGAACATTCAGTCAATTTTGGCTGCTTCGTCGGAGCCCTTAAATGGCTTAGTAGGTTTGGCTGATCAGATATTTGAGGTTACTAATGCCTATTCGTCCAGTGTTTGTAATGTTAGCGATCCTTTGCAATCGAAAGTAACTGATTTGGCTGTGGAGGTCAGGGATCTCGCTAAACAGATTACGCTCTTGAAAAATGAGATTCAGAGTTTGAAAAAGGGTAAAAGTTATCTTGGTAAATCTGTTGGTAACTTTAAAAGTAATTTGGAAAAGAAACCTAATGATGAATTAGTACTATATTGCTTTTTTCATAAAAAATATGGAGCTGAGGCTCATAAGTGTGTTAAACCCTGCGATTGGGATCCAGGTCAGGAAATAGATTGACTAGATCAGGATGGCTTTAAAAGCCGACGCCTTTTTGTAAGGGATCGGAAAACCAAATTGCGGTTTCTAGTAGACAGCGGTTCTGATGTAAGTTTGCTTCCTGTGTCCTTTAAAGGGACTCGGAAGGTTAGAGACTACTTGTTACAGGCTGCTAACGGCTCTAAAATTCATACATTTGGCCAAAAATTTCTCTGTTTGGATTTTGGTTTCAAAAGAAATTATAACTTTTATTTCACGATTGCCGACATTCAGAAACCGATTTTGGGTGCCGATTTCTTACAACATTTTGGCTTACTCGTGGATCTAGGAAGATCTAAGTTAATAGACCCAAAATTTTCGGATGCAATTCCAGTCAAAGTCCTTCAAGCCATTTAACCTAGTGTTAAGGCAATTTCAGGGGATACTAAATTTCATGAGTTACTAAGAGAATTTCAGGAAATTACCATCATTAAAACTAAGCCAATTAATATTAACCATGATACTGTGCATTTTATTGAGACTCGTGGTCAACCTGTCACTTCTAAAGTTAGGCGCTTGAATCCACTCCAGTTGGAGACTGCTAAGGCCGAATTTAACTACATGATCAATCATGGTATTTGTAGGCTCTCTAAAAGTCCCTGGAGTAGCGCGTTGCACATGGTGCCAAAGAAAAATGGTGACTATAGACCTACGGGTGATTATAGGGCTTTAAATGCTAAAACAATTCCTGACAAGTACCCCCTTCCAAACCTGCAGGATTTTTCCCAAAATCTTTATGGTAAACATATTTTTAGTAAGGTTGATTTGGTTCGTGCCTTCAACCAGATACCCGTTAATCCTGCGGATGTAGAAAAGACAGCAGTGATTACGCCGTTCGGCTTGTTCGAGTTTCTTGTCTTACCGTTTGGATTATGCAATGCCCCCCAAACATTTCAAAGATTCATAAATAGTGTTTTATTTGGCTTGGACTTTGTTTTTGCGTATATAGATGATATCTTGATAGCAAGTGCTAGTGAAGAAGAGCATTTGGCTCACTTGCGTGAGGTGTTTAACCGCTTTAAAAAATTTGGTGTTACTATCAATTCATTGAAATGCGTTTTCGGTGCTCATGAGGTAGAATTCTTGGGACACATGGTTGATAGTTCAGGCTGTAGGCCTTTACCCGAGAAGGTCAAGGTTATCGAAAACTATTCCAAACCTACGACCATAGTAGAATTAAGAAGATTTTTAGGCTTAATGAACTTTTATCGTCGATTTGTTCCCAAGGCTGCTGAATTACAAGCCCCACTTAATGAGCTCTTAAAAGGGTCCACAAAAAATGATAAACGGCCCGTTGTCTGGACTACCGAGTTAGAGAGCGCATTTCAAAAGTGTAAAGATAGTATAATAAATGCTACTGTTCTGTCCCACCCCAACTCTAAATGCAATCTTGTTTTATACACTGATGCTAGTGACATGGCTATTGCTGGTGCGTTGCACCAAGAAACTAGCAGAGGCTTACAACCCTTGTCATTTTTTTCTAAAAAGCTTAATAACGCTCAAAGAAAGTACTCGGTATATGACAAAGAGCTGCTTGCTATTTATTTGTCTATTGAACACTTTCGTTACATGCTTGAGGGTTTATCTTTTTATGTAATGTGTGATCATAAACCTATGATGTATGCATTTAAACATAATTCTGCTAAGTGTTCTCCACGCAGAACAAGATATTTAGAATACATATCTCAGTTTACAACTGATATCAGATACGTTCCAGGAGAGCAGAATTTTGTTGCGGATGCATTATCACGGGTTGATGCAATTTCAATTGGTGATTCTATTGATTATGGGGTGATGGCCGAGCAACAGCAACGTGATGATGAAATAAATTCCTTGTTAACTTCTAATAAGACTAAGACTAGTTTAGTAATAAAATTGATTGAGATTTTCCTCATCTTAAAGTTAAGCTCTTATGTGATATTTCACTTAATAAAGTTCGTGTTCTTGTTCCAGCTTTATTGAGGCGTAAAGTTTTTGAGTCGGTGCATGATTTGGCTCATGTGGGCACGCGTTCCACTATTCGGCAAATTTCGGCAAATTATATTTGGCCTTCTCTACGTAAGGACGTAACGGAATGGTGTAGAGCTTGTGTACCATGCCAGCGTGCTAAGGTGCATAAGCACACTAGAACGCCTTTAGGACAGGTACAAATTCCAAATTCTCGTTTCCAGCACGTGCACATCGATTTGGTAGGTCCACTACCGTCCTGTCGGGAATTCAAGTATTGCCTTACTGCTATTGACAGGTACACTCGCTGGATCGAGGCAATTCCTTTAACTAACATCTCTGCCGAAACCGTGTCCCGCGCGTTTCTTGAAGGATGGGTTTCTCGTTTTGGTGCTCCTCTTCGGATAACCCATGATCAGGGAGCACAATTTGAGTCACGCTTGTTCCGTTCATTGGCTCATAGTCTAGGTTCTGAGTGCATCCGCACTACAGCCTATAACCCAAAGGCAAATGGCTTTGTAGAACGCACTCATAGAGTGATTAAAGCCGCCTTGAAGTGTGCTAAAGTAGGATGGGCTGATGCTTTACCTCTGGTTTTGCTGGGTCTTCGAACTGCCTTGAGAGACGACTTCGAACTGTCACCTGCCGAACTATTATACGGACAGACTGTCAGGCTTCCGGGACAATTCTTTGTGCCAGACAGACTTCCTTGTGCGTCCTTTTCACAGGCGGAGTACCTAGTTGAGCTCAGAAAGCATTTTGATAGTCTTCGCCCGTATCCTGCTACGCGTCATAGTTCGTCGAGGCCAGTGTACGTTCCTAAGGCCTTGGCAACTTGCACCCATGTCTTCCTGAGGCATGACGCCTTAAGGAGGCCCTTGCAGCCTCAGTATGACGGACCATTCAAAGTGCTAAAGAGGTATCCTAAAACCTTCCTCCTACAGATTGGTTCCAAGTCCAAAGTGGTCTCTATGGACCGCTTAAAACCTGCTTTCCTGCTGGACTCTGACTAACTTTCTGTGCTAGCCGTTCCTCGTCTAAAAAAGGGGGAGAGTGCTGTGGCGGAAATGCGCCCCGACTTACCCGATTACCTCAACTCGTCTCTAATGTGACTGACTGCTCAACTCGTTCCTGAACTTTACACCTGTACAGTATATAAGCGCGCATGCATTTCTGTTCTTTGCTTTTTATATTTTACCTTTTCTTGTTACCATGTTGATCTTTATTAAAGTTATTTGTTGATTTAAGATGCTGTCGGTATTTCATTCTAACCATGCCCCGACACTTACACACGTGGTTATTGAAGTCCTTACACACGTGGTTATTGAATTCCTTACACACGTGGTTAGTGAAGTCCTTACACACGTGGTTATTGAAGTCGTTACACACGTGGTTATTGAAGTCCTTACACACGTGGTTATTGAAGTCCTTACACACGTGGTTATTGAAGTCCTTACACACGTGGTTATTGAAGTCCTTACACACGTGGTTATTGAAGTCCTTACACACGTGATTATTGGCCGATATGTTACTGCAGGAAACTGTTTCAGCTTTTCAATGCCTGGTACTTTTATAGCCTTTCTAACTGGGATTCGCTCCTTCAAAAAGTCGTCTCTGGAAATGAGCCGCATATCGTACCTGTTGTGCTTGGCGACTCCATTCTCTCCACCGAACAGGGTTGCTCTACTTGACCAGAGCCTCCTGCCTGACAGGCTAGCTTGGCGTCGTAAGTGTTACCACCTTCGGAGTGCCTGGGTTTGTTTTGGGGTTGCTGGTACATTCGTCACGCATGCTTGACCGCGTCATTCGAGGAGGAGACACAACAGGGGGTCCTGCAAATGAAAACTTTAACTATCCACAGCTCAACGATAGACCGGTTTTTTTAGTTATCCCGACGGTTCGGCAAACTATCTTAGAACATTTAAAAGTTAATTATCTATTCATAACTCCTATAAATTGAGTTACTGTTAATTGATATAACTGATTTCAAGTTGGCATTGTTGTTTACATGGAAAGATTTTTTTGGTTAAGAAGTTTGAATTAATAAATGCTTGCTGTATTTGAATATAACAATTTTATCCATGTTAAGTAATTAAGAACATTAATTACAGATATTTCAATCAAACTCCGCTAAATTTGTTTAATATTATGATTTGGGTATTGATTTGATATCCCTATTAAATAAAGTGATTCATAGATCCAAATTCTCAATCACATATATATGTATAATAAATGACCACACGCATGAAAATTTTAAATATATAGCTACCACAACGTCCTTAGTCCTCTTATTGAAGTCCTTACACACTAGGTTATTGAAGTCCTTGCACACGCGGTTATTGAAGTCCTTGCACACGTGGTTATTGAAGTCCTTACACACGTGGTTATTGAAGTCCTTACACACGTGGTTATTGAAGTCCTTACACACGTGGTTATTGAAGTCCTTACACACGTGGTTATTGAAGTCCTTACACACGTGGTTATTGAAGTCCTTACACACGTGGTTACTGAAGTCCTTACACACGTGGTTACTGAAGTCCTTACACACGTGGTTACTGAAGTCCTTACACACGTGGTTTTTGAAGTCCTTACACACGTGGTTTTTGAAGTCCTTACACACGTGGTTATAGAAGTCCTTGCACACGTGGTTATTGAAGTCCTTACCCACGTGGTTATTGAAGTCCTTACACACGTGGTTATTGAAGTCCTTACACACGTGGTTATTGAAGTCCTTACACACGTGGTTATTGAAGTCCTTACACACGTGGTTATTGCAGTCCTTACACACGTGGTTATTAAAGTCCTTACACACGTGGTTACTGAAGTCCTTACACACGTGGTTATTGAAGTGCTTACACACGTGGTTATTGAAGTCCTTACTTTTGAAATCGAGGATAATCGCCGATTGGCATTTTTAGACGTTTTGATTAGGGATGTTACGGTTCCACTGGAACAGTTCCATGGAACCTAATCCCAGCATGGAACCGTCAGAACCGGTTCCACGAAGAACCGCTTAACGGTTCCACCCTGGAACCGATAAAGATCAATAACAAATCCAAATTTCTCTGCAATCCTATCCAACATTGAACGAGAACACCTCAAATAAAGAGGCGATTTCCAAACTAAAAGATAAGCAATGCCCGCAAACCGCTACCGGCTACCGCAGAGATATTTTATAGCAAAAAAACGAAGTGTATATTTGGACGGCCAAAACGGCCAGTGGCGCATGCGCTGTAGGTCTCGTGATTGCGTAGCAGTCTCGGCGCTTAGTGATTGAACCAATGAAACGCCGAGCTGTAGCCTAGCCGTGGAAATTAGAGTAGAGTTTAGTTGAAAAAAGCCGTCCAAATATACAGTGCCGCAAAAAAAACGCATCGAGGCAAAAACGCAACAATCTATTCGCACCATAGAGCACATCTGCCAAAAACTGAATCTATAATTGAGCTGGTCAGGATGAAAGTGGTCTAAGTCCAAAAATTACAAAAGTTGAGTTAAGAGTGGATTTGGATAGAGTTTTAGATCCTTTATTTAGTACAGTTGTCGGTTTAGCGGTATGTTAATTTATCATTACGGCATTATCATTACGCATGATTAAAACTTTTAATCATGCGTAATGATAATGTTTGCTTGACTACGGTTTATCGCAAATCATTTGCTGTTTCATTGCCCCCTCACAACAAATCTAATCATCCCTTGAATCAGAAAGAGGCTGCTTTTAATTCTTTTGTTTTCCGAGCTGTCAACATATGCTCCAATAATGATTTACTTAAAATTGAGATAAATTACTTAAAGGCTGTTGCTGTTGATCGTGGCTTTTGCCATACCATGATAGACCGGATACTTGGTAGAATTTTAAAAAAGAACCTTGTTGAATATACTAAAGAAATCCCAAACAAATTAATTGTTCTTCCATATTTTTCTAAAATTAATTTCAAACTCTCTAATATCCTTAAAAAATTTGGCTTTTCGACTGTTTTTTCCCCTACAAATAAAATTAAATT
This sequence comes from Tetragnatha versicolor, assembly GCA_024610705.1. NCBI lineage: Eukaryota > Metazoa > Arthropoda > Arachnida > Araneae > Tetragnathidae > Tetragnatha > Tetragnatha versicolor. Next base: position 11,209,124 of record JANDEH010000008.1, on the reverse strand, counting down.
TTCTAACTTGAAGGATCCGATTCCTACGCTCAATAATTGGGGTATTTACAGAATATTTTGTGAAAGTGGGTAATCCTATGTTGGTAAGACTAGACGCGCCCTAAAATTTAGAATTAAAGAACACATGAATTATGTTAAAAAACAAGAATTTGACAAGTCATCCATTGCCCGGCATGTTTGGGAAAATAACCATACGTTTAACTTTTCTTCCGCTACCCTTATTAAAAACTGTAATCCAACACTTGACCTTGATTTTTTTTAAAGTTACTACATTAATATGTTCTCTAATGATCTTGTAAATGACCTGTCAAGTGCAACTTTTTTCTCTGAAATTTGGATGTCGTGAATCACCATAAAATTTTTCTGTATCTGTATTTTCATAGTTTTCTTTTCAATTTAAATATGTTTCTGTATTAACTGTAACTGTGTTTCTTGTTGCCTGTATATATTACTGATGCCATGGGTAAATTTTTCTTTCATCGTCATTTCACTGACGAAGAGGGTTCAATATACCCTCGAAACATGTCTGATTTTAACATCTTTAAATAAACAATGTGCAAATGAAACGTCGTTTTTCAATTTTATCCTACTTTGCACAGTTTGCCATCTACATCTGATAACAATTTTATCCATGTTGAGTAATTAGGAACATTAATTACAGATATTTCAATCAAACTCCGCTAAATTTGTTTAATATTATGATCTAGGGTATTGATTTGATATCCCTATTAAATAAAGTGATTCATAGATCCAAATTCTCAATCACATATATATGTATAATAAATGACCACACGCATGAAAATTTTAAATATATAGCTACCACAACGTCCTTAGTCCTCTTATTGAAGTCCTTACACACGTGGTTATTAAAGTCCTTACACACGTGGTTATTGAAGTCCTTACACACGTGGTTATTGAAGTCCTTACACACGTGGTTATTGAAGTCCTTGCACACGTGGTTATTGAAGTCCTTACACACGTGGTTATTGAAGTCCTTACACACGTGGTTATTGCAGTCCTTACACACGTGGTTAAAAATCGTTGGCCGATATGTTTCTGCAGGAAACTGTTTCAGCTTTTCAATGCCTGGTAGTTTTATAGCCTTTCTAACTGGGATTCGCTCCTTCAAAAAGTCGTCTCTCGGAAATGAGCCGCATATCGTACCGGTTGTGCTTGGCGACTACATTCTCTCCGCCGAACAGGGTTGCTCTAATTGACCAGAGCCTCCTGCCGGACAGGCTAGCTTGGCGTCGTAAGTGATATTATGATCTAGGGTATTGATTTGATATCCCTATTAAATAAAGTGATTCATAGATCCAATTCCAATTCGGGGGGGGCCATGGCCCCCATAGCCCCCCCCTGGATCCGCCACTGCCACACAACGTTCTTAGTCCTCTTATTGAAGTCCTTACACACGTGGTTATTGAAGTCCTTACACACGTGGTTATTGAAGTCCTTACACACGTGGTTATTGAAGTCCTTACACACGTGGTTATTGAAGTCCTTACACACGTGGTTATTGAAGTCCTTACACACGTGGTTATTGAAGTCCTTACACACGTGGTTAATGAAGTCCTTACACACGTGGTTATTGAAGTCCTTACACACGTGGTTAAAAATCGTTGGCCGATATGTAACTGCAGGAAACTGTTTCAGCTTTTCAATGCCTGGTACTTTTATAGCCTTTCTAACTGGGATTCAATCCTTCAAAAAGTCGTCTCTCGGAAATGAGCCGCATATCGTACCGGTTGTGCTTGGCGACTCCATTCTCTCCGCCGAACAGGGTTGATCTAATTGACCAGAGCCTCCTGCCGGACAGGCTAGCTTGGCGTCGTAAGTGATATTATGATCTAGGGTATTGATTTGATATCCCTATTAAATAAAGTGATTCATAGATCCAAATTCTCAATCACATATATATGTATAATAAATGACCACACGCATGAAAATTTTAAATATATAGCTACCACACAACGTCCTTAGTCCTCTTATTGAAGTCCTTACACACGTGGTTATTGAAGTCATTACACACGTGGTTATTGAAGTCCTTACACACGTGGTTATTAAAGTCCTTACACACGTTGTTATTGAAGTCCTTACACACGTGGTTATTGAAGTCCTTGCACACGTGGTTATTGAAGTCCTTACACACGTTGTTATTGAAGTCCTCAAACACGTGGGTATTGAAGTCCTTACACACGTGGTTATTGAAGTCCTTACACACGTGGTTATTGAAGTCCTTACACACGTGGTTATTGAAGTCCTTACACACGTGGTTACTGAAGTACTTACACACGTGGTTATTGAAGTCCTTACACACGTGGTTATTGAAGTCCTTACACACGTGGTTATTGAAGTCCTTACACACGTGGTTATTGAAGTCCTTACACACGTGGTTACTGAAGTCCTTACACACGTGGTTTTTGAAGTGCTTACACACGTGGTTATTGAAGTCCTTACACACGTGGTTAAAAATCGTTGGCCGATATGTTACTGCAGGAAACTGTTTCAGATTTTCTATGCCTGGTACTTTTATAGCCTTTCTAACTGGGATTCGCTCCTTCAAAAAGTCGTCTCTCGGAAATGAGCCGCATATCGTACCGGTTGTGCTTGGCGACTCCATTCTCTCCGCCGAACAGGGTTGCTCTACTTGACCAGAGCCTCCTGCCTGACAGGCTAGCTTGGCGTCGTAAGTCTTACCACCCTCGGAGTGCCTGGGTTTGTTTTGGGGTTGCTGGTACATTCGTCACGCATGCTCGACCGTGTTCATTCGAGGAGGAGACACAACAGGGGGTCCTGCAAATGAAAACTTCAACTACCCACAGCTCAACGATACACCGGTTTTTTTAATTATCACGTCGGTTCGGCAAACTATCTTAGAACATTTAAAAGTTAATTATCTATTCATAACTCCTATAAATTGAGTTACTGTTAATTGATATAACTGATTTCAAGATGGCATTGTTGTTTACATGGAAAGATTTTTTTGGTTAAGAAGTTTGAATAAATAAATGCTTGCTGTATTTGAATATAACAATTTTATCCATGTTAAGTAATTAAGAACATTATTTACAGATATTTCAATCAAACTCCGCTAAATTTGTTTAATATTATGATCTAGGGTATTGATTTGATATCCCTATTAAATAAAGTGATTCATAGATCCAAATTCTCAATCACATATATATGTATAATAAATGACCACACGCATGAAAATTTTAAATATATAGCTACCACACAACGTCCTTAGTCCTCTTATTGAAGTCCTTACACACGTGGTTATTAACCCTCTGACCGATAGCGTCGTCTAAACACGACGAAGAGAAGCCGACTGCTTTCGATAGAACCGTTTATACACGAGAGACAAAAAACAGTCCCTTTCCCCCCATTTGGCTACTAGAACGGCGTCGTTGGCGAGCACAGGCCTCCTCTCCCTGACACCTGACCCTCAGCAAGACCGCTCTTTTAGGGGGGAAGCAGGGGGTCAGTCCATGAAAAGAATGCTCACCGCGGATACATTTCCGGTGATAACAGAGAAGTGGTTGTTTCTTGCTCGAGCAAGTTTTGAACGTGGTGAAGAGATGGGACAAAATTCGTTTGTGTATTTCTACTTGAAGTACAGTAAAGCCCCGATTATCCGTGGAATTGGGTGGCAAAGGTACCGCGGATAGCGAAAATCGCGGATAACCCGAAAAAGACTAAAAATGAGGAAAAAACACGAAAAAAAAATAATTCAGCATAAAAACTATGTTTTATTGTACAAAAAACATATGTAAAACTTTTAAAATATGTACAGTACAGCAGAAACCTTTGCTCTGCATCTAAAGTCTCTATAATCTCATCTAAAATTTGCTGTCATCATTAAAAATTTTTTTTCGTGGCACTCGCGGAAAATCCGCACCGCGGATCATCCGCTCGCTGATAATCGGGGCTCTACTGTAGTACGAAGTGTAGTGTATGACTGTAAATTGATTTTAACAATTTATATAATTTTAAAAAGGGTGAAACTATTGTTTTATTTTATCAAGAAAACAATCTAGAAAATCTGAGGTTGTTACACTGTAGATGTTTGGGTAATTTCCCCTGAACAAAATGATTTTAGGTGCGCTGAATCCGAAAATTATCTCCATTTTTTCTTGGAAATATATTTTTTTTGTTGGGAAATGCATAAAGATTTCGAAAATGGACTCATTGTAGTAAAATTTTTAATTCAAATTTTTCTATAAAATCATTTCATATATTTTTTGTGCTGAATCTAAAACTAACATCCGTTTTATCATAGGACTTCACCTCTTGACAATTAAAATAAATAAGGCAAATTTTCAAGAAAAAAAGCAAATTTAAATAATTATTTTTAACTCAAAATTTTATCAGAATCCGAAAATGACCCCTTTTGGTTTTTAAGGCCTCGTATTTTGTAACAAATTGAGAAAGTAAAGCACATTTTCACAGAAAATGTGTGTAGACATAAAAAGTATATTTTTCTATTCCAATTTATGGTTAAGGTAATCAATAAGGATCTCCGTTTTGCCATTGAATGTTGTTTCCTGACAGTTTACGTAAATTTGTAAAATAATTAATTGCTTCAATTTTAATGAAAATAGGTTCATATAATATTTTTTTTACCATATATTCTTGATTGAGTGATCATTTATCAGCACATTACTAAAATTATTAAAACAGCTTTTGCATTGCACTCCTATGGTTCAGACAAAATTTAACTCCGCGAAAAGACTAAAAATCGAATTATTGAGATTAAGACTTATGATGCAAGTATACAGCTGTATTACCGGACTAAATACGAATGCTAACTAAAAATAAACCAATTTAGTGTTTAAATATATGAATTTATAAATTAGATAATCGAAAAAATTATCCCAAACCACAAAAAAACCCCTGCAAAGGCCAACAGAATCATGACAATTTTTCGAAGAAAAATTGTCATGATTCGTAAAAAGTACTAAAATTTGTTCCTTAGACGGGCATCATATGCCTACATACCACAAATAATTGATAAAAATACGTGCTTAGTAAGAAAAATTTCTGATTCTTACAGGTACAAGATTTTCATTGCTAGGAAAAACTTTAGAAAACGCTTACTTCCTTATTCAAATAGATTATATCAAAAAGACAGCAGATCAATAAAAAATCAGTGGTTTTCATTGCCTGAAAAACTTACCTACCTTTTAAAATTAATTAGGCTAAGAGCTGTGTCTTTTGAGTTAGAGATAAAAAGACTGCTCTCTAAAAACTTATTTTATTATTATTCCATCACAAATATAATTTTTTATTGTCTCGAATTTGTTTATACACTACTGTGTTATTGCTGGCGATCTATTTTCAACATGACTTGGTGAAAGAAATATTCCCAAAATGCCTTCCTTAGCCTTTTGCCTTTTTGCATATAGTTTGTTCTATATAAGCAATACATATGTAAAGCAGAAGTTTCCGAATGAGTAAAAAATTTGAGAGGTGATATTTCGTGCACCGAGTCATGTTGAAAATATTTAACAGATCCTTACAGGGTGTGGTGATACTTCTATAGTTTTAAAAATATTATTTTATATTTATTTTTGGCCCTACTTCTTTTTATAGTAAATTTTACATAAAAGGGGCTTCCTCCAGACCAGTCGAAAATTGCGGCCTTTCTCGTTCAAGTTTGAGCCAACCATCAACATGACAAAGATATTTCTTTTATTCAGGTTTTGTCGGGTAGAATACATCATATAGAGTCCATAACTCGAGTGAGGACATTTGTCGTGTGATTAGAGTAGGAATGAGGGGCGAAAAATCAATTTTAGGCCTTTTTCGCTTGCGCGCTCCATAGGATAACATAGGGAACCTTTAGAGCCAATGTGGCACTTCAATTTATTGATATTATCCCAAAATTCTGAAAAAAAATCATTGGTACTCTCTGCTACCATAAGCAACTTAACCGCACTAATGCATCATAAAAATAAAAAGAAATTTTTTCGATTCACTCTAATGGTTACTAGACTTATACATTTACTAGATTTATATTATTGACAACATAGTCCAGTAACTTTGTCGTCTAAAAGCATGGGGTCGTATGCGTCAAATCCGGTAGTTCTGATTTTTTGCAGACTTGTTTATGATGTTCGCCTAATGAATAATCCAAGTTTTAGACCTCGAGCGCAGAACGCAACTTTGTCAAAAAACGAAAAAACCGCAGAAAAATCAAGTTTTTTTTTCAAATTTTGGCGATTATAACCCTAAAGAACTAGATTTTGAAAAAACTTTCTTCTTACAAAGTTAAAGAAAAAAAAATTTCCTACAAAATGCATTGATCAACTTTGATTTTCTGCAGAGTGGTTTTGAAGCTAGAGCGCGCTGAAAAACATCGATTTTTTTGCCTTTCCGCAAAAAAAAAGGAAAACGCGCACTTTTACCCTCTACAAAATGAAAACTATTTAAGTTATTAACAAAAATTTTGTACCAAGTGAAAGAGCATCTAATTTTCTATAAATAACGTGCTTTTTACTATCATTTATTTTAGAAGGGAGCATGCTTAAAAAATAAATTTTTAAATTTATTTATGAAATATTGGGCGTTTTAGGCGGAATTTCGATCAATATTTTAAACTCATATATTAAATTATGGGAGTGTTTAATTAACGAATTTATATGTTTTTTGCACCTCTAAATCCAAATTTAAAGTTTATTTTCATTTTGAAAGTCATTTTCACATCAAAAATTGCAAAAACTCTCACATTTTTGCTCTTTTGTTAGGTTTTTCATCGATTTTTGAAACAAATATTCTCTTTATGAAAAATTTCACGAATATAACTTAAAGAATGTAAAATTTCCTATCATATACATTGGTTCATTTTTATTTTGCGATGAGCGGTGTACAGTTTATAGCGTTTTGAAAAAAGTAAGTTTCCTGTTTTTGTGTGAATTCAGGAAACAGCAGAAATTTAGCGCGCTCTAGCATCAATACCTTTCATCATAAAATCAAAGTTAAATAGTGCATTTTGTAGGAAATTAAATGTATTTTCATATGGTATAAACTATTTCATGGTAACTTGTATTTATGTAGAGCTGTAGTAGGGTAAATCGAGCATTCACCACTTTTTTGTAGAAAAACAAAAAATTCGACACACTTCAAAACACCATAAAATGGTCACCGCTCATTGCAAAAGAAAAATGAACCAAATTTATCTGATAGGAAATTTTACGTTCTTTAATTTGGTTTCGTGAAATTTTTCGTAAAAGGAATATTTGTTTCGTAAATCAATGAAAAACCTAACAAAAGAGAAAAAATGTGAGATTTTTTGCAATTTTTGATGTGAAGATGACTTTCAAAATGAAAAGAAACTCTAAATTCGGATTTAGCGATGCAAAAAACATATAAATTCGTTCATTAAAACACTCCCATAATTTAATATATAAGTTTAAAATATTGATCGAAATTCGGCCTAAAACGCCCAATATGTCATAAATAAATTTAAAAATTTATTTTTTTAAGCATGCTTAGTCATCAATGAATCCAAAAAAACCCATTTTTTTGGTAATATACCGGAAATAAAGCGCATATGGCAGATTAACAACCGCGTAAGTCCGTTTGGTCTGCGTGGCGCAAGAGTTTTATTATCGATCTTTGCTTCCCTCCCTCCCCCTTCTAAAAAATGACAATGTAAAGCTCGTTATTTATTGAAAATTAAATGCTCTTTCACGTGGTATAAAATTTTTGTTGATAACATGAATAGTTTTCATTTTGTAGAGGGTAGAAGTGCGCGTTTTTCCTTTTTTTTGCGGAAAGGCAAAAAATCGATGTTTTTCAGCGCGCTCTAGCTTCAAAACCACTCTTCAGAAAATCAAAGTTGATTAGTGCATTTTGTAGGAAATTTTGCTTTCTGTAACTTTGTAATTAGAAAGTTTTTCCAAAAACTGGTTCTTTAGGGCTATAATCGCCAAAATTTGAAAAAAAATTAGATTTTTTCGCGGTTTTTTCAATTTTTGACAAATTTGCGTTCGGCGCTCGAGGTCTAAAACTTGGATTATTCATTAGGCCAACATCTTAAACAAGTCTGCAAAAAATCAGAACTACCGGATTTGACGCATACTGTGATGTATAAAGTTACTGGAGAATTTTCAAGGTAGTTTCAAAGGGAAAAAAAGGATTTCAATAGTTTTTTCCTGGATTTTTATCGAGATTTTTTTAAAACTTATTTTACTTTGAAATTGAATTTTCGCGGAATTTTGGGAAGGACAGCTGGAAAAATTCACGAAAACATTGGATTTTCAAATGACTGAGATTATTTCGATTGGATTGTTTTTAACACTAAGAAAGAATAAATGTTTTATATACAAAAAATTTCAGGATGGAATGAGATATCACTGTTTGAACTGGGATGAAAAAAATGGCACCGCTAATACCGGGATGAAAAGGTACCTGGAACATCGGGATAAGAAAATTATCGGGAACAGGGATATGAAAACACACCGCGGGAACAGCAAGACAGGAAAATTATTGGGAAAACTGAGATACAGAAAAGTACCGGGACACCAGGGTCATGGGTGAGGCGAAAAATCGGACATATAACTCGATATAACTTAAAAAAAGGAATTAATACAATCCACCCGTTCAAGACCAGGAATTTCAGCTAGTTATTAGTATAAAAATCCGCAATCACGGAATGACTTACATCGGGTAGTAACACTGATTGATACAAAAATTCTCAGAAAGAATTTTAACATTCAACGAGGTTTATTGTGTTAAACTAATCGACTACCATAAATAATTTTTATTTGGTTTAACTTAAAATGCATTCCGAATGTCATTGATTTTCAACTAAATATTGAATTTTGGAATTCAGATTTATTAGTATCTTTATTTATTATTATTATTTACTTGTCCTTTACCTCATTCAATTACTAAACGTTGGAATAGAGAACAAAATTTGAAAAAATTCTTATCGGTACAAAACTTAATGATATCGAGTAGCAATAATTTCCAACTAATTAAAGCTACTTTAATTTTGTAGATACATTTTAGAGCTTGAATTTCCTGCCAGGAAAACCGAAGAAAATTTGGATCTGAGTGCAATAATTTCTTGAAAATCTAACTGCTAATAAAAAAAATACGTAATGCTGAAAACTAATAGCGCAGACAAATTATTCTCATGGAGTTTCTTTCAAGGATGTGAGCGAAACGAAGCCCAGATTCAATTCCACTGCACTGTCCGCCTAAACCATTCACAACCTTATCGGCAAAATCCCCAACCCCAACATGTGTCCAGACAGTGAACGATAAGGAACAATAGGGGCAGGCGCCTGGAGATAGGGGAGAAATAGTATTGACTCAATTTTCACGTTTTCTTCCTTGGCGATCACCATGGTTGGCACTAAAGGGAGAGATCTGACAATCCCAGGGGGGAAAGAAGAGGTTACAACAGAAGTTAGGAGCAATTTCGGTAACACTGCACTTTCAGAGCTTATCCGTCAGTGGGTTAAAGTCCTTACACACGTTGTTATTGAAGTCCTTACACACGTGGTTATTGAAGTCCTTGCACACGTGGTTATTGAAGTCCTTACACACGTTGTTATTGAAGTCCTCAAACACGTGGGTATTGAAGTCCTTACACACGTGGTTATTGAAGTCCTTACACACGTGGTTATTGAAGTCCTTACACACGTGGTTACTGAAGTCCTTACACACGTGGTTATTGAAGTCCTTACACACGTGGTTATTGAAGTCCTTACACACGTGGTTATTGAAGTCCTTACACACGTGGTTATTGAAGTCCTTACACACGTGGTTACTGAAGTCCTTACACACGTGGTTTTTGAAGTGCTTACACACGTGGTTATTGAAGTCCTTACACACGTGGTTAAAAATCGTTGGCCGATATGTTACTGCAGGAAACTGTTTCAGATTTTCTATGCCTGGTACTTTTATAGCCTTTCTAACTGGGATTCGCTCCTTCAAAAAGTCGTCTCTCGGAAATGAGCCGCATATCGTACCGGTTGTGCTTGGCGACTCCATTCTCTCCGCCGAACAGGGTTGCTCTACTTGACCAGAGCCTCCTGCCTGACAGGCTAGCTTGGCGTCGTAAGTCTTACCACCCTCGAAGTGCCTGGGTTTGTTTTGGGGTTGCTGGTACATTCGTCACGCATGCTCGACCGTGTTCATTCGAGGAGGAGACACAACAGGGGGTCCTGCAAATGAAAACTTCAACTACCCACAGCTCAACGATACACCGGTTTTTTTAATTATCACGTCGGTTCGGCAAACTATCTTAGAACATTTAAAAGTTAATTATCTATTCATAACTCCTATAAATTGAGTTACTGTTAATTGATATAACTGATTTCAAGATGGCATTGTTGTTTACATGGAAAGATTTTTTTGGTTAAGAAGTTTGAATAAATAAATGCTTGCTGTATTTGAATATAACAATTTTATCCATGTTAAGTAATTAAGAACATTAATTACAGATATTTCAATCAAACTCCGCTAAATTTGTTTAATATTATGATCTAGGGTATTGATTTGATATCCCTATTAAATAAAGTGATTCATAGATCCAAATTGTCAATCACATATATATGTATAATAAATGACCACACGCATGAAAATTTTAAATATATAGCTACCACACAACGTCCTTAGTCCTCTTATTGAAGTCCTTACACACGTGGTTGTTGAAGTCATTACACACGTGGTTATTGAAGTCCTTACACACGTGGTTATTAAAGTCCTTACACACGTTGTTATTGAAGTCCTTACACACGTGGTTATTGAAGTCCTTACACACGTGGTTATTGAAGTCCTTACACACGTGGTTATTGAAGTCCTTACACACGTGGTTATTGAAGTCCTTACACACGTGGTTATTGAAGTCCTTGCACACGTGGTTATTGAAGTCCTTGCACACGTGGTTATTGAAGTCCTTGCACACGTGGTTATTGAAGTCCTTACACACGTGGTTATTGCAGTCCTTACACACGTGGTTAAAAATCGTTGGCCGATATGTTACTGCAGGAAACTGTTTCAGCTTTTCAATGCCTGGTAGTTTTATAGCCTTTCTAACTGGGATTCGCTCCTTCAAAAAGTCGTCTCTCGGAAATGAGCCGCATATCGTACCGGTTGTGCTTGGCGACTCCATTCTCTCCGCCGAACAGGGTTGCTCTAATTGACCAGAGCCTCCTGCCGGACAGGCTAGCTTGGCGTCGTAAGTGATATTATGATCTAGGGTATTGATTTGATATCCCTATTAAATAAAGTGATTCATAGATCCAATTCCAATTCGGGGGGAGCCATGGCCCCCATAGCCCCCCCCCCTGGATCCGCCACTGCCACACAACGTTCTTAGTCCTCTTATTGAAGTCCTTACACACGTGGTTATTGAAGTCCTTACACACGTGGTTATTGAAGTCCTTACACACGTGGTTATTGAAGTCCTTACACACGTGGTTATTGAAGTCCTTGCACCCGTGGTTATTGAAGTCCTTGCACACGTGGTTATTGAAGTCCTTACACACGTGGTTATTGAAGTCCTTGCACACGTGGTTATTGAAGTCCTTACCCAAGTGGTTATTGAAGTCCTTGCACACGTGGTTATTGAAGTCCTTACCAACGTGGTTATTGAAGTCCTTACACACGTGGTTATTGAAGTCCTTACACACGTGGTTACTGATGTCCTTACACACGTGGTTATTGAAGTGCTTACACACGTGGTTATTGAAGTCCTTACTTTTGAAATCGAGGATAATCGCCGATTGGCATTTTTAGACGTTTTGATCATGCGTAATGATAATGTTTGCTTGACCACGGTTTATCGCAAATCATTTGCTGTTTCATTGCCCTCTCATAACAAATCTAATCATCCCTTGAATCAGAAAGAGGCTGCTTTTAATTCTTTTGTTTTCCGAGCTGTCAACATATGCTCCAATAATGATTTACTTAAAATTGAGATAAATTACTTAAAGGCTGTTGCTGTTGATCGTGGCTTTTGCCATACAATGATAGACCGGATACTTGGTAGAATTTTAAAAAAGAACCTTGTAGAATATACTAAAGAAATCCCAAACAAATTAATTGTTCTTCCATATTTTTCTAAAATTAATTTCAAACTCTCTAATATCCTTAAAAAATTTGGCTTTTCGACTGTTTTTTCCCCTACAAATAAAATTAAATTTTCTAACTTGAAGGATCCGATTCCTACGCTCAATAATTGGGGTATTTACAGAATATTTTGTGAATGTGGGTAATCCTATGTTGGTCAGACTAGACGCGCCCTAAAATTTAGAATTAAAGAACACATCAATTATGTTAAAAAACAAGAATTTGACAAGTCATCCATTGCCCGGCATGTTTGGGAAAATAACCATACGTTTAACTTTTCTTCCGCTACCCTTATTAAAAACTGTAATTCAACACTTGACCTTGATTTTTTTTAAAGTTACTACATTAATCAGTTCTCTAATGATCTTGTAAATGACCTGTCAAGTGTACCTTTTTTCTCTGAAATTTGGATGTCGTGAATCACCATAAAATTTTTCTGTATCGGTATTTTCATCGTTTTCTTTTCAATTTAAATATGTTTCTGTATTAACTGTAACTGTGCTTCTGTTGTTGTTGTTGTCGTGTGCCACTTGGAATACCCAAGCTCCACAAGGATTCAAGGCAAAGGGGGTGCGGCTCCTGAGAAACTGAGGCCCATAAATGGCAGGAGTCCGACTTCTGCCTTATATATTACTGTGCTTCTTGTTGCCTGTATATATTACTGATGCCATGGGTAAATTTTTCTTTCATCGTCATTTCACTGACGAAGAGGGTTCAATATACCCTCGAAACATGTCTGATTTTAACATCTTTAAATAAACAATGTGCAAATGAAACGTCGTTTTTCAATTTTATCCTACTTTGCACAGTTTGCCATCTACATCTGATAACAATTTTATCCATGTTGAGTAATTAGGAACATTAATTACAGATATTTCAATCAAACTCCGCTAAATTTGTTTAATATTATGATCTAGGGTATTGATTTGATATCCCTATTAAATAAAGTGATTCATAGATCCAATTCCAATTCGTGGGGGGCCATGGCCTCCATAGCCCCCCCTGGATCCGCCACTGCCACACAACGTCCTTAGTCCTCTTATTGAAGTCCTTACACACGTGGTTATTGAAGTCCTTGCACACGTGGTTATTGAAGTCCTTACACACGTGGTTATTAAAGTCCTTACTCACGTTGTTATTGAAGTCCTTACACACGTGGTTATTGAAGTCCTTACACACGTGGTTATTGAAGTCCTTACACACGTGGTTATTGAAGTCCTTACACACGTGGATATTGAAGTCCTTGCACACGTGGTTATTGAAGTCCTTGCACACGTGGTTATTGAAGTCCTTACCCAAGTGGTTATTGAAGTCCTTGCACACGTGGTTATTGAAGTCCTTACCAACGTGGTTATTGAAGTCCTTACACACGTGGTTATTGAAGTCCTTACACACGTGGTTACTGATGTCCTTACACACGTGGTTATTGAAGTGCTTACACACGTGGTTATTGAAGTCCTTACTTTTGAAATCGAGGATAATCGCCGATTGGCATTTTTAGACGTTTTGATCATGCGTAATGATAATGTTTGCTTGACCACGGTTTATCGCAAATCATTTGCTGTTTCATTGCCCCCTCATAACAAATCTAATCATCCCTTGAATCAGAAAGAGGCTGCTTTTAATTCTTTTGTTTTCCGAGCTGTCAACATATGCTCCAATAATGATTTACTTAAAATTGAGATAAATTACTTAAAGGCTGTTGCTGTTGATCGTGGCTTTTGCCATACAATGATAGACCGGATACTTGGTAGAATTTTAAAAAAGAACCTTGTTGAATATACTAAAGAAATCCCAAACAAATTAATTGTTCTTCCATATTTTTCTAAAATTAATTTCAAACTCTCTAATATCCTTAAAAAATTTGGCTTTTCGACTGTTTTTTCCCCTACAAATAAAATTAAATTTTGTAACTTGAAGGATCCGATTCCTACGCTCAATAATTGGGGTATTTACAGAATATTTTGTGAATGTGGGTAATCCTATGTTGGTCAGACTAGACGCGCCCTAAAATTTAGAATTAAAGAACACATCAATTATGTTAAAAAACAAGAATTTGACAAGTCATCCATTGCCCGGCATGTTTGGGAAAATAACCATACGTTTAACTTTTCTTCCGCTACCCTTATTAAAAACTGTAATTCAACACTTGACCTTGATTTTTTTTAAAGTTACTACATTAATCAGTTCTCTAATGATCTTGTAAATGACCTGTCAAGTGTACCTTTTTTCTCTGAAATTTGGATGTCGTGAATCACCATAAAATTTTTCTGTATCGGTATTTTCATCGTTTTCTTTTCAATTTAAATATGTTTCTGTATTAACTGTAACTGTGTTTCTTGTTGCCTGTATATATTACTGATGCCATGGGTAAATTTTTCTTTCATCGTCATTTCACTGACGAAGAGGGTTCAATATACCCTCGAAACATGTCTGATTTTAACATCTTTAAATAAACAATGTGCAAATGAAACGTCGTTTTTCAATTTTATCCTACTTTGCACAGTTTGCCATCTACATCTGATAACAATTTTATCCATGTTGAGTAATTAGGAACATTAATTACAGATATTTCAATCAAACTCCGCTAAATTTGTTTAATATTATGATCTAGGGTATTGATTTGATATCCCTATTAAATAAAGTGATTCATAGATCCAATTCCAATTCGTGGGGGGCCATGGCCTCCATAGCCCCCCCCTGGATCCGCCACTGCCACACAACGTCCTTAGTCCTCTTATTGAAGTCTTTACACACGTGGTTATTGAAGTCCTTGCACACGTGGTTATTGAAGTCCTTACACACGTGGTTATTAAAGTCCTTACTCACGTTGTTATTGAAGTCCTTTCACACGTGGTTATTGAAGTCCTTACACACGTGGTTATTGAAGTCCTTACACACGTGGTTATTGAAGTCCTTACACACGTGGTTATTGAAGTCCTTACACACGTGGTTATTGAAGTCCTTACACACGTGGTTACTGATGTCCTTACACACGTGGTTATTGAAGTGCTTACACACGTGGTTATTGAAGTCCTTACTTTTGAAATCGAGGATAATCGCCGATTGGCATTTTTAGACGTTTTGATCATGCGTAATGATAATGTTTGCTTGACCACGGTTTATCGCAAATCATTTGCTGTTTCATTGCCCCCTCATAACAAATCTAATCATCCCTTGAATCAGAAAGAGGCTGCTTTTAATTCTTTTGTTTTCCGAGCTGTCAACATATGCTCCAATAATGATTTACTTAAAATTGAGATAAATTACTTAAAGGCTGTTGCTGTTGATCGTGGCTTTTGCCATACAATGATAGACCGGATAGTTGGTAGAATTTTAAAAAAGAACCTTGTTGAATATACTAAAGAAATCCCAAACAAATTAATTGTTCTTCCATATTTTTCTAAAATTAATTTCAAACTCTCTAATATCCTTAAAAAATTTGGCTTTTCGACTGTTTTTTCCCCTACAAATAAAATTAAATTTTCTAACTTGAAGGATCCGATTCCTACGCTCAATAATTGGGGTATTTACAGAATATTTTGTGAATGTGGGTAATCCTATGTTGGTCAGACTAGACGCGCCCTAAAATTTAGAATTAAAGAACACATCAATTATGTTAAAAAACAAGAATTTGACAAGTCATCCATTGCCCGGCATGTTTGGGAAAATAACCATACGTTTAAATTTTCTTCCGCTACCCTTATTAAAAACTGTAATTCAACACTTGACCTTGATTTTTTTTAAAGTTACTACATTAATCAAATCTCTAATGATCTTGTAAATGGCCTGTCAAGTGTACCTTTTTTCTCTGAAATTTGGATGTCGTGAATCACCATAAAATTTTTCTGTATCTGTATTTTCATCGTTTTCTTTTCAATTTAAATATGTTTCTGTATTAACTGTAACTGTGTTTCTTGTTGCCTGTATATATTACTGATGCCATGGGTAAATTTTTCTTTCATCGTCATTTCACTGACGAAGAGGGTTCAATATACCCTCGAAACATGTCTGATTTTAACATCTTTAAATAAACAATGTGCAAATGAAACGTCGTTTTTCAATTTTATCCTACTTTGCACAGTTTGCCATCTACATCTGATAACAATTTTATCCATGTTGAGTAATTAGGAACATTAATTACAGATATTTCAATCAAACTCCGCTAAATTTGTTTAATATTATGATCTAGGGTATTGATTTGATATCCCTATTAAATAAAGTAATTCATAGATCCAATTCCGATTCGTGGGGGGCCATGGCCTCCATAGCCCCCCCCTGGATCCGCCACTGCCACACAACGTCCTTAGTCCTCTTATTGAAGTCCTTACACACGTGGTTATTGAAGTCCTTGCACACGTGGTTATTGAAGTCCTTACACACGTGGTTATTGAAGTCCTTACACACGTGGTTATTGCAGTCCTTACACACGTGGTTATTGAAGTCCTTACACACGTGGTTATTGAAGTCCTTTCACACGTGGTTATTGGAGTCCTTACACACGTGGTTATTGAAGTCCTTACACACGTGGTTATTGAAGTCTTTACACACGTGGTTATTGAAGTCCTTACACACGTGGTTATTGAAGTCCTTGCACACGTGGTTATTGAAGTCCTTGCACACGTGGTTATTGAAGTCCTTGCACACGTGGTTATTGAAGTCCTTACCCAAGTGGTTATGGAAGTCCTTGCACACGTGGTTATTGAAGTCCTTACCAACGTGGTTATTGAAGTCCTTACACACGTGGTTATTGAAGTCCTTACACACGTGGTTATTGAAGTCCTTTCACACGTGGTTATTGGAGTCCTTACACACGTGGTTATTGAAGTCCTTACACACGTGGTTATTGAAGTCCTTACACACGTGGTTATTGAAGTCCTTACACACGTTGTTACTGATGTCCTTACACAGTTGGTTATTGAAGTGCTTACACACGTGGTTATTGAAGTCCTTACTTTTGAAATCGAGGATAATCGCCGATTGGCATTTTTAGAGGGTCGCGCCCGTCTGCCCGAATTCCATCTTACCGAAGTGCCTCTTTCCCGAACGCCACAAGACCGAAAGACCTTTAGCCCGAACGGGACTTTTGACCGAACGGGACACTTGACCGACAGGACTTTTTACCGAATGGGACACTTTACCGAATGGACTTTTTACCGAATGGGACACTTGACCGAACGGGACACTTGACCGAACGGGACTTTTGACCGAACGGGACACTTGACCGAACGGGACACTTGACCGAACGGGACACTTGACCGAACGGGACTTTTGACCGAACGGGACACTTGACCGAACGGGACACTTGACCGAATGGGACACTTGACCGAACGGGACACTTGACCGAACGGGACTTTTGACCGAATGGGACACTTGACCGAACGGGACACTTGACCGAACGGGACTTTTGACCGAATGGGACACTTGACCGAACGGGACACTTGACCGAACGGGACACTTGACCGAACGGGACACTTGACTGAACGGGACACTTGACCGAATGGGACACTCCGAATGGGACACTTGACCGAACGGGATTTTGACCGAATGCTGCGTTTGGCCAACAACTCACTATGGTCACTCATTTTAAATATGGGCTTTCGATTTAGGTGTCCTGTTGCTTGACCACTGGTCAAGATTGCCTCTATGGCTAAAATCATTATAAAATTAATTTTGGAGATGTTGATTGATATTTTGTAATCTTTACAGTTTTGACATGTGTTTTTGGTTCCAGCTGACCATTGGTCAGTCCGGTCCACTTTCTGTAACTTCTTTGCTTTGGCACTGAAGTAGGTCAATCCTTAAAAAATTTGAAGCTAGGCTAAAAAAATACGTATCAGGAACTTGTCAAGTATAAATTAATATTAATTTTGCTAAGAAATATCAATTTCTTTTTAATGAAGTAATGAGTAATGTATATTAAAAAAGTAAATAGAATTGTTAAGTATAATATGAAGTATATAGAGTGCGAACTATATAATATTTGGGATTAAATAAGAAGCGTTAAACAAGTTTTAGATTCGCATCCTTAATTTTCTAATCATGATACCTATAGGATAAATAACAAAGAAATCTTAATTAAAATCTCTTAAATTGAAGTTGCAATTTTAGGAGAATGACAATACACAGTCCCCTGTGTTATGCTCTTATTTGCGTTTTACTCTTTTCCATAAATACAAAACACTTTTTTCAACGTTTAGTTCATATAATAGTAATAAATAAGGTAGTTTAATTAAAATTTTTACAGAATGGTAACTGAGTATAAATTAATTTATGTACAGTGTGTCCCAAAAGTATCCGTTCACCGGAACCAAAGACACATGTCAAAACTGTTAAGATTACAAAATATCAATCAACATCTCCAAAATTAATTTTATAATGATTTTAGCCATAGAGGTAATCTTGACCAGTGGTCAAGCAACAGGACACCTAAATCGAAAGCCCATATTTAAAATGAGTGACCATAGTGAGTTGTTGGCCAAACGCACCATTCGGTCAAAATCCCGTTCGGTCAAGTGTCCCATTCGGTAAAAAGTCCCGTTCGGTCAAGTGTCCCGTTCGGTCAAGTGTCCCGTTCGGTCAAGTGTCCCGTTCGGTCAAGTGTCCCGTTCGGTCAAGTGTCCCGTTCGGTCAAGTGTCCCGTTCGGTCAAAAGTCCCGTTCGGTCAAGTGTCCCGTTCGGTCAAAAGTCCCGTTCGGTCAAGTGTCCCGTTCGGTCAAGTGTCCCGTTCGGTCAAAAGTCCCGTTCGGTCAAGTGTCCCGTTCGGTCAAGTGTCCCGTTCGGTAAAAAGTCCTGTCGGTCAAGTGTCCCGTTCGGTAAAAAGTCCTGTCGGGCAAGTGTCCCATTCGGTAAGAAGTCCTGTCGGGCAAGTGTCCCGTTCGGGCTTGTGGCGTTCGGGAAAGAGGCGCTTCGGTAAGATGGATTTCGGTCAATCGAGACACACCCATTTTTAGACGTTTTGATCATGCGTAATGATAATGTTTTCTTGACCACGGTTTATCGCAAATCATTTGCTGTTTCATTGCCCCCTCATAACAAATCTAATCATCCCTTGAATCAGAAAGAGGCTGCTTTTAATTCTTTTGTTTTCCGAGCTGTCAACATATGCTCCAATAATGATTTACTTAAAATTGAGATAAATTACTTAAAGGCTGTTGCTGTTGATCGTGGCTTTTGCCATACAATGATAGACCGGATAGTTGGTAGAATTTTAAAAAAGAACCTTGTTGAATATACTAAAGAAATCCCAAACAAATTAATTGTTCTTCCATATTTTTCTAAAATTAATTTCAAACTCTCTAATATCCTTAAAAAATTTGGCTTTTCGACTGTTTTTTCCCCTACAAATAAAATTAAATTTTCTAACTTGAAGGATCCGATTCCTACGCTCAATAATTGGGGTATTTACAGAATATTTTGTGAATGTGGGTAATCCTATGTTGGTCAGACTAGACGCGCCCTAAAATTTAGACTTAAAGAACACATCAATTATGTTAAAAAACAAGAATTTGACAAGTCATCCATTGCCCGGCATGTTTGGGAAAATAACCATACGTTTAAATTTTCTTCCGCTACCCTTATTAAAAACTGTAATTCAACACTTGACCTTGATTTTTTTTAAAGTTACTACATTAATCAGTTCTCTAATGATCTTGTAAATGGCCTGTCAAGTGTACCTTTTTTCTCTGAAATTTGGATGTCGTGAATCACCATAAAATTTTTCTGTATCTGTATTTTCATCGTTTTCTTTTCAATTTAAATATGTTTCTGTATTAACTGTAACTGTGTTTCTTGTTGCCTGTATATATTACTGATGCCATGGGTAAATTTTTCTTTCATCGTCATTTCACTGACGAAGAGGGTTCAATATACCCTCGAAACATGTCTGATTTTAACATCTTTAAATAAACAATGTGCAAATGAAACGTCGTTTTTCAATTTTATCCTACTTTGCACAGTTTGCCATCTACATCTGATAACAATTTTATCCATGTTGAGTAATTAGGAACATTAATTACAGATATTTCAATCAAACTCCGCTAAATTTGTTTAATATTATGATCTAGGGTATTGATTTGATATCCCTATTAAATAAAGTGATTCATAGATCCAATTCCAATTCGTGGGGGGCCATGGCCTCTATAGCCCCCCCTGGATCCACCACTGCCACACAACGTCCTTAGTCCTCTTATTGGTGTCCTTACACACGTGGTTATTGAAGTCCTTGCACACGTGGTTATTGAAGTCCTTACACACGTGGTTATTGAAGTCCTTACACACGTGGTTATTGAAGTCCTTACACACGTGGTTATTGCAGTCCTTACACACGTGGTTATTGAAGTCCTTACACACGTGGTTATTGAAGTCCTTTCACACGTGGTTATTGGAGTCCTTACACACGTGGTTATTGAAGTCCTTACACACGTGGTTATTGAAGTCCTTACACACGTGGTTATTGAAGTCCTTACACACGTGGTTATTGAAGTCCTTGCACACGTGGTTATTGAAGTCCTTGCACACGTGGTTATTGAAGTCCTTACCCAAGTGGTTATGGAAGTCCTTGCACACGTGGTTATTGAAGTCCTTACCAACGTGGTTATTGAAGTCCTTACACACGTGGTTATTGAAGTCCTTACACACGTGGTTATTGAAGTCCTTTCACACGTGGTTATTGGAGTCCTTACACACGTGGTTATTGAAGTCCTTACACACGTGGTTATTGAAGTCCTTACACACGTGGTTATTGAAGTCCTTACACACGTTGTTACTGATGTCCTTACACAGTTGGTTATTGAAGTGCTTACACACGTGGTTATTGAAGTCCTTACTTTTGAAATCGAGGATAATCGCCGATTGGCATTTTTAGACGTTTTGATCATGCGTAATGATAATGTTTTCTTGACCACGGTTTATCGCAAATCATTTGCTGTTTCATTGCCCCCTCATAACAAATCTAATCATCCCTTGAATCAGAAAGAGGCTGCTTTTAATTCTTTTGTTTTCCGAGCTGTCAACATATGCTCCAATAATGATTTACTTAAAATTGAGATAAATTACTTAAAGGCTGTTGCTGTTGATCGTGGCTTTTGCCATACAATGATAGACCGGATACTTGGTAGAATTTTAAAAAAGAACCTTGTTGAATATACTAAAGAAATCCCAAACAAATTAATTGTTCTTCCATATTTTTCTAAAATTAATTTCAAACTCTCTAATATCCTTAAAAAATTTGGCTTTTCGACTGTTTTTTCCCCTACAAATAAAATTAAATTTTCTAACTTGAAGGATCCGATTCCTACGCTCAATAATTGGGGTATTTACAGAATATTTTGTGAATGTGGGTAATCCTATGTTGGTCAGACTAGACGCGCCCTAAAATTTAGAATTAAAGAACACATCAATTATGTTAAAAAACAAGAATTTGACAAGTCATCCATTGCCCGGCATGTTTGGGAAAATAACCATACGTTTAACTTTTCTTCCGCTACCCTTATTAAAAACTGTAATTCAACACTTGACCTTGATTTTTTTTAAAGTTACTACATTAATCAGTTCTCTAATGATCTTGTAAATGACCTGTCAAGTGTACCTTTTTTCTCTGAAATTTGGATGTCGTGAATCACCATAAAATTTTTCTGTATCGGTATTTTCATCGTTTTCTTTTCAATTTAAATATGTTTCTGTATTAACTGTAACTGTGTTTCTTGTTGCCTGTATATATTACTGATGCCATGGGTAAATTTTTCTTTCATCGTCATTTCACTGACGAAGAGGGTTCAATATACCCTCGAAACATGTCTGATTTTAACATCTTTAAATAAACAATGTGCAAATGAAACGTCGTTTTTCAATTTTATCCTACTTTGCACAGTTTGCCATCTACATCTGATAACAATTTTATCCATGTTGAGTAATTAGGAACATTAATTACAGATATTTCAATCAAACTCCGCTAAATTTGTTTAATATTATGATCTAGGGTATTGATTTGATATCCCTATTAAATAAAGTGATTCATAGATCCAATTCCAATTCGTGGGGGGCCATGGCCTCCATAGCCCCCCCCTGGATCCGCCACTGCCACACAACGTCCTTAGTCCTCTTATTGAAGTCTTTACACACGTGGTTATTGAAGTCCTTGCACACGTGGTTATTGAAGTCCTTACACACGTGGTTATTAAAGTCCTTACTCACGTTGTTATTGAAGTCCTTTCACACGTGGTTATTGAAGTCCTTACACACGTGGTTATTGAAGTCCTTACACACGTGGTTATTGAAGTCCTTACACACGTGGTTATTGAAGTCCTTACACACGTGGTTATTGAAGTCCTTACACACGTGGTTACTGATGTCCTTACACACGTGGTTATTGAAGTGCTTACACACGTGGTTATTGAAGTCCTTACTTTTGAAATCGAGGATAATCGCCGATTGGCATTTTTAGACGTTTTGATCATGCGTAATGATAATGTTTGCTTGACCACGGTTTATCGCAAATCATTTGCTGTTTCATTGCCCCCTCATAACAAATCTAATCATCCCTTGAATCAGAAAGAGGCTGCTTTTAATTCTTTTGTTTTCCGAGCTGTCAACATATGCTCCAATAATGATTTACTTAAAATTGAGATAAATTACTTAAAGGCTGTTGCTGTTGATCGTGGCTTTTGCCATACAATGATAGACCGGATAGTTGGTAGAATTTTAAAAAAGAACCTTGTTGAATATACTAAAGAAATCCCAAACAAATTAATTGTTCTTCCATATTTTTCTAAAATTAATTTCAAACTCTCTAATATCCTTAAAAAATTTGGCTTTTCGACTGTTTTTTCCCCTACAAATAAAATTAAATTTTCTAACTTGAAGGATCCGATTCCTACGCTCAATAATTGGGGTATTTACAGAATATTTTGTGAATGTGGGTAATCCTATGTTGGTCAGACTAGACGCGCCCTAAAATTTAGAATTAAAGAACACATCAATTATGTTAAAAAACAAGAATTTGACAAGTCATCCATTGCCCGGCATGTTTGGGAAAATAACCATACGTTTAAATTTTCTTCCGCTACCCTTATTAAAAACTGTAATTCAACACTTGACCTTGATTTTTTTTAAAGTTACTACATTAATCAAATCTCTAATGATCTTGTAAATGGCCTGTCAAGTGTACCTTTTTTCTCTGAAATTTGGATGTCGTGAATCACCATAAAATTTTTCTGTATCTGTATTTTCATCGTTTTCTTTTCAATTTAAATATGTTTCTGTATTAACTGTAACTGTGTTTCTTGTTGCCTGTATATATTACTGATGCCATGGGTAAATTTTTCTTTCATCGTCATTTCACTGACGAAGAGGGTTCAATATACCCTCGAAACATGTCTGATTTTAACATCTTTAAATAAACAATGTGCAAATGAAACGTCGTTTTTCAATTTTATCCTACTTTGCACAGTTTGCCATCTACATCTGATAACAATTTTATCCATGTTGAGTAATTAGGAACATTAATTACAGATATTTCAATCAAACTCCGCTAAATTTGTTTAATATTATGATCTAGGGTATTGATTTGATATCCCTATTAAATAAAGTAATTCATAGATCCAATTCCGATTCGTGGGGGGCCATGGCCTCCATAGCCCCCCCCTGGATCCGCCACTGCCACACAACGTCCTTAGTCCTCTTATTGAAGTCCTTACACACGTGGTTATTGAAGTCCTTGCACACGTGGTTATTGAAGTCCTTACACACGTGGTTATTGAAGTCCTTACACACGTGGTTATTGCAGTCCTTACACACGTGGTTATTGAAGTCCTTACACACGTGGTTATTGAAGTCCTTTCACACGTGGTTATTGGAGTCCTTACACACGTGGTTATTGAAGTCCTTACACACGTGGTTATTGAAGTCTTTACACACGTGGTTATTGAAGTCCTTACACACGTGGTTATTGAAGTCCTTGCACACGTGGTTATTGAAGTCCTTGCACACGTGGTTATTGAAGTCCTTGCACACGTGGTTATTGAAGTCCTTACCCAAGTGGTTATGGAAGTCCTTGCACACGTGGTTATTGAAGTCCTTACCAACGTGGTTATTGAAGTCCTTACACACGTGGTTATTGAAGTCCTTACACACGTGGTTATTGAAGTCCTTTCACACGTGGTTATTGGAGTCCTTACACACGTGGTTATTGAAGTCCTTACACACGTGGTTATTGAAGTCCTTACACACGTGGTTATTGAAGTCCTTACACACGTTGTTACTGATGTCCTTACACAGTTGGTTATTGAAGTGCTTACACACGTGGTTATTGAAGTCCTTACTTTTGAAATCGAGGATAATCGCCGATTGGCATTTTTAGAGGGTCGCGCCCGTCTGCCCGAATTCCATCTTACCGAAGTGCCTCTTTCCCGAACGCCACAAGACCGAAAGACCTTTAGCCCGAACGGGACTTTTGACCGAACGGGACACTTGACCGACAGGACTTTTTACCGAATGGGACACTTTACCGAATGGACTTTTTACCGAATGGGACACTTGACCGAACGGGACACTTGACCGAACGGGACTTTTGACCGAACGGGACACTTGACCGAACGGGACACTTGACCGAACGGGACACTTGACCGAACGGGACTTTTGACCGAACGGGACACTTGACCGAACGGGACACTTGACCGAATGGGACACTTGACCGAACGGGACACTTGACCGAACGGGACTTTTGACCGAATGGGACACTTGACCGAACGGGACACTTGACCGAACGGGACTTTTGACCGAATGGGACACTTGACCGAACGGGACACTTGACCGAACGGGACACTTGACCGAACGGGACACTTGACTGAACGGGACACTTGACCGAATGGGACACTCCGAATGGGACACTTGACCGAACGGGATTTTGACCGAATGCTGCGTTTGGCCAACAACTCACTATGGTCACTCATTTTAAATATGGGCTTTCGATTTAGGTGTCCTGTTGCTTGACCACTGGTCAAGATTGCCTTTATGGCTAAAATCATTATAAAATTAATTTTGGAGATGTTGATTGATATTTTGTAATCTTTACAGTTTTGACATGTGTTTTTGGTTCCAGCTGACCATTGGTCAGTCCGGTCCACTTTCTGTAACTTCTTTGCTTTGGCACTGAAGTAGGTCAATCCTTAAAAAATTTGAAGCTAGGCTAAAAAAATACGTATCAGGAACTTGTCAAGTATAAATTAATATTAATTTTGCTAAGAAATATCAATTTCTTTTTAATGAAGTAATGAGTAATGTATATTAAAAAAGTAAATAGAATTGTTAAGTATAATATGAAGTATATAGAGTGCGAACTATATAATATTTGGGATTAAATAAGAAGCGTTAAACAAGTTTTAGATTCGCATCCTTAATTTTCTAATCATGATACCTATAGGATAAATAACAAAGAAATCTTAATTAAAATCTCTTAAATTGAAGTTGCAATTTTAGGAGAATGACAATACACAGTCCCCTGTGTTATGCTCTTATTTGCGTTTTACTCTTTTCCATAAATACAAAACACTTTTTTCAACGTTTAGTTCATATAATAGTAATAAATAAGGTAGTTTAATTAAAATTTTTACAGAATGGTAACTGAGTATAAATTAATTTATGTACAGTGTGTCCCAAAAGTATCCGTTCACCGGAACCAAAGACACATGTCAAAACTGTTAAGATTACAAAATATCAATCAACATCTCCAAAATTAATTTTATAATGATTTTAGCCATAGAGGTAATCTTGACCAGTGGTCAAGCAACAGGACACCTAAATCGAAAGCCCATATTTAAAATGAGTGACCATAGTGAGTTGTTGGCCAAACGCACCATTCGGTCAAAATCCCGTTCGGTCAAGTGTCCCATTCGGTAAAAAGTCCCGTTCGGTCAAGTGTCCCGTTCGGTCAAGTGTCCCGTTCGGTCAAGTGTCCCGTTCGGTCAAGTGTCCCGTTCGGTCAAGTGTCCCGTTCGGTCAAGTGTCCCGTTCGGTCAAAAGTCCCGTTCGGTCAAGTGTCCCGTTCGGTCAAAAGTCCCGTTCGGTCAAGTGTCCCGTTCGGTCAAGTGTCCCGTTCGGTCAAAAGTCCCGTTCGGTCAAGTGTCCCGTTCGGTCAAGTGTCCCGTTCGGTAAAAAGTCCTGTCGGTCAAGTGTCCCGTTCGGTAAAAAGTCCTGTCGGGCAAGTGTCCCATTCGGTAAGAAGTCCTGTCGGGCAAGTGTCCCGTTCGGGCTTGTGGCGTTCGGGAAAGAGGCGCTTCGGTAAGATGGATTTCGGTCAATCGAGACACACCCATTTTTAGACGTTTTGATCATGCGTAATGATAATGTTTTCTTGACCACGGTTTATCGCAAATCATTTGCTGTTTCATTGCCCCCTCATAACAAATCTAATCATCCCTTGAATCAGAAAGAGGCTGCTTTTAATTCTTTTGTTTTCCGAGCTGTCAACATATGCTCCAATAATGATTTACTTAAAATTGAGATAAATTACTTAAAGGCTGTTGCTGTTGATCGTGGCTTTTGCCATACAATGATAGACCGGATAGTTGGTAGAATTTTAAAAAAGAACCTTGTTGAATATACTAAAGAAATCCCAAACAAATTAATTGTTCTTCCATATTTTTCTAAAATTAATTTCAAACTCTCTAATATCCTTAAAAAATTTGGCTTTTCGACTGTTTTTTCCCCTACAAATAAAATTAAATTTTCTAACTTGAAGGATCCGATTCCTACGCTCAATAATTGGGGTATTTACAGAATATTTTGTGAATGTGGGTAATCCTATGTTGGTCAGACTAGACGCGCCCTAAAATTTAGACTTAAAGAACACATCAATTATGTTAAAAAACAAGAATTTGACAAGTCATCCATTGCCCGGCATGTTTGGGAAAATAACCATACGTTTAAATTTTCTTCCGCTACCCTTATTAAAAACTGTAATTCAACACTTGACCTTGATTTTTTTTAAAGTTACTACATTAATCAGTTCTCTAATGATCTTGTAAATGGCCTGTCAAGTGTACCTTTTTTCTCTGAAATTTGGATGTCGTGAATCACCATAAAATTTTTCTGTATCTGTATTTTCATCGTTTTCTTTTCAATTTAAATATGTTTCTGTATTAACTGTAACTGTGTTTCTTGTTGCCTGTATATATTACTGATGCCATGGGTAAATTTTTCTTTCATCGTCATTTCACTGACGAAGAGGGTTCAATATACCCTCGAAACATGTCTGATTTTAACATCTTTAAATAAACAATGTGCAAATGAAACGTCGTTTTTCAATTTTATCCTACTTTGCACAGTTTGCCATCTACATCTGATAACAATTTTATCCATGTTGAGTAATTAGGAACATTAATTACAGATATTTCAATCAAACTCCGCTAAATTTGTTTAATATTATGATCTAGGGTATTGATTTGATATCCCTATTAAATAAAGTGATTCATAGATCCAATTCCAATTCGTGGGGGGCCATGGCCTCTATAGCCCCCCCTGGATCCACCACTGCCACACAACGTCCTTAGTCCTCTTATTGGTGTCCTTACACACGTGGTTATTGAAGTCCTTGCACACGTGGTTATTGAAGTCCTTACACACGTGGTTATTGAAGTCCTTACACACGTGGTTATTGAAGTCCTTACACACGTGGTTATTGCAGTCCTTACACACGTGGTTATTGAAGTCCTTACACACGTGGTTATTGAAGTCCTTTCACACGTGGTTATTGGAGTCCTTACACACGTGGTTATTGAAGTCCTTACACACGTGGTTATTGAAGTCCTTACACACGTGGTTATTGAAGTCCTTACACACGTGGTTATTGAAGTCCTTGCACACGTGGTTATTGAAGTCCTTGCACACGTGGTTATTGAAGTCCTTACCCAAGTGGTTATGGAAGTCCTTGCACACGTGGTTATTGAAGTCCTTACCAACGTGGTTATTGAAGTCCTTACACACGTGGTTATTGAAGTCCTTACACACGTGGTTATTGAAGTCCTTTCACACGTGGTTATTGGAGTCCTTACACACGTGGTTATTGAAGTCCTTACACACGTGGTTATTGAAGTCCTTACACACGTGGTTATTGAAGTCCTTACACACGTTGTTACTGATGTCCTTACACAGTTGGTTATTGAAGTGCTTACACACGTGGTTATTGAAGTCCTTACTTTTGAAATCGAGGATAATCGCCGATTGGCATTTTTAGACGTTTTGATCATGCGTAATGATAATGTTTTCTTGACCACGGTTTATCGCAAATCATTTGCTGTTTCATTGCCCCCTCATAACAAATCTAATCATCCCTTGAATCAGAAAGAGGCTGCTTTTAATTCTTTTGTTTTCCGAGCTGTCAACATATGCTCCAATAATGATTTACTTAAAATTGAGATAAATTACTTAAAGGCTGTTGCTGTTGATCGTGGCTTTTGCCATACAATGATAGACCGGATACTTGGTAGAATTTTAAAAAAGAACCTTGTTGAATATACTAAAGAAATCCCAAACAAATTAATTGTTCTTCCATATTTTTCTAAAATTAATTTCAAACTCTCTAATATCCTTAAAAAATTTGGCTTTTCGACTGTTTTTTCCCCTACAAATAAAATTAAATTTTCTAACTTGAAGGATCCGATTCCTACGCTCAATAATTGGGGTATTTACAGAATATTTTGTGAATGTGGGTAATCCTATGTTGGTCAGACTAGACGCGCCCTAAAATTTAGACTTAAAGAACACATCAATTATGTTAAAAAACAAGAATTTGACAAGTCATCCATTGCCCGGCATGTTTGGGAAAATAACCATACGTTTAAATTTTCTTCCGCTACCCTTATTAAAAACTGTAATTCAACACTTGACCTTGATTTTTTTTAAAGTTACTACATTAATCAAATCTCTAATGATCTTGTAAATGGCCTGTCAAGTGTACCTTTTTTCTCTGAAATTTGGATGTCGTGAATCACCATAAAATTTTTCTGTATCTGTATTTTCATCGTTTTCTTTTCAATTTAAATATGTTTCTGTATTAACTGTAACTGTGTTTCTTGTTGCCTGTATATATTACTGATGCCATGGGTAAATTTTTCTTTCATCGTCATTTAATGACGAAGAGGGTTCAATATACCCTCGAAACATGTCTGATTTTAACATCTTTAAATAAACAATGTGCAAATGAAACGTCGTTTTTCAATTTTATCCTACTTTGCACAGTTTGCCATCTACATCTGATAACAATTTTATCCATGTTGAGTAATTAGGAACATTAATTACAGATATTTCAATCAAACTCCGCTAAATTTGTTTAATATTATGATCTAGGGTATTGATTTGATATCCCTATTAAATAAAGTAATTCATAGATCCAATTCCGATTCGTGGGGGGCCATGGCCTCCATAGCCCCCCCCTGGATCCGCCACTGCCACACAACGTCCTTAGTCCTCTTATTGAAGTCCTTACACACGTGGTTATTGAAGTCCTTGCACACGTGGTTATTGAAGTCCTTACACACGTGGTTATTGAAGTCCTTACACACGTGGTTATTGCAGTCCTTACACACGTGGTTATTGAAGTCCTTACACACGTGGTTATTGAAGTCCTTTCACACGTGGTTATTGGAGTCCTTACACACGTGGTTATTGAAGTCCTTACACACGTGGTTATTGAAGTCTTTACACACGTGGTTATTGAAGTCCTTACACACGTGGTTATTGAAGTCCTTGCACACGTGGTTATTGAAGTCCTTGCACACGTGGTTATTGAAGTCCTTGCACACGTGGTTATTGAAGTCCTTACCCAAGTGGTTATGGAAGTCCTTGCACACGTGGTTATTGAAGTCCTTACCAACGTGGTTATTGAAGTCCTTACACACGTGGTTATTGAAGTCCTTACACACGTGGTTATTGAAGTCCTTTCACACGTGGTTATTGGAGTCCTTACACACGTGGTTATTGAAGTCCTTACACACGTGGTTATTGAAGTCCTTACACACGTGGTTATTGAAGTCCTTACACACGTTGTTACTGATGTCCTTACACAGTTGGTTATTGAAGTGCTTACACACGTGGTTATTGAAGTCCTTACTTTTGAAATCGAGGATAATCGCCGATTGGCATTTTTAGAGGGTCGCGCCCGTCTGCCCGAATTCCATCTTACCGAAGTGCCTCTTTCCCGAACGCCACAAGACCGAAAGACCTTTAGCCCGAACGGGACTTTTGACCGAACGGGACACTTGACCGACAGGACTTTTTACCGAATGGGACACTTTACCGAATGGACTTTTTACCGAATGGGACACTTGACCGAACGGGACACTTGACCGAACGGGACTTTTGACCGAACGGGACACTTGACCGAACGGGACACTTGACCGAACGGGACACTTGACCGAACGGGACTTTTGACCGAACGGGACACTTGACCGAACGGGACACTTGACCGAATGGGACACTTGACCGAACGGGACACTTGACCGAACGGGACTTTTGACCGAATGGGACACTTGACCGAACGGGACACTTGACCGAACGGGACTTTTGACCGAATGGGACACTTGACCGAACGGGACACTTGACCGAACGGGACACTTGACCGAACGGGACACTTGACTGAACGGGACACTTGACCGAATGGGACACTCCGAATGGGACACTTGACCGAACGGGATTTTGACCGAATGCTGCGTTTGGCCAACAACTCACTATGGTCACTCATTTTAAATATGGGCTTTCGATTTAGGTGTCCTGTTGCTTGACCACTGGTCAAGATTGCCTCTATGGCTAAAATCATTATAAAATTAATTTTGGAGATGTTGATTGATATTTTGTAATCTTTACAGTTTTGACATGTGTTTTTGGTTCCAGCTGACCATTGGTCAGTCCGGTCCACTTTCTGTAACTTCTTTGCTTTGGCACTGAAGTAGGTCAATCCTTAAAAAATTTGAAGCTAGGCTAAAAAAATACGTATCAGGAACTTGTCAAGTATAAATTAATATTAATTTTGCTAAGAAATATCAATTTCTTTTTAATGAAGTAATGAGTAATGTATATTAAAAAAGTAAATAGAATTGTTAAGTATAATATGAAGTATATAGAGTGCGAACTATATAATATTTGGGATTAAATAAGAAGCGTTAAACAAGTTTTAGATTCGCATCCTTAATTTTCTAATCATGATACCTATAGGATAAATAACAAAGAAATCTTAATTAAAATCTCTTAAATTGAAGTTGCAATTTTAGGAGAATGACAATACACAGTCCCCTGTGTTATGCTCTTATTTGCGTTTTACTCTTTTCCATAAATACAAAACACTTTTTTCAACGTTTAGTTCATATAATAGTAATAAATAAGGTAGTTTAATTAAAATTTTTACAGAATGGTAACTGAGTATAAATTAATTTATGTACAGTGTGTCCCAAAAGTATCCGTTCACCGGAACCAAAGACACATGTCAAAACTGTTAAGATTACAAAATATCAATCAACATCTCCAAAATTAATTTTATAATGATTTTAGCCATAGAGGTAATCTTGACCAGTGGTCAAGCAACAGGACACCTAAATCGAAAGCCCATATTTAAAATGAGTGACCATAGTGAGTTGTTGGCCAAACGCACCATTCGGTCAAAATCCCGTTCGGTCAAGTGTCCCATTCGGTAAAAAGTCCCGTTCGGTCAAGTGTCCCGTTCGGTCAAGTGTCCCGTTCGGTCAAGTGTCCCGTTCGGTCAAGTGTCCCGTTCGGTCAAGTGTCCCGTTCGGTCAAGTGTCCCGTTCGGTCAAAAGTCCCGTTCGGTCAAGTGTCCCGTTCGGTCAAAAGTCCCGTTCGGTCAAGTGTCCCGTTCGGTCAAGTGTCCCGTTCGGTCAAAAGTCCCGTTCGGTCAAGTGTCCCGTTCGGTCAAGTGTCCCGTTCGGTAAAAAGTCCTGTCGGTCAAGTGTCCCGTTCGGTAAAAAGTCCTGTCGGGCAAGTGTCCCATTCGGTAAGAAGTCCTGTCGGGCAAGTGTCCCGTTCGGGCTTGTGGCGTTCGGGAAAGAGGCGCTTCGGTAAGATGGATTTCGGTCAATCGAGACACACCCATTTTTAGACGTTTTGATCATGCGTAATGATAATGTTTTCTTGACCACGGTTTATCGCAAATCATTTGCTGTTTCATTGCCCCCTCATAACAAATCTAATCATCCCTTGAATCAGAAAGAGGCTGCTTTTAATTCTTTTGTTTTCCGAGCTGTCAACATATGCTCCAATAATGATTTACTTAAAATTGAGATAAATTACTTAAAGGCTGTTGCTGTTGATCGTGGCTTTTGCCATACAATGATAGACCGGATAGTTGGTAGAATTTTAAAAAAGAACCTTGTTGAATATACTAAAGAAATCCCAAACAAATTAATTGTTCTTCCATATTTTTCTAAAATTAATTTCAAATTCTCTAATATCCTTAAAAAATTTGGCTTTTCGACTGTTTTTTCCCCTACAAATAAAATTAAATTTTCTAACTTGAAGGATCCGATTCCTACGCTCAATAATTGGGGTATTTACAGAATATTTTGTGAATGTGGGTAATCCTATGTTGGTCAGACTAGACGCGCCCTAAAATTTAGACTTAAAGAACACATCAATTATGTTAAAAAACAAGAATTTGACAAGTCATCCATTGCCCGGCATGTTTGGGAAAATAACCATACGTTTAAATTTTCTTCCGCTACCCTTATTAAAAACTGTAATTCAACACTTGACCTTGATTTTTTTTAAAGTTACTACATTAATCAGTTCTCTAATGATCTTGTAAATGGCCTGTCAAGTGTACCTTTTTTCTCTGAAATTTGGATGTCGTGAATCACCATAAAATTTTTCTGTATCTGTATTTTCATCGTTTTCTTTTCAATTTAAATATGTTTCTGTATTAACTGTAACTGTGTTTCTTGTTGCCTGTATATATTACTGATGCCATGGGTAAATTTTTCTTTCATCGTCATTTCACTGACGAAGAGGGTTCAATATACCCTCGAAACATGTCTGATTTTAACATCTTTAAATAAACAATGTGCAAATGAAACGTCGTTTTTCAATTTTATCCTACTTTGCACAGTTTGCCATCTACATCTGATAACAATTTTATCCATGTTGAGTAATTAGGAACATTAATTACAGATATTTCAATCAAACTCCGCTAAATTTGTTTAATATTATGATCTAGGGTATTGATTTGATATCCCTATTAAATAAAGTGATTCATAGATCCAATTCCAATTCGTGGGGGGCCATGGCCTCTATAGCCCCCCCTGGATCCACCACTGCCACACAACGTCCTTAGTCCTCTTATTGGTGTCCTTACACACGTGGTTATTGAAGTCCTTGCACACGTGGTTATTGAAGTCCTTACACACGTGGTTATTGAAGTCCTTACACACGTGGTTATTGAAGTCCTTACACACGTGGTTATTGCAGTCCTTACACACGTGGTTATTGAAGTCCTTACACACGTGGTTATTGAAGTCCTTTCACACGTGGTTATTGGAGTCCTTACACACGTGGTTATTGAAGTCCTTACACACGTGGTTATTGAAGTCCTTACACACGTGGTTATTGAAGTCCTTACACACGTGGTTATTGAAGTCCTTGCACACGTGGTTATTGAAGTCCTTGCACACGTGGTTATTGAAGTCCTTACCCAAGTGGTTATGGAAGTCCTTGCACACGTGGTTATTGAAGTCCTTACCAACGTGGTTATTGAAGTCCTTACACACGTGGTTATTGAAGTCCTTACACACGTGGTTATTGAAGTCCTTTCACACGTGGTTATTGGAGTCCTTACACACGTGGTTATTGAAGTCCTTACACACGTGGTTATTGAAGTCCTTACACACGTGGTTATTGAAGTCCTTACACACGTTGTTACTGATGTCCTTACACAGTTGGTTATTGAAGTGCTTACACACGTGGTTATTGAAGTCCTTACTTTTGAAATCGAGGATAATCGCCGATTGGCATTTTTAGACGTTTTGATCATGCGTAATGATAATGTTTTCTTGACCACGGTTTATCGCAAATCATTTGCTGTTTCATTGCCCCCTCATAACAAATCTAATCATCCCTTGAATCAGAAAGAGGCTGCTTTTAATTCTTTTGTTTTCCGAGCTGTCAACATATGCTCCAATAATGATTTACTTAAAATTGAGATAAATTACTTAAAGGCTGTTGCTGTTGATCGTGGCTTTTGCCATACAATGATAGACCGGATACTTGGTAGAATTTTAAAAAAGAACCTTGTTGAATATACTAAAGAAATCCCAAACAAATTAATTGTTCTTCCATATTTTTCTAAAATTAATTTCAAACTCTCTAATATCCTTAAAAAATTTGGCTTTTCGACTGTTTTTTCCCCTACAAATAAAATTAAATTTTCTAACTTGAAGGATCCGATTCCTACGCTCAATAATTGGGGTATTTACAGAATATTTTGTGAATGTGGGTAATCCTATGTTGGTCAGACTAGACGCGCCCTAAAATTTAGACTTAAAGAACACATCAATTATGTTAAAAAACAAGAATTTGACAAGTCATCCATTGCCCGGCATGTTTGGGAAAATAACCATACGTTTAAATTTTCTTCCGCTACCCTTATTAAAAACTGTAATTCAACACTTGACCTTGATTTTTTTTAAAGTTACTACATTAATCAAATCTCTAATGATCTTGTAAATGGCCTGTCAAGTGTACCTTTTTTCTCTGAAATTTGGATGTCGTGAATCACCATAAAATTTTTCTGTATCTGTATTTTCATCGTTTTCTTTTCAATTTAAATATGTTTCTGTATTAACTGTAACTGTGTTTCTTGTTGCCTGTATATATTACTGATGCCATGGGTAAATTTTTCTTTCATCGTCATTTAATGACGAAGAGGGTTCAATATACCCTCGAAACATGTCTGATTTTAACATCTTTAAATAAACAATGTGCAAATGAAACGTCGTTTTTCAATTTTATCCTACTTTGCACAGTTTGCCATCTACATCTGATAACAATTTTATCCATGTTGAGTAATTAGGAACATTAATTACAGATATTTCAATCAAACTCCGCTAAATTTGTTTAATATTATGATCTAGGGTATTGATTTGATATCCTTATTAAATAAAGTGATTCATAGATCCAATTCCAATTCGTGGGGGGCCATGGCCTCCATAGCCCCCCCCTGGATCCGCCACTGCCACACAACGTCCTTAGTCCTCTTATTGAAGTCCTTACACACGTGGTTATTGAAGTCCTTGCACACGTGGTTATTGAAGTCCTTACACGTGGTTATTAAAGTCCTTACTCACGTTGTTATTGAAGTCCTTACACACGTGGTTATTGAAGTCCTTACACACGTGGTTATTGAAGTCCTTACACACGTGGTTATTGAAGTCCTTACACACGTGGTTATTGAAGTCCTTACACACGTGGTTATTGAAGTCCTTACACACGTGGTTATTGCAGTCCTTACACACGTGGTTATTGAAGTCCTTACACACGTGGTTATTGAAGTCCTTTCACACGTGGTTATTGGAGTCCTTACACACGTGGTTATTGAAGTCCTTACACACGTGGTTATTGAAGTCCTTACACACGTGGTTATTGAAGTCCTTACACACGTTGTTACTGATGTCCTTACACACGTGGTTATTCAAGTGCTTACACACGTGGTTATTGAAGTCCTTACTTTTGAAATCGAGGATAATCGCCGATTGGCATTTTTAGACGTTTTGATCATGCGTAATGATAATGTTTTCTTGACCACGGTTTATCGCAAATCATTTGCTGTTTCATTGCCCCCTCATAACAAATCTAATCATCCCTTGAATCAGAAAGAGGCTGCTTTTAATTCTTTTGTTTTCCGAGCTGTCAACATATGCTCCAATAATGATTTACTTAAAATTGAGATAAATTACTTAAAGGCTGTTGCTGTTGATCGTGGCTTTTGCCATACAATGATAGACCGGATACTTGGTAGAATTTTAAAAAAGAACCTTGTTGAATATACTAAAGAAATCCCAAACAAATTAATTGTTCTTCCATATTTTTCTAAAATTAATTTCAAACTCTCTAATATCCTTAAAAAATTTGGCTTTTCGACTGTTTTTTCCCCTACAAATAAAATTAAATTTTCTAACTTGAAGGATCCGATTCCTACGCTCAATAATTGGGGTATTTACAGAATATTTTGTGAATGTGGGTAATCCTATGTTGGTCAGACTAGACGCGCCCTAAAATTTAGAATTAAAGAACACATCAATTATGTTAAAAAACAAGAATTTGACAAGTCATCCATTGCCCGGCATGTTTGGGAAAATAACCATACGTTTAACTTTTCTTCCGCTACCCTTATTAAAAACTGTAATTCAACACTTGACCTTGATTTTTTTTAAAGTTACTACATTAATCAGTTCTCTAATGATCTTGTAAATGACCTGTCAAGTGTACCTTTTTTCTCTGAAATTTGGATGTCGTGAATCACCATAAAATTTTTCTGTATCTGTATTTTCATCGTTTTCTTTTCAATTTAAATATGTTTCTGTATTAACTGTAACTGTGTTTCTTGTTGCCTGTATATATTACTGATGCCATGGGTAAATTTTTCTTTCATCGTCATTTCACTGACGAAGAGGGTTCAATATACCCTCGAAACATGTCTGATTTTAACATCTTTAAATAAACAATGTGCAAATGAAACGTCGTTTTTCAATTTTATCCTACTTTGCACAGTTTGCCATCTACATCTGATAACAATTTTATCCATGTTGAGTAATTAGGAACATTAATTACAGATATTTCAATCAAACTCCACTAAATTTGTTTAATATTATGATCTAGGGTATTGATTAGATATCCCTATTAAATAAAGTGATTCATAGATCCAATTCCAATTCGTGGGGGGCCATGGCCTCCATAGCCCCCCCCCCTGGATCCGCCACTGCCACACAACGTCCTTAGTCCTCTTATTGAAAACCTTACACACGTGGTTATTGAAGTCCTTGCACACGTGGTTATTGAAGTCCTTACACACGTGGTTATTAAAGTCCTTACTCACGTTGTTATTGAAGTCCTTACACACGTGGTTATTGAAGTCCTTACACACGTGGTTATTGAAGTCCTTACACACGTGGTTATTGCAGTCCTTACACACGTGGTTATTGAAGTCCTTACACATGTGGTTATTGAAGTCCTACCACACGTGGTTATTGAAGTCCTTACACACGTGGTTATTGAAGTCCTTGCACACGTGGTTATTGAAGTCCTTGCACACGTGGTTATTGAAGTCCTTACCCAAGTGGTTATTGAAGTCCTTACACACGTGGTTATTGAAGTCCTTACACACGTGGTTATTGCAGTCCTTACACACGTGGTTATTGAAGTCCTCACACACGTGGTTATTGCAGTCCTTACACACGTGGTTATTGAAGTCCTTACACACGTGGTTATTGAAGTCCTTACCAACGTGGTTATTGAAGTCCTTACACACGTGGTTATTGAAGTCCTTACACACGTGGTTATTGAAGTCCTTACACACGTGGTTATTGAAGTCCTTACACACGTGGTTATTGCAGTCCTTACACACGTGGTTATTGAAGTCCTTACACACGTGGTTATTGAAGTCCTTTCACACGTGGTTATTGGAGTCCTTACACACGTGGTTATTGAAGTCCTTACACACGTGGTTATTGAAGTCCTTACACACGTGGTTATTGAAGTCCTTACACACGTTGTTACTGATGTCCTTACACACGTGGTTATTGAAGTGCTTACACACGTGGTTATTGAAGTGCTTACACACGTGGTTATTGAAGTCCTTACTTTTGAAATCGAGGATAATCGCCGATTGGCATTTTTAGACGTTTTGATCATGCGTAATGATAATGTTTTCTTGACCACGGTTTATCGGAAATCATTTGCTGTTTCATTGCCCCCTCATAACAAATCTAATCATCCCTTGAATCAGAAAGAGGCTGCTTTTAATTCTTTTGTTTTCCGAGCTGTCAACATATGCTCCAATAATGATTTACTTAAAATTGAGATAAATTACTTAAAGGCTGTTGCTGTTGATCGTGGCTTTTGTCATACAATGATAGACCGGATACTTGGTAGAATTTTAAAAAAGAACCTTGTTGAATATACTAAAGAAATCCCAAACAAATTAATTGTTCTTCCATATTTTTCTAAAATTAATTTCAAACTCTCTAATATCCTTAAAAAATTTGGCTTTTCGACTGTTTTTTCCCCTACAAATAAAATTAAATTTTCTAACTTGAAGGATCCGATTCCTACGCTCAATAATTGGGGTATTTACAGAATATTTTGTGAATGTGGGTAATCCTATGTTGGTCAGACTAGACGCGCCCTAAAATTTAGAATTAACCCACCAGCCGTCCTTCCCGGACCCTGTCGTCCACAAGTTCCTGTCTAAAATCGGCACTGCGACATGTGTCGTGTGTGCTTTCCCCTGCGCTGGGAGGAGTGGGTTGACAGTTGGATTCCGCCTCTTGATGTGTTTATCAGTTTCCCGGGGACCCAGGGGAAGAAACCTGAGTCAAAAGTCATTAGCAGTTTGCTTGCTACTCGTACAATACTTCGGAACTGGGGGAAATGTATTATGCCATGGGGTTTGAGAGTCCAATGCTATTATTTTTATCGGTTTGAAACATTTAAAGGATTTTAAAAACTTTGTAAAAATATAGTTACCAAGCTAAGGTGGTAATTTATCCTTGAAGTTAACAACAAAACAATAATTTTGTAGACGTTAAGTATAAATTAACTTTATAATTGGATGAAAGCATGCGTATTTCCCTTTCATTCAGTGAAGGTTTTTGATAATGTTATAATCTTTTATTATTTATCTATTTTATAGAGAAAGCAGGTTTTAGAGGGAGGTAATAAAATAATTTTCATCTCGTATCTAGCAAATAAAAAGTAAGGGAAATTGATTTAGTGAATTCAGTTCATCAGGGATGTATTTCAAGTCCATTATTTTCCCCAATTTTTTTAAACTATTTTTGTCAACTGAAACCTTTATAAAAGATTTCAGTCAGCGCTGATGATTCAGTTTTATTATACTCTTAGCTTCATTACTATTGATCTAATTGCTCAAATTGAAACTGATTTAATAGGAATTTAAACCTGGTTTAATGAAAAGGATTTTTCTTTAAATCTTGACAAAACTAAGTCCATTTATTACAGTTTAAGACAATGTGAGTTAAATTTTGATTAAAAATGTTAAACTTGATCTTGTAGAACTAAAAACTGTCATTGTCATATTTTTCAATCAGTTGGAAGTTACAAATATCTTGGATTTTATATTCAAACCTGAAATGGAAAACCCATATCTTTTATTTGGGGGAAAAATTAAGTTTTATTTTATTCAACCTCTACCACATCAAAAGTAAAATAGGTTTACACTTTTTAAAACTTTTTTTATGGGTTTATTCCTTAATTTAATATGGGTGCCTATATTTGAGATATTGAATATAGACCCAATACTATAATTTCAATTCAAAATTAAGTATTCTTAATCAACAGTCTTCTCCTTATAATTTTAGGTCTCTTATCTTAATTTAAGGCCTCTTTGTCATAATGCTATTTTCCGTATTATACTTTACCGTTCACCAATAATTATGTTGATAAAACTCCAACTATTTTGTCAGCATATTAAAAACATTCATTTTAAGTTTATAATGATTGCTTTAAAAAAAGTAAGGAATGTTTCGATAACGGACATGTTTGAAAAATATTAAGTAGAAAATTAGTTATCGGGTTGAATAACACTATAACTGTAAAAACACCAATTATCGAACCAGTGGGTAAGACATCAAAGGTGGGTTTTGTAAACATGTTTGAGGGAGAAGCGGAAGTGAACAGGAAATATCCCCGTAATCATCACCAGGAAATATACTTTTGCAGCCCCAACTGTGCTTATAGTACAAATAAATGCAACAACGAACTTTGAAGAGCTGAATTTTCCCAAAAGTGTAATAGTATTTGTTGATTGAGCACAGTAAACAGAATGTCCTCAGTGTCATAATGA
Source organism: Tetragnatha versicolor (assembly GCA_024610705.1). NCBI lineage: Eukaryota > Metazoa > Arthropoda > Arachnida > Araneae > Tetragnathidae > Tetragnatha > Tetragnatha versicolor. The sequence goes on along the minus strand of JANDEH010000008.1, from coordinate 11,168,956 downwards.
CTATTTTCAGGCAATGGGAGAGAACTCTTTTAGGGCGCAAATGTAAAAAAGGCCACTGATTTATAAAAATTTGTTTTAATCCTCATTTCTTGGTCATGTTCTTTATAGAAACAAATGAATTCTGACTCAAATAGGGTGATGTTTAAAAATATTATTTTGTAAAATTCTAATTAATATATTGTCCGTTTTAAGATTATTAATGTAGACTTAATTATACACAGTATTTGGTTACGTAGTGAAAAACTATATTTATCAATAAAACAAATAAAACTGAATTTTAAAAACACGTAAAGGGTAATTCCTGCATTTTTAAAATAAGTATTTTTATTTGATTGAGGTATTCAAAACAGAAATGTAAAATCTAAATATTGTTTAATTACAATGATTGTTTTATTTGAATTTCAAACTTTGACTTTTCAAAAGAGAGGTAAAATAGTATGTGACGTCATTCTATCCGATTAAAATGGTCATAAGATTGAAGGTAGATTTTAACATTACAATATCGAACTAAATTTTACATTCACTGAATTGGAATAAAGGGAGCACTTGGATGCCCTCAATATGTGTTCCTCTTGGGAGATAATGAAAGTACAGTAATTGACCATTGTGAACTAATCTGATCTAATTTAAAAATTATTTTAATGGCATTAAAGGCTAAGCTATAATCAAAAAATTTATGTTCTTATAACCAAAATAATCATACAATTTTTGTTATTTTTTAAAGCGCATCCATACTATAGAAATACCTAACGAAAATTCGCGTAACATTTATTACCTGATACGTTTATAATTTTCTTTTTGGTAGATATTGGCTAATATTTATAATGTATTTCGATTTGTGTAATAATTTATAACCATATTCGATCACATGTATTTCATTTAAAACGATGCATATGAGATTTATCTAAATTTTTCTTTAGTAAAAAATCTTACTTGTTATCATTATGATACACAAATGCGGTGAAACTCATAATCGTTTACCGATTGCTAACTTCTTACTATACTAATTTTAAAACCATACTCTCAGCTCACGAGGAAAGATATTTTTTTGCTGAGAAAGAATCTTCTAATTTAAAATTTAAATGAAGAAACCGTGTATAGAGGATTTTTCTACCCTTCTCTAAATGAAAAAAAAAACTTTATATATAAATGCTGAATTAATTACAATCTTTATTATCTAATGTTTACATCCATACTATAGGCTAATTACTAAAAAAATTCATTTACGTAACAAAAAATTAAACTAAATATTCCTTTAAAACTTCCTGTCATTACAGAGAATTTTTTAAAAGTTCAGAATTATGTCAAGTATCCAGAATTATGTCCAGCATATTTTCATGAAATTAAAGAATACGAATGTATGGAGATGGAGATCGAAAGTAAACCACTCGTGGATCCACAGCTGCCGCCGGAAAGTGTGTAACCAAATGCCCGGATATGCTAATCGCTCGGAACGCAAACGATAAATCACAGCTATCGATAACTGACAACTTCACTGCCGAAGAAGGGGGGAGGCATTTGGACCCAAAGCCTTTGCTGGCCGATCTTGGGGTAGATGAGGTTTTGAGGCAGGACGCCTAAAGGGTTAAAGAACACATCAATTATGTTAAAAAACAAGAATTTGACAAGTCATCCATTGCCCGGCATGTTTGGGAAAATAACCATACGTTTAACTTTTCTTCCGCTACCCTTATTAAAAACTGTAATTCAACACTTGACCTTGATTTTTTTTAAAGTTACTACATTAATCAGTTCTCTAATGATCTTGTAAATGACCTGTCAAGTGTACCTTTTTTCTCTGAAATTTGGATGTCGTGAATCACCATAAAATTTTTCTGTATCTGTATTTTCATCGTTTTCTTTTCAATTTAAATATGTTTCTGTATTAACTGTAACTGTGTTTCTTGTTGCCTGTATATATTACTGATGCCATGGGTAAATTTTTCTTTCATCGTCATTTCACTGACGAAGAGGGTTCAATATACCCTCGAAACATGTCTGATTTTAACATCTTTAAATAAACAATGTGCAAATGAAACGTCGTTTTTCAATTTTATCCTACTTTGCACAGTTTGCCATCTACATCTGATAACAATTTTATCCATGTTGAGTAATTAGGAACATTAATTACAGATATTTCAATCAAACTCCGCTAAATTTGTTTAATATTATGATCTAGGGTATTGATTTGATATCCCTATTAAATAAAGTGATTCATAGATCCAATTCCAATTCGTGGGGGGCCATGGCCTCCATAGCCCCCCCTGGATCCGCCACTGCCACACAACGTCCTTAGTCCTCTTATTGAAGTCCTTACACACGTGGTTATTGAAGTCCTTGCACACGTGGTTATTGAAGTCCTTACACACGTGGTTATTGAAGTCCTTACACACGTGGTTATTGAAGTCCTTACACACGTGGTTATTGCAGTCCTTACACACGTGGTTATTGAAGTCCTTACACACGTGGTTATTGAAGTCCTTTCACACGTGGTTATTGGAGTCCTTACACACGTGGTTATTGAAGTCCTTACACACGTGGTTATTGAAGTCCTTACACACGTGGTTATTGAAGTCCTTACACACGTGGTTATTGAAGTCCTTGCACACGTGGTTATTGAAGTCCTTGCACACGTGGTTATTGAAGTCCTTACCCAAGTGGTTATTGAAGTCCTTGCACACGTGGTTATTGAAGTCCTTACCAACGTGGTTATTGAAGTCCTTACACACGTGGTTATTGAAGTCCTTACACACGTGGTTATTGAAGTCCTTACACACGTGGTTATTGGAGTCCTTACGCACGTGGTTATTGAAGTCCTTACACACGTGGTTATTGAAGTCCTTACACACGTGGTTATTGAAGTCCTTACACACGTGGTTACTGATGTCCTTACACACGTGGTTATTGAAGTGCTTACACACGTGGTTATTGAAGTCCTTACTTTTGAAATCAAGGATAATCGCCGATTGGCATTTTTAGACGTTTTGATCATGCGTAATGATAATGTTTGCTTGACCACGGTTTATCGCAAATCATTTGCTGTTTCATTGCCCCCTCATAACAAATCTAATCATCCCTTGAATCAGAAAGAGGCTGCTTTTAATTCTTTTGTTTTCCGAGCTGTCAACATATGCTCCAATAATGATTTACTTAAAATTGAGATAAATTACTTAAAGGCTGTTGCTGTTGATCGTGGCTTTTGCCATACAATGATAGACCGGATACTTGGTAGAATTTTAAAAAAGAACCTTGTTGAATATACTTAAGAAATCCCAAACAAATTAATTGTTCTTCCATATTTTTCTAAAATTAATTTCAAACTCTCTAATATCCTTAAAAAATTTGGCTTTTCGACTGTTTTTTCCCCTACAAATAAAATTAAATTTTCTAACTTGAAGGATCCGATTCCTACGCTCAATAATTGGGGTATTTACAGAATATTTTGTGAATGTGGGTAATCCTATGTTGGTCAGACTAGACGCGCCCTAAAATTTAGAATTAAAGAACACATCAATTATGTTAAAAAACAAGAATTTGACAAGTCATCCATTGCCCGGCATGTTTGGGAAAATAACCATACGTTTAACTTTTCTTCCGCTACCCTTATTAAAAACTGTAATTCAACACTTGACCTTGATTTTTTTTAAAGTTACTACATTAATCAGTTCTCTAATGATCTTGTAAATGGCCTGTCAAGTGTACCTTTTTTCTCTGAAATTTGGATGTCGGTCGTGAATCACCATAAAATTTTTCTGTATCTGTATTTTCATCGTTTTCTTTTCAATTTAAATATGTTTCTGTATTAACTGTAACTGTGTTTCTTGTTGCCTTATATATTTAATATAAGGACGTGAGTAAGGACTTTAATAACCACGTGTGTAAGGACTTCAATAACCACGTGTGCAAGGACTTCAATAACCACGTGTGTAAGGACTTCAATAAGAGGACTAAGGATGTTGTGTGGCAGTGGCGGATCCAGGGGGGGGGCTATGGAGGCCATGGCCCCCCACGAATTGGAATTGGATCTATGAATCACTTTATTTAATAGGGATATCAAATCAATACCCTAGATCATGCTTGTCTAAAGTGCGGCCCACGGGCCGCATGCGGCCCAAAAGCCTTTAAAATGTGGCCCAAACACAAATTATGAAAATATTTAAATTTGCACATTTTTATTTTTTAAAAATAAATGTTTTCAATATTTTTCATATAAATCGATTAGAACTGAAATAAAAATATTTACGGAAACAAAAGGGGAACCTGTGACTGAATTTAAAGACGAAGATTGAGTTTTAGATTCAGCTTTTTTAGAAGACTTAACAGAATATTTGAATGGTTTAAATTTGAGACTTCAAGGGGAAGAATCAATTTATTAATGATATGTTCCAGAATCCATACAATAACAGCATTTGAAAGAAAGTTGACATTTTGGCACAATCAAATAAAAGTAAAATATTTGACACATTTCAGTACTTTGGATGCACATAAGCCTGTGAATTGCACAAAATATATGCTGCATTAATTTGTGATTTAATTCAAGAGTTTGAAAGAAGATTTCAAGATTTTCGAAAAATAAAGATCATTTCAACATTATATTTTAACTCAATTTTCTCTAGAAGATAAACTACCTTCAAATAGAAGGCATTAAACTGCAAAGCGACATTCAACTGAAAGAAAAATTTGCGAATGTAATGTTTCTTTACTTGAGTTTTTTTATAAAGATTACCTACCCCGCGATAAATATCCTAACTTTCACCATCATGCTTTATTAAAGACTTCAGCTTTTGGCAGTATAGCACCTATATTAGTGAACAGACATCTTGAAATGCATTAAGAATTGCAACCTAGTCTATTGAACCCTTTATTAATTTGCTTGTTCAACAAAAGCAAATTTATCCATCTCATTAGTTTGAATTATTTCTTATCTTTATGGAATCCAAACTAAATGAAACGAAACTTTTACAAATTTAAATTAAATATGTATACCTATGCACATCTAATTAAAATTTAAAAAAAATTATTATAAAAGAAGTCAATTTATTTTAATAAAACTACATAGGGTAAAATTTTATTTGAATTTGTTGAAAAAATATTGTATGTGCGGCCCAGCAAATTTTTTCGGTTGCTATGTGGCCCTCAAACAATCGTAGTTTAGACACCCATGCCCTAGATCATAATATTAAACAAATTTAGCGGAGTTTGATTGAAATATCTGTAATTAATGTTCCTAATTACTCAACATGGATAAAATTGTTATCAGATGTAGATGGCAAACTGTGCAAAGTAGGATAAAATTGAAAAACGACGTTTCATTTGCACATTGTTTATTTGTCCTTGCACCCGTGGTTATTGAAGTCCTTGCACACGTGGTTATTGAAGTCCTTACACACGTGGTTATTGAAGTCCTTACACACGTGGTTATTGCAGTCCTTACACACGTGGTTATTGAAGTCCTAACACACATGGTTATTGAAGTCCTTACACACGTGGTTATTGAAGTCCTTACACACGTGGTTATTGAAGTCCTTACACACGTGGTTATTGAAGTCCTTGCACACGTGGTTATTGAAGTCCTTACCCAAGTGGTTATTGAAGTCCTTGCACACGTGGTTATTGAAGTCCTTACCAACGTGGTTATTGAAGTCCTTACACACGTGGTTATTGAAGTCCTTACACACGTGGTTACTGATGTCCTTACACACGTGGTTATTGAAGTGCTTACACACGTGGTTATTGAAGTCCTTACTTTTGAAATCGAGGATAATCGCCGATTGGCATTTTTAGACGTTTTGATCATGCGTAATGATAATGTTTGCTTGACCACGGTTTATCGCAAATCATTTGCTGTTTCATTGCCCCCTCATAACAAATCTAATCATCCCTTGAATCAGAAAGAGGCTGCTTTTAATTCTTTTGTTTTCCGAGCTGTCAACATATGCTCCAATAATGATTTACTTAAAATTGAGATAAATTACTTAAAGGCTGTTGCTGTTGATCGTGGCTTTTGCCATACAATGATAGACCGGATACTTGGTAGAATTTTAAAAAAGAACCTTGTTGAATATACTAAAGAAATCCCAAACAAATTAATTGTTCTTCCATATTTTTCTAAAATTAATTTAAACTCTCTAATATCCTTAAAAAATTTGGCTTTTCGACTGTTTTTTCCCCTACAAATAAAATTAAATTTTCTAACTTGAAGGATCCGATTCCTACGCTCAATAATTGGGGTATTTACAGAATATTTTGTGAATGTGGGTAATCCTATGTTGGTCAGACTAGACGCGCCCTAAAATTTAGAATTAAAGAACACATCAATTATGTTAAAAAACAAGAATTTGACAAGTCATCCATTGCCCGGCATGTTTGGGAAAATAACCATACGTTTAACTTTTCTTCCGCTACCCTTATTAAAAACTGTAATTCAACACTTGACCTTGATTTTTTTTAAAGTTACTACATTAATCAGTTCTCTAATGATCTTGTAAATGACCTGTAAAGTGTACCTTTTTTCTCTGAAATTTGGATGTCGTGAATCACCATCAAATTTTTCTGTATCTGTATTTTCATCGTTTTCTTTTCAATTTAAATATGTTTCTGTATTAACTGTAACTGTGTTTCTTGTTGCCTGTATATATTACTGATGCCATGGGTAAATTTTTCTTTCATCGTCATTTCACTGACGAAGAGGGTTCAATATACCCTCGAAACATGTCTGATTTTAACATCTTTAAATAAACAATGTGCAAATGAAACGTCGTTTTTCAATTTTATCCTACTTTGCACAGTTTGCCATCTACATCTGATAACAATTTTATCCATGTTGAGTAATTAGGAACATTAATTACAGATATTTCAATCAAACTCCGCTAAATTTGTTTAATATTATGATCTAGGGTATTGATTTGATATCCCTATTAAATAAAGTAATTCATAGATCCAATTCCAATTCGTGGGGGGCCATGGCCTCCATAGCCCCCCCCTGGATCCGCCACTGCCACACAACGTCCTTAGTCCTCTTATTGAAGTCCTTACACACGTGGTTATTGAAGTCCTTGCACACGTGGTTATTGAAGTCCTTACACACGTGGTTATTGAAGTCCTTACACACGTGGTTATTGCAGTCCTTACACACGTGGTTATTGAAGTCCTTACACACGTGGTTATTGAAGTCCTTTCACACGTGGTTATTGGAGTCCTTACACACGTGGTTATTGAAGTCCTTACACACGTGGTTATTGAAGTCTTTACACACGTGGTTATTGAAGTCCTTACACACGTGGTTATTGAAGTCCTTGCACACGTTGTTATTGAAGTCCTTGCACACGTGGTTATTGAAGTCCTTACCCAAGTGGTTATTGAAGTCCTTGCACACGTGGTTATTGAAGTCCTTACCAACGTGGTTATTGAAGTCCTTACACACGTGGTTATTGAAGTCCTTACACACGTGGTTATTGAAGTCCTTACACACGTGGTTATTGGAGTCCTTACACACGTGGTTATTGAAGTCCTTACACACGTGGTTATTGAAGTCCTTACACACGTGGTTATTGAAGTCCTTACACACGTGGTTACTGATGTCCTTACACACGTGGTTATTGAAGTGCTTACACACGTGGTTATTGAAGTCCTTACTTTTGAAATCGAGGATAATCGCCGATTGTCATTTTTAGACGTTTTGATCATGCGTAATGATAATGTTTGCTTGACCACGGTTTATCGCAAATCATTTGCTGTTTCATTGCCCCCTCATAACAAATCTAATCATCCCTTGAATCAGAAAGAGGCTGCTTTTAATTCTTTTGTTTTCCGAGCTGTCAACATATGCTCCAATAATGATTTACTTAAAATTGAGATAAATTACTTAAAGGCTGTTGCTGTTGATCGTGGCTTTTGCCATACAATGATAGACCGGATACTTGGTAGAATTTTAAAAAAGAACCTTGTTGAATATACTAAAGAAATCCCAAACAAATTAATTGTTCTTCCATATTTTTCTAAAATTAATTTCAAACTCTCTAATATCCTTAAAAAATTTGGCTTTTCGACTGTTTTTTCCCCTACAAATAAAATTAAATTTTCTAACTTGAAGGATCCGATTCCTACGCTCAATAATTGGGGTATTTACAGAATATTTTGTGAATGTGGGTAATCCTATGTTGGTCAGACTAGACGCGCCCTAAAATTTAGAATTAAAGAACACATCAATTATGTTAAAAAACAAGAATTTGACAAGTCATCCATTGCCCGGCATGTTTGGGAAAATAACCATACGTTTAACTTTTCTTCCGCTACCCTTATTAAAAACTGTAATTCAACACTTGACCTTGATTTTTTTTAAAGTTACTACATTAATCAGTTCTCTAATGATCTTGTAAATGGCCTGTCAAGTGTACCTTTTTTCTCTGAAATTTGGATGTCGTGAATCACCATAAAATTTTTCTGTATCTGTATTTTCATCGTTTTCTTTTCAATTTAAATATGTTTCTGTATTAACTGTAACTGTGTTTCTTGTTGCCTGTATATATTACTGATGCCATGGGTAAATTTTTCTTTCATCGTCATTTCACTGACGAAGAGGGTTCAATATACCCTCGAAACATGTCTGATTTTAACATCTTTAAATAAACAATGTGCAAATGAAACGTCGTTTTTCAATTTTATCCTACTTTGCACAGTTTGCCATCTACATCTGATAACAATTTTATCCATGTTGAGTAATTAGGAACATTAATTACAGATATTTCAATCAAACTCCACTAAATTTGTTTAATATTATGATCTAGGGTATTGATTAGATATCCCTATTAAATAAAGTGATTCATAGATCCAATTCCAATTCGTGGGGGGCCATGGCCTCCATAGCCCCCCCCCTGGATCCGCCACTGCCACACAACGTCCTTAGTCCTCTTATTGAAAACCTTACACACGTGGTTATTGAAGTCCTTGCACACGTGGTTATTGAAGTCCTTACACACGTGGTTATTAAAGTCCTTACTCACGTTGTTATTGAAGTCCTTACACACGTGGTTATTGAAGTCCTTACACACGTGGTTATTGAAGTCCTTACACACGTGGTTATTGCAGTCCTTACACACGTGGTTATTGAAGTCCTTACACACGTGGTTATTGAAGTCCTTACACACGTGGTTATTGAAGTCCTTACACACGTGGTTATTGAAGTCCTTGCACACGTGGTTATTGAAGTCCTTGCACACGTGGTTATTGAAGTCCTTACCCAAGTGGTTATTGAAGTCCTTACACACGTGGTTATTGAAGTCCTTACACACGTGGTTATTGCAGTCCTTACACACGTGGTTATTGAAGTCCTTACACACGTGGTTATTGAAGTCCTTACACACGTGGTTATTGAAGTCCTTACACACGTGGTTATTGAAGTCCTTACACACGTGGTTATTGAAGTCCTTACACACGTGGTTATTGAAGTCCTTACACACGTGGTTATTGAAGTCCTTGCACACGTGGTTTTTGAAGTCCTTGCACACGTGGTTATTGAAGTCCTTACCCAAGTGGTTATTGAAGTCCTTGCACACGTGGTTATTGAAGTCCTTACCAACGTGGTTATTGAAGTCCTTACACACGTGGTTATTGAAGTCCTTACACACGTTGTTATTGAAGTCCTTACACACGTGGTTATTGAAGTCCTTACACACGTGGTTATTGAAGTCCTTACACACGTGGTTATTGAAGTCCTTACACACGTGGTTATTGCAGTCCTTACACACGTGGTTATTGAAGTCCTTACACACGTGGTTATTGAAGTCCTTTCACACGTGGTTATTGGAGTCCTTACACACGTGGTTATTGAAGTCCTTACACACGTGGTTATTGAAGTCCTTACACACGTGGTTATTGAAGTCCTTACACACGTGGTTACTGATGTCCTTACACACGTGGTTATTGAAGTCCTTACACACGTGGTTATTGAAGTCCTTACACACGTGGTTATTGAAGTCCTTACACACGTGGTTATTGAAGTCCTTACACACGTGGTTATTGCAGTCCTTACACACGTGGTTATTGAAGTCCTTACACACGTGGTTATTGAAGTCCTTACACACGTGGTTATTGAAGTACTTACACACGTGGTTATTGAAGTCCTTGCACACGTGGTTATTGAAGTCCTTGCACACGTGGTTATTGAAGTCCTTACCCAAGTGGTTATTGAAGTCCTTACACACGTGGTTATTGAAGTCCTTACACACGTGGTTATTGCAGTCCTTACACACGTGGTTATTGAAGTCCTTACACACGTGGTTATTGAAGTCCTTACACACGTGGTTATTGAAGTCCTTACACACGTGGTTACTGATGTCCTTACACACGTGATTATTGAAGTCCTTACACACGTGGTTATTGAAGTCCTTACACACGTGGTTATTGAAGTCCTTACACACGTGGTTATTGAAGTCCTTACACACGTGGTTATTGAAGTCCTTACACACGTGGTTATTGAAGTCCTTGCACACGTGGTTTTTGAAGTCCTTGCACACGTGGTTATTGAAGTCCTTACACACGTGGTTATTGAAGTCCTTACACACGTTGTTATTGAAGTCCTTACACACGTGGTTATTGAAGTCCTTACACACGTGGTTATTGAAGTCCTTACACACGTGGTTATTGAAGTCCTTACACACGTGGTTATTGCAGTCCTTACACACGTGGTTATTGAAGTCCTTACACACGTGGTTATTGAAGTCCTTTCACACGTGGTTATTGGAGTCCTTACACACGTGGTTATTGAAGTCCTTACACACGTGGTTATTGAAGTCCTTACACACGTGGTTATTGAAGTCCTTACACACGTGGTTACTGATGTCCTTACACACGTGGTTATTGAAGTCCTTACACACGTGGTTATTGAAGTCCTTACACACGTGGTTATTGAAGTCCTTACACACGTGGTTATTGAAGTCCTTACACACGTGGTTATTGAAGTCCTTACACACGTGGTTATTGAAGTCCTTGCACACGTGGTTTTTGAAGTCCTTGCACACGTGGTTATTGAAGTCCTTACCCAAGTGGTTATTGAAGTCCTTGCACACGTGGTTATTGAAGTCCTTACCAACGTGGTTATTGAAGTCCTTACACACGTGGTTATTGAAGTCCTTACACACGTTGTTATTGAAGTCCTTACACACGTGGTTATTGAAGTCCTTACACACTTGGTTATTGAAGTCCTTACACACGTGGTTATTGAAGTCCTTACACACGTGGTTATTGGAGTCCTTACACACGTGGTTATTGAAGTGCTTACACACGTGGTTATTGAAGTCCTTACTTTTGAAATCGAGGATAATCGCCGATTGGCATTTTTAGACGTTTTGATCATGCGTAATGATAATGTTTGCTTGACCACGGTTTATCGCAAATCATTTGCTGTTTCATTGCCCCCTCATAACAAATCTAATCATCCCTTGAATCAGAAAGAGGCTGCTTTTAATTCTTTTGTTGCCTGAGCTGTCAACATATGCTCCAATAATGATTTACTTAAAATTGAGATAAATTACTTAAAGGCTGTTGCTGTTGATCGTGGCTTTTGCCATACAATGATAGACCGGATACTTGGTAGAATTTTAAAAAAGAACCTTGTTGAATATACTAAAGAAATCCCAAACAAATTAATTGTTCTTCCATATTTTTCTAAAATTAATTTCAAACTCTCTAATATCCTTAAAAAATTTGGCTTTTCGACTGTTTTTTCCCCTACAAATAAAATTAAATTTTCTAACTTGAAGGATCCGATTCCTACGCTCAATAATTGGGGTATTTACAGAATATTTTGTGAATGTGGGTAATCCTATGTTGGTCAGACTAGACGCGCCCTAAAATTTAGAATTAAAGAACACATCAATTATGTTAAAAAACAAGAATTTGACAAGTCATCCATTGCCCGGCATGTTTGGGAAAATAACCATACGTTTAACTTTTCTTCCGCTACCCTTATTAAAAACTGTAATTCAACACTTGACCTTGATTTTTTTTAAAGTTACTACATTAATCAGTTCTCTAATGATCTTGTAAATGACCTGTCAAGTGTACCTTTTTTCTCTGAAATTTGGATGTCGTGAATCACCATAAAATTTTTCTGTATCTGTATTTTCATCGTTTTCTTTTCAATTTAAATATGTTTCTGTATTAACTGTAACTGTGTTTCTTGTTGCCTGTATATATTACTGATGCCATGGGTAAATTTTTCTTTCATCGTCATTTCACTGACGAAGAGGGTTCAATATACCCTCGAAACATGTCTGATTTTAACATCTTTAAATAAACAATGTGCAAATGAAACGTCGTTTTTCAATTTTATCCTACTTTGCACAGTTTGCCATCTACATCTGATAACAATTTTATCCATGTTTAGTAATTAAGAACATTAATTACAGATATTTCAATCAAACTCCGCTAAATTTGTTTAATATTATGATCTAGGGCAGAGGTGTCGAACTCAGGCTCTTTCCCCAAAATGACTCTGGCGAAAAATCTGTGGCTCTCCCGGGAGTCAATCCCGAAGTTACCCGAAGTCGATTCGGCTTTTTTCGGAGATATTAGGTGATCCGGAAAGTTCGGTTGGATTTTTGCAAAGTTTCGTGTTTGAAATTTAATTTTGAAACACTGATATTAGATGGATGTTTCAAACAAGGGGGATTTTGATTTAGGTATATTTATAAATATAGTGTAAGGTTTTGGTAGTTTTGGTGATATTATTTCTTTTTAAAATGGTGGTTTGAAAAAGAGATCACATAAGACGATTTTCGTAACATTTTACTCTGTCGCTTTAAAAACCAGGAAAAATGCATGATTCATGGCTAATATAAGTTTTACTGAATGTTGACAATGTTTTATTTCATCAAAGTTTCATGAATAATTGATCAATTTAAGATGGGAAATTTTGGTCTCAAACATAACGTCTATTTCCGAAAACTTACCTCAAAAATTGTTATACAATAGAGAGAAATTGCCCCCAAAATGACTCAAAAATCAGCAAAAAAATTTTTCAAATAAACCCAAATGCAATCATTAAATATCACTCTAATATAAGTTCAAAAAACAATTCGATAATATAGCGCAGGTGAATAATTTTCGGCAGGTGAACACGATTTTTCTCGCTTCTTATTAAAAAAAGAAAGCAACTAATTATTCTAAATAAGAAAGGAATTAAATCATACACCATTATGAAAAACGATTTTTGATGTTCAAACAATAAAACTGGTGATTTTTTTTTGCTAAAAATAGAATAAAAACCAAGTCTTTCTGAAGTTCTATAAGTTTCTTTAGTTATGATAAATTTAATTTTAGAACGGAAACACAAGATTTGATTCAATATTATGGTTCAAAACGCACCTGTTAAGAGCTAAAACATCTGTCTTGATTTCAATTATATTTTAAAACCAGCTGCTCAGTGGAAAGAGGGGAGCGCTTTAAAAACTTATGGAACTTATGATGGAAATATAAAATAAAAAAAATAAAGATGATTACCTTACATAAAATAGGAGCCCGCGAAATGTATCTCTGCGATGTTATTAACTGACAGACGATTTTAACACAAAACTATTTCTGAATCCCAAATGAAAACAAAACAAGCTGACTCGCTGGATTGGATTGTAATAAATAGAATATCCAATATCAGAAAGGTAAATAAAACTTTGTTCTTTAAGTAGTTTGTTTTTATTAATTGAATTTTTCCAGATAAAATACATGACTAAAATGAAATTAATCTAGACTGATTTATTTTACTGTGATCTAATCAGTGGTTTAACAGTTTCATTTAATTGACCAATCGTTTATTCTATTACTTTTAGATATTCTTTCTAAAATGTATAGGGATTGATGTTTTGACTTATTAACACAGTCGAAACCATAGAGGTCGAAACCCATCGTTATGTGTGAACCGGAACAGCTCGTTTGACTTCGGCTAAATTCGGTAAGCGTTCCGATCGGGCGAAACGAAACTCATTCGCAGTAGAATGTTTCGGTCGCTCGCGCGTTGGCTCCGGCGGGAGTCTCAGTTTGACACGCCTGATCTAGGGTATTGATTTGATATATCTATTAACCCCTTAACTGCCACGGAAATCTGCAGCAAGTGGCTCCCCAGTGCCAGCGTTTTTCTCCCGCGCGCGCGTACTTACACTTTTGCAGAGCGCGCGTTTCTTTTTCAACTTGTTAACTACTCAAAAGACTGTTTATTTCGTTCATATAAAGAAATTGCACCCTCTCAATGTATGGAGTACCAGTTAAAACCAGAATCATGACCTAATAAAGAAAAATAGTAAAAATAAGAAGTAAATCAAATCGATCTGTTATAAGCATTTTTCTTATTTCCTTGCAGACAAACAAATTTTTAAAAAATAATAATTCATTTTCTATGCAAAAGGAACTAAAACGGAAGTGTTAGACACAAAATATAGCATAAAAAAGAATAAAAAACTCAAAAAGAAACACAGGCCATAACTTAACCGCTTTTATTTTTATCGCTAAAGAAAAAAACACAGTTCAAATTCATCCCCCCTACTTCAGAGAAATAAGAAATTCATTTGGAAACACTGTCAAGGTTATTCCTGTTATTATTTTTGGTGAAAACACAATGCAACACATCGTACTTTTACAAAGCGTAAATATACGCCATTGGCACTTAACACTCGGGATTTCCAAACCGTACATTTACGTCGACGGCAGTTAAGGGGTTAAATAAAGTGATTCATAGATCCAAATTCTCAATCACATATATATGTATAATAAATGACCACACGCATGAAAATTTTAAATATATAGCTACCACAACGTCCTTAGTCCTCTTATTGAAGTCCTTACACACATGGTTATTGAAGTCCTTACACACGTGGTTATTGAAGTCCTTGCACACGTGGTTATTGAAGTCCTTACACACGTTGTTATTGAAGTCCTTACACACGTGGTTATTGAAGTCCTTACACACGTGGTTATTGAAGTCCTTACACACGTGGTTATTGAAGTCCTTACACATGTGGTTACTGATGTCCTTACACACGTGGTTATTGAAGTGCTTACACACGTGGTTATTGAAGTCCTTACTTTTGAAATCGAGGATAATCGCCGATTGGCATTTTTAGACGTTTTGATCATGCGTAATGTTAATGTTTGCTTGACCACGGTTTATCGCAAATCATTTGCTGTATCATTGCCCCCTCATAACAAATCTAATCATCCCTTGAATCAGAAAGAGGCTGCTTTTAATTCTTTTGTTGCCTGAGCTGTCAACATATGCTCCAATAATGATTTACTTAAAATTGAGATAAATTACTTAAAGGCTGTTGCTGTTGATCGTGGCTTTTGCCATACAATGATAGACCGGATACTTGGTAGAATTTTAAAAAAGAACCTTGTTGAATATACTAAAGAAATCCCAAACAAATTAATTGTTCTTCCATATTTTTCTAAAATTAATTTCAAACTCTCTAATATCCTTAAAAAATTTGGCTTTTCGACTGTTTTTTCCCCTACAAATAAAATTAAATTTTCTAACTTGAAGGATCCGATTCCTACGCTCAATAATTGGGGTATTTACAGAATATTTTGTGAATGTGGGTAATCCTATGTTGGTCAGACTAGACGCGCCCTAAAATTTAGAATTAAAGAACACATCAATTATGTTAAAAAACAAGAATTTGACAAGTCATCCATTGCCCGGCATGTTTGGGAAAATAACCATACGTTTAACTTTTCTTCCGCTACCCTTATTAAAAACTGTAATTCAACACTTGACCTTGATTTTTTTTAAAGTTACTACATTAATCAGTTCTCTAATGATCTTGTAAATGACCTGTCAAGTGTACCTTTTTTCTCTGAAATTTGGATGTCGTGAATCACCATAAAATTTTTCTGTATCTGTATTTTCATCGTTTTCTTTTCAATTTAAATATGTTTCTGTATTAACTGTAACTGTATTTCTTGTTGCCTGTATATATTACTGATGCCATGGGTAAATTTTTCTTTCATCGTCATTTCACTGACGAAGAGGGTTCAATATACCCTCGAAACATGTCTGATTTTAACATCTTTAAATAAACAATGTGCAAATGAAACGTCGTTTTTCAATTTTATCCTACTTTGCACAGTTTGCCATCTACATCTGATAACAATTTTATCCATGTTTAGTAATTAAGAACATTAATTACAGATATTTCAATCAAACTCCGCTAAATTTGTTTAATATTATGATCTAGGGCAGAGGTGTCGAACTCAGGCTCTTTCCCCAAAATGACTCTCTGGCGAAAAATCTGTGGCTCTCCCGGGAGTCAATCCCGAAGTTACCCGAAGTCGATTCGGCTTTTTTCGGAGATATTAGGTGATCCGGAAAGTTCGGTTGGATTTTTGCAAAGTTTCGTGTTTGAAATTTAATTTTGAAACACTGATATTAGATGGATGTTTCAAACAAGGGGGATTTTGATTTAGGTATATTTATAAATATAGTGTAAGGTTTTGGTAGTTTTGGTGATATTATTTCTTTTTAAAATGGTGGTTTGAAAAAGAGATCACAAAAAACGATTTTCGTAACATTTTACTCTGTCGCTTTAAAAACCAGGAAAAATGCATGATTCATGGCTAATATAAGTTTTACTGAATGTTGACAATGTTTTATTACATCAAAGTTTCATGAATAATTGATCAATTTAAGATGGGAAATTTTGGTCTCAAACATAACGTCTATTTCCGAAAACTTACCTCAAAAATTGTTATACAATAGAGAGAAATTGCCCCCAAAATGACTCAAAAATCAGCAAAAAAATTTTTCAAATAAACCCAAATGCAATCATTAAATATCACTCTAATATAAGTTCAAAAAACAATTCGATAATATAGCGCAGGTAAATAATTTTCGGCAGGTGAACACGATTTTTCTCGCTTCTTATTAAAAAAAGAAAGCAACTAATTATTCTAAATAAGAAAGGAATTAAATCATACACCATTATGAAAAACGATTTTTGATGTTCAAACAATAAAACTGGTGATTTTTTTTTTGCTAAAAATGGAATAAAAACCAAGTCTTTCTGAAGTTCTATAAGTTTCTTTAGTTATGATAAATTTAATTTTAGAACGGAAACACAAGATTTGATTCAATATTATGGTTCAAAACGCACCTGTTAAGAGCTAAAACATCTGTCTTGATTTCAATTATATTTTAAAACCAGCTGCTCAGTGGAAAGAGGGGAGCGCTTTAAAAACTTATGGAACTTATGATGGAAATATAAAATAAAAAAAATAAAGATGATCACCTTACATAAAATAGGAGCCCGCGAAATGTATCTCTGCGATGTTATTAACTGACAGACGATTTTAACACAAAACTATTTCTGAATCCCAAATGAAAACAAAACAAGCTGACTCGCTGGATTGGATTGTAATAAATAGAATATCCAATATCAGAAAGGTAAATAAAACTTTGTTCTTTAAGTAGTTTGTTTTTATTAATTGAATTTTTCCAGATAAAATACATGACTAAAATGAAATTAATCTAGACTGATTTATTTTACTGTGATCTAATAAGTGGTTTAACAGTTTCATTTAATTGACCAATCGTTTATTCTATTACTTTTAGATATTTTTTCTAAAATGTATAGGGATTGATGTTTTGACTTATTAACACAGTCGAAACCATAGAGGTCGAAACCCATCGTTGTGTGTGAACCGGAACAGCTCGTTTGACTTCGGCTAAATTCGGTAAGCGTTCCGATCGGGCGAAACGAAACTCATTCGCAGTAGAATGTTTCGGTCGCTCGCGCGTTGGCTCCGGCGGGAGTCTCAGTTTGACACGCCTGATCTAGGGTATTGATTTGATATATCTATTAAATAAAGTGATTCATAGATCCAAATTCTCAATCACATATATATGTATAATAAATGACCACACGCATGAAAATTTTAAATATATAGCTACCACAACGTCCTTAGTCCTCTTATTGAAGTCCTTACACACATGGTTATTGAAGTCCTTACACACGTGGTTATTGAAGTCCTTGCACACGTGGTTATTGAAGTCCTTACACACGTTGTTATTGAAGTCCTTACACACGTGGTTATTGAAGTCCTTACACACGTGGTTATTGAAGTCCTTACACACGTGGTTATTGAAGTCCTTACACACGTGGTTATTGCAGTCCTTACACACGTGGTTATTGAAGTCCTTACACACGTGGTTATTGAAGTCCTTACACACGTGGTTATTGAAGTCCTTACACACGTGGTTATTGAAGTCCTTACACACGTGGTTGTTGAAGTCCTTACACACGTGGTTATTGAGGTCCTTACACACGTAGTTATTGAAGTCCTTACACACGTGGTTATTGAAGTCCTTACACACGTGGTTATTGCAGTCCTTACACATGTGGTTATTGAATTCCTTACACACATGGTTATTGAAGTCCTTTCACACGTGGTTATTGGAGTCCTTACACACGTGGTTATTGAAGTCCTTACACACGTGGTTATTGAAGTCCTTACACACGTGGTTATTGAAGTCCTTACACACGTGGTTACTGATGTCCTTACACACGTGGTTATTGAAGTCCTTACACACGTGGTTATTGAAGTCCTTACACACGTGGTTATTGAAGTCCTTACACACGTGGTTATTGAAGTCCTTACACACGTGGTTATTGAAGTCCTTACACACGTGGTTATTGAAGTCCTTGCACACGTGGTTTTTGAAGTCCTTGCACACGTGGTTATTGAAGTCCTTACCCAAGTGGTTATTGAAGTCCTTGCACACGTGGTTATTGAAGTCCTTACCAACGTGGTTATTGAAGTCCTTAAACACGTGGTTATTGAAGTCCTTACACACGTTGTTATTGAAGTCCTTACACACGTGGTTATTGAAGTCCTTACACACGTGGTTATTGAAGTCCTTACACACGTGGTAATTGAAGTCCTTACACACGTGGTTATTGCAGTCCTTACACACGTGGTTATTGAAGTCCTTACACACGTGGTTATTGAAGTCCTTTCACACGTGGTTATTGGAGTCCTTACACACGTGGTTATTGAAGTCCTTACACACGTGGTTATTGAAGTCCTTACACATGTGGTTACTGATGTCCTTACACACGTGGTTATTGAGGTCCTTACACACGTGGTTATTGAAGTCCTTACACACGTGGTTATTGAAGTCCTTACACACGTGGTTATTGCAGTCCTTACACACGTGGTTATTGAAGTCCTTACACACGTGGTTATTGAAGTCCTTACACACGTGGTTATTGAAGTCCTTACACACGTGGTTATTGCAGTCCTTACACACGTGGTTATTGAAGTCCTTACACACGTGGTTATTGAAGTCCTTTCACACGTGGTTATTGGAGTCCTTACACACGTGGTTATTGAAGTCCTTACACACGTGGTTATTGAAGTCCTTACGCATGTGGTTACTGATGTCCTTACACACGTGGTTATTGAAGTGCTTACACACGTGGTTATTGAAGTCCTTACTTTTGAAATCGAGGATAATCGCCGATTGGCATTTTTAGACGTTTTGATCATGCGTAATGATAATGTTTGCTTGACCACGGTTTATCGCAAATCATTTGCTGTTTCATTGCCCCCTCATAACAAATCTAATCATCCCTTGAATCAGAAAGAGGCTGCTTTTAATTCTTTTGTTTTCTGAGCTGTCAACATATGCTCCAATAATGATTTACTTAAAATTGAGATAAATTACTTAAAGGCTGTTGCTGTTGATCGTGGCTTTTGCCATACAATGATAGACCGGATACTTGGTAGAATTTTAAAAAAGAACCTTGTTGAATATACTAAAGAAATCCCAAACAAATGAATTGTTCTTCCATATTTTTCTAAAATTAATTTCAAACTCTCTAATATCCTTAAAAAATTTGGCTTTTCGACTGTTTTTTCCCCTACAAATAAAATTAAATTTTCTAACTTGAAGGATCCGATTCCTACGCTCAATAATTGGGGTATTTACAGAATATTTTGTGAATGTGGGTAATCCTATGTTGGTCAGACTAGACGCGCCCTAAAATTTAGAATTAAAGAACACATCAATTATGTTAAAAAACAAGAATTTGACAAGTCATCCATTGCCCGGCATGTTTGGGAAAATAACCATACGTTTAACTTTTCTTCCGCTACCCTTATTAAAAACTGTAATTCAACACTTGACCTTGATTTTTTTTAAAGTTACTACATTAATCAGTTCTCTAATGATCTTGTAAATGACCTGTCAAGTGTACCTTTTTTCTCTGAAATTTGGATGTCGTGAATCACCATAAAATTTTTCTGTATCTGTATTTTCATCGTTTTCTTTTCAATTTAAATATGTTTCTGTATTAACTGTAACTGAGTTTCTTGTTGCCTGTATATATTACTGATGCCATGGGTAAATTTTTCTTTCATCGTCATTTCACTGACGAAGAGGGTTCAATATACCCTCGAAACATGTCTGATTTTAACATCTTTAAATAAACAATGTGCAAATGAAACGTCGTTTTTCAATTTTATCCTACTTTGCACAGTTTGCCATCTACATCTGATAACAATTTTATCCATGTTTAGTAATTAAGAACATTAATTACAGATATTTCAATCAAACTCCGCTAAATTTGTTTAATATTATGATCTAGGGCAGAGGTGTCGAACTCAGGCTCTTTCCCCAAAATGACTCTCTGGCGAAAAATCTGTGGCTCTCCCGGGAGTCAATCCCGAAGTTACCCGAAGTCGATTCGGCTTTTTTCGGAGATATTAGGTGATCCGGAAAGTTCGGTTGGATTTTTGCAAAGTTTCGTGTTTGAAATTTAATTTTGAAACACTGATATTAGATGGATGTTTCAAACAAGGGGGATTTTGATTTAGGTATATTTATAAATATAGTGTAAGGTTTTGGTAGTTTTGGTGATATTATTTCTTTTTAAAATGGTGGTTTGAAAAAGAGATCACATAAGACGATTTTCGTAACATTTTACTCTGTCGCTTTAAAAACCAGGAAAAATGCATGATTCATGGCTAATATAAGTTTTACTGAATGTTGACAATGTTTTATTACATCAAAGTTTCATGAATAATTGATCAATTTAAGATGGGAAATTTTGGTCTCAAACATAACGTCTATTTCCGAAAACTTACCTCAAAAATTGTTATACAATAGAGCAGGGGTTCCCAATAGGTGGTCCGCGGACCCCTGGGGGTCCGCGGGATGTGTCCAAGGGGTCCGCGAAATGTCACCGAGAAATTAAGTATTTTTTTATTTTCCTTAATTTGAAGTAACCATTATCGTACTCAGCAGTTCATTCGTTAGTTTTGTTAGTTAATTGTCAATGTTGTACAAATAGATTAATTTAGGTGGTGCTGCCTCTGTTTACCACCAAAGATAGTCCATGATTTGTTTTTTGCAATTTTTTTATTGACTAAAATACGATAGTTACGGTTTTGAATACATCGAGTTTCGGTTTTGAAATCGATTATTGCCTGAAATCGATTGAGAATTTAAGCCTTTAAGTTCAAGGGGTCCTCGTCAGTAAATTAATTGTAAAGGGGGTCCTCGGCAAAATTTTATTGGGAACCCCTGCAATAGAGAGAAATTGCCCCCAAAATGACTCAAAAATCAGCAAAAAAATTTTTCAAATAAACCCAAATGCAATCATTAAATATCACTCTAATATAAGTTCAAAAAACAATTCGATAATATAGCGCAGGTGAATAATTTTCGGCAGGTGAACACGATTTTTCTCGCTTCTTATTAAAAAAAGAAAGCAACTAATTATTCTAAATAAGAAAGGAATTAAATCATACACCATTATGAAAAACGATTTTTGATGTTCAAACAATAAAACTGGTGATTTTTTTTTGCTAAAAATAGAATAAAAACCAAGTCTTTCTGAAGTTCTATAAGTTTCTTTAGTTATGATAAATTTAATTTTAGAACGGAAACACAAGATTTGATTCAATATTATGGTTCAAAACGCACCTGTTAAGAGCTAAAACATCTGTCTTGATTTCAATTATATTTTAAAACCAGCTGCTCAGTGGAAAGAGGGGAGCGCTTTAAAAACTTATGGAACTTATGATGGAAATATAAAATAAAAAAAATAAAGATGATTACCTTACATAAAATAGGAGCCCGCGAAATGTATCTCTGCGATGTTATTAACTGACAGACGATTTTAACACAAAACTATTTCTGAATCCCAAATGAAAACAAAACAAGCTGACTCGCTGGATTGGATTGTAATAAATAGAATATCCAATATCAGAAAGGTAAATAAAACTTTGTTCTTTAAGTAGTTTGTTTTTATTAATTGAATTTTTCCAGATAAAATACATGACTAAAATGAAATTAATCTAGACTGATTTATTTTACTGTGATCTAATCAGTGGTTTAACAGTTTCATTTAATTGACCAATCGTTTATTCTATTACTTTTAGATATTTTTTCTAAAATGTATAGGGATTGATGTTTTGACTTATTAACACAGTCGAAACCATAGAGGTCGAAACCCATCGTTATGTGTGAACCGGAACAGCTCGTTTGACTTCGGCTAAATTCGGTAAGCGTTCCGATCGGGCGAAACGAAACTCATTCGCAGTAGAATGTTTCGGTCGCTCGCGCGTTGGCTCCGGCGGGAGTCTCAGTTTGACACGCCTGATCTAGGGTATTGATTTGATATCCCTATTAAATAAAGTGATTCATAGATCCAAATTCTCAATCACATATATATGTATAATAAATGACCACACGCATGAAAATTTTAAATATATAGCTACCACAACGTCCTTAGTCCTCTTATTGAAGTCCTTACACACATGGTTATTGAAGTCCTTACACACGTGGTTATTGAAGTCCTTGCACACGTGGTTATTGAAGTCCTTGCACACGTGGTTATTGAAGTCCTTACACACGTGGTTATTGAAGTCCTTACACACGTGGTTATTGAAGTCCTTACACACGTGGTTATTGAAGTCCTTGCACACGTGGTTATTGAAGTCCTTACACACGTTGTTATTGAAGCCCTTACACACGTGGTTATTGAAGTTCTTACACACGTGGTTATTGAAGTCCTTACACACGTGGTTATTGAAGTCCTTACACACGTGGTTACTGAAGTCCTTACACACGTGGTTATTGAAGTGCTTACACACGTGGTTATTGGAGTCCTTACACACGTGGTTATTGAAGTCCTTACACACGTGGTTATTGAAGTCCATACACACGTGGTTATTGAAGTCCTTACACACGTGGTTATTGCAGTCCTTACACACGTGGTTATTGAAGTCCTTACACACGTGGTTATTGAAGTCCTTACACACGTGGTTATTGGAGTCCTTACACACGTGGTTATTGAAGTCCTTACACACGTGGTTATTGAAGTCCTTACACACGTGGTTATTGAAGTCCTTACTTTTGAAATCGATTATAATCGCCGATTGGCATTTTTAGACGTTTTGATCATGCGTAATGATAATGTTTGCTTGACCACGGTTTATCGCAAATCATTTGCTGTTTCATTGCCCCCTCATAACAAATCTAATCATCCCTTGAATCAGAAAGAGGCTGCTTTTAATTCTTTTGTTTTCCGATCTGTCAACATATGCTCCAATAATGATTTACTTAAAATTGAGATAAATTACTTAAAGGCTGTTGCTGTTGATCGTGGCTTTTGCCATACAATGATAGACCGGATACTTGGTAGAATTTTAAAAAAGAACCTTGTTGAATATACTAAAGAAATCCCAAACAAATTAATTGTTCTTCCATATTTTTCTAAAATTAATTTCAAACTCTCTAATATCCTTAAAAAATTTGGCTTTTCGACTGTTTTTTCCCCTACAAATAAAATTAAATTTTCTAACTTGAAGGATCCGATTCCTACGCTCAATAATTGGGGTATTTACAGAATATTTTGTGAATGTGGGTAATCCTATGTTGGTCAGACTAGACGCGCCCTAAAATTTAGAATTAAAGAACACATCAATTATGTTAAAAAACAAGAATTTGACAAGTCATCCATTGCCCGGCATGTTTGGGAAAATAACCATACGTTTAACTTTTCTTCCGCTACCCTTATTAAAAACTGTAATTCAACACTTGACCTTGATTTTTTTTAAAGTTACTACATTAATCAGTTCTCTAATGATCTTGTAAATGACCTGTCAAGTGTACCTTTTTTCTCTGAAATTTGGATGTCGTGAATCACCATAAAATTTTTCTGTATCTGTATTTTCATCGTTTTCTTTTCAATTTAAATATGTTTCTGTATTAACTGTAACTGTGTTTCTTGTTGCCTGTATATATTACTGATGCCATGGGTAAATATTTCTTTCATCGTCATTTCACTGACGAAGAGGGTTCAATATACCCTCGAAACATGTCTGATTTTAACATCTTTAAATAAACAATGTGCAAATGAAACGTCGTTTTTCAATTTTATCCTACTTTGCACAGTTTGCCATCTACATCTGATAACAATTTTATCCATGTTTAGTAATTAAGAACATTAATTACAGATATTTCAATCAAACTCCGCTAAATTTGTTTAATATTATGATCTAGATCTAGGGTATTGATTTGATATCCCTATTAAATAAAGTGATTCATAGATTCAAATTCTCAATCACATATATATGTATAATAAATGACCACACGCATGAAAATTTTAAATATATAGCTACCACAACGTCCTTAGTCCTCTTATTGAAGTCCTTACACACATGGTTATTGAAGTCCTTACACACGTGGTTATTGAAGTCCTTACACACGTGGTTATTGAATTCCTTGCACACGTGGTTATTGAAGTCCTTGCACACGTGGTTATTGAAGTCCTTGCACACGTGGTTATTGAAGTCCTTACACACGTGGTTATTGATGTCCTTACACACGTTGTTATTGAAGTCCTTTCACACGTGGTTATTGAAGTCCTTACACACGTGGTTATTGAAGTCCTTGCACACGTGGTTATTGAAGTCCTTACACACGTGGTTATTGAAGTCCTTACACACGTGGTTATTGCAGTCCTTACACACGTGGTTATTGAAGTCCTTACACACGTGGTTATTGAAGTCCTTAAACACGTGGTTATTGAAGTCCTTACACACGTGGTTATTGAAGTTCTTACACACGTGGTTATTGAAGTCCTTGCACACGTGGTTATTGAAGTCCTTACACACGTGGTTATTGAAGTCCTTACACACGTGGTTATTGAAGTCCTTACACACGTGGTTATTGAAGTCCTTACACTCGTGGTTATTGAAGTTCTTACACACGTGGTTATTGAAGTCCTTACACACGTGGTTATTGAAGTCCTTACACACGTGGTTACTGAAGTCCTTACACACGTGGTTATTGAAGTGCTTACACACGTGGTTATTGAAGTCCTTACACACGTGGTTAAAAATCGTTGGCCGATATGTTACTGCAGGAAACAGTTTCAGATTTTCAATGCCTGGTACTTTTATAGCCTTTCTAACTGGGATTCGCTCCTTCAAAAAGTCGTCTCTCGGAAATGAGCCGCATATCGTACCGGTTGTGCTTGGCGACTCCATTCTCTCCGCCGAACAGGGTTGCTCTACTTGACCAGAGCCTCCTGCCTGACAGGCTAGCTTGGCGTCGTAAGTGTTACCACCTTCGGAGTGCCTGGGTTTGTTTTGGGGTTGCTGGTACATTCGTCACGCATGCTCGACCGCGTTCATTCGAGGAGGAGATACAACAGGGGGTCCTGCAAATGAAAACTTCAACTATCCACAGCTCAACGATAGACCGGTTTTTTAGTTATCACGTCGGTTCGGCAAACTATCTTAGAACATTTAAAAGTTAATTATCTATTCATAACTCCTATAAATTGAGTTACTGTTAATTGATATAACTGATTTCAAGATGGCATTGTTGTTTACATGGAAAGATTTTTTTGGTTAAGAAGTTTGAATAAATAAATGCTTGCTGTATTTGAATATAACAATTTTATCCATGTTAAGTAATTAAGAACATTAATTACAGATATTTCATAACTCCGCTAAATTTGTTTAATATTATGATCTAGGGTATTGATTTGATATCCCTATTAAATAAAGTGATTCATAGATCCAAATTGTCAATCACATATATATGTATAATAAATGACCACACGCATGAAAATTTTAAATATATAGCTACCACAACGTCCTTAGTCCTCTTATTGAAGTCCTTACACACCTGGTTATTGAAGTCCTTACACACGTGGTTATTGAAGTCCTTACACACCTGGTTATTGAAGTCCTTACACACGTGGTTATTGAAGTCCTTACACACGTGGTTATTGAAGTCCTTACACACGTGGTTATTGAAGTCCTTACACACGTGGTTATTGAAGTCCTTACACACGTGGTTATTGCAGTCCTTACACACGTGGTTAAAAATCGTTGGCCGATATGTTACTGCAGGAAACTGTTTCAGCTTTTCAATGCCTGGTTCTTTTATAGCCTTTCTAACTGGGATTCGCTCCTTCAAAAAGTCGTCTCTCGGAAATGAGCCGCATATCGTACCGGTTGTGCTTGGCGACTCCATTCTCTCCGCCGAACAGGGTTGCTCTAATTGACCAGAGCCTCCTGCCGGACAGGCTAGCTTGGCGTCGTAAGTGATATTATGATCTAGGGTATTGATTTGATATCCCTATTAAATAAAGTGATTCATAGATCCAAATTCTCAATCACATATATATGTATGATAAATGACCACACGCATGAAAATTTTAAATATATAGCTACCACAACGTCCTTAGTCCTCTTATTGAAGTCCTTACACACGTGGTTATTGAAGTCCTTACACATGTGGTTATTGAAGTCCTTACACACGTGGTTATTGAAGTCCTTGCACACGTGGTTATTGAAGTCCTTACACACGTGGTTATTGAAGTCATTACACACGTGGTTATTGAAGTCCTTACACACGTGGTTATTGAAGTCCTTACACACGTGGTTATTGAAGTCCTTACACACCTGGTTATTGAAGTCCTTACACACGTGGTTATTGAAGTCCTTACACACGTGGTTATTGAAGTCCTTACACACGTGGTTATTGAAGTCCTTACACACGTGGTTATTGAAGTCCTTACACACGTGGTTATTGAAGTCCTTACACACGTGGTTATTGAAGTCCTTACACACGTGGTTATTGCAGTCCTTACACACGTGGTTAAAAATCGTTGGCCGATATGTTACTGCAGGAAACTGTTTCAGCTTTTCAATGCCTGGTTCTTTTATAGCCTTTCTAACTGGGATTCGCTCCTTCAAAAAGTCGTCTCTCGGAAATGAGCCGCATATCGTACCGGTTGTGCTTGGCGACTCCATTCTCTCCGCCGAACAGGGTTGCTCTAATTGACCAGAGCCTCCTGCCGGACAGGCTAGCTTGGCGTCGTAAGTGATATTATGATCTAGGGTATTGATTTGATATCCCTATTAAATAAAGTGATTCATAGATCCAAATTCTCAATCACATATATATGTATAATAAATGACCACACGCATGAAATTGACACGCACGTTGAAATAACCCCCCCTTGGATTTGGACCTGATTAACTACTAAGACAACTGACAACTTACCATTACTGAAGCCTGGGACTGAAAAAATAATTTTTTCCTCTAATCCAGCAGCACTGAGATACCAACTTCTCGAGAACAAAATTGCAAATAATGAACTGTCCCACCTTTTCAAGTAGAAAATGTCACCCCCAGTTGTTCCCTGGTCTAGGCTCTCTACCCTGGTCAAGTCACGTGACTCACGGGAAGCGAAAACAGGAAAGGCAGAAAATTTTTTGTATTCCACACCAAGCCCCAAGCATCTCCTTCGTCCGAAGATATGGTGACAAAATAGAAGGGGGTTTTAACTATTTTGGAATTTTTCTCGGGATGAGCATGGCCCCCCTTGCGTTTTTTTTATTCTTGTCCGACATCGCATGAATTACAATGAAATTTTTTTGAATTTCAGCTCTGAAAAAGGGGTTTTTAACTATTTTTGAAATTTTCTCGGGGGGGGGGGGCCATGGCCCCCATAGCCCCCCCTGGATCCGCCACTGGAATAATTTCCAAAGAATGGTGAAACTTTGAAAATGAACAAATTATCTGTGTAAAGGAAACATTTTAATAACATAAAAGAGTAACTCCAATGAGCTGGAGAACCTTTTGATGCTGATTTAGGAAAAATATATCTTTCAATTCAATTCAATTCAATTCAATTCAAATTCTTTATTTGTTACGTACACAACATGGACATTTTACAGTTGGAACAAACACATACACGAAAAAAAAACAGGAAGACATATGAGTTGCCCAGGGGTCAGAAACCCATAAGGGCAACCTAAAGGAATTGTATTTTAAAAAAATAGATTGAACATACAAATATACAATACATACAGACATTACACATATAGATATTACACATAGAAAATGAATAGTGGCATCGCAAGGCAAGCTTCAGAATGACTAGATTGGAAATTAGAGAGCGTTTGTTCTTTTTTTTAAAAAAGTTCTTCAATATTTTCTATTGTAAAAATAAAAAGCTTTAGTAATTTTTTAAACTTAATAGGGGATTTTTCTGTTTTTATGTCATTGGGTAAAATATTGTAAAACTTAGGTGATAAATAAACATAATTTTTATGAAGAATTTCTTTTTTTGCTTTAGGTACAAAATATAAGTTTCTTGAACGTAAATTATAAGTTAAATTTCGTAGGTCAGATTCGTTTGCTTGCTTAGTAAAATAAACTATTGTTTTAAAGAAAAAAAGGTGACGAACTGGTAAAACGTTAAGTTTTTTGTAAAGATCAATTAAAGGGAACTGATTGTTACTGCTTAGAAATTTAATGATTTTATTTTGAATTTTAATTACTGGATTTATATTTTGTAAGTAATCCCCACCCCAGGCCAGAATACCATAGCTTATTATTGAATTAACCCAAGAGTGGTAAAGTTGAAGCAAGAAGATCTTATTTATTATCTTTTTTATGAAGTAAAGTTTGTGTAAAATATAGCGTAGTTTATTTGTTAGGCAATTAACGTGGGATTTCCATTTTAGGTTTGAGTCTACATTTAAACCAAGGTATTTTATTGAAGATACTTGTTCAAGAGGGGGGCAATTACAATTAAGACCTATACAGTCATTTACATGATAATAAAGACGAAGATGCTCAGGAGGCCCGTAGATACTGAAATTGATAAATTTTGTTTTATTTACATTTATTGCTAATTTATTAGATATAAACCAGTGTTTAATGGTCAGAAGATCCTTATTTATGTTATTTTGTAGTATACTATAGTTAGAACATGAGTATAGAATTACAGTATCATCTGCATAGGTTATGATTTTACCATTTAATTTTAGTTTACAGAAGTCATTTATATAGATTATAAAAAGCAAAGGTCCAAGGATTGAACCTTGTGGTACACCAGACCTTATGTTTAATAGACTACTTTTAGAATTTCCCAATTTTACGAACTGTTTTCGGTTTGCTAGGTAGGAAATGAACCAATCTAGTTCACCGCCTCGAACCCCGATTGAAGATAGTTTTTTAATTAAAATTTCATGATTCACACTGTCGAATGCTTTTGAGATGTCTAGGAAAATTGCAGCTGTTTTGTTGTTTTTATCTATACTGTTATATGTATATTTAGTAAATTCTATTAGCGCGTTTTCAGTACTGAGACCCGGCAAGAACCCAAATTGATTATCAGATACTATATTGAAAGTCTTTAAATAATCATAAAGTCTGGCGTGTACAATTTTTTCAAGAACTTTGGAGAAAATCGGCAAAATAGAGATTGGTCGGTAATTAGCAAAATCATTTGTGTCACCAGATTTATGGATAGGTACCACTAACGCTGTTTTTAGGGAAGCAGGGAAAGTACCACTTGAAAGGGATAGGTTTATGATTTTTGTGATGATAGAGATATGGTGGTTTGCAGCAATTTTAAGGGCTTGAGATGTTATGCTATCATAACCAGGGGATTTTCTGTCGTCCAATGATCTGATAATTTTTTCAGTTTCTAGATCATTTGTTTCGGCGAGAAAAAAAGAATTTGATTGACTTGTTAGATATTTTCCATGGTTACTATCATTAGTGTATACAGTATTTGATCCCATATTTATAAAAAATTGGTTGATATTCTCCACTAGCAAATCATTATTTTCAGATAAAGGTATTTTGTCTTTTGCATTAGAGTTTGTGATTTTATTCACAAATTCCCATTGCCTTTTTACATTTTTACACTTTAAGAATTCAGACAAGAAATAATTATGTTTTGCGTTTTTTATTTTTATTTTCAGTTCTTTTTGTAAAGATTTATAATTATGTTCGTGAATTATATCAAAGGGATATTTTTTATGTTTTTTATATAGTTTTTCTTTAGTTTTGATCAGTTTTAAAATTTCCTCGTCTATCCAGTTTTTTTTTATTTTACGATTTGGTAGCTCAAAGCAGTGGGTAAAATTGATTATAACATTTTTTAAAACATCTGCAAATCCGTCATATAAATAATTCACATTCTCAGAATTTTGATTTAAAGGAAAGGTATAATTTAATAGAAAATTGTTAATCTTATCATATTTTACTTTTGAAATCTTTACCTTTGAAATCTCATCCATACTAGGATTTACACTGCATGTATACTTTAATTTACAGGCGATCGGATTATGGTCCGTTAAGTTATTGTTGAAAATTACAGATTCAGCACTGATATCAGAACTCCGTAGTATCAAATGATCAATACAGGAATTAGAGAGAGATCGAGTAACACCATCAATAAGGAAAGTAAAGCCTTCTGAACTAAGAAGGTTTTTATACTCTTCTATAGGATTTGAACATGTTAATATATCTATGTTTAGATCGCCGATTAAGAGCACGTTTTTAGATTTTAGATTTTTTAGCTTACTCGATAATTCAAAATTAAAACTATCAATGCTGAAGCTTAAGGAACGATATAAACAAATAATAGTCAAATCAAGAAAATTATTATACAGCAATATTGACTCAGCAGTATTCATAGAAAACAAACAATCACTAAGAATATCTAAATGTTTTTTTACATAAACACCTATACCTCCAGATTTGTTAGAATCTCTACAAAAGAAATACGAATCATAATTATTTAAATTATAGAGAGAGGTTTCATAATTAAAAATCCAAATCTCAGACAAAACAAGTATATCAATAAAATCAAAAGAGGAACTTAATAATGCTTGAAGTTCATCGAAGTTTGAGCGAATGCTTCTAATATTAAAGTGAACAATTTTTAAGTAGCAAGAATTATAAGTGTTTGGTTGGGAAAGGAAATTATTAAAATCGTTTAGGTTATCAACATAAATAAAGTTACATTCTTTATCAGCAAGAAAACCAAGAACAGATACTTCATTATCTGGATGCATTTAGATTTATAAGTTCGTCTGTACTTACGATACGGATAACCTTAGAGTTTTCGTTTTCCCTAATAAAAATCTTGCCATCTTTAACCCAAGCAAACTTAAAGTTGTTAGCCTCTTTAAATTTACGACAGTGGAAGAATAATTCTTTTAGCCTCGGAGTAAGATGTTCGTTGAAATAGATCGGATCGTTCTTATGTCTTACATTCACTTGCGATGCATTGATTCTTTTCGCCCTCGCAGCCTTTAAACACGTGTCTCGGTACTGTTTGTTAGTAAATTGAACTATGACTGGCTTTGGTTTGTCTTTTTTCGAAGTAGGGACTCTGTGGGCAATAGACACTTGATCCATCAGGTTAACCTCCAGGCAGGAGAAAACACTCGTTAAGACATCGTTAATGTTTTCACTTTCGGATTCCGGGAGATTAGTTATTTCTAGGTTTGCACGCCGAGAGTATTGTTGCAGATCGGCAATTTCGATTAGAGCCTGTTTTAGTTCGTCTTTGATTTGGCCGTTCTCTCAAAATATTTTTTTTGATAGAAATAAATATTAAAATATCTTAAGCTCTTGTGATACTGAAAATAAATCAATCGGTAGATTTCTTTGAAAATAAATACAAAATTTAAAATGACTGAAGTTATTTTATTTGTATAAGACAGCGGTTCTCAAACTTTCTATCGTCACGGACCCCTTTATGTTAGAAGCTAGGCATCCGCATCGCGGACCCCCAACACTAAAAGCTGTAACCAGACTTTTGTTCTGTGTTTAAGATTATTTTAAAAATAGTATACAAATTATAATAAATTTTACAATTACTCCACTCCAGAGAAATATTATTTAGGGAGGGACCAAAATTATCCCTCCGCCCCCATGCACATTTCATAGGTCAAAGTAGCTTTTGAGTACATTTTCAAGTATAATTTGCGTCTTAGGGAAATTAACATGAAAAGGTTATGAGTAATTAAGTTCTACCCACAAAGGGGACTCTGGGGGGCCCTCCCCCAGAAAATTTTTGGAAATTCAACTAGAAAAACATATTTTAAATTAGTTTTAATACCCCTAGTTAAAATTTTTTGAATATAAATTTTTATGTAATGTATTTGCATTTTGATGAACTTAATGTTAAAAATAGTTTATAATAGAGTTTTAAGAACAAAAAGGTATCTGGGGGTCATCCTCAGGGAAGTGATAGATAAATTTGCCCCTAAAAACACACAGGATTTTAACTATATTTCTTAGTTACGAATTTTAGACTATATATTCTTAGGTAGGATTTCAATTTTGATGAACTTTTAAAAAAAAATTTAAATAATAAATTACCAATTACTAAAGGGGGTTCAGGGGTGCTCCCCCATTTCGATTTGATCCAAAAACAGGGTTTTAACTTGTTTTGACACACCAAATCCAAATTTCAGGGCCCCTTCACACACCTTTATTACTCCCCTGAATTACTCCAAGTCTCTGAGGTGAGGGTCTGGAAATTTCAAGGTAATTATTATGAAGTCGAGGGGGCTGGGGGTTCTCCCCCAGAAATTTTTGAAATTTACCTCTTAAAACTAGTGTTTCATCTAATTTTAAAACTCTTTGGGGAATTCTAAAAGTAGCTTGAGGAATTCTTCAAGGTAACTCGCGGACCCCCTAGGAAGGCGCCGCGGACCCCCAGGGGTCCGCGGACCACAGTTTGAGAACCGCTGGTATAAGAAATAACTGGTGTAATTACAACCATAAGAGAAATTTTTGTGTCAAAGCAAGACCCTCTATATACATGGCCATCCAACTCCGGGTGATGACGTCAGACGTGGGTGAAAATTGCCATGTTAAGTCTATGGAGTGACGTCAAAGATGAGTGAAAGTTATGACGTTGCACGGCCGAGTTGGGAGGCCTTTATATAGAGGGTCTTGGTCAGTGGCGGATTTTCAAATGTGCCGCCTATAGGCTGAACCAAAATTTGCCGCCTGTGCTACACATCTTACAAAAATTGTCATTACAGTTTTTGGTTCGGGGGGTCAAAGATTTTAAGTGGGTTTGGTTCACGTCCTGACTTGACTTTTGGTTTCTTATTTTTTTGGGGGGGGCGCGGTCTAACTGAACGTCTTCTTGAAATCCCGTGCCCCGAGTGTATTTATACCTGAAGTGTTAGATCACTTAAAAGTTATATTTTACACGAAATATTACAATTTTATAATGTAAGCTCGGAGTAAAAATGTGTGGGGGGGTCTGGGATCCCCCCCAAAAAAACTTTGAAAACTTGCTTCTTAAAGGTTTCAGCTCTTTTTGAGACCCTAACACAGGGCCGTAACTAGGGGGGGGTTGTCAAAAAATTTTCTTGAAACTTTATTTCGATTTTGTTGGTGACCTAGGTAAGAAGACAGGGGTGGACCCAGGATTTGGTTTTGGAGGGGCTAAAATTTTTCAATATCAAAATTGTCTTCTAATACCATAGAAGGGGGGTATGGGGGTCCTCCCCCAGAAAGTTTTTGGAAATTTAAGTATAAAAAGCAGATCTTCAACTCGTTTTGGTACACCTAATCAGGATTTCGGTCATACATTTTCAAGAATTTAATTTACATTTTGGTAAGATTTTTGCATTTTGACGCATTTTTTTCAGAAAGTGGTAAATATTAAGTTCTGAAATTTCAAAGGGGAGTGTGGGGGTCCTCCCCCAGAAAATTTCTGGAAATTTGACCCTAAAAACAGGATTTTAACTCGTTTTTTAGAGTCGCTTTTCCCTTTTTTTACAACCCTGAGTTCCCACTTCCCCTCTTTCTCACAGTTAGTTCTTATTCCTTTTGGGGAGGGGGGCTTAACTCCCCTAGCCCCCCTGGATCCACTAGTGTGATGAGTAGAACTCCTAACTCACGGCCCCTTTATGATATCACTCATTTTAGACACCCAATATTTTCAAGGAACGACTGTTATAATAGATTGCAAAATTTTAAGGGGGATTGGGGGTTCTCCCCAAGAATAATTTTCAATTATGAACCTAAAAAATAGAGATTTTATGCATTTTAAGGCTAATTTTTAAGGAAAAACAGTAAGTAAAATATTGATGTCTAAATTTCGGGGGGGGGGGGGAGGGTGAACCCCCAAACCCCCCTCGAGTACGGCCCTGCCCTTACAGTGCCTTGAAAATCAAATAATTTTCAGGGGGAAAAGCTATAAAAAACGTCAAACGGGGGGCAAAGGTCCTCCCCCAGAAAATATTTTTAGAAATTTCTCACAAACTTGTATTTATCTACTTTTAAACTTTATGGAGAGGAGAGAGCACCAAAAGGGAAAAGCTTCTTGTAGGCAGCATAATTTTCAAGGGAAATTAACTGAAAACACTACATAACAAATATCAAAATTTGAGAGAGGAGTGTGGGGACTCTACCCCAGACATTTTTTTTAAAATTGCCCATTAAAGTAGTGTTTTAGCTCATTTTGAGACCCTTTGGGTAACAAAGAGAACAGTTCCTTGTAAACCACAGAATTGCTTTTTTGAAAGGATGTTCTCGTCTGAGCTTATGTTTAATGTTTCATGTCTCCCCCCCTTTTTTATTCAGAAAAAAATTCTGCCGTCAAAAATTTGCCGCCTTCTAAAATTTGCCGCCGTAGGCTTCAGCCTAGCTAGCCTATTTAGAAATCCGCTACTGCTCTTGGTCAAAGGCATTTAAGATTTCCCACCTTTCAATAGAAAAAACACTTCAATCATAAGTTTGAAACCCAAAACGAATAAAACAGAAAAAAAAATATTTAAAAAAATCATTTTCATTAGTTGAAATTTTTAATAACAATAATGTAAAAATGATTTTTTTAAAGAATAAAAAACTCTGCTTTTCAGTTATTTCAAACGCTATGAGATTTCATTGTAGTGCAACTTTTAAATTGGGATTTTTCTCTAGTACCCCTCGGATTATTGACAAAGTATTTTTGTTAGACCCCTCATTGTTAAAATTTAAACAGAAATCACAGAAGGCTTGCTCGTTTTGCAATACTAATTCGGTCTTTGAGTAAGTGTTTTTTTGAAAGACATAGAGAGGTTCCAAACCGCTATTTTCAAATGCCATCGTATGATAAAGGTCAAACAATGCAAATGTCTATGATTGACAGAACGGTAGGCAGAACAATTAAGAAATCCCAGCTAAAAAAAACATGATTGGCTGTGACGGCGTGATGTGTTTATTCAATGTTACTTTTGGAGGAATTCTATTTCTCCGCGTCTCCGCCTCTCTAGACATGACAAAAGAGGCGTAAATTTGATGCGATCCTATCGACTACACTGAGCTATAAAACTGTTTGTCTGCTAAGCTTAGTTTGTTTTATAGTTCAGTGATCGACTAAGGCCTACTCTATGCTAAGGCCATGGACTATCTGCCGGTACTCTGTGGTCTGTGTTCTCGCATGCGTTAGTTTCAAAATCTACCACTAGAAAGAAGAACCAGATTTTTGTGAGTAGAGGTTCGGATTCAGATTACACTTTACACAGGATAGTTCTCAACTGTAACTGTAGCTAAAAACTGAATGCCGACGACAACAAACAAATACCGGTAGTTTCGATATCTTGATTACTTTTAAAGTTAACTCCTCTTGTCTATCTCTCACAATAGAATTTACTGACTTTTGAAAAATTTTCTTTTGCGCACCATCGAGAATGACGGATTCTCTTGAAAATAATTCTAGCAATAACTCAGGCACCCGAAAAGTTGCTTTGATTACTGGAATTACTGGGCAAGTAAGTATTATGTTCAATAAGGATAGCTTATTAACAGATCTGAAAAATTTTTTAGATCTTAAAAACAATGTTAAATATTTTCTATCATTTCATTATGTGATACACTTCATTGTAAAATCCTAATTACAACAATTTAAAAGAGAATTTGGCCATGCACAAAAGGGGATGCGTTCCCGTCATTATATGGTATGGAGCAAATGAACGCATTATAGTTAAAAACTGCTGATTGCTGGGAAAATAAGATATCTTATTTGAATTAAAATGTTATACATACAGAACAACTTGTATAAATATAGCTAATTAACCTGTGCATCTTTCACAGAAAGGTTGCTCTAATAATTCTTCAAGGTTCAATATAGGGTCTCTGGAGAAAATTTGGTAAATGAAGCGAATCCGACCCGCAAGCTGAATTCGGCGATTTTTTTAGTCGCCAAGTGGAAAACCGAGGGCATCCAATCATTGAATTGTTATCGCCAAATTTGGCGCTGAAAATCTGCGGGCCGGATTAACTTCATTAACCGAAAATTTAACAGTAAAAGGATAATTGGTAGGACATTATCTTAATCATTTCACAAATTAGACATAAAAGTTTAACAAAAATTCTAATTTTTTTTGGCTACTTGACATGAAATTTGGCACTTGCACCCAACTAATCCTAAAGTATTGAGAAGTTTAAAAGTTGGGTAAATGAGGGTGAGGATATTTTTCAAAAATAAATATTCATGCATGGTGTTTTTTTAACTAAAATCATTAAAATATGGTTACTTATTGGGGGTAAAACTGGGAGAATCTTGTTTGAATACCTTGACAGCACTTTTAACCACATATTATTTAATTGCTTATTTATAACTTGATAATAAGTTAGATATTGTTTGTTGAATATCATCCTAAGGTTGAGTAGACTGCTTCCTACAAGCTGTAAGATGGTTACTTTTCTAAAATTTTATTTTAACATTCACTGAAAATATCTGCCACCCATCAAGTCTGATGTAACAGCAGTGGCGGCTCGTCCATAGGGGCTGCGGGGCTGCAGCATCCCCAACCAAAGTTTCCCGAAATTCCAATTTTTATTTGCTTTACAATATTTAAAAACTTATCTATTTCCCCCTTTAATCTTTGTCCTTTATAATCCTTTTTCAATTAATAATTCTTAGTATGCCGTTCCGCCAACAGATTTCTTTCCGGGTCGATCAGCCCCCGGAGATATACCAACTGTGGTATAAAACACTAGCTCTATCATATCAAATCAAAATATCAAGAATTTAGCATGCGAATCTGTTAGGAGAAAAGGGGCTGCTGAAAAGCAGCCCTGACCAAAAGAAAGATAGCTAGCTTTTTCTGTTGAGAGAGCTGTGAGGAAGAAGAAAATTAAACGATTTCTACTACTAATAAATCATTGGCTTTTTAGCTTTTTCTCACTCCAACGCTGTTTTAATTTTTTATTTATAGCTTCTTTTTTTTCTTTTCAACAGAGAGAACCATAGAACAAAATCTTTTCTGATGTTTGGCAAGTCAATAAAGATTTATGTTTACTTTTTTGTAGCCAAGTTTTTATTTCTTTTTATAATGAACAAATTGAATTCGAAATGTTGATTTTAGTTTCATTTGCTTTTGAGATACTAAATGAAATAGACTTCATCTTAGATTCTTCATATTCGTAATAATCAGCTAAATATAGGTAAGTGACAGTTTTTGAATGCTTATTAGTGTGAAATCGAAATTTTATGTTGTTCCCATCTTTTCTATTTGATTTTTCCACGTTTTTGTTGAATAGAAATATAATTTGGCATAATATCGCTTAAAATACGTTGCCAACTTGGTACCACCGGAGCAGCACCCCTTATAATTTTACCTTCGAGCCGCCACTGTGTAACAGTTTGTACAATCCTTCCTACTTGTAATGAAGAAGTTCATATATTTTCATTCTTGTGTGATCAGGCTTTCTTCATTAAATCTAGCTTGTTTTTCTTTATAATTTGCTACAAAATTACAATTTTTTATGTAAAGAAATGCAAGTTGAAGTTTAATAGGAAACTAAAGCAAATTATTTCTTTTTTAATAGGATGGGTCTTACCTTGCTGAGTTTTTAATACAACAAGGTTATGAAGTGCATGGTATAATTCGCCGTTCAAGCTCCTTTAATACTGGGAGAATTCAGCATCTTTATGGAAATCCCCATACACATCGAGAAGGCTGTAAGTAAAGTGTTTCTGTATGTTAAAAATGCATCTTAAGATTCAGAAGAAAAGCTGTTATTTGAACTTGATTTCTCTTTTTCCATCACAATTACAAACATAATTTCAAGTTGGTTTTTAGACCTATAGTTATGTTCTAATTTTTAGCTATGCATTTGCACTATGGTGACCTAACAGACAGTTCTTCCTTGGTACGACTAATTAGTCAAATTCAGCCTTCTGAAATTTATAACTTAGGAGCTCAAAGTCATGTAAAGGTAGGTTATAAAATTATTAAAAGGTTTCTTTCCTATTTGGTTTGAAAGTGTTTATAGGATGTTTTAACCATTTTGAGTTCAGTGAAACCAAAAATAGGAATTTTCTTATTCATAAAAAGTATCTGTATCTTACATAGAGATGGAAAATTTCCGGAAATTTTGGGTAGGCGGAAAAAAACAGGAAAAAAACCGGTTTTTTTTCCGGAAAAATTGGAAAAGTCGGAAAAATTGACCTTTCTTGCATAGAAAAGAGTGGTTTTTGAACACATATTTCTTTAGAAGCTAAATAATCATTTGTTGTATAAAAATCATTAGTCATATATTATAAGTTATTAAATCATTAAAAAATAATTAAAAATAATTCTTCCAAAATAAAAATATGCAGCATTTTACGAGTAATTTTAAAACAAAAAAAAACTACAGTTTTTATAACTATGAAATATATATCACTATATATAAATAATATATGCACTATAAATATAAAGCATGTGATTGTAATAAATAACATTAATTTAATATTTATTTATTAAACATAAAGTACTTTTGATGAATTAATTTTGTATACAACATGATCCAATAACAAATAACAGATGTTTGCTATAATATTTAACATCAATATACATAATTTATCCTAACCTTTTTCACATAATCATTGCAATCATGTTTTCTTAGAAAGGTTGAGAAGTTTTAATTAAATTATGCCTACTAAAAAAATGTTGAAGTCAATATATAAAAAAATTAAAAAATCTTTCATTGTTTTGTTTAAATATTTTTGGAACTTATTTTTTTTTTATTTATTTTTCATGACATTAATATGTTCATTGTTCAATAAATACTCATACACCATAAATATTTTTCCATATATTCCATCTTAAGAAAACATTAGAATGTGAATGTAGAAAATTTTTTAATGCATACAAACTTAAAATTTTTAACTTTTCCCGAGTGGAATCCAACTTATTTGGGAAAAAATGCTTATTATATGGTTAAAACTTCATTTTTAAGTCATTTATTGTATAAGAATATCATCTAAATAATATTTTAATTGATATCAGTTAATATATAAATTCTAATTAAAGTATTTTAAATTAACATTTTCAATTTTTCCGGAAAGAAATAAACCCTTCGGAAAAAAACTGGAAAAAAACCGGTTTTTTTCCCAAAGTTTCCGGTTTTTTTCCGGCCATTCCCATCTCTAATCTTACAACATTTTTATATTTTCATAAAAATACCTCATGTTTTATAAAACACATTTTTATTATTTTCTAAACTGTATGATATTTAAATAAAATCATGTTTTGAAAATAGGTTTTTTCTTGTATATTCTTGCTTGTATTATTGATTAATATTCGTTTTCTAGATTTCGTTCGACTTAAGTGAATATACTGCAAATGTTGATGCCTTAGGAACTCTCAGAATGCTTGATGCTATTCGTACTTGCAAGCTTGAGGATAAAGTCAAATTCTATCAAGCATCTACCAGTGAAATGTTTGGAAAAGTTCAAGAAGTACCTCAGAGGGAAACTACTCCCTTTTATCCTAGATCTCCTTATGGTACTTATGAGCATCGTTTCATCAAAACCTTTTGTTAACACCTAAAACATATTTAAGTCCTATTATATATGTTTATGCTTAAATTTACTCTTGTATTACTGATTATTGAAAATTTTTACATGCTTGATCACCATTTATTTAATTCCCTACCTATATTGCTTATTTCATTGAGAAATAGAATCCCGCCTGAATGCTTTTTAATATTCAGGGAGGATTATATTTTTGAAATTATCCAAGTATGTTTCTTTTCCTTTTAAAAAAAATTATTTTTTCTTTAGGTGTTGCCAAATTATATGCATACTGGATTGTAGTGAATTATAGGGAAGCTTATAATATGTTTGCAGTCAACGGAATTTTGTTTAATCATGAAAGTCCTAGAAGAGGTATGTATGACAACATATAAAGACATTTTCTGTATTGAAACATTATTTAGTTGTTATAAATATTTATCCATAGAATATATAGCTCTTACATCTATATTGAAACCATAACAATATCAGAGAATTGTATTAAAATCTAATTTAAGTATGCATTAAGGGGCAGGGGTTCTCAAACTTTTTATGTCGCGGAGCCCTTTTCAGGAGACAAATTCTTCGCGGAGCCCTTTTCCGAAGATATATTTTTCAAGGTACAAAAAGCAAATTACATAAAAACCATTACTACAAAAAATAAAAACATAAATGCAGTAGCGTAAATAGAAATTAATTTCAATATGGTTCCAAAATTATTCCACAGCCCCTGCCATGCATATTTAACAGGTTTAATGTAGCTTTTTAAAACATTTTTATTAATAATTTGCATCTAAAAGCAAGTAAGAAAAATTGTGATTAATTAAGTTCCAATTATAATAGGGGAGTCAGGGTGAATTTAGTGAAATATGATCCTTAAAAACAGTTATTTTATACTTGTTTTAGGTACATCATAGTCCAAATTTCGGACATTCGTTTTTAGGTTTAACGAACATATTATAAAAAATTGACAATAATAAAGTTTTAAGTACAATAGGCGGGTCTGGGGGTTCTCCCCCAGAAGAATTTCGAAAATTGGACCCTAAATAACATGGTTTTAACTTGTTTTGGTAAACCAAGAAAGACTTGAAAAAAAGACAAAATCCAGAAAAAAAACTGATCAAAAGTGCTCCCCATCGAATCCACTAAAATTCAAAGGTCATTTAAAGCTCTAAAAAATTTGGGTAGGTAGGAGCAAAAGTAAGTTCTTTACAAGAAACATATTGCAGAAAGTTATTTATAGAAATTCCGTTACAACGAATACCGATACAATGAAAAATCCCGTTATTACGAAAGTCCAGAAAGTCCCCAACCGTTTTTATTTGAATTAGCGATAGTACGGTTACAACGAAATTTCCGTAACAACGAAGAAATTTTACGGTCCCGTGAAGTTCGTTATAACGGGATTTTACTGTATAACATTTCAGAGCAACGCAAATTAGAAATTATCAAAAAATGTATTTCTGTCAAATTTCTTCGCGGAGCCCCTGGAAATGCTTGGCGGAGCCCTAAGGGCTCCGCGGAGCACAGTTTGAGAACCGCTGCATTAAGGGATATCTATTTATTAAATTAGTTAAAATGCTCGCCACTTGCGTATTATACCGTCGACTGTTAAACAGCCGTTAAATTCAGTGGTACAGCTATAGAACAGTCAATGGGATTTGATATCGTTTTCGAATTCAGCGGTACGGTTGACGACATAATACGTAAGAACCAAATATTCTTAGGCTATTTGTTACTATTGTAATGTGTGATCATTCAAATAATATTCCATCTTTATTTTAGGTGAAA
Organism: Tetragnatha versicolor; assembly: GCA_024610705.1. NCBI lineage: Eukaryota > Metazoa > Arthropoda > Arachnida > Araneae > Tetragnathidae > Tetragnatha > Tetragnatha versicolor. The sequence continues at coordinate 11,127,050 of JANDEH010000008.1, read as the reverse complement.
CGTTTGTGACTAGAAAGATTACCCGAAGTGTAGCAAAGATTCACCTGAATCAGCTTGAGTACTTTGAATTAGGAAACTTGGACTCTAAAAGAGATTGGGGTCATGCTAAAGATTATGTTGAGGTGCTTTTTGTTTTGTCGCTCCTTTTTGTTGTAAAATAAAGCAATGTTTATTTTTTATGTTAAAAGGCAATGATCTTGCAGATGTGAAAAATGCAACGACTTCTTTACATACAATAATTTCAAAATTGTCCTACTTCAAATACAAATTAAGTCGACCAACTACAGGCAAGCGCCCAAGTCCTTTTATTTTCCTTGATTGTCTTAAAACATAATGCTTTCTCATTCAGGCAATGTGGCTGATGCTTCAACATGAGAAACCAGAAGATTTTGTCATTGCAACTGGTGAATCACACAGTGTGAGGGAATTTGTTGAAGCCGCATTCTTACATATTGGTAAAGCAATTGAGTGAGTAATTATAAGAGAATTTTATGCTTGCTATTGCTGTAAGTTTCAGTGAGGATATATGTGTAAAAATTGTCTTTTTAATTTAAGATGGAAAGGTTCTGGATTAGATGAAGTTGGGATGGAAAAAGGAACTGGGACAGTGCGAGTGAGAGTAAACCCTCGCTATTTCCGACCTACTGAAGTTGTAAGTTCTAATTTTTCAGATTAGCTCTCTAAAATTATGCTTTTGTTCTTTAAGGTGTTTTTGGTTCTTGCATATTATCCTGTCAGCTTCCAGTTTCAGTGGCGCAGTTAATGGGCTTTGACCATGCATGTTCTACTTCAGCGGCACAGTCAACAGCAGAGACGTGTCAACGTTTTTGAAAGTGGGGGCGAAACCATAATGTGAAATTCTCCTTTCCTTTACTTTGCCTTTCTGGAATTAAATCTGCTCTAGGAATGCCTTGTCATTCCAGCAGATGAGTGGAGTAGTAGATGAGTGGAGTCACCACTTTTTAGTTATAGTAGGCTAGACTAATACTTGCCCTCCGCTCTCTTGCTTTGCCTTCTTATACCATGCTGTGGAGTCCTAACAAGGACGAAACTGGTCCACGGTTGGAGGCGACGCTTGAGAGTTGTGAGATTACAACATAATGTGTTTTGACCCCCAACTTTTTCTAAGGTCTTTTATGAGATTATTATGTCCTCCCCCAGAAATTTTGTGAAATTTGGCCCTAAAAAAACAGGGTTTTAGCTACTTTTGTGTCCAAAAATCATCGAAAAATGTTAGTCATCATTCGACCCAAAGCTAGATTTCCACCCTGTGCCTGGGGGGCAAAATATAGTGTTCCCCTCCTGACCTCAAAAACTGCGGGGGCAAAAAAGCCCCCTGCTCCCCTGTTGGCATGTCCCTGGTCAACAGGGTTAGTATGGAAGGATTGTATTTCTTTTACTTTTTATATTTTTGTGGCCGCGGTAGTGTAGTGGTCAGCGTGTCTGGCTACGAGCATTACCGACCCAGGTTCGATGCCTTGCAGCTTCTCCTTGGGTAGCTGGTCATGGGTCAATTCAGCTCTTCATCCTTCTGGGGTCGATAAATGAGGACCAAGCTGGCTTGGGGAATCAACTGGGGGTCCAGCGTCGGGCTAGCCACTTGGCCTGGACACACGCTAGTAATTAGCACCCCAGGCCCAAAGGCTACAGAAACAGAGATGCGCACTGCCTGATGGGCCACTAGGCCCGGGCAGACTTTGATTTTTTTTATTTTATATTTTTGTTTGTTTGATGTGTAGTAGAGAATTTTCGTTTCTATTCTTTTGTTTTATGAAAAATATCTCAAAATAGCCACTCCATATTTTCAACTACCCTAAATAAACTTTGCAGTAAAAAGCCCAAGTTTAGTTTTAAAAACTTTGCAAATCAAGAGTTTTTTTATAATGATTATGTGTGTGGGGGTATTATAAGACTTAACAATGCTGATTAAAATGGAAATAGTTTTCTAAGAATTGTGAAAAGTCGGAAGAAACCTATTGTACCTATATATTGCATACAATATCATTTTTCTTACAAAAATTAATTCAGATTTCAAGAACAATTGTCATTTTTCTATTTGACTCTAAAAAAAATCTTACAAGTTACATTCTGGTGAGGATGAGGCATAAATTTTATTTCATTTTTATAACATGTTTCTACTCTTTCAGTTAGTTGCTTCTACTCTATTAGGTTATTTTCAGAAGTTTAGAAGTCTAATTTTGTTAAAAACTGAGTTCTATTATTCACGACCACAATCTGTTTTAGGACTTCCTTCTGGGAGATTCATCAAAAGCTAGACAAAGCATTGGTTGGAAAACCAAAATAAGTTTTGAAGTGAGATTTTTTCTCTATTTACAAAAAAAAATTTACAAAATGATAAAATGAAATTTTAAAACAATTCAAATAAAGATTAGTGTGTAGCAATTAATGTATTTAAAGAAGAAATAATTTTATCTAAGTATGAAATTAATTATGCAGACCTGCCAACTCTCAGGTTTTTGGCCGGAGTCTCCGTTTTTTTCGCTAAAACTCGGGCCTCCGGCTTTTCTTGTGTTTCCTCCGTTTTTTTTCCTTTTGAACCAAGTTGATCTTAAAAGAAACATTTTTTTCGTTCTATGTTAAGTAATGTTAATTTCAATCAGGTCTTCAGTAGATTAACTCAATTCAGATCTTCTGTAAGCAGACAAAACCTAGAAAGTTTGGTAACACTGAGAACAAACCAAAAAGAGCCTTGTTTCCAAAAAGTAAAAATTCTTAAAAAATGCCAAGTCTGCAACCTCTGCATCTTTTAAATAATCTTATTTAACTTAATTTCAATAAATACATATTTTTTGCTAATCGTGTTTGTATTAAATGTATTTTTTAAGCTGCATTTTTTGTATATTGATATTTGTATGTTTTTCATATATCAAAATAGAATCCCTAAAGTGCAATTTTCTATGCCGTTATGTCGATAAAAATATCTCAGGTTTTTTGAAGTCAACATGTTGGCAGGTCTGACTATGATTCTTGAAGTATGAAATTTAATATCTGTTTACAACGGTTCCATTTTTATTTTAGGAACTAGTTCACGAAATGGTAGATTCTGACATAGAGTTAATGAAAAAAAATCCTGCTGCTTAGCATTCATTATTTGGTCTACACATTCAAATAGGTTACCACATTCCACTTATAAATGACTGCTTGCGGTTTTATGGTTGTTTTCTGCTCTTGTTACGATGGTGTATGCCTTTTGTTATTTTACTAGAATTAATTTAAACCTTGTTTAAATTTTTTATAATGTTATAATGCATTCACTAGTACTGCACATTATTTTTATCCGAGTGATTTTTAATTTGTAAATGGAAATTTAGAATTCGGTGAACTCTCTTATGGGATTTATTTTATGAACAACTTGTAAATATTTATCAATGCATTTAGTATGAAATGCACAATTATGGCAAATAAATGATGAAAGTTGTGCCTTTAAAGTTTAATACATTTGTGAATAAGTTGACAGTAATTTTGTAAATTTCTTAACATCTTGTACAGAATCTTGCATATTTGAAATACAGTTTTATAGGGTCCTAACAAGCCTTTTGTATGCTACATGATTGTGATTGATGTTTTACTGCTCCTGTTATTTGGTATGTATTACTAGTCTTTCCTCTGACAAGATATATATTCAGAATGTTTAAAAACTTATTGTTGATTATTTTCAAACTGCTGTTAACTTAGTTTCTTTTTTTATTAGTTCTAAAGCACAGTAAAATAATATAATAAAGTATAATAAGCATTGTTTATACTGCACAAAAACATGGGTCAAAAGAAGGTTAAAACCGGCCAAGGAACTATGATATGCCATGCAAAAAATCCTCTTTTCTCTCCCTTAACCTGAGTTTGGTTTGTGCATATAAACACAGCTGTAATTCATTTGTATAAAGATTACACTGATGTATAAATTCTTCTCTCTTCTTTATTTTATAACTAGCGGATATGCCAGGCCTTGCACGGGTGGAGTGTATAATTTTTTTTTAAATAAAATTTTCTCAAAATACATTTATAATTTTTAAATCAGCAATTACCAATCATCCCGGTATCCGGAATTCTAAGTTTAAATTTGTACTTGAGAGGTAGACTATTGTTTCTTTGTTATAGAAATGTTGAAAAGAATTCTAGCACCAGAAACTTAGTTCATTAACATTTTTTATACCATCTTTGAACAAATATATTTACAGTATTAATGGTATGAGATACTTAAGTTATGGGCATTATTTTTAGTTATGTGTTTTGTTTTTATAGTTAAGGGGAAAATGTGTGTGTTGAGCTTGCTCTTATTATTCAGAAACAAATGCCTTTGAAAAGAAATTATTTCTTAAGCAATTACTTATTTTTTGCATTATATTTTTAAGATTTTGAGTTAGTGAAATACTTAACTATTATTGCACTTAAGATTAAAATTGGTGTCATTAGTCATTGAGAGAGAAAAAAGGCACACATACTGGGGGAACAATCCTTGAAATAATTAGTAATAAACTGCGAATACAATCTCTAATATTTCATTAACAGTAATACCTTGCCTAATGCTTTCCTAACCAAAAATTAATAGTTATGCAGCTATTAAAATATCACTAAAATATTTGAATGACTTATGGAAAACCTCTTTATTTTACCTGTTATACTCAAATGGAATCAAAGCCAGATCGAAATAAGTTTTTTAATTTAAATAAAATTTTTAATAAGTGTTTCTGTGCTGATATTTCTTGTAAAATTTTATTACTTGGAATCATATTTCTTCATCAACAACTTTGTTTAGTCGGATTAAAAAAAACAAATAGAGAGGGGTTACATTAGTTTTTTATTACTTACTGTTTTAAAATCATGACTTATGCAATCAATGTTTCCAGCAATGTAAAGCACAAATCTAATGTTAATATGATTAAATTATGTGATTTTATATGTTTTATCCATTCTTAATTGTTATAGATGTAAACTTTTTGATTCAATAAAAACATTTTTTTTTAAATTTAGGACTTGGTTTTTCCCAAACTGTTTATATTTTCTATTAAGTAAATTAGGTTTTTGATGTGAAAACTATTTTGTGTTGAAAAGCTCATGATCTGTTTTCTTGTTGGAAAGGAATGTTACAGAAGGCCAGGGAGTAATAGAAAATAATTTTTACTAAATGGTCTTTTGAGTTTTAGTTCATGAACAGTTGTCTGTTGAAATCTTTTCTATATCAAGTAGTTATAGCTGTAAAAATGTGGTAAATGATACATTATTTTTTTAAAACTTTGAACTGACATCAGCAGGAGATATATTATAATTTCATCCTTAACGAAATTATGGATTAGCACAAATTTAAATTCCTTGCAAAGAATACAATTTGTGATGTTTACCAATTTTCTGTGCTTGATAAAAGAGAAAGAGGACTACTATGAAACTTGTAGGTTAGGCATGGTATTTTATGCATTATTGTGTTTAGTCAGGGTTAAAGTTTAAAGAGGAACTAACTAATATTAATAGGTACTTACATATTTGCTATTATATTAATGAACTCAAAGTTGCATTATGCACCAAAAGTAATGAGACCAGTTCCATTAAATTGACTACTTTCAAAATACCCTTTTCCTGCACTAATAAATCGTTGCAAACTTTTCTGCCACCCATTTATTTTTTAGTGAAGTCTTCATCTGAAATACTGTCTCCAAGTTGGCGAAACAACGAGTTTTTAAGCGGGATTTTAATCGAGGGAATTTTATGTCTGGCAGGACTATTAAGCATTTTGATGCTGTTTTTCATCAGGAACTCATTCAATTTGTCAGTTAAACAGTTTTATGATCGCTTTATCTAATAGGTAAGTTGGGGCTAGGTTATTAATTTTTTACAGAAGAAAACAGTTTCTTAGTTTGAAGCCATAGTTAGTCTTTTAACTACTCGAAGTTTCATTAGTATGTTTAATGGCTTCTCTCCCAAAAGGCAAGAAAGATACTTGTTTTTAAAAGAATGTTTTGATTGACCTTTGCTGTGTTCTGTTCATTTTCACTCTTAAAAGAATCAAAGGAACTGCTACTGATTCTTTGAGGTAAGTATTCGTTAAAATTTTCTTGGGCTTCCTTCTTGAGAAAAAACATTCTTTGGAAGGAGCTCAAAATGATGTAAAGTCTTAATAAAGATTGAAGAAAGGTGCTTAATTTTAAAACGGATCAAAAAAGATGGGAACTGGTCCCCGTTTTAGATTTTTATTAGACTTTGTTGATTGAAAAGAAGAGGAAGTGATTTTCTGAATTATGTAACTTGTAAATTTCGAAATCGGTACAACATGAAAGTAAGAGTTGTGCTCACTTGTTTAAAGTTTTTTAGAATTACTTTATAAAATAGATAGAGTATGAAAATAATAACATGGTAATCTCGATCCTACTCTCGCATTGATTTGACCAATTTTTTGTATAAAATAAATTAAAATATAGTGTGACAACTTAATAAATTATTCTACATTTATTTATTCATCAGCTTGGTATTAAAACATATGAAATTTTAATAATTATCCAATTTTAATATTTATTATCCAACGTTATTGAGACTTATTAGTGAACTACAAACCTTCTAAATTTGAAGCCGAAGTTTATTTCTCTGGTCGCCTGTTAAGTTGGTTTCAGTGCATATAATATCTTATAAAGGGAAAAGTAGTTTTACAGTAAACACAAATATGATTAATACGTTTTCGTAAATAGGAAAGATTTTCTCATTTTAACAACCGATTTTTAATGCAAAATGAAATTTTGTTACCCAATTATCTGAAAAGAGAAACTTTCACATCTTGTTAGCGTAAAAATGAAAAAAAAAAGTATTTATCAATTTCAAAAGAAATAAGTTAATCCCTACTCATCATTTGTACCATTAAGTTACATTCTCTAAAAATCGTGACGATATAGCATATTAGCTAATGTAAACAACGAAGACCCCAATAACTGCCTCATTGTAGCTTAGCCTCAAGATTTAACTCAATAGGAAAATAATTTATTACTATAAAATAATTTATATATAATTTTTTTTGGGAGGGGGTGAGGGGCGGGTATTGCAAACACTCTAAGACACATTACATTTTACCATGAGTTTACAACTGCAGTTGCAGCAGTTTTCAAATGGATGTCAAATAAATAAAACAGGATTTTTTTTGAGTTAATCAAAAAATCAAGTTAAAAATATTAAAGTTATATCTCTGTTAATTTTTATGTGAGGTTGGATCACTACAGCTGTAAGAACTATTTGCAAAATTTTCTTTTAAAAGTTAAAAAAAATTATCGTAAGTTGAAACTTTACTGTTTGTTAAAAGTAGTTAAAGAAATTTTCGCCTTGAGTTATAAGACACCCTTAACTAAAAAAAAAGATAACTTAAATACCCACCTCAGACAGTTTCACCCGATTAAAAAAAGGAAATAAAACTAGCTAAAAACGGAAAAACTTGGAAATGCAAAAATGGCTCTCATTTTGTTTAATTGGAAGGTTTAATGAAAAACAGTCTCCAGAGAACTGATTAGTAAAGAACCGACACAATCTAGTTTCTGTGGGAAAATAAAAGCACGAAGATTTCATTTTTTGTTATCTTTTTGAGTCATTAGTCATACAATTTGGCCCCGGGGGATGGTTTTCGAATTATAATGACCAGAATGGTCGTTTAAGTTCTGATTAACTTATGCGAAGTAATAAAGCTTCGAGGGGTTTTTAGCCATTAAAAAGTGATGGTAAATTAAAGAATTTGAGAAATCTGCGCTCGTGTTTTATATTGATTAGAAAGTTTAGAATTCAGTACACTGGGTATTATCATACTCAATTCATTTTGAACTGGCACCCGAAAAAAATTCCTTCTCCGCCTTCCTTCCGAATCAGTAACCATGGCAACTATCAACTTCACAGCAACGAAGAAGGCTTATTATTGGCTGCGCGAAGAGCGTAGCCATGGTTACGCTTCTAACGGGGGGGAAGCACTATTCTTCAGGAGCCAGTTCAAAATAAATAGAGTATAATTCAATACCTACATTATTTCAATTTATACACATAAAATGTACCAGAAATTAAATTCAAAAGAAGAAGGGCCAGGTTTTTGTTATGTAAGGAAATATGATAGTTTAGGAATTGTAAAAGAACTTAATATACATAATAGCAGTGTCCTATGCTATGACCTTGTGGCGGATACTAGGATCCCCCCACAACCTATACTTATACCTCCCTGCTCGACTTTAAAGTTTTGGACCAAGTCGAAGTAATAAAAAACTTACCCTTGGTGGAGAGAATGTGTATAGGGTAGATCAGGGGTCGGCAAGTAATTATACTTGGGGTCCAAAATAATTTTGAAAATTTTTCATCGGGGTCCGGAGAAAAAAATAGGCTACAATTACACTTGTTTAAATTGTTATCTTTAGTTGCACATAAATTTTTACAAAGATGTAATTTGAGTATGCTACCTGCTAAATGAAATTGTTAAATTTAATATGATTAGAAGTTTTAACATTAAAATGGGGTCTGGGTGCTTCCCCCAGGAAATTTTTTCAAATTAGAACCTTAAAAAGCATGTCAAAGCTAATATTCGTTCCGTAAAAGAGCAAATAAATTATTTTCAAAATGGTACGGCGGTCCAGGAAATAACTTCACGCGGTCCGGATGCGGACCGCGGTCCGCCAGTTGCCGACCCCTGGGTTAGATGTTAGAAACTTGACTCATTAAAAATCTAAGTTACAAAAAGTAAATGTTAGTGAAATATCTGCTTAATAACAGCAAACTTTAATTTCTTAAAAATATTGTTTTTTTACGATTAAATTTGGAAAAAAAGATACTTTGTTGAATATAAAGAAAGAGGATAATAAACAATGATCTTATTTGTATGTAATTTTAAAACGATCACTATTTTTTTATTGAAAAATTCTTAATTTTTTGTTAAGTTTAATGGGCTTCTGAAATTTACTCCATTGAAAAATCATTAGTTGACTAAAATGGTTTAAAAAGTTCAAATTATTAACATATTTGATCACTATAATCGATAAGAAAAATAGATATATTTTTTAAACGAATCAAAATTTTTAAGTCAAACAAAAGAAAATTTTCAAGTTCTGAGAATATTCATTAGTTCAAACTTTTAAAAAAGATAAACTTAAAGTTTAAGTTGATTACTTAATACTTATGTTGAATTAGAGTAAGTAAAATAAAACATTGCTTATGCTTTATTGACGTTTTCTAATTAAATTTTTTTTCAACATTTAGCAACCAACTGCACCAGGCATATAAGAAGGAAATCTCCATAAAACCGAAAATTACGAACTACTCCCAGTGTTAATCGGATATCCGAAATCACTTAACAGTGTCAACACAGCAACATTGTATCTAAAGATGTGGGGCGAATCGATGAAGAGAAAACTCACGAACATGTACGGAATTCAGAACATTTTCTGAATGTTTAATGATCGTAGTTTTCTGATAGTTTTAAAAGTTCTTAAAACGTTGGATACAAGTTAAATACAAGAAAGAGCTTGTTTAATCGTTTAATCTAGGTAGGCTATTGGATCAGTTAGATCAATGTCAAATATCTGTTCCAGAGGTTGGAATTTAAATATTTTCCGTTGCAGGGATGCAAAATTGGCCAATTTAGAATTAAATAAAATATTTCGAAATTTTTAATCTTAGATTACAAATTGATATCAATGGAATTTAAGTTTTTTTTATCAATTTATAGCGTTAAGTGTTATAAAAATGTTTTTATCGTTTGGAAATTTTTTTTGAAAAATTTATTGAGTAAAAAATAATAAAATTAATAAGTGACTAAGTGGATACTTTATGATAATATTTGTTAGGCATAAGTATACTGTTTTGTCAAGTGAAAATCAAGTGTGTGCTTAAAGTAGGTATTCTTACGACTAGCTAGAGCTAGGTGGGGTAATTGGGAATCAGGGGTAAATGGGAACAAGCCCTAGTACGATGATTAGGCTTGGTGGACCGAAGTGGCATGAAACTTAAAAGTTTGAAGTGGTTGAAAATATCACCGCATTTTTTTTATCTCTAGCAGAAAGTTATATGTTAACGATAACAAGTTATGTCCAATTTTTCTGATGAACAAAGTTTATGCCCTTCATTCAAGAGCTGCTGGTTACAGATTTCGCAGCTAAGATACTTTCATTGTTAATGATTGTTGTTATTTAGTTTAATTAATAGAATTTGTTGTGTTTTATGCTAAACACTTTTTTTACTACCGTTTGTACGTCTGTTCTCAATTACCCTGATATTTTTACCTCAGGGGTAATTGGGAAATTCAAACTTCTTAATTTATATTATTACATACACTATTTCATTCATATAATACCCATTTTACAAGAGAATTAACGCTGTGTTTAGACTTACCATAAGTTGTTTGTGGGTTGTGGAAGATTTCTTGAATGAGCTAGTCCTTTCTTTATATATAAATTTTAATGTGTAATGCAGATTATTTTGTAAATAGCCAAATTTAATAAGGAAAATAAGGAGTCCTTAGGAAAATATTGATTGTTGTAGTGATCCTGGATGCCCCAAAATTACTTGTACATAGTCGATAATGTGGCATCAGCTATCCAAGATATTCTAACTCGCAAATTGACCCACACCGCAGCTGCTAAGGAGTTTAGAGTCCCCAAATCTGGTTTTTCCAACGCATCCAATGGAGAACCTAGATTGTGGTAATTGGGAACCGGCCGCTAAAAATATCAAAGTGTAAGAGGCGTAAAAAGCATTGAAAATCAATCATTGTTACTGAAGGTTTGGGTTCCTCTTCCTTTAAAAGACTCAGTGAAAAAATTTAGCCATTCCCAATTACCCCCTATCTATGGGGGAATTGAGAATCCATGGGCATAATTTGTGAACGTGAAAAACTGAGCCTTTAAAAAGCTCAATTTTTATCTTAGATACGTTAGGAAGTTCATTGAGATCTGGATCTACAAGGTATGCAGAAAAAAAGTTTTAAATGATTTTACTTGGTTGCAGTGATAATCCGAAGTTAAAGTAGCGAATTTTGTTCCCAATTATCCCACCTAGCGACCTAGCCCTATGTAATTTGATTAAAATTTTTGAAAGGGACACAAGTTTTCAGAGTATGTGATAAACACCAAGAAATCTCTCTGTAATTACATTACCTCGTAAACCATGGAAAGCGCAATTAACACTTTTTCGACCGATTTTTTAATACACATTTAAGTGACATTAAGATACAATGGTTTCAGGATTAGTTCCCTATCTTTTACTTAGGAAATACAGCCATGGCTTTGAGATGGGCCCAACTGGAAAATAACAGAAACAAACTACTAGTAAACTATGGTAAAAACAAATCCATTGAATGGCTTCGAGGATTAATCGGGCCATTCAGCAAAAGGAACATTCCGCTCGGAATCGTTCGTGTTGCCATCAAAAACAGCCTTATCACTTCGATTTATTTCAGTTGAGTTGAGTTGTTTGTGTGGTTTATTTATCTGTTTGGCGTTACATTACTGGTTCAAATCGAAGCTACAGGTCAAGAAGGTCAAGAATAAGATAGTGATATATTTTTTTTATGAAAACGTCTCATTTCAGTCGCATTAAAACTAATGTGCTATTCTATATTTCCATCTTCTTCTGACCTGGTATATTTATCGGTTTTTATCTCCTCTTTTTCACATATGCTTTCCTCTCTGCCACCTTTCTGTTGCTTCTCATCCCTATCTCTCCACTCTAAAATATTCATTTATAATTTTTTCTTTAAAGTCTACCTTTAGTCTCTTAAAGTTTTCACTTTTCTTAAACAGAAAACTTTCGAACACTTTTCCTCTCTTCTCTCAAACTCCTTTTTTCAATTCTTTTTTTGTCGTCGTTCATATATTTGTTTTGGAACAATTAGCTCAAAGTGCCTAAAAATAACATACACCCCCACTAAACCATTCACGAATGCTAAAACAATAAGATTTTTTTTTCAAAAGAACCCTCGGAAACTAAGAACTATTTCCTCAGACTTTTAATCTTTAAACAAAGGCAATTATTCTTTCCTTCTTACTTCTTAACCTGCAAGAGGCTGGATCTCCCGATTCATTTATTTCCACGCTAAAAGATCCATCTCCGTCAGACAATGGGAAACAATTTATAGAGCATCTCCGAAAGTTCTTTATCTCAGATGACTGACTAAAGAGTCAGAATTTCATTAAAACTCTTCTCCTCTTGTCTCATGCTAGGTAAATGGACTTCTATGGAAATGGAGTTAAGTTCCGGATAATAAGGTTTTAGGTTAGGAATCTTGAATTGGATTCAGAATGCCATTAGTTTGTTAATATAAACAAAAACTATGACCCTCTTTTATGCTAAAGGTACAGAGAGCACATCTATACTCTGTTCATTTTGAACTGGCGCTTGAAAATATTTCCTTTCCCCACCACCGTTCGGTAACCATAGCAACTATCCTCGTCAAAGTGACGAAGAAGGCTTACTATTGGCTGCTCAAAGGGCGTAACTATGGTTACGCTTCTAGCGTGGGGAAAGCACTATTTCTCAAGCGCCAATTCTAAATGAATAGAGTAAGTAAGTATTGTAAGGATTATCATCAGGTAGGATTATAAATGAGTTTATTAATTGACATTTACCAGTCAACACTCGAGAATATAGTACAATGTGAAATTGTTCGAGAAAGTTACCTTTCACTGATATTTATCTTGAACTTACCTAAGGGACAAGTTTCTGATTTCTAAGCATGCTTTTGCGCGATTCAAGGAAATTTAAATGTGAATAGTTTCTCTCCTTTGAAGATGTGAAAAGGTTTCAGAACTTTTCTGTTATACCTACTGTGTTTCCAGTTAAGATATTATCTATGTATACATCATTGACAGTATTGTCTTTGTTTGATGTTCCATTATTTTCTTGTTTTCACAAGGAAAATATTCGTTGAATATTCGTTTCGGAAAATATTGAAAGGTTCGATGTTCTATTATTCCATGCTCTGCTCAGGGTTTGAAATGTAACATTTATTTGAAAATATAAAAGGTATTATCAAGTCCTTAGAACCTAAAAGTAGGGACGGTGACAATCTTAAAATGAGAAATTACTTGAATCGTCGCGAGTTATTATTTGACATTATTAATATCCTACAGAAATGTATTTTCCCATTTTGGAATGAAAAGAGGGGAGAGGATATTGGATATTATCTAGGCACCCCATATTTAATTCCAATTTTAAAACTTACACATTTTTCATGTTACTGCCTATGTTTCAAAGAATATTTTTCTGTGTTCACTCTGAATTACGAGTATTGTAAATTACTGTACCTGTCTTTGAAGGTTAATTATAATAGGGTAGGTGGGGGCAAAGCCACGCAATTTTCAGTATTTTTAACATTGTCGTCGAAAGGGGGTAGACAGGCTTGGACTGGCCATGCGGGCATTTGGGCAAATGCCCGGTGGGCCGCTACTCATCGAGGGCCGTTTGTGGGCCGCCTACAACCAAAATATTTTACGAAAAAATCCTGAAACAATGAATCCGCACCTTCGCAGGAATTTCCAACTAGCGGCCCACGAATTCTTTTTGTGCGGCCACCAAACCAATAATTTACCAGCAATTAAATTCATTAATGATGACATAAATTACAGAATTCAAAAACGTATTATATTATTTAAAATATTTTTATGGACGAATATTTTCCTGGTTTCATCTTCAAAAATTCTACGGCATAAAAGGAGCGAACCTTTTCGGATGTCACCCAAAAGGGTCCCAAATGAGTTAAAACAGTACTTTTAAGAGTAAAATTTCCAAAATTTTTCTGGGGGAGGACCCCCAGACCCCCCTTTCTATTTAAAGCTACATTATTTACAATTTCTTTTAATATTAAGTTCATAAAGATGGAAATTCTTTCTATACACTGAATTTACCAACAAAGAATTATAAGTCTATTTTGAGTCATATCCAATTAGGGGCTTCAAGGTGGATTGTAGACTATTTCTTAGGGGTCAATTTTTAAAAGAATTTCTTGGGGAGGTACCACGATCCCCCCGATAATTTTTAAATCTATGAAGTTATATTTTTCATGAAAATTATGCAGTGGGCCGATTCAGAGTTAAAATGCCTGGGCCGAAATTTCTTCCCAGTCCGGCCCTGGGGGTAGATAATCCCGAAATTTTAATTGGAGATGTTAGATTGAGATCCTACCTACAAAACCAATCCAAGTTTAAACTCTTATCGATGGTATTTTAGGAGAAATTTACAATTTAGTAGAAAAAAAAATTCTCGGGGCTTTGCCTCGCAAAATGGGGCAAAGACACGCACTTGCAAATCTTGGTTCCCAAGTGAAATAAACATGGATAAACATAATTTTTCATTATAAAAACACTAAAAATAATGCTCTTAATGTTGTTTTAATATTTCTAAGCAAACCAACAATATTAAATATAAATATGATAAGTTTTAATGAAAATTGTCAATCTGTTGTTGCAATTCATTTCAGATTGACCAAATATCTTTCAAAAGGGAGAAAGGATGGTTTTAGGTAGAGGGTTGGCATCTCAGACACTTTTATTAACCTCTTTAGTGATCAAGTAGTCCCATTTTCCTTTTGGGAGGAATTCCTGAGTTTTTTAAGCTGCGTACATTTGCCCCAAAACACCTGCGTGGATTTGCCCCGTTTTACATTATTTTGAAAAACAAGCCTTATTATTTTTAGAGACATGTTGAGGCAATTCTTTCAAAATGAAACTGAAGTTGAATTGCTATCTTATCATTGGGCTATTTGTTTGTATTTCCCCTCAAGCCCTATTTTACATAATTTTTAAGTAAAAGATCAGAAAAATTACATCAAAATGATGAAAAACAAAGTTTTGGCATTTTTTAAACTCATGAGTGACTTAGGGGTACGAATTTTCACAGAACAATAGGTCACAATAAGACAAACCAACCACCTGGTTTTCAACTTTTGAATCGATCATTAACAATTAAAAATCGCGGTGCGTGCTTTTGTCTCGTGCGGGTTTTTACCCCCACCTACCCTATAAGTTATAATTATGTAAATACGATGTAGCTTATTCAGGAGTAGGATATTAAGTAGAGTATTAGTAACTGATATTAAAATAATGATGCAGAAAAGTTCCACCAGTAAAAGTTAACTCTTGCTGTTTCTAAATATTAGCTAGGTTATTGTAAAACTACGCTACATCTTCCAAATATTTTTGGAACATAAATATTCAACATTTAGTATTCCATCTCATGTCTGAGTGGCCAGATTATGTCGAATTCATGAAATCTTTTTGAATTATAAGGTTTTTGGTATTACATTAAAAGAAGAGATAGCTATTACAGTTATATTTTAAGGAAACTGTTATGTTTATCACATACAAAAGTAAAAATATCTACTCTTTTGTGAAAGTATATACCTACAGCTGAGAATCGTTGATTTCAAACACTCATTCTTATGGTTTCATTTCGAAATCGATCGAGACTTTCTGTCACAGTGAAAATAGCGTCATAAAAATGAAACTTTGTTAAGAAAGTGATGAAAAAGAAATCTGCTCGCTCCTGTGGGGAAAGATTATTTGTTCATTACATTTATCCCGACACGGTCTGAGGAAGAAACGGAAAAAGCACAAAGAGAAAATGCCGCTTTTATTCGGCACCAATTTTCGAATGGAACTAGCTATTTTTATTTCGGTCTTTCCACGTTTTTTCTTGTCAAAGTTCACAAACGGAGACTTTTTGGTGTTTATCTTATTTTGTCATGAAAGCGAGAATTTTCTCCGGAATGTTGGATGGATTTTGTTTTAATGATAAAAAAGGGTAATATAATTTGTTTTTACAGGGTAATTCAAAAATACTACTTCATATCATTAAATTCCTCCTTGTCACATTCTTTCAACTTTAAAGTTTAATTAAAGAAAGATCAAGAGTTTGATGATATAAGTTGATATATACCATGGAGAATGTAAGAAAATTTAGAAGTTTTTTATATGGCCCCTATAGTGTAAAATTGTTGATTAGAAAAAACATTTGCCGCAGATATATTATAAATATACTTCTTATTACCCAACTAGTTTTGGTATAACTTTGTTTGTGGTTTTATTTTAGCATTAAAATATCTGGCACACTTAAAGGAAATATATTTGGTAATTTGTTTTGGTGCCAAATAAGTAAGGAAGAATGTATAGGTTAAGAATAGGAAAGGAATTTTTTTTAAAGAAAACGTCTTATTATAGGTCGCATTATATCTAATGTGCTATTTTTAAAAACGTATTCCCTTCTGCTATTTCCTATTCTTTTGACCTGTTATATTTATCTCATCTTTCACATATGTTCCCCCTATATTTCCTCCCATTTTCTGTTACTTTTTACTGCCGTTTTTCTGTTACGTTAAGCCAAAGAAAAAGATACTCTCCATAAGTCTTTTCCGAATATTCTTTGTCAATTCTTGAATGTCCTCCAAGTAGTCCATTCGCCTAAAAAACATTAAATGGTTCAACTTTCCTCAAAATCTAAAAAAAACCGGAGCGGATTAGAAAACATAAAATCAAATTAATTCATGGAAGAAAAAGGAAATTTAAGTCACTGGTTAAAAAAATTTCAGCTTAAGTTTTAAGTATAGTTCATAATTTTCTCATTTTTCTTCAACAATGTTAATGTATTTAAATAACTAAATAAGAAACATAGGTTGAAAATGAATGCCCCGAAATCATTAAAGAACTTTTGATGTTATACTGGCAACAAGAAATTCGCGGAACATGATATCCCATTAGAATGGCAATTCTAAAATGAGTATTCCTATAATCCAAATGGCATCAATCTCTCTTCACTGGGAAATGAAAGAGCTTTACCCGACAGCAATCATTTCTGGATTTGCCTATAAAGGGGAGAAAATCGATTTTATTCGCTTTAATACAGTCATCAAAAGACGAACCATGCGGAAAAATTTTGGATATCTCTTCTATCCTGAGTGCACATTTGTCCCATCTTTTTCGGATGGCTAAGTACAGTGTAGCAGCAAAGGGGGCCGATTTGAGGCTGTCAAAAATTTCTTTGAAGTTCATTTAGAAAGTTGTTTTGTAATGGGTCATGCCTTTATAATATTTTGGGGGTGATTGGTGGTAATGAAAAATTGTTTGAAACCTCTGACAGCAGTATAAGGAACGATTGAATATGATTATAGGTCTTGAAAAGATTAATGTAGCATATAATCTAGGGGCCAGCAGCCCAAAAAATCTGCTAAATTACTTCAAAAAAAATGTTTAAAGTGCAGTTTTCATAAAGAAGTTATTTTGTAGCAATAGGACTTTGAAGCCTTTTACGCAGCATGTGATTCTGTAGTTTTCTTGCGGCACTTTTGCAACCAACCTAATGACGTTAAAGTGTTTTTTTTTACAAAAAACTGCAGATTTTTTTTAAAGCAACTGCAGACAGTCTTTCAATTCCTTCAGTTTTTTTCAAAGCTAGAGACTTGCCCATTTTTCGGTTTGCCTTTATTTATTTTTATATGGGGATGTAAACACATAAGGCAATAAAAAAATTCTTTTTAAATTAAAAGTGACTTTCCAAATTGCATTTCAGAACGAAAATTATCTCATTTAGGACTAGTTCGTAGGATATTAACTCCTCGGTGTGGTCCGTGGGACAATCTCTCTCTGGCTTAGTACAAATGAATGGTCCATGTACAAAAAAGTATGGAGATCCTTTATATAATAATATGAAAAAGGAATAAAACTATGTAATAGATGTTTTCCTTTTATTTAGTGCTTGTAGTTATGTGCAGATTAAAGGCTATTTTTGTTACGTAATAATTACGTAATAATAAAAGGACGAATGCAAATTTTAATTCAGTATTTAAGAAAAAAATTGAGATTATATTGTTTTTTGGATTTAATAGATGTTTAGTGCTACATGTTTAAACTATTATTAACAAAATTATCCACTTTAATTTGAAATTTACATTTTAAAAACTTTTTATACATTTTTATAGCTTTAAATGAAGCAAGATTGATTCCTCATCACAAACTGCTCGACCTAAAGGAGATAAATGTGGAGGTTTCTATTCCTTCTTTCTTCTACAAACAGCCGTTTCTTCACCCGCTTGCCTTGATCAGCTTCCAACAGCTCTGAATTGGAAAGAACAGTCTCGACAACCGACCTGAAAGTACCTTCAAAATGAGTTTCCATCCAAAGAAAGTATTTCGAAAGTAGTTTTATAAGCTTCATCAAAGAATCTTTTTCAATATAAAAAATAAAGTAGCTTGTTTCTTTTGAGATCAAGAACGATGAAAAAAAAATCAAACTGCATCTATTGAAGAAGATAGGGAAAGTTTATGACCCTACTTTTGGAGTTTTGTAAGTAAGGTTATTTTATATAAAGGAATGTTTGCTATCATTTTCCTTCATTCAAGTAAAAGAAGTAGGATATCCTTCTCTCTATTGGAACACATTTTTCAGATTAGGTTCACTATAGAAGCACCTTAAAATTAAGGAAGAAAATGCCAAATGAGCATTAATTAACTGGTGTTAGAAGAGATAATGGTTTAATATTGTGTGATGATCATGCTTTTACTTATTTTCAAGGTGTTTGAGGCCTAATATCATATGGACGGACCTGGAAAAAGTGCCCGACCCTACGAACCTGATTCGGGGGAAGCCCCTGCCAGCTCCATAGGAGCAATACATAAGGTTTGGGCAAATTTTATTAGGTTGGGGGCAAGGTTAAAACTTTTTCCAGGTCCGCACTTGGACGTATCTATAATTTGAGCTAAATTTAAGCTATAAAATATTCATTTACTAATTGTAACCACTTTGTCTTGACTAGATGATAAGAGGTAAAAAATGCATTGCCATCAAGATTTCACATGAAGCAAAGTTTAGGTCTCTGGATTACTAGGAAGTGTGAAAATTCAGTTGCAATATTGCACGCTGACATTCTTCACAGAAGTCCCGTCCCATTCACATGACCATACTAGTTTACTCGGATAAAAGAAGTAGAGAAGGACTTCCGAAGATTGCCAGGATGATTGCCTAGCAGCCTAAAGTGAGCCTAAACGTTAAATAACAAGATTTTTATCATCTAAAACATAAATTCTATTATTCCGAACCCGAACATCGAACTTAATTATTAAAATAAATGTTAAAGGGAGAAAACAAATTTTCACTGTTATCTCCATCATTATTTTTTATAGTATCCTGGGGACAGGATACTAAAATAATTCTCAGGGATTTCAGGATCCCTGAGAAGAGTCCAATTGACCGAATTCGCTGCTGATAATTCTGGCCGAGATGTCGAAAACATCATAGTATTTAGGGGTTCCCTGTTTCATATTACTCGTTTCACACACAAGACAGAGTAGTCCACAAGGACCCAGTTCTTGTACTTGAACAGTCTATACCTTACTGAATTAATTATATAATTTTGTTAGATAACCTTAATTTTAACCAAAAATGCATAAGATGTATATGTTACAGTTAAAGTCCGGAAATCAGTTAATTTACAGATAACCTAGGTAATTTGCAGATTAACGAGGGTGATCCGTTAAAGAGCGAATTTTTTTTCAATTTCTAAGATTACCTAGGTAATCTTGAAATTACCTAGGTATTCTGCGCCCTACCGACTAGACACTCGTTAATCTGCATACTACCTGTAATCAGTTATTTACATATTAACGAGGGTGATCCGTTAAAGTACAAAAATGCATTTTATTTTTATAAAAAGTTTAAGGTGGTTGGGGGGCTGCCGCCCCTCCAAACCCCCCTGCCCTAGCTATAACCAAACTCGTTTGGGGGTTAACAGTAACAATGACGAATCAAAAAAGGGGGCTCGGTACTTTTTGATATTACACAAAACAAGCAAATCACACAAAAATAGTATTGAAATAGCAATTTTAATACGAATAGAATATGAAAGTACCAACTTAGATTTTGTATCAATTGTGGTTTTTCGATCTCGATTTTACAGCGTATTTCAATGAGCACTTAAACTAGCAAATCTTAATGAAAGCGCGGTGTAATCGGCTGCCAGCCTACCCTAAACTATTGCTAGGATTCGCGATCGATTACATTTTTTAAACCCTTTCCCAGGTTCCAGCGATTATTGAATTAACGTTTGTTGAAAAGATATTTCAACAGCTGGGACATTTGCATTCGTTAAAAGAAATCTCTGTCACTCTGAAGACGGAGATTCAACACAATTGTTTTTAAATACCGGTTTTAGTAGTAATTTACTGAACTTAAGCTTGTAAATTTACTGTACTTACTTGCTTGTATTAGTTTGTTTAACATTCAACTTAACAACTACCTGTGCTACGCACTAAATTTGAAATCAAAACACCAAATATGAAAACAAACTACGTATTGAAACCAGACTGCGCAGGGGTAAGCGCATGGCGCAGTGAGCACCTCAACATTTTAACAGAAAGGATTGAGCGAAACAAACTATTTTGAACTTTAACTATCAAGAGGCCGTTATAGTGTAGATTCCTCAGGTAAAATGCGAAAAACTCTAATATTCGCACATTAACGACAGAAATCAGTTAATCTAAAGTTTACCTAGGTATTCTTTAGAATAACTAATTTTCAACTTTAGCGGTAACATATACACTGATGTATAAGATAAGATAATTAAATATCAAAGAAATAAATATGTACAAAATGCAGGGTTGGCTGGATTGGACCCAATTGGGTTGGACCCAATGGGTTTTTTCAAAAAAACCCATGAAAAAACCCACATTTTGGACCCATTTTTGGTTTTTTTCAAGAAAAATCAAGATTTTGGCAGTTCCTTCAAAATTTAATGTGTTTTTTTTCCAAAGTTTCGGATATTTTTAAAATTTTAATGTTTTTTTTTTCAAAATTTAAACTAGGTTTTAAAAATTAAATGGTGTTTTTTCAATTTCAGGGAATTTTTCAAAAAGTTAAATAGGTTCTTTCATTATTCAGTAGTGTTCGGCAACTACTGGTCAAAAAGTAGTTAACTACCAACTACCAACTAGTCTGGGCAAAAGTAGTTGTAACTACTAGTTAACTACTTTTCCTTGGAAGTAGTTGTAACTAGTAGTTGATTATTTCCCAAAGTAGTTAACTACTAGTTAACTAGTCTATTTAATTTCATAAGATATTTCCCCCCAAATTTTCGATTACTTTTTATTACCTATAGCAAAAATATCATGGCTAAATACTTTTGAAGGTTGCCAAATAGGAAAATGTATCACGAAAAATGGAATTATTAGTAGATGTAACAAATTTTTTAAAATTTTGATCTTTCAATATTTTTTGAAGTAGTTGAACTTTTTGAAAGTAGTTGGAACTAGTAGTTGGTGAAAAAAGTAGTTAAACTACTAGTTCAACTACTCTAAACCAAAAGTAGTTGAACTACTAGTTAACTAGTAGTTGCAACTAGTAGTTAACTACTTTTCAACTACTTTTAGTTAACTAGTGCCGAACATTATTATTCAGTGGGTTTTTTCATTATTGAATGGTTTTTTTTTCAAAATTTAGGACGTTTAAAATTCAAACTAGATATTAAAAATAAAGAAGATTTTTTAAAATTTCAGTGGGTTTTTTCAAAGTTGAATAGATTTCTTTCAATATTGAATGGGTTTTTTCAAAGTTTAGGATATTTTTAAAATTTTAGTGGGTTTTTCAAAATTTAAACCAGGTTTCAGTAAATAAGGGGTGTTTTTACAATTTCAGTGGGTTTTTTCAAATTATAAAAACTTTGAAAAAACCCACTTATCTCTGGAAAAACTGACATTATTTTGACAGAACACATTTAACATAGAAAGAACTCACTAAATTTTAAAAAACCCACTTACTTTCTAGGAAAAAGCACTTAATTTTGAAAAAACCCATACTTTTTCCGAAAAAACCCAGTTTTATATGGGTTTTTTCAGGGTTTTGTTGAAAAAACCCGAAAAAACCCAACCCACTTGGGTTTTTAAAAAAAAACCCGGGTTTTTGCCAACCCTGACAAAATGTAATAACCTGTTCAATCCTGTTTTATAAACAATCGGATTTTATTACTCCCTGACATTTTTTTTCTAGAGAAACTGATTCCGAAGAAGACTAAGAAAACTAAACACAAAAAATTTCAACTTTTTTTAAAATAAAGAGTGAATGGAGAAATCGAAATATATTTCAATTAAACACTAAGTATTGCGTATTAATGCAAAGGAAGTAGAATAAAAGAAATCGATAGAAAAAGACTCACATACAGCCAAAAATCCCTATTTCTTATTTTAATTCTTTAACGTAAAGTTGCATTACTTAATAATGATAATTTTAAGCGATAAAGAACTAAAATTATGACGTTTTTCGCTTGCTGATTTTAAACCGCATCTCATTTGAATTGGGCTTTAAACCATGCTTGTCTAAAGTGAGGCCCACGGGCCGCATGTGGCCCAAAAGCCTTTAAAATGCGGCCCAAACGAAAATTATGAAAATATTTAAATTTGCACATTTTTATTAAAAAAAATAAATGTTTGCAATATTTTTCATATAAATCGATTTGAACTGAAATAAAAAATATTTATGGAAACAAAAGGGGAACCCCCTGGTGACTGAATTCAAAGACGAAGATTTGGTTTTAGATTTAGCTTTTTAATAGACTTAACAGAACATTTGAATGGTTTAAATTTGAGTCTTCAAGGGAGAAAATCAATTTATTAATGATATGTTCCAGAATCCAGACAATAACAGCGTTTGAAAGAAAGTTGACATTTTGGCACAATCAAATAAAAGTAAAATATTTGACACATTTCAGTACTTTGGCTGCACATAAGCCTGTGAATTGCACAAAATATATGCTGCATTATTTTGTGATTTAATTCAAGAGTTTGAAAGTAGATTTCAAGATTTTCGAAAAAATGAAGATTATTTCATCATATTTTTACTCAATTTTCTCTAGAAGATAAATTACCTTCAAATAAAATGCATTGAACTGCAAAGCGACATTCAACTGAAAGAAAAATTTGCGAATATTTCTTTACTGGAGTTTTATAAAGATTACATACCCATACCCAGCAATAAATATCCTAATTTTCACCATCATGCTTTATTAAAGTCTTCAGCTTTTGGCAGTATAGTACCTATATTTGTGAACAAAAATCTTGAAAATGCATTAAGAATAGCAACCTAGTCTATTGAACCCTTTATCAATCTATCAATTTGCTTGGTTCAATAAAAACAAATTTATCCATCTCATCAATTTGAATTATTTCTATATTTATGGAATCCAAACTAAATGAAACGAAACTTTTACAATTTTAAATTAAATATGTACCTATAAATATCTAATTAAAATTTTTAAAAGTATAATAAAAGAAGTTAATTTATTTTAATAAAACTACGTAGAGTAAAATTTTATTTCAATTTGTTGAAAAAGTATTGTATGTGCGGCCCAGCCAATTTTTTTTGTTGCAATGTGGCCCTCAAACGGTCATAGTTTAGACACCCATGCTTTAAACTAAGAAACTCGAAGTACGAACTGTGTTTAATAAAACACGATATTACAATAGTTAAATTTTTATAAAATTCTCAACCAAGAGGATGGTTACAGTCACAGAGTATAGAGCTTAACAGAGTGTTCATCTCCATAGAAGCTAATGGCAACTTTTTTAACAGGGCTTTTCCCATAGACAAATCTCCGGACACAGGACCCGCCTCCTTACCTCTTATTCAGTTTGGGAAATAAAAGTAAATGTAAAATATACACAAAAATAAAGATTTTTACAACATTTATAAAGAAATAAATTTTGGAAAAAAAGCTACATTTTTGGATGAATTTATAAGTTTAAACTAGTATTTTATTATTATTTATATTGAATTATTGACCAAATTCTATCAAAACTAAATATATGTATCGTTAATTAAAGGTATATCAAAAGTATTTTTTTTGATAATTATTCTATCAGAAGCATTGCCTTTTTTTAAATAAAAATAATGTATGCGACAGCTTTATTTAACAACTGATTAACGTTTTTCAGTGTTATTAAAGCTCATTTATTTTTTATTTAGATGAAAAAAATTCTTCTAATCTTTGATTGACAGTTTACAAGGCTAACACAATGATGATAAAGGCATTAGTTTGCGTTTTAATACCATGTTTAATCAAAAGACTAAAATAAAAATACAAATTAAAATAAGGTTATTTTTTTCAAGCTAAATGAGTTTTACACCTATATCTTGAGTCCTAGATATTGTCCCTTGATAAAAAAAAGAAAAGAAATTTATAAATTTTCTTTTTATCGTAAAGATTCTTCTTAAAACAAAACCTCCCTTTCCCTTGTCACAATAAGTCACTTGCATTCCGTCCTCCCCCAAATGTATGAAGTTATTTGAATTTCCAGTTAAAAAAAGGGAATAAGTCCCAAAAAATTGAATCGTCAGTTGGAAGAAGGGAATTAGTCCAAAACCCAAGTTTTGAGAAAATCGAAAAAGAAACTGTATAAGTAATGGAATTTTCATTGTATAACAACTAAATTTTTGCTGGAAGTTCAGAACCCTATTTAGGAAACAGAGCAATCATCAAAACAAATATAAGTATATTCAAAAATATTTTACAGTCAAAATAAGTTGATGAGCTTATTCCCTTCTTTCACATTATGAGATTTTTCTGATGAAAAACCTTTAAAAAAAAAACCTTAAATTCACATTTAAATTATATTTCTCCTTAGGTTACACCACAAAAGAGGGGAAATGAAAAGAATAAGACAAATATAATTCAAAATTATAGTGAAACTGAGTTATTAAAGCAGTATCAATGGGGTGAGTGAATATAAATGGAGTCAAACATTTTCTGCATAAAAAAAGCTTGAAAAACATTGAAATTAAGAGAAAATTTTATTTTAACTTAGTTTACAGCACAAATAATATGAAAGGAAAGACAAATTAACTTTAATTCCAAATTAACTTTAAAAATACAATGAATGGACATCGATTTCACAACTTCAAGGGGCGATATCTCCCTATAGGGATTAGTTATTTCCCCTCTCTTTTTACCCATGTGTAGAACAAAGCTTGAAGATTGTTTTGAGCACAAAAAGTCAATTTTTCATTTGTTGGACTTATTCCCCTTCTTTAAACTGACGATTCAATTCAAATTGACTTTTTCTGCAGAAACCATCCAAGCTTGGGGTAAGAGGGAAAAATAACTACGCTCTATATTAATATAATATAACCCCTTAAAAATTTGGCGAAAATCGATGTCCATTCACTGTACCTTTTATTTAATTTGAAATTTAGTTTGTCCTTTTTTTCTTTGTGCAGTTAACTAAGCCAAAACAAAGTTAAAAAAAATTAAAAATTATTTTATCTTTTATTTATCCAGTTGAATGTTTAAATACTAAATTCATATTCATTTTAATCTGCCAAAGACTCAGTTTTATAATACTTTTTCCACTTTTGGGGTTTTAAGATTTTTTCATCAAGAATTTAATAAGTTTGAAAATCGAATAAGTCCATCTAGTTTTTTTTCAACACTAAAGTATTGAGCACTTTTTAGATGATAATTTGTTCTTTAATTTAAATAGGGCCCTAAATTTTCAGTAAAAATTTAGAGGTTATACAATGAAAATTCCATTACTTATACAGTTTTTTTTTCGATTTTCTCAAAACTTGGTCTCTTTAGACCTATTCTTTTTTCCAAACTGGTGATTCATTTGTAGATGGACCCTTTAAAACGCTATTTTTCTTTCCTTTTATAAAATTACCCCTTATATAACGTTACGTTATATAAACAAGTAAAAGTTAAATAGAAATCGATCATTTGATATGACCCATTATTTTCTCTAGATCTTATATTTATTCAATTTTTTCAATTAAAAGTTTTAGTTTACATTTCACAAATAAAAACTGCAACTTACAGAACTTTTAAAGGGTTTTCTTGTTGAAAGGGTTGCTAATTGCCTTCGAAGAATGTCTAAGGTTTATTCTATAGACGAATTCTTAGGAATGAAAAAAAATCAAAAACTGTTTCGGAACTTACTAATCAGTGTATGCTGTATGCGTCTATATAATTTTTAGATAAAGAGACCAGGAAATAAGGATTACTTATTTATGAGTAGTACATTGCTTTTAAAAATATTAGTAATTCAATATCTTCAAAAACTACAGTTCTTTATTAAAGCGATAAATAGTTTAAAAAATGCTTACAAAACATTGTACTTTAGAGAGATTTTATTATTTGTGATATGCAAGTATTTATGTGTAAATCCTATTCCGTAGTTTTAATGCATAAATACTTAGGTTACTTTTAAGTTTTAGGATGTCTAGTCATATTAGGTATATCAGCAGGCAAATTTTTACTTCAGATAAAAATTATTATTTAAGTATTACATATTACTTAAAGCTTCATAACCAAAGAAATTTATTAGGAATATTATTTCATTTATTATTTTAATTAATGGACTTCTTTTTTAGTGCAGCATATAACGTAAAGAACAATAATAGAATTGGATTTAGTAGATTATTTAATTATTTTAATAATTAGATTTAAACCTCCATTAAAACGCCATAAAAAGTTATTGGTTTTGGTTGATTGGGTTTTTATGGCAGGAGGGATTAGGTCATTCTATGTCAAGCAAGGCACACTTGGTCTTGGATTGGTACAAATGATGATTCACAAACATTACATTAAGAATGATGTTACTACATACTTTCGTATTATCCACATGACATACAAAACTAATTATTTATAAGAAAAAAAAGCACAAAGAATCTAATTGACACTAAATCAAGCGTTTAAGGGGAACACAATGAAAAAAAAAACCTTGCTTAGAACAGTAATTTCTTTGGTAATTAATGAATGACATCATGCTTCTAATACGTAAGTGCCGGAATGATTGACGCATTGAAAGCTTTTTAAAAGTCAGACAAATAAATAGTACATTTAGCACATATATGGTTAAAATTCTGTCAACCAAACAAAAAAATCGGTATTATTAAGGGAAATTTCGCGTCAGTAAATAAAGTGAAATTATCTCAAAAGAGGGGAAAAATAACTAATTTAGAACTGTATTTAAGTTTTTTCTCTACACAATTTGTTGTAAATACTAAGTTATTTTTAAACTTTTTATTCTTAAATAAGAACTTTTAACTAGTACCTATAGTGATAACAATTTTTTAGAAAGCTAACAAACTATCAAGGCCAAAAAAACTTTTATGAAAACCAACAAAAACTAATCAGTTCTTCGACGGAGTATTTCAAGCTAAACTAGAAGGGGTAGCTGATATGCGTCATTAATCTATAATACTTCCCTCTTCTTGGTTGAATTAGTCCCCCCTGTTATTAGTTGAGGGGTGAAATAAAAGGGAGAATAATGATAGGAAAATCATGGCAATCAAGAAAGTTAATGGTTCTGGAAAATTATAGTGATCAATACACGGCGCTTGCATGATGATGTATCGAGTGACTCTTGTCGGGTTTCGAACCCAAAAAGATGTTCGTTGCGGAAAAAGTATTGAATGTAATATTGAGGGGTTTTGTTTTCTTTTAACATGGCTTCTGAATGAGGATGACAGGAAACATGAAAAATTGAAAAAATTGATTACGGTTTGGAAATGAAACTTTTTTTATGGGAGTATGATGCAGGTTTGGATGACTGCTTTGGAAACGTCCGTGCCTGGAAGAACAGTTGAACACTATATTTTTTTGGGGGGGGGGGAAAATTCTCGCATTTATCATCTTTTATGGAGTGTTATGGGGATAATTTCATTACAATTTACAGAGTCAATTAACTGAAGAAACGAATAGAGTAATTTCATTATGATTACTTTTAACACCATTGGGGATTCTCAATATCCTTTAACAGAAAAAAACCCAATGTTTTTTTTAATTTTAATGATGATAAGAAAAACAAATCGAACTGTTATGGATCTTTTTTAGTGATGGGCAGGTATCGATACCAAATACTTAAGTACTCGATACCTATAGGTATCGAGTGTATTCGATACCCACAGGCACAGGTATCGAGTGTATTCGATACCCACAAAAGTATCGATACTTTATTCACATATTTCGTTTTAAATTTTTCAATGAAGTAATCTTTATAATACCTACTGTAGATCAAACGCAGCCTGTTTCCGTTTTCATTTTGCAACGCTCAAACCCAAGCCGTTAATCATCCGCGAGAGAAATTTGACGCGGCTAGGTTTTTCCCCCGCCAAATCCTTCGCCTCTATCCACCTCCAGACCCGTAGCTACGGGGCTTTTTGATGTATCGCTTTCAGTTTTTTGAATATTAGTCTGATTATGGATAGGCCCTAAAAAAATTGTCCCTTCAGGTTCGTTTCCCGACATTGAAAAAAAGTACTCGATACCTGAAAATACTCGATACCTATAAGTATTCGATACCAGAGTATTCGATACCTATGAGTATTCGATACCAAAGTATTCGATACCTAAAATTATCGATTTTGCCCATCACTAAATCTTTTTAAGTCAGTTTTGAAACTCAAAACCCACAAAACTTATATTATAAGCTTAATGACATAAAAATACTTTTTGATAACCACTTTGGAACAAGAAACCGGGCTAAAAGGTGTAAAATAATTTCTCATCATAACTCCTTGTAAAACGAAAAGTATAGGGAGAATGATAGATAGTAATAAAAAAAGGATTGAATGGAGTAACCTATAAATTATTTATTGCATGATCCTTACGTACGTTTTTCTCTTTTAGTAATAAATAATTTTTTACTTCACTAGGGAGCTACCGCCCCCTGCTCGCTATCGCTCGCCACCCCCGTTAACTGCTGACGCAGGGCCTTTTGGATCGCTTCGCAATCCCCACAAAACCCTGCTCACTAAAATTATTTATTTATAAAACATTCGTTATAACAATTAGTAGAAAAAACTTCAACCAACTTTCTTGAAGCACACTCTCTTAAAAGTTAGAATATTTATTGGTTAAATTACCAATAATTTAATCAACACGTTTTCCTTGAAAATATCCATCAAGTCTGCTCGTGCTATTGTTATTCAATATTTACAAAAACGTTCAGCAATGAATCTGTTAAATTTAATATAGTACCTAGTAAATCGTCAAAATATCTAGTGTTTTATCATTCAAGTTTTAGTTTTAAAACAGACTTTTTAAACAATACTATTTAAGCTATTAAAAATGATAAGAGACAAAATCTACATTGCACTCAATGTTTACAAACAATTAATTTTGGTGTGTGAAATTCTATACTTGAATAGTAGATCTGTGAGTTTCTGGAAAACTCTTATCAGTCTTTTAAAAATATTTCATTTAGAAAGTACATATTTTGAAGCGCATTTTCAAAGCGTGAAAGGAATTATTTTCATCGTTAATGAGTAGCGTCGGTTGGTCATTGGTATTGGAGGTATAATATATTGTACGACAGTTTCTTGCTGTTAACTGCAACCTTATCCGTAATCCAGAAAAATGGAAATATCTTAGAATTGAGAATTTTTTTAGAAATTCTAAAGGCACTTTGCACATCCTCAAAAGAATCCGAACAGTTTGATACCAAAAACATGTTATACGGATCAGTAATTAAAAAGCCTTTCTCTGGAAACCATTTACAAAAACTTTTTTTTAGAATAGAGAGATTAATCATAAAGAATTTGATTTTGGCTTGCTTATTTTAATCATTTTAAATTTAAGAACTCCTTTTTCAGTAGCAAGGAGTTTAATAAAGTAGAATTGAATCTCAATACAATCAAATCAAACAATGCTTATAAGTTTAGGAATGGTTAGTTAAAGGTGCACGTGAAACAGTGAGAAGATAAAATATTCAGTGATTTTCCTTCATATATGGTCAATTCCAGGATAAAGTTCTGTAAGGGTTCATCCGCACACTCCTGAAGCTGAGGTTTTTATAGGTTTTTGTGGGGTTGTCGTTCATGATTATTCTTCTTTGGATTCATACAAGAAAAAGTCTAACTGGGAAAATTATAAATAGTTTTCTTATTAAATACGGATAGATCATCAGCTTTTACTTCTGTTTCATAAAAAATTTCATTTTTAAATTTATATTTATAATACAAGTATAAAATTTTAAATTTAAAAAACTGAATTTTCGGTGACTGATGCATATTTTTTTTCCATTTTCTTTCGTGGGGTCATCCAACCCAATCAAATTCACCCACTCTTCTTAATTCCCCTCCATACCCCGGAAGTCTTGGAGAAAACGATCTCAGCGAACGCCAATTTGCTAATTGACAGCTGTGGACAGTGTCATCCAATCAGGGGACTGCAAACGATCCAAAGGGTATCGATATTCGATGCCCTAGTGACGTAGCGATAATTGAATCTCATCGGTGAAGGGTGGGACACGCTTCTCGACCCCTTTTGGAATTCGGGAACACTTCTTGGTCACTTACGGTTTGTCTTGGCACTTTAGAAGTCACTAGACGATTTAAGTTGGCTCCTATAATATAATCAGGGTTGGAGCACTTAGTTTAAAGTTACTTAAAACTTATCTATCTTACTGAAACAGGATTCTGTCTTATAAAGAAGTTAGTTAAGAAACTCCTGTTTTTACCAAAGAGCGTTTAAAAAACCATTTAGTATAAAGTCTTGGTCTAAATTTTAAATAATATTAAAGTAAAAGTATACAAGTTTTTTTTAACAAGATTACTTTCGAAATAGTTCAGTTCAATCATTAAAAAAACCCTTCTTACTTTATATTACACTTAATTAGCTGAAAAGGCACTTAAAAAATGTTTTTATAAAATTAAAACGTGGGAAAGGGGGTATGGTTTAGTACAAAGATTCCATTTCCAACTATTCTACTGGCAAAAATCTCAAGCGTAATTGAGACCAGATGTACAAAACTTTAAGTACAAATCGTATACAACGTTTTGAGCCAAAAGCTTAGCTGTGAAATTTGTAGTTATCAAGAGCTTTTAACCAACATAGATGGTGGTCAATAGTCAGAAGACTAGAAGAAAAAAAACTAGACACAACCTTAATATTGAACTTCTAACTATACTCTTTTCATTTTGAATTGGCGCCTGAGTACATTTCCTTCCCCCACCACTGAATCGGTAACCATGGCAGCTATCAACGTCAAAGTGACGAAGAAGGCCTACTATTGGCTGCGCAAAGAGCGTAACCATGGTTACGCTTTTACCGAGGGGGAAAGCACTATTTCTCAGGCGCCTATTCAAAATAAACAGAGTATAATGACTGAAAAACGCGGTAATACGTTCCACCCCTTTGTAGTGATACAAATCTTTAAGTTTCGAGGCAATTTGATTTATAAACCTCAATCATGAGCAATGGATCTAGTTCTCATTAACCTCTGATTCCCTGAGTGACTTCCCGTTAACTTTGTTGTTGAGAATATCTACTAAGCTAATGTAAAAAAATACGATTAATGGAGAGATCAAATATACATTTGGAAGAGAAAACTATATTTCCTAAACTATAGGTACCATAGTGAATTTCTCATTTTCTGCTTCGATTAAAGCTTTGATGGAAAAAGATAAATTCGTTTTTCTCCGGCAACCAACTTTTTTAAAAGGATATTTCCACTTTACACCGACCAAAGAACGGAAAGAGCAATTCCTCTATTTCATAAAAATTGAATCTATTTTTAATTCAAACTCCGGGCACAAAGATGTTAAGCAAGTTTTGAGGGAATTTTATATGTGCTCCGGGAAAAGGGGATCCTTCTTCTTTTTGACCTTAAATCGAAGAAAGTTCTTTCACGCGCGGTTCAGAGGAATCTCAAGAAATAATTCCATAAAAAAACTATGAGCTACAAAGAGGAGGTTTCTTTATTGTAAAAGGAATCACCCCCTTGCTTTTGAAAAGGTCGATTGATTCAATTTGTAAAACAACGATACCATTTTCATAGTAGTTTTGGTGGTATGATGAGAGTGGTTAGAGAAATTTTATATCAATGTGTTATACATAAGTACATTAGTTTTTATTACAGTTGTTCGAAGATACTTACATTTTCCTTCAGAATAAGAAAACATTAACATTTTACTTTAGTTCAAAGTGTCAAGAACATTTCATTTTCGATGATTAAGTATCTTTTTCATCAAATTTAACCACGTTTGAAAAATTGTTAGAAAAATATTCTCATGGGAAGATATTAACATTATATTTGTTCTGAATAAGTATTGTGACCAAGACCATACGTGTGTTAAGTTTTCCAAGTTAATAATTTGTGTTTTTTACAAGTTATTGAAGTTGTTTCCTGGAACAGTTATGGTTGTAGTAGTTTTTTAGACTCGTACAAATTAATTATTTGATACAATTTAAGTTCATATAAAGTTTTATCTCAGTTTTGATAAAAATATTTCCTAACTTATGGCGTTAATATTAGTCTCTACTTTTACAATCCATGCTTAGACCTGTTACATTAAGAGTAAGAAACATTTTATCGTTTGCCTCTTTTTACATTCCAAGAAGCTTCATAATCTTATTTTATATAATTGGAACTTCATTTTTCTCTTTAAAACGTCAGACGTTTCAATTTCAGTTTCCATTATCTATCCCCGAATCTTAAAATCAAAGAATACGGGGTAACTTACAACTTCGTTCTGAGAATTTCAAGGGTTTCATTTCAGACAATTGCAAATTCCCTTTTCGCACATGCGCAGATCAAGTAGCTTTCTAACAATGGGGAAATTAGATTGGAATCTTCGTTTCACAGAAGTAATTACTTTTTCTAAAGGAGATTTCGTTTCATGAATAGTGTGCATAATGTCCCAAGACTTGTGCAAAACACTCCACGGAGAATGCATATTTTATGAGGAACACATTTTTAAAAATTTAACAAGCTTGGGGAGAAATATGCAAGAAAACTTATAAAAGTACTTCAATAAAAAATAAGTTGGTTAACAGTGGCGGCTCGAAGGTAAAATTATAAGGGGTGCTGTTCCCGTGGTACCAAGTTGGCAACGTATTTTAAGCGATATAATGCCAAATTATATTTCTGTTAAACAAAAACGTGGAAAAAATCAAATAAAAAAGATGGAAACAACATAAAATTTCGATTTCACACTAATAAGCATTCAAAAACTGTCACTTACCTATATTTAGCTGATTATTACGAATATGAAGAATCTAAGATGCTGTCTATTTCATTTAGTACCTCAAAAGCAAATGAAACTAAAATCATCATTTCGAATTCAATTTGTTCATTATAAAAAGAAATAAAAACTTGGCTACAAAAAAGTAAACATGAATCTTAATTGACTTGCCGAAACATCAGAAAATATTTTGTTCTCTCTCTGTTAAAAAGAAAAAGAAGCTATAAATAAAAAATTAAAACAGCGTTGGAGTGAGAAAAAAGCTAAAACGCCAATGTGATTTATTAGTAGTAGAAATCGTTTATTTTTCTTCTTCCTCACAGCTCTCTCAAGAGAAAAATATATCATTCTTTTGGTCGGGGCTGCTGAAAAGCAGCCCCTTTTCTCCTAACAGATTCGCATGCTAAATTCTTGATATTTTGATTTGATATGATAGAGCTAGGGTTTTATACCACGATTGGTATATCTGCGGGGGCTGATCGACCCGGAAAGAAATCTGTTGGCGAGACGGCATAGCAGAGAACTATTAATTGAAAAAGGATTATAAAGGACAAAGATTGAAGGGGAAAATAGATAATTTTTTTAAATATTGTAAAGCAAATAAAAATTGGAATTTCGGGAAATTTTGGTTGGGGGTGCTGCAGCCCCGCAGCCCCTATGGACGAGCCGCCACTGTTGGTTAATAAAAAACGTTGTATTCATGAATCAAAGTATCAAGCGACTAAAAATATATTAATGTTGGAAATGCCAAGTTTTCTGCGATCCAAAAATTGTGTTCACATGAATTAGATTATACCTAAATTGAAATTGAGTAATGATTAATTGATTTAAATTTGTAGTTCTTTGTCTGGCTACATGAAAGTTCAACCGGAAAAACGTATTTCTGAAAATTATATATTATGAAGCACCCTTCTAGGGAAATAAAATTCTGTTGGTCAGCCGGTGCAAAGCGGTTGCGTTATCGAATGACAGTTAATCGAAAATCGAATTTTCGGCCTTTTCTCATAAATTGTGAAATAACAACCAAACGATGAGATGTTCGAATTAACATCTATTTAAATGTTTTGTTACTGAATAAATTGGCTACATTTTAAGCCAAAGTTTATTTGTGTAGCTCAATTAGTTGCTAAGATATTTAACTTCAAAGTTCTTGAATTTTTCAACCTTTTCTCTTTGTCCAACAATGAAATTTCCTCAAAACGCATTGTTGTAAACGAAAAAACTGGAACTTAATAGTCGAATATTCCAAAACCTACTCCACCGATCTAAGTAAACTTGGGCTTTAAATGTAGGTCATCTATTCAATAAAAACATGTAATTACATTTATGCTCTAAAATCCTACCGTTTGGTTTAAATTGAACCAAGAAAATTGAATAAATGCCGAAATTGAGCAAACATACGTTGCTCCAAACAATTTAGTAAGCAAACGGTAAAATATTCAATCATTCATTGATTTGCATGTTTTTATTGAATAGATGACCTACAATTAAAGCCCAAGTTTACTTAGATCAGTTGAGTAGTTTTTGGAATATTCGACTTTAAAATTCCAGTTTTTTCAGTTACAACAATGCGTTTTGAGGAAATTTCATTGTTGGACAGAGAAAAAATTGAAAAAGTCAAGAACTTTGAAGTTAAATATCTTAGCAACTAATTGAGCTACAAAATAAACTTTGGCTTAAAATGTAGCCAATTTATTCAGTAACAAAACATTTAAATAAATGTTTATTCGAAAATCTCATCGTTTGGTTATTTCAAAATTTATGAGAAAAGGCCGAAAATTCGATTTTCGATTAACTGCCATTCGATAACGCAACCGCTTTGCACCGGCTGACCAAAAGAATTTTACTTCCCTAGAAGGGTGCTTCAAAATATATAATTTTCAGAAACACGTTTTTCCGGTTGAACTTTCATGTATAGCCAGCTCTTGGACTACTACATTAAACATAAGGACCTTATTCAAATGTTTGAATGGGTAAAAGATTATAAAATTAATGTTTCTTTTCTATGCAATATTATTGGTTTTAATATTTCTTACATTTATTATCATTTAAGAGTTTTCATGGAATAGCTCAAATTTATTTTGAAGTTTTTAATATGCATCAATTGTATTCAAAATTTTTTTGATACCGGATATCCTTAAATAAACGGGGTGTTTGTGGAAAACGCTTTCCTAGAACAGCTGCTAAATTTAGTTATAGCTCCAAGCATAGAAACAACGTTTTAAATAGCAAATTTTTAATGTATTTAAAATTTTAAATTATTAATAGGTATTCTTAAGAGAATCTTAAAAATTAAAACTGCATCCTCCAACCTTTAGCTTTATTGTGAAAGTTAGTATTCGTTGTTAAAAAGACGACAAACACACTCTATTTCAAACCTCAAGCATATGTTTGAACTTTTCAAAGTTTGAAACCAGCGCATTAATTTTAATCTTCGTTGAAACATTCTGCGAGCCCAATATTTTTACAATTTAAAACCAGGGAAAATCCTGATTTTAGGCTTTGAAGTCAAAGAAAAGGGATTAAGACGTATAAATATCACTTTTATCGTCCATTATAAACCGCAATGGAATTTAAGTTCTTTATTTTTCCATTTATAAATTAACATAGAGAAAGATCTCTCAATGTTAGTTTGGTGGGAATTTTCGATGGGAAACTTGAATGAATTTCTTCCACATACTTATTATAATGTGATATATCAACCACATCTCATTCAAGCCTTTGTTTGTTTTGTTACCTCGTTAGTAGTTTCTACTTCCTTTACTTCTTCACTTCTTTGCTTTTAACAGGCAAATTGAAAAAGTTCTTAAGAATATTAATTGATAAGAAAAACATAGATATAAAACGCATAAACTAATAAATTACATTAAAACATTATTCAATAGTTACAGATTTTTACATTTTCTCTCACCATTTTTTTACTTTAAATGAAAATTCTTTGAAATATTATGAAATGCCTATGAAAAAACTTTTGCTTATGTAACCTAAATAATATTAACCGATTATATACTGAAATTGCTTTCAATTTAAACTATTATTTCGCCATAATTATTTTTACATGAGCACACAAAAAGCTACCGTCTTCTGAGTTTTTGAACATTTTTAATCCTATTTTGAAAGTGTTTAAAATTATTTAAACTTAAAGAGTATCAGAGGAATGGTGTCACTAATGAAATCAAAATGAGTTTTCGTGTAGGGGAGAGTGGGGCACCCTTGGGACACTTTTTATTCAATTATTTTTCTAATTTTTTATACGATGGTATTTATTCAAACAGTGCTAATATACTAAATATGGTCCTTTGGGCACCTAATAAAGCAATTACAAACCAAATATCTCTTTTAGGGAATTCACAATAACAAATTCAAAAAACTTCTTTTAATGTCTCAAAGTGCTCCACTTTGCCCACCTTGGAACACTTTCAATAATAGTACAAAAGTTATATGTTTTATTTTGAAAAATACAAAAATAACACAAGTGATGACAAATCGATGTTCAATAATTATAAATTAGACGTCCAACATATTTTTAATTCCCATATTTCTCTGATTTCCTTATTTTTGTCATAATATAAATCACTCTGAATTTTTGGTTTACTTCCAGAAAAATTTTTGCACAATGAGGAAGTTGCATGTGTCAGATTTTCAAAAACAAACAAGTGTTCCGTATGGTTTTTTGTATGGTAAAATGAAATATCTAGTCAGTCTTTCAAAAAATGTACAGGTAATTAAATATTTTAATTTAAAAGTCGAGAAAAAAACACGTGACTGAAAACGTTTATTGTTTAAACTATAAGATGACGTCAACAATAATACCATCAACTCCATTGCTTTACAACAATGTTTAGTATAAGATGACGTCACATCCAAACTCTTGGCGTTTTCGCGCGCTTTTAAAAAGGGGATTTTTGTTAATTTTTTTGAAAATCAAAAAATTTCTCGATCGGCCTCAAATTTTGGGTAGTTGCTTATTTTTGCAAGAGGAATCGATTAAAAAAATAAAAAAAAATCATGCAACTTCCTCATTTCTTAATCACAATCCTTTTCACCCTTAAAATTTAAAAAAAATAAAAACACCTTTTTTTACTCACTAAAGGTTTCAGGTATCTTTTAACATGCCCCAAAAGGTGTCCCACGCTTGAATGTCCCAAGGTGCCCCACTTGACGCTTTGGATGTTAAACTTAATTATTATTTTGAATTTAGCAAAAATACTTCTCTTTCTTTTCTAAAATATTAGTGGATACACGTAGATTAATCTCAACACAATTATATAATAACATAAATACATTTTATATATTAAAAAAAGTGCTTTTGAAACTACAAGTGATTGTAACTTTGCTCCACGCAAAACGAATAATTATCCAGACGCATTAAAGATTCCAAAATACTTTGAAGAGTAGATTTTAGGGTTGTTTATAAGTACTTACAAGCACGAGTTCATAATTATAAAATTGAGTCTGAAAAGTGGAGTGTCTCAAGGTGCCCCACTCTTCCATATATAAACCGTGGTAATAAACCAGGAAACTTATTTTGATTTTATTATTTAAAAACTGATTTTGAAGTTTTCTCATTCCTAAAACTTAAAAAAAAAACAGATTCATTTTTTAAATTTCACTTCTGAGTAATTATTATGAGATTTATCAACTTTTTACCTTCTCAATTGATTTGAAAATTTTATTTTTATAAGCTAAGGTAGTAGTATAATATAAAGCAAATAAAAACAATAGAAAACTATCACAAAGATTTATTTAAGTAAAAGAATATCTAGATAAAAGAAACCACTTCGTTAATCTAAAAAACATTTTACCAATCTAAGAAGAAAAAATAAACTTTTTCATGAAAAAGTCTTTTAGCAACAGTTCAGAGAATCCCTTCATAAACATACTGCACTTAAAGTTAAAAGTTCTCTTATTCTTTCATTGCCCTATATTTCTCCTGATGCCTTTCAAGTGAAAGTTTTGCTCAAAAGAAGGGTAGAAATCGAGAAAGAACATTCTAGAATCTATTCAGGCGTAAAAGTATCTTTACACCTCAGAGTCCTAAAACGTGATCTAAACGAAGATATACGATTAAAATTTTATCTAAGGTCTTCCCCTTAGAGGTTCGATAGTTTGGAAGCAACTCTAAAAGATAAATGCGCCTAGTTTGTTCTCATTAGATACTCTTAGAAGAATACTCTTAAAAGATACTCTTAGAAGATACTCTTCTAAAATACATATCATAAAGTTACCCATAGATCTACGAGAGAAAGATCTTTCAATCGTAAATGACAGAACGCTATAATCAAAATTGTACCTTTTCCCAAGATTTTTTGTGAGCCATAGTATTACTTTACATAAAAATAGACATACAGATACTATTCGTATGAAAATGTCTGATGCTTCAGTTATTTTTTTATTCAAAGCAGTTTGAGGATAAGGAATATCCACTGAGTTCTCAAAAACACTATAAATACAAACACAATAGTATGAAGCAACTATGAAGTTTCAGATTCTATATTCCCTCTTTGAGATGAGAGCTTCCTATCGGAAGAATATTCTAGAATATTCCAGAAGTTTTAGAAGCACTGTTTTAATGGCAGATTTTCTCGGAATACACGTTTTACACCCACTGTGGCCCAATAAAATACGACTCAAAGGTTTGCTATTGCTGGCAGATGGAAGAAAATATTTGCTTCCAGATGATAGTATTGGATACAATCATACAGATTCCTTTGTTGAGAAAGATATTTTTTCGAGATACTACAAATTCGATTTAAAATGATATTTCCATAACTCGTCTGAAAATACAAGTTTTGGAATCCTTTTGTGTAACTTTTTACTTTGAATTTTCTTTGGAATCTGTTATGTTGTTTTATTGTACTGCTTATTTTGACAGTAAGGAGTCATAAATGTATTATTCAACACTTTTTTTATGTCTTTTCAAGATTTTACTGTGCTTACATTTTATTTCACTTTTGCACAGTGAAATAGTTTTTCTTATCCACACCTGTGTATATTTTTTGTCGAATGAACATATAATATTCACACCTAAATTTATATACACTTTAATAAAGTTATTTTTACTTTTAATTCTATTTTGGGAAAATAAATTAAATATAAGTTCAACCTATAAAATGCAGTTAAAAAATTGAAAATATTTTAATAATGAAGACAATTTCGATGCCAAAAATATACTTTTGTATAATGGTAAAAAGGGCAAAAATGAATAAATAATTTAAGCATAATAATTAATAATTTATAAGCATTTAATTTTAAGTGTAATTCTTTTAAAATTTGAGTTTAAATTTCAAAAATGAACACGAATTTTGAAAATTTTAACAAAAAACGTTTTAATAAAACAAAAGTAAAGCAGAGATAAAAGTACAATTTTGAATGTAAAAGAATTTGTAATTATGAAGATGATTTTTTAAACTAAGAAACTAAATACCATTGCAAATAGAGAAAGACCAGAAAGACATATTCCCTTAACAATTCCAACAAACATCTAAACTTAACTGAAAACTATTATACCTTTTCCAACCCGTCAAACACAGACAGAAATCCAATCTCAACCACTCAATCCTTTGCTAATATAACGAAAACTCAAAAGCCTCGACCTCAGACTCATAACAGAAGATTCCCCTTTTGGGGATAACGGGGGATAACATGCATTAATAACAGAGGGTTGCCACAGTCACCCTAGTAAATTTTGAATAAATGTCCCTGGTGTTAATAAGGCATTTTCTCATATTCGGAATAATCTACATCCGTTGCTAGGAGACGTTTCTATACTAATGGGGCGGAGAAATGCGATTCGCGACCATCAATTGTTCTTCGCTGGATGAAGGGAAACATCGGGGGTGCTTTCACTATCATTTGAAGGACCGTGTTTTAGTGAATATCTATATTTCATTCCTATAAATCACCTAAATTGGTTTGATCTTGCTCCAGAAGAGTTATTAAGTGGAATATCATCACTCACACACTGAACGATGAATATCCCCACTAAAATGTTTTAATTTAGATAAATAACTAGCTTCAAGGGAGTTTTAATTGGGAAAGTTATTACGATGATGAAGATGTGTTGTTTTATTTAACTCTAATTTTAGAATATAACAATTACATTTTGTTTTAAGATAATTTGATATATCTTTTCACATTTTGGGTAATAGTAGTAATTTATAATAAGTAATTTTCAGGCTGATATTCTTTTTTTACTTCAAAATCCGAAAGTCACAATGGCCAACCCTATCCACATTCTAAATCAGTTTCTAAGTTTGTGGTGTTTTCTCTACATGATTACATTAGCCCCCTTTTTTATTGCCAGTGATTGGTTCGATTCTGTGTGATGGTGTGCATGTTCCTCTATTTTTACTTCGAGGATTTGTGAACATAAGAGTAAGTTAAGATTAAGGTAAATATATTTTTTTATTTAAATTCTAGACATTTTATGTCGAAAATAAGAGAGTGCCAGTATTTGCAACTTTTTACTCTATAGTTGAATTTAAAAAATTCAGATAAAAATTCTGGGTAACAAAAAATAATTTTCATATTACTATTCCATTTAAGATTTGATGGGAGAAAACAAGAATAAAGACAACCTTACCTGAAGCTTAATATACATATTGACAAATGATATCGGCATTATTAATGGTTTTCATCTTTTACATTTACATTTTTGTGAAGGGAAAACTTTAAAATAAAAGATCTTTAAACAATCTAGAAGTTGGGATATTTTTATGAACATATAAAAATAATAAAAAGCTTTTAAATAAGCGCTAATATTCTATAGGAATCATGGAGTTTATTTAATTCCATGCAAATTTTCCTTAAAAAAAAGATTATTCTACAGGTGTCGATGAATGAATAGTATTAATCTATGACAGGACGAGTTAAAAAACCAATATTTATTGTTTATAGTCAATCGTCAAAATAATTGCCGATTTACTTAACCTTTACAAAATCGTGTCTTAAACTTAAAGCTGTTGTTAGCTGATTCTGTTGTTTTGTACTGATTACTGTTTTTATTTGAGCTTGTAACTTACTTCTGTAAGCTCCATGTTATACTCTGTGGAGCATGGGGAGATTTTAAATTTTCTTAATAAAAAAAACCTAAAGCAGTTAGAATTTAATTACATTTCATTCACAAAATCGTTTGCTATGTGTCATTCAAAATTCTTTTATCGGGGAAGAAAAAAAAAGAAAAAGAACACCTGAAAATATCTGGAGAATTGAGTTGAAAACAACATCCTTTAGTTTAATTGAGTTTAGTTTTGTATTTTTTACGATCTCTCGGTTCTAAACGAATCAATCTTTCAGCTAGATCGAAATTAAGTAGGTGTTTTTCTTTCGAACGTGATAAGCTTTAAATTTCGTCGGGTTTTCGATTAAACTGTTAGCGGTGGTTTTAGAACGGTTTTTCTCTGAATTGATGCGCATTTAGATGGATGGCGAGTTTAATTCCTACTTTATTGAGAATACTTAACTTTGATGGACAGTTTCCTCTGCAATTAGATACCTAAGATAGAACGTTTTTACCCTATAGAATAAATTTCGAACTTTACTTGGGTCAAGTGTTTTTTATTCTTAACTGTAAAAAAATATGTGGCTTAAGAATAAGGAAGTTGCATGTGTCAGATTTTCAAAACAAACAAGTGTTCCGTATGGTTTTTTGTATGGTAAAATGAAATATCTAGTCAGTTTTTCAAAAAAATGTACAGGTAATTAAATATTTTAATTTAAAAGTCGAGAAAAAAACACGTGACTGAAAACGTTTATTGTTTAAACTATAAGATGACGTCAACAATAATACCATCAACTCCATTGCTTTACAACAATGTTTAGTATAAGATGACGACACATCCAAACTCTTGGCGTTTTCGCGCGCTTTTAAAAAGGGGATTTTTGTTAATTTTTTTGGCAATCAAAAAATTTCTCGATCGGCCTCAAATTTTGGGTAGTTGCTTATTTTTGAAGAGGAATTGATTAAAAAAATAAAAAAAAATCATGCAACTTCCTCATTGCGTGTAACTTTGTGTTGTAGAATTAACTCAAATGGATTATTGTTGCATCAAGTTTTAAATAAAAATATAAAGAGCCAAAGACAGCCTATGTTAAAAAAGAACCCCAATTTAAATCTTAAAATTTTTATCTTTAGGAATAGGAAATTATGTTCTGTTTATTTATAAATTCATCCGTAATTTTTAAAGGAATGAAAGAAAAATTATTAAAATCTTTGAAGTAAAGAATTTTAGTCTTAAATATAGAATGTTTGTTCAAACCACGTATTTTAAAGGAAATTTCTATGATTAAACTGTAAAATAGATATCTATGTTCTATTAGACTGTTAATATAGTTAGCAAAAAAATGTTCTGCATAAGATGCTATAGTGAAAGAGTTGACTTTGGCGAAAGTCCTTAACAGTAGCCAAGCTGGTGCCATTTAACAGACAATTTGTTGTTTTTAACCAAACAAATCTGAAACAACGATTGGTAATAAAACAATTCAAATTGGCGACCGCTTAGGGACTTTCGCCAAAGTTAGCTCATTCAGAAGGTGAGACAGCTGTGGGTTTTTAAGAGCTTCTATTGAGCGGTTCTGTGGGGTTTTTAAATACATACATGTGGTCGGAAAACTGCGTGTTAAGATTGCCACAGACTCAATGGACTCAATTCACATGACGTCAGTGATCACATGATAGCTACATTCATTCATGATAACTACATTGTTTACTAGTGAATGCATTACTAGTAGCATAGTATCAGTTGCATTGTTTTGTGTAGCTATCACGTGATAATCGATACTAACGCCCTCTGGCGATGAATTGACCCCATTGTCATTTTGCGATGTTTGCAACTTATTTGGCCGTCTGTGTTGAAGTTGCTGGTTGAATTTCAGGTTGACGATTTGGTCTCCAACTTGGTGGGCGGACTTAATTGGAACATGTTATTAAGAAAATAAAAAAACCCTAAGGATTAAAAATAAAAAAATATAATTTTAGCACGAGAGAAAAATTAAATAAGAGATAATTTTGTGTTTAAAGTGTCGATAAATATTAGTACGTTACAATCTGATATAATTTTTGCTTCATTGTTTGCATTTTGGTTGTCAACCATAGTTGGCAATCTGTGTGAAAATTATCAATCTGATTGACGACCAAGTTCATCGTCTGTGGGGGCCTTAAGAGAATAAAGAAAAAAGAGTGTAAATATATTTCAGTTGTTCATTCGTACTAAACAATATAGTCTAAAACAAGTGACATTCGTTCAATGGAACGATTTAAAGCAATTTTTACTTTTCAAACAACCCAAGGTGCAGAGCGCCATTGTATCCACTAACGCAATTCTTTTCCTTCGTCTCGAGAACACTTGCGGGACACCTCACACGTCATACAGAACAAACTTAAAATTCCGCCCCCTTAAACTTTATTCCGAACTAACGCATCCCCATGGGGAGATCGTTCGGTCGATCACAAGAAAAAAGCGATTTTTATTCGAAATGCAATGGCTTTCCTTTTCTTCCAGGGTGTCTGAGAAGGTGAATGGAATGTTTACTATATCCCTTTCCTGTGCTTTTATTGTACATTGAGTTTACATGGGGCCTACGTGTCGGTTATACAAAGCGTGGAAGCTGGGTAAAGGGAATTTCTTAAAAGAATTGTAGATGGATATGGGAGTGTGCAGGCGTTGACGTATTGTGGGAATAAATTTAAGTTTCTTGACGCTTGAGAGACGCTTCGGATGGTTTAGGGTCGTTGATATTCAGTTTCTGTGATGTTACAAACATTGAGGAGTATAGATGTGAGATATTTTAAACTATACTAGTGACTGTCAACTGTTTAGATAAGTTGAGTTGAAGAATGAATGGATCACAGAAATGGGAAATTTAAACAAACGGAAGAGAGTGTTTGTGATGAAGGATTCCCCTTTAAAGATATTTATTCATATATGCATTTTTAAAAATCAAAACACGATAAACGCTTAAGGCTAAGAGTTAAGAAATTAACTTAATTATCGATATTATAATTTGTAACTAAGAATTCCATAAATTATGTTGTTTTTATAATCATTAGTCAATGTTAAAACCGTTTAACCATTTTAAAAATTATACTCTGGTGTATACCTGATTAAGTTAAAATGTATTTGTTGTTAAATGGTTTCTAGTTTTAGGTCAAACTTATTAAATTTCTTTCTTTATCTTTTAATCAATAAATGTGTTTGTTTATGGTTCTGAAATAATTGTTTGTCACGGTGGTAAATTGATGAGATTAAGGGATTAGTATAAATGTAGAAAGAATAATCTTATACAGAAATAGAATGTCGTTCATATGTTCTTCACTCAGAAACTTTTATTTGAGATTAACATCAAACTCTGAATTTATTACATTTATATTCGCAGTTGCTTTTTAAAATTCCATTTAAGGTATTTTCTGTAATAAGTTGTAATTCTCAAGAAACATCATGGTTATAAACCACTTCTACCTATAAATACCTTCGTATATAAATATCATCGCAACTATAATTT
This sequence comes from Tetragnatha versicolor, assembly GCA_024610705.1. NCBI lineage: Eukaryota > Metazoa > Arthropoda > Arachnida > Araneae > Tetragnathidae > Tetragnatha > Tetragnatha versicolor. The sequence continues at coordinate 11,082,596 of JANDEH010000008.1, read as the reverse complement.
GCATATTGAAACGTGAGAGGCACTATTACGATTGGGGAATGTGTAATGAGGGCCCGGAAGAAAGTAAGAATTTTATGAATCGTTTATTAAACATTTAAAAAATATTTGTACTCCAAATAAATTTATTTAAAATTATGTAGCTGCAAAACTTAAAACATAAGGTAATAAAAGGGAGGTCTTAAATGCTCCAATAAGTAAGAAAATGAACAAAACATTCCCAATTTTTATGCATATTTAATAATAATTAACTAAATCAATAACTTAGTTTTTTAATCTAAGAACTTTTAAGAAACTTTAACTTATTTTATAAAATTTTAATCGCTATCAATGTTTAATTGTAGTAACATCATTTTCTCTATTTATATTCGAGACTTCTTTAATTAAAATGATACTCACTAATGTTGATCAAAATAAGGTTGTTTTTAGTGCATACTGTCTACCTTAAAGGAAAAACTTGTTTTACAGAACTCAAAAGATGAGTCCCACAATTCTTTCCCTGTTGCGAAAGCTTACGGAAATCTGACCTTTCTTTTGTGCTATGTAAGCAAAGTAAGCACATAAAATTACATAACTGTCTTGAATTGAAGATATATGAAATAGTTATCGGTGCTTTAAACCTCTTTTACCTACCTTATAAAACCGATCTCCCAGACGGCTTGACACTTATATAAATCACCCCAAACGGCTTAACTCTATCACCTTTCATCTCCCCATTCAATGGTTTTATACACCATCGTTGTTTTCCTTGACCTGTCACTTATCACAAGCCGGACAATGTCCACGATGGCCGGACTGTCCGGAAGAAGAAAATCCAGTGCTTGAGTCTGATCGAAGGCGCTATAATTGCAGCGGCGAAAGCCTTATATAGAAGCAGACTATTGTGTGTCCAGACGGATTTGGTAGGTGGCTATAAGGTTTATTGAGTGTGTATTGGGAGGGTTTAACAGGGTTTTGAGTATAAGTAAGAATTGTAAGGTCGTTGTCGATATTAGTGGCATGTTTTTGCATAAATAAAATAGCTGTTCCAACATATTTATAAGGGTAAGGAGCAGTTTAATTCAAATAGATGAGTAGCCACTATTTTTAAATATTACCTACACTTAATTTTAAAATGTAAGCGTATCATGAAAATATATACATTTATTATTTTGTTTCATTTTTCTCTTATTTGTATAATTTCTTTAGTCAAGTAAATGCTATAATGTGTTTTTTAAGAAGTAATTTTATCTAATGTGTTTACCTCAGTTGACAAATATGCATTTTTTGTAACTTTTACGTAATATAACATCTTATTTATGTTAATAAACTATTATTGTTATTGAATTAACCCATGTAAAGAAATAAAAATATAAAGTATTTCCTTAACCCTACAATGCATGATTTTTTAAATTCACTTGAAAATCATGGGGAAAATGGAAATGGGGAAATGGGGAAAAATTACGTGTTGCCAAATGGCAACAGTATGCACTGTAGGGTTAAAAGAATAATAGAAATAAATAAATATTTATAAAAACCGCAAACTTTTTTGAAGTTTATTCGCAACAGGGCAATACTGTAATAGGTAAAAAAGAGATTTAACTAAATAATTTGTTGCTAAAAATTGTGAAAGAAACTTGAAAGCGAACTAACCATTGCTTTGAAAATTCAGATATTCTCGAAGATTAAGGCTAAGGCGCACTAGAGACTTCCGTCACGGCGACTCTAAACACTAGGTCACTTGAGTGTAATACAGGGTGATTCAGAAATAATCATCAATAATTTGGGGGGAGGTAGAGGGGACCTAGACAAGCATATTTCGAATTGGGATGGTGGGGCGCAGCCTTACCGCAAAAGAGCTAGGACCTAATGTAGTGCGAGGGCGTTTCAAAAGGCCGTTTTTAGAAGGCCCGTGTGACGAAACAAAACATAATAAAATGAAAAAAAAATCTGTTGCATGAGGTAAGGAAGTATCCCTACTACTTACACCATGAATTCGATAGAATTTGAACCATTTTCTAAACCGTGGAGTGAGTTTCAAAAGTGCAATATTACTCTTTTAGTCAAAGAATGGAGTTCCCTTAATGGTATGAAGAAAAATGATGATCGGGGGAGGAATTTTTAATGATCATAACATTGATCATTGAAACTGTTTGATCATTGAAAATTCCTTCCCCGATCATCATTTTTCTAAATACCATTAAGGGAACTCCATTCTTTGACTAAGAGATTAATATTGCACGTTTTAAAACTCAGACCACGGTTTAGCAAGCGGTCCAATTTCTATGTCATTGAGAATTTAAGTAGTACGGATACTCCTCTGCCTCATGCAATAATGTTTTTCATTTTTATTATGTTTTGTTTCGTCACACGAGCCTTCTAAAAACGGCCTTTTGAAACGCGCTCGCACTACATTAGGTCCTAGCTCTTTAACGGTAAGGCTGCGCCCCACCATCCCTATTCGAAATATGCTTGTCTAGGTCCCCTCTACCTCCCCCCAAATTATTGATGATTATTTCTGAATCACCCTGTATATTTCTATGGTGGATTTTTGGCAATCGGCCAAGAGTCTCGTCGCCTAGTGTGCGCGCTCGAGCTTCTTGCAATAGCCAGGGTGATAATTTTGTCTCTGTCGCAGTGACAAAAGTCTCTACGCGCACTAGAGACTTCTTTCGCCGGCGACTATAACACTAGGTCACTCGAGAGCTATGTATTTCAATGGTGAGATTCTTGGCAATGGGCCAAGAGTCTCGTCGCCTAGTGTGCGCGCTCGAGCTTCTTGCAATAGCCAGGGTGATAATTTTGTCTCTGTCGCAGTGACAAAAGTCTCTACGCGCACTAGAGACTTCTTTCGCCGGCGACTATAACACTAGGTCACTCGAGAGCTATGTATTTCAATGGTGAGATTCTTGGCAATGGGCCAAGAGTCTCGTCGCCTAGTGTGCGCGCTCGAGCTTCTTGCAATAGCCAGGGTGATAATTTTGTCTCTGTCGCAGTGACAAAAGTCTCTACGCGCACTAGAGACTTCTTTCGCCGGCGACTATAACACTAGGTCACTCGAGAGCTATGTATTTCAATGGTGAGATTCTTGGCAATCGGCCAAGAGTCTCGTCGCCTAGTGTGCGCGCTCGAGCTTCTTGCAATAGCCAGGGTGATAATTTTGTCTCTGTCGCAGTGACAAAAGTCTCTACGCGCACTAGAGACTTCTTTCGCCGGCGACTATAACACTAGGTCACTCGAGAGCTATGTATTTCAATGGTGAGATTCTTGGCAATCGGCCAAGAGTCTCGTCGCCTAGTGTGCGCGCTCGAGCTTCTTGCAATAGCCAGGGTGATAATTTTGTCTCTGTCGCAGTGACAAAAGTCTCTACGCGCACTAGAGACTTCTTTCGCCGGCGACTATAACACTAGGTCACTCGAGAGCTATGTATTTCAATGGTGAGATTCTTGGCAATGGGCCAAGAGTCTCGTCGCCTAGTGTGCGCGCTCGAGCTTCTTGCAATAGCCAGGGTGATAATTTTGTCTCTGTCGCAGTGACAAAAGTCTCTACGCGCACTAGAGACTTCTTTCGCCGGCGACTATAACACTAGGTCACTCGAGAGCTATGTATTTCAATGGTGAGATTCTTGGCAATGGGCCAAGAGTCTCGTCGCCTAGTGTGCGCGCTCGAGCTTCTTGCAATAGCCAGGGTGATAATTTTGTCTCTGTCGCAGTGACAAAAGTCTCTACGCGCACTAGAGACTTCTTTCGCCGGCGACTATAACACTAGGTCACTCGAGAGCTATGTATTTCAATGGTGAGATTCTTGGCAATCGGCCAAGAGTCTCGTCGCCTAGTGTGCGCGCTCGAGCTTCTTGCAATAGCCAGGGTGATAATTTTGTCTCTGTCGCAGTGACAAAAGTCTCTACGCGCACTAGAGACTTCTTTCGCCGGCGACTATAACACTAGGTCACTCGAGAGCTATGTATTTCAATGGTGAGATTCTTGGCAATGGGCCAAGAGTCTCGTCGCCTAGTGTGCGCGCTCGAGCTTCTTGCAATAGCCAGGGTGATAATTTTGTCTCTGTCGCAGTGACAAAAGTCTCTACGCGCACTAGAGACTTCTTTCGCCGGCGACTATAACACTAGGTCACTCGAGAGCTATGTATTTCAATGGTGAGATTCTTGGCAATGGGCCAAGAGTCTCGTCGCCTAGTGTGCGCGCTCGAGCTTCTTGCAATAGCCAGGGTGATAATTTTGTCTCTGTCGCAGTGACAAAAGTCTCTACGCGCACTAGAGACTTCTTTCGCCGGCGACTATAACACTAGGTCACTCGAGAGCTATGTATTTCAATGGTGAGATTCTTGGCAATGGGCCAAGAGTCTCGTCGCCTAGTGTGCGCGCTCGAGCTTCTTGCAATAGCCAGGGTGATAATTTTGTCTCTGTCGCAGTGACAAAAGTCTCTACGCGCACTAGAGACTTCTTTCGCCGGCGACTATAACACTAGGTCACTCGAGAGCTATGTATTTCAATGGTGAGATTCTTGGCAATGGGCCAAGTGTCTCGTCGCCTGTGCGTGCGCTCTAGCTTCTTGCAATAGCCAGGGTGATTATTTTGTCTCTGTCACCGAGACAAAAGTCTCTAGTGCGCGCTTAGCCTAAAGAGGCAAAAATCCTAAACAATAACAGAAAAAACTCTTATGAGAGACAAGTAGAAAATGGTTTCGAGACCCAAAATATAAAGATTCCTGGGAAAAAATAGAAACCGTGACTTTCAGACAATCGAGAATGGGAAAGAAATCCCCCCTATCAACAAACATCGAAGAACACCCAAAACGTTCGTGAGGTATGCAATAAAACTATCTTCGAATATCCGTGACGAAATATACCTTTTTACATCCAATCTAGATTTCAGAATTCCATTCCACTCCATCGAATAAACAAGGGGGAGGGGCTCTTGATGCAGAACGTTCGAAAACTCCGAATGTTATTTCTTTACTGCCATATTTTCTCCCTGGTCGTGCTTCCCGCAGAATCAAGCCAATGCCGAGGCTGAATCGTATCATCTCCCCTCCAGCAATACGAATGTGCAAGAAGAAAAATTTGACGAAAGTGTGCTATCATCCTGATCAATGGATTCAAAGCTTTTGAGAAATCCTAGGTCCTTCAAAACAATCGTTATTGGCTCTTAAAGGTACGGAAAGCGTTATCTATTCAAAGCATTTATAGAGGCTGCCTTAAAAAATTACCTTTTACCTGGTGAATGCTGGTCAACTTTTGCAAAATAGCCTGAAATTTTTAGCGCATACTAAATGCTTTTTTTGTAGGAAATACAATTTGAAAATTTTAAAAAATGTTTCATAGAAAACGTAAGAATTGATAGTGAATTTGACGATTAAACATACAGTTAAATGCAAATAAAACTTTTTTATTATTTTAAAAATGAAATAGTTTTCCGTGTTATTTATTGTTTTTTTTACGCTGACATGTTTTACGTAAGAATTTTTTTGTACGTTTTGAAGAAAAAAACCCTCAAAACACCTGAAAACGAATATTTAGTACACAAGGGGGCTACAGCCTCCTGCTCGCTATCGCTCGCCAACCCCCGTTAACTGCTGACGCAGTAACTTTTGGACCGCTTCACAATTCCCCACAAAACCCAGCTCACTGCACTTACTCACTTTATAAAACATTCTTAACACAGGGGTAGTACCTCTCCGTGGTATTCTTTCAAAAATGGCGAATATTTATTCAGTGGTGGAATTTTATCATTTCCTTTATGGTAACATGAATTGGCGGATCGCTTTATAATTCCAAGAAAGGTTCATATATAGTTCCCGCTAAATATGAACCTTCCCTTAATGTTTCAGTGCTTCCCTTAATGTATCTGTGAAAAACACATTACCTTAGGGAAATTGGTAAAAAAATGTTTACATTGCTCTGTTGTTAATTTTCTTGGGGTTGAATTCCGTTATAGTTCCCGCTAAATATCACTAATCTCTTTTGGACACTATAAAGTATAAATATTGCTAAATTGTTTCAAATTCATAGATTAAAGTGTTTAATTAGATCTATAAGTATTCAGTTTATCATTAAAAATTAGAAAAATTGGTTTACATTTGAATATTGAGCGTTCGAAAGAGATTGGCGATATTTAGCGGGAACTATAACGGAATTGAACCCCAAGAAAATTAACAACAAAGCAATGTAAACATTCTTTTACCCCTAAGGTAATGTTTTTTCACAGATACATTAAGGGAAGCATTGAAATATCTCAGGAATAAATTTAACTTTCTTAAAATTTGTAATGATTGACTGTTAAAAATGTAGTAATTATCTTACATCGCGAAAATTTAGAATTTTATCTTCATGAGAAACAAACTTCGAAGTTGTGTCATTTTCATAGCAACGACACCGAATGTCAAGACTTCCAACATTTTCATCCTTATATCTAAAACATTCACCCGTGTTATTTAGTTGTTTGCGTTTTGTCATTATGAAATAAAGAGTTACATTTTACTACCTTAAAAAACATACTTGCAAAAGGATATAAAAATAAATGCAAAATTCAAAATTTCCGAAAGCGAGTGTATATTTTATTGTAAATATAGTAATGATTAGGTTGCCACAACTACAAAGATAAATATAAAAATATTAATTTGTTATTTTAAAAATTAAAAATAAATTAATTATATATAAGTTTAAAACACAGAGAAAAATCCTAACAGAGGGTCCAACACGATATATTCAAAAGTTGTATGGGTTTGAGGGCGCCACGAGAAACTATAAATGATTGGCAGAGAGATCAAACCTGTGATTGGCTGTCACGGAATCTTCTATTTCGAAGGAGAAGGAAAAAGTTTTTCTCAACCAATCAGGCTTTTCCGTCCCGCCTCTCGTGACGTTATGCGATCGCAGCGCCACCCAACCCATCCAACGTTTCGATTTCCATTAGCGCCTATGGCGACGGACTCTCTGTTCTAGTACTCTGTGGTTTAAAATATAATGAAAACCGTTTGAACAACAATTAAACCCTTTGAACAACAAAAATATAAATATTGTTAAAAATAACACAAAATATATTTTTTAAATTCGTGTTATATATAGAAAGATGATTATTTAATCTATTTGAATTTAAAAAACCAGTGAAATATGTTTTCAATTGTTTTAAAATTCATAGTTTCTTGCTTTGTAACTGCGACCTTATCCGAAATCTAAAAAAATGGAAATATTTTAAAATTGAGATTTTTTTTAGAAATTCTAAAGGCACTTTGCACATCCTCAAAAGAATCCGGACAGTTTGATACCAAATTTGTGTTACACGGATCAGTAATTAAAAAGCCTTTCTCTGGAAACCGTTCACCAAAAACTTTTTTTTAGAATAGAGAGATTATAGAATCTTAAGGAATGGTCAGAATTGGTTTATTGAAAAGAAAGGGTAAAAGTGTGGTTTTGGAATATGATCTCCAAATGAGAGAAAATAAAGTCAATGTGGAAATGTAAATAAAGAGTGAAATTTTTATTTAATGAGTTTACTCGTACTATTTAAAAAACACTTAAAAGTTTGTTATAATTTATGCGGATTGGTTACCTACGTACCACTTTATTAAATAATATATCTGAATATTGACCTTACTTCTTCAAATAATGGGAATTCTCATTACCCCTCGAAAGAGAATTTCGAAAAGATGATATAACAATCACCTTGAATTACATCATCCAAAACAAACGATTAAATTCAGAAAATCCTAAACCCTCTCCAAACTAAAGCCAAACCAAAACTTAAATCATAAATCATATTTTATACAACAGAACGCACAACAATCGCCAACCACGGTCGAAAATAATAATCCTCAAAACAAGTATTACCAACTACACAATCCTCAAACACCCGACTCCACTCTTAACTAATATAAATCATACAGCCTAACAAACTAGTTTACAAAAGTACTCTACTCCATACAATCCTGCACAAGCAAACCCTGTTTCCGAAAGAGTAAATCTCTCGAAGACGCCGACGCGTTGCTTTGATGCCCGAATCGCGTGCTGTGTAATTGGACGTCTGCAGCTCACTTGGAATAGAGTTTCGTAACATAACAAGGTGGGCAAGGCGAACAGGAGACGTGGGGGCCTAAAATTGGCATTGTTTTGACATAGACGAATGGATGTCTTTGGATGGTGCAATGTATTGGGGGAAATTGTTATTGGTTGAGTAGCTAAATCTCTAATTTCTAATTTTTGGGAAAGCAGGAGCATGTTGCGAAGTTGCTGATGTAAATAGACCATTTGGCTGCTTCATTTTGAGTTGTTTACTGTAGTTTAAAATGAGATTGAGTTGGTTAGGGGCCGTCCATAACTGATGTCACACTTTTTTGCCCATTTTTAACCCCCTCTCCCCCCTTTGTCACGTGTCACGCTCTTAAACCCACAATATGTCTAATTCCTGAATTACGAATTTGAAAGTGCCCGGAACCAACCTTTTTTTATTTCAGCTTAGTTTTACCCTTCTTGATAGTTTCATTTCTATTTAAGATGCCTTTTGAGATAACAATAAGTATACCGTCGTTTAAAAATTTAAGGTTTTTTTTCGTTGATTTTTAGCTGCAGGATATGATGTGTCACAACTTTTAAACCCCCTCCCTCCTCCTTGTCACAAACTGTCACAAATTGATTAACCCCCTCCCTCTCTCTGCTGAGCGTGACGTCATTTATGGACGGCCCCTTATGGAACGTCATACGACTTCTCAGAGATTTAGAAATGACTAAAAGAAAACAAGAAAAAAAAATTCCACGCTCTATCTTTTCTCAATTTTATTTAAAAACACTAAGTTATTATCGGTATGTGACTAAATACTAAAGGAAAATGAAAAACTGAGAGGAAGATGAAGCGACTCTTCGGAGGAAGCAAATACTATATCCTTACACTTATTTAGAGTAAATTATTGCAATCAGTTATCCGTATCTGGGTTTAATTATTTATTAGGTAGCGTTCAAATTTTATATCAATTACCATTATTGATTAAAAAAACAAAAACAAAGTCTACTTATTATCGGAATTCTAAGTATACCCTGTATCGATTGTTTTGCCCCTGGAACTCTAAATTTATTTGTATTAGCTCAAATTCTATACGAGGATGGAAATTTAAAAGCGTTGGTGTTATGTTACTCTCCAAAATATTGTCGTCTAGTCTCTTAGCGCACGCAAAACCTTAGAAATATCCGAAGTTTGTGAGAGTTATTTTGTTTGAAAAGGAAATCCCCTTGGATTACAAAAAGATAGAACTTTTTTTGAGTCAATTATGAAAAACTATGTAGATTTCTGAAAAAAAATACATCTTTAAATATATATTTTAATCAAGATTACCATTATAATAAATGGACATAGGAAAATTTCATGATTTAAAAAATAAATTATTCTTATTAGGGCATAACATTAGGTTCAGTTCTGTTGTCTCTCTTTTTTCAAGCTATTTTGGATGGCAAAAATTAGAAATGAGATTATGAATTACAAATTAAATCTATTAAATAAACATCAATGATAACCAACATTTTTTGACTGTATTTGAATAGCGAAAGTGATATTTAGCGTGACAGTTTTAGCGGGACGAAATTTAACCCATAATTCTTTTCTACATACTGCTTGTTCCCTACCTGATTACAACCTCAAAAACTTTCTAGATGATCTAAAGATTTTGACAAATACGATGAAAACATCTTTTACAACCAGGCTCCATAAGTTACCTCTTTGTCACAAAATGTTCCCTTTCCAACATCATACAACTCACACTAATTGAAAACTACCCAGGAAGATGCTCATAAAATAATCAACTAAGGTTCTAAGTTAGTTATAAAGCTGCTACATACTTCAGGGCCCTCCAAAGAAATCCCAAGGCAAGTGTGGACACGAGGAAGCAAGAATAATCAATATCGAGCGTTCTATCGAGGCTGTTATCCGATTTTCAATTTTAGGGGTAGCGGAGAAGTGTCTGTATCCATTAGACCCCCAAGTTCTCTCTGAAATACTTCCAATAAAATCAAGAGACCTCCATTAAGGAAGAAAAGTTAGGAAAGTAGACGCGTAAAACTCTGAAAGCGGCTTTAAAAGCTTGTGGGGGAGGATTTCAGTTCTTATTCAATCCACTGGTTTATAAGCTGATTTCAGTCAACGCATATGTCTTTGGTCGTTTGGTTTACGGCGTTTTACCTTTGAAAGTACAGAAGTGATATTTTGTTTTGAATAGTATTAAATGACTGTATAAAGGTTGATATTAAAAGAGATTAAGAACTACATAATTTGGGGTCATCCTTGACAGTATGAGTGGTTCGACTTATTTTTTTTAATTTTTAAAGAGATGTCAAGTATTTTAAGACAATTTAAAGACAGACTGCATAAAATCTGCGAGCATAATCATTACAGCAGTTGTAGCGTTTGATTAAAACAGTTTTTTTTTTCAAGATTGTGGAGCTTGAAAAAATACCTTTTTTTACAGTATGCTTCGAAAACTTCTTTGATACAAAAGAAAATAGATACTAACACATCATAGTTATTGAGTAAAACATGAAAAATAAACCCAAAGGATAACTTGATACAGCTTTGAGCAAGCTTTCTTTATCAAAAATTAAAAATGCTGACAATCCCTTTCGGTTAAAAAAGGGAGGGTAGTTCATATGTTGGTATGCGTATGGGGGTAGTTAACTGATAAACTTAAAGTCAACTGTGAAAAATTCAAAGCACAGACGTAAAGATAATAAATATGCATCTAAACAAAGTGATTTACAAACATTTATTAACGAGTTTTATTATCATCACTTTGTCCTAAATACGCGGGCATTATTAATAATGCCCGAAACATATGCATTCTCATTCTTACTGATAAAAATATATAAAAACTCTTCATTAACTACCTCTCTTCTATGCAGTGATTGACTACAGTACCGTCTAAATAACCCCTGCTCTAATACCCCATTTTTATTTCAGTTCTATTCATACAAAGGTTTCATTACTCCAGTCTTGCTTGATTTAATCGAAAATCAAACCAGTAAGGGTATTTTAAATCTCCAAAAGTAATTTTTTCAAAACTCTTTCACTTTTTAAGTGTGACTATAAGAAAATCTGCAAACAGAATTAATTCCAAAGAGAATAAACCCAATCGCTTCCACGCTCTCCATCTGGAACCATTTTCAATTGAAGGCGGCGCTTATTTCATTGCTTGAATTGTTATTCCTCTGTGGACGGGGATTCAGAAATATCCATAATCGGAAATTGGATTTTGTGGAAGTTCCCGATAACTGGGAAAGAGGATTTGACTGGTGCCTTTAAGGAGAAAGATATTCTAGATATATGGTTTACTTTCTGAGTTATATATGGTCACATAGAAAATCAACAGTCAGCTGTTTTGGGCGAGGGAAACCCGATTTTGAAACCAGTAGAAGTAGGAATGCATTTAGAGTAAAGCTGTTTTAAACACAATCTTTCTGAATTTTATAGTGTGGCTGATAAACAGGTGGAATAAAAAAGAGATTATTTTACAAATAATTTTCAGTTATTAATTTTATAAACCAAACACAGATGAATAAAAGTATTCACACATTCATAGTTAAACAATGTAATGAATTTGCCAAATGAATGAATGATGTTGCCAAATTTCGTCAGAGAATCACTGAAAACTGTCTCAGGTATAAATACTACTTCAAAAGGTTATACATTATTTTTTAATACTTTCAATCCCATTAACTTTTTCACATTTTTACAGAAACTGACGAAGAAGAAGATGACGATATCGAATGGAGTAACAGTGACGAAGAAAATGATAACATTGATCATAATGATGATAATGAATGAAATAATATTTTCTGTTATACACTATAATAATAATCAGTAATGTCATCAATCTATTTTTTTATACTTTATAATAACTTGTAATGTCATTCCTCTATTTTTAATTAAATTTTTGAGTATTATTTTTTTATAACCTGTTATTGATAGAATAAATTTAAATTTTTAACAATTTAATGTAGTTGTAGCATCAAATGTCTTTTCTTGAGATGTTTTTGAGATTTACACAGATTATTAGCTGTATAAATCTGTGCCAAAAAGTTTATTTGCATAAGTCATTATAATCATGCCTTCTCACTCACACCCATCCATATATACTATCTCGCGCTCGCTCCTACAGCTACCCTATATGCTTGTCTGGCAAGGGGTTGGAACTATCAAAAATGTCTGGCTAATGAGGAAACATTATCTAATTATTACCCAAGTATTATATATAAAAATCAGCTTTTATACTATAACGTAAGTAGAATAATAATTTCATGAACATTAAGGGTGTCTGGCAAGGGGTTGCCACGATGTTAAGTGTCTGGCAATTAATGACGTGATTTTTAATGATATTCTGAAGGTAATACCAAAAAATCACACTTTATTATTTGATGAATTTAGATCGGTATTTTACACACCTTAAGTACCGTTTACCTGCCAAAGCCAGGGTAACCCAAACTTCATAATGGTCCATCGCTCTTACCTGAGTTGGGAGCATGCGCTGACAAGTTTTCAGCTTTTATTAAATAACGAAGGTCTGGGGTTCACGGGCTCTTAAACTATTAGTAGCGGAGCTCAATCTTTTAAAACAAAATATAGAAAAAGATTTGTCAAAATCAGGGTTTTAAAAAATCCAGTTTAAAAAATCTTTCCAGGTTCTGTTGTTCAATCGAACAAGCAATAAACTAGCACGCGTTCTTCATAAAGTTTCTCTTTCCAGTTTGGCAACAGCTAAGATTGATCGTTGTTAGCAGCTGGCGAAGAACGTTCTTCTCAGTTCCGGTCCACTACGAAAAAGCTTAAGCAAAGTACTGTGTTTGTCATGATTTTGAAACCAAGATTGATTTTTTGTTTTTAAATCAAAGGTACCTGTATTTTTATTCAGAATTAAATCCATTTTGAATTTCGCTAATATTGTTCAAAATATATTTTAATGTAAAAAAAACCATTGAGACTAGGGTGGATAGAATTTTTTAATATGCAAAAGAAACCCATGGCAAAAGTTGTAAAATAACAAAAACGAATTATTTTAACTTTTTAAAGAGGTTAATAACTTCAGTTACTATACTTTGATCTTGAACATAGTTTATACAACTATTGAACATGAATGTTTTCTTTCAAAATTGTTTGTTAATATTGTTTCAAAGGTTAAAAATTTAGTTTGAATGTGGGATAAATTAAACAAAATTATTTAAAAGAAATATTATTTTATCCACAAAAAAAACAAAACACAAATTTCCAACCAAAAAGGGTTTATATTTATATTAAAAGAAACCGTAAAACACAATGTTCTAACTAAACTCATTACATAAATTCTTTCAATCTTCTTTTCTTCACATATTTTCTTCTTCTTCCATAAAATAACTTTTTCAATTGGTTTCTTACTGAAATTTTAAACTTGTTTTATACAATTGCTATACTCAATTAACCACATCAACATTTAAAAGTTCCTATTTCGCAACCGAATTAGACCTGATAATCCTAAAATCATTTACGGATATTTTTTTTCTGATCCCTCTTAATAAAATTTAACATATTGAATTTTCAGATTTTAGTAAGAGATTAAGAAAAAGAACCAAGAATTCATTACTTAAAATTCATATTTAATTCATGAAAAATAATTTAACAGTTGAATTATTTTTGTTTAAAATCTAAGTTTAGCAGTTTTTTTTCCAAATAAATAGGATACAATTAAAAATAAGTATCTTTGAGTCTTTCAAAACATTTCACGAAGAGGAATAATTTTTTTGTATGAATTTCAAAATATGCTGAACATAGTAAGTACAAATAATTAAAAGACCGCCAGTTTCTTTTATGAATGGTAGTTGTTTTTTTGAGGATTCTGAAATTCATTTTTATTACATGTTTACTAATTTTCATAGAAATATGTATCGTTTTACCTAAACACAATATAATACCTTAATAATGCTGTTACTGTGAAATGGTATTTAAGAGGCTTAGGCACTATGTAGAGCCGTAAGCACCACATTATCATCATCGCAAAGCATTGGGTATCAATCATACTGCGTGAACTCATGCATCAATGTTCAAGGAATATCTGATGCATCCTTTGATCTTATATTACATATCAAAGGAAGGTGTATTTGGGATTAGAGTGGTCCTTAGCATTGCGGTAAAACTTTGCTAATACGAATTAATGTTAAGTAACACCTCCCATTTTCAGTAAGTTTCTAAACAAAAATTGTATTTTATTCCGTAGAGGCTGACAAGGTTGGTAAAAATTTGAAAAGCTTAAAAGTTATCGGATTTGGAATAAGCGCAAATTTATTGTAAAACATATTTAAATAAAAAGCAAACTTATATTTCCAATGATTCGGCCGTTTTCAGGAAATTTTGAGTATTTGATGAAAATTTGTGCTTTAAATTATCATGGGATTTTGAGAAAAAGGTCAATTTCTACTGTTTTTACCATTTTTGCTGGAGATAGTTCTCTACAGTTCTCGCACCTTTCAAGTTGATTGATGTACGCATGAGGATATCATGTGGGTTGCAGTTAGTGAGGTATTAACATTTAACTATGAAAACAAGCTTTATTCTCTAAAACTTATAAACTATAGTTCATCACTATTAACATATCAATGCTCTCTCTCTAAATTATTATTTGATAATAGATAAAAATCTATATAATTTTCGAATGCTTTAAAATATGTTTGAATCAAGCTTATATACAAATAACTTTTCCGGACTTTTACACATATTCATGTTTCGACTTTATACTATAATTCCATACACTTAAATTTCATGCTTCATAAATCCAGCAGCAACTTAAATAAAACTTTAAAAAACTCTTTTATGTAAGAATTGAAATCCTTACTGTAAAGTCTCACTTAACCACTTTAAAACTTTTATCTTATAGTGTTTTTGAGATAAACACTCTTTTGCTTTTTTATTGTATGACTTAAGCTTCTAAATAACTTAACCAATCGAAAGGTTAGATAAGTTTTCAACTGAACGAACAATAACTGAGAAGTAAAAATAAAATGAAAAAACAAACTCCAAGGATTCCTTAAAATTTTCGAACCGAGAATAGCTATTCAAACCATCAAAAAGTTAGAAGCACACTTCAACAACTCGAACAAGTCTAATTTGGGGAAATTTTAAAAGCACCATACATATTCTCAACCCGAGAAACAAATATTTAACTTAAGGATTTCATCATCGAAGATAGTATCCCATTTCTACTGTCTTGAAGAACTTGGACGCATCAATATTGATCAGTTTCAGGGTAGTTTTTTAGAGTAATGTTTAGAAGAGGCTTCATCTAAGATTTAATTTTATTTTTAAGTTAATCTTTTTAATTTTTTTCCGAATTTTTGTATTTTAAAACTTTTAGTTCTATCAAAAAGAATATACGTACATAACTTAAAAAACGATAGCCCTAATTTTACCATTAGAATTGGTTAATTGGTAAAATTCTAAACATATATTTTTATTACTTTAAATATTTTAAACTTTTCATATTATTGCTACACTCAAATAACTCTGGTTTTCTGAAGTTTTATTTTCAGAAATCAATCGTGAAATTATCTATCATTAAGAAACACAATTTTGAATGGTTCGTTTAAATATTTTAAAAATAAATGGAGAACGTTATCACATAAAATATTAGGAGTCTGGATCTTATAAAAGAAAACCTAAGTTGCATTATGCGTAAAGCCTGGCTCCACTAAACAGTATACGTATTTAAAGGTGGTTTGTTTGGAAATAGTATAAGTTTCATTCTACTTTCATTTATTCCCGTTTAAAAGTGTCATGGTAACAGTCTATGATCTGTGTCAAGGGGTTTTATAAATGATCAAGCATTAGACCGAAGCAATATTTTGAAATTAACTTTTAAAGTTTTTTTCTAGAGAAAAATAAGTAAACTGCATTAGTCTTGTTTTTAACAACATCAGGAAGTTAATTTTAAAAAATTATATATATTTTTTCTTTTGTCAAAGATCGTAATGTGTATCATATCTATGTATTTTACATAGGTTTATGTTACACACACACGGTAGGGCTATTCACATAAGAGTATATACATATTTTTTTATCCTATCATGAACGCAAAAAAAGCTTAGTCTTTACCTTATTCAGTTGACAGATTAAAAGCTTGGATGCAAATTTTCAATGTCCCTGATGTTGTTTTTTTACTTAAGCATATCATAAATAGTTAAACCATCAATATTTATCGACACTGAGATGAATAATGCATGCAATGCTGATCAGTTTTGGACATAAACAAACAGCTTGGTTATGTATTCTAATAGTACAGGCTGTCTTTATCAAAAAAGTAGTTAAATTTTTGGTAACATAGGTTGTTCATATATTTTTGAACCGTGTGTTGGAACATATGCTTAATAAACTTTTATTTTGATTTACTTTCTTAGCTCATTTTTTTATGTTTTTAAAATGTAAAATTAAAAGTAATTTGTAGCTTTTAACTTAAACGCATATTTTTTGTATTTAAATCTTGCGTGTTTACATTTTATTCAGATTGTTGGAAGAACATATGCTTAATAAACTATTTTGATTTACTTTGGAAATTACTTTAAATTTTACATTTTAAAAACATAAAATATGCGTTAAAGTTAAAGTTAAAAGCTGCAAATTTACATAAAAGTTAGTCTTCTTCTTTTTGACACAACAACGTGTATGGGGAATCTAAGAGAAACATATTTCTATACATTTAGATTTTTCGTGATTCTACAGAAACCTTCATAAGTGTATTAACTATTTTTTTCTACGGTATAGAATTTATTTTATTACTAAGTACTTGATTGAATTGTATCGTTTTTTAAATCTATTTTATTATTCAAATAATTAAGAATTAGTGTTATGATTTGTTCTTTTGTTGTCAGGTCTTGAATCTTTTGGTAACATTAGTTGTTCTTCAAAAGTGGTGTTGGCTTTAAAAAGAGCAAGAAGAAGAGTTTTAGAGCTTTTTAAAAATAAGCTTGATACATCTATTCACTGAAGAAATATTTATTAAACCTAGATTTTCCCCATAGATCATTATTTTACTAACACCAAATAATAAAGCAGAAAAACTAAAATCTCGATATTAGAGCACAAATTTTACTTCATACTAGCCTTCAAATACTTTTCGTTTATGCAGGTATAATATACGTTTATGCAGGTATATCATATTTCCCGTCTTAAGGGATTTTCAACTTATTACATCACTCATCACTAGCCATTTATTTCAGAAGAATTCTTTGCATAGAATTATATTTTCCCTCACCTGTTTTAAGATCTACAAATAAACTCACTAATATGTATCGAGCTTTGTTTGCATCTGGTATTGAACAGACCATTTTCGTTTGTTGAACAGAATTAAGTGTGTGTGTAAGTTCTAAAACAATATTCATTTTACCTGGAAAAGGAAGCCACACGTAAAAGGTTTTAGTAAATCACGTGTTGAAAATTCTATCACCAAAAAATCGATATTTCCAAATAATTCTTTACCATGTGAACTCGCACGAATTTGTTATCTAAGTAATCCATAGTTTAGTGTAACTTCATTATTTTCTAGGAATGGAAAATAAGGAACCCAATTTAATTTAGAGTACTAGATTAATTTAGCATATTATAGTGTTAGATGAAACAAAGTAAGATTACTACCACTAAATACTACATATATTGTTGCTGCTACTTACATGTGACTTTTAACCGCATGGAATGTTGACAGAAACCATTAATGAATACCCTCAGATTTCTTGATCAAAGAATGTTTCAGACAGCATTAAAACTACTTAACCGGTAAAGTATTTGCACAGATAGGAAAATGAAAAATCTTTGTTTCCTCTGGTACAAATAAACTGAATAAATAAGGAAAGATAATATCATTCAGTTATTTTGCTAACGACTATGAGTGAATTGTTAATTAGAGAGAAAATCTAAGTATAAAATTTTTACATTTAAAATTCCAAGAATTTGGATTCTAATCCCCCTAAATTATTTCAGTATATTCTTATCTTATCAAATTATTTGTATACTCCCATTATTGGTTCTTTGTTTAAAATAGCTGCTATCATTAAATTTTAGAGTCTTTGTAATTTTACAAATTTATACATATAGAGATGGCCATTAACGAAGCCCATGCTGGAATGTTCTCTTTTTTCCAAAGTTAAAAATATCTAAATTTAAATGGAATTTAAAGTTGCTACACCAATAGTTTGTATTTCTAGTTTCAAATTTTCAAGAGTTTCACTCAGGCGTTACATGCTTTGCAATGAGCTCTAAACGCAAAAATGTCATTTATAAGAGTCTAATCAAGTATAGTAGCTATTAGAATACTTATAGTAGCGTAAAATCGTGTCAATAAAAAAGGATGAATTTTCTTTCAAAGAGGATAATTTGCGTGAAAACAATTTTCATTTTAATTTTCCTTATTGCCATTGATATGAAAATTCTCTTCTCATAAGCATCAGATTTGTGTGTGAACTCATAAAATAAATCTTTATAGAGAGCAAAGAAAACTCCCAAAATCCCAAATGAAAAATAATCATCAAAAGAAATCGAAAATAAATTGATATATAAATGAAGTTACTTATATATTCATCTTTTGTAACCAGACGTCTATGATTCACTTATTTCTTTCGAGCATTTCGATTGCATAATTAATGTCGTCTTGAGAAGTCACCTAATAGTGTGGAAAACTATGGTAATTCAGGTGGGATTTCAATGTTCCATTATAAGGATGAAACGGCGGCGAAAATGAAAAATAATAACTAAGAAACTGATTAAACTGGAAGAATGCCGAGAATTTAATAAGGAAAAGTGTGTTCTGGATGTATTTAGTAAGAAAGAAGATGTACCTTTGTTTATTATTTTTTCGAATAATGTGATTATATTTACATTTCTGACCTTTTCGCTTTTATAATTATTTCCCTCCAAAGGGAATGGACAAGTGACTATATTTGTTCCAATCAAATTGTTCCAGGATGTGTTCATATAACGGAAGTATTTATTATAAAGGGTAGGATATGTATGCCTGAAAAGCTTTGAATAATTTACAGGCAACGGGAAACATTAAAAGGTAATTTATATCTGAAAACGAATTATTTGCTTTCTTATGAAATCTGATGACTGAAATAACACAAATTATCAATTGTGGTAAGCTAATTTGAAAGTTATTAGTATGCAAATTGAATGCAAAGTTTTATTAAAGTTACAAATTAAATTTTTTGACTAAATGCCACGTTTCCCTAAAATAAAACATAGTAAAAAATCTCATTTTTTTACGATTTCGTTAAGTTGATAATCATTTTAAGACATATTATTTATTACTATATAGCCAGTGATCTTCTAGAAATGAATTGATTTAAAATTCAGTTTGGAAATGGAGAGTTATTCTAAATATTCAATTTTAATTTATTAAAAATTATCTCCTGATTCCAAAAATACGCTTGTCTTTTCCCACAAACATTTTTTAAGGTAATTATATTAATGCAGAAAGCTCCTAAAAATTAAAAAAAAATTTGACTGCAATCATCCATTAAACATTTTGGAGCTTTGTGACAACGTTTCAGATGGTTGCATTGGAATGAAACTTTTACTAATCTTTAAATGTTTGTTGAATTTGAATAAATGATATTTATGGAGCATAAAAATTAGATCATACACGTAAAACATAAATATAAGGGCTTTTCAGGAAAAATTAACGAAGATCCTATTTTGGAAACCCCATTACATTAATAACCTTAAGGTATAAAGTATAAACGATAACAAAACCTAACTTTTGATCACGAAGGGTGATTATATGGTCGAAATACCGATTCAGTGAGTAATTAATCTTAATCTGCTTTCTTTGATCTTTTTTCATATGTGATGAAATAGGAAGACATAATTTGAGTCCCACATTATATAAAAAAAAATTGTTTTAGCCCATTTTTTTCAAACCTGAAATTGTCCCCAATGATCCCTAAAGCCCTAGATCCTCTACCTTAAGTAGCGACATCACGCTCAATCGGCCGCCATTGTAGGGAGAACTCACTACTAGTGACGATAAGCAAGACTATCCAGACTAGTAGTGAGTTCTCCCCACAATGGCGGCCGATTGAGCGTGATGTCGCTACTTAAGGTAGAGGATCCAGGGCTTTAATGATCCCAACATCCGCCTTACTATTATAACTCAAAACACGAAGACCATAACCAACCAAGAAAACCAAAAGCGCTTGAACTCCAACCCTCAAGACCTCAGTAGACACATTTACCTACACGTCTCAGCGGGTATTTGCTCATCACCCAGAGATATGTCGGTCCCAGCACTCCCCGACTTTGAAAAAACGACTCTGAATTCCTAAAGACGACTCAAGGGAAGAGGAGATGAAATAGGACGCATCTCTTGGTTAAAGGGAAAATATTTTTTTAACGTCGAAATTGGTTTGATTTTTAAGGGATGCATGTTGCATGTTTTTCAGGTAAGGTTTTGTTGGGGAAAATGAGAATAAGAAATGAGAATGAAGAAATAAGAAAGAAATGAAATAAGAAAGAAATGAATAATGAAGAAATGAAATAAGAAATGAGAATGAGGCGAAGTATTGACGTGATAGTGCAAATGCAAAGAGATTATGATATATAAGATTTTTCATTATATTTTGTCCTATTAGTGGAGTCAGTTCATTTTCTGTTTAATAATACTATCTTATTTTGAAGGTTTGAATCACTAAAAGATTTATAAGCAATTGTGAGAACTTTAAAATTCCCAAGTGTGATTACCAAATTAAGCATTTATTAACTAAAAATAACGGCACGGCTTCGTGTATCTTTGGAAAGTGAATGATTGAACATAATTTATGGACATAGTTTTAAAACAAGAATGTTAAATTTGTAATAAACTCATTAATGTGTGTCAGTCGAGTTTGTATATTAATTGTTATAAATGATTTTGAAAAGTTGTAAGTTATTTTGTTCATTTATTAATCAATGTTTTATTTTGGGCTTGTAAATGAACACTCGTTATAAATCACTTCTCTGGAAAAAATCATTGACAGTTATATTAAATACAGCAATTTTATTATTATTCAGTTCCATTTGATGAAATATGACAGACACCGAACAAAAAATTAACATTCACAATTTTCAAATATAAGTTTCCACAGTGGATGCATAAATAACAATATTGTGCTCTTACAGCGTTTTGTTTGTCTTGTAAGTATATTTTTCCATGACTAGCCTCATTCTTGTTACAGTAAAGACTTACAATGTCAGGATGTAATAAAGTTATCAGCATAAAAATGGTAGAATATGAAGAGAAAATGATTGAGAGGAACTTCAAAAATATTTTAAAGTGGTTTTTGGGAACTTTCGTTGTCCTAAAAAAGGTATATGTTTCTTCTACGACGTTGTAATAGTTTTTTTTCCAAATAATCGTTTAACATGCTAACAAGGCATCTCACGATAGCTATCATAGCAGAACTTAAAAGATACAGAGTAACAAGTTTTCAGTTTCAAATGGTTTCTAAGCTGTTTTTATGACTTGCTGGTTTATTGCCTATACAATGAGAATTGAACAAAACAGCGAACGCACATTTTCCCTCCTTAAATTATTCTGCTCCAGCTGTAAAGCATAAAAACCTAGCATTTTAAGGACTAAGTTTTGTCAGGGTTTTTAAGTTTTATAAGTTAAAAAAAAGCTGAAACCATTAAATAAGGTATGTACGCACATGCGAGGAAGGTTTTGAAATTTTTAGTAATGTTAGACACAAAAGAAAATTTTTGAAATATTTTAATATAGTAGATACTGGCTTTTAAAATAATTTCTTAAAATGTTTTTAAAAATTCTTTATTTTTTATTTTTATTAGTTTTTTGCTAAGAGGCTGTATGTTGTGCAGGTCTGATCTAAAGAGTAGAATGATACATTTATAAATTAAAATAGCAATAAAAGCAATGAAGAATTCATTCATTATAAAGGAGAAGAGAATAAAGTTTATATTATATGTACAACTGCTCACCTTATTCGAATTATAATGATAGTGCTCAGGAAAAAATCTGAGAACACTGAAGTGGTTTTAATTTGAGAGTTATTCCTAACATCTAGTACAAGCATATTTTAAAATATCCTCTTTTTGTTATTATTTATTAGAGTATAACAGTTTTCTACCTATAAGTTTATAAAAAAACTCGTATATTACAAGATCCCCATGTTACCTTTGGAGGATGATCAGAAATACGTCAAATTTCATACATTGTTTCATCATATACAATGTGATTTATATGACTGTAAAACAGTTTATTGTGCGTTATTCTAGACCATATCCCATCTCTGTCGATATTTCTATAACTAAGAAAAAGTTGTTCCGCGTTTTTAAAATCAAAGATGGAGCAATTTTATTACTCAAGGGAAACATTGACTCTAAGACCCTTAAAACTGAGTTCATCCATTAGACGTTTAACAGAGTGTTTTTTTTTCTTTTTATTATTGCTTACAAATATCTTATCAAAAGGTATCTTAGCCTTCAGTTGAAAAAGATCCAATCATAAGATAACTCTTCTTTGAAATCAAGAATTGAGTATCTGTATTAAACTACAACATAAAATTACATTGCTGTTGAGTATGTTCATTTAATAAAAAAGTGTTGGGAACACTTAAAAAGACTGTTCTTAAATGATCTTCATATTATTATGCATTATTTTTTAAGCAACTGCAATGTATCTTGTGATTGTTTTATCAGCCAATTAAATTCCTAACGCATGCATAGATACCACTTATACTGATCTGTTATGATGCGGATATCTGGAGAAACTAATTCACAGGTCATATTATAATGATGTCCTGTAATAATTTCTTTTTTTTGTCTACAGGTCTCGACAAATTGCTGTAATAGTTCCGGATCGTTAAAACGTTTTGTGTTTTTTATAAGGAGATTTTTAAAAAGATGTTCCAGAAATTATTACGGCACAATTATCTGTTACCTAACCAGCAGCAATCAAAGAAGGATTCCACCAAACAGATTCTAAGATCCCTTCTTTGACTGCTGGTTAACCGCTGGTCCAGTACGGTGAAAAATACGGCCCTTTGGGTTTCTGTATCTCTGTGAAGGGATGCCATATGCTGCAACCCGATATTAATAAATACCTTTTTATCTACTTAACATATTCAGGAAACGAAAGAATAAGATTATTAATTGGTTTTCTTTACGGCTAAATCACTTTACCAAAAATAAATTTTTCCTCGTTCTTTGATTTAGAATATCTAACCATCTTAATTCCTATATCCTCTCATACACATATAAAAGCACTAACATCCTTCCAATCTTTGACTGGTAAATTTCAAAACTGTTCTCGTAAAAAAACCAAGCATTGTCTTCATAATTTCCTACACTACATTTTTTGTCAGATTTCAATTTTATTCTAACTCCTTAGGAGGAAATCTTGGATATCGAGTTAGAATAGAGTCTGCAAAGATTTCTAGTAACTCATTTGTAAGAGTTGATTCTCTTCAAAAGTAGTCCTTTATCTCTTCTCAACTGGAGTTGACACTTCAAAGTATGTCCTGTAACTCTTTTTTAAGGAGTAGAAGTCGACTCTTCATTCCACTCTCTATTCATCTGCATTGGAGTAGAGTAGACCTTTCCAAAAATGTACCCTATCTCTTCTTTAGGTAAGAGTAGATTTTTTCAAAAGATGTCCTGTATCTCTTCTATAGAGTAGGAATCCCTTCTTTCGTTATCCTTTCCCTGCTGGTAAGGTTCTGGTCGATGCAGGTCATGGCAGTTGAAGGTCACGGGAAGGTCAGAGAGCGGCAAGGTGGACGGGGCCATTGCGTAGCGAAGCTGCATGCGGTAGGCGGACCGACGAACTAGATCCGTCACCTGCGGGAAAACAAATAAATGATATTTTCCTGAGAATATTGTTTAAATTTAAATTAATCCGAGTAATATATTTTGGAAGAATATAGAAGACTGCAATGGGATTCCCAAATTATGTCCAATGTAGTCTGTTTTAACTAACTGGAATGTTATAAATGTCTCTCGAACATTTTAGTTCATCTCAAAAATACGTTTTTGGTACATAAAAAATAATTTTGTGGCTAAAAGCAGAAAGGAAATATTAAACGCTTATATTCTTTCTTCTTATCTCTTTAATATTCCATACATAGATTACCTAATGTTCTTCCTTATGTTATCCAAGAAAAATAGATTCAGAATCTAGATCAAATACCTACTGTAAAAATGAGAACAAAATTTATAATTGTAGTACTAAGCGTATTCAGTTGGGAATATTAATATTAGAGAGCCTGTATACGAGAGAGAGGCAACAACTCAGTATAGCGCGCGCAGATCGTTAAACAGGTTTTCTGTTCGCCACAGGCGGAGTTAGGTTCCCTCCATAGGATTAGCATGGGACGCGAGACAAGCGGCATGATACAGTTTGGACAGAATTGGATGCGCAGAGACGCTTTTAAGAGAGTTGTCACCTCTCTCTCGTATACAGGCTCTCTAATTAACATGAGTGTGTTTTATCTCCGTATGCTAAGCTTTTTAGAGCTTTTTAGTTAGACTTAATTTATTGATGAACATTTATAAAACATCAAAAAAATTTCAAACAAGATGAGAAATAACACTTAATCAAATAACAAAATTGGAGAAGTTATAAATGAAACAATGAACATTTAGAAGGACCAAACACAGAAGATAGAAGTTAAAAATGTGACGAACAGTCTCAAGGGATAAAATCTTCCAACAAGCTACAAACAACCATTGCAAGTGACAAAACAAAAGAAAATCTGAAAGCTCGAGCATTTGTCCTCAATAAAGTAATGGAAAATATTGGATAGTTGTGGATGAGGAGAGATTCTATATGGCAGTTTAGTTTTCATATTTTAAAACGTTTTTATAAAACAATTTCAGTCATGAAGAACTCAACGTGTGCTATTAATAAGAATAGCAAAAACTACTAATATAAAATATCATAAATTATCAATTTTCCCTCTATTATTTTTTATTATATATTTTTCCTACTATCCCCAACTTTAAAATATAGAAAAAACTTATTTATTTTCCTTTCCTGTAATATCTTTAAAGATTGAACACATAAATTCCCTTTTCATAACTGACATGTGTGTATAATGAGACAAAGGTTATCCGGGTCACACCTATGTCAATATGATACTACCTATAAAACGCTTTTCAAAGATGAAAGCAGTGGGAAAGCCAGAAAGAAATATTGAAGAGGGATATTTGTATTTCTGGTGATATGGGTAGGGTAGCTATGCTAGATTTCTTTGATCAAATAAGGAAAATAGCCGAGTTTCGGGGGGATAAATCAGCAAAATTTTCTCTAGGCCCTGGTTCAAAGGGCACTTAACTCAGGTTGTTTCAAACAATTCTTTTTTATTTTTCTACCTGATTTAATTACTATCAAAGAAACAGAAGTTGAGACGAAGTATAGTGGAGTCGCTTATGTCATGTTCCAAAAAATATTTTGCAGGTCCCTAGATAGCCATTTACAGCATTTCACCGCGGCGGTCATTTTTGCTTTCATGAAGTTGAGATGGTGCTCTGGATTACTGCTTATGAGATTTTAGTGCTACACCATCTACTTGATAAATGAAGCTAAGGCTGATTGCTTTTTATGAACTATTTATTAAAAATATAACAATAACGCGCGTGGCGTTTAGGCTTAGCCGCGATACGAGGACGGGAGAAATAACAGAGCGCGCAGAGTGTCCGTCCTTCGTTGAGGAAATGTCGTTCTGCCCGGCGAGAGCTGCCCGGGCAAGGTTGCTTCGCGGCGCTGGTGTTGCGCTCGCCAAAAGTCTTTCTTCTGGCGCTTGAGCGCTCTTTTGGCGGTGTCGCCTCAAAGTCATACGCGCCCCCTGCATGGAATTCGAAAAACCCCCCACCCCGTACCACGTTAGTGTAGACGTCATTACGAATCGAATGATACAACTCACTAAGCTCCTGCAAAAAAGTTTTTGGACACCATTGTTTTTTGACACTAGCGACTCCATTATGGAAGTATTTCATACTTATACTCACAATTCAGAATCATGCAAATAACAACCGTGCAACAATGAACTGTGAAATTTCCATACATAAACCGAAAAGGAATCAAATTGGACAACATAACTTTTGCAAATACAATACGGCAAGGCTAATATAAAGTTCTTGAGAACATTGAACCAATGTCATAACAATAGTGAGAGACGTAGGATTCACCACCTTATTTTCATAACAACCAAGTCACAAGAAAAAAGTACACTCCAGAAAAACATACCACAACTTGCTTTCAACTTTTGGACTCCAAGTTAATGAAGAGGATTTATCTGGCTTTAGAAGAAAAAAGAAAGTTTAAAAGAGAAACAAACCATAAGGGGACATCCATAAATTACGTGAGGTCAAAAAGGGGGCGAGAGGTTTGGAAAAATCTTGCCAAATCTCACCAAGGGGGGAGGGGGGTCGATGAAAATCTCACGTCAACTTTTTAAGTTAGAAAGTAAATGATTTTTTTAAGTATGAGAAAGGAATAATACCCACAAATAAGATACTGCGGTGATTTTTAGGCGGAATAATGTCCTTTTCCCCCACATCATTCATAATGATGAAAAGTTTTTGGTGCTGTGAAGCACAAAATGCAAACGAATAGGATAGAAAATTATTTTTAAAGCTTGTAGGAAAATCTCACGTTGGGGGGAGGGGGTTCAGCAAAATCTCATTAAATCTCACCAAGGGGGGAGGGGGGTCCAGATTTTGGAAAAAAACACCTCACGTAATTTATGGATGTCCCCTAGAGAAGAGATAGTGGAGGAGGGAGCAATGGTAACCCTAATGAGTGTCCAGGTATTAGTTTCCAGAAAGACCTCCCAAGACCGCAGTCACGTGAAGGCAGTCTTACTGGAAATTATTTTCGCTGTCGAACTTTTATGACATGAGGTTTTACTAAAGCGTGCATTCTGCCGTCGTGTTTTGTCGTCAAGCTTTAGCGTATGTCTGTAATAGTTTTATATCACCGTATTGCAAGCAAGCGATGACTCGCCAACTCATCGCTTGAAGCCTTAACTAATAGGTCATCGGAGTCGATTTAATAGGAATTCTCACTCCACATTTGTTTCTTCTTTAAAGTACACTCAAACCTGTTTTTATGCGGTGGATAGGGACCGCATAAAAGAATTCTCACTAAACTTTGAGAGTAGCTGTAAAAATAGTTTTCGCAACACATTTAAAATAAAAAATTTTATGCTGTGGATAGGGACCGCCAGAAAAAAGTCTCATGTAGGACCTTAGTGAAAATCCCTCCGTATAGAGATCGTAGATCTTTTTTTAGTTACAACGTGGTCGATGACGACTGTTGTTTCACTAGACCCTTTTATATGTCTCGGAAGCAAATATAGAAGATTTGTTCCAATTTTTATATACCGCACCAAAAAAATCACACAAATAAACGCACAAAAAAGACTGCACAAATACAGGTTTGACTAATTCGTAACCAAATCAAATTTGTGTGGTTAAGGTAATAATATTCAAATAATGCAAATTAAATGCAATAAGGGGACATGCGATGGTGACATTAAACATGCCAAACGTACTGCCGTAGATACAGAAAAGGCCTCACAGCGCCTCGTTTGCAGCGCCCCCCTGTAGCGGTCAGCTTACTGAGGGGCTCGGAGCGAGTGGAGCGCCGCCATTCCGACGATGACGTCAGACTGCGTTGTATGCGTATGCGCTGAATGGAGCGTCGGACCAGGCCTTGGATCTAAAGTAAAATAAAAGGAATAAAAGTGAAAGAATTAATACATTGTAAGTCGACTATAACAATCAATGGACATAAATTTTAAATATTTTTGGAAGGATATTTCACAACGAAGTGTCTAAATCCACGAAAATTGACGAATGCTAAAGTATTAGCGAAATTCATTAGAGTTGAGTTGTTACTTTCGTGGATTTAGACAGTGCCATTTCACAATCTGTAGAATTTAAATCTGAAGAATTTTTGCGTTATCATCCATTCCGTTCCGTTTCTTAGGATGTACGAATAAGTCGCTCTCTTTAGAGGGCACGGACGAATTAAAAAAATATATTTTTGTAAGAGCTTTAAGGAGTGTTTCTTATTAACTTTCCTTACTTTTATTCGAATACAACCACTGTACAATGATCTAATGCTTGAAAAATAAAAAATTCTTTTGTTTAATTAATTCCTTTCAATTTAATTCATTCAACTTTTAATGTAATTAGTTTCTCAAATGGATGTTGTCAAAAAGTATATTAGAAGTAAGAGCAGTTGTTATATTTTTCTTTGAAAGTTTGAAAAAGAGAATTAA
Source organism: Tetragnatha versicolor (assembly GCA_024610705.1). NCBI lineage: Eukaryota > Metazoa > Arthropoda > Arachnida > Araneae > Tetragnathidae > Tetragnatha > Tetragnatha versicolor. The sequence goes on along the minus strand of JANDEH010000008.1, from coordinate 11,054,333 downwards.
TTACTGGTCTACTTTGTATTCCTTTTCCAGAGAGATAAGAGTAAAATACGTTTTAGAAAAACAAAGTTATTGCTTGGTAGAGATTTACTTAGGCTAAAGAAAACTCCTTTTTAAAAGTTAAGAAAACATAATTTCAGTTAAACTATTGCTATCGCTAGGAAACACCAATATTTTACGAAGCCCTGACAAATATTAATGCTTTAAGAAAAGAATTTTCGATATTCCCATGGATATCTAAGACAATCAAGTAAAACCCCATTGCAAAGTACTAACTTTTTGCTTGCATACGTTGGAACCTAAAATTATTTAAACCTTTAAAAGAAACAAAAGTGATTTAATAAATATCACAAAAAGAGAAAATTTACTTACTTCTCCATTTAAGTAACAGAATATCAGTGACACTAAAAATCCCTGAAATGATAAAATAATCGATTATGAACAAAAAACTAACGGTATTTTGTTCAACTAAGTACAGTATTTTTTTTTAACATAAAGGAACAAATTACAAAACAGGAATTATCTCTTCGTAATAGATTCATTAGATTTTTAAATTAAATGTTAGGTTGATTTTTTGTGTGCAGTTCAATTTTTTTCTTCGTATTTTACTTAGATGAGTTGATGAATTTATTATTTAGTCACGAGTGGTCAGATAAATTAATTAAATCAGTTGTTATCTGTTCTAGATCTGGTATATATGATTTCCGGTGGAAGTTACCTCTGTAGAAGTTACCATTCTCCCTAATCTAATGAAAGAAAAAGATTATTTTTCATTCGGAGTAAAGATTGACAACTATTGCCAAAGATTTCGATTAGAAATCGAAAACTTTTACGGAATTTATTTTTTTTTATGGAACTCACAACCTTGGTGAAATGAAAATTTTAATTAAATACCTTCAGTTAGACAAATCACTGATATTTACTTTAGCTAACTTTGATTTCTAGCCAAAGGATTAAATCAACTTAGCATTCCTAAATTAGATCCAAATCTTCTTTATTGTGTACTAGAAAACACCTTAACATTAAATTTCAGATAAAGAAAATTTCTAATTTTATGGCTTTAAATTTGACACTAAAAAGTACTTCTTCATAAGAAATTTGATTAAACTATCCTAATCATTCAGAAGTATACTTGGACATATGGTTCAGATAAAAAACATTGCACATATTAGTCTTTTCAATACTACATAACGTCAAATTTAAGAAGACAATTATCCCGTATTTTATTGTTTTATACGTACATTAGTTAAAACCAAAATAATCTGACATTATTTGGCCCTTTAATTTATTTTTAATTATTTTACATTTTCTAAAAATAGTTTAGTCGGGTAAAACTGAAAAGCATACCAAGACAAAAAAAAATTGGTGAAAAAATTATTCTTTTTAAAGTTCTAACTAAAATATTAACACATTTTTAGAAGGGAGAAAATAAGAAAACAAAAATCACAATGGCGTGTGCTACTGAACAACATCGCTTTAGTTAAGATTTAGGATGTTTCACCTTTGGATGCATAACATTTCGCTAAATTACTAATTTTTATACTAAATTCTGACATGTTAATGCATGGGTTTCAAAATTAATAGGAAAGTTTGAAAAATTCACCTCGTTATCACATTGTTTTGAGATCTACCTTTAATAATAATAATTAAAAATCTCATATTTGGACGAAATAGATTAACATAAATTATTATATGAGAGCATGATATAATTCCTTGTATTCGTGTAACTCTAAATTAGTAACTTCAAATTGAGGTACTTAATATTTTCTCTTAATTCAATCCAAGCATACTAAAAGCTAAAAAACCATTGATGTTTAGTGTTCCACAAAGTTAAAATTTATGTAAATTGAATCGTTAGTTTGAAAAGTGAATAAGACCAAAAAAGGAAATTGATATATTTTTAAAAGATTAAAACTTTAAAGTTAGTGGTAAAGATGCCTCCTCAACCTGCTTTTCGGACTTTCACAGTAAATTGATTGCAATAAAAATAACTTTAGTTTTGTTTCAGAAAATTCATCTCGGTTCAATAAAAATGGTTGGATTAGCTTATACTCAACATGATAAAATCTAAACAAGCACTATTTAAAAAAATAGTCTTTATCCAGGAGATGTTTTATAAATTAGCTTATAAAACCACAGTGAAAGTACTAAAAAACCTGAATATACCGACAATTTACAATTGGCTAATGATCTAAATCTTTATTTTTCTTCTGTTTTCAATCGTACCTCAAACATTCATGAGAATTACAAAAAATATTTAGTGTCTAGTGTAAACTCTTTCTCATGGCTTGAATTAAACGATGTAGAGATTCGAAGATGTATCTAAAATCTGAATTGTAAAAAATGTCCCGGCTCAGATGGCATAGATGCAGATACCTTAAAAATCTTGTTGAATACTCATTTACATATACATTAGCGGAGATTTTTAACAATCTCGTAAAGGAAATAAAATTCCCCGAACTCATTGAAAATTTCAATTGTAACACCCATTTACAAAAAAGGTAATAAAAATGATTTTTATAATTACAGACCTATATCCTGTTCTTCCAATACTCTCGAAAATTTTTGAACAACTAATAAAGGATATCTTTTACTTGATTTTAAAACATAATAATTTTTTCTTAAAAAATAAATTTGTATTTTTGCCTAACTCTAATACTGAAAAGGCTTATTAGAATTTACAAATTTCATTTTTAATAGCATTAACAACAATAAAAAAACTACTGCTATCTTTTTAGACATTTCAAAAGCTTTTGACTCAGTTCAACATGATATTTTATAGGATAAATTACTCTCTATTGGTATTAGAGGTGACTTCCATAATTTCCTAATATCCTATTTGATAAACCTCATTCAAAATGTCAAAATTCCTAATATTTTTAGCAAATGCTTCCCCATAAACTGTGGTGTTTTTCAGGGTTCAACCCTAGGTCCCTTATTGTTTCTAAACTTTATTAATGACCCGTGTACCTTGAATTTACATGGTAGATTGATAAGCTTCGCTAATGATACTGTGCTACTATATTCCAAAGATTCAGTTAATGAATTAAACTTAAAGATGGTTGAAGAAGATCTTGAGAGGATTCTAAACTGGTTTGCCGATAAATGTTTAGATTTAAATATTGATAAGACAAAGTACATGATTTTTAACCTATAGCAAAATTCATCAGATAATCTATATTTAGTGTATCATGATAAAAATTGTAACCATCATACATGTAGCTGTAAAACTATTGAAAAAGTTTCTTTAATTAAATATTTAGGTATTCATATCGATTCTGACTTGGAATGGAAAAGTCATACTAAATCATTTTCAGATAAGCTAAGATTCATTATGCTAAATTTCTATTATTTGAAATAAAAAGTAAATCGTAAATTATTAATTAATATATACTACTCTTGGATCCATTCACAAATAAACTATGGCTTGATAGTATGGGGGAGGATACTACTACGTTACTCTAAAAAGAATTGATAAACTTCAGAAAAGATTTATAAAACTAATATTAAACTGCCAGCATACAGTTAACCAACCTCATTTTCAGTTATTAAATATTCTCCCTATTCGCCATCTCTTCTTTTATAAAATAATATGTCTTAATTTATACTGCAATCCAAATTTATGTAAAAAACGTCACAACATCAACCCAAGAAGAATCAGCGAAATTTACAATATCCTAATGCCAAAAAAAATCTATCTTATATAGAAGTTTTTCATTTTTAGCACCAAAATTTTATAACTCAGTGCCATATTATGAACTTCAAAACTGTCAGTCTATATACATATTTAAAAAAAGAAACTTAAAGAATATTTAATTTCAATTGATACAGTGGAACAGTTTTTTCTTTAGCAGTAATAATCTTTACAGCATCTTATCCCCATATTGTTTATTATTCATTTATATATTTGATGTACTGAAATTGTTTTATATTTTATAAGACACCCTGTTTGCCACACCGGATTGTACATATTTTTTATGAGTTTTTTTCCATTTGTTGTTACTCTATCGAAAAATGTAGATAACTTCTTTTGAAAGGTCACCGATATGGATCAAGTGATCCCTGGTGACTAGAAGTGTTGTTTCTTTGTCTTTCTCCCGTTTTTATGTAACTTTATATGTGTGTAATAAATAAAATAAATAAAAAAAACCCAAGTTTTGAGAAAAAAATTGTATAAGTATTGATAATTTTAAATTGATAAATAAAAGTTAAAAACACTTTCAAATTAATATCATATTTTATTTTGGCTTGGATTACAGCCACAAAGAAGACAAACTTAAGTTCTAAATTCCATTAAAAAATAAAGAATGGATATCGATTTCACAAATGCAAGGGACTATATCTGCCTATAGGGGGTAGTTATTTTCACCCTCTTTCCACTGATGTGTTTAGTTTTGAGATATTTTTAAGCACAAAAGTTCAATTCGATCTCCAAAGTTTGGAGATATATTTGAGCACAAAAAAGTAAATTTGTTATTTTTTTGACTTATTCCCTTTTTCAAACTGACGGCCATTCGATTATACGTTAACGTTATTATACGTTATAGCTGTTAACGCAAGGTGCACTTACTTGTAGGCCATCCATGGAATAGCTGAGAAAAGTGTACCCTTCGAGGGTGGCACACTCCCCACTTTGTGGGCGGTACAGCACGAGGAAGAAGTGGAGGCCGAACAGAGGCACAAGTACCAGAGTGGCCCGAACCGCCTTCCTGAAGAAACTCCAAAATGTGAGATTTTCTTCTAATTATTTTTTATTTATTTTCACTTAGAAGAACATTTTTTTTAGTGATATGGGACCTTTATTAGTCCATTCAGGAGAAAAAAAATACACATATTGTGAATATTAAAAATATGACGGCGCTATTCACAAAAGCTTAATCATTACGTAAAATTTATGAACGAATACAAAAAGTTGTTTTGAGAGAATTCGCCACTATAAACAGAGAAGGTGAGGAGCTAAATAACAAAAATATTTTAAAAATAATAATTATTTCGCTTTGAAATAAAACAAACTTCCTTAATTTACTAGGATTTGTGTTACGTAATTTGTTTTTCATACGTTATTTGATTTAAGTAGATGGAGCTTGGATATTCCAATTGGCATAAGACACAAGATAAAAACATTGAAAATAATAATATATTGATTACATATTTTTTAATTCCATGTTTAACTAAGATTTTTTAATTGATTAGTGACTAAAAAGAATCATTGGTCACAGATGTCTTACCTGAATTGACTAGGTTCATTCGTGTGTGTTGCTCTTAGTTTAGTTACCAATACCCGGATTATATTGCAGAGAAAGGCTAAATTGAGCTGCAAGAGAAGACAAATCAAACAAATACAGAAGTTGAAAGGTTAAGTTCACAGTGAGCATTGCATTTCTAAACACTTAGCATTCTAACGCTCCTTGTCATAACATTTAACTGAATTTAATTAAGTAATTGAAGCTGAAAAATAAACTAAAAAGATTTGGTAATCGTGAAAATTGCCCAGTCACTTCTTCACTTACACGAGTAGGGAAATATGACATCATGTATTAATTTGAAATTAGGTTCACAGGAAGTTTTTTTAAGCCTTAACATCCTTTCACCTTCATAAATAAAAGCAAGCGTCCCAAAAAGTAAATCCTTTCAGAAGGAATACATTTACTTTCGGTATAAGTTAAGAAATGAATAATTCACTTGAGAAAGAATTAAAAGTCGTAAAAGATTCATTTTTTGGAAAAATAACTGTACGTGAAAATCTTTTTCATAATAAATTATTCATGGGACAAAATAGTTTGACAAAGATTCTTTGGAGCGTAAACGTTCCTTTCAAAAAATAAAATAAACCGTAAATATTTTCTCAGCATGAAGATCAACTTTTATTTTGAGTAAAAAGGGGTGATTTACTATTTATGAATACCCTAACTTAAAGAATTGTATGTAATCTATGGATTAGAAACGTTTTCTTGAAATAGTGTTCCCTCGAAAAAAAGTTATTTTTCAATAAATCTGAAAGACGGAAAATGCAGTTGAAGCATGGCTTACTGCGATACGGTAATTGAAACACGTAGACGTGGTACAGCCGCTACGTGTTTCAATTACCATATCGCAGTAAGCCATGGTTGAAGTAACTGAAAAGAAAATGTCAATGAAATTAATGATTAACTAGATGAGAAATTTTGATTAATGTCAATTTTTTTTGCCAAAATTGCCCTTCTTTAAAGTATAATTCTAGCTTCAGAAAATTTTCATTATGAAAAATTTTAATACACGAATTTACATTATTAACATTTTCAAATTCTTCAATTTATAAGGAATTTTTTTAGCTCACGTGACATCAGTTAACACTTTCACCACTTATATTTACAACGGTATTGAAAAATTATTTATTACTCAAGGAAGAGATATTATTATAATTATTAGAGAAATAATATTTCCCAAAAAATAACATACCACAAGACTAAGTAGATTTGGGCTGTTTGTGACCCACTCGTACGGATTAACAGGAATGGCCCAACACCTAGAGTCAGAACAGTTAACAAAACTTTCAAAAAACTAAATCAGGTATCAGGTATTAAAAAATATTAGGTTCTAATTCAAATCTTGAGTTAGCTATACGAAACGAAGTTATTCAAAATGTTAAAAAGCAATTCAGAATTCACCTCCCTTCAATGTAGTCCGACCCAAATATTTTTCTCATTCAAAAAATCACATAAGAATGAGGAAGTTGCATGATTTTTTTATATTTTTTTTAATCGATTCCTCTTGCAAAAATAAGCAACTACCCAAAATTTTAGGCCGATCGAGAAATTTTTTTATTGCCAAAAAAACTAACAAAAATCCCCTTTTTAAAAGCTCGCGAAAACGCCAAGAGCTTGGATGTGACGTCTTCTTATATTAAACATTGTTGTAAAGCAATGGAGTTGATGGTATTATTGTTGACGTCATCTTATAGTTTAAACAATAAACGTTTTCAGCCACGTGTTTTTTCTCGACCTTTAACGGCCGTATTCACCGGTAACCTGACCGGCGGTTTCGTAAGGAGACCATGGTTACAGCCTCTGATTGGTGGAAAAATAATTTTCCACCAATCAGAGGCTGTAACCATGGTTTCCTGACCAAACCGCCGGTCAGGTTACCGGTGAATACGGCCGTAAATTAAAATATTAAATTACCTGTACATTTTTTTTTGAAATACTGACTAGATATTTCATTTTACCATACAAAAAACCATACGGATCACTTGTTTGTTTTTGAAAATCTGACACATGCAACTTCCTTATTGCAAAACTTTAAGCTGTTTCACCTTGGTCCAGGAGATGTTAAAAGTATGTAACTGTAGATAAACTGATAGATTTTAAACACATAACTATTTTTGTATCGTAATTTTCTCTTGTAACTTTATAATAGAAGAGAAAAATAACTGAAAATCTATATTAGAGATTAAATGGCATTACAGTAATTATGTAAAATAAAATCTAAATAAATGGTTTGGGATAAAAACAGAGTAAATGTCCCCAATGCATCAAAAACAAATAAAATATATGAACTCAAATATCGTAAAACGGGTCACTTTTTCACGTCACTTTTGAACTTTGACCTGCTGCCAAACACTTGAAAATAAAAATTTTGGAACGTTTTAAAAAGAATATTTCGAGTCAGTCTTAATCGATACTTTAAGAGTCCGTTGAAAAAATTCAATTACCTTGAACAGTTGATTTTATACATATTTTAAGTGTCGTGATCTGATTTACCCTCAATGGTGGATGAATCGGGTCGCTGCCAGTTTTTGTAGAAAAAATGCAATTTTGACATCTTTAAGTGATAAAGGATCCTAAAATTAGGCTTTAAATAGTCTAAAATGAATAAATTTCACTTAAGTTAGTGAACCTTTTTTTTATAAAATACATGCATCATAAGAATGATGTTTCTCCTGTACAAAATAAATTAGGAAAAGATATTAATGTAATTCGCCCAGAAGTTATTATCGTAAAATATTTTTTGATGGCCGAAACAACTTCTAAAGAATATGTAGAATCAGTTAGTTTTCATCCTGATTCTATAAATCTAATAAAACCGGAGCTATGACAGTTTAAAAAACTTTTTACAACAGTGATCCAATTAGGAAGTTGCATGTGTCAGATTTTCAAAAACAAATAAGTGTTCCGTATGGTTTTTTGTATGGCAAAAATATCTAGTCAGTTTTTCAAAAAAATGTACAGGTAATTAAATATTTTAATTTAAAAGTCTAGAAAAAAACACGTGGCTGAAAACGCTTATTGTTTAAACTATAAGATGACGTCAACAATAATACCATCAACTCCATTGCTTTATTACAACAATGTTTATTATAAGATGATGTCACATCCAAACTCTTGGCGTTTTCGCGCGCTTTTAAAAAGGGGATTTTTGTTAATTTTTTTGGCAATCAAAAAATTTCTCGATCGGCCTCAAATTTTGGGTAGTTGCTTATTATTGCAAGAGGAATCGATTAAAAAAATTAAAAAAATCATGCAACTTCCTCATTCACCCTGTTAAGCGGTAATTAAATTTGCGTCTCCTTTTAAAAAGTTAATATTAAAGTTTAAAAGCAATTAAACTAAAACACTATTTTAACTTTTAAATATTAAAACTTAAATGAGTTTCAAGTTTTCTTTTAAATCGTATTTTTTCAAGCTCATGTTTTATTTTTACGAGTTTTTGCAGTGAATTATCTTTTGGGGATCATTTCTAGAGATAAATAAGAACATTACACATTTCATTTAAGTCAGCAACAAAATTATGAAGGAAATGTTAAATTGACAACTTACTCTTCATCTGCGTAATACCAACGTAGGACAGCGAAGGTAAATACAGGAAATATGGGAAAAACTGAAAAATGTAGTGAGTTAGCTAGAATAAGTACGCATGAAATTTAAATTAATCATAATTACAGCTCATATTTCTTTAGATTTTCTCATAGAACCTTTCTCATAGGGATGAACAAGGTGATGTTTCTAGGCATTTTCTCCTAAGAGGTGGAAGAGCTAAAATAACTTCATAAGTATAACGCTAATTATCTGTTAAAGCATAATCATTTCTAAGAATGAAGTTAATTTCGAAGAATGTAATCAGAGTTAAATAACGTCATGCTTCATTCATTAAAGTTTTCCTTCTGACGTAAATATACATAGTAACCCCCAAAGGCAATTACAACTAATCTCTACAAGATTTTCCTCTCATTAGTGTTATTTTTGAAAACAATGAATTCTTATATACTCAGTTGCAACTTAACTTGAGCCTGTAGAAATATGCTGAGAGCAACCAAAAAAAGTAGTTCCCCGCGAGGTGTGTGAATTTTGAGAGAAATTTTGAATAAGATTAGGTTTTCTTTTAAATCCACGTATATTAAGCATCTTTTCATCCCGATATGCATAAAACGTTCAGTATTATTATTTTTTAAAGGGGCGTAACGCGTAGTAGTCAGGGTTGGCTGGATTGGACCCAATTGGGTTGTACCCAATGGGTTTTTTCAAAAAAACCCAAGTGAAAAACCCACATTTTGGACCCAGTTTTGGGGTTTTTCAAGAAAAATCAAGATTTTGGCAGTTCCTTCAAAATTTAATGTGTTATTTTGCAAAGTTTAGGATATTTTAAAAATATTAATGGGTTTTTTTAAAAACTTAAACTAGGTTTTAAAAATGGTGTTTTTTCAAATTCAGGGAGTTTTTTTTAAAAAAGTTAAATAGGTTATTTCATTATTTAGTGGGTTTTTTAATTATTGAATGGGTTTTTTTTCAAAATTTAAGACGTTTAAAATTCAAATTATAAAAAATAAAGAAGATTTTTAAAAAATTTCAGTGGGTTTTTCAAAGTTGAATAGATTTGTTTCAATATTGAATGGGTTTTTTTAAGTTTAGGATATTTTTTAAATTTTAGTGGGTTTTCTCAAAATTTAAACTAGGCTTCAGTAAATAAGGGGTGCTTTTACAATTTCAGTGGGTTTTTCAAATTATAAAAACTTTGAAAAAACCCACTTAACTGTAGAAAAACTGACATTATTTTGACAGAACACATTTAACATAGAAAGAACTCACTAAAATTTGAAAAAGCCCACTTACTTTCTCGGAGAAAACCACTTAATTCTGAAAAAACCCAGTTTTATATGGGTTTTTTCAGGGTTTTATTGAAAAAACAACAAAAAACCCAACCCACTTGGGTTTTTAAAAAAAAACCCGGGTTTTTGCCAACCCTGGTAGTAGTACAACTCGCTCTCAAACTCGTCATCCATTAAGAGCTTCTAGCAACCCAGCAGGCTTTCTGTTTACTCAGATTTTCTTCCGCGTGGCCATGACGTCAGGCTCAACATAAGTTGCATTCGAGTATAGTAATACATCGTGTACAATGAGAAATTCTCATATTTTTATTTTTTCATTCGATAGAGGTATTCAGGAGAGGAAAATAAGCGCAAAATTTTTTTACAATGCTTTTTTATTTTTAAATTTAATTTCAAAGTTAGACTTTAAAAAAGGGCGCAAAAGGGGCAAAAAAACTTTATAATATTCTAATTTTTTTGAGAAATATTTAAATGTCTTAAATTTGTAATAATTACAGGGTTTTTTGCCCAACTAACCTTCCCCTGCCTAATACTACAGATTTATCTTATACGTATCACATTCCATGTAGTAAAATTGGAAAATCGAATCCTTTTAATGCATTTTTTGCGAGAAATTCTCACTTTTTAGTAAAATAGTAAAATGAAAATAAGGGCCGAAACAGATCTGAAGTCATTCAATCCTAAACAAAGTGCAAAGGGATTGCCGACTTTTATTTTAAAATATTGAATTCACGAAAATTTTTGTTAAACTTTTCACGTCGATTTTTGAATTTACTAAGATATATTTATTTTACTGGAAATGCATTTTTTTCTGTTTAAAAAAACGCTGTTATTGCCCATTTAAAAGATTGTGATATTCGACGAAACAAAGAAGACTTGAGTTTAGATAAAAAAACCACTTTAATTTTGATTATTAAAGAAAGATAGTTTGTATAATTAAGAATAAATCTTTAGAGCTATTCGAATTTTTATTGTTAGAAAAATTGATATTTTAATGTGTATGTTGCTGGGTAATCTATGAAACGCCGGCATCCTATAAAATAACGGCGTTTCAAACTTTACCAGTGACATATAATTTAAATATTTTATGCGAATAAAATTGTCTTACTCTTTTATTTTTACTAAAATGTTAAAGTGAGGTAGACCCACTCAAGGCGAGGAAACTTCAACTTAAATACAAGGCTAAAAATACGTTTTCAATTTTATTTTATAATCCCCAAGGGTTAAAGCACTAAACTTTAAGTCGGTTGCTAGACTGATTTTATGGATTGATTTTCCCTTTTACGAGGACCCCTTTTTTTAGTTTTCTTAGTACATACTAGTGAATATTTGTTGCCTCAAAAAATTCTAAGCTAAAATAAGTTTACGACTTGATGACACATAAAATGCATAAAGTAGTTTTTTTTAAAAAGTCATCATACTACAAAAATAAACTATATTATTTTATATGTTAAAGACCTCAATTTTTAATATTAAAATCATAAATTTGAATATACTTATGATATACAGATTATGTAAAAAATAACATACTCCGCTTTTAATAAAAGTTTTAGTTAAGCTAACACACGTGAAATGTTCTTAATGAGAAGAACCCTCTTAAAAGCGAGCTAATAATTAAAATTAAGAAGTTTTAAATAAGTAAGTGGTCTTTCAATCTTGCGAACAAAATTTTACACCATCTCGAATGATGTCCATGTATGAGATAGAGATAGCATTAACATTATTTATGAATAAATCCTTTGAAGTGTGAAATTCTTCACAAAATATACTTCATAAAATATTTATATTGCTTAAATTAATTGGCTTAAAGAATAAAACCATTTTTAAGCGTTAAGGACCTCACGCTTGAGCTTTTTGAAATGTGTGTTGATTGTTTTTTGCAAACAAGATTAGATTACAAAAAGAAATAAGTGTCTCTGCATTTTCATTGTTAGTTTTATTTATCTGTAGTTAGGTTACCAGATTATCTAATGCAGCAGTAAAATATATCTTTTCTTTTTAATAATTAATCTATGTGCAATAAAAACTATAATTAAGAGATAGGCTTATTTAGTTCATAAAAAAGTCATCTTTTTTTATCAAAATTGTTTTTTTTATCTATTAGCATATCATAACCTAATGTATGGTTATGTACAAAATATTAATGTATGGTTAGGTACAAAGTCAATTGATGTAATTAAGCAATCAAACACTATTATAGCTTTTATTAAATATTTTATAAAGTAGTATTTAAGTTTTCTCAACTGAATTATATGTAAAAAGTTTATAAAATAAAATACTTTAAACAAGTGGAATGTAAATAAAAAATACTATAAATAAAATAAATAATGATTAATTTGTGAGTTCTTTTTTTCATCTTTGCAGTACAAAAAAACTCATAACTAGCTAAATACATAAACAATTTAAACCCCCAAAATTAGACACAAACAATTAAAAATATTACTGAGAAAAAAAAGGGACAATACATTGATGACTGAAAACCTTTAGAGAACTATATTTTTGAGGGGTCGAGGTTATAGCATCACACGAAAATTTCTATTACAGCAGAAATGCACTGATATAAATAATTCCACAGCTTCGAAAGTCTGAAATTGTACCTAGATTCTGAGAGGATTAACCAGGCTTCGGCATAACGACTGGTAATAAGTAAACCTAGCTTTCATTCCATGCGTAGGATTTAGAACTGGTTCCATATGACTGTCATGAATATTCTACTACCGCTGTTTTAAGCAGTCATTATATTTACTTCAAATCCATATTGAATATTTTACGAGTCATAGGCAAACAGTCTCCTCGAGTTTTTTGGTTTTCTAAATCTGGATACTAGAGTCAAGATACATTTGTTACTGATAACAAAGTTCACGGAAAGTTAAAGTTATGCGAATTCGAAACACATGATTTAAAATGTGGGTAGTAGGAACGTTGTTATTTAAGGTTGTTTGGTTATCCTCGTGCAGAAAACAAACTTTTGAGGTAGTGTACAATGGATTATCCCTTTTACCAAGACAAAAGTATTATACAGAGGATTATTTTAGGTTTATATTAGGCGGAATCGAAAACAGACTTAAGTTTTTCTTCCAAATTTTAAGAGAAATGAATTTCTTTCTTGTGTCAGAAAGTTTTAATATGAACAAGCTTGGTATCTCAGTCACATCTAAACAGTAACAACTGATTCTACATCCTACGCATGAACTTTAGAATCCTTCCTTTTCACGAAATGTTATTAGTACTTAATCAAGAAGGCTTTTACTAGTTTGACCAAAGGTTCTTTGTATCAAAGTTAAGGCTTTTCTCTTAGTAGTAACTGTGATCACCGTTAGTTAAAAGAACCTAAATAAGGATAACTATTCAGAGAATGACAGAAGTGACTTTACCCCATCCTATAAAATAAAACATCTTCAGTGACTTTTGCTCCGCGAAGGAGGCAGCGATGAGCTTGTGAAGATAGAAACCTTCGCAGAACATCCACATGTAGGTTGTCATGCGGGTGTACTTCGTGATGACACACAAAACTTTGCATCCCAACTGAAACCAAAGATGCATTCTGTAAATGCTAAAATATCAACTAATCTCTATTCCATAGGTCACACTTCTCGAAATTTTCTTGGGGATCACACTAAAGTTATTATTAAATTTGAATTAGAGCGAACTAGGATGGGAAGATATCAGTGTTAAGTATAAGAAAACCTAATACAGAAAACACTGGTATGTTGGTATTTTTTATCATAAAAGGAAGTTGTATTTAGCCATTTTTACTATTTAGTGGAATAAAAGTATTTTGATAGTTGATTCGTTAATTACCAATTAGAATTAATTTCACGTTAATGAGGGAGTTTCATTTTTAGAGTAAAGGACAAATGTTGATAAGAATTATTATGTTGACAATCCTTATTTTCTTTATCCACGTTTATATCTCACATCAAGGCAAAAAAAAACTTAAAAACTCGTCAAAATTGTACCGTAAATACGAATCAGAAAATACTTTTTAAACTATTGGCATTTTGCGCGATATAAAAAAATGACAACATTTTAAGTTATTCTGAAGCGTTTTTTTAAGATACCGATACAACTAAAATACTAGCCAGTTTTTATTCATTCAGTTTATTTTCAAACCATTTGAATCTTGGAACCTTTCACGCCTTTCACAAAAACATGGCGCCCAGAATATAAATTTTTTATAACATCACTGTTTCCAGTTTGTTGGGTTGAAATATATATATGATGCCACGAAAAAAGGGTAATAGAAGGAAAAATGTTTTCAAGGCAGGCATTTCCGATTTGATGTACAAAATTGGGGAGAAAAGCTTTACTTCTTTTATGTACACTTTGATTTTTATTCTTTTAAAGGTCCACTTCCATCTTACCTTGAGAAGGATTTGCAAAGAATAAAACAGATAACTTAAGAATGCAACTCTAAACATATTTCCGAAGGATTTTTACCGAGGATGAAAAATAGTGTGAGGGTTTCACCCTAAACGTGAAAAATCTAGGTTTGATAAAAGGATAATTATTTTACATTTGTTATACCGGTTTTACAAGGAGATCTAAAATGTGCAACGAGATTGCAAAAGAGAGTATCTTAAAAGTAAAATAGTGTAATATGGTCGTAGCAGAATAGTTTGCTGTAAGACTTGTCCTATTACTTTCTCATTGGCAGTCTAAAAATTAGTCGCTAGGAGGCGTTTTTATGACTCAACTCTAGGGATTAATTAAGATATTATGGAGTGGAAATACTAAAAATAGTATCTTTTTGCCTATCCATTGTAAAATTGCAAAAGTTTGTTTAGATGATCAAAATATATAAATAAATTCGATATTCAATCGATTATCGATATTTTTACATTATAATTACCCTTAATAAATTCTCCATCTCATTTGAATATTTAAAATACAAAAGTATCCCCATATTCAGGCTGGCATTTGTTTAAAAAACTTTACAAGGTCCACATTCTTTTGTTTTTAGACGAAGTCGTGTGGTATTTTGTTCAGATACATAGAATATTTTTTTTAACCTTGCTAGGAACAGTTACTTGATTAGATTATTTTTATTAGAAAGAGAAAATAAGGAAATAAGGAGATGTTTTCCTCTGATTGGACTCACCCCGTTTTCTTCAAGAACGGTAGTTATTCCTGAAGGTAGGTCCATTTGCTCCAAAATGACGAAACTCTTGAAGGTAATACAAGTGAGGGCATTCAGAAGCAGAGCTGTGAAGAGGTTCTTATGCATCGTGATACGGTACACTTGCAGCTGTCTGCTTGAACATAAGTTTTTAATAGTTTTTAAAGGTCGAATCAACGTATTATGGGCTTTAATTTACGTAAGTTGTTAAGGTATCCGAACACGTTCGAAGTACTTTTTTAAAAATATAGTTTTTAAACACTAGGACACTTTTGTTTGTTTTTAATTTTGCAGTAATTTAGATAGAAGTGATAAAAATGAGAATATATGCAGAATTTTGTTTTTTAAATTAAATTTTTTGAAAATTTTTAAGATAATTTTATCATATTTTGAAAGCTTCTTATCAAAAAACTATAATACTTATGGAAGTATAACTACTAACAATACAAACTACACACATTTATCTAGGGAATGAAGTATTATCATAGACTTATGAAAAATTAAGTTTTTTACAAGTAGTCGAAAACACTCCCTGTGTAAAATTGAATTTTTTCATAGACAGTTTTTCCAAAAGAGGCCAAAAAAATTAAAAGTTTTCACTTGATAAGCATAATAATACTTCCTGCCCTAAAAAACTACTCCAAGATCCAATCCCTGCAAGTTTTATAAAAATCTGTTCATAATATTTTGAGTTATCATCTTTGGAGTTAGCAATTTCGAGGTAAAATGCAATGTTGAGAAAAATGCAAACAATGATTAAATTATGCTATATTTAACACTAAAATACAAATATTCATACCTAAATTTCTCAGCTTCTAATTGAGGTACAGACATAACCAAAAATGCTTTGGAAAGCTGAATAAATACTCTTTCCAGTGATTTGACCAGTGATTTGATTTGAAATTTTGACCAAAATGGCCCATTTCAACGTGGTCGGATACCTTATAATTGTGTACGACGATTCATCTAAAGTATCAATAGCAATCCAAAGATTTATATCGCTGCAATCATCATAACCTAGTATAATCGGAGGCGGGATAGAATACGGTATAATTGAGCGAGATTTGTTTCGTCGCCTAAGATCGTTTTTCGTGGTCGACAGGTGTGTGGGGGGGATTTTAATGAGCTGTTAAAGCTAAACAGCAAGTGTTTATATATCTTACAAGGGCACTAATTTTTTGTTCTAGATGACTGGCCAAACCACCAACCAGCAAGAGGGAAGTGTTGTTATTTTTAAGATGTGAGGAAAAGTTTTAGTTAAATGCAGCTGTCAAAAGCAAAAAGCTTTACTGCTCCTAGGGGTTACAGGATTATTACTGTTTTTCCCAGAGGAATTGATTTAACTCACGTTTTGGCGTTTATGACTTGACACTCGTGATTAAATTTGATTGCAAGTAATTACTCACTAGCGCTAACACTCACTCGCCGATCTAGAATACAGTATCCATCCCAACTCCGATTATATACGAGGTTCTCCGATGACACCAGCGATATGATGTCTAAATCACATGTTTTTAACCCTTTATTTACCACATTATTTTCGGCGCAAGTTTAGAACTGCTGATGTGCCAAGTTTTTAGCGATAAAAATCACTATATAGCTACCCCAACTAATGTTAAGTGAATTATGTGGCTCCTAAATATGGCGCCAAATAGCCAAAACTCGCCAACCATCAGCAGTTCTAAACTTGCGCCAGTGGTACTTACAAGTACCGTCGGTAAATAAAGGGTTAAGAACTGATGGAAAAGTTTTGGATAAATATATTTTCTAACAAATATTTGCATATTTAATATAAATTGGTAGTTATAATTAAACATAAGTTAGTTACATCAAAAAGATATCTACTGAGAATGGAGCAATAAAAGAAAAGATGATGAAAGCATAGGATGAAAAATAAATGTCTGATTCTGATTTTCTTTTTTAAAACTTTTAAACTGTATTTTGTACTCCTGTAAGTCAAAATAAAACTTTGATTTTTGAGAGTTTTAAAATTATCTCCGCATGTGGTATTGGTCGCGAACTATACACTTGTCTCTGTAAAATTTTATTTCTTAAAATATGTACACTAGCGGAAATAAAAATCCCAACACCAAGAAGGAAAGGAGATATCAAAGTAAAATTTATTTCTATGATTGCACATAGTATTAATGTGAATTGATTAAAAAATCAGCCTTCCTGGATGTTAGGGGACCGAGAAAATCGGTGAGGAGTGTTGTCTCCATAGGTGTCCATTACCGCCGTCACACGTCATGGTATTGAGTGACAGGGGATCTAAATGACTTTTGAGGGATTGGAGGACCATGTTGCCTCCTCAGGTAGTCCAAATTCATATGGTGCACCAGCGGACGTTGCATACCGGGCTAGGTGATTTCTCCTCATTGACCGGACTTGTTTTGTGGGTGTTGGTTCTAGAGAACGGGAAAGACGGGGTAAAAATGCAAACTAGGGGGTTAAGAAGAAAGCTTGGACATTGCACACAACATGTGGTTGTGCATGTTTCTCTTGAAATTTGTCCCCAGGACAGGTCTGAAGGTAAGGACGGTCTACCGGCTGCAAAATCTCAATGACGCAGCTCTAGTTGGAAAAAGTACTGGTGAATCATACTCAGGAGTTGCAGAAATGGAATCCAATGCATCCCCACTCCGTTACCCTGCATCACCACTCAGAGGAACGATTAGAAAATCATCCGCTGAGTGCGCTCTCTCCATTGTGTCTTCAAACTCATACCCAACCGTCGTGGTACTCCAAACCGAATCAGGATTCTCTCATAAACACAATGTCATGAAATTGGGAACTTTATTTCCTTATTTCGTGCACTATTGGAAACAGAAATGCCCATTTTCAGCCCCTTGTTTATAGACAAAGATGTAAGAAGCTATGCGGACCGAACGGACGATCCGCAGTACTGCAAACGACATCCATTCCACTGCCGCTTGTCCTCAGTATGATCTACCGGTATTTTGGCCAACCAAAGCTGCTTCATTGAGGTTTTTTAGCCGGTTGTTCGTCCTTACCTTCAGACCTGTCCTGGGGACAAATTTCAAGAGAAACATGCACAACCACATGTTGTGTGCAATGTCCAAGCTTTCTTCTTAACCCCCTAGGTTGCATTTTTACCCTGGCCTATCCGTTCGTAAGAACCAACACCCACAAAACATGTCCGGAGAAAGAGGAGAAATCACCTAGCCCGGTATGCAACGTCCGCTGGTGCACCATATTAATTTGGACTACCTGAGGAGGCAACATGGTCCTCCAATCCCTCAAAAGTCATTTAGAGCCCCTGTCACTCAATACCATGACGTGTGACGGCGGTAATGGACACCTATGGAGACAACACTCCTCACCGATTTTCTCGACCCCCTAATATCCAGGAAGGCTGATTTTTTAAGCAATTCACATTGATACTATGTGCAATCATAGAAATAAATTTGACTTTGTTATCTTCTTTCCTTCTTGGTGTTGGGATTTTTATTTCCGCTAGTGTATTTACTATCTGCACATTACTCAAAAAATACAATTTCTTTTCCATTTGACTTAATATATACTTCTATCGGAAAGCGCTTCTAAAAACTACTGAAAAAAATTATGATGAATATTCAAAGAGTAAATTCTCATAAAAAAGAAACTCATCAGTCATAAACTTCCCCCCAGTCTTCTTTATTGAGTTAGGTTACCTAGCTATTTGGCCAAATGGATAATTAACAAAGTTACTATTGTTACTTTTCTTCCACTGAGATAGATATGCATTATTAAGCCATGTTACTTTAATTAGGTTTCATAAAAACTAAATGTGTGTAGCATCACAACCGAAGAGAAAAATTAATAGGTAATGAATGATACAGAGCTCATTTCTAAATTCTTATGAAACGTAAAAAACATTCTAGCAGCTAAAGAAGCCATTTCTTAAAGAAATAGTACATTAACAGATACTTCTAGATCTAATTTTATCTTAACTTTATTTCTAATTTTATTTCATCTTAACAAAAAAGGAAAGAGAATGCTTTCACATAATAAAAATTAACTATCTTCTTAAAAAACCCTTTATGAATGGAAGTAATTTTTATAGTTTTAATACAATCAGTTTCATATAAAATTTTACAAAAGTTAATAATTTAATGCTATAGCTCTTAATGTCAAACATTGAAAATATGATAGAACCAGCTTGTTAAGAAATATAAAAATTAAATAGTTTAATTCGTACAAAATCAGGTTACATTTTTTTTTCAGATTTTCAAATCTTTCTGTTACAATTCCTATTGATATTACAGCATCTTCCAAATTTAAGGGAACTCAAGCAGAAATTTATGGCCAAATATAAACCCGATTGTGGGCTCACTTTATAAACAAGATATTTCATGTATGTTTAAATGATGGGCATTTCGACATATTACTTCAAATTTTTCACACATTTTTTTTCAAAAGTTGTAGTAAATGTATTTAACACTTACTTATAGACGGCAAATATGAAAAGAGCAGGGATGAGAAAGAACAAAGAAATAGCATATGTAACGATGTGAAAATACTGAAGCCTCCTCATGCCCTACATTATTGAAAAAAAGAGCATTTTTAGAAAGAGAAGAATTATTGGAGATGATAGCAAAATTAAGGTAAAAGAATCAATAGAAATTTAAGTTCATATTTTCCCTGAAATTCCCATTTTAATTACACAGTTTTAATATTCTTTTAGAATACATTAATCGCCTAATCAATTGAAAATTTAACCTAGATCTAGACCTCGATTGAAAATTATACAAATACAAGCCTAAACATCCTAATGTAATCATATCTTATATAAAAAATTATTATTATTGATATTTCTTTTTCTTTGCTGTGGATTATGAAAGATCCATATTTATCCCACTCCCTATTACAATCCCGTATTTTGTAAATTCCTTTGATTAATAACAGTATTAGACTGCCTAGCTCCAAACCCCCAGTGAAATAGTGTAAAAGGAAAAGCTGATAAACGGCAATATAAAAATAGTAAAATTAGCTGGATAAACTAAACTATAAGTAAGTTTGATTCTTCTACAAAAGTTAAAAGCATAAAAATATCCTTATACGTTATAAAAAAAAGTTAGAAGTAACTTAATAATAATATCGCAATTCAGGCCTCGTATAAAGGTTAATATCATATAAACTATAATAAAGTAGTTATCCAGACATTTGGGAAGACATACATCAGAAAATAAAAAAGAAGGGAGAGATATTTCTAAGAGAGCAAAAGAAAGAACATCCCATAAAATTCCAGGAAGAAGTTTTATGTATCATAAAATAAGTGAGAGTTAAATACATTGTAGATATATCCTTAGAAAACGTTACACACATTTGGGATTAAATATCCTCTTGGGTGGCTAATCTAGTATGCATTCTTCTAATGCTTTCTATCGTAAATAGTTAATAATCTTCAGAGCTTTGATGTAGATTTGAGCACATAACGTGAAGCACGTCTTAAATGGAACTGGCGTTTTTTTATCATCCGGGAACGTATCACAGTAGGGGATTGCCCGAAATTACTTCTTTTACTATGAGAGGCTTAGAAACACGTATTTCTTTCCACCCAATCTAATTCAAATCTACAAATCACTCTTAAGACTCTTTTGTTACTACTATGTCTAACGGTCGTATTTGAGTTACAAAATGGATTTGATAGAAAAATGTGTTTCAACTTAATACCTATTTAACTTGTAAGAGTAAGTACTTGCTTAAAATTATGGTAAAATAAGTAGCAAATAATTAATACGGTGAAAATAATCTATCTCGGTGTTTTTATTATTTATTCGGTGTTTTATGCCATGAGACACTTTCGTATAATTTCCTCCTAATTTACTACAAAAAATTGAATGTAATTTTTTTAAAGTAACAGATGATATAGAAGTTGAAATATTTAATCAGGTACTCAGTTCTTTTGTATATTTTTTATGCCTGCAATAGATAAATAAAGTTAATAACTATTCTTTCTCTTTGGGTATTATAAATATCAATATGTACTGATTCCATAACGTTATTGAAATTACAAAGTAACCGATATTGTCATATGAATGATAGAAAAACTAAAATTAAGATTGTTTCTTAGACAAATATACTATTTATTATATTATTTTAAAAATTGTTCCTTTAGTTACCGAATAGATTTCCGAGGTTTAACTTACCTGTATCCTACTGCAGCTACTGTAATTTGTCCATTCACTTTCCCATTCGTTTACGTACCAAGACCCATTTGACAAGCACTGCTTCAAAGCGAATCCTGCAAAAGAAACGCGACATTCCGTTCATTACTTTATTATTTTGTAATACATATATAAATTTTATGTTACTACTTTCCAAACAAAGATTCTTCCTGAGTTCAGAAAATATTACACATTTTACAGTATTTAAAGTATTTTTTATAGTATTTTCCTTTTTTGTGTGTTTTCTTCCTCGAAGTAAATTTTCTCTAAAACTAGAACTCTCTATATCGATTGATATAAACACACTACACATAAGACGGAAGATTTTCATAGAACTCCATCATTATTAAAGCATAACTACAGTTCAAAGAAACTATCTATTTAATATTATCTCACACAAGCATATAGCTATTGCATAACTTTGATTTATCTTTTGAAGAAAGTACTTAAGTTACTTTAAAAGTACTTACAAGTATCTTAATTTTAAATTAAATGTAAAATTGACATGCATTTTTTCATTGAATAGTGTATGCTTAATTTTCTTATGTAGTTATTGCTATAAAAAGTCATTATTAATGATCATTAGGGTGGCCCTTAACAGTATGGGGTTTTTAAAAAGTTAAAAATATGCTGCTCCCACCCCCTAACTTTGTTCCAATGGACAAAAAAATGATATACGAAAAATTATAGCCAAATCGGATAATATTAACCCGACCCGCAAACGCCTTAAAGTTTTGAGTTTTTGGTCATTTTTTTGAAAAACTGACAAATAAACCAAGATAAAATCTTCACAATTTTTTCGCAATTTTTTTATGATGAACTACTATTGTTTAGGATATATCGCCACAGGTTTCGTGTTTTTATCAGCCCTCATTCGGGAGTGGTAATTTTTTAAGTGTTACGCAAGTAATGTAAAGTTGTTTTTACTGCATTCTAAAAATAGCTATAACTCTCCAACCCCTCAACTTAAACACATAAAATTGGGCTTATTTTGTTCGTATTTTTATTCTCTTTAATGTTATGTTCATTAAAAACAACTACCTTTTCAAAACATTTCAAAAAATTGAAGAAAAGGGGAAAAATAAAAAATAAATAAAAATTATAATTTTTTTAAAAATGTTGAAACAAAAAATTTTATTGCATTTCATCTTCTATCCCTTAACAACCCCTAATTCCCAGTAAAAGAATGATAAACTCAAAAAAAACTCGTATGATTACTTGAAAAGGCTCGTATGATTGAAAAACATGCAAAAGGTCTAACAACCATAAGATGTAAAGCGTTTTTAGGCTAATTTTCTCTAAAAAACTTAGATCTTCCAAAAAGAGGTGATAGCTTTATTTTTTAAAATTAACTACTTCTATTTCTGTTTCCTTGGAATTTTTTTTATATTTCCTACCCTCTTTCTTGTCACAATCGCAGTCCTTTTTTAGAATTAAAACACTATTTGTTTTATTTTCCCTCGAACATTTGTGTTATTAATGATCTTTATCCTATTACAAAGCATTTTTGATCCTTCTTATATAAATGGAATTAAAAAGCTTGACAACGTTTTTGTTGTAAACGATGCAGCAGAACGAGGTGTAAAACTGATCCAGGAATACAATAACATTCTCACGAAAAATGAAACGGAAAAACAGTTTGTTGTACAAATTGTTGCTGAAAACCGAAAAAAGTATCCATCGGCCACTAAATCTTCCCTCAGGGAAAAACTGTGCTAAATACTTATTGTTTTATTGTATGTTATGATACAATAGGTGCTAATATACGGAATACAAGTTAGTTTTTTATGCAATCAGTTTTCTATTGAAAAATAAACTTAATGTAGTTTTATATTTTTCAGGTTTTTAATGATTTTTGCAAACTTCTCAAGGCGTTTGAGGATCACTTTGTAATTCCCCAATTCGACTGAATTTCACATAATCTGTTTCTTGTTTAATGGAACTATGGAAGGTGCATATTTTTAAGTTTTAAAAATCTAATATATAGATAAAGGCCATCCTTAAAAACCAAGCCAAAAAGTAGTTTTATTTAAAAAAAACATACTTAATAGAAATAGTATCTTAATTGCCTTAACTATCCACTTAGCATAGCCCCATTGGATGTTTTCGAATAAACAAAAATAAACCCTTGAATTGGGGAATTCTAAGGGGATCCACCAAAGCCTTTAAGCTGGAAAAAGTCCATAAAAAAGAAAGTTGGAATTTAAATTACTTCTTATAGAATAGCAGTAATATTTTTGGAAAATTAATTTTCATTCATACTGTATTATTTTAAGAATCAAAATATATATTCTAATTTAGTTCGTAATTTATTTAAGGAGTAAAATTCTGGTTTTAAATAGTAAAAAAAGATATGCCTAAAAAGAATTATGAGGAATTTAAAATAGATAGTAGTTAATTTAAAAAGCTTTAACCTCTTTTTGGAAGATCTAAGTTTTTTTAGAGAAAATTAGCCTAAAAACGCTTTACATCTTATGCTTGTTAGACCTTTTGCAGGTTTTTCAATCATACGAGCCTTTTCAAGTAATCATACTAGTTTTTTTTGAGTTTATCATTCTTTTACCGGGAATTAGGGGGTTGTTAAGGGACCTACCAAATTTACGGGGAATTTAATTTTTTTTCAATGAGATTAAATCCAATTTTAGACTTGATATTTGGTATCAATGTATATTATAGAAGGTGAAATGCAATAAAATTTTTTGTTTCAACATTTAAAAAAATTATAATTTTTATTTATTTTTTTATTTTTTCCCCTTTTCTTCAATTTTTTGAAATGTTTTGATAAGGTAGTTGTTTTTAATGAACATAACATTAAAGAGAATAAAAATACGAACAAAATAAGCCCAATTTTATGTGTTTAAGTTGAGGGGTTGGAGAGTAATAGCTATTTTTAGAATGCAGTAAAAACAACTTTACATTACTTGCGTAACACTTAAAAAATTACCACTCCCGAATGAGGGCTGATAAAAACCCGAAACCTGTGGCGATATATCCTAAACAATAGTAGTTCATCATAAAAAAATTGCGAAAAAATTCTGAAGATTTTATCTTGGATTTTTTGTCAGTTTTTCAAAAAAATGACCAAAAACTCAAAACTTTAAGGCGTTTGCGGGTCGGGTTAATATTATCCGATTTGGCTATAATTTTTCAGATATCATTTTTTTGTCCATTGGAACAAAGTTAGGGGGTGGGAGCTAAACATTTCGAAAGTTCGAAAATAAGGGCCACCCTAATGATCATTCTAAAACATAATTGCATGTAGTTACTGAAACTGGAAACAAATATTCTTGTAACATTAAGGACTCATTTAAGTATAGTTTGAAATAAAACGAGAATACTTCATGATGAAATTTGTGCCATGTTGTTTTTAAGAAAAATAATTATGATTTTGTGCTTCAAGCTTTATAAAATGCTCATAGCTAAATTAATGTGCGTTTCTGAAAGCTCATTTTTTGAACCCGGCTTTGAATTTTAAATTAAGTAAAAGGACTTGTACTTAATTAGGTACTTAAATAATTATACGACTAAAAGGATAATTACAAATAATAAAATATTTTCAAACGAAGGTAATTCAAATATTAATCGTTCTAATGAATTCTAAGAATTACTCAAAATATATTTACTTGATAGTTGCTTAGAAATTTCAAAAGTTTTAAGGATTTTTACAGAGATAGTTTTAATTATGTACATTTTAGAGTTTTTACACGTAAAATGTTTGAAACTCATATGAAAACTTACGGAAACGGTATGAAAACGGTATCTTTATAATAAAGAAAATATTGGAAAGTTAGATAATTGCCAGTAAAAGCTACTTTTTACCAACAAAAAAGATTCAAACATGTTTCAGAGAATCAACTTATATTTCACATTAAATAGTTGTAACTAATTCTTTTTATTTTTTCTTTATAAGTGACAGACTAGAAATATCTTTAGTATATGATTTTACTAAAATAAGGTGTATTAGACGGAAATCATGGTTCACATTAACAAAATAAACCTTCGCTTTAATTTAAAAATGGTCCTAAGTCGAAAAGAAAAGGAAAGCAGCTTCACAATGTGGATATTTATTTGTGTGTTTGGTTATAACCTAAAAAGTAATTCAAAATGAACCATTCTAGATTTATAATCCTGACTTAGCTCACTATCAAAATCAGAAGAATGCTTATTCCCAAATTCCTCATTGTGCTTTCCGAAGGAAAGTATAGAAAAGCTATTCCCCTTTAATTAAACCTCGGCAGAACGAAACTCGATTTAATTATATCTCCGAAATCAAAACTCATATTACATTTTCCTTTTTATATATACACCCTTGTTGTATTTCTTGGGGTAGAGGTCGGCCTCTAAATCTCATTAAAGGACTTGAAACTGGAGAAGCAGCGTTGTCACTGGAGCTTTTAATTCTTGTGGGGAAGTTGGTACGAAAAAAAAAGGGTTGAGATGTTTCTTTTGTGTTGTGGAAGGGATGAAAACACATTGTTTTTTTAAGGGTTTCGCTCGTTATAAGAAAGTTTTCAAGGATGGCAAGGTATGAAATTTTGAATAGACTGGTTGTCTATTCTAAGCATTACACTGTAAAAAAAATTCTGAAACGTTACTAAAAAAAACTGGGCTGCTGAGTTGCCCAATTTTTTATAGTAATATTCCTGGAAAATACCAGGAACTTTACAGTAAAATACTGAAACGTTCCGCAGAAAATAAAATTCCGCATTAAATAAAATACTCACGATTGGGATTCGATCCGAGGAACTATCGCATGGGAAGCAAACACTTTACCACTCAGCCAACCTCGACTCAATTGTACACATTCCACAAAAAATATTACTTAAACTTAAAAACTAAGTCTGGAATTTCGATTGGTTGATACTTTGGGAAAATTTTAAAAATTAGATGCAAAAAGTAGTTTTTAGGCCCAATTAAGACAGCAAACAAATTTTGTAAAAAGGTTTGGATGTAGGCATGAGAAGTGCACCGCACTAACTATCCGCTTCCGGTGGAATTCAGAAACGTTCTCGAAAGAAAACTATTTTCAAGGAAAGTGTTAAAACTGCTGTAAAAACAGAACTTTACTTACTGCAGAATTTGAACTCAGGCGGTCAATACATGTTTACATATCTCTAGTTTCTCTACTGAAAAAAAAATCACCAAACTAAGGTGTTCTATACTTGAAGATAGATTTTAAAAGGTTTCAAATATACATAATATCGTGTTTCAAAACAAACCCGAGATAAAAAAAAATTGATATCACTACAAACAACTTAGGGAATGGACAAGTAATAGATGCTATTCCTTCCCACAAAAATAAGTCTTTTCATACGGCGATGATCCGATTCCAGTTGAGAAAAGGAAGACTTTTATTCAAATTCACAGAACTCTTTAAGATATACGTATTTGAGACTATATTTTATGTAAAAAGAGTCCCGAAGAAATAATTTCGCTCCAGTTTTTATGACATGAATAAAGTGGTGACGAAATTTGAGTGCGTTTTTAGAGAGGACTCTTGAGACGAGACCGAGCTCGTTTCGAGAAGAAGATTCGAAAAGCTGTTTGAGGAATAGTTTAAGATGAATCCGTGTTGTATACCGATTTGGAAGCAGTTGCAGTGGTTAAAATCCACTTCTTATTTTTTTCCTATTTTAAAAGAGATCTTCACGGCTGGAATGAGAGTGGGAATGTTTTTAAGATAATTCAAATGTTTTGTTTCCGTTTAATAGAAAGGCATGAAGTTATTTAATTCAATTTTGCCATTCAGTATTGCAGTTAGGTAGTATTTGAATTCCTGTAAAAAGTTCGTGCCTTTAAAGTTAAATGAGATGTACATATTTAGTTTTGAATTGGGAGTGAAAATTTAAATCCCCGAATCACTCGTATAAAAGAAGTTGAAAATGTTTTCTTTCTAATATTAACTAATATCTAACCATCAAAATTATATATTTTTCAACTAACATTGACATTTTTAGTTTGATTCTTTATAAATACAGTCTTAACACATACATATTCAAACACACTTTAAGTCATTTAATAACTAAACAACTTCGAGGTATGAGAGATAAGTTTTATGCAAAACTATGTTATGAGAAAAATGGTTCAAACACAATAATTTTCGGTGAAAACAATAAAAACTTCCATTTTGGGAGCACTTCTTAAATTAAAAAATATTCCGAGTCAATCTCACACCCAATTAAATTTAAGTTTGGAAAACTTTCTCAAACTTTGCATCCCTTCCCTGATAAGAGCACCTATACATATTTACGAGCTGTTTCACGCAAAAATAAACGTTAAAAAGGGCGCTATATTTCTTAAGGAACAGCTCGTCTTAACATTCAACCGTGTTATGGCATCAGACATTGCATCATTTTCGAAAGATTTTTTTAAAAACTATATCAGATGCCGATAGCATCGTTGCTCAGGCCTATAACGACCTTAGATGGGGGTAACAAAACTTTATCTCGGAAAAAATAAAACGCTGCTTCTGCTTTTCAATGAAAGTTTTTCATTTAGTCTATTCGGTTTTTGCTTGCATCAGCGAACTGTATTTTTATAGTTATGTAGCGTGAACACCAACGAGTCTTTAAAAGATAAAAGTAGTAGCTATTCTTCGCATAGGCTTTTTATGACAGATGATTATTTTCCCATCGTATAGCTTTTAGTTAATATATTTTTAATGCAAGTGGACAGTTTTTTAATTAAAATCACCAGGCCATGAATGTAATAGTTTTTTGAGGTTTCTGTTCGGTTATTTTTAAACTTGGCATTCGAAGCCAAAAGTCGAAAAGCTACTGCAGACAAAAGTTTTAAATTGTTCGCATATTTTTACATTTTTTACGCGAAAGTTCCTTATTAAAAAATTATGAAAAAATACAATAGCTTTGAGAGTAAAAAGTAAACATATTCTTTTCAATAAAGCTTTTTCTAAACAGTTACTAACTGAAGTGGGGTAATTGATCCAAATTAGGTATGAGTGAGTGTGTCATCGGTTAATGAACAAATAAACATGAAATCAAGGACTAAACTAACAATTGAAATTTTATTCACACAGAAAGAAAATGAGTAGTTTTTAGAGCCCTGTATATTTTTCATAGTAATTGCATCATTAAATTTAGTCATGTATTAAAGAGCAATAAGTTTAACTTCTTTTTATTAAACGTCTATTTAAATTTTCTTTGAATAACCCCTCTTTTACAAACTGTATGTATTATGTTTATGTTTTAAATGTATTATGGTTACAAACCATGAATAAAAATGGTGTGCAGAAGAATATAATATTTTAAAAAGGTAAAATTTTCTTAAAAAAAAATTACGATACTTTGTGGTAAATTATCAAATTTCCAAATGTTTTATTTCTTTTATATTATTAAATGTTACATACTTTATCCAAATTGACTTTCACCTAACCTACTTAAAGTTAGAGCTGCACTACACACATTACCAAAGACGTTAAATGCTAATTTAAAATAAAACAACGAAAAAAATTGCACATAAATTTATTAAAAGCCATACGGCGTTTCGGGGATTCTTTGGATCCCCTTCGTCAGTGGTAGTTGACATTACAAGAAAAATCAGCTTTTATACCCCGCAACAAAACAAGCGTTGCCAAAATGCAAAGGAGAAAAATGTATACAAAAGATCCAATGACAAAAATACAAGAAAATCACCAAAATGCAACATCAAAAACAATTATTCGCTCCAAATCGGAGAAAGAAAGGGTGTACTGGTTAGGTCATTAACTAAGACAGATGCATATTTATTGATTAAATAACCTTCGAAAAAATCAAGTAATGTAATGTTCAAGTAATGTTATTTCTGATTCTTTAAAGAAATCTTTAATCCCTTCTATTGCTAATTGTGCTCGTTTGTATGCCCTTCCAAAGGTACACAAACCTGATGTCCCTTTCAGACCGATTGTATCTAATATTGGAACTGCCTCTTATAAATTGTCGAAATACTTAGTTAGTATATTTTCTCCTTTATCTGAAAGTAACTCCTTTACAACTAAAAACTCTCTCGATTTTGTTTCTAAACTTCGTTGTATCTCCCCTGACAGTCACACCATGGTTTCTTTTGATGTAAAATCATTATTTACCAACGTTCCCATTAAGGGTTCTTTGGAATGTTTAAAAATGAGGTTACTTGAACATCACTTTTTTGAATTTGAAATCAATGAATTAATTACTCTCACTAAAACCTGTCTTAAACAGAGCACTTTTGTTTTCAATAATAAATATTTTTATATGTCTGATGGCTTGGCCATGGGAAACCCTCTCAGCCCGATTTTAGCTGACATATACATGCATTTTTTCGAAATTAAGATGTTTAATCTCATACAATTTCCGTTCAATGTCCGTTATGTAGATGATTCTTTTGCTCTCTTGAGTTCTCATCATAATGTTGATACTGTGCTTTCCCTCATTAATTCTATTGATCTAAATATACAGTTTACTTTCGAAGTGGAAAGTAATCAGCAATTACCTTTTTTGGATGTTCTTGTTGTCCGTACTGATTCAAATTTTCTTACCACTGTATACCGCAAACCTTTTGCTGTTTCCTTACCCCCTCATTTTAGATCAAGCCACCCTTATAGTCAAAAATTGTCAGCTTTCAATACTTTAGTTTTTCGTGCTATCAGTATTTGCAGTAACAGTAAGTTTTTAGAAAAGGAGATTAATTATATCAAAGCTGTTGCTATTGATCGTGGGTTCTGCCACACTTTGATAGACCGAATTTTTAATAAATTTTTGAAGAAATGTAATAAAGATAAACCCAAACAGGAATTATCAAACTTGATAGTTTTACCCTTTTTTCCTAAAATTACTATTAAAATTTCGCATATTCTGGAAAAATTTGGTTTTTCTGTAGTTTTATCCCCAATTAATAAAATTTCTTTTTCAAATCTTAAGGACCCTATTGATACGTGTAATAAATGGGGAATTTACAGGATTTTTTGTAGTTGTGGTTTGTCCTATATTGGACAAACAAGACGTGCACTGAAATTTAGACTAAAAGAGCATTCAAATTACATTAAAAAACAAGAATTTTATAAATCGTCTATAGCCAAACATGTTTGGGATAATGATCATTGTTTTGATTTTTCTTCCGCTAGTATCATAAAAACTTGTAATTCAACCCTTGACCTTGATTTTTTCGAAGGTTATTTAATCAATAAATATGCATCTGTCTTAGTTAATGACCTAACCAGTACACCCTTTCTTTCTCCGATTTGGAGCGAATAATTGTTTTTGATGTTGCATTTTGGTGATTTTCTTGTATTTTTGTCATTGGATCTTTTGTATACATTTTTCTCCTTTGCATTTTGGCAACGCTTGTTTTGTTGCGGGGTATAAAAGCTGATTTTTCTTGTAATGTCAACTACCACTGACGAAGGGGATCCAAAGAATCCCCGAAACGCCGTATGGCTTTTAATAAATTTATGTGCAATTTTTTTCGTTGTTTTATTTTAAATTACAGTATTGCACAGTTTGTGGCGTTATCCTCACGTTAAATGCTATTTAGTTTTTTAATAGATTAATCAAAGTTAATTTTTTGTAAGTTATATCAAAACTATATAAATCTATAGAAGTCACTAAAAATGCAGAGCTTTAATATATCCAAATATTCTTACTTACATTTATAAAAATATTAGAAACATAAACTAAAGCCCAAAGATGTAGTTTAAAAAAGAGCTTACGATAAAATCACAGTTTTAAAGAACCTTAAATATTGATTCGCATCAAAGCAAAAGAAGATTGGAGAACACAATAAACAACAAACTATAAAACTGTAAAAGAAATTCCTTTTCTGAAACAACAGTCGTTAAAACGATCTTTTAATAACAAAAAGCAAACGTATTAAAAAAGCCTGCAACTGCATAAAAAACTCTCAATCCTGGGGATAGTACAATTTCGACGTTCTCTCAAAAGTGGAGTTAACGAAAGAAATCTTTTGACGAATGTCTGAAGCATCAAAATAATATATAAGCTCTCTCTCTCTGCAACTTCTCTTACCTTATTTTCTAAAGACGAGTTCTCGAAATTGCACCGCATCCAAGAGTAAATAGGGTTCCTGAATCAAATGAGGGAGCAGGGAAAAGATTGAAAACAGCGGGAGGACTTTAAATCAAGGTCTTTCTCTATAGGTAGGTGTGGGGGGGAATTTTAGCATAAATGTCAGTGTGGTTGTTCAGAAATGAATTCAATGGAATGAAATATATAAGAGCTTTAGTTATAGATGGCTATATCGGCGTTTTTCATAAATTAAGTTTACTCATACTTATGCTAAAAGTAAAATTTACAATGCATACGAAATATATCAGTTCTATATAACGTGAAAACACAATAGAATATTGTTAACAACTTGATTAGATTTATTTTCTCAACTCTAAAAACATAGAAAACTATTGTTAGGTATTGATTTATGTATTACATTGATTACATTAGATAAAAATATTTATTTGTGAATCAAAACTAGCGATCTAAATATTTTTCTCTATTGATGAGACCGATACAAATTTTACTATCCATCATTTCAAAAAAATTCCATTTCTACTTATGAATTTCGATTTCTCAAATAATTTATTTTATGTGTAAATAAAGGCTGAGTAATTTCTATTTTTCTATAACCTTATTTATTCAGATTGAGAAATTCTTTATTTTTACACAAATACATAAATTTGTAAATACTCCAGGGGATTTTCGACCACATTATTTAGAGCAGTGGTTCCCAACAGGTGGTCCGCGGACCACTGGTGTTCCGTGAGGCCTTCGGAGGTGGTCCGTGGGAAGATTTTTAAATAACATATCCAAAAAATTTTAGAAAATTAAAAAAATTAGTTCTCCTAATCACACATTCCAGGAAATAGTAAAAACATTACATACAGATAGATAACATAAGTAAAAAATTATACGTCTCATAAAAAAATGTTATGTTCTCTTTCTCTCCTATGAATCATTTGTTCATTTCAATTATTTTGCACAGTTTTATTCAACAGTAGTTTATTACAGGGCAGTGGCGGATCTACGGGAAGCCCCCCCCAAATGTCTAATATTTTACTAAGTTTGTCAAAACGAAAAAAATTAGTATCCGAAATTCGGATGAGGCGTACCAAAACGAGTTGAAAAGTGGGGTTTTTGACTTAAATTTCCAAAAATTTTCGGGGAGGACCCCCAGACCCCCCTTTTAGTGGTTTGAGTAGGATAATTCACTACCTTTTTCCGTATTACCTTTGACAAGAAGATTCAATTGGATTATGTAAATCCTTAGCCCCCCCAAAACAAAATCCTGGATCCGCCACTGTTACAGAGTGGAAACGAAATGTGATGTAGAAAAGTATTGCATCAGATTAATTAAAACTGAGAGGCGTCGGGGTGGGACCAATAAAGAATCGAATGATCGTACTTGTACTTGGTTTGATACTAAGCGAAGCTTGGAAGTGTTGAAAGATACTTCAAACTGGGATGCTATGGTCAGACAGAGGGTCTTCGAGAAATCGTGGTATGAAAAGTAGAAAATTCTGAGATACACGTGAAATAGGTTTGTTCTAAGATATGATAAAAATTTATTGCCGAAAATGCGAAAGTTTTTGAACACATAAATTATTTTCTATTTTAATCGCTCCTTTGAAATAATTATTTACTTTTGACGCGGTTTCTTTCGTAAGAACATCAGCCTCGCCTATAGAATTTCCTCTTCCTGGTTATCTCATTCGTCCTGCAGTTTAATTTAATGCTAAGTACTTTCTTTCAAATTTAAATCTACTAATAATATATATTACCTTATTTGTTGGTTATGAAAAAGAAGAAAAATTACTATTTTATACTGTTGCTCTTTAAAACCTGATGTAACTTTTGTGTTAGCCCTTCCAGGGTTAATAGATAAAACGGCTTAGTAAAAATGGTTAAATGTCTTTTATATAAGGTATATTTTTAAATAATAAGATATAAAATCAATGTAATGTTAATTTTTCTTTTGAGTTTAATAGATTATTTGATTTTCTAAGTTCTATTTAGAAACATTGTAAGACTCGGTTTCCCTATAGCTTCAGAAATAAAGTCAAAATTTTAGACCCTCCATGAGGAATGAATGCACTGAAAAAAAGTTAAAATTTTCGATATACAGTTAGGGATAGAGGTGGTCCGTGGAGGTTCAAATTTAAGTGAAGTGGTCCGCAGACATATTTGAGTTGGGAACCACTGATTTAGAGCGACTACATTATTATAGTGTGCTTTGAAGAGCGCTTAATGAACAAAGATTATAAGTTGAAAACATGTTAATTTTGTTACTTGATGATATCAATATAAGGTGCAAAATCAAAATTACTTACCCAAAATTGCGAATGTTACCACACCCAGTAACAGCAAACCCCGTTACTATTTTCTTAAACCTTTTTAATGGTTGATCAAACAAATAAATCAACGGCAGTGTGTCATAATTTAATATTCACCAAGTAAACATTTTAACTTTGTTGCTTAGCGACGAAAGAAGATGAATGAAGAGTTTTTATTCAGGGGGTGATGAAACTATGTATAGCTTCTGAAGATCGCGAAAGTTCAAAATAACTTTCAACTTACTCAACCGTGTAAAGAACTGTATTACGCTATCGAGCAAGAAGTAAAACTTATACAGCATATAATGGGTAATACAAGTTACTACGTACTTAGGTTATCCCATTGAGTGACGATAATAATGAAACTATTTAAATTAAGGAATCCATACAGCTATGTTAGAGACCATTTACAAATTACCACTTAATTTTACCCTTTATACCCTTTATCCCTTTATTTATAAGGGACTTTATACCCTTTGTGTCATTAGAAGGCACACTTAAGAGAATCCTTTTATCATGATGATGTCACTTCAATTTTACACTTATATCTAAAGCTTTTACATTTTCTTTTGGACTGGCGTGATTAAATTTGAATCAAAGCCTACTCACCTTACCCAATAAGTATCAAGTAAGACTTAAATTTTGAAATCTCTACTTTTTGAGATTTTAAAAACGTTTTGTGCTTTTGTAAAACATGTATGAGGCTTTATTTCGTACCAATAGTTTTCTAAAAACGGGTGAAACTTATGTGTTTGTACCCCACTATTGCACCAATATTTCCAAACATGTTCATCTGTACTTACTTGGACAAGGAGGGGGATCACTCATGAAATAGACGTGTTCTTGGCAAAGTCCTTCCGCGGTTTGTCCTGCAGGACTGTCCGACCAACACTGCCAGCCGTCCCATGTCCGAGGACAATGTTGACTCCCTGAAACAAATACAAACGCTATCTTATGATTTACAGTTCGAAAAAAAAAAGTTTTATGACTCATTTTAGAAAACTGAAGTTGAAATATTAAACCTTTGCAGAAGTTAAAAAAATTATTACATTCAATTCAAAAAATAGCTTTCCTTTGAGAATTTTCATGAGCACAAGTTATCGTTTCTTTATCAGAATATAGGCTGAGTTGGTGATATATTTTGTTACTAAACTAGTTCTAAAAGAAACTGTTTTCAAAATTCGATATTTAAAAGGCGTTGAGAGGCTCACTAGAATTCTCACAGGAGCTTTAACTAAATTCTTTTATTTCGGTTTAATACATATAAATGAGGATGTTGAAGAGGTGCAGAATGATTTATTCGATTTGTGCAAAAGTAGGTTCTGGAATTTATAAAAATAAATTAATAAATATTACCCTTATTAATCTTTTTTTAGATAACTTTTTATTTATTACTGAAAAACCTCTATTTAACGTAAAAAAAGTAAAAACCAATTAATCAAACTTACAAAAATTTAACTTGGAAATCTTATTTAAGATTTATTGTTGATGATGAGGATTTGTTGTTGCTGATGATGATGATGTCATTCATGTCCATGACACTATTTAATCAGGAATGTTTTATGAACACGGCATCATCATCATCATCCTCCACAAATCTTAAATAGGATTAAAACAGATCCTAAAAACTATTACAAAGATTTTAGAGAAGATCTTAAGATCCCTATATATCGGAGTTTAAAAACCCAAGTATTTGGTTAAATGAATAAAAATCGAAAACAATTATTTTACAGCAAACGAATAAGTTATTAATTTTACTCGCCGATTTCAAGTTAGCGAGCGTAAATTTCACGTCCTGCCTTAACTGGTGTGTAAAAAATAACAGACGGTTGTGTGTATTTTCTTATAAAGTTACCAAGGAGACGAGTGAAGAGACGTGACGTCCACCCGCCTATTCTATTTACACGGAGTATAATACGATCAACCAGTTTACCTCTTAAGAAAAGGTAAATTTATTAAATTTGAACTTCAAACTTAAATTTATTACCTTTGTGTATTTTTTAAAACCAGTCTATTAAATTCATTTACAATGGAGAACACACAAATATTATTCAAAATGTTTTTAAATAACTTAATTTCGTGCTTAACGGAACGGACTTAAAAAGCTTTATGTGAAGCAATTTTCATATTTAATATCAAGTTATAAAAACACAAAGAAAGACCAGTCTTCCAAAAAAAATTTAGGAGTAAACATGCCTAGAAAGTTCCTCTAAAGAAAAGTCTAATAACATGGTAAAACAACTCCGTTCCTTGCAAATGTTTGAGAGTGTAAAATTTCAAAATTCTTCTTGGAAACAAACGACAACGGAAGTAAACAACAAAAGCAAAACTCAATTTCCCTGGATAATAAATTTTCCGCTTTGACAAAGTGGATCAATATTTTGAGATCAACAAGCATTTTATCCCGACAGAGAGGCATGAGTTATTTTATGTGAGGTTTATGACGGAACTAATGAATTTATCGTGCATCGTAACTTCTTAAGTCATACGTTAAGGAACGACTTTCAAAACCTGAACCGTCTTCTTTCATAAAAAGTAAACGTTTCGAAGTGAAAAAATTTAACGATGTATCGATTTAGTCATCATTGTCCTTTTTTTTTTGAAAGCGATTGTTTTTTCCGATCTTTATAAGCAAAACTGACAGACAAACAGCATGAATAATGAGGAGGGATCGAAAATTGTTTTGGACTGATCCTTCACATGACAGCTTTTTAATGCTCTTATCAAAAAATAAAACACGACTCATTATTTTGGATATATATTTTTTAAAATTCTGTCTGCTTTTAGATCATTAGTTCTTTTGAAAGGAAGAACTTTTTATCTCTGGTTATCATTTCATCCGTATATCATTGTGATCTTTCCTTGTGTATTAAGAATGCAATGATATAAAAGTATGTTATTGTTAGGAATGGATATTTTGATCAAATTAAAAAAAATAACTATTTATGGCAATTTTTAAAGAAAAAATAAATTTGAAGAAGTAATCTCTACTGTAAAAAACTATTTTAGTTTTAAGTTTAAATGCACATGTCTTGTGCTTATTTTTTTTTCAATTCCCTAATAAATGGAAATTATTTTTACAAACACATGTTCTATCTTCTCGTTCACCCTACTGATGGTGTTTAACAGAGTTATTTTCGAATTGTGTAGTTTTATAATTATACTTTAGGGAGAGGAAGGGGGTTTTGTTACAATATGACACTCTGCCGCGTTTCAAACAAACATCCTACCATAAAATACTTTTCTTTATATGCTGTTTAAGTGCTAAATAAAACATTTTGTTTATTATTTGGTTTGATGGAGCAGTAAAAGAGCATCTAATTCCCAAGTAATAAAAGCATTGGACCAAATTTTAATTTCTATCAATTTGATAAATTTTTAAGTTTAAACAAAAGTGACATCGCAATGGAGGAGGGGACACTGAAATGTGACATAAAGAGAGGGAGGTTTGTCAAGTCTCTGAAAACTGCGCAACGGAATTTATCATACCACCCTTCTGACAAGGGTCAGGTAACATGCACCTTTATAAAAGTTAAATTTTTCTATTAATACCATAATCCCAAACCCAATCCCCCCTACCTTCCTGGTTCTTCACTAGCCTTTTAAAATACGATGACATGCAGAACTATGAAACGACCAAAAGAAGATGAGAACATACAAGGTGACAGAATTCCCCTAACGGCGCATCGAGAAATGTGACATCCAACACTTCTAGGAATGAATGGGGAAAAGAAGCCAGCGTTTTCTTGGCGCTTCCGAAATGCTTTGCCTCCCCTCCAAAATGGGAGTTTGGTGACACTTCGATTTAAATTCTTTCTTCTTGACATATCTATTTGCGTTGAGGATGGTTTAAGTAGTCAGAGTTACTGGAAGAAATTTTTTCTGGCGACTCGGTTTTTCCTTTACCCGAATAGATCCTATTTTGAGAACAAGGGGCAAATAAGTTGAGAGG
This sequence comes from Tetragnatha versicolor, assembly GCA_024610705.1. Taxonomy (NCBI): domain Eukaryota; kingdom Metazoa; phylum Arthropoda; class Arachnida; order Araneae; family Tetragnathidae; genus Tetragnatha; species Tetragnatha versicolor. The sequence continues at coordinate 11,016,698 of JANDEH010000008.1, read as the reverse complement.
GAAGGGACTTAAAAGGTTGTCAAGTCTTTGTCATAAGTAATTGATAGAGAATAACTTTTGAAATTCCATTTTAAAGGTCATTGTTGTTCAGTGCTCCACTCTTTGGAATGGTCACAGGCGTATTTGATACCTTTTGATATCGGATATGGATTAATTTTAGGTAGAGAATATTGTGAAGCCAAATTTTCAACGCTTAGAAACTCAATTACTATTATCCAATGCTAAAAAATGTACTAACTTCAAACGCGACCATTCCTGCCTAGAAACAGAGAGTTGTCCGGCATACGAGCGTTCGGTAGCTGCGATTAGAACTAAATCAACTATGGCAACTATCACTAACAATGAGTGTTTTCTACAAATCAACACCAACCACTGCCTGGCAGCTATGTCCGCTTTATCTAAGACTGTTGAGGAATTGAAGCCCCTCGCTCTCTTCTTGCCATATACAGTGGAGTCCGCTTAATGTGATCACGGTTAATGTTATCAATCGGATAATGTTATCGAAATCGACAGGTCCCGATCATTCCTATATAATTTAATGTAAAATATATCGTTTAATGTGATCAACTTTGCATCATCACTCCGCTTAATGTTATCAAAATTTGTCCATGTCCCCTTTAAAACGACCACTTATGAGTTCTTATTTCATGTTGAAGGTCAATTTTGACAAGTAAACATCTGCTCCATGATAACATCTGGCGCTTCTGTTTTTCTGAAACTCAATATGAGTAAGAAAAATAAAACATTCCGCCTGTTATATTGAAAAAATCGGTTATAGGAAGGGGGGGTCCGAATCCATACTTGTGATTGGTTAAAGAAACACCAAGATCCAGGCTTTGCAGATGTTTCTGATAAGATATTTTGATTTTCCCTCGTTTACTGGAATTCAGATTATGTAATAATAGTTGGTTTATTGGATTGGAAGGATATAATGTGGCGGAAAAAAGAGATACCTTTCTTTAAAAATACAAAAGTAAGTGGTTATTTAAATTTTATTAACTGAACTACTCTTATATTTTCCCCTTAAAATTTTACCTAGTGTAAAAATAGTTTTGAATACATTTATTACGATTACATAATTTTGATTTTAAAGCAAACAATCTAGTTACACTGTTTGCTGATTTTTGATATGAGATCGCTTATTGTTATCGATCGGATAATGTTATCAGTTTAGTCTTGGACAATTGCGATCACATTAAGCGGACTCGACTGTATTTACAAAGATAGACCAGTTGGACTACCATCTGTGTATACTGCTTACAACAGCGTTGATCAAACCTCGTCGATTTTGACCAATTCAAACAGACTCTCTTCTTCCCTCTGCTCAAGAACTAAGAATTCGGTCTCGGTCGAGGTCAGCTTGGGCGGTAATGCGGCTATTCTCACTTCCATATACCTTCCACCCCATGATGACCTATCCGAGCTTGCTGAGGAACTGGAGTCCCTGGGTTTCCTTGATGGGAACTTGATCTTTCTTTCTGGGGATTTTAATGCCCATTTCCCACTATGGAGCTACCCGAATAGAAACCAGAGGGGCGCCTGGATCGAGTCGTTCATTATTCGACACGGCCTCATCCTGCTAAACACTGGCCAGGACCCACCCTCCTTTGAAGCAAGGGATGGTCGTGGATGGCCCGATCTTCAAAAATTGGTTTGGCGTTCTATAAATTGGTTTTCTCCCGGGAGACTCTCCTTGATGAGTCGGCCAGTGACCACAAATATATCCAGGTTAGATTGGGATCAGAAACCTCTATCACAACCAGTCAGAGCTCTATCAACCTGCGAAGATTCCCGAAGTTTCTCACGGCTATAAGTCCGCGTGCCGCTGCCTTGACCCATACTCTGAGGGCATCGGGTCGTACCGAAACGTTTGATCTCAATTACAGCTCAGCTTACCAAGAGATAGTCCGTATAGCTTGGGCCACGATGCGGCAAAAAAAGACAGGGGAAAACTTCTGGAGTTCGATGGTGGAGCCCACAACTACAAAGACAGAGGTCCACGGTCAATGCCTTATATAAAACTATCCGCAAAATTCGGTCAGCAACACCAGATCATCCCCACCTTCCTAACATTGTTATACGACATTAGAGAGAAATGGCGGTTTACAAGAGGCTAATACGAGTGAGCAGAGAATCTTCTTGGGAGAGGTTCTGCCGGGACGGCGGGGATAAATTTGGCGCGCTCTTTAATTATGCTATTAAGGGTTTCAGGGGAGGATCGGCAGAGGATCTCTTCCTGCCTGGCCATGGTTTTGTTCTAAAAGCTGAAAAGATCCGAACTCTTATGAGCTACTTTTTCCCCCACGTTAACGATCCTCTTCCGGGGCCCTGTGAAAACACCCCTGGAGTTCCCTTTGGAGATCTCCAGATGAAATATCTGTTTCGAAAGCTAAGCAGGGGCAAGGCGCCCGGTCCGGATCTTCTAACATATGACTTCTGGAAACTCCTTGGAAACCACTTCCCGGATCTCTTGGCCTCCCTGGTTCTATCTCCTCTCGAGAGATCTCACTTTCCTGAATGCCTAAAGGAGGCATCAGTGAGGTTCATCCCTAAAAAAGGCCGTGATTGCTCCGATCCTGGTGACTTTCGTCCCATTTGCCTACTTCCGACGCTGGGCAAGCTCATAGAAAGAGTGTTCATCAACTCACTCAATCTGTGGCTACATACTATTAAAACGATCCACTCGCTTCAGTTTGGTTTTCGAGAGGGTATCGGTTGTTCCGACGCAATCTTTGAACTACTGGAGAGAATTCGGAGCAGGGATTCTGTTCACGTGGCCCTTACCACCCTAGATATTAAGGGGGCATTTGACTCCCTCTCGTGGTCGATCTGTTTGGACGGGCTGAGGAAAATCGGAGTCCCTGAACCTTACAGGAATTTTATTCTTACTTATTTGCAGGGTAGGAAAGCCAGTTATGGGCGGTTTGGTGAAGCAGCATACTACACCGCTGACTTGTCTAGGGGATGCCCGCAGGGGTCAATTATCTCTCCGACTCTCTGAAATCTTTATATTAACCCTATTTTGGAGACTAGTGGTGGCTCCCTCCACCTCCAGGTCTTTGCAGATGATATTGCCTTGCTGACGTTTGGTAATACAAGGCGCGAGCTCGAAAATAATACCAACACCTCTCTTCAGAGGATAGGACACAAACTGGGGGAGTTGGGGTTGACTCTCTCGGAGGAAAAATCTAAGAGCGTTGTGTTCTCTAGGGGTAAGAGAATGAAACGATTGCCAACCTTCAGACTCTCCCGGTCCATAAAAGTGGAAAGATCGCTCAAATACTTGGGCCTGATTATCGACGACTGCCTGGGGTGGACCCCCCACATCAATTATCTTAAAGAAAAGACCTTTCGTATAGCACGGGCTATCCAGAGACTACCGGGCTGTACCGACAGGAAACTGCTCCGGATTTGGTACCTCGCCATTGTGGACAAGATTATTCACTACGGAGCTGCTGTTAGGGGCACGCCTAAGACTAAACAACAGATAGGACAGCTGGCGTCACTACAGCGCCCCTTTCTGTTGCGGATGTGTTCGGGATACCGAACGACCTCGGCGATTTCTCTCAATTTGATTACGGGAATCTCCCGTCTGCACGTCAGTCTCCTGCGCCTCAATAGACAATACCTCATTTGGAACCGTAGAGAACTGTCCCAGCTTCCAGTTGCTCTGCGAGATCTCCCCTTGGATGAGCGTGCAGCGATGGGTGAGTTGGGTATTGAGCGCCTGGTTCCGGTTCTTGGCCCAGATGCAGGTCCCCTTGAGATCTATACCGACGGCTCTGCGATGGATGGAGGCGTTGGAGCCGCCTTCTGTGTAATGGAGGGTCCACGCCTTGTCGACCAAGAAATGTACAAGCCCAGGGAAAACAATACCGTCTTCCAGGCAGAGCTTTTGGCCATACACAGGGCTATAAGGTGACTGGCTGTAAACGGTCGGAAGGCTAACATCTTCTCTGACAGCAGCAGTGCCATCAAGTGCATATCGGCCCCTTATTTAAACTCATCTTTTGTCCGCAATGTACGCAGGGAGGCCACCGACCATTGCGATTTGTTTACCCTCTCTTGGGTGAAGGCCCATGTGGGCATACCAGGGAATGAGCTCACCGACACGCTGGCCAAGAAGGCCATTCAGGAAGGAGTCGAGATTTCTGTACCGACCCCCTACTCCGCCATGATGCGACGCCTCAAATCAGAAGAAATTGAGTACTGGGCACAGTGGCTGGATAACGAAGGGGCGGAGGCAAGATCATACAGTTTTCTAAGACCTTCGAGAAGGGCGATTTGCCTGGTGAGGGAGGTTACCTGGTTCGTGTCGGGCCATGGCCCGTTCCCCTCCTATCTATACCGTTTTAGGCGGATGGACTGCGGTGCCTGTATCTGTGGAGTGATGGGCGATGCAGACCATTTTGCCTTCGAGTGCCCTAACACGTCAAGCTACCATCTCCGCAGACCAGCATTGCAGGAAAGGAGGGCCTGGCTGGGCCGGGTTCTTAGGGACCCGCGCCAGCTCGACCGGCTGTGTATGGCCATGCAGACTGCCCGGAAAATCACCAGACAGCTGTCTGTGTCTTCACGGCCTTCTGTTGCTCAGGCTGGGTCCGGCTGGCCACGCCGTGGACAACCTTGACCGGCGATCTTTTTGTTTATATGAGATTTTAATCTATACCATGCATCTTAATGTTTTTTTTTCTTTTAAAATGTTTTTAGACCTTTTAATCTTTTAATCCTCTAGGGTTTTTTTATCCTTTACTTTAATGATTTTAATTATTACTATTAGTATTTTTTTAATTGCTTAATATGACATGAGTAATTAGTCAATTCGTACTTTTTAACCTCTGTTTTTATATACATCATACATTTTATATACATCTCCCGGGCCCTCCCTATGACCCCATAAACCGCAAGGTTGGGGGGGTTGGCTCGGGTTGCCTAATTTCCTTTGCCTAATTACTATTAGATACCTAAATGTATTTATTCTTTTAAAGTACTTAAAATAAGTGTATTTTTACATCTGAAAAGTATTTGCTACATAAAAGAAAAATGATTTAACCCATCAACCTTAACTACCAAAGTTAATACGCATGTCATAAGTGACCCGTCGAAGCAAGAAATTTCGGGGGGTTTTGAGGACAAGAACAGTGCTGACAACCTTATGACCAAAGTATTGAATTGAGCCGTCAAAAATTTTAATGTGATTCATGCCTCATGTGTTGATAATAGGTCTTTGAACTTTTCAAAAAGACAAATTTAAAAAAGCACACATACATCAGACCCTCGGTTTAGGGAATATTATTATCTCCCCTATCTGAATAATTATCTTGACGTATGGACTCGTCCAGTCAGCCTGTCTTTTTTCTTGTATTAATCAATCGTAAATATCGTAACAATTTTTTTTCATTTTTTTGTACTAATGAAACTAATAATAATTTTAAAATGATTTCCATCCTTTTTCAAAAACTTTCATGAATATTTGCATAAATCTGATTACCTCTAAAGCCCAATTTACACGATTTTACATTTTTTAGTGGAACCCTAACAAATAAAATCGAGATTGTTGATCTCATGAGGGGTCGTTTTAACAACATTTTACAAAAATTGGTATCGGGTGGCAATTGTTTTTTTTGGCATAGCCTACTAGAGCGATAATTCCTTTTCTAGCAACTTGGCGGATATATTGGGCAGAGAATTATGAATGCCAAGAGTAGTGCTAAACAAGTCGCCAAGAAGAGAGCACCCAAACATTTTTTAAAGCTTACTGTAAAGTTTGGGGGGCTTAAGATTACCATGACGAAGCACTTCTTCCCTACCATCCCGGTTAATTAAAAGTCTAATATATGTGTTAAGTGTGCTAACCGTTGTCGAGTGGCAGCGGGTGCGAGAGCATCTGCTCGCAGCAGGAGAGGGCGGCCCTGCAGCAGGCGATCCACTTGCGGGCGAAGAGGTCCGACTGGAAGGTGGCGTAGGCAGGGTGCGCAGGGTCCTCGGGGTCCGCCTCGAACGACGCGTTACTCGCAGGGTCCCGCAGACGACCGCTGGACTCCTCGTACCTGCCACGAACACGAAACATCATAACGACTGTGGTATGAAAAATTATAAATGAGTAGACTACACTGTTCAACAATGAAAAAATTTCCTTGATGAAAACAGTCATTTCTTATAGATTTTGGGTCGCTGAATACGAATATCACCATTAAAATTCTCAATTGACTCAGGATTTTCGGGAAACAGCCCCTCCCCCTTTTTACGTTTTTCGACGACTATATAACTTTAAACTCGATTTTCAGGGTCAAAAAGCATTGCTTTAGTCTTCAAATTGCCCCCCAGGTGACAAGAAAAGTTCAAAATAATAAAATTAATAAATTTATAATACATGGATAGGTTCAAGGGGTAATTACCCCCCTAAAGATACCAAAAATTAGCTAAAAATTATAGAGGTTTTTATACGCTATTTTTTCCTCTTATTTTTTTACGCAATTCACGTTTGAAGGGTCCTAACCCTTCCCAAAGGACCCAAATTTGATGGCAATATGCAGCAACGATTTTTACTAAAAGCGGTTGAGGTGAGAGCGCCCCCCCCCCAAAGCACCCATGGAAGGGTTCAATGCCGCACTTAGATTTAAACTGTGCTGTAAAAAAAGAAAATTGAAGCCACTAACTGAATTTCAGTTGATTCTTGTGTAAAATGATCTGCTGAATTCAAATACGACACTCATTTTCCTCCATCACCCTCAGTTTTTAAGGGGATGCCCCCTAATTGTTATCCACAGCCGTGCATCTATTAACATCTTGAAACATGGAATCCTCACCCCCTTAAACCGGTCAGTTTTTACCGGTCAGAACTGAAGAGTTTCTACTTAGGATAGACCCAAAACATAAGAAACACGTCATTTGTAATCTTTACAAAATCATCAATATTGATTCCTGAGCTCGCGAGCGCCTTCGCGATTCTGAAAGTCTTCTGAACTCTTCCAAGAGGGCTTCTGGGAGGCTAACACCTCAGCCGCTTTTAGTGAAAAATACTGCTGCATATTGTCATCAAATTTGAATCCTTGGGGAAGGGTTAGGACCCTTCAAACGGGAATTGCGTAAAAAATACGAGGAAAAAATAGCGTATAGAAACCTCTATAATTTTTAGCTATTTTTTTGTATTTTTAGGGGGGTAATTACCCCTTAAACCTATAAATTTGTTATAAATTTATGATTTTATTAATTTGAACATTTCTTGTTACCTGGGGGGCAATTTGAAGACTAAAACAATGCTTTTTGACCATGAAAATCGAGTTTAAAGTTATAATGTCGTCGAAAAACGTAAAAAGGGGGAGGGGCTGTTTCCCGAAAATCCCGAGTCAATCGAAAATTTTGATGGTGATTTTCGTATTCAGCGACCCAAAATCTATAAGAAATGACTATTTTCATGAAGGAAAAAATTTTGAAGGTCAAATTTGTTGAACAGTGCTATTTTTGGAAAATGCATAAAAGAATATAAATCCGAAGGCAAAGCAATAGGAATGTCAGAACCTGAACTGCTGAAGTCTTTTCCTTTTCGTTTAGCTCAGTGTTTCCCAACCTTTTTCGGTCCATGCCCCACCAAAGCCTTTCTAAGTGTTCCATGCCCCCTGGTCCAGTGGCGTATATAAAAATATTTTTTGAGAGGGAGTCAAAATTATTTCTTAGCCCCTCGCTCCTATATATAGTTAATAAGTCTAATGAAGCTTTTCAGAAAATTTTTAGGTAGAATTTGCATGGTAAAGAACTAAATGAAGTTATGGGTAATTAAGTTCTAAGTACCAAGGGGGGTCTGGGGGTCCTCCCCCAGCAAATTTTCTTAAATTTGACTTAAGAAAACAGGTTTTTTAACTAGTTTGGTACCCCTAGTTGGGAAATTTTGGATATAAATTTTTAGGTAAGATTGGCATTTTCACGATCCTAATGTAAAAAAGTTTCAAATGTAAGCATTCTAAAAACAAAGATGTCTTGGGTCATCCACCAGAAAAATTAGAGTCTAAAAACAGGGTTTCAACTTGGTTTTAATACATACTGGTACAGATTTCAGACATACATTCTCAGATAGGATAATAAGGATCAGATTTTGATGAACTTCTTTTAAAAAAGTATTTTTTTAATTTCCCCCTGGATTGGTCCAACCTGGGGGGCAATTTCGTAGAAAATTTTCAAATTGCCCCCCTAGAAAATGATATTGCCCCCCGGTGGGGCGTGCGCCCCACGTTGGGAAACACTGGTTTAGCTAAATGTATCTTTACATTTTTCTTGGAAAGGGGAAAGTAACAAAAGCACAAAAATGGCGAGTAGGAGTGCAGTTCAGACATTCCCCTAAAAACATATTGATGTCATAATTTACTTTCCGTTTACTTAGAGCCGTTCAAATATAAAGTAAGAAAATTTTGGGGATTTTTTTTACCCTTGTAAGCGAAAATAAGCAATTTGCAACCAGTGGCGGCTCGAAGGTAAAATTATAAGGGGTGCTGCTCTTACGGTACCAAGTTGGCAACGTATTCAGATGCGGCTCGTCCATAGGGGCTGCGGGGCTGCAGCACCCCCAACCAAAATTTCCCGAAATTCCATATTTTATTTGCTTTACAATATTTAAAAAATTATCTATTTCCCCCTTTAATCTTTGTCCTTTATAATTCTTTTTCAATTAATAATTCTCTGCTATGCCGTCTCACCAACAAATTTCTTTCCGGGTCGATCAGCTCCCGCAGTTTCTATTCCAATCGTGGAATTCTAGACCAATCGTGGTATAAAACACTAGTTCTATCATATCAAATGAAAATATCAAGAATTTAGCATGCGATTCTGTTAGGAGAAAAGGGGCTGCTTTTCAGCAGCCCCGACCAAAAGAATAATAGCTTTTTCTTTTGAAAAAATAAACGAATTCTACTACTAAAAAATCACATTGGCTTTTTAGCTTTTCTCACTCCAATGCTGTTTAATTTTTTATTTATAGCTTCTTTTTTTTCTTTTCAACAGAGAGAGAACAATATCCTTTCTGATGTTTCGGCAAGTCAATAAAGATTTATGTTTACTTTTTAGCAGCCAAGTTTTTATTTCTTTTTATAATGAACAAATTGAATTCGAAATGTAGATTTTAGTTTCATTTGCTTTTGAGATACTAAATGAAATAGACTTCATCTTTGATTCTTCATATTCATAATAATCAGCTAAATATAGGTAAGTGACAGTTTTTGAATGCTTTATTAAGTGTGAAATCAAAATTTATATTGTTCCAATCTTTTCTATTTAATTTTTCCACGTTTTAGTTTAATAGAACAAGTGAAGCATGGCATTATCTCATGTTACCTTCCTCATGAGTGAAGACTTTGAATCAGGTTTACTAATACTTTATGTTCTTATAAAATCTGATTAAGGCATCTTTAAACCATTTCTAAGTTTTTTTAGAGATTTTTTGGCATTATATCGCTTGAAATACGTTGCCAACTTGGTACAGTAAGAGCAGCACCCCTTATAATTTTACCTTTGAGCCGCCACTGAACGTACTGAACCGCCACTGAACGTACGCCACTGAACCCGTTGTTGGTTTAACTCCACCTGGTATTGTCCCTATGGAGAAGACCTTATCGGGACTGCTCCTTCAAGACAATCTATAAATTCCTGATTTTGTCAACTATCCTCCATTGGGGAAAGTTCCTAAACCAGTATCAAAATGATATTTTTTATGAACTTTTTCCAATAGGGTCATTCTGAAATAAAGGATCTAAAAGATAAAAATCCATGCTTAAACTACCAATTGTTATTGTCAATCTGTGGAGCTCAATCAATGACAGTATTTCAATGAACTGTACCAACTCACCTAAGCCTTAGCGAATCGTCATGGAAGGCAAAAGGCGGCAGATAATAGTAACACCTGGCGCAGGTATCCAGCCTGTACTCTTCCAGGCTGAGATAGAACCCTCGTTCGGTACGACAAGACATGCTGTAGAACAGATCCGTCTCGTTTTCTGTCAGTACGAACTCCATACAGGCGATATTTTGCACCTAAAATACATAAATATTGTATAATTAGACTTATTCCCTAATAACTGAATATTATCAATATTATGTAGTAATGTGTAATGTATTAATTATCTTACTTAGCTATATGAAAATTATAGACTTTCCCGCTTGTTTTCTGTTGACAACCACGAACAGAAAAACAACCTTTTCTGAGGTTATAGTGAAACTGTCAGGTCATATGAGGGGTTATTTTTGTGACTAGTATGATTGAGGCACTCTTGCAAAAACGAGCTAATTCAATTGTTAGAGTTAAGTTAGCACGTCGTCGCTTGCAAGCGCCTCAATCATAGAAAGTTACATTAGAAAACAAATACTTTAGAACTATAATACATATTTTTCAGGAAAAAAAATGTTTCAGCAGACCTTTTTATTATTTTTTAAAGATTTCTGAATAAAAATCAAATCACACAACTATAGGTATTGACAGAAAAACTGCAACCACAAGGCCTAAGATGAAACATCACAAGAACATGAAAATCTCTTCTGATGGAACTAAAAATTACCAGAAATTCAGAAATTGTCAAGACGTTGAACACACACCCAAGCATGTTATCTTTGATAGCCCAGCTGTCGCTGCTGCAATGCACAATCTAAACTATCCCACCGGGAAGAAGACTTATATTCAGAAAAAGGCTTATTCTGAAGAAGACATATCTCAAAGAACAAGACAACAACAAAAACAACAAATATTTCTGAAAAAAAACATGACTCATTTTAAAATCCGTTTTAAAATATTTCAGAATTCATGGGGCTTTATATTTGCTGGGGTATTTGCCCAATAAACCATTAAATATCCAACTCTAAAAGTTCTTTCGCAGTTAAACCTGTCTAAAAAGGTTTATACCTAGTTCAGTTTGTACCTGTTGTTGAGAAAAGAAATACCAAACCCTAACTTGCTTTCAAAGGAAGCAATAATTTATTTTTGCGGAAAAACCAACTTCGGATTCTGGTGAATTTCAAGCTTTGAATGAGATAACAAGGAGTACGAGGGTGTCGAGATGTGCTTATAAGTGTACTATGTCTGTGAGGGATAAAACTGTGAATACTGGAAATGCAATTTAAAACGCACTTCTGGGTTTTGAGTTTCTGCACTAAAATTTCCTTACCATCTTTGTGTGAAAGCTAAGCTAAGATGAAAATTCTTATCAAGAATACACATGGTAAAACAAACTCAGCAAGTTTTTCAACCCACCTCAGGTTCAGAAGTTACCCCATATTGTCACTTGTGTTTTATGTATTCTAACGAAAAAAAATTCTCACACTTAATATATTCTGTCTAAAATAAGAGAAACAAAAGAAATTTCCTCTCTATTCACTCTTGAACAAATTGAGGAACTTCTTGAATGATGGGTGAAAAAAATCAATATTTGCTTTCTTCATCAGCGAAAAGAAATGACTGTAGTTGTGCAATTGCTAAGGTACACAAGATTTTCAGTATGCATAGAGAAGAGATCCCTTCTTAATAGGATTGCTACAAGAAAGGATGTTTCCCAGATTACAGGAAATTGAAACAAAGAATCTGCACTTTCAACATTTTATGTGCTACCATGTACTAGTCAGTTAAATTAACTTGAATTTCTATGCTCAAAAAAGAGGTCAAAAGGGGGAAAATCGTCTTTAAGAATCTTTGGATAATTTTTCTCAAGTGTTCGAATGACATTTATGAATTCATTAAAGTCCATGGTTATTTTAAATTTTCAGAATAGAAAATTATAACTAATTGCACTTAATTATTGCTTCCTGAAAGAGAAATTATTTCTAAATATCTAAAGCGGATAAAAAATTTCAAAACGTTTTAATTCGATTTGTTACAATGCATCTTAAAAATTGTGGCATTGTTTATTTTTAGTCTAATTCTTTATTGGTTTCCGTCTAAATTAAATAGGATGTCAGTCTGTTAAAAACTTATTATGGGGATACTGTGTTGCAAAATTGTAAATAACATAAAACCCCTTTAGCATCAATTCCAACTATGTTTCAAAGAACCCAATGAAATGAATCTTGCAATAAGTTTCTTGTTTTAAAATGAATATTTCAATCTTTAAAAAAGTTTTATTCTTATTGTGGCATTATCAGCACAACTTTTATAATTAGGTTTATAATGTCATGGAAACCGCTTCAATGCTGAAGTTCTGAAGAAATCCTATTTTCTCACAAACTTGGAAATATTATAAAGGAAGAATATGAAGATTCATTCTTATAAAGGAAACAGCGTTGATTATTTAATTCAGGAACTTCTCTGATAAAGAGTTTTGTGTGTTTTGTTTTTCAAACTTCCAAATTAAAGCACCGGAAAGCAATTACATGTTGAGGTAACAAATAGATTGGAGAATGAAGTCGTTAAGAGGGAAGCAGCTAGGCGCTAGACTATGTGGTAAAAACTTATAATGGAAATAGCTTGTTGTGGGTTGGAACTTTGAGTATAGATAAAATAAGGTGTTAGAGTTACTACTGAATTTTAACTAGTTATGTGAGTTATAAAATATGCAAATCATAGTTTAACGTATTTGCCATATTAAAGTCTGTTTTCATAAGGAAAAAAACATTCTAATTTTTAAGTAGGTACCGAAATATTTCAATTTATACGCTACCTACCAGTATAATATTAAAAAGTAGCAGAAAGCGTTAAAAATAATATTTAGTTTTAAAATATCATGATATTTTATTTTAGTTTTGATGATTATCAAATTTTACCTTAACATTAGTAATTATTGAATGAAACCAAAAACCTACCTTTAAAGGCTTCAGAGCTTTTAAGAACATATAAATGCGTTTTACCACCCCCTACTCAATTATCAATATAATAGTGCATTAGTTCTTCAATTTTAGGATATCGAAATTAGTATTCGATGAAGTTAAGTGAAATAGTATTTAAAAAGTAAATACTACTTAAACATATTTTCTTATTACACATTAAAGCACATGGTAATGAAATATCCACTTCCATCTATGAGCAAACCTAAATAAATGGAATAATGTCATGATTTCCCGAACCAAAACACCAGACTTAATAATGATTTCCAGAGTGCATACAAGGAATTAAGTTTAAACATAAAGTTTTGGGCTGTTAAATGAAAATAATAAGATATGAATCTCTCAGACAGATTTAATATTGACTTAAGAATTACCCAAAACTAACTTATGACTCAACACTCCCATACTTAAAAATCCTATAGAACCTTTTTAAACTTACTTTTTATCTTTTTTTTTAAATATCAATTATCTTACTAGCTAAAAACTTTAACTTTAATCTAATATACAAAAGACAGGATCAGCAAGACAGTTTAAAAAGTTTATATCTCAAAAGAACTTCTAATTGATGTAATTAAATAATAATTTAAATCATGCAAATCACTGCTAAGTTTTGACTTAACTCTTTAAATAAGCTGTCATCTGTATTATTCACAAGTAGTGAAGACAGTTGAATCCGCGATTATATATAAGTCAGAATTGATTTAAATAACTCGGTGGACTGAATGGGTAATAACTCTTGGAGATCAAGTCTGATTTCACGCAAGGAGGTAATTCTGAACTGCATTTTAAGTAGACACGAATCAGCATTGTCATTTATCAGAGTCAGTGGTTTTAATTATTTGAAATTTCGTTTCGAGGATTAATTAATTTTAATTATATCGAGTTGAGCGGTGGTAGGGTTTCTAAACCTTCCAGGTATGTGGAATCAACTTAATTTCTGACCAGACTGCGTTTAGCATTTAATTTGGAAGAGGATTCGGATTAATTAAAGTATTTGAGCTACGCATGTGGATAATTTTAGCTGTTTAATTTTGTATTTAATTCAACGGCATAGGTAAAGGTTACCTGAATTGTTCATTTAGATTTAGATGGTAATAATTTTTAGCCCTCTTTAAGATATTTACGTAATTTTTATTTTTTTTATCGATGCATATTATCAATAATGCCAGAAACACTAACTCTAAAATTTGAGGATTTGAAACTGCGAGAGATTTTAATGGATATCTTTTTATCTAGTCGAAATTATCACAAAACGCATTTCCAAATTAATAAGTATAACTAAAAATATTAGTCGAGCTTCTATAAATCAATATAAGGAAAAGCTAGCGATAAAAGGTTCCAAATAGTTTTACATATACACACATTAATACGACTCCACCTTACTGACAGGCAACCAAACTAGAAATAACTAGTTGGGTGGCTTATTACATAAAAATGCCCGAAAACTGCAAAATGTGATACTTTCATGAAACTTTCAGGGATGTTAGAAAATCATATAAGAACTAAAAAATCGATGGGAGCCCAAAATTTTAGGGCGTGGTTTGACCGTTATGACGTCATAACAAGATGGCGACCAAGGGCCTATATTCGGTTCTTTTAATGACATAAAGACATTTTTGGGGTCAAATATTATGTTTTAAGGGTCAAAAAACATTATTCTGATGACAAAATGTGCAATTTGTTTTAAAAAATAACTTAAATTCAATAAAAGTTGAAAATAGTAATACAGTCAATGGCAGTTCTTCAAAAAAAATTTTTTAGATAAGTTATTTTTTTCAACGGTTTTATATGTTTTTTGAGGCGCTGATTCCGAATATCTAGTTCACTTCTATGTGGAATAGGTGGGCCGAAAATACACTTTATTTTTTATTTATGTTCTAATAGCGCGGAAAGGGTGCCACTTGGGTCCAATAAGGATGATGTTGTTTCGATTGGATAATATCTTCAGCTCCCGCATTGCACTTAAAGTTTGAAAAAATGGATGAAATTTTTACAAAACAACTAAAAAACCACAGATTACACTCTCAAATATTGTTCATGATTTTTTTATGAGGAACTAATATAGTTATAGACATAATGTCACAGGTTCCATTATTCTATCACCCTTCTTTCGTTCGATATAATTTTTTAATGTTCAAAGAAATTTGGTAAAGTTGTTTTTCCTGCATTTTAAAACAGCTAATTACTCTAGAACTAAACAACTTAAAAACCTGAAGTCAGTCCCATTTTGTTCGTAATTTTTTTGTCTTTAATTTGATGTGCATCATGATCATCATTTTCAAAAAAAAATTTCAAAATTAAAAAAATGAGAAAAAAAAATTAATAAAAAAAATTGTTTGAAAAATTTTTTGAAAAAATATTAAAAGCCTTTTAACTCTTTAAATGAACATTACTACTAAATTTCAAGGAGAAAATTAAATTTAATCATGTTTTAAAAAATTAAAATATTCGAAATTTAGGCAAGTCCCCTAAACTATCCCTAAAATTATACAGTCACTCATGGAAAATTCATAAACTCGCTTGAGGGCGTTCATATGACTTAAGACATGCAAAAAATGTCAAATTAATTTCAGAAAATACGACAGTTAATAGATTCCGTACAAAATCTTACAGTGCTAATTCCCAACTTTAAGTTAATTCAATTTGCATGCATTTCTCCTAAAAATTCCTAAAATTTATGCTTATATCTAGTTGTTTTTACTTTTAACAAGTCAAATGAAAGTAAATAAAAGTTTTAGAACATAAAAAAATTTGGATATAAACACATTTCTAAGGAATATTCAGGTAAAAGTCATGCAAATTGAATTAACTTAAAGTTGGGAATTAGCACTGTAAGATTTTGTACGGAATCTATTAATTGTCGTATTTTCTGAAATTAATTTGACATTTTTTGCATGTCTTAAGTCATATGAACACCCTCAAGCGTGTTTAAGAATTTTCCATGAGTGACTGTATAATTTTAGGGATAGTTTAGGGGACTTGCCTAAATTTCAAATATTTTAATTTTTTTAAACATGATTAAATTTAATTTTCTCCTTGAAATTTAGTAGTAATGTTCATTTTAAGAGTTAAAAGGCTTTTAATATTTTTTCAAAAAATTTTTCAGAAAAAAAATTTTTATTAATTTTTTTTGTCATTTTCTTTAATTTTGAAATTTTTTTTTGAAAATGATGATTAGGATGCACATCAAATTAAAGAAAAAAAATTACGAACAAAATGGGACTGACTTCAGGTTTTTAAGTTGTTTAGTTCTAGAGTTATTAGCTGTTTAAAAATGCAGGAAAAACAACTTTACTAAATTTCTTTGAACATTAAAAAATTATATCTAACGAAAGAAGGGTGATAGAATAATGGAACCTGTGACATTATGTCTATAACTATATTAGTTCCTCATAAAAAAATTATGAACAATATTTGAGAGTTTAATCTGTGGTTTTTTTGTTGTTTTGTAAAAAAGTCATCCATTTTTTCAAACTTTAAGTGCGATGCGGGAGCTGAAGATATTATCCAATCGAAACAATATTTTACATCGTCCTTATTGGACCCAAGTGGCACCCTTTCCGCGCTATTAGAACATAAATAAAAAATAAAGTGTGTTTTCGGCCCATCCTAATGTGGAAGGTCGGCTTCATTTAAAAAAACGCAAAAATGTGCGAAAAAGTCGCAACATTTTTACTCTTTCTTCGGATTTTCGCTTATATTTAAAAAAATATTAGTTTCTCGAAAATTATTTAAAATACAAAGTTGGAGTAAATATAATTTCCTACAAAATGCACTATTCAATTTTTGTTTTCCGAAGAATAGTTTTCCCTTTATAACACACTGAAGAACAGAGAAACAAAGATCCTCTGTTTAAATTATGCTGTGTTAAAATTATCTGTTTTTCAATGCGTCATAAAGTGAAAAATATTGTTAGGAAAATAAAAATTGATTGGTGCATTTTGTATGAAATTTTGTTTACTCCAACTTTGCAATTCATATAATTTTCTAGAAACTAATATTTTTTTAATATAAGCGGAAACGCGAAGATAGAGTAAAAATTTGGCAATTTTTTCACATTTTTTTGCGTTTATTGATATGAAGCCGACCTTCCACGTAAAAATGAACTAGATATTCGGAATCAGCATCCCAAAAAACATATAAAAACGTCGAAAAAAAAAACTTTTCTAAAAAAATTTTTTGAAGCAACTGCCATTGACTATATTACTATTTTGAACTTTTATTGAATTTAAGTTATTTTTTAAAACAAATTGCTCGTTTTTTCATCAGAATAATGTTTTTTGACCCTTAAAACATAATATTTGACCCCAAAAATGTCTTTCTGTCATTAAAAGAACCGAATATAGGCCCTTGGTCGCCATCTTGTTATGACGTCATAATGGTCAAACCACGCCCTAAAATTTTGGGCTCCCATCGATTTTTTAGTTCTTATATGATTATCTAACATCCCTGAAAGTTTCATGAAAGTATCACATTTTGCAGTTTTTATGTAATAAGCCACCCAACTATAACATCCCTCATATGATAAATTATCCAAGCGATCAGAGTTGACCCTTATCTTAAAAAGAAATAGCGATACCTAAACAGCCAATGCAAAAAAAAGAAATTGCACTAAAATGTTTAAAAAAGAATTTGTACTAAAAATATATTAAAGAGAGTAAATATTAGATCCTTAATAAACTGTGCGATCCACATATACGCTAGGCTAGAGTAATCGTTTAGGGCTGTCATCAGTAATACATTAATACATATTAATCTTTCTCCACCTTCTTTCCCCTTCAGGTAAATCAATTTGTGAACTCTGATATGGCAATATTACCTCTGTCATGAAGGATGACTTTATCGTATGGCGGTAGCAATATAGAATATACTCTGGCTTTGCTACTACCCCATGCTTTCGCATCTTGAGTAAGTTGATATTCGAAAGCCCAAGTAGTAGTTTGATATGTATGTTGAGTATTAATGAAGAGTAGAGTGGTAATGCTTATGGCTTATACATTTTACTAAAGGTTAAAACAATTTTTGAAGAAATTTGGATTCTCATTGACAGGATAAAATTCTGTCAACTTTGGAAGAGTTGACAAAGAATGTATAAAATATAAAATAAACCTAATGTGTAAGAGTAGCATAAAGTTCATGTAAAGCTTTTTTGCATACTTGTGTTATTATAATATGGCATTATAGTTCTATTTTACATTTTTAATTTTCTAAATTTTTCTATTTTATCAATTTCTCGGTACATAAATTAGTCTTTAGTTCTCCCATATAAAATTTTATACTTTTTAAGAAGAAATTAAGTCTAGCCACATTAAATTAATTAACTAATTAGTTAATTTAAAAAAAAATGTATATGTTACGAGCAATGTGATAAATCGGGCATTATTAATAATGCCCGTAGTGGAGGATGGCAATGTGATCAATTCAATGAAATTTATCACATAAATTTATCACTTTGCCTGCCTCCACCCTGGGCATTATTTATAATGCCCAATTAATCATTTTGCCCGTCACATCTGTATTCGCGTTCTGAAGTTCCAGTTAAGATTTGATGTTAAGTTACTTACAAAACTGGTTTTAAATTATTTTTGAAACTGAACTCAAATTAACTTTACATTCTTAAAAAATAAAGAAAGTACGTAATGAGAAAGTAAATATGAAGAGTACGAAATATTTTTTGCAAAAATATTTTAGAATTTCAAGAAGTTTTTGAGTTGTTAAGGACCCCAGAACAAAAACCTGCAACAATATAGAAAGTAAATTTAGTAATTAAGAACAAATTTTGAATTTTAAAACTCCAAGTATTTCTTTTCATTTACAGCTCATACCCTTACTGCCTTAAAAGAAAATCCTCTTTTTCTAATAAGTTTTGAAAAGTCACAAACTTTTCTTCTCATTGCAGTTAATTAAAATCTTATTTTTTTTTCAATTAAAAATTACGCACACAAATAAATTACCCAGAACTATTTCTGCTTTAAATGCAAAGAAACACACAAAATAAAAGCAATTTTTAAAGGTTACACAAGAAGAAAAAAGAGGAACGTGAATGGGGTGAAGAATGTAGAACTGTCATGTCTTTTGAGATGCCAAGAAAGAAAAACTACAAAACTCAAGCTCATGAAAATGAATTCTTCTCATAAATTGCAGAAAATGCCGAAAGATTTTTAGACACACAAAAAAATTGGATTAAACCTTTCTAAAACAAGAGTTGGCAAAAAAAAAAGAGCTTGATAAGACCAGGAGATTACTTATTTTAACGCTACTCACGTGAAAAAGTGAAAGGATTACGAAGCACTTTTCGGCGGATTTAGTGTGGAGGTAACACTTTTTAGTGGAGAAAAGAGCTTAAAAAACGCAATGAAGACTAATTTTGAAAGGTTTTTATTTAGTTTTTTTAAGCTGCTGAAATAGCAGTTGCCCTGGTTGCGTAAGGAGAAATGAACTAATACTTCTTATGTCCGTATAAAATATTTCAGGAAAAAGACAATAAGTGTTAAAGGCACAGTAAAAAAATTCAAAGTCAAATGAAATATTAATGATATTTAAACAGTGTTGTTATTAACAAACTATATTATATGTTACTCTGTTCATTATCGAATCAGAAATATTTACAGACTAAGTAAAAAGTATAGCGAAAAAAGAACTATACCTTTAATTAAGATCTAAAGTTTGGAAAATTTTATATATTTGTGGTGGTTAGTGCTCCTGTTATGAATAACAATTTAATTATTTTAATGTGTCCGATAGGCTCAATAGAACACGAGGTTTAAATAATGACTTACTAGAATTCGCGCGAAAGCAAAATGAATCTACACAAGTTAAATACATTTTTATAAAATTAAGTGAATGTTTTTTAAACAACTCTTGAAGAATTTAAAGGAAAAAGTAATAAACTCATATTAATCTTGGGAAACGTTCCTTTTTAAAAACACTTCCTGAAGATCGACCTCATCTTACAAGTGCCAATAAGTGATTCACACACAACCATGCATCGTATTAAAACACATTCCAAATTAGCTGCTAGTGGTTTGAAAAGGGGAGGGGAGAGGAATATTTAATGAATTAGGAATAAAACCCCAAAAGCTCCCACTCAACGAAAGGAAATTATTAATTTTCCTAAGTTTTCGGGCGAAAGAAAATAATTGCGCTTGTGAAGTGGATGTTCAATTAGTTTAATACTAACGTTTAAGCAAATTAATGAGAGGGGGCTGAGTTGTCTGTTAGCTGCTCCTGTTTTGTTTATTCTCGCAGCTAGGAAGTGAATTTTGGGGTTTGCCAGATATAGAGGGTCAGAATTAAGTTTAATTGTTGAATGATCCAATGTGTGCACATTTTATTTACCTTTTAGTTCAAATTGATTCGGGAATCATATTATTCCTTTACATTTAACAGCAATTTCAGGATAATGGTTAACAAATAAGTTTAATGAGAACACATTATATCTTTGGATATTTTGTGTATGTAGTTCTATTTGATAAATATGTAGTTGAAAGAAAGGTAAGCTAGGATTTGAATCAGAAGAAGATTCTGAAAAACTATTAAAAGGTTCACACTGTTTATGTTAAAATGGCTGTTATCAGATTTAAAATAAAAACCTCCATTCAAATCTACTTAAAATTTTTTACATGAAATGATTTTGTATGATAACATAAATTGAAGTTACACTATTAATTGTAAAACTGTGATTTTGAGATGATTTTTTAGTTCTTAATTTTTCTTTTGAGTGATCAGAGTTTAAAATTTATTAATCTTAAGCACCTATTAAAATTCATTTCCTTTTAATAGAAGTTATTTGAATAATTGATTCCAAGACTTCCCGTTAAAATGTAGAACTTTATAATTTAAATCCATTTTTTAAGTTTAGCTTAAAATTAAAAAAAAGGGCAATTTATTCATAAAAGTAAGAATAACATTTACCTTAAAACCAAACAAAACTACTTTAGATGAAAATAGTAGGTAGTACATTGCAGAAATATGGAACCAGTTAAAGTTAGCAGAAAGGTTAAGATGCGCAAAACTGGTAAAGTAGTTTAACCACCACCATAAATCTTTATCCGAACTTTTTCTGTTTTAACTTAATGAAAAACAAATTAGTCACTTATTTAACACAGATAGTCTTATTTTACTTAAAAAGCTTAAAATTAACCAGGTAAAGGAAAATATAAAACTAATTCGAAATAGAAGGCTTTTTTAGGAGGATATCCATTGCAGAGGTAAAGCTATCTTGTTAAGAAGATTAGAAAAACTCTATTACTCGTAATATCTTTCGCTATTCCATCTGAATGAAAGAGATGGATGGAGAACGAGACGTAAATTGCGGAAACTTTGATTTATTCTTTTTGTACCTTTTATTTGTTATTTCTTATATATCTTTACCCATACATTTTTGAATAACTATAAAAGAACACCATAGTGGGTAACATGCACCATTTGTTTAAAGAAAAATAAATGAAGAATAATTTTATGATTTAGAAATTAGCTGATATTATAGTGAAATCGGATATTATTATACAACATTTCAAAAAAGCTGATTTTTTACGATCCTTTCTTATTAAATACTTCAGAATACTGTAGATGTTTTCCTCTTAATTCAGTAGACCTGCAGAAGTAACATACTTTTATAAATTATTTTTCTCCTTTTATTTAATTGTATTGATTATCACATCTAATAGGTAATAAATTACTTAAACAATATAAATTAGTACATAACTACATGAAGAAAGTAAATATATTGTTCGTAATCTTCACATTTTCATATTCGAAAGGAATCCTCTTTTAGTATATACTGTCTAACTTTTAGTTAAATATGACATTATTGGGAAAAAGGAAAATTCATATTGGTTTTATTAATAGTAATAAACACGAAAGAAGATTTCTTTCAGAATGAGGAATATTATGTGTATTACAAATATAGGGTAGAAAATATAGAGAAATTAATGCTAATTGAAAAAATGCAGCCTTATATAAAAAAATCCAATAATTTTTGAATTTTTACAGCAGCATAAGTGAAAAAGTGTCGAGGTTAACTTTTATAAATAGTTTTCTGCTATTTTAGGTTGGGTTTGTTCATAAAATATTTTTAGTTCCTTGGCAATCTAGTGAGAATTTAGGATTTATTGCTATAGGAAACAATTTCGGCAAAATCAAACCAAAAGCATTAAGAAAGTAAGAAAAAGTAAATTAGGTAATGCTTCTATTTCGTTACTTCCAAAAACGATTTCATAGAACATCTGGAACTGCCATCAATTTTAAGCTTTCTTGTCTACAAAATATTTGGCATTGTTACAAATCATGGTCCTAGGAAAAAAAAATTAACTTTAAAACTAAGTGCAAGTTAGGCTAAGCGCGCACTAGAGACTTTTGTCACGACGACAGAGACAAAATTATCACCCTGGCTATTGCAAGAAGCTAGAGAGCGCGCACAGGCGACGAGACACTTGGCCGGTTGCCAAGAGTCATCTCCATAGAAATACATTGGTTTCGAGTGACCTAGTGTTTATAGTCGCCGTGACAGAAGTCTCTAGTGCGCGCTTAGCCTTATTGTTTTTATTTGAAATGGGGAAATACTACTTAAAAGAGAGAAAATGTTGTCTCGGTTTATTTTCAGAAGATGGTATTCTTTTATAGTGCATTGCATTAAACGTGGAAGCTGTTAAAGTTTCACAACTACTTGCAGTAATTAAAAAAGTAAAACTTTATTTAAGAATGTATAATAAACTAAATACAAATAAAAAATATCAGAGATATTAAAGATATTGTTTCAATTCTTTAGTTAAAACCAATAACTTACATTTTAGACACTAGGGAGCTACAACCCCCGTTAACTGCCGACGCAGACACGTTTGAACCGCTTCGCAATTCCTCACAAAACCTTGCTCACTGCACTTACTCACTTTATAAAACATTCTTAAAACAGGGTTAGTACTTCTCCGGGGTATTCTTTCGAAAATGGTGGATATACATTCAGTAGCGGAAATTTAACAGTTCCTTTATGGTAACATTAATTGGCGGGTCGCCTTATAATTCCAAGAAAATTAACAACAGAGCAATGTAACATTCCTTTACCATTTCCCCAAGGTAACGTTTTTTTCACAGATCCATTAAGAAGCACTGAAACATCTCAGGAATAAATTTAACGTTCTTAAAATTTGTAACTATTTTCATCGATTGGCTGTGAAAAATGTAGTAATTACCGTAAACATCACGAAAATTTAGAATTTTATCTTCATGAGAACAAACAAACGTCGAAGTTGTGTCAGTTTCATAGCAATGACACGAATGTTTAGACTTCAAACATTTTCGATTTTTATCTTAATTTCTAAAACAGTCCCCCGTGTTATCTAGTTGTTTGCGTTTTGGCATTATGAAATAAGGTGTCACATTTTACTACCTTAAAAAACATACTTGCAAAAGAATATAAAAATAATAATAATTGTAAAAAATAAATGCAAAAGTTCAAAATTTCCGAAAGCGAGTTTATATTTTGTTGTAAATATGGTAATGATTAGGTTGCCACAACGACAAAGATAAATGTAAAAATATTAATTTGTTATTTAAAAAATAAAAGATAAATTATTTATACATAAGTTTTAAATATAATTAAAACCGTTTAAACAACAGAAATATAAATATTGTTAAAAATAACCCAAAATATATTTTCTAAATTCGTGTTATAAATAGAAAGATGATTATTTAATTTATTTGAATATTAAAAACCAGTGAAATATGTTTTCAATTTTTTTTTCGAAATTCATAGTTTCTTGCTTTATAACTGCAACCTTATCCGTAATCTAAAAAAATGGAAATATTTTAAAATTGAGATTTTTTTTAGAAATTCTAAAGGCACTTTGACTTTGCACATCCTCAAAAGAATCCGGACAGTTTGATACCAAATATGTGTTATACGGATCAGTAATTAAAAAGCCTTTCCCTGGAAACCGTTCACCCAAAACCTTTTTTTTAGAATAGATACATAAGTTTTAAATATAATTAAAACCGTTTAAACAACAGAAATATAAATATTGTTAAAAATAACCCAAAATATATTTTTTAAATTCGTGTTATAAATAGAAAGATGATTACTTAATTTATTTGAATATTAAAAACCAGTGAAATATGTTTTCAATTTTTTTTGAAATTCATAGTTTCTTGCTTTATAACTGCAACCTTATCCGTAATCTAAAAAAATGGAAATATTTTAAAATTGAAATTTTTTTTTAGAAATTCTAAAGGCACTTTGCACATCCTCAAAAGAATCCGGACAGTTTGATACCAAATATGTGTTATACGGATCAGTAATTAAAAGGCCTTTCCCTGAAAACCGTTCACCAAAAACTTTTTCTTAGAATAGAGAGATAATAAAAAAGTTTAAAATTTAATAAGCGTCGAAGGATATTTTTTTTCTAGTTATGCTCGATAGATATACATAATTAGGTTTTTAATGTTTTTATCAAGCTCTTATTCATATCTGTTGGTTGAAAAATAATATACATATAATTAAAATTATCTTTGATATGAATGTTCTGATCTTAAAATACCCATAAACAATTTGTTACTTTTTATATATTAAATTACATCAAAATTTATGATAACGTTAAATGAGATAAACAAGAATAATTTAAATAAAGTAATATAGAGTCTATAATAAAGTAATAGCTTCTAATATATATTTAATAAAGTAATACCTTCTTCAAAATAGTAAACAAAAATATCTAAAATAGTTTGAAGATGAAATTTTTTTAAATGACACAATCAATTAAATATTTTGTTACTTTAAATGTTTAAAGTATGCGAAAAAGTAAGAAATTAAACCTTTGTATAAAGAATTTATTTCAAAACAAAACTATATTAATAAAAGTTTGTAACGAATACTGTTTGAGATTTGAACTGTCCATTTCTGGAGCTATTGTTAGATACAGATTACTGCAATTTTACATGGAAAATCTTTCTCTTTTTCCTCAACCCATTACCGTCCGAGTCAAAATGTATGATGTTTTGGACTACATACTTTCACGAAATTCTTTCCTTCACTCTGATAAATATACGCCATTTTACATTTTTACGATTAATAAATTCCATAACAGCTGATGGAACTCAAACTGCTGTTTTGAAAATAGAGACTAATTTTCTAATTTTTCAAACAAAGTATTCATTTTTCTACCGGTCTTCACGGCTTAGAGATTTTTATACGAAGCCTAAAATAACCTTTCTATTGCACCAGCGGCGTTTTAGAGCAGTCATAAATAATCTTGCAGCATTTGGCAACAAAGAGAAGATTACTGGCTGGCAATGAACCCAAACCCCCCTCCCCCTTTCCCTTTCAACACAATTGCAACAAAATATCAATTCTAATCTGGTACATGCTTTACTTTGCTACATATCCAGTCTCGCGTGTTTACTAGTCGAATAAAACAGAAAGCACTTACTATAAAAAGACAACATTTCAAAACTCATTCTCCTTGGTGTCTTGAATATTTCGAGGCTGGTTCATTCAAGTTTTATCGTTGCTGTTTTTCGGAGATGTCTGCTCTGGTTTGCTTCTAGCGGTGAAATACTTCAAAACTTATTTATGTCGTGCGCAAAGTGAAAGATAAATAAACAACTTTTAACTGGAAAAACATTGTTTCAATTTTAAGTGGATAGGTACTATAAGCAAAAGAAATATTTAGAACATGATCCACCAAGCACTATAACGCTTCATTAATTGTTTCTGTTTTTGGTTTATAAGTGATAGTTGGTAATCTCTCTATTCTAAAAAAAAATTTTGGTGAACGGTTTCCAGAGAAAGGCTTTTTAATTACTGAACCGAATGACACATATATGGTATCAAAATGTCCGGATTCTTTCCGGATTTCCGAGTAGGCCTTTCCGAGTAGGCGATTTTTCAAAAATATTCTCAATTTTAAAATATTTCCATTTTTTAGATAACGGATAAGGTCGCAGTTACAAAGCAAGTGCTGTCAATCAAATTATTATGCATCCAATCACAACGACCGATTGACGCTATATTTTAAGATGAAACATGTTTTTTCATATTTTAAAAAAGTACTTTCTTGATGAAATATCACTCAAAGACTGATAAAAACATATTCTAAAAACTTACATGTACGCCATTTTATACTAAAATTTCACACTTTTTGTCCAATATTTATAATTTTTAGTCTGTGGATTTTACCGAAATTAATTGTAAACATAGTGATGTTTTGTCTCTTATTATTTTGAATTGCTTAAACGGTATTGTTTAACAAATCTGGGTTTAAAAAAATATGAATGATAAACACTAGGGTGGTTTTTTTAAACGAAAGTTCTAATTTTTTTCGGGGCACCCCCTCAAAAGGTGCCATTTGATATAAAACTAATATTCTGAGAGTTACAGCTCAAAAAAATAATATTTAGTTAATATTTTTAATAAATACAAAGTGGGTCTCATTTTGTAGATAATTTATTTAGCTTCAACTTTTATAACTAAAACTTATTTGTGAAGCTCACAGATCATAAGATACGAGGGGTTTCATTAACTCCCCACGCAATATCTATTTTTTAAGAAGTGCCAGGAAATTTCTTTAAATTTATCAGCTACCGTAAAATGGTTCAATAACATACAAATAATAGTTTTAGACAACATAGGTACAAAATTTAATATATTAAAGAGCAAAAAAAATTTTTTCTTACACTAGGGGGCTACCGCCCCCTGCTCGCTATCGCTCGCCAACCCCCGTTAACTGCTGACGCAGTAACTTTTGGACCGCTTCACAATTCCCCACAAAACCCAGCTCACTGCACTTACTCACTTTATAAAACATTCTTAACACAGGGGTAGTACTTCTCCGTGGTATTCTTTCAAAAATGGCGAATATTTATTCAGTGGTGGAATTTTATCATTTCCTTTATGGTAACATGAATTGGCGGATCGCTTTATAATTCCAAGAAAGGTTCATAAATAGTTCCCGCTAAATATGAACCTTCCCTTAATGTTTCAGTGCTTCCCTTAATGTATCTGTGAAAAACACATTACCTTAGGGAAATGGGTAAAAAAATGTTTACATTGCTCTGTTGTTAATTTTGGGGTTGAATTCCGTTATAGTTCCCGCTAAATATCACTAATCTCTTTTGGACACTATAAAGTATAAATATTGCTAAATTGTTTCAAATTCATAGATTAAAGTGTTTAATTAGATCTATAAGTATTCAGTTTATCATTAAAAATTAGAAAAATTGGTTTACATTTGAATATTGAGCGTTCGAAAGAGATTGGCGATATTTAGCGGGAACTATAACGGAATTGAACCCCAAGAAAATTAACAACAAAGCAATGTAAACATTCTTTTACCCCTAAGGTAATGTTTTTTCACAGATACATTAAGGGAAGCATTGAAATATCTCAGGAATAAATTTAACTTTCTTAAAATTTGTAATGATTGACTGTTAAAAATGTAGTAATTATCTTAAACATCGCGAAAATTTAGAATTTTATCTTCATGAGGAACAAACTTCGAAGTTGTGTCATTTTCATAGCAACGACACCGAATGTCAAGACATCCAACATTTTCATCCTTATTTCTAAAACATTCACCCGTGTTTTTTAGTTGTTTGCGTTTTGTCATTATGAAATAAAGAGTTACATTTTACTACCTTAAAAAACATACTTGCAAAAGGATATAAAAAATAAATGCAAAATTCAAAATTTCCGAAAGCGAATGTATATTTTATTGTAAATATAGTAATGATTAGGTTGCCACAACTACAAAGATAAATATAAAAATATTAATTTGCTATTTAAAAAATAAAAAATAAATTAATTATATATAAGTTTAAAATATAATGAAAACCGTTTGAACAACAATTAAACCCTTTGTGAAAAACAAAAATATAAATATTGTTAAAAATAACACAAAATATATTTTTTAAATTCGTGTTATAAATAGAAAGATGATTATTTAATCTATTTGAATATTAAAAAACAAGTGAAATATGTTTTCAATTGTTATAAAATTCATAGTTTCTTGCTTTGTAACTGCGACCTTAGGGGCCATTCATTAATTACGTAAGGGTTCCGAGGGGGAGGGGGGGGTTGGAAAAATCTCTACATACCCTTACTTGGGGGGGGGGGGTCAAACCAATTCTTACGTAAGATTTTCCTAGTTAATATAAACAAATTCCAATTATTCTAATCAAGAGATTATAATATAATAGTAATATGTAGTTGACAGCAAGAATATTACTTATCTGTTGAAAAATAAAAATATCTGATTTACGTCAAACGGAGAGTTTTCTAACATTTTATTATTTTGAATAACATAATGGAATCTTACGTAAGAATAGGGGAGGAGGGGTTTGAAAAATCTTACGTACCCTTACATGGGGGAGGGGGGGTCAAAAATTGCCAAAATCATCCTTATGTAATTAATGAATGGCCCCTTATCCGAAATCTAAAAAAATGGAAATATTTTAAAATTGAGATTTTTTTAGAAATTCTAAAGGCACTTTGCACATCCTCAAAAGAAATTAACAAAAAAATTAACAACAAAGCAATGTAAACATTCTTTTACCCCTAAGGTAATGTTTTTTCACAGATACATTAAGGGAAGCATTGAAATATCTCAGGAATAAATTTAACTTTCTTAAAATTTGTAATGATTGACTGTTAAAAATGTAGTAATTATCTTAAACATCGCGAAAATTTAGAATTTTATCTTCATGAGGAACAAACTTCGAAGTTGTGTCATTTTCATAGCAACGACACCGAATGTCAAGACATCCAACATTTTCATCCTTATTTCTAAAACATTCACCCGTGTTTTTTAGTTGTTTGCGTTTTGTCATTATGAAATAAAGAGTTACATTTTACTACCTTAAAAAACATACTTGCAAAAGGATATAAAAAATAAATGCAAAATTCAAAATTTCCAAAAGCGAATGTATATTTTATTGTAAATATAGTAATGATTAGGTTGCCACAACTACAAAGATAAATATAAAAATATTAATTTGCTATTTAAAAAATAAAAAATAAATTAATTATATATAAGTTTAAAATATAATGAAAACCGTTTGAACAACAATTAAACCCTTTGTGAACAACAAAAATATAAATATTGTTAAAAATAACACAAAATATATTTTTTAAATTCGTGTTATAAATAGAAAGATGATTATTTAATCTATTTGAATATTAAAAAACAAGTGAAATATGTTTTCAATTGTTATAAAATTCATAGTTTCTTGCTTTGTAACTGCGACCTTAGGGGCCATTCATTAATTACGTAAGGGTTCCGAGGGGGAGGGGGGGTTGGAAAAATCTCTACATACCCTTACTTGGGGGGTGGGGGGGGTCAAACCAATTCTTACGTAAGATTTTCCTAGTTAATATAAACAAATTCCAATTATTCTAATCAAGAGATTATAATATAATAGTAATATGTAGTTGACAGCAAGAATATTACTTATCTGTTGAAAAATAAAAATATCTGATTTACGTCAAACGGAGAGTTTTCTAACATTTTATTATTTTGAATAACATAATGGAATCTTACGTAAGAATAGGGGAGGAGGGGTTTGAAAAATCTTACGTACCCTTACATGGGGGAGGGGGGGTCAAAAATTGCCAAAATCATCCTTATGTAATTAATGAATGGCCCCTTATCCGAAATCTAAAAAAATGGAAATATTTTAAAATTGAGATTTTTTTAGAAATTCTAAAGGCACTTTGCACATCCTCAAAAGAAACCGGACAGTTTGATACCAAATATGTGTTATACGGATCAGTAATTAAAAAGCCTTTCTCTGGAAACCGTTCACCAAAAACTTTTTTTTAGAATAGAGAGATACCTGTTATTTTTTTCACAATCGTAAAACAATTCAAATAAAATATATAAAATATTTTTTCAACTACTTATTAAATGAATAAAATGTGTAAAAGTTGATAAACAAGCAAGAAAAATACAAATTAATATTATTTTTAGTTTTTCTAAAAAATAGAAATTTTATTTTCATCGCTTTGACAGTATTTTTCATAAGATCTCCCTGTTTTAGAAGTAGTTTTGAGAGCAGTATTCGACACGCACGACCCTTATCTGAAGTTCTTAAATTTAAATTGAACTGATGTAAATAAAATAGTACAAAGTTCGAGTTGATGATAAAGAAGTCAATTCAAAACTAATTATCATTAAAAATATTGGAAGTTTCATTTCTATGCAGTAGGAAAAATTCAGAATATCTTCTAAGAATGGAATCTTGCAAGTGCTTGGTATTCATAAGGCTTGATACATCAAACATCCCTAGGTACCATTGTATCATGCTAGATGTAATGCAAAACTCCAATATTGAGTGAAAAATTTTCCTTTTTAAATACAATTGTATCTAGCGCTTAAAAAAGGTAGCTGTAATCAGAAGTATCTGTGGTATTCTACTGATATATCAAGGGGGTTGGTAGGGGACCCGCCACCCCCCTTCCCCCTAAAAAATCAGACTAGGTGTCCAAAACAATCCTGCTACATGCTAGATGTAATACAAAAGCCCTCTGTTGTATGAAAATTTCAGTCAGTATTTCAAATAGCTTTATCAGACCTTTAAAAGTAGAATAGAAATATTAAATCTTTTGAAAAAGTTCATTGTAAATGAAAATGAAGTGATGAAACTGTCGATTTCGTTGCTGAAAAGATAATTAGACACTTAAATTAACTCTCACTATTATTATTCTACTTTCACATAGTCTTCAGCTAGTTTTATAGTTCCTCCTCATAACACAAAAGAATGTTACCTTTAATTTATTTTTAAAGCTTTCCGAGAATTCAAAAGTCTCGGGGTTTAAGTACCAAAAACTATTGAAAAAGTAATAATGCTATTTTTGATATTTCTGCATTTTTTTCGTAACTAACTACAGTTTTTACAAATTTAAGTTCTTGATATGCAACTAATGTTGCATCTAGCTCAGAAAACCAAACTGTAATGAAGGTGTGTAGTAGAATACCACAGATACTTCTGATTATAGCTACCTTTTTTAAGCGCTAGATACAATTGTATTTAAAAAGGAGAATTTTCACGCAATATTGGACTTTTGCATTACATCTAGCATGATACAATGGTACCTAGGGGGATGGTTTGATATATCAAGCCTTATAAATACCACCCACCTAACCGGGACACATGCCTAACAACTTGCACCCCAGGGCCCCACGGTCACGAAAACGAAGATGGGCATAGTAGGCCTTGGCCCACTAGGGCTGTTGCGCCAATGAGTTTAGTTTTAGTTTATAAATACCAAGCACTTGCAAGATTCCTTTCTTTGAAGATATATTGAATTTTTCCTAATGCATGGAAATGAAACTTCCAATGTTTTTAATGATAACTAGTTTTAAATTGACTTCTTTCTCATCAACTCGAACTTTGTCTTAATTTATTTACATCAGTTCAATTTAAATTTAAAAACTTCAGATAAGGGTCGTGTCGAATTATTCTCAAAACTACTATGTAAAACTAAGTGTCTATTACTCTCAAAACTACTTCTAAAACAGGGAGATCTTATGAAAAATACTGTCAAAGCGATGAAAATAAAATTTCTATTTTTTAGAAAAACTAAAAATAATATTAATATGTATTTTTTGCTTGTTTATCAACTTTTACATATTTTATTCATTTAATAAGTAGTCGAAAAAATATTTTATACTAGCTGTTATACCCGGCCTTGCACGGGTGGGGTGTATAAATTTAATTTTTTAAAGTTTTCTTAAAATACATTTATAATTTTGTAAATTAGAAATATTACAAATAATCCCGGTATCCCAGGCGCATCTTTCCTATCCCGGTGTTCCCGGTAACTTTCTAATCCCGGTGTTCTCGGTAATTTTTCTAATCCCGGCGTTCCCGGTAATTTTCCTATCTCGGTGTTTCCAGTAATTTTTATATTCCGGTATTCCGGCGATCTGTCTTATTTGAAACAATGTTTTATTTTTAACTCGTTTTCCATGAAAAAAATTAATTGTATTTTTCAGTAAATATATTTATTTCAAAGGAAAAAAATCTTGAAACGGAGGAAATGTCCGCGCCTTCGGTGTGGTCTAAAAGGAGATGCGGAACACACATACATACAACACACAGCCACAAACATTTTTATTAATATAGAGATTAATAAAATTGCCTAGTAACTACAACACTGGTACTAAAGTTTCCTATTATTGGCTTGCATGACTGGTAAAACAGGTTTTCAAGCACGGAAAAATAAGTGAAAAAAAGAAGGAAAAATGGGAAAAAAGAATGAAGGACTGATTTTCTCTTTATAAATTATAGGCTATGTCCTATTCTGATGTATAAGCTACATTATTGTAAAATTTCATTAAAATCCATTCAGTAGTTTTTGCGTGATAGAGTAACAAACATACAGACAAACATCCACAATTATAATAGTATTAGGATATTTTATTTGAATTGTTTTACGATTGTGAAAAAAATAACAGGTATGTACGCAAAAAAAATTTTTTTGCTCTTTAATATATTAAATTTTGTACCTATGTTGTCTAAAACTATTATTTGTATGTTATTGAACCATTTTACGGTAGCTGATAAATTTAAAGAAATTTCCTGGCACTTCTTAAAAAATAGATATTGCGTGGGGAGTTAATGAAACCCCTCGTATCTTATGATCTGTAAGCTTCACAAATAAGTTTTAATTATAAAAGTTGAAGCTAAATAAATTATCTACAAAATGAGACCCACTTTGTATTTTTACAACCATTAGTTTGGATTTTATAGCTAAAAACGTGCAAAATTTAGAGTTTTTTTGAAACTTTGACGCTCGGGGGCGGGGTCTAAATATTATTTTTTTGAGCTGTTCAGAATATTAGTTTTATATCAAATGGCACCTTTTGAGGGGGTGCCCAGAAAAAATTCGAACTTTCGTTTAAAAAAAACACCCTAATAAACACTAGGCATATTATACTAACAAGCTACTTTTAAAATAATGGTTTTTGTTTGGTCAAAATATTGGTAAACAATTAGAATTATTTTTATAACCATAGATTAAAAATAATTAAAATGAATATTTTAAAAAATATTTCGTTCAAATTTTTGATAAGTTCGGGTTAATATATATTCAAACTGTTAAGGGAGATGATGTATTCATGGAGGGTATTTGGCGACGCAATTTTGGAAAGTTTGTTGACGTTTTTTCTGTAAATTGTTTAATTGTTTTATAAAGTGTATTAAGTTCAGCGAGTTGGAATTTGTGGGAATTGCGAAGCAATTCCAAACGATCCTGCGTCAGCAGTTTACGGGGGTTGATGAGCGATAGTGAGCAGGAGGCGGTAGCTCCCTAGTTGTTTAAAATAAAGTTATTGAACAACGTGTCTTTTACTAAAAAATAAACTTTCGTTCGGGTATCCCACAACACAAATTATACTAAAATTGCTTTAAAGAAGTGTATAATTAATAAAATAAGTAAAAAAAAGATTTTTTAAAAAACGCTTTTATTGAAGTGCTCTAAAAGGTCAAAAATAATTTATTTGGTTTGACAAATAATTTATTGGGAAATAGAAAATAACTTTTTGGTAAGTAAAAAATAACTGATTTTCTAATCACTAAAAATAAAAGCGTGGGCGCTAGTAATTCATATATATATTATTTTAAATCAAAACTTTTTATTTAATTTTTAAAATTTGTACAAATTCACCTGACGGTATGGACCCGTATAGGTAAATTCAAGTACAGTAACACTAACATCTATGCCGAAAGAGGATTCGAACCCCAGACGTACGGCTTTGCAGTCAGATGCTCTAACCACTAGGCCATTACATCGGTATTTATGTGTAATTTTACATAAAAAATACCTAATAGAGAATGTAAAGTGAATCCATCCCACCCAAACCTCACAAATGAGAAATTTGTAAATTTTACCCCATGGAACATAGAATAAAGAAGTTGGAATAAATAGTGAATGAAGAATTATACTAGCGCCCACGCTTTTATTTTTAGTGATTAGAAAATAAGTTATTTTTTACTTACCAAAAAGTTATTTTCTATTTCCCAATAAATTATTTGTCAAACCAAATAAATTATTTTTGACCTTTTAGAGCACTTCAATAAAAGCGTTTTTTAAAAAATCTTTTTTTTACTTATTTTATTTTTTACTTTTTAGTCATGGTATTTTTTTTAAACAAAAACTAAAAAAAAATATTTATTTCAACCATATTTAATCTTATGTTCAATCTTATAATTTTAGTTTTCTACTATATGATGGCTTCGCGAACAACAGTTCAGCGCTGGCGATGGTCCCGCGACTCAATCCGAACCAATCCCCCAATTTTGTGGGAGGGGTGACACACGAGAAACAACAAAGTTAATTAAAATCTATTTAATATTGCAAGGGGTACCGTTATATTCACAGAGCGGAGCGATTAATCGCGCATCCAACTCGCTCACCGATGAAATCCATCCATATCAAAAAGATTCACAAGAAAAAGAAAATGCATTCAATAAAATAAAAATAACCAATCGTAAGCCCAGACAAAAATAAAACTCAGAATTAGTGTATCAAGGAGCAAACGGCGCAAGTTCAGAGTTGCGTATGCTTGGCGATTTTTGGCTGTTTAGCGGCACATTTAGAAGCCAAATGACTCTTTTAACATGAGTTAGGGTTACCATATTAGTCATCTTTAACGCTAAAAACTTGGCGCATACGCAAGTCTGAACTTGCGCCGAGCATTGAGCAAACAGTATTACACTGTTCTACAAATTCGACCTTCAAAATTTTTTCCTTGATGAAAATAGTCAATTCTTATAGATTTTGGGTCGCTGAATACGAAAATCACCATTAAAATTCTCAATTGACTCAGGATTTTCGGGGAACAGCCCCTCCCCTTTTTACGTTTTTCGACGACCTTATAACTTTAAACTCGATTTTCAGGGTCAAAAAGCATTATTTTAGTCTTCAAATTGCTCCCCAGTTAACAAAAAACGTTCAAATTAATAAAATATGATAAATTTATAACAAATGGATAGGGTTAAGGGGTAATTACCCCCCTAAAAATACAAAAAAATAGCTAAAAATTAAAGAGGTTTCTATACGCTATTTTTTCCTCTTATTTTTTACGCAAATCCCGTTTGAAGGGTCCTAACCCTTCCCCAAGGACCCAAATTTGATGACAATATGCAGCAATAATTTTTACTAAAAGCGGTTTAAGTGTTAGCCTCCCAGAAGTCCCCGCGGAAGAGTTCGGAAGACTTCCAGAATCGCGAAGGCACTCGCGAGTTCAGGAATTAATATCGATGATTTTGAAAAGATTACAAATGATGTTTTTCTTATATTTTGGGTGTATCCTAAGTAGAAACTCTTCAGTTCTTTAAAAACAGACCGGTTTTCGGGAGTGAGGATTCCATGTTTAAAGTTGTTAATAGATGCACGGCTGTGGATAACAATTAGGGGGCATCCCCTTAAAAACTGAGGGTGATGTAGGAAAATGGGTGTCATATTTGAATTCAGCAGATCATTTTACACAAGAATCAGCTGAAATTCAGTAAGTGGCTTCAAATTTTTTTTGTACAGCACAGTTAAACTCTTAGTGCGGCATTGAACCCTTCCGTGGGTGCTCTGGGGGCGCTCTCACCTCAACCGCTTTTAGCAAAAATCATTGCTGCATATTGCCATCAAATTTGGGTCCTTGGGGAAGGGTTAGGACCCTTCAAACGTGAATTGCGTATAAAATAAGAGGAAAAAATAGAGTATAAAAACCTCTATAATTTTTAGCTAATTTTTTGCATTCTTAGGGGGTTAACTACCCCTTAAACCTATCCATTTGTTATAAATTTATCATATTTTATTAATTTGAACATTTCTTTTCCCCTGGGGGGCAATTTGAAGATTAAAGCAATGCTTTTTGACCCTGAAAATCGAGTTCAAAGTTATAAAGTCGTTAAAAAACGTGAAAAGGGGGAGGGGCTGTTCCCCGAAAATCCTGAGTCAATTGAGAATTTTAATGGTGATTTTCGTATTCAGCGACCCAAAATCTATAAGAAATGACTATTTTCATCAAGGAAATTTTTTCAGTGTAGAACAGTGTTATCCATAGAGTTAGTACTAATATAGAGACAGCTTAAACATCTTCTACGCTGTTCAAAGTGTGACCGGTTTTTCGGTTTCGTTCTGCCACTCACACTTGACCCGCCTACGAGAGCTCCCATGTTAAAATTGACTTCCGCCACTCACACAGGTCCGACTTTTTCGACATGCAAGGTTGCCTGACCGAGAAGAGTAAGCTGTCTCTATATTTGTACTAACTCTATGGTATTATCCACTCTTTTCAGTAGTCCATAAATTATAAAAGAAGTAATTTTTTACTCTCTCGATGCCTTGGGATGGGGCACCAATTTTCGGCGATTTCTCGCTTCTCTGGCGATCGATTTATTTCTCACAGTCATTATCTTAAATCGCTAATTATCTTAATTGAAAGGTAGGAAATCACGTTTTGAAGATTGAATATTGTGGTGATATACCTAATATATTATCTTACAGGTTTTGGGAGCCATTGGCTTCACGGAACTGTCTCAAATTTGAATTAAAAGGATAACTAAAAACACTCGTTAATTACCTTAATTACGGAGGTTTTGACTAGTTGATTATTGAATATTGCATCTTCATCGGGTTAACACCATGGTGCAAAGTTTCAGAACTTTATATCGTTTGGAAGTGCCTGAAATTTTATGTACAAGACTTTGTAAAATAAAAAAGTGGTTAATCGTCTGTAATTATCGTAATTACTGGGCAATTCTCGTTTTGACTTTTGAATATGATGAAGTTATGCCTTATAAACAATTGTGCACGGTTTAGGGAGAATAGCCCCTTGGGAAAGGTCTCAAATTCTGTTTTTTCTGTTAATTAAAAATACTCGTTAATTAACTTAATCCTTTGGTTGTTTGACTAGATAATGGTTGGATATTGAAGTGTCATGAGGGTTACACCGATGTGTAAAGTTTCGGGGCCCTGACATATCGGGAAGTGCCCGAAAATCGAGTTTTAAAATTCCACCTGTAAAACGCCGCCAAAAGCAAGTAGAATAAAAGCGTTTAAAAAATGATAGTAAACGCTACTAATTAATAGATATCACTTGAAGGTCTCTTAATATGGGTAAAACCCTTTAGTATTGTATCTATGTCCTGTCGAATATCTCAAAGATCATTATTTAACTTGGAATGAACCAAAGTTAAATTAAATAGTTCACTCGAACGCAAAACAATTATTTTTCAAAATTTTGTTGACCAATTTTCCTCTTAGAAAATAAAATTTGAATCTTTAAATATAATTAGTTTTAATTTTAAAAATTGCGTAAAACACTATTTATTTAATTATACTTTGATTTACTGCAGTCAACAAATTCACAATGATTAATTCTTTTTACAATTAAAAAGTTCCTTTATTTTTACAGATTCTATCATCAATCATCTATGTTAATAGTAAAATCTAAAAAAAGAATAGAATTATTTTTAAAAATTTGAATTTCTCTCTGTAAACCAATTAGAGATGGTTAAATACTTAAACTAATCCTTTAATAAAGCGTTTTAAATTATCTGTTTTTAAATTCATGTATTAAATTTGATAAGGTTAATTATGCAAAAGAGGCCTTAATACAACCCTCAAACTTCAATGGCAAATAAAAAGAAAGCAACCCGACGAAAGTTCTAACTTACTTTAATTTTATTACTTGGCACTGAGTTAATTGCAATCCATTTTAGTATCAGCTTTAAAAAATCAGAGCAGCTGCGAGCAATTATCACAACTTAATTAACAATTAATTTTAAAAGATTTCGAACAGGAGCTGAAATTTCAGTGATGAATCACAAGAAGATTAACTGGGACCCCATGGATCTGGAGTTTTATAAAACCCTTTTTGAGATGAGTGTTTAAGATAATTATTTCTCTTTGGGGTTTCCATTTAATTTCCAATTAAGTGTTCCAAGAATAAAAATAGTGTTGAGGCTTTCTCATAATAGATTTTCACGGTTAACTCAAAAATAATTAATGAAACAAATAACTGAGCCATTATGTTCGTTTTAAAGAACTTTTGAATTCTTATCATACATAAGGTTTCACTTACAATTTAGTAAAATGTTTTATGAAACCCTTTTAAAACTTTTAAAATTATAATTATACTGAAAATAATTATAAATATAATTAAATTTTTAAGATTGCATCACAATATAAAGACAAACTATTTTCTTTAGAAAACACATGTTTTAGGTGCGTATAGAAAACCTTTTAATGTTTTTAGTGAGTTGTTTTTATAAGTTATAGGAATCTTGGTTATTTTCCAATATTTTTCAGAAAAAAAATTTACTGATCAAAAGAAAATATATTAATTCGTTGAAAATAAGTTACTAACTTAAAATATAATTAGTTTTTGTTTTGAATCATAAATAACTTCTTAACTGCCAGATCAAACTTTCATTTTAATTCAAATGTTTTCATACCCATCTCTAAACCTAAAAAGAAATTATTACGTATACAAAAACTCGATAAGTTTTGATCCATCCATTCAAAGCTAAATTATTCTTGAAAAATCTCATAAATCTTAATTAACCAATCTCTTCAATTCTTTACATTCTATATAAAATGTTCAATTTTACCAAACATCAACTCGGGAATTAGATTTTATCACATTGAGAAAAATGAAATTCTACGTACATTTGTTAGGTCTCTCATTAACCTCTTAATCTATAGTAAAAGAATGATAAACACAACAAAAGTTAATTACAATCTTTGAAAGGGTTCATATTGATTCAAAGACATGCAAAAAGTTCAACACAAATAAGATGCAAATATTTTTACACTAATTTACTATAAAAATCTTACAGTTTCTAGAAAAACGGCGTGTAAGCTTTTA
Organism: Tetragnatha versicolor; assembly: GCA_024610705.1. NCBI lineage: Eukaryota > Metazoa > Arthropoda > Arachnida > Araneae > Tetragnathidae > Tetragnatha > Tetragnatha versicolor. The sequence goes on along the minus strand of JANDEH010000008.1, from coordinate 10,978,044 downwards.
AAATTAACTACTTCTATTTGAAATTAATAGAATCCTTTTCAAATGTCTTTTTTACCAATTAAAACCGTGATGTTACTTTATTTGCCTTAAAACGGGGTGAATCGGACCACTTTTGAACTTTGAACTGCTTCCAAGAACTTCCTATTGATGCTTTTGCAATGTTTGAAAAGACTATTTCGAATCCCGGTCAAAACTTTTAAAACCCGATGAAAAAATTTAGATTTATACATATTTTTAAGCGTCGTGATCCGATTCACCCTCAATGCGGGGTGAATCGAAACACTGCCAGTTTTTGAGGAAAAAAGGCACTTTTGACTTCTTCAAGTGATAAAGGATCCTAACATCAGGCTTTAAATACACTAATACACACATTTCTTCAGAGATAAATAATAGTTAATTTAGTATGCTTCCACCTCGATTATGGAAGCTTGTAAGATTTTCAAATAAAACTTGTTTAAAAATGTATTTGATCGAATGTGTGTTAAAATTTTTGCATGACGTTGAATCAATTTTTTGTTTCACACATTTCTTAAAATTCATTGTAGTTTTTCACTTTTTCTAAAAAATTTTGAAATTTTTTGTGAAGGAATTTCTTCTGAAAGCTTACCCCTTTAAAGGGAATAAAGTTACTAACAAAATGAGCCTGATTTCAGGTTTTAAAGTTCAAAGGGTTGTAGAGTACTAGTTGTTTATCATGTGCAGGAAAAACAACTCTACAATATTTGCGTAGCGCTAAAAAAATTACTACTCAAAAAAGAGGGGCGATAAAAAAACGAAACTTGTGAAATTATATCGCTAACAATAGTTGTTCATCATAAAAAATTGAGAAAAATTGGTGGGATTCTATCTTGGTTTTTTTACTGCTTTTAAAAAAAAAAGGCCAAAAACTAAAAACTTACGGGCGTTTGAGGATCAGGTCAATATCATACAATTTGTCTAAAATTTTGCAATAATAATTTTTTCCCATTGGAACAAAGTTAGGGGGTGGGAGCTAAACATTTTGAAAGTTCGAAAAAAGGACCACCCTAATGTGTACAAATAAATTTGTAATTCTATCTTCATGATAAAAAAAAGTTAAGTTTTAAAGTTAGCATAATCCAGGACCTATTTTAAATCCCCCCCCAAAAAAACGAAAAAAGCTCACCAAAAAACATCCTTCCACCCAACGATGAAAAAGATCCCCATAATATCTCCCAAAAAAACAGTGATAAACTGCCCCTCTACCTCTAACGCCCAAGTAACAAACCAGCCATAAAAGGACCCATCCAGCTACAATTAATCACCCCCCTCCAAACACCCTTTTTTGCTTTTGTCGAACGCATAACAAATGCACATAAACCAAGTCATCACTCGGTTCTCAGAGCAACAAATCAATCCCAGGGAGAGACCCTTTTATAGCAACACATCATCACTCTCCCCAAAGGGATTCGACACTCAGACGATAAATAGGAGGAAGGATCCTTTGATTTATCATCCCTAAACGAATGAAAGTTCCCCCGTCGGGGACACTCCCTTCCCTCGCGGGTTTCGATTCATCATCTGGCAACAAGTGGGTGGAGGAGTGGGTTTTCTCCTTTGAACTCATCCTTTTAGTTGTAGATGAGTTTCATTGTTTTAAAAGTGAGAGGTCGAAGGGTATTCATCGTATATGTTTGTGAATCTATCTAGAGGGAGTAGGGAATATAATCAAGTAGTGATATTTTCGTATGATTCCAATCAAAAGTCCATTAGTCTTTTAATTTTTAATCAGCTTAAGCGCTTAAATGGCATACAAACGAAGTCAAACCATTTCAATCAAAATTAAGCCGCATAATTTTCACGGGTAGAAGGGTTTATTAAAATCTCTAAGGTATTTTTGAAACTTGATCCTTAAATATAGTGTTTTAACTTATTTTGGGACCTTTTTGGTTACACTAAAAGAGTTCTGCAGGGGGGTATGGGGGTCCTCCCCCAGAAACTTTTTGAAATGTGAACTATAAATAAAAGTAGGACTTAAATTCCTTTTGAGAATCTTTGGGTCCAAGGGGGTACTGTCCAGAGTGCCCCCTCCCTGACTCATACAGGTCGTGGTACTTAAATTACAAACTTCCAGAAGTGGCAAATAGCTCCAAGACTAACCATAACCACGTATGTCTCAAACGAACTCTCTAAGGGCTAGAGAACGGCGAAAAATAATCAGGAGCAGTTAAAGACAATTGTAGTGGTAAAACAGCTGAGGGTATAAATAAAATAAAGTTAGGGTGTCAACGTTTGTAAAACATTGGGTGTTACTTGTTAGTTTCTAAAATTTATAGATCTTACGTTGTAAAATAATATAAAGCAGTGATCCCCCTGTAATAGCCCGAATGCATTAAAATAATAGGTATAAAAATTGACATCAAAATTTATTTTCATCCTCCGCCGTTTATCTACATAAAAATTCTCTATACTGATTTTTGCCATTCAGCCTTCTAGCATTAAAATCCATTCAGAATGTTTACCTACTGTTCCTAGAAGTTTGTACCTTTATACTTATAAGCACAATGAATAAAAAAACAGCAAGAGCTCTATTCAATATTTAAGCGCATGGTCTAAAGTAGGTGATAGAGCTGGAACAGCAATTCTGAAATATCTTTGTAAACTAACGGCGAAGCGTGATGTCTACTTGCAGTGGATTCCATCCCATGTCGGCCTACATGGAAATGAGATTGCTGACTCTTTGGCAAAACAAGGCACAAACGATTCCATTCCCGAGGATCTGGCACTTACCTTTTCCGAAATTCATTCAATGAGAAAAAGAAAAATGTAGATCGCATGGAGGACTCCCCCAACTCAAAATTCATGGTACCTGGGAGATGGTCCCGGTGGCGCCCTGAACTTCAAACCTTCAAAGGTGAAAGAGGTGACCAAACAGCTTTCGCCAGATTCAAAAGTGGTCATCTGAAGAGCATGAAGTTTGAACAGGGACGAAAGATCTTTCCCACCTGCAACAAATAATGCTCTTCTAATGCGACCAGCCCGACCCACCTCCTCAGCTGTGTGGAGTTTTCCATTGAAGATTTTCTGCGGGAACCGGTCCGGTTTTTTGATTTTTTGAGGATTAATGGACTGATGGGCCTGGTCTAGCTTCGCTTGACCCGGGGGATGAAAGACAACAACAATGAATAAAAAAATCAATTATCTATTTTATTACTATGTTAATTCAACAGCTTAATGCTAAAACTTAATTGTGAAAATAGCTTAGAGAGAACCTTTTTAATAAAATCCTACCCTTTTAAATGTATGAAAATTAAATGAAATTCAGCTGTTTCTTCTGTGATGTTTTTTTTTAATTGAATTTAAAATCTCCCCATGCTCCACAGAGTATAACATGGGGCTTACAGAAGTAAGTTACAATCTCAAATAAAAGTAATAATCAGAACAAAACAACAGAATCAAAAAACACTTTCAACAAAATTAACAAATAATGTAAAAGTTTCTCTATTAGATATCATAGCAAAAGGAGATGCTGGCCAATTGATGTGCAATTTTCTCAAGGCCAATCTCAAAACTTTTCTTTGGGATGAAAATCTAGGGCAATCATAAACAATATGATGGACATCTTCTTCACCAAAACCACAGTCACAAGACGAAGAATGAGCCAAACCAAAACGATGAAGATACCTCCTGAACCCTCCATGACCAGTTAGAAATTGAGTTATTTTAAAGTTAGCATAGAAATGAGCACAAGACATACGATGGCCAATAGTCGGGAAATATTTCCTTGTTAATTCACCCTTCTCTGAACCACCGTATTCATCTGACCAGGTTTCTATAATGCTCTCCTTCATAATCCTTTTGTAATATGACTTCGGTATATTAGCAGGTTCAAACTCAATACTTAAATCTGTTGCGGACTTAGCCAAAACATCTGCCCTTTCGTTTCCAATCACGCCCGTATGCCCTCGAACGAAAGAAAAATACACAAGAGTCCCATGATCTCTCAAAGATTTTAGTTGCCGTTGTATGTCTGTGATTATATCGTTAAAAGAAGTTATGTTTTTTAGAGCGTCTAAGGATGAAAGGGAATCGGTACAAATAAGATATTTCAAAATAGGAAAATCTTGCTCCGAGATCCACCTAATCGCAAACTTCAAGCACAAGAGTTCCGCCAAAAAAACAGTGCATTCATCCCTGATTCTAAATTGATAATGCTCAATCTCAGAGCCGTTTGCAAAAACTGCAAATCCAAAACCAACCTTGCCACCCAATTTACTACCATCAGTGAATAATACCAAAGGGAAACCATCAGTAACAGTGAGATTAAATTTTATTCTGTGATGTTTGAAGCATTAATAAAAAAATACTATACATTAACTATACATATGAGATATTATTTAACCGTCAGTAAAAGTTACTAGTTTGATTTTCCCATCTGTGTAAGATTCAATCATTCAAGGAAAAGGGGTCTTGGTTTGATTTCTTTAACAAGAAATAAATCATTACAACTTAAATTGTTACTAGAATTTCCCATTTAATTTTCTTCGAAAACGCGCTCGTAATTTTAACATGTAAAAATGAAAAACATACTCAAAAATTAACCAATTAACCTCCAAAATTACTTAAACAGCATTTTAAAACTTTCGGCTGCCTTAGAAAAGAAAAGCAACTTATATGTGTTGTGAGAAGCAAATACTACTTAAGGCAGCCTGTTACCTTAATTTAGAACACCTTTAAAGAAGGTATGACTCCAAAATCCAAGAAAGAAACATCTTTAGAAATAACTTAATTTTAATAACCACTAACAATTAGAACAACAAATAAATTTAGATTAACAAGTAAATATTAAAGATTAACATAAGCCTGGCTGCTTGAACATAATGGTGGCTGGACAGTGGCCGGCACACGCTCCGTGAAGGCAGGCAAAGTCAGAAGGGAAGGAAGAGCTGAGCTTCGAACCGTCAGGCTTTTTATACCTCTTGAAGAGCCGATCACAGTCAAAGTTGGAGTAGCTAGCTATAAACGTCACCAGTTCTTTGCGAAAGGCTAAAGAGCCTACGAAAGCCGGGAATCGAACACGATGGCGAGGTCGCCACACTATCCCCCTTCCAGTACAGAGGTCACGCTGTACGACATCATGACGCTTGATACCGTGAAGTGAACTTCACTCTTCTTCCAGAACGAGTAGTCACAGGAGGCAAGTCCGTCGACGCAGTATCAGTGGGTGACACTGCTGTGCTACTTTCTCCTTCCTGATCCTCTGCTTCAAGAAAGGCGGGCTTGAGACGATCGATGCTGATTACGACCTTACGACTGGGAAGCTGCACTGTAAAATGCTTCTCTTGTCTGGAAAGCACAGGATACGGGCCGTCGTAGGGTGCAACGAGTGGTGGTTTTACACCATCATGTCGCACAAACACGTGGCTGCAGTTGTCCAGTGCTGGATGAACGAAACAGGTTCTCTTACTGTGAGATGAGGTCTGAACCGGCGACAGTCGCTTCATGGTCTCTCGCAGTGTACGGAGGAATGCTGAAGGCTCAGTTGCAGGTAACTCTGACGTGAAGAATTGTCCTGGCAACCTCAGCGGAGACCCGTAGACCATCTCTGCACAGGTGGAACTCAAGTCTTCCTTGAAGGCGGATCTGATGCCTAGAAGTACGACAGGTAAGGTCTCAGTCCAACGAAGGTGGTTATGGCTCATCAAACCTTGCTTCAAAGTGCGGTGGAGACGCTCCACTATCCCATTAGCACACGGGTGATACGGAGTTGTGCGGGTCTGTCGACATCCAAACGTGGAAGACATCACAGAGAAAAGTTTCGACATGAACTGTGTACCTTGGTCGCTGGTTATGACATCAGGTACTCCAAACCGGGCAATCCAGTTACTGAAGAAAGCGGATGCAACAGTCTCGGCAGATATGTCCGAAATGGGTATGGCTTCCGGCCATCGGGAATATCTGTCCAAGCAGGTCAGAAGGTACCTGTATCCTTCAGAGGGAGCTAGCGGTCCGACGAGGTCAAGATGGACATGTCCAAATCTTCTATCGGGCAATCCGAATTGCTGGATTGGGCTTTTGGTATGCTTGTGAACCTTGACACGTTGGCAGCTTATACAGGATCGTACCCATGACGTGACATCCTTGTTCGCAGAAGGCCAGACGTAACGCTCCAGTACCAGCTTTTTAGAAGCTCGTATACCGGGATGCGAAAGTCTATGAAGCGAGTCGAAGATCTGCCTGCGGAAAGTTGCGGGAACGAATGGTCGGATTTTTCCATTCGACACATCACAGTATAGTTGTGCTGTTGGGGTGAGCTGGAACAGCTTAAGGCTCCAAGACGTCTGGGTGTCTTCAAGGATCCTTTTAAGCTCAGTGTCCTCTTTTTGAGCACGGGACATCTCATCGTAGTTGATCGCAGTCAGCTCAACGGTGCACATTCTCGACAAGGCGTCGGCAACTACGTTTTTATCACCGGATATGTGACGGATGTCAGAACTATATTGAGCAATAAAGTCCAGATGTCTCAACTGTCTTTGTGAACAGGTGTCGTTTTTCTTCCGGAAGGCATACACAAGAGGCTTATGGTCCGTGTATATGATCAGCTCACGGCCTTCTACTGAAGATCTGAAGTGCTTTACAGCACAGTATATGGCCAACAGCTCGCGGTCATAAGTGCTATAACGTGCCTCGCTAGACGTTAGCTTTCTGGAGAAAAACTCAAGAGGTTTTAAACCCTTTTCAGTTTGCGCCTGGAGACTTGCACCTATAGCCACATCCGATGCATCTACCATTAAAAAAAATTTATTATTTTGAGGAAAATAACACAAGGCAGCGGCGTTCGACAAATCCAATCTGCATTTCTCAAATGATTTACTAGAAATGTCATCCCAAGGGACAGGGCGGGTGTCTTTTTTCTTAGAATTTTTTAAAAAGTTGTGGAGAGGGGCTTGTGTTTCGGCTGCGTTAGGTATGAATCTCCTGTAAAAATTTAACATCGCCAAAAATCTTCGAAGTTCGGATATTGTTTTGGGTTTTGGCATTTCGGTTATGCATTTTACTTTAGAGGGGAGAGGTTTCACACCTTCGGGTGTTATCAGACATCCCAAAAACGTAACAGAATTTTGGCCAAGAACACATTTTGACGGATTCAATATTAAGCCAAACTCTTGTAATCTACCAAAAATGAGACGTAGATGTTTTTTATGTTCTTCAACATTTGAGGATGCGACAAGTAAGTCGTCAAAATAGGGAATACAAAAGTCTAATCCATGTAACACTTGATGAATGAACCTCTGGAATGTTTGACCAGCGTTCCTGAGGCCAAAAGGCATGGACACGTACTCAAACAATCCAAAAGGCGTTACTATAGCAGTTTTTGGAATGTCCGAAGGAAAAACCGGGATTTGGTGGTATGCCCTCGCGAGATCTAGTGTTGAGAATATTTTTTTACCTTCTAACATTTGGGTACAGTCATGTATATGGGGGACAGGGTACCTATCTGGAACTGTAACAGTATTCAGTCTACGATAGTCGCCACATGGCCTCCAATCACCATTGGATTTTTTAACCATATGTAGTGGTGATGCCCATGGGCTCTTTGAGGGTCGGATTATACCCTGATCAACCATAAACTGAAATTCCGTTTTAGCGGCTTTTAACAATTCTGGATTTAGTCTCCGAGGTTTTGAAAAAACTGGGGGTCCTGTCGTTTCTATATGATGAAATACAATAGGATTTTTGCCATGTTTAGAAATCAAAGAGGGATTTGTTATACTGGGAAATTCTGACAAAATTTCATGAAATTGGGTAAAATTATGGATCGTACTAATTTTACAGGGTGAACTTGGACTAGGTACAGGTAAACCAGCAGAGTTTAATTTTGTAACGGAATCAATTAAGCAGTTATTGTTGGCGTCAACAAGCAATTTGAAATGCTTTAAAAAGTCAAGGCCAATGATTGGGTTTACAACTTCAGCTATAATAAATGGCCACTGGAAAGTACGACGCAAGTTTAAATCCAAACTAACCAATTTTGTGCCGTATGTCTTGATTTCGCTACCGTTAGCAGCAAATAATTTCAATTCGTTTGGACGAATGTTATCTAAACATTCATGTTCAGGAATAACACTAACGTCCGCTCCAGTGTCGACTAAGAAAACCAAACTTGTTACTTTATCGGCCAACATAATTCTGCTGATGTGGCGATCGGTTTGACCGTCTTCCAATCGCCCGTTCAGTTTTCCGACTGTTTGTTTACATTAACTGAGAATGAACATGGCTGAACGCATTTTTTTGCCTTTGTGCCAAAATTTATGTGATAAAAGCACAAACCGTTCGAAGGTTCTTTGTACTTCGAATATCCGTGCCTACTTTTGCTGCGAGACCTACCTCTGCTATACGATTGCCTTCGTCGGCCAAAAGATCGTCCGAAATCATCAGATAACTGATTTACGCGCTCAGTTAACTCTGAAATTTTTGTTTCTAGGGTACTATGGTTGCTTAACAAACTTTCACCCATCTTACAAAACCCGGGGCAAACCTATAACCCAAAATTTTGAAGAATCTGGGAGAAATGCAGAATGAGAATTATCGAAAGCAGCTTACCTCTTGCTCCAATCCTTTTCAGTGGTAATCCAAAATACGATCGATGCACGATCACCATCAAAATTCAACAATTCCAAAATTATGAAAACACTAAAGTTTTGAAAAAATTTAAAATTTTCCTAGCGCGCGTTGTTCGACCAGCCAGGGTCACCACTTAAGGCAGCCTGTTACCTTAATTTAGAACACCTTTAAAGAAGGTATGACTCCAAAATCCAAGAAAGAAACATCTTTAGAAATAACTTAATTTTAATAACCACTAACAATTAGAACAACAAATAAATTTAGATTAACAAGTAAATATTAAAGATTAACATAAGCCTGGCTGCTTGAACATAATGGTGGCTGGACAGTGGCCGGCACACGCTCCGTGAAGGCAGGCAAAGTCAGAAGGGAAGGAAGAGCTGAGCTTCGAACCGTCAGGCTTTTTATACCTCTTGAAGAGCCGATCACAGTCAAAGTTGGAGTAGCTAGCTATAAACGTCACCAGTTCTTTGCGAAAGGCTAAAGAGCCTACGAAAGCCGGGAATCGAACACGATGGCGAGGTCGCCACACTATCCCCCTTCCAGTACAGAGGTCACGCTGTACGACATCATGACGCTTGATACCGTGAAGTGAACTTCACTCTTCTTCCAGAACGAGTAGTCACAGGAGGCAAGTCCGTCGACGCAGTATCAGTGGGTGACACTGCTGTGCTACTTTCTCCTTCCTGATCCTCTGCTTCAAGAAAGGCGGGCTTGAGACGATCGATGCTGATTACGACCTTACGACTGGGAAGCTGCACTGTAAAATGCTTCTCTTGTCTGGAAAGCACAGGATACGGGCCGTCGTAGGGTGCAACGAGTGGTGGTTTTACACCATCATGTCGCACAAACACGTGGCTGCAGTTGTCCAGTGCTGGAAGCATTTTTCTCAATAATTTTGTTTTTTATGCTTCAATTTTTCCACAGTTAATTTAAATTTTATTGAAAAGTTGGCGTGATATTCGTAAACAGCACTAAAATATAGCATAGAGACATGTATCACATGCATATACTACAAAATTTAAAATTTTTAAAAAATTTAAATTTTTTAAATTAATTTAAAATTTTAATTTTTTGAAAGATATTTTGTCCTTTTTCAATTTAGTTATTTTTAAAATGATTTATTACCAAATATTGTCTAAATATTTTCCTTATTACTTGATTGAAAGATTTTACCTGTATTTTCAACGTTAATTTTTATAAATTAATTAATTAACTAATGATTTAATCACCAATTGTGGTTTTTTTATGTTATAGAGGAATATACCTACAACATCCATGGAAAAATGACCTTGGTAAATGCCTCAAACGTTTTTAACAAGAGTTTTTAAAAAGGTCGATTTTTGAGGCCAAAAAAATTGAAAATTTGAAAAAAATTAAATTTTTTATTGTCCGATTTTCTTCCATTTTTAGTATGTTATTATTTAAGTCATTTCTAATTGAAAACCGTTTAAATTATTTCTTTTGCAATTATTTTGTGGTTTTGAGCGATGTTTTAATTTTTTCGACTTTCCAAATTTTGAATTAATTTTTAAAAATTGAAATTTTAAATTTTTTAAAATTTAAATGGTATATTCGTATTCAGCACTGAAAAATAGCCTATAAACATGTATTATAAGTCTCTATTTTTATAATTTGAATTTTTGAAATATTTTTTCGGCCATTTTTTAAAAATTAAAAAAAAAATTAAACTTCCCCCCGGCCGATTTTGGCCGATTTTTAGTATGTTATTATTGAGGTCATTCCTAAGTGAAAACCGTTGAGAAACCTTTTATTGCAATTTGTCCGAGGTTCGGCCCTTGTTCCCGCACCTGCAGCGCCATCTGTCAGCGCTCAGCAAATTGTATACTGCAGCGCCATCTGCGCTCTCGAAAAATGTATAAGTGAAAAATAAACACAGTCCACTTAACTACCGATGTAAGAGGTCGTTATTCACAACGGTCCATTCAGCAGCTATCAACAAACATTGTGGTCAAGCCGAGCCTGAGAACCGAGCAACCATGGCTCTAAACAGAAAAAAAAGTCTACTAAATAGCAAGGTAAATAATTTAAAAACCTTTCTTGATGAATTCAACGGTAAAGAAACCAAAACCGAACTGGACATCTTAACGCTACAGAAAAAATACTATGCTGTACAACAAATACAGATTGAAATCAAAGATGTAATAATCGAATACATCAATCTTCCTAAACAACAAAACGTCGATGAACCCATCGAGGAGCTACAAAACTTGGAAGAAGCCGCCATGTTATTAGAAGTCAACTTCCAGATGCTTCTTCCCTCAACACAAGACAACGACAACCAAAAAGTCGAGAACTTCACTCCTCACCTTAAGCTTCCAGATATCCCTCTCCCAACATTTTCAGGCAGGTATGAGGATTATTCAGTATTTAAAAAACAATTTAATTCAATGATTGACTCTCAATTATTATCAGATGAACAAAAATTGTGTTATCTTAGATCAGCATTAAATAATGAAGCGAAACTAATCGAAAGTTCGGAAGATACCTATAAATCTTTGTTTCTAGCTTTAGATGAACGTTTCGAAAACAAAAGAGCAGTAATAGATAGCATAATAGTTAACACACTTAATTGTGATAAAATTTCAGATTCTCCTTGTGAGTTAAGGAAATTAGTGGATAATGTAAAAAGAAATCTTAGGTCATTAGAAAACCTCGAATTTAAAAGAAATGACTTGTCAGATATTTTAGTGTTAAATATCTTAGAAACAAAAATCGAAAAAGAAACTAGAAAGGCATTTCAAATGTCCATTAAATCAAACGAGGTTCCATCCTTAGATATGTTTTTTTCCTTTTTGGAAGAAAGAGCCCGTATTCTAGAAGGAATTAGCAAAACCACTAATTCGTCAGTTAATGATAAAAACTCAAATCAGTGGAAGCATAACAAAAATAACCCTAACAGATTCGTGAGGGATTACCCAAACCACTCCTTTGCAACTAAAAAGTCATTAATTGTAAACACTAAACAAAACATAAAACAGTGTTCATTATGCAATGACGAACATTCATTGTTTAAATGCCCTCAGTTTAATGATATGTCTGTCAAACAAAGAATCGAAACTGTTAAAGGCCTCAACCTATGTAGAAATTGTTTAAAAAACCATAGAGGCATTTGCAAATCTAACATTTCTTGTTTCTGTAAAGGACGACATAACACATTGCTTCATTACGAAAAACCAAACGCCAGATGCAATGAATCATTCCCTTCCCTTGATAACCAAAAACAGAATTCTAATGTTGAGCAGCTGAATTATTCGGCTCCACCTTTCTTCCCCAAAAGCTCTATGCCAGACGAAAAAGTTCTTTCTGTGAGTCATAAATCGGGGATTCTATGCACTGCTCTTGTTTTTATTAAAAACGCGCGTGGTGAAAAAATAAAAGTCAAAGCAATTCTCGATTCTGGGAGTAGTATAAATGCTTTATCGAAAAAGGCTTTTGATTTCTTGGGACTAAAAAAAGAACGGTGTGATATTTCGTTATCTGGGATAAATTCCAAGGAAATGAGTGTTAAAAGTTCTGTTTCAGCAACTATTTCAAATGAAAAGGGTAGTTATTGTAGAAGCAGTACATTTTTTATTTTGCCCAAAATTACTGACTTAACGCCGGTAACTAGAATTGATGTTACAAATATTAATTTGCCCAAGGGTATAAAACTAGCTGATCCAGAGTATCATATCCCCAGTAAAATCCATTTGTTAATTGGGTCTGAATTGTTTTTTGATTTGTTACAGGCAGACAAATTTAAGTCAAATGATGGTTCTTTAATCCTACAGAACACTGTATTCGGTTACATAGTGTCAGGATCAATTAATAGTAATGAAATAAAATTCTTTTCAGGATTAATTTCTAAACATGATAATTTAAATAATTCACTTAAGAGATTTTTTGAGTTGGAATCCTTTCCCGATGATAGTGAGGATATTAATAAAAATAAATCAGTTGAGGAGCTATACTGCGAAAAACACTTCGTCGAAACTGTTTCGCGAAATGATACAGGTAGATATATAGTCAAACTCCCATTAAAAGAAAAAGGTAGGGAAATGTTAGGGAGAGGTGATTCCAGAAGTACTGCTGAGAGAAGACTCAATCATCTATGGAGAAAATTAGACGGTGATCCAGAAATGGCAGCTCAATACAAAGGCTTTATGGATGAATACCTCCTTCTCAATCATATGGAGAAAGTTGAACTCCCAAAAGAGGACTGCTATTACATTCCCCATCATGCCGTACTGCGTCCAGAGAGTTCATCCACACCCTTACGAGTGGTCTTTGATGCAAGCCAGAAGAATAGCCAAGGAGTTTCGCTCAACTCCATTCTCTTGAACGGTGGTACTGTGCAACAGGACTTATTTTCCATCGCAACAAGGTTTCGCCAACATCAGTTTGCATTTAGCGCTGACATCAGCAAAATGTATCGTCAGATTTTGATTGCACCAGAAGACAGGGATCTACAATGCATCCTTTGGAAACCAAGCCTGCTCGCACCGGTCGAAGCATATCGACTACGAACTGTCACCTACGGAACATCTTCAGCTCCATTCCTCGCGACAAGAACCCTCTTAGCCCTTGCTGATGATGAGCAGAAAAATCATCCTATTGCTTCTGAAGTGACCCGCAACGACTTCTACGTGGATGACGTACTTTCTGGAGCAGATTCCCTCGAAAAAGCCAAGGCTCTACAATCTGATCTCATCCAACTTTTGGAAAAAGGAGGCATGCACCTTCACAAGTGGATTTCTAATCATCCGGAACTATTACAAGGAAACACAACTTCTGAATACGCCTTTGCGTCTCCAGATGCAGCAGTCAAAACATTAGGCATGCTTTGGTGCTCAAGTTCAGATTACTTCACATTCCAAGTGACTGTAAACCTTCAAGAAAGCTACACCAAACGCGAAGTCTTGTCTACTATAGCTAGACTCTATGATCCTTTAGGACTAATTCAACCAGTTATTTCAAGAGCAAAGATCTTTCTTCAAAAGCTCTGGAAACTTTCACTGGACTGGTCAGATCCTCTTCCACCCAAAGAGCTAAAAGAGTGGATAAACTTTCTTAGCCAATTACCTGCAATAAATCAAGTGCGAATTCCTCGATGCGTTGTTTTGCCTAAACCTACAGTAATTGAGCTCCATGGCTACGCAGACGCATCACAGCTGGCCTTCGGCGCAGCCATCTACTTGCATTCCAAGAATTCTCAAGGACTTGCCCAAACCAGACTTTTGTGCAGTAAATCCAAGGTAGCTCCAATCAAAGCTCAGCAAGTGTCGAGTCAACTGACTATTCCTCGCTTGGAGTTGTCAGCCGCCTTGCTCTTGACACGACTCACTGCTAGAGTTGTGCCCATTCTCCAACTGCCTTTGGATCGAATCTGTCTTTGGACGGATTCCTCAATCACCCTCGCCTGGATCAAAACTCCTCCCGAGAAATTACGTCCATATGTGTCCAACAGAGTAAAAATTATTCAATCCTTGGACTCTAACTTTGAGTGGAATCATGTATCTACCAAGGACAATCCAGCAGATATCATCTCTCGTGGTGTAGAAGCACGAGCTCTCATCAACAACGAGTTGTGGTGGGAGGGTCCACATTCCTTCAAACGTGAAAATCTTAATGAACCTTTTATTGAACTAAGTGATTTTAATAATATCTATTTCAAGGAACTGAAAGGAACCCCTGAAACTGCCTTAGTTCTAGCAAAAAATGACTTCTTATCTAGTTTTCTAAATTTAAGCAATGATTACCGAAAGCTAGTTAATGTTTTCGCTTATGTTCTTAGATTCATTGATATTTGTAAAAATAAAAAGGGCAATTCAGGGTCCCTTTCAGTAGAAGAAGTAAATGCTAGCGAGTTACGACTCTTATCGATGGCTCAACAAGAAAGCCTTAGTGAGGACTATCAGCTTTTAAGGTCTCAAAAACCAGTAACATCTTCAAGTAAGTTAAAATTTTTGTCACCATTCTTTGATAAAGATTCAAATGTAATTCGAGTTGGAGGTCGCCTTTCAAACTCTGATCTCCCCTTTGATGCCAAACATCCTATTGTCCTTTCTAAAAATCATAGGCTAGCAAAGCTCATTTTATTAGATTTGCATAAAAATAATTGCCACATCGGTGCACAATCACTATTGCATGAATCCAGACAAAGATTTTGGATTATACGTGGCAGAGATCTTGCTAGAAGTATTGTTCATGAGTGTGTAAAATGTAATAAATGTAACCCACGATTTCTTGTTCAAAAGATGGGTGAATTGCCAAAAGAACGTTGTTCTCAAACTTTTCCCTTTCTAAATGCAGGAACGGATTTTGCAGGTCCATTTCTAATTAAAATTAAAAACCAACGAAAGGGTTCTTTGCAAAAGGTATATCTTGCTATTTTTGTGTGCATGACCACACGAGCAATTCATTTAGAAATAGTGTCAGATCTAACCTCCGATGCATTTATTGCATCATTGAAAAGATTCACGTCCCGTAGAGGTAAATGCTCTACCCTCTTTAGCGACAACGCCAAAACTTATGTAGGAGCCAACAATGAATTAAAGCGGTTGTACAATTTGGTAAATCAACCCGATGAAAAATTATCTCACTTCTTTTGCTCTGAAAGAATTAATTGGAAGTTTATTGTTCCTCGCGCTCCTCATCATGGGGGAATATGGGAAAGTGGAGTTAAGAGTTTTAAGTTTCATTTAAAACGTCAAATTGGCAATTTAATTCTTACATATGAAGAGTTTTTGACAATCACTAACCAAATTGAAGGTATCTTAAATTCACGGCCATTAATGCCACTTCCCAGTGAGGCAGGTGAATTGGAGGTCCTAACTCCAGCTCACTTCCTCATTGGAAGATCTATGCTAAGTGTACCTGAACCAGAATTAGTTGATATTGTTGACAATAGACTGAAAAGATGGCAAAGAACCACTAAAATTACCCAATCAATATGGAAGAGGTGGTATAGAGATTATCTGTGTCATTTAAATCAAAGATCAAAGTGGTATTTTGAAAAAGATAACGTCCAAATTGGGACAATTGTTTTAATTAAGGAAGACAATTTGCCATTAAACTCATGGTGTATTGGAAAAGTTTTAAATGTTTTTAAAGGTAAGGACGGTTTAGTAAGAAGTTGTTTGGTAAAAACTAAGATGGGCGAATTTAAACGTCCTATTACAAAATTAGCTATTTTGCCCGTCCATAATAATAATGATTAAATATCTTTATATTGTTTATTTTTGTGTATTATTGTATAATTAATGTTTGATATATTTTGTATTGTATTTTGAAATTTCATTTCAACGCCGGGAGTATGTTCCCGCACCTGCAGCGCCATCTGTCAGCGCTCAGCAAATTGTATACTGCAGCGCCATCTGCGCTCTCGAAAAATGTATAAGTGAAAAATAAACACAGTCCACTTAACTACCGATGTAAGAGGTCGTTATTCACAACGGTCCATTCAGCAGCTATCAACAAACAGCCCTTTTTTTCGCTATTTTCAGTGGACTAGTCGGCTTAGCAAGTTAAATTTAAATTTATGAGCTGCCTTTGTCATTTCCAGAAGGGATGGCAAGATTGATTTCTATGTTTAAGATTGAAATTTTAGATTAGCTTTTTTATCAGAATCAAATAAGACTGACGCTGTTCTTTGTTCAAAAGTATCAAGTTACGTATAAAAAAATGTATCTTAATCATTTTTAATCCTTAATTTAAACTTACATAATTCTTTAATACTTTACTAACGGCCGTATTCACGGGTGACCTGACCGGCGGTCTGGTCAGGTAACCATGGTTACAGCTTCTTCGGTTAAAATTGGTATGCACCATCGCAGGTCACGGCTCTGACCGTGGTCAAAGTCAGAAAATTATGACCGAGCCCAAACCATGGTTTCGTAGTTGACCGCGCATGCGCTGTTGGTTACCATGGTTACAGCCTCTGATTGGTGGAAGGAAAATATTGAATTATTTTTACACCAATCAGAGGCTGTAACCATGGTTTCCTGACCTGACCGCGGGTCAGGTTACCGGTGATCTGCTTTATTTTAATTAATTATTTCAATGTAAGCATGTTTGTTTAATCTGCTGAACTGAAAATTAACATCAAATTTCTAACTTTAAATAATAATAAAAAATCTGGAACTAGTTTAAATTTTAAAAATGTACCATAAACATGCTTTAATTATTCTAATTAATGAAAATCTTAGTTCATTCTCGTTTTTACAAGTAAGTTTTAATGGCTTTGAAAAATTATAATCTTAAGTCATACAGGGATTATTTTGTGTTCAAGAATCTAGAAATACTCTTCTTCTGCTCGTGCTGATTATATTGCGATTGCTCTTGCCCTCTCGGTAGACACTGATTGCAAAGTGACAATAGTTGACTGTAGCCGGTGCCTGAGAACTTTCATCACTGTTGCTGCCCTTAAGAGACATAAAAAGAAAAAATGCAAGGTGATGTACCCTTGTCCTGACTGCTCGTATTCTGGTCTGTCCAGTAAACTACTTGACCATCACAAGAAAAATGACTGCTCGAAGAAAATCGATGTCCATATACAGGGTGTTTCAAAATTGCGTTGCACGGCTTTTATTCGGAAGCAACGCCTCCTAGGTTCATGGAAGTAAGGTCTACCCCTAGGTAAGTGACCCTAAAGAATCCATTGAGATGACTTACAGCGCTCCTAGCGGCGAAAAAAAAGGTAAAAAAATTAATTTAAAAAATGAAGGACATAGAGCAAAAACCTCAGTGAGAGTATTGTTATATCTTGAATATTCGCGGAGATATTAGCATGTGAAAAAAAAATTTGCACTTTTCAAGTGTGCACTTTTTGTGTGCACTTTTTCAAGGGTCAAAAAATAAAAAGTTCGCATATTTGCAAATTTTTTTTGATTTTTTTTATTAAATTTTGTGTTCTTTCAACTTAAAAAACACAAAACTACACTCTAACACTGAAAAATTTGGAAACATGCGAACTTTTTATTTTTTTACCCCTGAAAAAGTGCTATTTTCACATGCTAATATCTCCACGAATATTCAAGATATTTTGATCAAATTTTTTGAGTGAGTTTTTCTTGACGTTGGCAACAATACTCTAACTGAAGTTTTTGCTCTATCTTCTTTAGTTTTTAAATTAATTTTTTTAACTTTTTAATTTCGCCGCTAGGGGCGCTGTAAGTCATCTCAATGGATTCTCTAGGGTCACTTACCTAGGGGTAGACCTTACTTCCATGACCCTAGGAGGCGTTTCTTCCGAATAAAAGCCGTGCAGCGCAATTTTGAAACACCCTGTATAGAGTATGTTAGTCATTATTCAGAAATAAGGTGCTCATAAATGATGTGTTAACCAATTTATCTATTCTAATCAATTTCTTATTATTAAATTCACCCTCTAAGTAATACATTAACATCAGTAATAAATGAATTGAGTAGTGATATGGTAAGAAAGCGAATTGAATAGGCTGTGAACACAACTATTAGGATTTTATAAATTGACCTTTATGAATAGACCGCACCCGCCTTATCAACTTCAACACATGGGTCCGTGGGGAGCCTAGTGGTTACCATCGGCTTCTGCATCGGATGGTCACGGGTTCGATTCCCGACACCACCATCAAAGTATGCGGAGTACGTGCTCGTTAAATCTATGGCGCAGTTTACCATTGGAGACAATTTCCCTCTCCTTCAGAGACATGGCAGAGTTGTGGTAGTGGCTGTGTGATGAATTAATGTTCCTCTCCCCCAGTGAAAAGGGATTGTGCGACCGAAAGTGTGTGTATGGCGTGGGCAACAGTACTTCACCTCGGTGGCTTCGGTCCACAGGTGCCCACTGCCCACAGGGTAACGTGAAATAAGTACTGCTTTCGGCATGTTTGTAGTAATGATTTCGGTCACAGTATGTGTTGTACGGGCTTTAATTAAAAAATGACTGTGAAATTTAAAAAAAAAACAAAAAATTCTACCCTTAATAAATCACTGAATAACTTCACGAATGATAGAAAGCGAAGCTATTTTTATACTCCCTCCTCGAAAAAAACTGCCCAATCTCATCCCCGCCACAAGCATCTTTATTCCAGTCTACAGTCCCAAAGGATCCACTTCTTTCTGCAACCGGATCTCAACCGAGATCCGGTTATCCGGCACTTTTTTCTCTCTCCCAACACAGACACGGTGATTACCGGTTCACCTATACGGATCTCCCCGGAGTTACGGGGACTGGAATGGACTGGGGTGTCTCGGAACGCTTTTCGTAAGCGTTTTCGATTAGGTTCTATGGGATCTATGGCATCCCTTGTGGCGGCCGGTAAATCTGGGTTTCTCTCTAGTGGCGGTGAGTGAAAACTGAAAATACTTTCATGTGTCTGGAAAATGGATCTGATGTCAAGAGATACTCCAGGGATGTGAGTGTTTTACGAACTGCTAGTCTCTGTCTCTCGCCAGTCTATCTGTGGGTCGTATAGTCACATCCAGGACCGGATGTCGGAGCACTTAGGCAATACGCACGGGGCCCTTATTTTACCCTTTCCTTCCTAAAATATATTTTTTACGCCACATAGCAATTTATATTCATAATTACATTTTAACTATATTGAGAAGGCTTGTCATTCCCCTATTCAATAAATTTTCGCCCTAAAACGCTAATTAACTCCGAAATGGGTTTCAGACCGAAAGGGACGAGCCGAATACTTACATTCCGAACCCAAACATATTCAATAAAAATGAATTAAACGTATTTTTTTAAATCTTTGAGTTTAATTTTAACTATCAAAGGGACATTTCAAAAAAAAAATTTTGGACTCGGGGGTCCTAGGCAGATGGGCCCCTAGGCAGTTGCCTATTTGGTAATTCGGCCCTGGTCAGATCTTGAAAATATTTCTTCGATCTCTACTAAATAAACGTAAAAATGCTCAAGATGAAAGGACAAAATAATAAACTTAACAACTTTGGGCAATTTATTACTTGAGTTTCAGTTACGAACCATAGGAATGCGGTGATATGAAGTCAGAAGATAACAATTAATACTATTTTTTAACAATCACTACACTTGTGTTCTATTAAATAAGATTAATTTTGTTACAAAAATTTAATTGGGTACGTTTTATCATAATAGGATAGTTAACTAGTAACTTTTTTCCTTTAAGCAGTGGTTTCCAGGTTCCAAGTGATACAGGGCAAGGGTGGTTCGTGAGTGTTTATAAATTAAGACCACTGGAGACCACTTATCCCAATTTATAAACACTCACGAACCACCCTTGCCCTGTATCACTTTAAGCTGTTAATTGTGACCAGATTAAAAAGTTAATTTACATTTAAAAAATATTTTACAAAAATTTATACATATATTCTTATACAGTTATTTAAAAAACTGTGTTTTAACTATGTCACCCTCAAAAAGCAGTGATAATGTTTGCTTACTTGAACTGTTTTTCAACACACATAACAATATGATTCGCACTGCTATAATAGATTGCAGGGGGGGGGAATACCTGCATCTTTTTTTTTACCTTCCTTTTGCTTTTTACTCTCTCTCTCTTGCTCTACTCGTCAGCATACAAATACATCTAAAGAACATCCTTGCTTTTTGGAAGTAACTTTCCTTTTCTGCTCTTGAATATTTGATTTCTCTTTAGCCTTTTTCGATCCCCTTTAATTGATACCCCCATACATGACTTCCTCACAAGGATAATTAATTTCTCCAGATGACTCCCTATATTTGTAAGAGCAGAACATCACCTTTTTGCAGACTAATTTCAACAATCTTACAGACCACCGGTTAGAAACCACTTCCAGGTAAATGTACAACTAGTGAAAAGATTCTACAGCCTATAGTTCGTGAACTAACCCTGTATTCTATCAACGTAACGTTTAGACCATCTCGTTATCAACTTTTTAAATTCAAAAACATACAAATTACGCAATATTAACCAATCAATCGATATAACACACAAGTACATCACTCTTCCAGCTAATAACCAATAACCCCATTAAGCCACCTTAATGAAATCAGGAGAGGAGTGGTCCAATCGCCCCGCATGTCATTACTCGACTGAAGTGGCCGGATCACTCTCTCTGCCTCCCTAATCCGTTTCCATGGAGACCACCACGATGCTACAAACAGTAGTTAACACATCTTCGCTGCCACCCTTTGAACGAAGGCGATTTGGATTGTGGGCCGTCTAGACAGAGCGTGAAAACAATGCTAAAATGCTTCGAATAATTCTGTTTGAAATTCGAGCACTCCTTTTTAATGATGATCGTTTGCATATGGATTACCTGGGTTATATGACGGATTTATGTGGAACTTGAGGATGGGATGTCAAATTTAATTAAGTGTTTTCAAGTGGATGTGTTTCAATCAACCATTTTTGTGCTCTAGATTCCACTTCTTCTGAAGATTATTTGAAACGAAAATTATTAAGATGATTGGATTTATAATATTATCTTTGAGTCCTTGTTTGTTTCTTTAAAAGAGCATTAAAGTGATATCACAGCCGTAATACAATGTGCTGGTCTTGTAACCATCATACTTTATTTATATCTAATTTTAAAAAGCATTCTTTTCCCGAATATTTCATACGAAACTATAGTGCATATATTTTTAAATTTCAGTATTGCATACTCGTGGGAGAAGTTATAGTCGTAGTATAAATAATGCTTTTACAGTTATAAAGTGGACTATTTTAGCTTAAAATCAATATTTCCCTCAAGAGAAATAGATTCGACGGAACAATTCGAGGATTTTGAAAGATGAAAATTAAATAAATAACTTCATTTCCTCGCCTTGAGAAAAATGGGGAGTTGTTTAGCCCAACTCATAAAATATGAATACTTAACATACACATAACTAGGATACATACAACTGATAAAATTGAAAACATTTTGATGATTGTAATGTTATTATCATTATAAAAACTGATGAAACCAATTCTGTTCCTCAAGGGAATTTTTGAAGATAAGGCATTATTTTTAAAAACATTAGGTATACGTTAAAATTAGAAAACTCTGAGTATTTTTGTTAGTATTAAAAGGAATGTAGTTAGAAAATTCTAAACTCAACAACAGCTTTTTGTATTTGCTTGTATCGAAAACTTTCTTTGAAAAATTTGGATATAATAACTCTATTATAAAAAAATGATTTTATTATACAGGGTGTTTCAAAATTGCGTTGCACGGCTTTTATTCGTAACCAGCTCCTCCTAGGGTCATGGAAGTAAGGTCTACCCCTAGGTAAATGACCCTGGAGAATCCATTGAGATGACTTAAAGCGCCCCTAGCGGCGAAATTAAAAAGTAAAAAAAATTAATTTATAAACTAAAGGAGATAGAGCAAAAACCCCAATAAGAGTATTGTTGCCAACGTCAAGAAGAACTCACTGAAAAAAATTTGATCAAAATATCATGAATATTTGCGGAGATATTAGCATGTGAAAATAGCACTTTTTCAGGGGTCAAAAAGTAAAAAGTTCGCATATTTGCAAATTTTTCAGTGTTATTGTGTAGTTTTGTGTTTTTTTAGTTGAAACAACACAAAATTTAATCAAAAATCAAAAAAAATTGCAAATATACGAACTTTTTACTTTTTGACCCCCTGAAAAAGTGATATTTTCACATGCTAATATCTCCGCAAATATTCAAGATATTTTGATCAAATTTTTTTCAGTGAGTTCTTCTTGACGTTGGCAACAATACTTTCACTGGGATTTTTGCTCTATCTCCTTTAGTTTATAAATTAATTTTTTTAACTTTTTAATTTCGCCGCTAGGGGAGCTGTAAGTAATCTCAATGGATTCTCCAGGGTCACTTACCTAGGGGTAGACCTTACTTCCATGACCCTAGGAGGCGCTGGTTCCGAATAAAAGCCGTGCAACGCAATTTTGAAACACCCTGTATATTCTTTTTCAATTTCATAAGAAAAATAAAATATAAGAAAATTATTAATTAAAAATAATAAAAATTTTATAATAATATCCCTTGCTTCTTTGAAAATTAATAAACATTTTAAATTCAGTAAAATTAAAAACCAACCTAGTTTTGAAATATATTCCATTATGTTTCTAAATTATGAAACATTAAAAGTAAAAAAGAAAAACTAAGCAAAATAAAAACTTTTTGAAAAAGTAGTAAAAAAAAGTAGCAGCCGTTTTTTAAACCTAAGCTACATTTAATGAGAGGGGGAAATCCGCCAAGTAATCCATATTAATCCGAAATTTACAACACGCTTCGAAAAACTCAATAAGAAACTTGTCACTTATAAACGATTTATTAATTTTTCAGAAAGTTATTAATCCCAGTTTATAGCTTAGAGAGCGAAGAAGAACAGTTTATTGGAGGGTTACGGGGGTGTAATTTAGGGTTTAGGAATAACAAAAGAATGCTTATTTATTGGAAGTAATTATCTGAACACCAAAGAATATGCGAAATACCTTGTTAGTGGGTAATTTCCAATTAATGAAGGAAAAGTATTTTACTATAACAAGCGACAGTGTAATTTTCGATGAATTATTTATTATTATGAAGGAAATTTGTTAAAAAATTTCATAAAAACTCCTATCTAGCTTTTCTTTTGTATTAACACAGTTAATCCAGGCAAATAATAGTTTAAAGTAAAAAATAAATGTCACTGATTTTATTTTGAGTCATAAATAAACTAACGGAATGAAACACGTTTAAAGAAGTTCAA
Organism: Tetragnatha versicolor; assembly: GCA_024610705.1. Taxonomy (NCBI): domain Eukaryota; kingdom Metazoa; phylum Arthropoda; class Arachnida; order Araneae; family Tetragnathidae; genus Tetragnatha; species Tetragnatha versicolor. The sequence goes on along the minus strand of JANDEH010000008.1, from coordinate 10,954,782 downwards.
GATATTCACTCGGTTTAACAAATTGATTTTATTTTGATGATAAAAAATTCCATTATCAGAGGTCATTCATTTATAATTCATGTATTTAGAAACAAATTATTTTGATGAAAAGTAATGTCTTCTTTTAGAAAACTATAATTAAATTTAGGAAGCTATTTTCTATTTAGAAATATAATTAAAATTTGATTAAATTTAGGGGTGTTTAAGTGAAATATCTTTGTAGCTGTTTAAATTAGCTTATTCAGCGATTCATGCTGTATTTCAAAAGCAAGAACAAAGCTGCAAATATAAATAAAAATATATCTAGATTTACAAAGAAACTAATAAAATATTAAACAGAGGATATTGTTCTGTATGAAAAATCACCACATTTATATGAGTAAAGAAGCACTCAACAGTTTGAAAATGTTATATAATTCCATTTAAAACAGAGATAATCAACCTTTTTAAACCTGCTACCCACTTTTATATCCCTCTTAACAGGAAAATTATTAAAGTAGCTAATGATAATTTATTAGGTAGGGGAGTAATTTCACTTTAAAAATCTTATGAGGAAGAGTTACATTATAAACACTTGTCAATTCAGTCCGATTTTCACTCAGTTTAGCAGAATAAATAATTATAAAACAACCTACAATGTATTGTAGTTCTAGTTATTTACGAGTAAGTAAACCTTGCCATCATTGTTAAGGTATAAAAACTTACTGAGGTCGTTTTTTAACCTCCCCAAAAATGTTATTATTTTCTCAACTTTTCAAGCCTTTTAATGGCAGATAAAAAAATACCCCTTCTTTGTTTTTCCTTTAACCGTAAACCTGTTAAGTTCAGTTACAATATCGTGGGCTTTCTAAATAGGTTATTAGGTAGGCGGTACTGAAAGTGGTACCATACAGCTGTGGTATTTCAGTTACTTAATATTTGAGCACCTTAAATAGTATCATCCACTTTCACGTAAAAAAGGCATCTTGTTTCTTTTCAGCTTAGTTATTTTTTACGTAGGTAGGTAATTTTCAAGCTAAGCTTAAAAACCACACCAAATTTATGTTTCTTAACACCAAAATGTTTTCATTCATCCTCAATGTATATTCTTCTCAAACTAAATTCTTTTCAAATATAGTGAAAACACCAGGAAGAATTGAAATAAATTCTGCAAAAATTATTCAAAAACTTAATGTATTCTAAAACATAACACGATTCATCCGTTTAAAAGAGAATGATGCTGATGATGATAGGAAAACTACTAAGGGTAAACATTTTCTTAGGGAATGTAAGAAAAGTCTTGAAGGTCATAAAATAGTCGTGTGGTCGTCGTTCAGAGACTGGAAATTCATAGAGAGGATTTTCAGTCATGGTATATCAGCTATTTTAAGCCAAATCGATGATTTTTAATAAACAGATTTACAAATGTCAAAAAGTTTCGCTATTTTCATAATTTTTTTTATCTGATATTAGGAGAGAAGTTTATTGTTTATGGGGATTTTGTCGTAATATAGTCTTTTTCCTTAACAGAAAAAAATTAATACCAAAAAGAGAAAAATATACAGTTCCAGCCTCCACAATAGCCTAAAAGAGTTCAGTTGAAAAAGTTACAAGTTCTTTGCGTTTACGGTTACTAAGAATGACAAAGCTGGTGATATACGACAAAACAGAAACACTTTGTATCTCCCATCTCCATTCGGGGAATTCTTCTTCAATACCTTATCACCACCCAGCATTGATTTCAGACCCCACAATAACTTTTACGAAGTACATTCCAACCACCCGATCCCCACATACATCCCCTTCGACTCCTCCTTTTGATTCGAGAGAAACTTCTTCCCACTTTTTACGACTCGGGAACTTTCTCTCGCATCGGAGGCTGGGCATTAAAGCCAACCGCTTTTGCAACTTACCCTGGCAATCCGAATTCTCCACTGAACCCACGGGATGATCTGATTTTCGTCTGTAGTCTCGACCTTAAGGTCGATTTTTACGAGCGGACGCTGTGGAGTGTGTGTGGATTTGCTTGAGGGCTTCGGGAAAAAGTGATTGGAATTTAGATTTTTTCTTTGGCCAGATTTTGGGTTCGTTTGGTAGAGATGGAGTGGGTATTGAGGCGGTGAAGAATTGCTTTTTATGGATAAGGGGTTTTTATTTACCACCGTATTGTTTTGTTGTTGAGTATTCCTCATAAACCTTTATCGACAGGGTATTCAATTTCCATCAACAAAAAGATCAATTTTGGAGACATATTGTTGAAATTGAGTTAGTCATTCGGTATATTACTGTTTCTAACGTGGACCACTTGGTTCGAGACAATTAAAATAGGATTTAAATTAGAGCTGCTTCATAAATCTGGTTAAATGCAGTAGTATATGTTACGGCAAAGTGATTAATTGGGCATTATTAATAATGCCCAGAGTGGAGGCGGGCAAAGGGGTAAATTTCATTGATAAATGTCATTGAATTCATCACATTGCCCTCCTCCACTTCGGGCATTATTAAAAACTAGCGCTAACGCGGTAGACACGGGCTTCGCCCGTGTTTAAGTTTTTAATAAATATCATCTGGTGCGCTACAAATGGGCTTCGCCGGACCATTTTTTTTTAAATTTTTGTGGTGTGTTACAGATGGGCTTCGCCAGTCCAAAAGGGGTAATAGGATCCATAAACCAAGGATCCATTTTTATATTTATGCTACAACAATGGATTTTAAACTATCACAATTGATTTCAATCTACAAAAATCGATCTTATGCCTGCAACAATTAATGTAACATCTTCTTTTGTTATATTTACAACAATGTGGTTCTGCTATGAAGTTTGGTATGAAAGATGGGTTTTTAAGCATAAAATTGACCAAAAAAGTTATCAGGACGCTTCTATTTTAATTTATTTTTATTCAGAAACCTTCCCTGGGAGCGAGTAGATCAAAGTGGTATAGTTTAAAAGTTAATGTAGGTTCGAAAAGTTTAAAACTATATAGGACATATTAGGGTGGTCCTAATTTTTAAACTCGGAATTTCTTCGGTCGCAACCTCCAACTTTTTTCCTTAAGGTATGAAATGAAAGTATACCAAATATTTTTCAAATATTTTAATATTAACACATGCCGCAAAGTGATTAAAGTTATACCACGATAAAAGCGAAAGACTCCGTAACATCCAGGGGAGGAAAGCCGGCTACGGTGCATCTTCTGCCGCATGACTAAACGCTGGCGATGGCGGGCTTTTTCAAAAAGAGCACTTTTAAAGGCGGTATCTTCATGTATTTTGTGATAAACTTGAAAACCTCTTACACTATGGTTATTGCAGGTATTTTAGGGTGTAATTCATTATTATATGTAAATTCCAATGGAGGATTTAAGGTAAAGTGGTGGATTTCCCAATGAGGGTTGGGACAAAAAAAATTAAATATTATGTTCAAAGCAATGAAAATTAGATTTTAAATCTAATTCATCATAATTAAAAGTTGCAGATAGAAATTTAGTCTGAATTTCATAAGCTTAAGTTCAAATAATACATTTTAATTTTCTGAAATTAGTGTTAAAATGGCTTTTGAAGCTTGTGTTACTGTATATCTTGGATCTTATGCACTTTTATTTAAAAATTTTAAAAAAACTCGGGATTTTATCGATAAATCAAAGTACCCATCTGGCATTAAAGATGAAACTGTAAAAAACACCATCGGAAGACACAAAGAAGAAATTCTTAAGTTTGAACTTAAGTTCTCTTGAACAGCAACCGAGGAATGGCTATCAAGAGTTTCTACAGTTGACAATAGCACTTTCTGATTATCAAGAAGCAAACATGATTAAATTTAGACAATCTTGAGACTTTACATCATGCTAGGTCAGTGGTTCCCAACTCAGAGAAGTCCGCGGACCACTAAGTCTAATTTGGAACCTTCATGGACCACCCTTTGTAGCTTAAGATCCTTATCATATAATTGCAAGATGAAAGTTTATTACCAATTATTAAACATGGAAATTTATTTAATGCTCTGAAATACTACTATTTTAAGAAAAATTTAAATATATATCACGATAATTAGTAATTTCTGTTGTAATAAAAGTAAATTTATCTTCGGAACCCATAATATTGCGGCCAAGTTATATTTATAACTTTTTATATGGCTTTAAATACTTAAACAATTTGGTGGTGACTGTTATGCACACAAATTACACAAAAGAAAGTATCTTTTCTTGTTCAATTCATTCAAATTTCTAATATTTATTGGAAACTTTTTTGCGTTTTTCCAAGTCCCTCCACGGACCACTTCCAAGACTCTCACGGACCACCGGTTGGGAACCACAGTGCTAGGTGGATGACTAAAGAAATTTATTGCTTTAAGATGTTTATTTTTAGAAACGAGGCTAATTTGTATATAATCAAGAACTACAAGGATTAAAAAGTACGAATATATTTATTGGGTCTGGTTTGATGTGTAAATGGCTCACAAAGTCACATTTCAAGATTTGAAATTCATGAGGGCCTTTTTTTCTACAGAGGAATTAACGAAAATAAATCTGAAGCAGCATTGAAAATGATTAGTCATGGAGGGTTTCTTGGAGGAGACAGTTGTTTTGGAAGAGCGATTGTCCCCGCACAACAATGAGCTGCCAAAGAGTTTAAAGAGAAAGACTCCTCCATGTATTATATCAGAGCGGTCGCAAATTAATTTTGAAGAACTGGCAGAACTCTAAGATAAATCTATCCGATTTTGTGGCAAAAAGAACCGAAAATTTTTTCCGAAGGTTTTTAAGTTATCATCAGACTTTATTTCTAGAAATCCTTTAACGTGAAACTTGTGTGGAGATTATCAGGAAAGATTTAAAGTCGTCAGTAATAGTCTGTTGTAAATGATACTGCAGAAAGGGGAATCAAGCTCATTGAGGAGTAAAACGATATTTTAACGCATAATGAGGAGCAAATACAATACCTTTAAAAAATTGTCAAAGGCTATAAAGTCAAATATTTTTCATGTTTAAGCATTTTCTGTTAAAAAAGTATTGAAATAAATCAAATAATATATTTTAAATGAATATTATGATTTTTCAAAGTTTTGAGAATTTTGATGTTTTTTCAGATTATCATCCCTTTTGCGGCACGTGTTAATATTTACCGATTCAGATAAAATTTTTACCAGTTATTTACTACCCCATAAGTAAAATAATTAGGGGGTGCGACTTCAAAAATTCCGAAAAAAAATTTTTCCATTATACTTAGAACCACCCTAAGGACATATAGACAAACATTCATTTTTATATACAAATACAAATTAAGTCGACCAACTACAGGCGTAAGCCCAGCAAGGTTGGTCCAGTCTTTTTAACTCAAACTACCGGAATCCCAGTATCTGTCAATTTTCCTCTTGAACTCGTTTACCCCTCTTGAATTTACAATTGTTTCAGGCAACGCATTCCATCTATCCACTACCCTATTAAAAAATAATGCTTTCTACACTCCGTCTTAAATTTTACTTTATTCAATTTAAAATTGTGACCCCTTGTTCTATTACCCGTATTGAAATCTAGTCCCTCTGTGTCCCCTTGCTTTACCATTTTAAAAAGTTGAATCAAATCCCCTCTAATCCTTCTTTTCTCTAGAGTGAACATATTTAGCTTCTTTAATCTTCCCTCATAACTTAAACTGGATGGATATACCCTTGACCATTTTAGTAGCCCTATGCTGAACCCTTTCAATTGAATCAATATATTTTTTTAAGTATGGAGACCAAAACTGAACAGCATACTCTAGATGAGGTCTCACCAAGCCTCTGTATAGTGGCAAAATAATATCCTCGGACCTTGAAGAAACAGTTTTTTTAATGTATCCCAATATCCTATTAGCCTTTTTTACTAGCAGTTGAACACTGTTGAAACCATTTAAAGTCCGAATTTACAATCACCCCTAAATCTTTGATCATATTACCTTCTTTAACTTTGTCCCCTTGCAGAAAAAATTCTGCCCTACCATTACCCACAACCCATATGAAGTACCTGACATTTACTTATGTTAAAGGACATACCCCATTTTTCAGCCCATTGCGATATAATATCAAAATCCCTTTGTAAATTTTGTACCTGCTCCTGAGTATCTACCCTACCCCAAATTTTTAAGTCATCAGCAAAGATGCTGATTTTGTTCCTAATGTCCTGACTAATATCGTTAATGAAAATTATAAAGAGAATTGGCCCCAATACTGACCATGACCAATATATAGATGCCTGCTGATTTATCACATTGCCCGTAACATATACATTAGTTGTATATGTTATAGTCGATATCTTAAAACCCTGGGCAGTAAAAAATTATTAACTATAATTAACTGATAATTATAATTTACAGAAGTCTAATTCAAAAAGTAGCTTTTAATTTATCTATAGAAGATAAGATTTCAAGAGATAATATTTAAGATCAGCAAAAAGCAGTTTTTATACATCTTATTTTATGAGTAATGGTTCTCCAAAGGATGTTGAAAGTTTCTGTTAAGGGAAAGTATTTTCCTTCCCTAGAAACACTATACTTTGTTACTTAAAATACCCAAATTTAATTATTTGCCTGTAGAAATTATCCTTCCATTCACTAAAAGATTCCTATATGATGTACTCGCATGCATAAAATTTGATGTTTCTATATCGCTACACCTAAAATTACATTTTTAAGTTTAAACATGAATTTAAAAATAGAATAGCTTGCAATAACTTTACTTCATTTTTTAGAGAAATTGTTCATTAACACTTAATTTTGAAAACAGTGCTATCATCTCTCAAATAGATGTCGTTGTGGTTTTACACGCACAACAAGTGTCTTCTAAAAATATAATTCCAGTCAAAAGAATCAAACTACAGCTCATGAATTTACAAATCGATGTACCAACTAAACATTTTAACTCTTCGATCTTCCTCTACTTTGGTCTAATTATCGCTAAACTCACTAATAAGTTCTGAACATGGAAAGCTTCACTTGTTTATCGCACTGTTTTCCAATTAAGACAAAACGTGGGCTACTCACTTAATTAAGTTGGAATTGGGAAAGGTAGTTGCACATCAAAGCGATTTTAATTAGGCCTTTTAGTGCCTTAAAGACTCCCGGAAAAATTCCCACACAACAGTTGGGTACGTTTAAAGTTCCCTAGGGAATTATTTATAGATAGAACTCCTGTTCCTAAGTTAACACCATTGAGTAGGTATGATGGAAGTTTTAGGAAATTAGATTTTCCTTGAGTAGGTATAATTGGATAGACTTGGCCACTTTTTACATAATACTACCTGTTTGTAAATTTCAGATGTGAATTACACAAATTAACCTTAATGATACTAAGCGAGAAAATTTTTTTTTTAAGGAAATAAAAGAAAAATGAACTAATGATAAATTTTGAAACAGATGCATTTTGGTCAAGTTTTTTTACAAACAAGTCTTATTTAACACCGTTTTTGTTAACGTTCTTTCTACAGAATCGTTTTAAACGTTTTTTTATAACATTTCATACCTTTAAAAGCAATAATAATATGAACCAAATTTAAATAAGTTGGAAATATATTTATAAATTATTAAAAATTTTTATCCAATCAAAAATGTATAGCTACACATAGGTGTTCTTTTATAATCTTACGAGAAAATAATGAATAGAACCTAACCTAGACTTATTAAATTTTATTGCATCAATAGATTTACTTTATATTTTTCGTGCACTCTGCGACACGAGCATAAATATCAAAAAACAATCTTTTGATTGAATAATCAATGGTTCTATCAAACAAATTTATTTTTCTAAAAGTTGTGTAACGGTTTGGAAACATTAGCTTAAAAACCGATATGAAAAACATGCCACTCAAAATCATTTTGAAAATATCATTTGAATGTTCATAATAAATCCAATAACGGGCGTAAATTCAATTATTTTCTTATACAGTGTGCCAATAAAGTAATCTGAACGATCATGAAATAATGCAATTTTTTATGATGAATACAGTAATGTGCGTACTGTGTAGGTTTAAAATTGATTTCCAGTTAAAAATAGTTCTTTCCTAGTATTCCGAGAACCAACATAATTTATTGCTAAGCCACATAAACTACATCACGAGTTTATTTCCGCGAATTTAACCAACGCCCACACTGCTAATCCATCACTTCAAAACCATATATCGCACACGGCCTCAACGAAGAAACACTCCGCATCTCTCAAAAGGAAAAATTAACCAAACCTCATCTAGCACAAGGCGGTGCAAAACAAGGCTTGCAAGTGACACGACGGTCGCAGCTAAATCAGTCATTAGCCTCACTGCTCGTAATTAGCGTAAGTGGCTCTCTAGGCAGAGCAGCTCTTGGTCCGATATTCAGACCGGATGGGTCATTTCTGAGGGCTTAATAACCCCAGTTCTAAGGAACATTTTCCTAAGAAGTTGTTGTTTTTCTTTGAAAGTTGTTTTCGGAATGGGAGAGTGTTGAGATGAATTGAGGAGGGGAGAATTGAATGAGGGTTAGAGCAAACAAAGAGTTCTCAGATTTGTCTATTCATTCTCTGGTTTGAAAATGCCGTGTAAGGCAGATGGAAAGATACAGATATTTTTAGATTTCTTCATAATTAATATTATTCCTATTATTTTTATTTATTTATTCTTTAAAAAAGTAGAAGTTCATGGTGACTAATTTAATTAGGGAGGGGTGCTTTTCTTAAAGAGTATGAGTTACTGATTTAAAAAAATGTTTCTAATCTAACGAAAGGCGAGACGGAAGACCTTGGACCACACTGTGAAAAAAAAATCCAGGCATTCTCCTTGGAAAAACTGGGGAGCTGGACTGCCCATTTTTTTCCAAGTATATGTTTCTTAGAAAAATTAGGAACGTTACGGTAATATACTAATATACTGGTATACCTACTGGTATTTCTGGTTAATTTTACGGTAGCACTCCCATCATTTTTAGGAACACTACTTGTAAAAAATATTCAACTTAGCTGGCCAGTTTTTCCAAGGAAAGTTTCATGGTTTTTTTCTAGTGCAGAGAACTTTTGATCTTCTATAGAAAAAAAATATTAAAGAGATAAAAAGCTACAATTTTTTATTCAATTTCTTTTTTAAATATTAAGACCATTTAGTTTTTTTTCTTATATGATTCTTCCAAGGTTAAAATGGATAAAATTATGCTTAAAACAGCTTTTAAGTGCTTACCGCAAAACTGGAAATATACATCTTAGTTTTTTTACACAATACTATTCCGTTTAATTTGCAAAAAAAAATGTTGCTGACTGTGATTATAAATCCAAATATTTTAGATGAAACGCGAATGAAATAAAATAAGAGATGAATGAAACGTCTCCCATTTAGGTGTACAGGATCTGAGATGAGAACTCAATTTACCTTGACGGTTAGATTTTAATCATCTCTCTCACCAAACCATATAGTTGATTCGATTATAAATGAGGTAAGTTAAGAAACATAAATGATTCTTTACGGTTTAAACCTTGACTTGCCCGACCTGTGCAAACTTCTTGAACTAATCAATATGGTCAGATAGATTAATTATTCCCGGTTTCTGGTAGTTTGAAAGTCAGACAGATTAATTTACGTGTGAATAAATTATTATCAATACATATTGTAAATCCACAGTAAGTTAAGGCCAATATAAGACTTTTGATCATTACTTTACCGAGTTTGAAAGAATGGCATTCAGTTTTATCATCTAAAAATCATACAAAAAGAAAAACTTTTGAATTTTTGAAATTGGGACATAGCTTTAAATTTCCATAACTGTCTCGATGCAAATAGTAGATTCAAAATATTTAACATTTAATTTGTCACTTTAATCATCTTACTTTAATAATTTGTAACTTTTAAAATTAATTTTATTTTCTACAGAATTGTATATCCTTATAAATTACATGCTACCACTTACTATAATCCACCTCTTTATGTCCTTTATGAAATGATTAAGTGACATGAATGATAATCTTTAAGAATAATGTAATCCGCAGCTGCAATTTATAGTTATTATAGCAATTAGACAGGATCAAAAATTATCAAAAGGATTATTTCTGCCAGAAATTGATAAACTGCAATTTATGAGGCACTATTACTCTTTAGCATTGTTACTTTATCGCATTTCGTATTTTATAAAATCAAGTAATAAGTTTCGTATTACTAATCAAGTAATAAGTAATAATCAAGTATAAGGCTAAGTTGAGTAACAACGTACAATCAAACTCATACATACATATGTAATATATTTTCTGTGTTTTTTAATACTTCTATATACGTTATAACATTAATTTAAAATTTTGTTTGCTCAAATAGAGTCCATTATCATTCTAAATTACAATTCCCTAAAAATTTCATTTTGATAGAATGAAGGTTTTTTAATTTAAAAATGCAGGTGAGGATCTAATATTATTTTTGAAAAGTAGTAATATAACCCCAACTTTTTCTACTGTTTATTAAGAATATAAGTTATTATATCTTTCAATATTCTTTTATTGTAAAGTGATTAAAAAAGTTTTTATCAGTTATGAGAGACAAAAGAATATTTTCAATTTTGGATTCCCTACGAGCCATAGAAAATCAATACTGAAGTATAGAAATTGTAAAGTTTGAGAATAGAATTTTGCGTTTTCTCATTCTAGTTGTTTTTTTAAAAGACGTAATTTTCAGTTTAATCTAAAAATTTTTGAATGTTTTTTTTTTCATAAATTTTAATATATGTGTGTTTCTGAAAGTGTTTTAAAAATTTTATTGGTTCTTTAAATGGACTGAAAATCAATTGAAACATAAAGTGATAAAACTATTTACTTAGGAAGGTGACATTCAATCGTCAGTTTGATAACGTTAAAAGATAACTTTACAATATACATGCATTCGTAAATATTCAATGGTTATAAATTATTTCGAAAAATTTTCGTATTATCTCTCTATTTAAAAAAAAAGTTTTTGGTGAACGGTTTCCAGATAAAGGATTTTTAATTACTGATCTGTATAACTGATGTGGTTGAGGCATTTATTGCCCTTGAGAGTGCTGCCAAGGATTATGGGCTTAGCAGTAAGCGAGTAAAAAACGAAGTTTTTGGTGTTCAGCACTAGAATAAATGAAGTGCAGTCGCTTAATATTGGAAACTACACATTTGAAGGAGTCACCCAGTTTAAATACTTGGGCACGCTTATTACCAGTAGAAATGAGATAAAGGTTGAAATTAGAAATCGAATTTGGAGGAGGAATTGGGGAGGGGATTACATGATCAACTTAAAAAGAATTGAGAGGCTGCAAAAAAGATTCCTGAGGTTTTTAAATAATGAAGCGTACTTACACGCAAATAATATACACTATACTTCAATTCCTTAAATATTCTTCCAATTCGCCATCTTTTTTATTTTAAAATTTGCCTCCATCTTTATCTAAACCCCAACATTTGTCAAAAGCGCAATGTCGTAAACCTACGAAGACCTAACATAATATACTTTGTTCCTAAACCTAAAAAGTCCATATTCTGTAAAAATTTATAGCCCTTCAAAACATTTATTCAAAAAACAATTAAAGACTATTGAGGATATTGATGATTTCTTTTGTTCTGTTTAATGTATGATTTAAAATTATTTTAAGCACTTAAACTCATCATTATGGCAAAAATATAATTTATTGGCGCCCTGTTTGCCAATATATTCATCTTATGTATGTATTTCCTGTATTTTTTTCTTCTCCTAGTTTATTTTAAATTTTTGTTATACAAAATTACGGTCATCTACATGGACCAAGAGATCCCAGGTGACTATGTGAACTTGTATTTTTTTTATTTGTAGTTCAATAAATGTTTTTTTTTGTTAAAAAAATTTGAGGGCAAATCGATGTTATTTTGGTTTAAAGATCCAATTAAAATCTAAACTCCTCGCCATTAATATAAATATAAATCTATATAAAACCCTAATAAGGCCAATCATTTTATATGGTAGTGAGACATTGGCAATTAACAAAACGGAGGAAAACCAGGCTACTCATTTTTGAAAGAAAGATCCGTCGGTTAATTTTTGGAGCAGTGACAGAAAATGATACATGGAGAAGTTTATATAACCATGAAACATACAGGGTGTTTCAAAAGTCCGTTTCGCGGCTTTTATTTGGAACCAACGTGTCCTAGTGTCACCGAAGTAAGGGTAAGTACCCAGGGTCACTTACCCCTAGGTAAGTGACCCTGGAGAATCCATTGAAATGACTTAAAGCGCCCCTAGCGGTGAAATAAGATGATTAAAAAATTAATTTAAATGAGAGTATTGTTACCTACATTTTTTATGAAGAACTCACAGAAAAAAGTTTTATGGAAATAACTTGAATAATCGCGGAGAAATTAGCATGTGAAAAAAAATCCAAAACTACACAATAACACTGAAAAATTTGCAAATTTGCGAACATTTTATTTTCCGAGGCCTGAAAAATTGCTATTTTCACATGCTAATATCTCTGCGAAAATTCAAGTTATTTTCATAAAATTTTCCAATAAATATCCAGATAAAAAATTTCTCAATATAATCAGTCAATGCCGAAATTTAAAATGGGAGTTATAATTACATCTCGTTACATCCATTAAGTTTTTGTTTAACAATTTGATTCTTTATATTCATCTAGATGCCTTCGTATAAAACTTAAGTATTATTAAAATTTGTAAAATTTTACGGTTTTTCTTTGAGAAGAAATATTAATAAATTATTTAAATGAACGCCGAATCCTTTAAAATGTAAGCATAAAGAAAAGTTTTCATCTTTCATCATAAGATAAGTAATATTATTTTAAAGATGTTTCGCCTGAATCTGATTGCCTTTAAATGACTTTTTTACTTAGTGGTAAAACAAAAATACTAACATAATGGATAAATGATATTTTTAACATTTATTCTCAAACTTTAAGTAATTAACGGATCCTTTACTGAATTGGATAATTGAGATGATTAATGCTCTATCTTCTGAAATACGATAAAAAAAATACGATAACTCTATCAAAAATATCGCATAATTGGACTAACTTTATTAAACTTAGGGTTTAAAACTTTTCTCAATTAAAGTTGCAATAAGTTTTTCCTTCTTAAAATAAAGCCAGAAAACCTTTTAAAAATTACTTAATCAAAGAACTGTTGGATAAGCTGTAGTTTCTTTTTGTTGTTTTAAACTTTTCACTCAATTTCGTGTTATTGTATCATCCTTAATTCCGAAATCGTTTTTTATAGATCCTTTTGATTAAAAACTGCATGTATTATAGAAACACAAATACATAAACCCTAAAAATTTAGATCACGTTTCACAGGTTTGTATTTTTTATATTCTTAACAGTTAAATTAATATTTACTTTATAGTAATCTGCGACTTAATCAAGAAACTGTCAGCAATTTTACTATATTGGAGTGTAAGGTAGTGATTTATAAAAAGCGAGCAGGAATGTCAACTCTATACGAATACCGAAAACCATAAATCAGATGACGGCTTTTAATGACTTTACGATTGGGAATAATTGTACTTTCCTTAGATTCATTTTAAGACGCTTGTTGTAAGAAAAATCATTTCGTATTTGTTCTTTTTTGACAGTTTTGTAAAAAAGGGTTAAAATTAGTTGAAGGAAAAAAATTATCTGAAAATCATTTCACGTTTCTAAACTTTCATTACCATATTAGTATAGAATGTCGCTCCTTTCATGTACAGTTCGGACGGTCTTGACATAAAAAGATAAAATGACTTTTTCTTGATTCATATCATGAAGCATTATTACTTTCCTAAAAAGTAGGAACATATAATTTGTGAAAGACATGCAATTAATTAAAACTTATTTGTATACTCGAGTAAAGAAAAGAATATATATGATTATTCCAAATTTTAAACTTTATTGTTTTTTAATACTCTAATTAGAAATCAATTTCATTTCTTATCTTTCGATTAAAAAACTACAATAAAAAACGTTTTCCAAAACATATGCAATAAATCCTGTCTTTTAAGCAAACATTGCATGAATTCCCAAAAATTTATTTTTAAAAATTATCTGTCTTGTCTATCTGATAAAACTTATGCATAATTCAGGAATTTCATAGCTATATCAATATACTATTTTTTTGCCAAGGGGTCATCCATAAATTACGTGAGGTCAAAAAGGGGGGGGAGGGGTTTGGAAAAATCTCACCAAATCTCACCAAGGGGGGAGGGGGGGTCGATAAAAATCTCACATCAACTTTTTAAGTTAGAAATTATACGATTTTCTTTTTTTAAGTATGAGAAAGGATAAGAAACTGAAAACTATTTTTAAAAAGTTGTAGGTAAATCTCACTTGGGGGGGAGGGGGGGGTCCAGCAAAATCTCACTAAATCTCACCAAGGGGGGAGGGGGGGTCCAGATTTTGGAAAAAACGCCTCACGTAATTTATGGATGGCCCCCAATTTGGATTGGGGTATTTTGTGCAATCTGATAGAACCTCCTCTATAATTTCTATCGAGTTAAAGGAACATCCCTACATGATTTTCCACATTTCTATTCACGTGTTTGCGCAACGAGAGTTTGAAGTCCGTATTTTCTCTGAAAAAGCACGACATTTTTTCACCTGGCTTGTATGCAGAATATTTCTTTTGGGGCAAATCTTGGGGATCTCAGAATGTTGATCACACAAATGAATGCCACAAATTTCCCACACATAGTGAGGGAAATATTTGTTCATGCTTAACTACTTTAACTTACTCCCATAAAAAAATCAAGAATAGGTTTTAGATGAGAGAAATATAAGCTTCGAATGATAAAAAAAACTTGTTGAAAGCTGAAAATGCAAAAGAAAGCAAACGTAGTTTTAGGGAAAAATCACATACGATTACTTATTATTTTCTCAATATAGAATATATAGATGCACCTCCATGAACGAAATTCTCCTCAGTTTAGTGCATATACAAACATGGCAAGTAATGTCCCTTGACTGGTTTTGCACTAACAGCTGATATTCGACATGTTGCTAACTTTAAATGCCCGATTTATGTCTTATTTCCGTTCTAAAAATGTGTAATATTTACCCTTAAAGAATCCCCTGACACCAATAACATATTTCTGAAAAAAAAAGTGGCATATGGCTGGTTTCTGAAATAAACTGTTCAGTTATATTAAAAAGATAAATTTGTTCTTAATTAAAATTTCCCCTGTGTCACAGACAAAACAAATTTATTCTAATCAAAAACCTCTTTCCGTATACCTATAAAAATGTTTGAAAACACCTTTTCAAATTTCACCTTTCCTCTTTAGATAAAAGTGTTTGTTATCAAAACACAAAATTGGGAGAAAATCTCGAAACATTCATTTGACTTCCTAAAACTTCTGATTCATTTTCTAGATGAAGAACCTTTTACCTAGCTGACCATTAACATCAAAACCCTGTATCATAAAGAAACATTGCGGCAATCATCTTACAAAAGATAACAACTTAGTTATTCTCCAGAGGTTATCCCACAGTAAGAGGTGGTTTCGTATTCTTCCGGAGAGTCCAACTCAAAGAACACTCCAACCGACAACATGGGAATCAATGGGAAAGGCAGAATTGCTCTTTATTGGAGGAGATGTGGATGGATCGGCATTAATATTTCTGGATGGATATGAGATGGGGCATTTACATTTGGATATGAAGGTTTCCTTTGACTCTTGAGATAAGTTGACTATACTCGATATGCACAAGGGAAATGTACAAATGAATATTTATCGGAACTGGACGACATGAAAGTGGGTCAAATAATGGCTTCACTTCAGAAAGATGAAGATTAGAAATACACTTTCTTAATATCCTGCTTTAGATATTGTCCTAAAAGTTTTTTTAATCAAGACTAGGGGGCTCTGCCCCCTGCTCGCTATCGCTCATCAACCCCCGGAACTGCTTTGCAGTTCTTTGAAGATCGCTTCGCGATCTTAGCGAGCAGAGCTCGCTTGTTTCATCTGAACTATCCAGTACAACCTGGAACTTGTCTGCTTATAGTCTGATCATTTAGAATAAGCGCCTGAAACAGAATCAAAAACGCTCAATAATGCTTAATAACGCTCATCAGACAACTTCAGTGACCGATTGTTTTTACAGTATTTTTAAAATTTCTGCTTAGGCTGCCCTGTCATTGCAGAAGAAAATTTTTTCGACGATATTTAGAATAATAACTGCTTCTTATACAATACGTCTCAGGCGCTAATTATAAATGAACAGAGTATAGTTAATTATCATTTAATATCTAAACCTTTTATCCCTCAAACTTTTCAATAATTTAATTCGGGTCATTACCGTGAAAATATCAAAATAAAACTCTAACTGAAAAATTCCTTTTTAAATTTTCAATAATTTAGTGGATAGAAGGCTACCGCCCCCTGCTCGCTTACGCTCACCAACCCCCGTAACTGCTATGAAGCTCAGCAGTTAATAGATCAATAGATCTTTTTTTGCAATAGATCTTTAGCAGATTAATACAAACTTCCCGAAAATCCTCTTCCTTTCATTGGCACAAATAACACTTAAAGAAGCTAAGGGCCATATTTCGCCGTGAACTTTTTCACCGTATTCAGAAATCTCGGAGATTCAGCTCATTGGTTAGTTGAGTTGGTGACGTGGAAACGCTTAGAGACCAATAAAATCAATCTATAAAAGGCGGGAAAACGTCACTGATGCATTCACATGCTCCCAAAAGTGTAAACAAACTCAATCTGCTCTGCAAGTCGCTTGTGTTGTTTGAGTGAACTAGAAACCAAGCTGAAGCTTTTAGCTGAGAGCACCTATTAAAGAGTTGATAAAAACAATAAAAGAAAAAGAAAATATTTGATCTTTTTTATTTCTACAAGCTTTGCACCTTTATAAGGAGCATAACCAAGTAATTCTTGTAACTCATAACAGTAATGCTTCATTGCCCAAATTTAATTCCAAGTATGTTTTGGGAATTCATTCTTGTATTATTTTGAAAGAAGGTTATAAAAATGAGAGAAAGTAGCAGGGGTAGAAAACAAAAATTCAATAGAAAAAAGTAAGTTATTTTATAAAGTATGACTACATGGAAATATCTTTTCATCAAAGGAATTATTCATTAAATTCAATATAGTACATCAGTCGCAGAAAAAAAAAGTGAGACAGTTCGTATTGTGAGCGAACTACTGGGGTTAGGATGATAATTTTTGTGTCATTTTTCATGATTTAACTTCTTCTTGAAAATGAAATATAGTTTATGTCCTTAGGGGGCCGTCTACATATTAAACGAAGCACCAACTTTCGTTTTTCCTATGGGCGACATCAAAGATCATTCCAGATTCTGAAAGAGCACCCCCTAAAACCCCCCAGTACCAATTCTCATGTCATTTGGTCCCCGAATAAAGCCAGGATTGGGGGTTGAAGTTCGTCGAATTTACGTTGAAATCTCGTTTTTTACGTTGAATTCTCGATTTTGATCCTTACAACCATCAACCCCGCACGAGAATTCAACGTGAAAAACGAGATTTCAACGCAAATTCGACGAACTTCAACCCCAACTCCTGGCTTTATTTGGGGACCAAATTACAGGAAAATTAGTTTTGGGGGTTTTTAGGGGGTGCTCTTTCAGAATCTGGAATAATCTTTGATGTCGCCCATAGGAAAAACAAAAGTTGGTGCTTCGTTTAATATGTAGACAGCCCCTAAGGACATAAACTATATTTTATTTTAAAGAAGAAGTTAAATCATGAAAAATGACACAAAAATTATCGTCCTAACCCCAGTAGTTCGCTCACAATGCGAACTGTCTCACTTTTTTTTTCTGCGACTGTACAAGATGTTAGGAAGTAGGAACTATAATTCATAATTCTGGCTGAAAGAGTTAGTATACAGGGTGTCCCATAAATAATGGGTCACACTTCTAGGGCGGATAGTAGACACCTAGACGGGTCAGAATCACATAGGATTTGGGGGTCCAAGACCAAATCCCAGAGAGTTAAAAATGGAGCGACACCCCAAAAAAATTATTGAAAAATTCAATTTGTAGAAGAACTACTATTGGTAAAAATTTAATCATGGTCTCAAATTTTGTGGTTTAATATGATCTTTAAAGTTATACTGAAAGTTTTTATTTAAAAAATTTTTTACTTCTAAAAAAAGTCAAAAAGCCACAAACAAATGTGAAAAATCTGCCAAAACTTTATTTTTTATTTGGAAATCCTTTCTTTTGATTTGATAATCTGAAAGATCATAGTTTAAAACCCTTAAGTACAAAGTTTCACGTAAATACCATCAATATTAAACGCTTGAGATCCTGTTAAAGTTTGTTTTTGAGTGCGAAAACAGCTCCAGAAAACGAACGTTCAGGGAGAATCTACGAGTTACGGATAGATAATCGCTAACTTTCTTTTCTCTCCCAATTTGGCGAAATATGCCAAGCTCCTACAGATCGCCAAGACAGCTTGAGCGATCTGTTGTTGGTGAAAGTTGGCGAGGAATCTCGTATCGCAAATAATGGCGAGAAATTTAGCGAGCATCAATCCTTAATTCGTAGATTTTCCCTCAACGTTTGTTTTCTGGATCTGTTTTCGCAAGCAAAAAACAAACTTTAATTGGATATCAAGCGTTTAATATTGATGGTATTTACGTGAAACTTTGGACTTAAGGGTTTTCAACTATGATCTTTCAGACTATCAAATCAAAAGAAAGGATTTCTAAAAACAAAATAAAGTTTTGGCAGATTTTTCACATTTTTTTGGGGTTTTTTGACTTTTTTTCGTAGTAAAAATTTTTAAAATGAAAACTTTAAAAATAATTTTAAAGATCATATTACACCACAATTTTTGAGACCATAATTAAATTTTTACCAATAATAGTTCTTCCACAAATTGAATTTTTCAATAATTGTTTTGGGGTGTCGCTCCATTTTTAGCTCCCTGGGATTTGGTCTGAGACCCCCAAACCCTATGTGATTCTGACTCGTCTAGGTGTCTACTATCCCCCCTAGAAGTGTGGCCCAACATTTATGGGACACCCTGTATTACTAACCTTATTGGTGCAGTAAACTAATCCTTAATTATCATTTCCCAATTTCAGCTGCACTTTTAAAATCTATAAACTAAAACTTTGCAAGCTCATAAAACAAAATAAATAAGTACTTACACTATTTTCATTTCTACACAATATTTCTGAATCTCAAATAAAAATAAACAAGCTGACTGGACTGTAAAAGGATCATTAAAGGTAAATGCACTAAAATTTTGAATAAATCCATTAATAAATTAAGTTAATTAGTTCTTAGATTTTAGCTCATTGTTTTCCATATTTTCAAGTACTTGATTTATTTAGATACTGAATATTTTTTGCTTTAAAAATCTAAACTGCTTTGATACAATGGCTATTCAAGTTTGACATAGCAGAACAGCGATATTAATTTTATAACAAGAATGTTCTGGAAAGTTTTCATGATTGAATATTTGCTTAATATTTTCTTTTCTTTGTATCAGCAGCTGTTTTAATTATATTTATACAAGTTATTAATTAAAATCAATAAGCGGAGAGATTAAAGCACATCGTTGTAGAGCTCAAGGTTCATATTTTTAAACGGCTATTATTGAGTTAAAATTATTGTTCTAATTCAAAACACTTGATAACCTATAAATATGTTCGTAATTGTGTCCAGTGTAAACTGTTATAAAAGTTTCTTTGGCCCTTATTTTAATAAAAATCACCAAAAATAAGCATTTTTACATGCTGTGAATAGGAAATATATCCTGGGTGACGTCAATTTCAAAAGCCACGCCTTTTTCACCGGAAGAGCATACCTTGTTAGTTTATATACCTTGGAATTTTTTAAAGAATTAAACGCCAATCTCTTTCTAAAAAATAAGAATATAACTGTTTAAAAAATCACATGATTAGTTTTCATTTTAGATAGAAAAAAACGAAAAAGTGTCGACAATTTTGAAAATTAAAAAATTAATTACTCTAAACCAAATTCGAAATTCGAAAAAAGGGCGACGTAGTGCACATCTTCATACTTCAGAGTATTAGGCTGCAAAAAATCATTGTTCTGCTGCTAATAGATTTCGCTGAACTGGATTACGCGGCGAAAAAAGAAAAACTTCAACTTTGACCTTAAAAATACCCCAGTACTAATTATCACATCAGTTATTTTTTTGTTCGAGAATGTGCCCCAAATATTCCTCTACAAACATTTCAAATTTCATAAATTTTTATCAAGTATTTTTTGCGATATGAGAGTTCGAAGAGTTGAAAAATTAAATTTTCTGAAACAGCGGCGGCGGCAGCAGTGACAGTAGCTTTTTTTTTAACTAGGGGGCTCTGCCCCCTGTTCGCTATCGCTCACCAACCCCCGGAACTGCTTTGCAGTTCTTTGAAGATCGCTTCGCGATCTTAGCGAGCAGAGCTCGCTTGTTTCATCTGAACTATCCAGTACAACCTGGAACTTGTCTGCTTATAGTCTGTTTATTTAGAATAGGCGCCTGAAACAGGATCAAAAACGCTCAACAATGCTTAATAACGCTCATCAGACAACTTCAATGACCGATTGTTTCTACAGTATTTTAACTACTTCTGCTTAGGCTGACTTGTCATTGCAGAAGAAAATTTTTTCGACGATAATTAGAATAATATATGATTCTAATACATTACCTCTCAGGCGCTAATTCTAAATGAACAGAGTGTAGTTGATGATCATTTAATATCGAAACTTATCTCTCAAACTTTTTTATAACTTAATTCGGATCATTACCACGAAAATATCAAAATAAAAATATTACTGAAATATTCCTTTTTAAATTATCAATAATTTAATGGATAGGGGGCCACCGCCCCCTGCTCGCTTACGCTCACCAACCCCCGTAACTGCTATGCAGCTCTTTACAGATAGTTTCGCGATCTGTAATATCTGCAATCGATCTTTAGCAGAGTAAAGCAAACTTCTCGAAAATCCTCTTCCTTTCATCGGCACAAATAACACTCTAAATAGTTAAATTATTTATTTCTCTAGTAGTTCAAAAAATATCGAAGTATCTTTAAAAGATTATGAAACAAGTCTATACTATATCGCTTGCAAACTTAGAGCAAAAATGTGCACTTTAAAACTTTAAGTTGAAATATCCGTGCTCGCGACAATCTAGTGAACAGGCAAATATAAAATATAAAAAAATTAAACACGTCTGATAAAGACCTACTAAAACTATGAAAAAAATGAAACTTTGATGCTTAATAATTCCAAAACTAATTAGAATTTTTTAAGGAATTAAACGCCAATCTCTTTCTAAAAAATAAGAATATAAGTGTTTAAAAAATCATATTGATACCGTGATTAGTTTTCATTTTAGATAGAAAAAAAAGAAAAAGTGTAAAAAATTTCGAAAATTAAAAAACTAATTACTCTAAACCAAATTCGAAATTCGAAAAAAGGGCGACGTAGTGCACATCTTCATACTTCAGAGTATTAGGCTGCAAAAAATCATAGTTCTGCTGCTAATAGATTTTGCTGAACTGGATTACGCGGCGAAAAAAGAAAAACTTCAACTTTGACCTTAAAAATACCCCAGTTTTAACTATCACATCAGTTAGCTTTTTGTTCGAGAATGTGCCCCAAATATTCCTTTACAAACGTTTCAAATTTCATAAATTTCTATCAAGTAGTTTTTGCGATATGAGAGTTCAAAGAGTTGAAAAATTAAATTTTCTGAAACAGCGGCAGCGGCGGCAGCGGTGACAGTAACTTTTTTTTAATATAGAGAGATATAGAGAGATTATAAGGGTGATTCTCTAGAAATCTAAAAAAAATGAAAACACAAGTATAAAAAATAAATTTCTTCCAAAACTTCTGAAATTTTTTAAAATGTTAGATGACCACGTCCTAGTAGATATGAAATAAGCGGCAGTTAAGTTTAAATACAAATACAAATCAAGTCGACCAACTACAGGCGTAAGCCCAGCAAGGTTGGTCCAGTCTTTTTAACCCAAACTACCGGAATCCCAGTATCTGTCAATTTTCCTCTTGAACTTGGTAAGGACGTCTGATCGACACGGCAAAGTGAAGGACAGAACCCCGAGCGACATACATTTTTTGTGTGAAAAAAATTAATATCTAGATTTTACTAAATCCCTAGATGAAGCTATAGTCTGTGTAAATAAAATAGGCGGGTGGACGTCATCAGTTGAAGTTCGTTGCCTTGGTAACGAAGGAGAAAACGTGAGCCGTTCTGCTTTATTTTTGCACATCAGTTAAGGCAGGCCGTGAAATTTTCGGTCGCCAACTTTAAGTTGGCGGGTAAATTTACTCATGCATTTCGTCAGGTGGGCAAGCAGTGTTCCAGAACACGATTGAAATTTCAATCGTCATTTGTGCAGTTAAATTCAATCGCGATTATATCAATTGCGGCTGGAAGTAATCACGATTGTTTTAATGGAGACTGAAGCTAAATATCACCGACGATTGAAATTTCAATCACAATTGAAAATTCAATCGCAATTAACTTTAATTGTGGATAACGATTAATCATTCAATCGCGATTAATTTCACAAGACAATTAAATTAATTGCTGAAGGTACTTATGATTACTTAAGACTTCAAGGGGATGCTGTAAAATGGCGGGTCGTACGTGATGATCAAATGTTTTACATCTTAGAATCATACACCACTGTATTCTGGTGTGTTTCGGGAATATTTTTAATTGCAAGCGGAAAGGCTCATTTAATTAATTCATAAGCGTGACATCATTGAATTGACAAAGATCCAAACCAAATTAATATTATTTGATTTAGTGGTAATTGATTGGTGGATTTATTATGGGTAGGGGTTTCAACTGACTGTTGTCTGGTCGTAAGTGGCCAATGATCGGGACCCCCGAAGTTGCAGAAAGGAGTGGTGGGGTTAATATTAAGGTGACGATTTTAAAACATGCAATTTAGATTCAGATTGCTAAATTTGATCTCTTGCTTTCATTTTCATAAATCTTATAACTTTAAGATCCTATTTTTGTATAAAAGAATAAAATATTTTGCCAATCGTGAAAATACTTTTTTGTTTTCAAATTTAGAGTTTTTTTGCAAATGTAACTAATATATTATGTGGCTTCAACAGGGGCGGATCCAGACCAAATTTTCGGGGGGGGCCATTTGGAAAAATACGATACTTCTCTATAAAAACATTAATCTGTATGCAAAATGAATATTTTTAATTATATAATTAGAAGAACTATGTTTTGAAGTGAAAAACAGTTAAAATATATGAAATAAAATTTATCCCGTACAAGAAAAAACAATTTCAAAAACTTTTTGCAAATTAATGGAGGAAGGAAATTTGTTATTCGAAAGCATAGACTAAAGATTTACTAATTTTTAAGTCATTTACGACTCAATATTGCATACAATAGTTCATTTGTGTAACTATGAATAACAGGGCCGTAACTAGACTTTTTCTTCGGGGGGAGGGTTGGCCAAAAATTTCTTGAAACTTGAGTTCAATTTTGGTGGTGACCCAGGTAAGTAGACAGCGGTGGATCCAGGATTTGGTTTGGGGGAGCGAAGAATTTTCAATATCAAAATCGTCTTCTAATGTCCTAAAGGGGGTCTGGGTGTTCTCCCCCAGAAAATTTTTGGAAATTTAAGTCTGAAAAGCAGATTTTCAACTCCTTTTGGTACACCTAATCCGGATTTCGGACATACATTTTCAAGAATTTAATTTCCATTTTGTTGGATTTTTGGATTTTGACGAACTCTTTACAGAAACGTTGTAAATAATAGAGTTCCATGTTCTAAAGGCGGGTCTGGGGGTCCTCCCCCAGAAAATTTCTGGAAATTTCACCCTAAAAGCAGGATTTTAACTCGTTTTGGAGTCACTTTTCCCTTTTTTTCCACCCCCGAGTTCCCACTTTCCGTCTTTCTCTTGTAAGTCCCAAAGTTTTCAAGGAACGACTGTAATCTGTAATAATATTTCAAAATTTCAAGGGGGGTTGGGGGCTCTCCCCAAGAAAAATTTTGAATTTTGAACCTTAAAAGTAGGGGTTTTATGCATTTTAAGACGAATTTTTAAGGAAAAACAGTAAGTAAAAAATTGACGTTGAAATAAACCCCCTCTTGGATTTGGACCTGATTAATTACTAAGACAACTTACCATTACTGAAGCCTGGGACTGAAAAAATAATTTTTTCCTCTAAAAAGCAGCTCTGAGATACCAACTTCTCGAGAACAAAATTACAAATAATGAACTGTCCCACCTTTTCAAGTAGAAAATGTCACCCCAGTCGTCCCCTGGTCAAGTCACGTGACTCACGTGGGAAGCGAAAACAGGAAAGGCAGAAAATTTTTTGCATTCCACACCAAGCCCCAAGCATCTCCCTCGTCCGAAGATACGGTGACAAAATAGAAGGGAGTGTTAACTATTTTAGAATTTTTCTCGGGATGAGCATGGCCCCCGTTGCGTTTTTTTATTCTTGCCCGACATCGCATGAATTACAATGAATTTTTTTTGAATTTTAGCTCTGAAAAAGGGGTTTTTAACTATTTTTGAAATTTTCTCGGGGGGGGCCATGGCCCCCATAGCCCCCCCTCTGGATCCGCCACTGGGCTTCAAGTTATAGATTTGTGATAGTTAATTAATAGACAATTATTGATACTAAAATTATGTAAACTTTATTCAAGAAATCAGTCTCTAAATATGTTTAATATAGAAATTAAAGTATGTACCATATTACTTTTAATTATACCTCAATATTTGCATGGGTTTTTTTTCATAATTTTTTAAAGAAAAAATATATCAACACAATATTTTAAAACGAAAATATCTAAAAAAAATAAGTATGTGAAACTCATATTCAACACCTCAAAAATCATCGTGATGTAAGTAAGATGTTTCCGAGATAGTACTTAAATAAAAAACAGTCGCCAAAATATCTCACGAGTTCTTTTCTCGCCAGTTCGAAAAATAGGAAGAAATTCGCTTGGCAACCTTCCAGCCAAAGCGTGCAGTGGGAAAAAAGTAAGACTGGTGGAAACCATGGCAACGCGCAGGGGAAGGGTGAGGAGACTGGGGAAACCACGTGACTTTTCAACCGCCGATTCTAATTTCACAGACTATAGAACGTTACTTCTTTAAACTTGGTAAGCTTTGCTATCCAGGGCTTGAGATTTTACGGCAATTAACCGTGATGTGCTTTTTCGGTACGCCGAGTCAGAGTGCCCGCGCACCCGCTGCTGGATTGAAAAGGACACCGCAGAAAAGAAATACTTCGCTATTTCTTTTATTTTTTCGTATTGAGGCAAAAAAAATTTCACATTCATCATAAAATCATGACACTTCAAACATATCGGAATATCAATAACACTGTTCAACAAATTTGACCTTCAAAATTTTTTCCTTGATGAAAATAGTCATTTCTTATAGATTTTGGGTCGCTGAATACGAAAATCGCCATTAAAATTCTCAATTGACTCAGGATTTTCGGGGAACAGCCCCTCCCCCTTTTTACGTTCTTCGACGACTTCATAACTTTAAAATCGATTTTCAGGGTCAAAAAGCATTGTTTTAGTCTTCAAATTGCCCCAAAAGTAACAAGAAATGTTCAAATTAATAAAATATGATAAATTTATAACAAATGAATAGGTTTTAAGGGGTAATAACCCCCCAAAAATACAAAAAATAGCTAAAAATTATAGAGGTTTCTATACGCTATTTTTTCCTCTTATTTTTTACGAAATTCCCGTTTGAAGGGTCCTAACCCTTCCCCGAGGACCCAAATTTGATAACAATATGCAGCAATAATTTTTACTAAAAGTGGCTAAGGTGTTAGCCTCCCAGAAGCCCCCGCGGAAGAGTTCGGAAGACTTCCTGAATCACGAAGGCGCTCTCGAGCTCAGGAATTAATATTGATGATTTTGAAAAGATTACAACTGACGTTTTTCTTATGTTTTGGGTCTATCCTAAGTAGAAACTCTTCAGTTCTTTAAAAACTGACTGGTTTTAGGGAGTGAGGATTCCATGTTTCCAGATGTTAATAGATGCACGGCTGTGGATAACAATTAGGGGGCATCCCCTTAAAAATTGAGGGTGATGGAGGAAAATGGGTGTCATATTTGAAATCAGCAGATCATTTTACACAAGAATCAGCTGAAATTCAGTTTGTGGCTTCAAATTTTTTTTGTACAGCACTGTTTAACTCTAAGTTCCGCATTGAACCCTTCCGTAGGTGCTTTGGGGGCGCTCTCACCTCAACCGCTTTTAGTAAAAATCACTGCTGCATATTGCCATCAAATTTGGGTCCTTGGGGAAGGGTTAGGACCCTTCAAACGTGAATTGCGTAAAAAATAAGGGGAAAAACAGCGTATAAAAACCTCTATAATTTTTAGCTATTTTTTTGCATTTTTAGGGGGCATTTTTAATTTTGCACCCCTTAAACCTATCCATTTGTTATAAATATATCATATTTTATTAATTTGAACCTTTCTTGTCCCGTGGGGGGCAATTTGAAGACTAAAGCAATGCTTTTTGACCCTGAAAATCGAGTTTAAAGTTATTTCGTATTCAGCGACCCAAAATCTATAAGAAATGACTATTTTCATCAAGGAAATTTTTTCATTGTTGAACAGTGAATCTACTCGGTTTCGTTTAGGAGATAGTATGGATGCCAGGAGAATGACGTGCCAGAAAGATGCTGTGCTATAGTACTGGCCATTGCTTTATTTTTTTCAGATTAAGACCTGAAAATTTCACAATAACCATAAAATCAATGACTTTTTAAAAGCATACGCTCTGTTATGAAAAGTTCAAAGTAAAAAATTTTTAAGTAAAACACTTTATAATTGCACTTAAAGGGAATATCCACTTATTCTAATTGTAATTAATTATTAACAAGAAAAATTGTTTTATTCTGTCATTTTCATATGGCTCATAATTGACTAAAATGTTCATATCAGGTAAATAACGCTATTGCCTGGGACAATCATGTTTCAATTCGATAATGTTATTTAAAAATTCGGAAAAAAATATGCTTTTAGTACACTAAAATTCCTTTTATTTGAGCTTATGACAGTAGTGGAACAAGCCAAAATGATGAAATTTTGAGCTTTCAAGTTTTTTAATTCCTTAATTTTTGCTTTTAAAATTTTTTATACTTATGTGGAATACTTATCATAAGGCTATTTATCAGAATGTTGGAAAGAAAATTAATTAAATGCATTATTTCAAATTTCCTCTCTCTTATAAGAGAAGACGATAAATATTTTATATATACATCAAACTTAAATACTAATATATGTATCCCAATTTATCTTAAGACGTAATTCAATTTAAATTTACTTTACCCTTTATGTGGAAATTTAAAGGATGAAAACTTCTCCGTCTTTATAATTAGCTCTAAAAAAGTATGAGAACATTTCACTTAAGCTTCAAACACCCTAGAATAGAATTCAGAGAATGTCTCACTTTTGTTTCCTCTTAATTCAAATCTGGTGCAAAATGAAACAAAAAAACGCTTAAACCCCCCGCAATTTCATCAGCGCAAAAAGAACTCCCTTGAACAAATTGACGTAGTGATTGCCACCGCACAAGAACAAAATAACGGCTCACACCAGAAATCCTTTCACTTCATTCATCTCAACAGTAAAAAAAAGCGGTGCCTCGCGGAAATTCCACATAATCCAGATTTTTGCTCTTAGAGAGTGAAATCGCTCTTCTTTGTCTTGATGAGTTGTTGAGTTTTGAGGAAGCTCCAGAAAACTATAAAGCCAGCCTTGGGCCGACAAGGGAAAATTTAGCTTCGTCTGCTGAAGACGCCTCAATTAAGAATTGTTCGATCGAACACGATTCGTTAGCTATCCACCCCTCTGTTCGGATTCTTTTCTTGACAGCTTATATCGTACTACTTCGTTATATAGAATGGATGAATGGATTTCGGTAGTCGATATAATAACTCCCCATGGTTTTAGGACAGACTGGCCTTTTTGTCTTTTTCTTGAATTTTGCAGGCAGATTTCTTTTGTATATTATCATGTGCTATACAAGATATTTTTAATCCAATTGAGTTCCCTTTTGTAGTTTTGTTTGCTGAAGTATGTTCATGATTACCCTTATTCAAGCTCTAGGAATTTGATAGACATGTTTAGTTTCTTTATTCCCGACTTCAAATGTTACTCTACATAAGAATTTTACAAAAGAAATTGTTTTTTATTTAAAAACATGCTTTGTTTATAAAATCTGACTAAAATTTTTTTTAAAAAACAAAATGTCTGAGGGGAAATTTACTAACTTGGCAGTCAGCTTATTTTTTGGGGGGCATGGAATATAAAACTTGGCATAGAATATTAATTTCTCTTCAAAATATATCGAATGTAAATGTTTTAAAATTATAAATTTTAAATCTAAACACCCCCTACAATATCAAATATTTTAAAACTTCTACCCGTATACACCATAATGAAAAATCAAATGTCAACTACAAGACCAAATGAAGGATGTTTCAATAAACTATACCTCAGCGACAACTTATTTATGTACACAAACAAAAATTTATATATAGCCTAACAATAATGTTTATTACAGTTCTAAAATTAGTTACTTAAATACAAAAAATAGTTAGGATATTTAGTCAATAATATGGAACAATTACTTGCTATAGGATTTGTTTTGTGATTTGTGCGTTTTGTAATAAAACTGTGACCTAATGTCTCATTATAACGAAATTTACTAACATCATGTAACAGTTTATGTTGCTGAAATAATGAATTCATCAATATTTCAGCCTATTTTCCCCCATGAAATTTTCAAATAAAATTGGATCTTTTAATTCTTTTTTTTTCATAGAAATTTCCAAATGTAAAAATAGAAACACTATTTCCCTTTCCTTTTATGTATCTGTATGAGGACCATATCCCTTTATAGCTCAAAATAAACTGAAAAATATCCGTACGTGACGGCATCAGAGAGAGAGAGAGAGAAACAAGATTTTTTCTAAATTCTTAACAAAAATAACGTTTTCACATTCTAAAAGCCCGCTTGTGGCTTTTCAGATCTCCCAGTCACACCCGATTCACATTTCTCTAACTCATAGAATTTTATGTTTCCAAACGCTATCATAACATCAAAACACAGCAATTGCTCCTTTCGAAGAATCACCCGGCGATTGGAGGTCTCTGTGACCGGCATACAAATGCCTTATTTATAAGAAAACTGGTTCTTTTATTTTACCAATTTTTTACATCTTATTGAAAAATTGGGTCAAAAATCTCGCTAAAATTACATTTTGCTGCAAATTATGAAGTCTAAGGGGCCTGAGGTAAATGGACTATATCCGTCTTGACGTCATATTTTACCCATCCTGTGGCCTACCGATTTTGCAATTACCGATTTTGCAATTACCACAGAGATAGTTTGTAGTGAGGATGATAGTGAGATAGGATTTTATAATGAGTTTGTTTTTCCTCATCACCTGATTAACATGGGGTTGGCCGAATATAGTCCCCGCTTGTATTAGTTTCTGTAGTCATCGTCAAGCCAATCCTCATCTGTAAGGTGATTGGTTAAAGTTCTAAAAAAAAAACGTCCACCGATTGATTTGTTTTACAAATGGGAAAAGAGAGGAGGATTAGCTTGACAGGGACTACCGATTCTGGTGTAAACTATGGAACTAAAAACAAGGGAAGTTATTTTGCATATAAACATAGATATTAAAGCTAGAACATCCAACCACATGTATCCGAAATAAACGCATTTTGTTATTTTGAACAGTTTTGCTTACAATTAGACAGTGGTATATCGTGTTGCGCAAATTATACACAAACACCGCACGCTCACATTCAAGCAAAGTCCGTGTAACGAAAACAGCCTTCAATAAAATCAATAGGTAGTTATCTCTTAGAGTAGTTCCTATATTTTCAATTTCATGATGCAAATAGATTTATCAAAACAATTTGATTGACACCAGGGTATATGGGGACAGAACCTTGGAGGCATGCCTGAGACAGGAAGGCGATACTGTCCTATCCCTTTACAATATGAAAAAGGAACTATCTGTAATATTTGCGAGCGAATATTGTTTACGCCATCACTAAAGTTCCCAACAAGTTGTCTTAATAACATCCCAATTTTTTTAACATATTATGCCGATTGAAGTTTATAAGATAAACTAGCTGATTTGCCCGGCCTTGCACGGGTGGAGTGTATTTATTCCTTTTTTTTAAGTTCTCCCAAGTTTATGTCCGACTTTTCGTATCACCAATCACCCCGGTGTCCCGTACTCTTTTCATATCCCGGTGTCCCCGGTACTTTTTCACATCCCAGTGTTCCCGGTACTTTTTCATATCCTGGCGTTTCCGGTACCTTTTGATATCCCGGTTTTCCCGATAATTTTTATATCCCAGTTTTCCCTGTACCTTTTTATATTCTGGTTTTCCCGATAATTTTTATCCTGGTTTCCCGATAATTTTCATATTCCGGTGTTCCTGGTACTTTTCCATGACCCAGTGTTCCCGGTACTTTTTCATGACCCGGTGTTCCCGATAATTTTCATATCCCAGTTTTCCCGATAATTTTCATTACCGGTAGTGTTTCCGATAATTTTCATATCCTGGTGTTCCCAAAAATTTTCATCCCGGTATTCCCGGTGCCTTTTTTCCATCCCAGTTCCAAATGTGATAACTCATTCCATCCCGATTTTTTGCCTATTAAACATTTATCCTTTCTATGTAATGAAAAAAATCTAATTGAAATCATCTCAGTCATTTGAAATTTAGTGTTTAAAGTCTTAAACAGAATTTTCATGAAGTATTCCCGCTACCCTTTCAAAATTCCTCAAAAATTCAATTTCAAAATAAAATAAATTTCAAAAATCCCTCGATAAAAAGTTATCAAGTAAAAAACTATTAAAATCGTGCCTTCTACTTAAAATAACCAACTTCTTTAAAAGCTACTTAAAAAGTAAAAACAGATTGCTAGTTATAATAAAAAAAATCTAGTGATTATAGTCTAGTAAACCATGCTCTGTGAAATTTTAGCTCTGTTTTCATGGAAACTTTTCAATTTTTGATCCATAAATTTAAGAAAATTAAAATCTTAAAGAAAGTAATAAATTATTTTACTATATTTCGGCGTTCTGATTACTGTTATAATATTTAAATACAGATGTTCACACTGTTTTCTTCTTAAATTTCATTGTAAATTATAAATTGTTTTCAAATTATATTTTATCAAGTGAGGCAAGACGTCGCCTTAAGATAGAGAAGTAAACACTGCATTTTATGCATTTCAACAATGTGTAATGTTATTTCAATGGGTAAAACGGAGTCGAAAAAGCGCCGAAAAGCAGGGAAGGAGTCGTTCGATTTTAAAATCGTTTCTTAGTGCGCGTCTAATGGCTGAGAGGAAGGTCTCTGTCAAATTTCAAGTCAATCGGCCCGGCAGTTTTGGAGATTTCGTGATGAGTGTTATGAATGAATGAATGAATGGTATTTGGATTTTATATATATAGATTATTCGAATAGATCAAGTTATGACAGTTAGATTACGCACTAAAACATAAAATCCACATTATCAAGAAGTAATTTGTGAAGGGACATTAATACAGATTATTTTCTCACATAGTGGAGTCTTAAAGCTAAATAGCAACACTGAACATATGTTTCTTTATTTGAATCTGTAGGAAATGAATACAAGGACCCCCTAAAACCTACAACTGTATGAGAAATCTACTTCCCTTACCATTCCAATGACGAGTAAAATGTTTGCTTCTTTCGCTTTTATAAATATATCCATGCTTGATAACCGTCACCCCGAGATAGATGAACGACAGCCGGGAAAAAGCTACAGTTAACCCTCTTTGCCAGCCTGAGCTAAAACAAACAGAAGGGAAAGCTTTCGCAAAAGTGGGTCCCATCCAACACGCGGCGCCTTGACAGAAATCCTGCAACAAATGGGGCTGGTGAACTGCAAAGAGGATGGAAATTTTTATTCTCCTACCCCGAAGCATTCATTTCCAAGTGATTCAACATACCGCTGGTTTCAACGGTAAATAAGAACGTTAAATTTCAACATCAATTGAAAAACAACGTTTATTTTACACAATATAAAATTTTTAAAACTATAGACAATTGTTTCGGGGATCAATGGATCCCCTTCTTCAGTACAAAAAGACGAAAATAAACATCAAATCAATAATTTACGGGGTTATTCACTGTTCATGCGATCATAACATGAAGGCAAAAAGTTACAGATGAAGTGAAAATACAATAGAGGGAAAACACAGTTTGAGTTAAAAATACAAAAGCATGGTTAAATTACAGAATCAATACAAAGGTAACCAGATGGGTGAAAAATAAGGAATGCTATTTAAATCATTAACAAGGAAATCAGAAAATTTATTTATATAAAACGATTAAAAAAACAAGGTCACTAGGTATATTACAATTTTTAATAATGGTAGCAGATGAAAATTCAAAGTTCTTGTGTTCCGGCTATTAATATTTGTTCAAATCAAATCCTTCTTAATTCTGAAATAAACAGGGTTGGCTGGATTGGACCCAATTGGGTTGGACCCAATGGGTTTTTTCAAAAAAACCCATGTGAAAAAACCCACATTTTGGACCCATTTTTGGGTTTCTTCAAGAAAAATCAAGATTTTGGCAGTTCCTTCAAAATTTAATGCGTTTTTTTTTCAAAGTTTAGGATATTTTTAAAATTTTGATGGGTTTTTTCAAAATTTAAACTAGGATTTTAAAATTAAATGGTGTTTTTTCAATTTCAGGGAGTTTTTTTTAAAGTTAAAGAGGTTAAAGTTAAAAAAAAGATTTTTTTTAAATTTCAGTGGGTTTTTTCAAAGTTGAATAGATTTCTTTCAATATTGAATGGGTTTTTTCAAAGTTTAGGATATTTTTTAAATTTTAGTGGGTTTTTTCAAAGTTTGAATAGATTTCTTTCAATATTGAATGGGTTTTTTCAAAGTTTAGGATATTTTTTAAATTTTAGTGGGTTTTTTCAAATTATAAAAACTTTGAAAAAACTCACTTAACTATGGAAAAACTGACATTATTTTGACAGAACACATTTAACATAGAAAGAACTCACTAAAATTTGAAAAAACCCACTGACTTTGTAAGGAAAACCACTTAATTTTGAAAAAAACCCGCACTTTCTCCGAAAAAACCCAGTTTTATATGGGTTTTTTCAGGGTTTTACTGAAAAACCCAACCCACTTGGGTTTTTTCAAAAAAACCCGGGTTTTTGCCGACCCTGGAAATTAACCACATTAAAGCTATTGCAATAGATAGAGGCTTTTGTCATACCCTCATTGACCATATTATGCATAAAACTTTAAAAAACCACCATAATTATAAAACTAAACTAACTGTTAATAATTTAATTGTTTTACTCTTTTACTCTAAAACAAGTTCCCGTATTTCTAATGTTCTAAAAAAGTTTGGCTTTAATACCGTTTTTCCCCACACAATAAAATTATGTTTTCTAATCTTAAAGACCCTATAGAAACACTTAATAAATCTGGTATTTATAGAATTTATTGCAACTGTGGTTTATCTTAGGTCAAACAAAACGCGCATTAAAATTTAGACTTAAAGAGCATGAGGATTATGTCAGAAAGCAAGAATTTGACAAATCATCCAAACATGTTTGGAACCTCAATCATAACTTTGAATTTTCATCTGCTACCAGTATTAAAAATTGTAATATACCTAGTGACCTTGATTTTTTTGAATCGTTTTATATTAATAAATTTTCTGATTTCCTTGTTAATGATTTAAATAGCATTCCTTATTTTTCACCCATCTGGTTACCTTTGTATTGATTCTGTAATTTAACCATGCTTTTGTATTTTCACTTAAACTGTAACTTTTTGCCTTCATGTTATGTTTAAATTATTGATTTGATGTTTATTTTCGTCTTTTTGTACTGAAGAAGGGGATCCGTTGATCCCCGAAACAATTGTCTACAGTTTTAAAAATTTTATATTGTGTAAAATAAACGTTGTTTTTCAATTGATGTTAACATTTGCACAAGATTTTTTCGCTAACGTTAAATTTGTATGAGAAACGGCCAGGAAATTCTTCGTGTAACACTTAGGTGTTTTTAGGAAGCAAATCATTGAAAAATGTGCGTGGTACTATTTGAAATGTTTCTCTGATTAAATTGAGACGAATGGTTAATTTGTTTTGTCGTAAATTAGTGTGAAACGTTGTTTTTGTGTTTTCTTAACAACATACATGGAGTAAATCCTAAATAACTTAATAAATCAATAAAAAATACTATACAAAAAAACACGGAATAATGTACGGAAACAACAAATTGAGAAGAAATATAATTGTTTTAAGGAATAAAAATGAAAGGATGAAACATTTTTATTCTTATTGCTTATGAAAAGCTCGAAAAGTAGATTAAAAGTTTGATTATAAAAAGCTCCAAGATAACGTTTTTGAGCAAAAAATATAGCAACTTAATTTTAAAAGAATACACATTACACAGTTTACATTATTAAAACAAAAAAAAATGTTTTAGTAAGATTGAGAGTTAGTTGGTATAAGGGAGCTATAAAAGTATTTATAATCACGAAAAATGTTTTACTTAAAATTTTTAAGATAAAAAATTATATACTTGTTTTAAGGGGTTTAGGGGAGTTCCACAAGAAGACATTTATCATTTTTGTAGATTTTCTAAAAGAACTAGAAAAATCTTGAATGAATATTTAAATAATAAAAGTTTAAACTAAATAAGAGTTTGAAAGAAATACGAATCTATTGAACAGAATTAACATCATTTAAAAAGTTAAATCTCACAAATATTTTTCATTATAAAACACTGAAAACACATTTTGAAATGCTTATT
Source organism: Tetragnatha versicolor (assembly GCA_024610705.1). Classification (NCBI taxonomy): domain Eukaryota; kingdom Metazoa; phylum Arthropoda; class Arachnida; order Araneae; family Tetragnathidae; genus Tetragnatha; species Tetragnatha versicolor. The sequence continues at coordinate 10,920,014 of JANDEH010000008.1, read as the reverse complement.
TATCTTATTATTTGAATACAACTGACCCTATCAATTACAGCAAAATTGAGACCAGTATGTACACAACAGGTTTTCCCCTAGTATTGCCTCGACTGATGAAAATACTACCCAGACAAAATCCAATCACAAATTTAAAAGAGCGAGTCTATATGGGCGCTTGTGTGCGACAAACAGAATGAACTTCTAACTTTAATACTCTTACGAAAAGTGGAAATACTTCCATAAAACCTTATATAGTTAATTTGATTTGAGAAAGTGGTTTTAATATATTGGGTTGTCCCATAAGTTCTGTTACTTTTTACAAAGTTTTGTGTTTGAAAATTTTTTATGAAAAAATGTCAATAGGTGGAGATTTCAAACAAAGGGGATTTTGATGTATGTATATTTATGAACATAATGTGTGATTTTGGTAGTTCTCGTGATATTATTTCTTTTCAAAATGGTGGTTTGAAAAAAAGACCGCAAACGACTATTTTCACTCAAATTTTTTCTTTTGTTTAAAAATCTAGGAAGAATGCATAATTCATGGCTAAAAAAAGTTTTACTGTATGTTTGAAATGTTTAGTTCAAGATGTCATAGTTTAAAGGTAATTCGATAAGTTAAACTTAAGAAATTTCGGTCTCAAACATAACATCTTTTGCAAAAAGCTTACCTCAGTAATGTTAGTCATTTCAAAGAAATTTTCCCGAAAAAAGCATCAAAATCAATAAAAAAGCTTACGAAATACCCAAGTATTCAAAATATGTAGTATATTAAATAATATCTGAACTTAAGTTCAGAAAGTAGTGCGCACAATGCAAGCGCGCAAAGTTTTAGCTTATCAGAATTACACTCGCTGAACTTATGCTAAGCGAACAAAGCATTTATTTGCTTCATATACGAAAACACTACAATGAAAACAACTCGTTGGGATTTAGAAATAAATCAATTCAACAATATTATGAAAAGAGGCTTTCTATGTTTAAACCGTTGAAACAAGCATTATGGTTCAAAAAACATCTGCCTTTAATTTGCTTCATACCAGCTGCTTAGAAAAACAATAGGTGTGCTTTAAAAAACACGTGAAATTGCCAATATATGAAGTTTTAAAGTCAAAATTTCCTACCTTAAACTTATCGAATCATCTTGAAACTATTACATCTTAATCTTAACATTTCGAATACACAGTAAAACTTTTTTTAGCCATGAATTATGCGTTCTTCCTAGTTTTTTAAACAAAAGAAAAAAATTACGCAAAAATCGTCGTTTTTGGTCTTTTTTTCAAACCGCCATTTTGAAAAGAAATAATATCACGAGAACTACCAAAATCACACATTATGTTCATAAATATGCATATATCAAAATCCCCTTTGTTTGAAATCTCCACCTATTACCAGTTTTTCATAAACAATTTTCAAAGACAAAACTTCGTAAAAAGTAACAAAACTTATGGGACAACCCAATACAAAAAGACGCATTTTCAAAATAAAATTGTAAAGCATAATTTTTTTCATCAGTAGGTAACATATAGTACTTAGTAGTACTATTTATGGTAGTTAATCCCATTCCCTAATGTAACTCACATTTTCTTAAATAAGCAAAATGAAAGCAAAAGCAAAGAAATACGACTCTACTCAAGTCTCTTCGTCAGGGGGATAGGACTTGAGCAGAGGGAGTGTTTCTAATTGTAGAGAACAAAAAAAAGTTCAAAACTACAACTGCCCCCAACACCCAGTTCTGTTCGCATAATTTCTAATGGTTTGCAGCTTTAGCGCAACTTTTGATTTTATGTTCCTGGGTTTTAACTGGTATATTAACTGTATTTTAAAATTTAATTTCTATTCTATTCAAATTTTCTTACACTCATTTTAGTGTTTTGTTTAATATTATCAAGTATTATAAGATTATTTTTCAGTTATTTTTTTGGTATATCATATGGCTCATTGCAGAACGATTTTAAATTAAGAAAGAATTTATCACGTTTTATTTAGGTAGACATTCTATTTAGTTACAATGTTAAAAAAAATTTTCAAGACTCATAATATCATCAGATATTTTTGCATTACAACTCTCTTTAAAGAAAATCCAAATTTAAATGGACTGTACAAATTACTCTAGTTACATTTTTTACCTTTTGTTTAAGCAAATAATTTGTTCCTTGTTTCATTTCAAAAGTTTTTGAAAACATATCTAAAACAATTTTAAATCCATTGAAAAGGCTTTACTTACGAAATAAAAGTTCGTTATATTGTACAAGTTTCTCAGTAGCTAAAAATGTAATACGGCTTTTTTTCTTGAAATACTTATCCTTTTATCATGGAAAATTAAAAATATGACATGGTGAATAAGGTATTTTAAATCGAAGCACTTAGATAATCCTTCCTTTGAAATATCAATTTTCTATGTTTAAAAATTAGTAGGAAAAATTTATTCATCCACTTTTAAAGCCTAGGAGGCACAGATTTATGTTTATTCTAAGGAATAATATTAAATTCTTTATAAAAACTATTATTAATAAGAGCCAGAATGAGAAGCAATATTTGTAAATTATTACCTAATTTTTAAAATTTTCAAACTTTATAATAAATGAATCACTTCTAAATGGCAAATGTAAACTTATCAAATGTTAAAAAAACCGCAAAAAACCTAAATGAAAGTCACCTAAATGAAACTACATTCTATATTCGTAAATCACAATAAGTAATGGAAAAGCTACGATAAAATAATTTTTACATATTTTTCTTAACTTTTAGAGAACAATGATTTTTTTCATAAATAACGTATAATTCAAACGTAGAAATATTATGTACTCTAATTTATTTTCTAAAGCAAATGCTTTAAATTTTCAAACCTGATAAACATTATATGATATATACTAATTAAAATATTTTTTAAATATTTTTATAAAAAATGTTTTTATGAAGTAAATTTTTCTATGAGCAACTAACAATCATATAATAGAGGATAATTAAATGCAATTATAAAGAATCAAAGTACAATTGAAGCTAACATTTAAACTAAAGGTTTAATCAACAGCTTTAAAAAGTTCTTGCATTTTGATTATCAGCATTTTTATCGAGCTTTACTCATAATGATGATTAAAGAAGAAACGGTCAATAAATTTCTTACCTGGGTTATAATGATCATTAAAGCTGCATAAAATTGCTGTCTCTTCATTCTTTTTGTCCACTGATGATTTTTTCCTCTTAATTATTCTTGTTAAGGTCTGGTGACACAATTAGTCTATATTGCTGTCTATTATTTGTGTTCATAATTTCATATTCGGCACACTTTTGCAATTATTCTTTTGATAAATGAGCAGCCAGTAGCATTGCACAGAGTTTGCAAAAACTTGGCTTCAGAAGGGGAACATTTATTACCTACTGTTGCCACATCATTTATCAAATTTCTAATATTTCTTTACGAATTCCAGTCATTTTCTTTCAAGTTCATTAACACAAATGCAGAAAAACTCATGCTAATGGGTCTTTTTCGAAAAATTATTTACAAAAGACCTTATGTGAAACAATCCCTTCAAAAATTACAAAGAGTACGGTAGCACAGTAAAATAAATTCCATTCCACATAAAAATAACCAAGTACGCAAATGATTATTTTTTCTTCCAAACCAATCACGCACAATTCAATCGTCGAAGTTCGGTTTTTGAAAATATTCTGTCCACTAATCCACCGTCGTCGCGTTTGGAATAAAATAAAATAAAGTATATATTTCGAACGAAATTTATTTTCGCAATCTGTTGTCTTTTCGAGCAGACGACGACTAGCGTGCGATTGCCGAAATGGTGAAAATCGCGTGCGCGGAACGAATTTGCCGCTTTCGACAGCGGGAGGATCGAATCATCCGGGTACTCGGCCAAAACGCAACAAACTCTTTCCACTTGCAGGCGATTTTGATTCCCCCATCCGAAACTTCTGGGAGAAAAGAGTTGCGTCCCCAGCGCCATCACTGTCCCCCGCGCAGGCGCTATCTCCATCTTTTCCCGCGTTTATAAATATGGAATTCTACTTTCTTCCCCCATTGAACAATATAACGATAGTTGGATCTATAGTTAGTAAACTTGAATCTAAGAATAAGGAACAGGCAGCTTAAAAAATGACTATAATTTTCCTTTATTTTCGGAAAGACTTTTTCAACTTAATATAGGTATTATACTTTAATGTGCTTTTTTACTTTATGTGTAATAAAATAAGCTGTCCCTTGAAGTTAGATGTTAAACTATTCCAATTTAATGGACAAAAAGATCATAAAAGATCCCAAAAACTTGGGATTCATGGCGTCTTTTCTGATTAAACTTTTTCCTCTCTTCGTGCTTTTAGCAAAAACTTATATCAGTGGCGTATATAGAAATTTATTTCGGGAGAGGCCAAAAATATTTTTTCACCCCCCTCCCAAGCAAATTTATTACGTTCAATGTAACTTTTTATATTATTTTTGTTAAAATATACATCTAAAAGAACTTTTTATATGAAAAAAGTTGTGAGTAATTTTGTTCCAACAAATACCAAAGGGGGTTTTGGGGGGGGTCCTCCCCCAGATATTTTTTGAAAATTTGACTGGTTTATTTCTAGTCTGAATTTTTATTTATATTTTTAGATGGAATTTGCATTTGGGTGAACTTAATATAAAAACAAGTTGAAAATAATAAAGTTCCAAGTAGAAAAGGGGATCTGGGGGTCTTCCCTCAGAAAATGTTTGGAAATTTGACCTTAAAAACAGGATTTCTACTTGGTTTTGGTCACCTAGTCCTAATTTTGGACATATATTTTTAAGTAGGATCATGATTTTGATGAACTTATTATAAAAATATTTGGAATAATAATATTCCAATCAGAAAGGGGGGTTTGGCAGTCTTCCCCCAGAAAATTTTTGGAAATTTGTCCCTAAAAACTGGGTTTTAGCTTGTTTTGGATTTGGTACACCAAGTCTGGATTTCGGGGGGCGGGCCAAGGCCCCCTCGGCCCCCCATAAATACGCCACTCTTATACAAGATAATATGAAGGAAGTACTTATAGAGCCTAGTTAAAGAAGAGAGATGTTATAGAAAAATAATACAGAAAACTCCCTCTTAATTTATCCAAATGAGACCAAAAAACACGATTAAGCAAAATTTGGTTAAAATGTTATTGATGGAAACTTTTTTCCCATGCTAAAAAAGTACAATCAAATCCTTAATTTGTAATAATTTACCCTTTATAAGAAATGTTAAAAAAAAAAAAGAATTTATTTTCTAAAATCTTAAAATTTGTGGAATGCATATTTTTCCTATTTCTTTTATACTTAGAGGTATGGCTGTTTGTGTTTACAACACTTGCGTGAATTCTATAATTTATTAATGAACACTGAAAACACAGGTCAACACACATTTTGGTGCCGGGAAGGTTAGAGTTATTTTTGTGTATATTTGACCTCCAGATTCAGAATATAACATCAATTTTTACACATTAGCTCTAGTTTTTAAGATATTCTAAAATTACGTTTTTAAGACTTTTGCTCTATTTTCATACAATATGGTGATGTAAAGATGGCTTTAAAAATGAAAACCTTACTCTCCAAGGATTTTCCAATTTCTTTGTGTCCCAATAGATAGTGTATGAAGTTTCATCCCCCAAGTTAGTTCTAAGGGGTACCTATAGGGCCCTAAAGTTTGAAAAAACGGTCTCTTTTTCAGAATTTAAAAAAAATGTTTTTGAGTTTTCTATTGTGATAAAACTGTCCTTCTGAGCAGCTAATATCCTAAACCTTTATAAGTGGCCCGTGGTAGTATTGTTATTTTCCAGAGTGCAAGACCATTTGGGTTGGCCACCCCTGGTTTAGATATAATGTTCAAAAGTTCTTAAAAAACGAATATATTTTTCACATAATTAATAAGTTTTTTTCTAGTCATGAGAATAAAAACTAAAACCACATTTATGAAATAAGTAAAATTTACTAAATATGAAACGACAGATTTGGGGGGATAATTTTATCGGAGACTATTTTCGGAATATTTTTATAAAAAATTTATATAGTAATTGCTTTCAATGATCGAAGAAATAGGAACTGCAGTTATAGTGTTTGCTTTAAATAGACGATATCGTTTAATCATAGATAACATTAAATTCCGAGGTAGTACAAATTTTAATAAAATTCTATCCAATTAAAAAGCGTTATAATAAAGATTCAAATGAAACAACTTTCTATTCTAAAAATAATTTTTCCTTTGTAGTCTTACAATTACTATCTGGCAATGAGAGCAGCTGAAAAACAGAACTTAATCGTTTCTATTCCCTACGTGTTAACAGGGCTCTTACAAAGTTGTTGAAATAATTGGAGTTGTTCTTTCTTTCCACCCACTTCATTTTAGGGTGTGATACCTAGGACAAATGAAACATTTTTATACTGTTCCATGATAATCCAGTTAGCTGATTGTCCCACTTGGAGAACCTAAAAGCTGTTGTAAGTAATTCGATAATTCTCATTTTTTCAACATTCTCTCGAGAGCTGTTGCTCTAGAAAAATATCTCGTTTAGGAAAAAAAAGTTTTTGTAAAGGAATAACAAGATTTAACATTCCCATTTTAGATTAATCTTTATCTCTCTCTCGGGATGGTCCGGTAAAAAGAAAGACGTCAGTCTAATTACTTCAATTACATTTTCTTTTTTTATCCCTAACTCTAAGGATCTAAACTTTTAATAAAAATTATTTTTAATAGTCTTTTCATGGTTTAATAGGTTTCAAAGGCATAATTAAGACGAGGTTTTTGCAAAGAAGATATAGATGAGGTTGATATAGATGCAATTCAAAGTTAATTCGTTAAATAGGGTTAATAATAAACGATTGAACGATTGCATTAGGAAAATATGTTTAAGTAAAAAACATTCGAAAGTATTTAAAGCTACTTCAAAGCTTGGCCTAGTTACTTTTTCAACTGTTTTCTCTTATTTTAGTTTTGTCGAAAAATTAAAAAAAACTGAGTGATAGATGAAAAATTGGGTTATTTTCCAAGTTTTAATTGGAATGGATTAACTGGATTGAAAGGAAAATAACAAATGATGAAATAATAGCAAAAAAAAATTTATACAGTAAAAATTATAAGTAGTTAACTAATTTCTCTGAAGGGCTCCTTGCCTTTCTTGAAATTTAGAATAGGTGAAGCCACAAAAAATTAAATACTTCCAAATTAATATGTATTTCTAGTGCACCAACAATAAAACAACAATTCATTGGAAGTTAATAAATCGATGTACTTTAAACCATTCCGGGAGGAAATCCCGATTCCAAGGGCCATCCGCCAATACTTTGTATCTGATGACGCTTATGAATATGAAAATGAACCCCGCTGTGAACGACTGCTGCATAGAAGCGGTCAAGACAGCGTAAAGGCGGACTTACATACAGCGACTTCGACGATGCGACCGGGGCTACGAGGAGATTTTAGCCAAAGCGCTCCTAAAAGTGCTAACGTAGTTACTACGTCATAGCGTCAAGAACCAATGGAAGGACTAGATTCAAAAGCAAAAGGAAATTTTCAAACGTTTTCCCCTCGAAGTGCCGCTTGCGTCGATCAGATCGCTGCTTGTGTAAACCCGCCCTAAGGACTCCTTGATGTGCGTTCTAATTGAAAGTTAGCAACTCAGTAACGACATGCACCCGCAGACAAAGGGGATGGAGGGATTTGACAAATGGCCTGTCCACGATATCTTTCTCAGTCCGGCGGAGACGGTGACTGGACCTTCTATCTCGTCTTCAAAGAGCTCGTTATCCTGCCCGTTCTTCTTGAAATTAGAAATATTCTGTTCGACGTCGTGTGAGGAGAGTTTCGATTTTGAGCAGTCGGGGGGGGATGTATGGAAGATTTATGGGTGTGGGTGGGTGACGTTCCAAATGGACGTTTTATCGCAGACGATATTATTCGCTTCGGAACCGCTGTATTTGGAAAGTTGTTTTTATTCGTCTAAGCTAGTTTGAAGGGAAAAGTCACACTAAAGGTGGGTGAAATATTTCGGAGCGTTTGTGTTTAGTTTCAACAATGGGATTGCTTTTTAGTTTTATTTACTTTTTCACACTTAAGTGATATTTAATGCGGCAAATTCCTTGCGCATTGTTGCTGTGGGGACCCACCACCCATTTTCCAGGGTTTTTTGTATTTCAATACAAAATTTTGTTTAAGGTCACCTACTAGGGAGAATACAAAGGTTTTTTATTTATTTGATGAGTGATTGCCTTTTTGGCTCCTTTGGGATATTAAAAAAATCTTTCAGTGTTTTTTTCCATTATCATTTTTTTCCTGTTGTGTACTGTCGTGTTATGTGTTGTTGTTGTTGTTGAATAAATTTGAATTTGAAGATGAAAACAAAATAGGAATAATGTATGTATATTTTTTTCATCAAAATAAGTGTTTGCATTGCTTTTTAACGAACATAAAGGCATGTTCATTTAATAAACAGTTTTTATAAACGTTAAATATAATAAAGAATAAAAGCGAACACAATGAATATACACCAAATATTAGTTTATAACAAAGTAATTGTCAATACCAAAACAATACTTTCTATTTATAATCCACAAGCCCTAAAACACCACACACAAAAGCTTCCTTTTCAACGAACGAATGATGCCAATCTTAAGAAAGAAATGTTTTCCTAAACCCTTACAAAAACCAGTCTTTTCAACACCAGCACAAACAAAAGTGAGAAGCATTGCAAAAATCTGCCCCGCCCTTTTTTTGTGCCACCCCCTTGACAAAGAAGAAGACAGCAGTAAATAAAAGCGTCTCCCACTTAAAACAAAATGGCGGATGGCCCAATTTCTGAGGACCTTGGAACAGTCTCGTCGATACGCCCTTTCTATTTGTTCAGCTTTCTTTTTCAAGCTGACCATTTCTAAGATATTTACTATAAGTCTAATTTATGTGTATCATTAAAGTATTGGTTATTATTTATCATTTTTTATTTTTACTTAGCTAATAATATCATGTCAGAAAATCATTATTGGCTTCAAAAAGAAGGTTATTAATTTTATGCACGTATGATTTTTTTCCTTTGATGCAACAATGTTGAAGGAAAATTTTTTTTATATACTAGGGAGCTACCTCCCCCTGCTCGCTATCGCTCGCCAACCCCCGTTAACTGCATACGCAGAAACTTTTGGATCGCTTTGCCATCCTCACAAAACACAGCTCACAGCACTTACTCACTTTTTAAAACATTCGTTAAACAGAGGAACTATTTCTCTGGGGTATTCTTTCAAAAATGGCGGATATTCATTCAACGACGAAATTTCCTTTATGGCATATTGAATTGGTGGATCGCCATTTAATTCCAAGAAAATTAGCAACAGAGCAGTGTAAACTTTCTTTTACCATTTCCCCAAGGTAATGTTTTTCTCACACAGATCCATTCAGAAGCACTGAAACATCTCCGGAATAAATTTTACTTTCTTAAAATTTGTAATGATTTTCATCGATTGTCTGTAAAAAAGGAATAATTATCGTAAACATAACGAAAATTTAGAATTTTGTCTTCATGAGAACAAATAAACATCGAAATTGTGTCAGTTTCATAGCAATGACACGAATGTTCTGACTTCAAATATTTTCGATTTTCATCTTTATTTCTAAAACATTCACCCGCTATATCTAGTTTTTCGTTTTGGCATTATAAAAAAAGTTACATTTTACTAATAACATAACTTGCAAAAGGATATAAAAATAATTATTATTGTAATAAATAAATGCAAAAGTTCAAAATTTCTGAAAGCGAGTTTAAATTTTATTGTAAATATAGCAAAGCGTTATATAGTTTGAAGTGTTGATAGCTTTGAAATATAGTAATGGTTAGGTTGCCACAAAGACAAAGATAAATATAAAAATTTATTATTTAAAAAATAAAAGATAAATTAATTATACATTAGTTTTGAATATAATTAAAATCGTTTGAACAGCAAAAATATAAATATTGTTAAAAAGAATCCAATATATATTTTTTAAATTAGTGTGATAAATAGAAAGATGATTATTTAATGTATTTGAATGTTAAAAAACCAGTGAAATATATTTTCAATTGTTTTAAAATTCATAGTTTCTTGCTTTGTAACTGCGACCTTATCCGAAATCTAAGAAAATGGAAATATTTTAAAATTGAGAATTTTTTTGAAAAATCGAAGGGCCTACTCGGAAATCCGGAAAGAATCCGGACATTTTGATACCATATATGTGTCATTTGGTTCAGTAATTAAAAAGCCTTTTTCTGGAAACCGTTCACCAAAAACTTTTTTTTAGAATAGAGAGATTCGTTTTGATTTGACTTAACTTTGAATAACTTTTTCGAATTAACCGAAAAAATAGTGAAAAAAATTTTGTGAAGTTGGTTAAAATTTGAAAATCGTCTGCTTACAAGCGAAAGGCACTGAGTCACTTTTGGTGAATCTTTTGAAAGTGGTAGAATATCGGCAACAAATGAGCGGATCCTTGGACCATTCCCGAAATCTCGCATCATGTAAAGTGATCAATTGGCATGTCACAAAAGAAAGCGATTGTCTATTAATTGCCAAATTGGGCGAAACCTCGTACAAAGTATTTGAGTCAGATGTGACTTAGTGCCTTTCGCCTGTAAGCCGACGAAATATCACATCCTAATGGTTAAATAAGGGGTCCCTAAAATGTGCCGACTGGTGATAAAGGAGAGGAGAGTCTGCAAAATCCCCCAAAATTATCTTAAACATTTTAACTTAAAATGTCCTGATCGTTGTAATAGTTAACTTCTTTGCAAAAAACTTTTAACTTTTTTTTGTTTTCATTCACTTCCTGTTTGCAAAACTAAAAGGAACTCTGTGATAAGTGACTTTGGTTTTACCTGAAAATTTCACTTTTGAAATTTTGAAATCATGTGAACCATATTTTCAATAATACATGACGATTCCTCAATGTGATTCTGATTAGTAGTAAAGAAAAAACTCAAAGCAAAATGATGTGGCCTCCATGTCCTAACTCCTCAAACTTTCTCCAAATAGTTTTCCAATAAACATGATTTGTTTTATTCCTTTTTTGTGTCGGCAATTTCTGGGAAATTTCCCCCCTTACGTTACGTTGTTTGTTACGTTTACTTTATCGATTGTTCTACAGGGTTTTGATAGTTTTGCTATTAACTAGTAGAACGTATAGGAGAATTTCTAGGGTTTGTATTTCTAATATAATGATTCGTTTCAGATATTTTCGGTTGAAAGTTTGTTTGCTTTTATACTCTTTAGGTTTTTTCATTAATTGCGTTAATTGATATGGTATATGTAAGTAGAAAGCTATTACAAAATATAGTTACTAAGTATAAAAGCTTTGGAGAGGGGGTATGGATACGAGAGGGGATTACATTTGAACAATAAGTATATTTTTGATTTTTTTTCCTAAATGGAAAAGTTATAGCTACAATGATTTCAAGCACATGGACTCCATAAACCAAAAAGACAAACTCAGTATAGGCAACCAAAAGACAGACGTATTAATCTCCAGATAAACATTCATGACTAACTCCAAACTTTATAAATTTAACCTCATTCAAAATCCGTTATGTGATACTTGTAAAACAGAAGACACTTTAAATTATTTCCTATTTGAGTGCAATAGACACGTAAGTAAGAGAGCAAAGGTATTTAACTCACTTCAATTAAAGTCGCTAAATTATCACGAGCTAATGAAAATAATCAAAGATAAAAAAAGAACTAAAATCCAAGCAATAGCAAGATTCTTAAATGAAATAGTAGAATAACAACGAAGAAAAGATTTCTCCCCCTTCTAAGGAATTCACAAGTTAATATGTAATTAAGAAGTATATTAGTACCAAAGACGTAAAGAGAAGACGAAGGGACAAATTTTGTCAACAAATGTCTCAAATCAATCTTCAACTCAACTTGATTTTTTTCACATATTTTGATGAGGTATTACAAAAACGGATTCATATATAAATTTGGATTATTCTTTATTCTTAAAATTTCTGTAACCATTTTATATAAATCAATTTATCAATACCTTCTTCCTATATCATTCTAATAGAAGAGAAAAAATCTGTACTGTAAGAGGGATACATTTGAACGTCTGTTTAAATCACTCAAGACGTATTTTTAAAAGCTAATGCATTGTTTATTAGGCTCACAAAGGGCTGTAAGGCTAGAAGAAGAAGAAGAAGAAGAATGCATTGTTTATTGAAATTTACATTTAAATCTATAAATTAAGCTGCAAACTTTTTATTTTAACGTTTTCTTAAATCAATCGAAGCCGAATTAATTTCTTAAATTAATCGAACGACGAATTATAATTATAATTAAAGAACAACTATTATATTCCTTATATCAGGTACCCCTTTTTAGTTCGTTGGATTTTGGTTACAAAATGAGTAGGCAAAACAGATTGTTTGATTAACTTCTACATCATTGATCAATCTATAAGTTTTAAAATTGATTTAGATAAAATGTACAAATAAATCACACATTTTTCTTGTGGGTGAAAGTTTATATCTAATGCAAGTCCTGATAAAATACGCAAAGCTCATAAAGCGATTACAGTAAATCCCTAAAACATTACACTAAAAGCTAGTATGATACATGTGATACACCATAAAAAATTCACCTTACACAGGTATATTTCAAACTCTTAACATTTAAATAATTCAGTATCACCTCGCGGATCATGCAAAATTAATTTTTAAGTCTCTGTTCGAAGGTCACCACACTGTTACACCCCCCATAGGCTTTTCCCGATGCCAGGTTTTTTCCATTGAATGAGATCAAGTAACAACCGTTGTACGGAACGATATAATCCTAACTATAGTGGTAAAAACTATCTCCATCCTGTAGAAAACCTAATCCCGCAGCAAAGCAGAATCCAATTTGTCTCCGTTTTCACTGCGCGTGAAACGAGAGCCCGAGACGTATGATTACAGTCACAGTTTCACAGCGGTTTTGTATCGTTTGTTGTAGCCTTTCAAGCTAACTTATAAACCAGATTTGAAATTTCTTTCGGATCATTTTTGAAACAATGGTAGGAAAAGGGTTTTTGGAATTATGTTTCTTTTTGTGTGTATTTTTTGCAACATTGTGTTTCATTTAAATGTTTTTGAAGGAAATGCAAAATGTATTTGATCTCTTTTCACATTAAATTTTTTTATGTAAGTGTGAAATTCGAATCATAAATAGAATTAAATATACTACATTGTATTTTGTTTCCATTTTAATATATACATTCTTTTAGTTTTAGAAATACATTCAATATTCAAAGCCAAAATGGAAAGTAGCAAATTTTATTTTAATTTTCGAGAGTAAAATTATTTTATTTTAATATCTTTTATTTCTAAAACTTAAAATAAAAAAATAAAAATCATAAAATAAGGCTCTAGATATTGATAATTTTATTTCCTCGTGATATTAAAACTTTCACCCCAGGATTCCCCAAATTTTTTAGGGCATGAAATGGGAATCTCGGGCGTGTTCTAGGATAAAAAAAAGTTAAATTAATGAGTTATATATTTTTCTTGCTACGAAAATTGCTATGCAGCAAAGCTAGTTCTACAGTATTTCCTTAATGATCGTGATATCGTGTCTATAACAAATTATATCAAACATGAAACATATCACATAGACTACTTTGAAATTCCTTGAAATCTGCACCATAAGGAGACATCCATAAATTACGTGAGGTGTATTTTCCAAAATCTGGACCCCCCCTCCCCCTTGGTGAGATTTTGCTGGACCCCCCTCCCCCCCACGTGAGATTTACCTACATATAGGGTGTATCGAAAAAAACTTTTTTTCGATTTTGATGACGTAATAGTGCGGAAAAGTTGTCTAAGGTGCCAGAGAGTACCTGTGAATTTTTTCAGAATTTTTGGATAATTTCTTAATGTTCCACATTGGCCCTGAAGTTCCCCATGTTAATCCAATGGGGCGCGCCGCCAAAAAGGCCGAAAATCGGTTTTTCGCCCCTCATTTCTACCCTAATCACACGACGAATGTCTCGTCTCGAGTTATGGACTCTACAGGGTGTATCTGAAATGGTGCAACAAACTTTCAGGGATGATAGTACTCATCAAGACGAACAAGAATCGGTATAGAAAGGGGGTCCCAGACCAAATCCCAGGGAGTTAAAAATGGAGCGACACTCCAAAAAAATCATTGAAAAATTCAATTTGTAGAAGAACTACTATTGGTAAAAACTTAATTATGGTCTCAAAAATTGTGGTTTAATGTGATCTTTAAAATTACCTCAAAAGTCTTCGCTTTAAAATTTGTTTTATTATGAAAAAAGTTAAAAAACACAAAAAATGTGAAAAATCTGCCAAAACCTTATTTTATACTTCAAAATCCTTTCTTTTGATTTGATAATCTGAAAGATCATAGTTGAAAACCCTTAAGTCCAAAGTTTCACATAAATACAATCAATATTAAACGCTTGAGATCCTGTTAAAGTTCGTTTTTTGCGTGCGCTAACAGCTGTTTTGGAAACAGCTCTAGAAAACAGCTTGCGCACCCAAAAAACAAACTTTAACAGAATCTCAAGCGTTTAATATTGATTGTATTTACGTGAAACTTTGGACTTAAGGGTTTTCAACTATGATCTTTCAGATTATCAAATCAAAAGAAAGGATTTCGAAATACAAAATAAGGTTTTGGCAGAGTTTTCACATTTTTTGTGTTTTTTAACTTTTTTCATAATAAAACAAATTTTAAAGTGTAGAATTTTGAGGTCATTTTAAAGATCATATTAAACTAGAATTTTTGAGACCGTAATTAAGTTTTTACCAATAGTAGTTCTTCTACAAATTGAATTTTTCAATGATTTTTTGGGGTGTCGCTCCATTTTTAACTCCCTGGGATTTGGTCTGGGACCCCCTTTCTATACCGATTCTTGTTCGTCTTGATGAGTACTATCATCCCTGAAAGTTTGTTGCACCATTTCAGATACACCCTGTATATGATGTATGCTACCCGAAAAAACTTGAATAATAACTTAAATCTCTATATTATGTTGATTGTGGGCTCTGATTTGAACGAGGAAATACGCGATTTTCGACGAAATTTGAGCATACAAAAAAACGTAATATAGATATTTAGGCTATTATTCAAGTTTTGTCGGATAGCCTAGATCATATAGAGTCCATAACTCGAGACAAGACATTCGTCGTGTGATTAGGGTAGAAATGAGGGGCGAAAAACCGATTTTCGGCCTTTTTGGCGGCGCGCCCCATTGGATTAACATGGGGAACTTCAGGGCCAATGTGGCACATTAAGAAATTATCCAAAAATTCTGAAAAAAATCACAGGTACTCTCTGGCACCTTAGACAACTTTTCCGCACTATTACGTCATCAAAATCGAAAAAACGTTTTTTTCAATACACCCTAACCTACAACCTTTAAAAATAATTATTTTCTTTCCTTCTTATATATTCCTTTCTCATACTTAAAATAAGGAAAATCGTATAATTTTTAACTAAAAAAGTTGACGTGAGATTTTAATCAACCCCCCTCCCCCTTGGTGAGATTTGGTGAGATTTTTCCAAACCCCCCCTTTTTGACCTCACATAATTTATGGATGTCCCCTAATGCCATCTTTAAAATTGACATATTTTAGTAAATCATCTAAGCATATAACCTCTTAAAAAAAAACTCCTTAAGAACACATTTCACACATTATATTCCTTATATTCATGTGCTTATATATTAGTGTTTTAAAACCACCTTAACCTCTGTGAAAGAAATTCTGAGAGAATATGTGCAAACGAGTTTTACCGGAACAGTTAACTTTATCCAATAATCCCTTGAGCCCCTCCGAAGTATTCATTATTCCATAACAATGAAAATAAATTGTATATTTGAAATGTATTGTTGATAGTATTCAAGGGCTTTGCATAAGTATGCATATATAAGCAGATATAAAATAATTTAAATCCGAAGAGGTTACCTTTTATTTTGAAGACGATGTTTCGAGGGAAAATAAAACAAATATCTAAATTTATATCTTTGGTTAATAAAATGGCTAAATTATTTATTATAACTCAAAGCTAAAATTCAACTCATGTAGTCAAAGCAAAAACATGTTATCATATTAAATTTTGTAAATACGCATTAGTACAATTTAATTAGGATTATTATAAGAGACTAGCTGTTACAACCCGGCAAAGCCGGGTTTTACAGCTAGCCTTCTTTGGCGCTGAAGCGAGATTCACTCGTTACTACCTGTTTGTATTTATTCATTCCCTGTCATTAAATATGCAGTTTTAATTCATTATCTTAGAAAGGGGTTTTGTCTCCGATTTCACATGGAATTGTCACAAATTTATTACATTGAAATAATTGTCATTTAATTTTGACAGGTCGTCAGCCCATTCCACCTAACCGGATCTGTACAAACTTGTTTTTAAATGGTTAATGGTTGGCGTTAATAAAAAGGGCGTTAAATCGTCCAATTTCTCAATTTGACGTACTTTTACCCTATACACTGATTTTAAAAAATGCTTTAACTTTAATTGATGAAAAATTCCATGACCTGAAGAGTAATCTATATATATAATTCTCTTACTTAACGCCCGGATTTCGTCGTATTTCTTTTACTCGGTTGGCAACAATAAATTTGTTTACAAAATGAGTGCATTGTTTTGGATTTGATTTTTTCACGATTTCAGTGTCTAATGATATTATTAGCTGTTCAAATATGTTAAGAGGGATTAAATGTTATCATTTTATTAATTTACTGTTAAATTATTATTTTTATATGCATGTTAATAGTACTTATCTGATAAAAATTTACTGCTTATGGTGGTTTTTCTTGGCTAATGCAACAGTACCCATGAATTTTATAAACACTGTATACATATTTTCATACACTTAATTTAATGTTTCCCTGCTGCATATTACTATTTATAAAACTTTATTTTCACCAATAAATATAGTTGGGGTTCAATTCCGTTAGATTATCCGCTAAATATCACCAATCTCTTTTGAAAGCTTAATATTCAAATATAAACATTTTTTTAATGATAAACTGAACAGTTATAGATCTAATTAAACACTTTAAGGTTCAATTCCGTTAGAGTTCCCGCTAAATACCACCTATCTCTTTTGGACAGCAAAAGTATAAATTTTGCTGAATAATTTTAAATTCATGGATTAATATGTTTAATTAGATGTATACCTAACTGTTCAGTTTATCATTAAAATTAAAAAAAAATTGTTTATATTTGAAAATTAAGCTTTCAAAAGAGATAGGTGATATTTAGTGGGGACTCTAACGGAATTGAACCCATTTTAATATATGAATTTAAAATTATTTAGTAATATTTATACTTTTTGGTGTTCAAAAGAGATTGGCTATATTAGGCGGGAACTCTAACGGAATTGATCGTTAAATTGGTAGTGAATCTCGGCTAGGCTATACCAGCGGATGGCGAGCGACCGTAGCGAGTACAGGATTGCGAAGCAATCCTAGAGGAACTGCGTCAGCAGTTCCCGGGGGTTGGCGAGCGATAGCGAGCTGGGGGCAATAGCCCCCTAGTTTATTTTATTTTCCGGGATGGATGGCCGTGTTTGATGAACATAATAACGTGCTCACCTAATAAATATATTTCTTTCTAATCGATATAAAAACTTAAATTATTTCGAGATGGACTTCTATGATCTTTTTTTATGATCTTTTCAGGAAATAGGGGTTCTTACAGATTGATTGCGTACCTTTAAATGTTAAGGAAATCAAACCAAACTGACCAAATGAATGTAAATTTATAAACACTTATCCATTGATGTGTTTTGATAGAAATATATATGTTGAGTGTCCAAATGTATCTAGTTATCGGTGTAAAATAAAATCACAATCAAATTTAAATATTAATTCTAAGCATAAGTATCACTCTGAAATTACTTAGAAATAGATTATTATATTATTACAGGGGTGTTTCAACAAAAGTCCGTTTCCCAGTTTTTATTTTGAACCAACGTGTCCTATGGTTCATCTCTTTTTCAAACTCTCTGGGAAGGGAACACCAAAAGTGAAAAGCTTCTTATAAACGGCCTAATTTTCAAGGGAAAAAACACTGTCTAACAGAGGTCAAAATTTTAGAGAAATTTCCTAGAAAAATTTCTGAAAATTCCCTTTTAAACTAGTGTTTTATCTCTTTTTCAAACTCTTTGGGGAGCAGCAAAAGGGAAAAGCTTCTTGTAAGCGGCTGAATTTTCAAAGGGAAATACATTTATTTACAGAGGTTAAAAGTATAGAGGGTAGATCGGGGTACTTGGGGGTACATGTATAGTGTACACTTGGTGTGCATCCTGGGAACCGGCCGTTTCCAAAGATAACGGTCGAAAAGGATTTCCGAAGATTTCCTGAAAAGGATTTCCGACGAAATTTGGGACCTATTTATAGGCCCCAAATTATATAGTCCAAATATGTGGCCCCCATTCCCTTTTCTTTGGGGCCACGGGGAACTGCCCCGGCTGCCTATTTAAGCCTGTGCCTAGGGTCAAGAAAGTAAGGTCTACCCTTAGGTAATAAGTGACCCTGGAGAATCCATTGAGATGACTTACAACGCTCCTAGCAGCGAAATAAAAAAGGTAAAAAATTACTTAAAACACTAAAGGAGAAAGAACAAAGATGTATTGTTGTCAATTTTATGAAAAACTTACTAAATAAATTTCATGAAAATATTGTGAATAATCGCGGAGATATTATTAGCATTTGAAAATATCACTTTTTAAAGCCTCAAAAAAGAAAAAGTCGATGTTATTATGTAGTTTTGTGTGAAAAATAAAAAAAACTTGCACATTTATGAACTTTTTCTTTTAAAAAAAATTCTGGTGGAGAATAACTAACCCCCTCTCGAAATTTTTAAGTCTATTATCAACTGTTTTTTATAGCATCCAGTTTCATTATTTCAATTCCAATCTACACATACACAATGCTGTTTTCACTATAGTTATAGGCTTACCATATTTTCTTGGGTCCAACCCAGGACATATTTTTGAAATTTCTTAATGAGTACCATATCAAATCATCAAAGATTAAAAAATAAGAAACCACATTCAAACTAATAAACATTGAACAGAAGTATCAAATTTTATTCCTTTATTCGACATTATTTTTTCAAAAATTGTTTGATTGACTTAATTATACTACAAAATTCACTGAAAGTAAGTTCTCCAAATTAATATAGATGTTAGATAATGTAAAACAACTCAATTTTTAAGAGTTTTGTCACGATTTTTCATAAAAATGTCTGGTAAATCTTAAAAGTATGAAAACCCCGGACTGTCCGGGGTAATCCCGGACGTATGGTAAGCCTATATAGTTATGAGTGCAAGCTAACTATAATCATCATAAAATTTCAATATATTGAGATAAATATAATTTTAATTTATCTTTTCATATTTAAATAAAAGAAGTGCATACACGGTAAAAAAAGAACGTCTTTTGACGTATTATTTTCCGTGAATTTTTCATGGATTAATTCCGTAAACTACAAAACGGAATTTTCATTGTGAAGTTTCCGTTTTTGAATTTTCCTCTCCTCACGCATGCGTATTGTACGATTTCTCCACTAGTTCTGGTTAGTTCTGGTGAGACTCAAATATAGTTGTAAATAAGTAATGGAAGTTTGTGCAAGGGTCTTCAGGCGAAACGAACCTTCAGCAAATTTATTATGGGTAAGTAAGTTAAATATACAGTCGAGTCCGCTTAATGTGATCGCAATTGTCCGAGATGAAATTGATAACATTATCCGATTGATAACAATAAGCGATTCCGTATAAAAAAGCAACAAAAGGTGTAACTATATTGTTTGCTTTAAAATCAAAATTAGGTAATCGAAGTTAATGTATTTAAAACAATTTTACACTATGCACTTGGCAACTTATAATTTTTAGTGTAAAATATAAGAGTAATCCAATAAATAAAAATAAAATAATATCTTAATTTGTAATTTCATGTTTTAACCTACACCTATGTGATTCCGCTCATACATTCGTTTTCTTTTGACATCCGGACAAGATCAACGCAAACTTTCAAAAAATTAACATGGAAAAGGCTAAAACATAAATCTCTGAAATTAATCTGAATACCACTAAACAAGTAAAAAATCAAAATTTCTTATCAGAAACATCTGCAAAGCGCCAATAGTGATAACCAATCATAAGCATTGCTTCGCCCCCTCCCCTTCGAATATTTCTTAAGAAATATAACAGTGCAGCTGCAAACTCATACTGAGTTTCAGAAAAAAAAGCAATTGACCTTCAAAACGCAACTTGAAAATGGACGTTTTTTAGGGGATATGGACAAATTTTGATAACATTAAGCGGCGTGTTGATACTTAGTTGATCACATTAAACGATGCGTTTTACATTAAATTAAATAGGAATGATCGGGACTTGTTGATTTCGATAACATTATCCGATTGATAATATTAACCGTGATCACATTAAGCGGATTCGACTGTATTGTTTTTATTTTTTGTATTATTGGCCGTAATCGGGAATGACTAGGCTGCCGACGGGTAACCGTTGTGCGCATGATCGGGTTAAAGGCGTGGCTTTAAAGTATTTAGGATGGAACCTAGCGGAGCTCGGATGGGGTTGTGGTAGCGCGTCAGTCTATAGTGCACATGGTCGTAGGTTCGAACCCCAGTAATTATTTTTCAGTAAATTTAACTTTAAATTTTTATTATTCCATTGAATATTGCAAGAATTAATTTCTCTTGTTTAACAGTCATTCCTTATTTAATTAAATTCATTGTGTTTTTTTAAATGTTTTACTTTATCTAATTTTTTTTAAAAAAATTTTTAATTATTAATTAATTGAAAATAAAATTATTTCGCTAAAATATTTTATAGAAACATCAAGAATCAAGTCCACAAGGATGCGCATTGCTAATAAAGTATAAAAATCTTGCAGGGATTGTGAAATACAGTACAAAACAGTACGTCGGCAGCCTAGCAACGGCCGTAGTAAACGTTACCATGCTTTAAAATAGAAATACTCTGATATACTATTTTTAAACAGATATTTAAACATCGTACGATCGCTTTCTTCACCACGTAGCTGAAGTCTTAAAATATTGCATACCTAACTAGTCTTATTAGATCGCAAAAATGTGATCTAAATAGTTGTGATAACTTGTAACTTTTGATTAGACTTGTATTACTGTGATCGGTAGTGTAAATTATTTAAAAGAATCGTCTATTTGGATTTTACGGATTGTTGGTCATTTTTTTTTCAAAATTATAATCAGGAATATAGGGTGAACCGACCAGTAGTTGACCACCTACCAGTAATTGACCAATTGAGCATAATTTTGCAAAAAACAAGAACTGTTGTGTGTTTATTTCGAATCTGTTGCGTTGAAAACATAGCTGACATTTTATTAAAAGCTCATGCATAGTCTAAAGTTCTAGTATTGTTCTTAAAAGACACAATAAATAGTTAAAAAAAAGTTATCAACAAAGCTTCAAAGCATGCGCTCTCACTACTAGCAATAATGGTATGGAGTATTTAGTTCAATCTCAAATCATCCAGCTAGTTTTTATTCCAATATTTTATTGATTGATGTATTTAGGTCCTAAATGTTTAGTTGAATTAAATAAAACTATCATTATTTGTATATTAACCATTTAATTTGATATTTGAGGGGTGGTCAACCACTGGCTGTCTAGAATAGAAAAAGTGCTAGTATTTGACCAAAGTGGTCAACTACTGGATTTTATTTGCTTTTAAGATTTCTTTTTAAACCAAGAGCGATCTTAAAGATTTTTACCTGCAGTACAATTTTTGGTTAGATTTACTGTAAAAATAGTTAAATTTCCAGTAATTAACCAGTATTGTTA
This sequence comes from Tetragnatha versicolor, assembly GCA_024610705.1. Lineage (NCBI taxonomy): Eukaryota > Metazoa > Arthropoda > Arachnida > Araneae > Tetragnathidae > Tetragnatha > Tetragnatha versicolor. Next base: position 10,898,187 of record JANDEH010000008.1, on the reverse strand, counting down.
ATAGGGACTCTTTATTCAATATACCTCTTTCATTGGTTCTTCAAATTTCCAACACCTGCGCTTTTAAAATATGTCGCTCCTCTCGCTAATCCCTAAAGTACGTACCTACGGGTAGTTGGTTGGTTGGTTGTCAGACATATGCGCATTTTTAGTTTTTTAGATAGCCTTCTGTAGTAAACGCTGGAATCGAACGGTTCGCGGTGCAAGCGCTCGCTAGGTGGCAAATCGTGCTGGTTTACAGTCTGGTTTTAAAAGGTTAAACAATAAAAACAATTGTTCTACTTCTTGCTTAAAATGTATAAGATTTTGCTAATACATCTTAAAAATCATTATAATTACTAATAAAGTAGATATATTTTTCCAACAAAATATATTTTAAATTGACAGTGATTTAATATTAATAAAGTATGAGAATTAATAAATCGGAACAATTTTCCGTGTTCTCTTCCAGAGTTTAATTTATTGATTGCTGATTGAATACAGCTTTTAAGAATTTTCTAAGACGTATTCAACAACTGGAAGAAATTTTAGTAGGATTGGAACAGTTGGTTTTCAGATCATAGGATTTTCTGCCAAAAGGCACGGGTGTTAATAAGAATGGAATATTAGTTAAGTTCAAAATTTTTATACCATTCAATAAAACAACTGATTTTTTCGCTTAAAACTGTCAAGAAAAACTATAAACTTAAAAATTTATTAAAATTTGCCAATTCTTAATTTTTGTGAGAGAATTTTATAATCATCAGATTGAATGAAAGTTTGTGTGTTTCTGAAACGTTTTCTTCAAACGTCTCCGTTGCGTATTTTTTTCAGCCAACTTACCCTTAGCCATGTTTTAAAGAAATGGGGAAAATTTCAGTGGGACTCGAATAAATAGCTCTTTTGGAAATGATAGGTTGCGTTGTGGATCAGTTGGTTGATTTGTGCTTGAGCTGTATATTTGATTTTTATTCTGGAAATGGTGAATATGGCAATGGTCAATTACTGGAATAATGGTGTTCAAATACTGGATGTAGGTGGTCAATTACTGGCAAAATCTCAATTAATTGCTTTTAAAATAAATAAAAAAAATTCTATAAAAGTGAAAGGAAAAATGATTATTAGTTATTATTCCTCATACTTTCATTGATATTAAACCAGTGTCAATTTTTTTAGAAAATTTTTTTTTCTAAGAAAGAAAAATAAAACTTGGAGGAATTTCCACTAACTGGTCAATTACTGGTCGATTCACCCTACTGAATCACAATAATATTAGTAATAATACAAACAATCCCTAAAATAACGGAAAGTTCCACTCCAATGACGAAAAGATATTAAACGAACGTTCTCTAAAATAACGGAAGGTTTCCCTCCTTTGACAGAAAAATACAAAACGGACATTCCCTCAAATGACGGAAAAAGAAAATACGGATACCTTCTCAAATGATGAAAATAATGGGAAATTTACGTTTATTGAAGAAAGATTTTTTTACAGTGTACATAAAAACAGTCTAGGTAATTATTACATTACTGGATTTACTGGATTTTTCAAAATATCAAGGCAAAGGGTAGCTAGCCATTGTTGCAATGCCACACTGATTATTACTATTACGTCTCATCTTGATGTAGCCATAGTCTCCCCATGTTGCACCCCAGCTAAAAATAATAAAAATAGCTAATTTAGTAAATGCTTAAGTTTAATAAAATACTTAACAGTGTTTTTAAATACCTAACTTTTTTTCAAAATATACATACATTCCTAAAAAATTATTATTTCCTGTCAAACACATAAAACATATAATATTAATCCTTAACATATTTTCAAGTATTCAAAGTTTGTCAGGGTATGGAAAAAAATGTTCAGCTCTCAAGTATATTTTTAATCTTATGCAGTGCTATAAAACTATTCATCTAGCAACATTAGTTGGAAATCTACTTCAAAACACTTTTTGAATTAATGAAGGTTTCTTTTCCAATTCTTAAGAAATGACGAAAAAAGAACAATTTGTGAAATGGAACCGAGCACATGAAAAGGACGCTAACTATCAAACTTTTCTGTAGAGGGCAGCACCATCTCAAATAGGGAGAGACCTAGTTTGCTATTTCAAATGTAGAGGGCAGCACCACATTTCTAGCAGGGCTTTTCTTGAAAGTTTGTCTGTGGTCCTCGCTTGGCCAAAGAATGCTTGGCGGTGGGCTTAGCGAGAAGTAACCAGTTTGGCGCTCTCTCCATACCTATCCAACCCCAGGGAGAGAATGGCCTTCCCCGTTTGGGTTTACCATCACTGCCTAGCCGGGCCGGAGCAGACAGACTTTAGCGAGCCCAAGCCAAGGCACAAGAGAATCATTATTCCGATACTTGCGCATTAATAGCCCGTTGACCATGCCGTTATATAGGACCGTCACTAAACGGTTGATTTGATGAGCTAGTACCTTAATTTTATTTTATAAATTATAAATGGTTAATATGCTACTTATTCTTGGTACATTTTTTTCTTGATCCAGCAGAACCCCTCCCCCATATCTTGAAGAGAGGCAATTTACACGATATTTTTTCCTTTTTACAAAAATTTAATAAATAGAGGGCATATTATTGTATTCACTATAATATAATAAGTGTGTTTTTATCTAAGAAAAATGTGTAAAAAAGTAAAATTTCATGAGGCGCTTTACCCTTTCATCGACACGGAAATATTTTTCCTATTTGAATAAATAAGTATTGAAATGTATTACAACATCTCACCTGTTCTTAACAATCCAGTAATCTTTCCCCCCTTCTGATCCGTACCCGACGACCAAGACCGCATGATCGAGTTGATCATCGCTACACTCAGGATCATCGTACACACCATTCCTATACAGACAAAGGATAAGAAATCAGTGTTAAATAAACCTAAAATCAATTGTTTTCTTATAACTCACAAGACCAATTTAACCCCTTCAATACAGTAGGCCACATCCACATCAGAGGCGGATCTACGGGGGGGGGCTTTCGGGCTGAAGCCCCCCCAAAAAAAACGTCTCATATTTTACTAAGTTTTTCAAAACGCAAAAAATCTATATCCGAAATTCGGATGAGGCGTGCCAAAACGAGTATAAAAAGTGGGGTTTTGACTTAAATTTCAAAAAATTTTCTGGGGGAGGACCCCCAATCCCCCTTTTTAGTGGTTTCAGTAGGATAATTCACTACCTTTTCCGTATTACCAATAACAAGAAGATTCAATTGGATAATGAAAATTCTTAGCCCCCCCCCTCCCAAAAAAAAACAAATCCTGGATCTGCCACTGGGCCACATGATGATGTTCCATCTATAAAGCTTGAAACATCATTTGTTGAAATGTCGTTATAGGAGATCGTTTAGGCGCTCGCCACACTACCGAAGAAAAAGACGCGAGTGCCATTAAAAAACGATTAAGATGCTATCAAGAGGAGTGGAGATGGATGGGGACTCGAGGGGCGATGTAGTTGATAACTCCGAACGGTCGAATTACTCCTCACTGACGAGCGTCGCAGTGGCTCTGCTACAGGAGTTATCTACTACATCGCTCCCTCTATTCCCCATCCATCCCCCCCTCTCTTGATAGCATCTCAATCGTTTTTTAATGGAGATTTATCATTCTCGCGTCTTTTCGCGAGTGTGGCGACCGCCTTAAAGAATCCGCACAAACGATCCCATAAAAACGTTTCAACAACAGCAAAGTGTTACAAACTTTATTGATGGGACACCATAAAGATTGGTCACCAGCCGTATTGAAAGGGTTAAAAGACTGGTCATCTTGCGGTCACTAACCGGTAAGAGAGGAATCCTTCTCGACTGGCATCAATAGCGGTGGACACGGGTCCTGTTGTCACGGCCTTCTGCAACGCCAATTCATCCCCAGTTGGGATGTCCACGTATCCACTACAAGTGGCACCCACACCGTTTGGATCGAACTGGCATTTCCCTGCACCCTGAAAATAAGTTAAAATTCATTGGAATATTTTGCCTCGTTGGTCTAAAACAGTGCCTCCCAACCGGCCGAGAGAACATTGGAAATGGTCCGTGAAAGGATCAGAGAGCACCCAAACTATTTCTAATTAATAGAAATTTGAGGGTATTGAGCAAGAAAAGATTCAAAGTATCGGTACCTATGACTAGAGAAGGGCAGCTTTTTTCAATTTATGGGGATAGTTCGTTTTTATTAATTGTTAATAGTATATTCCAATACTAAAATTGTTTGAAACGAAAATGTGGGTTCTGAAGATATAATTACATGATTAATGAGGGAAAACAAACTTTTGTGTCTAGAAAATTTTTTGAGGGTAAAGAGTTAAGCAACTGTGGTCCATAAAAGTTTCAATTTTAGGCTTTGTGGTTTGTGGTCTTTGGACTACAAGTCGGGAATCTAAGACAGAATATCAGTATGAAGAATTAGTTCCTCTGTCTGTTATAAACAGTCAAAATATGTTTGTCAATTAGTTATTGATAGTTGATTGCAGGGGCGTAGCGAAGGGGGGGTCCCCGGGTCCGGACCCCCCCCATGGGCCCGACCTAAAATTTTTGAACCCTTTTTTAGGCTTTAAATATTCCAGTGCCCACTCAAAAGAGGGCGTCTATGTCCTTTAAAAGTATCTAAAAACCACCTTTTTTGCTTGTTAAAATCTAAAATTTTCCAAGGGATCCCCCGGTTTACCTATAAAAAACGTATTAGTTGAGGGACGATATAAGGGGAGGGGGCGATAAAGGGTACTAAACGAGTAAGCCAAACCCTGTTTTTAGGGTCAAATTTCCAAACAAATTTTGGGGGAGTACCCCCAGACCCCCCTTGGGACTTGGAACTTTATTAAACAACTTTTTTAATGATGAGTTCGTCAAAATACAAAACTCCTAGCAAATAATAAATTCCTGAAAATATAATGATCGAAATTCGGATTAGGTGTACCAAAACGAGTTGAAAACCTGCTTTTTAGACTTGAATTTCCAAAAATTTTCTGGGGGAGGTCCCCCAAACCCCCCTTAAGGTAATTCGAACACGATTATTTTCAACCTTTTTAATATTATATTCGTTGAGGAGATTCAATTTGATTTTCAAAATTTTTAGCCCCCCCCTAAAAAACCGAATCCTGGATCAACTACTGCCTCAGAAACGTCATATTTTTTACTTTTTTCCTAAAAAATTATCTGGCTTACAAGGAGCGGTGCTCCTCGGTTATTACCTCATGAATGAAGTAAAAAAACTCCTTTTTAAAATCAAATTTCCAAAAATTTTCTGGGGTTGGACCCCCAAACCCCCCTCTTAAATATGGAGCTACAGAAAACTATGTTTCTCGACGGTCTCTGTACTTAATAAAAAAATTATGTGGATCGGAACTTTCAATCGAAGTAATACTTAATCTTAATTATTACACTAATTATTTCATTAATAAATTATTATATTAATTAACACAGAGCAGAAATTAAAAGTAATGTGAAAATTATAACTTTATTTCACTAATTGTGGACTGGACCCTTTTTGATATCCATTGGTAAATTTTTCGCACTGGACCCCCCCCTTAGGAAAATCCTGGCTACGCCACTGGTTGATTGATATTTTTCTAAACTCGATTTTAAGTAATCCTACTCTGAGAAATTTAGTGAATATAGCAGAATATTGTGAATATGACTTAATCCTTCATCAATTGATTTAACAGGTTTATTTGGATGTGTTTTTACTTTTCCTGTTGTTGGGTATGCTGCTTCGGTGTCTATTCCGTTATTTCTTTTCACGTATTCAAAAGCATCGTCCATACTAGTCAAACCTCCTACGCAACCGCTGCCACCTGGAAAAGGGAGTTTGATATTACAGTACCTACTAAATTGCAAAACAGATATTTTCTTGGTAGATTTTTTTTTCAAGACCGAGAGAGATCGTAGGAAGAAATACTCATTTCTGCTATTCAGTAAATAATCATGCTTAAACTTTCAAATAGAAATAAATAAAAATATTTCATAGCCAAATATTTTTGAAATATATATTTCAAAAGTTGGAAGTTCAGGGTTTTTTAAGGTTTTTCCTGATACGTCATTTTTAATGACTAATATCTTTTATAAAGGAAACCCAATTTTTTATATGCATGTTACAACATGAAATAGGTCCTACTTCCCAACTTTTTACTTAGAGTACTAGAAAAATACGTTTTTAATTTTATGGTGATACCTTGTGAGGGCACGCAGTCGGCAAGGTTTTGCACGCTGAGGTCGACAAGTTTCCCTGTCTTGATTTGATTCATTCCTTCAAGTGCACCAACGGACGAAAAGGCCCAAATGGATCCACATTGGCCCTATTCAATAAAAATAAATATTATTTTCTCTAAACTCAATTACTAGTTAGGGACTTAGACTTATTACTAAAGTACCTGATATAAAAATATTGCCAATGCACGAACATTTTTTTAAATTTTAATACTACTCAGAAGGTCTATTCCCTCATTTCAACAATGTAGAAAGTGTTGTGTTCTGGTGGGAAGGGATTAGGGGTAGACACGACACGGTTCTGGGAAATGGTGCCGGCAACTTGTCGGCCACCCTTTTATTACTAGTATGACGTCACAAACTATTTACATCAAGAGTTCACTTCACTTCAGTGATACAATACATAACAGAAAGAATACTAGTATAAATTTCTCAATAGAAAAAATAACGTTACCATGTCGGTTACTTTTGAAAACACAGTTTGATAACATAAATACCCACCAGTATGGCAGCCAACTTTAGGTTTAGTAGAAATAAACTAAAATTTAACTTTTATGAACTTAATACTATTATCTTTCTTTACTTGCCTGGTAATCACGTGCGTGTGTTGAAAAAATAAAAAGTCTCACTTGATCTTTGACACTTGTCACTGCCCCCTTTTTTCTCCAATCCACTTCAGGTGGTAAAAGCTCTGCAGCCGTAGAATGCTCACTCAAAGAGTTTTTTGCACGTTTTAAGGGAATTCTATCTAAATGGGGTTTCTGGAAGCAAAAGAAGGAACTTGAGCAAGATTAACAATGATAACTTTTTCACAATAAAAACATAAAGAGAAACTGATAAGTACAAATTATGGATATTTTAAATAAATTATGTCCTGCTCAGCGAGGGGAGGAAGGGGTTTATCAATCTGGTGACACTTATTAAGAATTGTAACATCATACACTGCACAAATAAATGTCACTTACACAGAATTAAAAAGTACAAATTACATTATTCTAAAAAAACCAGACAGGAAGTAAGAGGAAGGGTCGAAAATTGGGAGAAAAGTGTAACTTAATCTATGGACTGTAATCAACTAAAATAATTTATTTTTGATTTTATGGAGAAAAAAAATGTATCAAAGTTCGCACATAAGTCTGTAGCAGGCCTCTCCGAGATATTTCGAAGAGGGGGCCTAGCGCACTTCGGGCCATAGTTTAGGTTTCGGTTCAGAGATGAGTGCTCCTCTTTCTCTCTTTATCACCAGACCCTTTTCCGAACTCTTCCAGTGAGGCAGACGTAATATGCTCTGTGTTGCTGTCAATGAATTCTTTGTTACATTAAATCTCGAGTTAAAACGCAACAGATGAATAGAAACTGAGATGTTCTATATTTTTCATGCCTAGTGGTAGTAATAAATTACTAAGTTTGTGTTGAGAGGTAAAATTTAAACGAAGATTTATCCAGTAAAGTTAGAGAACCCCATATACAGGGTGTTTCAAAAGTCCGTTTCGCGGCTTTTATTTGGAACCAACGTGTCCTAGGGTCAAGGAAGTAAAGTCTACCCCTAGGTAAGTGACCCTGGAGAATCCATTGAGATGACTTACAGAGCCCCTAGCGGCGAAATAAAAAATTTAACAAAATTAATTTAAAACTAAAGGAGATAGAGCAAAAACCTCAGTGAGAATATTGTTTCCGAAGAACTCACTGAAAAAAAATTTCACTAAAATATCGTTAATATTCGTGGAGATACGAGAAAATAGCACTTTTTCAGGCCTCAAAAAAGAAAAAGTTTGTAAATTTGAATATTTTTCAGTGTTATTGTGTAGTATTGTGATTTTTTAGTTGAATGAAGACAAAATTTAATTTAAAAAACTTTTTCTTTTTTGAGGCCTGAAAAAGCGCTATTTTTTCATGCTAATATATCCACGAATATTCAAGATATTTACATGAGATGTTTTTCAGTGAGTTTTTCATAACGTTGGCAATAATACTTTCATTGAGGTTTTTGTTTTATCTCTTTTAGTTTTTAAAATAATTTATTCAACTTTTTTATTTCACCGCTAGGGGCGCTGTAAGTCATCTCAATGGATTCTCCAGGGTCACTTACCTAGGGATAAACCTTACTTCCGTGACCCTAGGACACGTTAGTTCCAAATAAAAGCCGCGGAACGGACTTTTGAAACACCCTGTATATTCAGTAAAATGTCGCCAAAAGATTTTGTCTTACTCTTTTTTACCTGATGGATGTCATCAGTGCACTTTGGTCAGTTATCACGCTATACCAGCAACAAAATCGATCCTGTTTAAGTTTCCTCATACAATTATTTGGGTAAGATTTATGCAATGCCCAATCAATTCTTCTAATGTTTTCTTATCATAAAAAGCAAGCGCCCAGTAGTTCAGAAAAAAAAACGTAACGTACCAGATCGGAAAATGCATTGATTGCCCTTCGATAGCTTTCTAATCCCATGTCAGCCAGTAAGTTGTGCTTGGAAACATCGTGCACCCTTTTCTGCCATAACATGCGATGCGATGCCTCGTCTTCAGGTCCAGAATATGCTTTTCCATACGCTCTCTAGAAATTTGAATAAGTAAGAAAACTTTTGATTAATTTGTAAATTTTTATTTACATAATTAGGGGCCGTTCAAATATTACGTAAGCACCTAAGGGGGGAGGGGGGGTTTGCTCTTTGCTTATTTTTGCTGACAAGGGGGGAGGGGGGATATGAGTGATGCTTACGTAAGATGGCGCATTTTCGAAAATCTCTTGTTTCCTGCATAAATAATTTCAAAATTCAACCAAAAATAAATGTAACAAAAAATTGAATTAGGAAATCTGACGTAAGCACTCTTTTCTGGAGATGGGTTACACCCAATAAGTACAGCTCCTTGTACGAGTCACCTAATTTTCAAGGAAAAAACAGTACTTACTACAAGGGATGTCAAAATTTCGGGGGGGGGGTCCGGCAGTGTCTTACGTAATTATGGTGGGGGGGTTTGAGGTTTGCTTATCTTTGCTGACAAGGGGGGAGGGGGGGTTAAAAATGACCAAAAAAGTGCTTACGTAATATTTGAACGGTCCCTTAGAAAATTTAGCATCTCCAAAAACAATTGTCAATAGTTTTTGCCAATAATTACAAATTTTTAGCCTAACACCAAAATTTGATTTTTACAGTTTTCCACTCTCAGTCTCAATTCGTAATCATGCTCGGATTTTGGAGCAAGACCTTGTGTGAGGGCAAGCTGAAAACTTTTAAGCCCTTATTTTCTGTTGATTAACCAATTAGGTATGAGGGTTGTCCGGAAATTTCTGGAAAACGGTCTTTATTAATAAAGAGTGTTTTGTGAAAAAAAAACATAAATAATTTTTCATTAAAGTTAACTATTTTTTTATTTCTTTTTTGAACCTCGTTCACATCCACATCCCTACTTAATTATTGCATTCATTTAAAAATTTTTGTATCATTTTAAGCGAGATTTAGAATTTACATACGTTATTACTTTCTCTTTTTCCGCCTTCCTCACAGACCTAGGTAGTCACTGCTTTCATTTTCATGCAAATCAATCATCTCTTGAGTCTTGTTGAACCAGAATGGGGAGGTTGGTGGAATTCATGACCAAAAGGTGATAACATTTGTTAAATTGAAAAATGCTTTCGCGAAATGAGATGTTTTCAACCGAATCCTTTTTAAATATGCGACTTTCTTTTAATCTCGTCTTCATGGCTAAACTCGAAACGGAAAAAAAAAGTAAAATTACCTTATATAGCTTCCATTCCTCATCGAATTGCTTGCAATGACTGCAAATGGCTAGGAGTAGAAGAAGAATCAATGACTTCATCTTCAAAAATCTTGGGGGGGAGTTTTAGTAAACAAACACCCCTAAATTACAATGCATTTACTGCAATGAATTTAAAATTAAAACTGAATATCTTACATTGTGTTGGAGCAATCACAGCAGAGAATATTTTATCAAGTGGAATCGTTCTGAGAATTTGTTCTTTGAAATTGTGTCTGCGTTTTTATCGCCATCGAGATAACGAATAATCAGAAAAAATATCTAGCTTTTAGTTTAAGCGCAGATTCTTTGTTATACCGAACGGTGCTTAACAAAACCTTCATTCACATCTTTCTCATACTACCAAGGAGTTAAAAAGGAACAACGCACACAGGATTCTAGCATGGTGTAAGGACTTTCTGTATTTCACAACCTCCAGGGGCATATTGCCCCTGGAGATATACAAGATTTTATTCTGGGGGGGTCCAGTGGTAAAAATTTATTACTTAATTAGTTTTCCAAAATTATCTATATGAATTTATAATCTTCACATCAATTATAATGACATCCCTATTATTTATTTAATAATTAGTATTTATTCGTAAAAAATAATATTGAGTACTTTTTAATCTCTAGTTGGATAAGATTTTGTGTGTGAATAATAAGTGGCTTCATATTGGAAAGGGGAGTCTGGGGGATCTCCCTTTGAAAAGTTTTGAAATTTACCACCTTGAAAACAGTATTAAACTTATTTTCGGTGTCAGGCCCAAAATCAGACATAGTTTTGGAGAGGGGTCAACTTAACAAGGTACCTTGACTGGCCCTATGCTGGGCCCATACCCCCCTTGGCACACGCCCTTTCTTCTATCACAACCCTCCGTATATTAAAGTTTTCTTAATAATTTCTTTTCTTTTTCTACCAATGCTCTATGATAGTAGAAGATAGGGCACTGACTATTAGAGCGATAACTATTATAATAAAACTATTATTAGAGCAGGTTTACATGCAGGGACGTGCCAACACCAACGTTTTTGAGGGTGGGGGACGAAGCATTTTTTGTAGGGCCATAACCAGAATGATGTGCCAAACTTTCTTTAAGTATGAAAGTTAAAAGAAAGCTTTGCAAAGTTTTAGTTATTACTTTCACCTAGGCACCAAGGGGGGTCTGGGCGCCCCCCTGAAAATTTTGTGAAATTTAGCTTCAAAAAGAAATTGTCTACTCGTTTGTATACTGTTAACCTTTAAAACCCACCTAAAGACCACCCACTTCTGGTATTCCTTAGAATTTTGAAGGGGAAACAGTATATTATTAACCATAATATTTTTAAAATAGCATTGATGGAATCACGTTAGTGTTAGATCCAGGATTTTTTTTTTAGGTAGGTTTAAGAATTTTCAAAATAAAAATAGTCTTCTAATAATTACCTAAAGGAGGGTCTGGGACCCTTCCCAGAAAATATTTCGGAAAAGCAGGTGGTCGACTCGTTTTGGTACTCCTAATCCGAATTTTGTACATAAAATTTTAATAATTTAATTTACATTTTGATAGAATTTTTGCATTTTGACAAACTTATTTTTAAAAAAGTAGTAAGTAATATAAAGATCCAAGAACCCCTGATTTTGAATCTAGTCCTGTCATTCTAATCGCTCCATGTAAACCTGCCTTTAAATATTTATTTAAAATTTCTTTAAAAAATTCTCCTTTGTATTTTATCTTTGTACACCTACCTACACATCGAAAATTACGATGACTGTGGATTACTCCTTATCACAACCAGATAAATTCACGATAGGTTTGATTAGATAATTCCTTTAAAAAAATTTCCAAATATTTTGTTGAAGTTTTATAAAAGAGATTCGGCACTTTTAATAGTTGAAATGGGATTTTACTTCTCTTAAGATAAATTAAAACGTGGTTTTTGTCCGAAGTTATACAGTATATACACATACATTATAACCTAGCTCATTTGAGACCCTTTTTACACCCAAAAGAGCAACCTCATCCTCATTGTAAGCAGCAACATTTTCAAGGAAAAAAGTGTGGTATTGTATATTAAATGGCAAAACTTTTAGGGGGTTTGAGAGTTCCTACTCCAGAAAAATATTTGAATTTTGGAAAACAAATTTTTCCACTTCTTGTAAATCCCAAAAGTTTCAAGGACAAACCGTACTTAATAGATTTCAAAATTTCGAGGGGGTCGAGGTCCTCGTACGAATAAAGTTTGCTATTTTTACCCTGTAACGTCAGTGTTTTGACTAATGGGTTACAACTGGTTACACCGGACCACTCCTGTGATGTCATATAATTTTCATGGAAAATATAACAGTATAAAAATTGATGTCAAAATTTCGTGAGGGGTTGGACCCCTAAATCCCGTTTAAACCGTTAAACCGAAATGGAACATTTCACCATGTTGCAACTTGCAACTGCATGTTGAACTGGATCGTTTCGAATCTTATTCACCGTAACTCCGTGTCTCCTGTTACTTTTTCGTCGTTTAAATGACCCAAGGATTAAAAATTAAAATCTCAAATAAACTATTTTGATACTTAACTTAGAATTTATAGAAGAACATATGTTTCGGACAAAGTGATAAATCGGGGATTATTAATAATGCCCGAAGTTGAATCGGGCAATGTGATTAATTCAATGGCCTTTAATCAATGAAGTATTTATCACTTTTCCCTAAAGCCATATATAAATAGAAACTATTTAATTTTTTAACTATTATTCTGTCTCAAATTGCTCAAATTTATTTTTCCAATAGTCTAATAGAAGTTCATGCAGTAGAAGAATTCCAAATCAAGTAAGGAGACATCCATAAATTACGTGAGGTGTTTTTTCCAAAATCTGGACCCCCCTCCCCCTTGGTGAGATTTAGTGAGATTTTGCTGGACCCCCCCTCCCCCCTACGTGAGATTTACCTACAACCTTTAAAAATAATTTTCTATCCTATTCGTTTGCATTTTGTGCTTCACAGCACCTAAAACTTTTCCATCAGTAATGATGTGGGGGAAAAGGACATTATTCCGCCTAAAAATCACCACAATATCTTATCTGTGGGTATTATTCCTTTCTCATACTTAAAAAAAATCGTTTAAAAATTTCTAACTTAAAAATTTTAAGTGAGATTTCAATCGACCCCCCTCCCCCCCATGGTGAGATTCGGTGAGATTTTTCCGAACCCCCCCCTTTTTGACCTCACGTAATTTATGGATGTCCCCTAAGTATACAAAAAATCCAGTTGTACTTCACTGTTACGCTTATAGATGGCAGCACCACTAACATTTTTCACTAATCCTTCGTTAATGTAGTTTTCATGCTTTGTCATGTACCAAGTCGAAAAGTACGGTTTTGATGGTTTCTGAGTAAAAAGAGTTTGAGGTAAATCATTAATTAATTTATTTATTTATTTAGTTGAACTTTGAAAATATAAGTAAAATCCACCAATCATGTGAAACAAAATATTTTGACAATTTTTGGTACAAAATCATTTAAAAATTAATTAAATTTTAAAAGACAAAAAATTCTTCAGAAAATAAAAATTTTTGAAAATATTAAATTTTTTAAATTTTTTTAATTACGAATTACAGGCATGTTTTCAATAAAATTTAGAAAAAGTGGGTGGGATAAAAGTTTGCAGTTTGGCACTGTATATTTGCACGGCCATTTTTCAACTAAACTCTACTCTAACTTCCACGGCTAGGCGTACCATTGGTTCCATCACTAAGCGCCGAGACTGCTACGTCATCACGAGACCTACAGCGCATGCGCCACTGGCCGTTTTAGCCGTCCAAATATACACTTCGTTGCAGTTTTAGAAATTTTTTAAATGGGCTAAAACCGCTAAAACACTACTTTTTGGACTTTTTGATTTGCGGCGAAGTGTAAAAAAAAGGGAGGGCCGTGTTCTAGTTGCAGTTACGTAAACTTGACATACTTGGTATGGAACCATCCATAGGATGCAGAAAAAAATTAAAATTTGGAAACCAATTAATTAATTAATTTCTTCTAGATATTTCTAGATTGTTCTAGAATTTTTATTATTAAACATTAAAACTTTGGCAACATTAACTATTAAACTATTGCGTCATTAGTTTCAGTTCGCAAATATTGTTGTTTTTCGTCGGTCGGCGGGTGAGGTCTTAAAAATCATAGCTCTGTAATTTCTGTGTGATTTCTCGAAATGGTGAGAAATGAACTTTTAAAACTGTGTTTCATGTTCAAAATATATTCATGTTGTTGTGATAATTTGAATGGGCGATTTTTTAAACGTTATTTTGCGATTTACTTGTTTTATTGGTATTGAGTAGTAGGGGATTTCCCCTGAACTCGGATCTTAGTTTTCTACGATGTATGTAATGAAATCGGTAATCAATCAGTACTTTTTAATGAATGTTTTTAAATGTTTATTTTGTGGCCATCTTTCCTTATTAATGATACCAAGTTTAAATTGAAAAACCTGTTGGAATTATGAGCAACAGGCTGGAGTTTGAACTGATGTTCAATTAAATTGGTTTCAACATGCTTGTGAAAATTCATAAATAAATGCATTATTATAATGATGAAATGCTTTCATTAATTCAAATAGATCTAACTATAGACCTAATATTCAGCTTGCAGTAGTAACAGTGGCGGCTCAAAGCTAAAATCATAAGGGGGGCTGGACTGCTCCAGCGGTACCAAACGTATTTTTTTCTCAAAATTTAACCATCAATTAGGGGAGACTGGGGAGGGATGGGACTTTTTTTACATGAATATTTTTTTTAATTTAGTTTTCCTTGTATAAATTTGAAACTTTCAAAATAACATCTTGAAACACTTTAACATGTCGCCTCTCCCATGCAAGACTCGCACAATTGCAAAAGTTTAAATCTTTACTCTACGGGAGCTTGACGCGGAAAGACTTCTAGATAGGTTGCCAAGTCGATAAAGTCGAAGCTAGAGTTTAATCTTTGGTGATTATTTCAATCGTCGCTAAGATAAATCGCCAAACAAGGTTTTTTATGTTTTAACACATGAATCGTGGCTCATTCTTAACTCAAGTTAAGCACCTTCAGCCACAGTCAGTAATTTGATGGGTGACCACCAAGTATGGCACGTTCTTTTCCCCTTTCTCGATCTCATATTTGCCTACGTTTCTGGAAAGGACCTATACTTGTCATTGAAATTATTCTGCCCTTAATAATGAATGAGTATAATAAAATGCACGATTTGATTTTTAAAATAGTACTTGGATTTTATCAGAAATATTTAATTTTTCTTGAGATTCTTAAACAAAATAGGAAAAGTATTAAATTTAATTAAATGGACAACTCGACTGAGGTGAGATCTTCAGGGGTCAGTGTTATATTTCTTTTTTTTTCAATTATTAAACCTCATTTAAAGCTAAAACTATTTCCAACTTAAAAATAATATAAATTTTAAATAAGTTGGTTGACTTTCTGTATTTTATAAAATATGTAACTTTATTGCTATTTTTAAGAAATAAGATACATTTCTCTTAGTACGTGAGATCTTTAAACAACTGATCAAGTAAATAGCTATTGACGGTGCAACAACGTAATGTTACATTTGAAGAGTAAATACGCTATAACCAGTCAACAGTGATTATTAAAATCGGGTCCAAAATAAGACTGTGCAATCAAAATTAAAGATGAAAAATGCAGTCTTAATGCCAGGGTGGGATAGGACATTTTTTCGAAATTAAAATTTATGACAAATTTTCAAATTTATGGTAAAAATCACAAAGACAGAAGTATTTTACACATTTTAAAGATTTTTTGCAAAAAACAACAGTTATTTTAACTTATATTCACTTCAAAAAATCTTACTTAAATGAAAAATACAAAATAGTTTAAATTCCTCTTTAATCTGAAAAATATGTTTTCAACTGCAATACTAAACAGTTCCTAAACAAAGGTATCTAAATAATTGTATGCAGAGATAATTTTAACGCCTTTAGGAGCGTATTTCACACATTGAAAATTGGAATTGCGCTTTAAAAACTTGCCAGGAGTATTTTCACGCTTTGAATTTTCAACAAAGGTTTAGCTTAAAAAATGCACGGAGTCCTACCGCGAACAACTAATATTTTTTTGTCTACTCAAAACGCCAACTTTTATATTTCCTACTAATTGTTTGTTTGGATTGTTTTGTTTTTTATTTGTTTACATTTTTTTAAAATTTAACATTTTATACAAATACTTAACATATTCTTTAATTAATTGTTAAAAACTAAATAGCATATTCATTTTTTCTATTTCATTTTTGTCCATTAAAAAAGTAAGTATTTTTATAGAAAACTTGTATCTGTAATTGTAGTTTATGTTATTTACGTATTTCACTCCTCTTAAAATAGACAAGGAGTATTTTTACTCCTCCAAAAAAATCCTAGGAATAACACTGATTGTATGCAATTAAGTTCAATAGCTTGTTGAGAGGATTTGGGCATGTCCCATCCCACCCCGATACCAACATTTAAAAAAATAGGTTCTTACTAAAGAACTGTGGCTTATAGGCTTAACTCAACTATTAATTCATAAAGGATATTATTAAGTTCAGAAAACAATATAAACCATTAGGAAAACAACCAAGAATGATATTTAAAATTCACTTTGAAAAGTGTAATACTTACAGGGTGTGTTTGAAAAAAGACTGACACATTTCAAAATTCAATAACTATTAACTTGAAAACTAAGAAAGATAAAAATATGTATTTTGTTACATCTTACTCCTGATAGTCTCAAGAGTACGATCCAACAAACCACATATTTTTATCTTTCTTATTTTTCAAGTTATTAGTTATTGAATTCTGAAATGTGTCAGTCTTTTTTGGGACACCCTGTAGTTACTTTTGCTATAGTAAAACCATCTTTTTCATTCAGAAACTTGTAGGAGCTTACAACTAAAATAGTAAACAGTAACAAGTATGAAGGCATGGTGGCTTTACCTGGTGGAACACTCAAAAACTAATTTTATTTTTAATATTAAGATTTATTGAAGGTGTCCCATCCCACACTGTGTCCCATCCCTCCCCGGTCTCCCCTAATAATGATCTGGAAAAGCATTAAAGATGAAAGATAAAAAATTGTAAATTAAAATTTTATATTTAAATCAATTCTCTTAATCATTGGGAAGTTTTAAATTATTTGCAATAAATTTTTATAGCACCTTTTATTATAGTAAGTTCTCATAAAAATCAATTTAATATATTTTAAAGTGTGTGTAACAAGAATTTATGTAATAATATTAGGATAGATTATTGTCTTTATTGGTTTTAGAAGTCACAGAAGTGTTAATCAATAATAATAAAAAAATCTTGTTTAAAATATACTTTTACAAATTTAAATATCTTATTTTTTAATAAAAAATTTAGCTACCCTGTTAGCTTAATCTGATAGTGCTTGCCTTACTTTTCTAAATATAAGATTAAATGTTACGTGTTTAATTTAGCTCGTTTAATTCAAAATTTGCTAATTGCTCTTATAATTTCAGGCACTTTTGGATGTTCTTTTATTTGTCTTGATAGAAGAATTGCTTCCACATGTTTTACAATGGAAGGACAGAAAAAATAACATTTTCCAAGTTATTTTTCTTAATAAGGGTAATCCTCAATGGGATAGCACTTACATTTCACTCTTTAAAGTAAGTTCTGTTTTTAAGATATTTTTCACATAAATCATATTATTTTAATTGGTAAAAGCATTCGAAGTGGTCTAGTTGAGGTATTTCACCCATCACAATTAAAAGTTAAAATAAATTTTGCGTAGCTCTTCATTTTTGATTGATGAAAACTTATTCAGTGAATGATAGGTAAGTGTAGCCCAGGGGTCGGCAACTGGCGGTCCCCCTCCGGACAGTGTTAAGATATTTCCCGGACCACTAAAAGGTTTTGAAAATCATTAATATGTATTTTTACTCTACAAAAATTAGTTTGATCTGCTTTTTAAGGGTCAAATTCCCTAATAGCCAGGTGACTAATATGTGACTCGTTTGTGACTTTCACTTTTGGGTCACAGGCATGACCGTGAAGTCACCAGGACGTCACAGTGACAGCTTAAGGTCCGCAGTTTGTGACCACTCGTGACGTCCTTGTGAAGTCACAGTACAACCAGATTGTGACGCGAATGTGGCGTCGCAGAGTAGTCACGATGTGTACGTCACTTGATGACCTGATTGTGACGTCGCAGTGTCACTTGATGACTTGGCTGCGACGTTGCCGTGCTAACTTGTCTATAGTCAGAAAACCTTTAGTGGTCACCTAATGACTTGAATTTTAACCTTTTTAGAAAAACCTCGATATTCTAGCATTCAAAATATAGCTTGAGCTACTAGAAAAGGATTGCTTCTAGGTCCTGCGTAAGGTCCCCTTTAGAGATTTAACTTATTACAGATATTTATATATTTTAGACAGAGATTTTAATACTGGTAACAAGTATTTTTCCTAAAATTAGAAAAAAATTAAATAAAATTAACAATTGCTTCAAGTTTGAAATTTTTAAGTATTTTCAGACTATTTTAAGAGCATATTTTTTACTTGAAATCAGAAATACCTCAATATAATCCTACTAAAACATGTCGTCACTAATCGGTTACACAGTGAAATCACAGAGACGTCACGAGGTGACTTAGGGGTGACGATCACCTCAAGGAGTCACAATGACGTTGCAGAGTGTTCACACAAGTTCTATTAGATGGAGGTCACAATGTGACCTCTTTGTGTAGACACATTTCATTCACTCTGTGACTTGTGTGACCCTCAGTGACGTTATAGTGACGTCGCTGTGACTTTTGTGTTATTAGGGTTTCCAAAAATTTTCTGGGGTGAACCCCAGATTCTAGGCCTGTGCCTTAAATCAATATAATAAGATAAATCAGTTTAATTAACATCAGTATACCGATTTAAAGTCCATGCCAAACTCATTATATCGAAAACCGGAATTACGTTTTTTTTTTTGCCAATTTGAAAAGAAAATAAGAACAGGTTTTAAAATCATTCAATTTCTTGAAGAGGTTTTATTTATAAAGAAATCATTTTAGACTTAAACACTTTAGTTTCCTTTCAATATGGTAGAAAAATTTGTCTGATGGTGAATTCCAGCTAACTAGTCACCCGGGTTTAAAAAAATAAACTTTATCAAAACCCCCAGTGTTATACATCATTGGAAAGCTTAAAGTCTATAGAATTAGAAACAAACATTGGTTTTTACAAATATTAGCTCTACTTTGTAGAGGAAGTCATCAAAAAGCATGTATTGTAAAAGTTTTGTTGCCGCTGAAATTACCGACTTTTTACCTTATTACATCTGTAAATTATGCCATCAAAGTTGTTCCACAGAAGTTTATTATTGATGTTAGATCACTAAATATAAAATAAATGTGTGTTTACAAGTGATTTAATCAAAAACTGCCTAGCTGGGGGTCTATTTGTCGTACCAGGTTGAGCATGTAACGTCTGTTACAAATTTTACTAAAGTTTGTCTCACATTGTGAAAAATGGTTTTTTAAACTTTTATTCCCACTTTCTACTTTAATTTTAAGGTAACAGAACTAATAACATCAAATTTGTGAAAAAAAATTATATTACCTCTAAATACAGGTGTAACAGACGTTACATGCACCTGTCGTAACGGACGTTACAATGTCAATGTAACGTCTGTTACACATATAACTTGGCATAATAAAAGCTTATTAAGGAACCTACTATTAATAAATTAATTTATTTCAATTTATCAATTATATAATTAATTGAAAGTAGTAAATTTTTATTAAAAATTAATTATGTCATGAATTTTATATTTTATCTTACTATGCAGTGTTAGAAATGGGGAAAAAAATCCACTGGTCCTGCGGACCAGTGCTTTACCAATCTTACTGGTCCGACAAATTAAAAAGGACCAGTTTAAATAAAAGTGACTATTGCACTGAATGTGAGTACCAAATAGGGTAATGTTAAAAATTAATACATATTTATTAAGTTACTAGCTGTAAATATGAAATTTATATAAAATAAGTAATAAATAAATTTATGAGAAATAAGCAATAGCTCCAAATAATCAATTATTTTAAAAATATCTTATTAATTAAATACCTTTCTTGATTAAATAATATTTCATTAACTGACATACAAATAAAATAATCATCTTGATTAAATAAAATTTCTCTATTTGACATACAAATTGGATACAATTGCACTAATTGGCAAAAAATAAGAGATTTTCTTGAATAAATGATAGTGCACACAAATTAATACATAACTTCGAATTAGTTTTACATTGTTAGTTGACAAACTGGTTGTAATCTGGTTTATTTAGTGAAATTAATTTTATTTTGCCTTTCTCCCGATTCCAAGCAAAGAGAAATTGCAGGCTAAAATTGGAGAGTGGGATATTTTTTCACCACTGGTCCAGCGGACCAGTGATTTTCTGATTCTACTGGTCCGATCCGTTTTTTGGTTGTCCCGGACCAGCAATCCAGTACAATTTCGAACGCTGCTATGTGTCAACCAAGAATTTCCAATCTATATTTGCAGAACAGAGGCATCTAGGGCACCATGTCAACTATCATGGGGAGGGGGCAACCCCCCTTTTAATGGCAAAAACCATATTTAATTAAATTAAACATTAATAAAACTTTTTCAGCAAATTAGAATTAAAATACTAACTTTCAGTAAAGGCATCCTGAGATCCAAGGTGTACAACGATTTTTCTCTAGCAATTTTATTTTAGCCTTTTTTTCACGAATAAAAATTAGAAGATCAGGTATTTAGGATGCTAATAAATTAAAAACCGTTAACTTCATTTTAGTTATAATTTTTAACTTATAATGCACTTTCAATTTTAAAATGGTTCTAGTGAATTTTTTAACAATCCACTTAAGATTTAATTTATCATTATAACTTAATTTCTAGGTACTTAAAGTTTTATTGTGAAAGTAATCTCATTACTTTACCCTTATTTACCCATTACTTTATCATTACCCTTATTTCCAAGCAGCATGACTAATATAATATTATTCAGTGTTGGCCATTATTAAAATGTACTTAGAAATATCAGTCAATATAGCTTAATTTTTTTTTTGGCTGGCCAATGCTGTTTCTCAGACACATTTTACTTAATTTAAAAGGGTAGGTAAAATAATATTATTTTGATTATTTTTTAAATTGTTCTTTTTTTATTTGAAATGCCACTCATTGCACGATATTTACAGGTATTGGCTAATATTGTAGCATTGGTAAATTAATAAATTATTTTGATTTTAATAAGTTCGTTCATTCATTCATAAATTTATTTTGAGGGCTTTTAACCTTATTTTTTAGTAATTTAAAGTGCTACCCAATGCATAATATTTATCGGTATTTGCGATATTGGCCCATATCTTAGATTTTAACAGGTTTAATCATTCAAAATAATTTTTGTATGTTTTTAACCCATTTTTTTTACTAAATTTAAAGCTCTTTTGACTATGTATGATATTTTTTATATTTGCGATATTGGCTGATATCGCAACATTGTTTAATTAATAAAATGCATGAAATTTAATTTTAACAGGTTTATTTATTCAAAATAATATTACTTTGTTTGTCTTTAACCTTGTTTTTTTAGTAATTCAAAGCTTTGGACAGTGTATGATATTTATCGGTATTTGCGATATTGGCCGATATCGCAGCGTTTTCAATTAATAAACTACACCAAATTTAATTTTAACAGGTTTATTCATTCAAAATAATATTACTTTGTTTGTCTTTAACCTCGTTTTTTTACTAATTTAAAGTCTGGACAATTTGATATTTATCGGTATTTGCAATATTGGCCGATATTGCAGCGTTGTTTAATTAATAAACTACATCAAATTTAATTTTAACAGGATTATTCATTCAAAATAATGTTATTTTTAATGTCTTTAACGTTGTTTTTTAGTAATTTAAAGTGCTACAAAATGTACGAGATTTATCGGTATTTACGATATTGGCCGATATTGTAATAACCCCAATTGATAATCTTGGAGTACATAAGTGGTTCTTATGAAGTTATGATCCTCCTCTTCAACTTTGACTTAAATATTCATGGCCTAAATGTATGCATTTCGTACGACGTAACGTCTGTTACACCATGTAACGTCCGTTACGAAAGTTTAGAATTTTTTAAAAAATACAAAAAATGATTGTCAATGCTGTGATATATTGCGTACATGTCTAGTAATGTTATTTAAATTTTTTTAAACTAAAATGCCTTATAGATTCACAGACTTTTTAAACTGATGATACTAAAGTGTAAAAGGGCTTCCATTTGATGTAACATCCGTTACAAAAAAACAATAATTTCCCCCCCACTTCACACCCCCGGAAATAAATTTTCAAACATGTATATCTTTTATTCAGAACTAGTTTTACTAGGAAAAAATATATAATCATCATTATGAGACGTTTTTATGTCCTTAAAAATTGTTTAAACATCGAATTTTCGTATGAATGTAACATCCGTTACGTTGGAATTCACCTGATATACTTATTTCTTACCTGAATAACATGGATTTAATCATTAAATCGGATTTCATGACGAACTTTAAGTCAATTAAATAAATTTATATATTGCCCAGTCCTACCAGATTCCCGTTTTTAATGTCAAAACTTCTAGTAATATTAAATTTAACAATATAATTAAGTAGGCTCGAATAACATCTTTTTAAAATATATGTGTATATGAAGAAAATTATGTAAAAGTAGTAGAAGTAACCTATTTTTTCTCCGGACCTCAATGAAAATTTTCAAAATTATTTGGACCCCAAATAAAATTACATGTCGATCCCTGATATAGCCTAAATATTTTCCACTGTCACAAAAAATTGAGACTAGAAATGTTATACAAATTTTATTTTAGGAAGTTAGTTTCTTGTTGTTATTGTAGTTTCAACTCTACACTTTTTTTTTTCAGATTATGGATTCCTTTAATAAAAGTAAATATGAAGTATATTCAAGTGAGCCTAAGTATGAAACCAATTCTAAAAGAAGATTTATGTCTAATATTCAAAAATTTGTGACCAAAAAGGAACTCATTTGTCATCCTGAAGAAAAAGATGGCGGCAAAAAAATACACGTTTTAGAAATAAACTTCTCAGGTAAAAACTTATTATTGTCACTATAGTATTGTAATTATTTATTCTTTAATTTGTTTGTACAAATACTGGGAATCCTGTAGTTTAATTAAATTGGAAAAACCTCTCTGGGCTTCACTTCAACCTTCTGGGATATTGGGGTTTTGTTTGTTTAAGTTATTTTTAGTTTATTCACATTGTTTTTGTGTAACTAAAAAATCCCTACTTTTTGGTCATTGTTTCATTTTGGTATGGTAAAAACAAAATTATAGGTCACCTGATACATTCCCCTTGGACTAACCAATACTAATCAAAAATTGTGTGTAATCAGCCTAATTATACAATATCAGACTTTGTAATTTAATTAAGTTACCTTCTGAATTAAATTTAGTAAGTTGCCATCTGAATTAAATTTGTTAAGTTTTAACAAGACTGTGTTATTTGCTGTTTAAACCATTTCTCATCACAGCAAAAAAGTATCGCTATTTAAAAATCAAATTGGATTAATCAAAAAACATTGATAAGGTTGTCGCATTAAGGTGGACACAAATTGGAGCCGAGCGGCGTAGCGAACAGCCACGAACACACTCTGCGCAAGCGCCGCTCTTAGAGCCTCCGAGTTGCGCGTGCGCAGAGCTTGTTCGTGGCTGTTCGCCTTCGCCGCTCGGCTCCAATTTGTGTCCACCTTTAGAAGTGACATTACAAGGGCCTGAATGTGGACTGTGATCTACCAGTTGTTAAATTACCCTTAAATTATCTTTCAAAAAAGATTAATCTGGAGAATTACTCTTTATACAAATATCTATGTAAAAAGTACAGGATCAAGGGGCTTCAGTCAAAAATAAAGAAAAGTAATGAGTGCAAGGGTAAACTTAACTCTATAAACTTGAGGAATTAAATAGTTATTCCAAAAAAAACAATCTTTAACTTGTCTAAAAAATAAACTTATTGACATGGACGAAATGCATGTGTTTTTGGCCTTGTATTTACTTAAAACATGCATTCTCGATTAAATCTTATGTACGAGTTGAGTCATACCCTTTTTATTTTAGAGGAAGAAATATTACTAAGAATAAGTAATTTATCTGAACAAGAAAAGCAAAATATTCGCCATATGGTAAGTTCTTTTTAATAGTGATTGCAGGTGTTTGTCTAAAAAGAAAATGGGTCCATTTTGGGACCCTTCACAAAATTCTGATATTCAAAAAACCCTTCAGTAAGTTCCAATTCCCAAAAAACTAACTTTTCACATTAATCCCAACATCAAAAGTGGTTTAAAAATTGTTTTTCAACTGGAATTCTATCATTTTAGAATGGAATTTGCCAGTTTTTAGTCTTAAAACCCTTTATTTTCACAAAATTACTTTAGATTTTTCACCAAAAATTCCATTTACTTTTCACAAAACTCCTTGCAATTTTTCACATAATTCTTAATAAGGACCCTGGCAGAAAAACCTGGATGGACAAAAAAGAGTGAATGGCTCAAAAAGTAATGAAGTGAATCAAAATGAATCTCTATAACCCTATGCGTATGGGAACCTTCAAGATTAAACTCAAAGCTTATAAGCATTTCCATAAACCAGTTTTTGACTCCTGATAACAGTTGTGATTTTTCCTCCTTCCATTCGACCACTTTTTTTATAATCACACTTTGAAACTTTAGTCACAACAATACCTCTCAGTTCTTGAACCTAGCAGAGTTGCTAATTATTTGATAGTGAGCATGGTCACATTGCAGTTTTTTTGCTAAGATTTTCCTTGCAAATTTTGAATACAAAAAATATTTGTACTGTTTTTTAATATGCTAAAGCAAGCATACTTTGTATGAAATTTTGAGTTAGACCTGTAAAATTGTACAAATCTGATTCCTCTGAGGCAGTGTTCCCAACCTTGTTTGGTCCATTGGGGCCCACTAAAGCCATTTTAAATTTACCATGCCCCCCATATGTTTCTTTTCTTTTAAAAATCCTTCTTTGAATGTAAATAAAACCTGTTGGTCCATGTCCCACCTGGGGTAATTGGGTTGAAAATTTTCAAATTGCCCCCTTAGAAAATCATATTGCTTCCGGTGGGCGTGCACCCCATGTTGGGAAACACTGCTCTAATTGCTCAGAAAAACCAAATAACATCCAACAAGATAATATTGCATTGTTATTAATTACGTGTCAAGTTTAAAGCCTCTTGCTCAATATTTTTTCCTAGTTTGACTCACAGTCCCAATTTTAGTTTATTGGCAAGCCACGGACCCCCACACTTAAAAACATTTATATCTGATCCCAATATTTATATCCTCCCCCGATGTGATGTGGACCCCTCAGGGAACCATTGTTTTAGCTAGCCGAAAATTAAATTAAAAATCAATTGTGAAATTCCTCTCAAACAGAGAAAGGGACATGAAAGAGAGATAATAGAAAGAAGTGAAAATACATTAGTGGTAATCTGTTTTAGGTAATGGAAGATGAGTTGAATAAAACAAAAGGAACAAAGAGAAATTCACCAGATCATTCTCCTAGCCCCAGTAAGGTATGCATCAAAATCCCATATTTTAATTATTCAGTTTTCCAAACTGTTTTGTTTCGGACTTAAATACTTAATATTTTTTCAGAAGTTTAAGTCAAGTACTTCATTTGAAGACTTACCCAGCACATCTGCAGAAGTAAGAATTGTAGCTTAAAGTTTATATTATTTATTTTTCATTAATTTTAGATGCTTAAGATTTATTGTACGATTCATAAAATATATATCTATGAACCATGGTTTATAAATAATTTATACTTGGGGCTCCTGGTATCTCTGAACCACTCATGCATATAAATGTAGTCTGTGGTAGGAGCAACTAGAGGAAAAGCCAGATCTAAACATAAGCATTTATTAAAGGGTAAAAAAAAATAGAACTTGGTTAACCTTTTCGCGACAAGCAACTTTAACACTGAGCCGCTCATGGGACGGCACGCGAGCAGAAAGAACTTTCCCCAGGGGACAGGCACTTAACACGTCTTAGTCAAACATCAGAAATTAAATTGCGGTCCAAAATGTCTAATTTTTGGTGTATAATCAGTTGAAACCCTTTGAAGTAAATGCTAAAAAATTCATAGTGTTACCCCTCTATTTTCTTTAAAAGTTAACTTCGGTGTTAAAATCTTGTGAACCGCAAAATAAACTGCTTAGAAGTTTGTAGGGTTTATTTTAAGAAAGTTATTTAAAAATGCACCTACGTAGAAAAATATAAAGCAACCTTATTAAATAATTTGAAACGCTATTTAACTAGAATGAGAAAAAACAAGATGAGATGTTCTTGAAAATAAAGTCTACTAAACATATTAGTTAGTGGTGGGCAACCTATTAAAACGGAAGATCCAAAAATAACAATTTAACAAAATTTCTCAGTTTTTAAAGAGCCTAACTAGTTGTATATCTTCTTATTTTTAGGGTTTTGACAATAAATTATTATTTTTTATTTAACCGGAGATCCGCAACTTTACATCAAAAGATCCGACGTGGCTCGCAAGCCGCAGGTTGCTGTCCCTTGCACTAATTTAATCATTCTTAAATATTACTAAAATAAGCGTGACATTTCTATAACTGTTTATTTTATTTTCATACCTTTTTTATTACTTAAATTGTAATATTAAAATTGACTGTCTTACTCACAGGTTCTTCCACATCCGGTAACTTCATCTAGTGTGGATCACAATCAAAGTTCTGTTATAAATTGCTTTATAACTAATAATTACTTTGTAAGTATTCTTATTTTAACTCAAGTAAAACACTAAAAATTTAAATAATAATGTGTATTACCATTTTTTGAGCTTTATTGCTTATATTTAAATACAAAAGCTATGTAAAATTGCACATTTTTCTATCTAGTTAATTCTATGCACAACAGCTTTCAACATTTTTTGTAAGATTATAGGTTGTCATATCCTAAAAGGTGGGGAGATGTTAGGAAACTTTGTATTTTGGAAGGAATGTTATAGGGTTAAGCTGCCTTCTGAAAAAAGGCAATATTTAAGCTCTTTGCAAATTATAGCTTTATCAGGTTGTAGGAATAACATTGCTTTAGTTAACAGCAGTTTGAATTCTCGTCAATGCGTGTATCTTACTTGTACTTTGAATGGTTTAAAAGTTTGAAGTGGAATAAATATGTTCCACTCATTCAAATGCACTCTTTAAACATTTGTTCCACCATTGGATGGCACTTAAAGGTTTGATAAGGTTGGTGCATGTTTAGGGCTGTTATTTATATGTAATTAAAAATCCAAAATATGTACTTATAATATGTGTTTATTTTAGCAAAATATGTATTGAAAAATGCCAAATATGTAGGGGAGATTGGGTGGGATAGGACACCTTAAATCAATCTGATTAAAAATGAAATTAGTTTTTGAGACTTCCAGGTAAAGCCACCATAGCTTCATATTTGTTGCTGTTTAATATTTTAGTTGCAAGTTCCTACAATTTTCTGAATGTCATGGTTTCATTATAGCAAAAGTATTAAGTATTACACTTTTCAAAGTGAATTTTCAATCTCCTTCTTGGTTGCTTTCTTAATGGTTTATATTGTTTTCTAAACGGAATAATGTATTCTTTATGAATAAATAGTTGAATTAACCTAAAACCCACAGTTCTTTTGCAAGAACCTATTTTTTAAAACTGTTACTATCAGGGTGGGATGTGACACTATGACTTGGGATGGGATGGGACTTGCCCAATTCCTCTCAGTACCTAAATACAAGCTATTGCATTTAATTGCCTACAATTATTTAGATACCTTTTTTTTGGAACTGTCTAGTATTTCAGTTGAAAACTTATATTTTCAGATCAAAGAGGAATTTAAACTCTTTTGAATTTTTCCACTTAAGTTAGATTTTTTAAAGTTAATATAAGATAAAATAACTGTTGTTTTTTGCAATAAATCTTAAGAATGTGTAAAATACTTCTGTCTTTGTGATTTTTAACCATATATTTTAAAATTAATCAAATTTTAATTTTGAAAAAATGTCCCATCCCACCCAATGGATCCCCAATGTCCCATCCCACCCAATGTGGTGTTTAGGATAGACGTTTCGATATTTTGATTTCGACGTTTAGGATAGCGATTTTTCTCATAAGTATCGTTTTTACGGAACCTAGCTGGCTTCTTTTATGATTTAAAGCTGCCTTCTTTTATGCTTAAAAGCTGGCTTCTTTTATGCTTTAAAGCTGGCTTCTTTTTACATTGCAATTGCAATGCAGAAAAAACATGCATAGTCAGAGGATCCTAATAAGTAGTGATACCTCTCAGATAGTGTTTTGTTGAATTTAGTCTGTGTTATCAACTAATTTTTCTTAAGAATTTCCCAAGTTGTAAATTTTTATTGATAGATAAAATATCACTTTGAAGCTAGATAAGATAACAATGCAGTGTTTTTTAAAAATCTTTCTAGATTATAACCTGTTTCAGATATGATATCAAAGTGATGGCAGAGGACCCACCAACCCCCTCAAAAAAATCAGACTACTAGATTCCACAACTAAAACCTATCCTTAAAATTTTCTCAACTTTGGCCCTTTTATTGAGTGAAATTTGGCTTTTTTGCAAGTTTTTTCGGATTTGCCATGCCATTCAATGCGCTTTCTCCCGTAAAGGTTGCTTCTTCTCGTGTTTCATTTGATATGCAGAAAAAACAACTTTACCAAAATTGGAATTCGCGTTGATATTTTTCAGCTAGTTATCGTGGAAAGTTGTAGTTTTACTCAAAATTGTTTTACGGATGTAAGATTTCAAAAGTTGGCAAGTATTTCTGTTAAGAGTTTTTGGCAAAAAACGTATATATTTAGGAGACTTTTTACGCTACTATTTTTTATCTGAAGGCGACTTTTTTGCCATTTTAGGCTACTAAAGCTACTTATTTCAACAATGATATTCAGTGGCAGCCCTGCTATAAGCATCAATTTTAATTTTTCAGATCCTTCCTGTTGAAGCAATGCAAAATCTTCTAATCAATCAACTTTTAAATCAAATTGGTGATAATGAAGATTCTCCTCCACCTCATCCAATTGATACCAATGGAGTAAGTATTTTCACCTTATTCATTGATTAACCTTGCCATTTCGATTACATTTCTCAAAAATACGTGAAAAGATGTGTCAAGGGTTTTACCTTTGGTACATTTAATATAAAATCTAGCTATAAGCTTCATTATTTATCTTATTTTCAGCCTGGTGAAGATTCTCCTCCACCTCATCCAAATGATACCAATGGGGTAAATATTTTCACCTTATTCATTGATTAACCTTGCCATTTCGATTACATTTCTCGAAATTACATGAAAGGATGGTCAAGGTTTTTTCTTACCTTTGGTACATATAATTTAAAATCTAGCTATAAGCTTCATAGTACAAGAGCTAGCAACGACGGAAAAGCAAGAATTTTAGAAAAGCTAATTCTTTATATCTTTCCCTATGCTCTTTCGAACAGCGTGCGGGGTACCTGGCTGCCGGTAAGCGGTGCCACAATTAGTGCGCATCCCACCTTTACAGGTAAAAATCTTGATTTTTAAATCATTTTAGAAAGATTTTTTTCATTTTCACTAACTTCTAAACACTATTAGAAAAATTAATTTATTATTGCCAGGACTTTGTGTCGGTGTTAATAACGTGCCAGATGCAATTTTTGATCAACAAAAAGCCTTTTTTCAAACCATTTTAGAATTCCTGTAATTTTAATATTATTTTATATATATGAAGACTTATGGGGAAGAATGGTTTTTGTACATTTCAACACATCTTAAGTATACCTTGACGTTAGCCATGTTTGACTACAGCTTAAACTTTACACCCGGCGAACTAGCCTAA
Organism: Tetragnatha versicolor; assembly: GCA_024610705.1. Lineage (NCBI taxonomy): Eukaryota > Metazoa > Arthropoda > Arachnida > Araneae > Tetragnathidae > Tetragnatha > Tetragnatha versicolor. The sequence continues at coordinate 10,868,304 of JANDEH010000008.1, read as the reverse complement.
AGGGGAAAAAATGAAACTTTGAATCTTAATAATTCTAAAACTAATTCGAATTTTTTTAAAAACGAAACGACAATCTTTTTGTATAAAATAATTGTATATGTGTGTAAAATATTGTACTTCTACCATGATTAGTTTTCTTTTATAACGAAAAAAGTATTCCGATTATTTCATTGGCTGCTGCGAAACAAACACGAGTTAGCGAGTTTGGCCTCGGGCCAAAAGTTTAAGCTGTGGTCAAACATGGCGACTGACGACCTATACACCTATACTAAAGATGAGCTCAAATGGACAAAAACCATTCTTCCCCATAGGTCTTCATATATCAATAAACCCAAAATTAATTTGCCAGGACATAATTCGGGTGGATTTCAATAGCAAGACCGATTCAATGTTGTAAAAATACACGCTGGCGTTCAAAATTAAGAGAAAGTGCACATTTGTTCGATTTTCTCCGGATCTAGGGGACATGTTGTGACAAAATATAGGGGTTAATATAATACCCAATATATAATCATTCAAAATTGTAATACACACGCATGCGCAGGAGTTTAAAACATCAGAATTGAAAGGTATGAAATAGCGGTTTCAGAATGGAATTTCAAAATGCTAGTTTGAATGATTCAGAATGCTATTTTTAATCAACAAAAACATTAATTTCAAACATTTTAGAATGCCTGTAATTTTAATATTATTTTATATATATCAATAAACCCAAAATTAATTTGCCAGGATATTATTCGGGTGCAATTCAATAGCAAGACCGATTCAATGTTGTAAAAATACACTTCATGTGCACTTTCTCTTAATTTTGAATGCCAGTGTGTATTTTTACAACATTGAATCGGTCTTGCCATTGAATTGCACCCGAATTAAATCCTGGCAAATTAATTTTGGGTTTATTGATATATATATAAAATAATATTAAAATTACAGGCATTCTAAAATGTTTAAAATTAATGTTTTAGTTGATTAAAAATAGCATTCTGAATCATTCAAACTAGCATTTTGAAATTCCATTCTGAAACCGCTATTTCATACCTTTCCATTCTGATGTTTTAAACTCCTGCGCATGTGTGTGTATTACAATTTTGAATGATTATATATTGGATTTTATATTAACCCCAATATTCATACCAAATTTCATCACAATATGTCCCCTAGATCCGGAGAAAATCGAACAAATGTGCACTTTCTCTAATTTTGAACGCCAGTGTGTATTTTTACAACATTGAATCGGTCTTGCTATTGAATTCCACCCGAATTATGTCCTGGCAAATTAATTTTGGGTTTATTGATATATATATATTAAATAATATTAAAATTACAGGAATTCTAAAATGGTTTGAAAAAAAGGCTTTTTGTTGATCAAAAATTGCATCTGGCACGTTATTAACACCGACACAAAGTCCTGGCAACAATAAATTAATTTTTCTAATAGTGTTTAGAAGTTAGTGAAAATGAAAAAAATCTTTCTAAAATGATTTAAAAATCAAGATTTTTACCTGTAAAGGTGGGATGCGCACTAATAAACGCACCGCTTACCGGCAGCCAGATAGCTCGCACGCTGTTCGAAATAGCACAGGGAAAGATATATTAAAGAACTAGCTTTTCTAAAATTCTCTCTCGAAAACGTTGCTAGCTCTTAGACTATCATTTTTTATCTTATTTCTCAGCCAGGTGTCAGAATCCAGGATTCCTCCAATCCTCATCTTTATAATGTCCTTGATCCAACCTCTTATCCAAATGAAGTAAGTTCAGTGAATTTAAGTTGATAGGTGAATTTAAATAAAATTAATAGTAGCTAATTGAATCATAAATCATTGCAAAAAAAATCTGAAATTGGGTACAGCATTTAGCTGTTTTGAAAGTGACAAATGATTTTCCATTGTAAAAGTTAAAATTGAATCAGTGATATTTATGTAATGTAATGCTATAAAATTTGTTTGTTAGCTTTCTTATTTATTTTTAGATCTCATAGGATTGAGTATATGATTGGTAAATATTGGTTTGTGGCCTTAATATATCTGTATAAGCAAATACAACCAGAGAAACTATCCAATATTATTCCGATTCAATTCAGCGATTGGTACCTATAATAATTCCTTTTTCCCTCTTGCATAAATAATTTTGTAATGTCTAAATTACCAAAGAAGTGAATCATGAGGGTTTGAAAATTAAGCTAAAAAGCCAGCTGTGCTAAAAACTTAAATGTTCCAGACCCCTTCTGATGAGCGAATCCCAGTCCCATGCAATTCTTATGATGAAAGCAATCCCCTTGCTCTTAATTCTAATCTAAATTAGTGATGGGCAAAATCGATAATTTTAGGTATCGAACACTTTGGTATCGAATACTTATAGGTATCGAATACTTTGGTATCGAATACTTATAGGTATCGAGTACTTTTAGGTATCGAGTACTTTTTTTCAATGTCGGGAAATGAACCTGAAGAGACAATTTTTTTAGGGCCTATCCATAATCAGACTAATATTCAAAAAACTGAAAGCGATCCATCAAAAAGCCCCGTAGCTACGGGCCTGGAGGTGGATAGAGGCGAAGGATTTGGCGGGGGGCCGCGTCAAATTTCTCTCGCGGATGATAACGACTTGGGTTTGAGCGTTGCAAAATGAAAACGGAAACAGGCTGCGTTTGATCTACAGTAGGTATTATAAAGATTACTTCATTGAAAAATTTAAAACGAAATATGTCAATAAAGTATCGATACTTTTGTGGGTATCGAATACACTCGATACCTATAGGTATCGAGTACTTAAGTAATTGGTATCGATACCTGCCCATCACTAATCTAAATAATGTAAGTACCTATTTATATTTTGTGATTGCATCCATTAGTTACTTACTATTGTTTTAAGTGGTAGCATAGGAATGAAGATTTAACAGAAATTTGTAATACTTAATCTTTTTTCAGGAGAGTTTTTATCCTCAGTCAGAAGCAAGACCTCTGGGGAATAATGAACTTTGTGTCAACAACAATGTAAGAATTATTAGTTACTAGCGCAGGCGCTAGTCCCGGCGTTGCTCGGGGAAATATAGACGGGCTTCGCCCGCACAACATGCCTTTGACTGCATCTCTTACACTTGTAGCAAATGGAAATAGAATGATATATATTATATTTGATTAAAAATATTAAAGCACTATACCCGCGTTGCTCGGGCAGTGTAAGTTTAAAACAAAAATCAATTTGCCCTGATATAGACGGGCTTTGCCCGTGCTTAATATGACGGAGAATTTGAATGGGTTTCAGCCATACAACACGCCTGACTAAATGAAATATAAATTTGCCCTTATATAGACAGGCTTTGCCCATGCTTCTTAAGTTACCGTGTGTAAAAATTTGGTTTTAAAAAACAAAACATCTGCTAAACAACTGAATACCATTGATAAAAAAAATACATTTTTGAATGTAAAGGAGAGGGAAAGTTGAGATAGTGATAAATAGTAGATGAGCCCGATGTAGTATAACAACGGTCAATTTGCTTTAGTGAATTTAACACTGGAAGAAATGCACAACATTATACAATCAAAAGTAATTTCCTTCATAGTAAAGTACTTTGCTAAGCGTAATAAAAAGAAAGCCTAAATACCTAGTTTTGAATAATGAAATGAAAATCAATAACAGCAGGGATGCAGAATATGTCGATCCGGCGATCTAGGATCAGGGGAAATTTTGTGGAAAGGTATACTATATTGAATTGAATTTCAGTACAGTAATAAAAATTTACGTGGTGATTTTCACCTTCACCACAGATCAAAGGTTCGCTTTCGTTTTGCAGTCAGAAGCTACGATGAAAGAAGCTCTTTTGGGTGGCGTTTTCGGCAACTTCGTCCTGGTTTCATTTTCGCATTGCAGCGCAATTTTTACAATCTCTTCATAAACGTTTACATCACGTCATCATACTTTTTAACAGATTTTTGATACCGACGATAATTCAGAATTTTTGAATGTCTTTATCATTTTTTAAAATTTTGGGGAATTTTGTATGGATTGGGGGAAATCTTGAAGGTAAAAACATTTTCTGCATCCCTGTAGCTGAGAGGATAAATCTTTCAAGAAACCGACTAGTCAAATGCTCAAACCAAACTCTGGGTTTCTAACTCTATTTCCAGGTTTCTTTTTTATATATTAAGAAAAGGCAAATTCAAAATTTTATGTGTTGGTAGTTGTGTATCAATACTTTTAGATATCAAATTGATGCTTCATAGTTCGTAAATATGACGTTCAGATAAAATGCTTTCAACTTCCTTTTCTGAAAAGCTCCATTTCTCAAAAAACATTTTCACTTTGCATTAGGTATTCTGTTAAATCCCATTTTATTTCCCATTCCCATTATGATTTTTTGCTAAAACCAATGTTTAATTTCTTTGAACCCAAAAATTGATTTTTCCACTTCTACTGCACTGTGAAAAAATGTTTGAAAGATGTATTTTTTCCATATCCTAATGATATTTTGGCCTTGATAGCTTAGGGAATATTTCAAAAATAGAGTACAGTTGAGTGTAAAAAGATAAGGTCATGATCAGTTTTAACCAAATCATTTTGCATAATTTATGAGTTATTTATACTTACCAATTATCTTCTAGTTAAGACTTTAAAATAATTTAGTTATATTGTATTTTTGGATGGTTTTATAGTTAAGCCTATCAGATGTGTTTAAAATCTTAAATGAATCCCAGGAGTACTACTTTCAAATGCAGCCTGGAAAATCTGTTTTTTACAGCATAAATCCTAAAATCCCACGCTTTGTTCAAATTTTTGAAAATTTCGTAACAAGAAATCTGGTATCAAGAAAGTGCAAAATTAGGTTCAATTAATGCAGGGCTACAGCATTATTGACATCTTTAATGAAGAATAGTTAAACATTCCCAACCTTCAGTCTCTTACGGCAAATCGTAAATTTCTGGGAAAAGTACCTTCAAAACAAGAAAAAAGATACAACTGTAAACCATCTGGCTTTTGGAGCATCTTGGAATTCGGGATCTGGATTTAAAAGGTTCATTATTCTAATAGGTTTCGGGGATTTTGAGTTGAAATCAATAGTACTTCTGTACCTTGTAAATCGGTACAAAAAACTGAATTGTTATAGATTATTTGATAAACATAATTTTTTCTCATGCAATTATAATGTATTTTATTTTTTAGAATCCTGTAGTCGAACTACCTGATAAAAAATCTGAAATTGACACTCTAGAAGATCTCTGGGATATACTAAATGGGGTTGCAGTAGATAACGAAGAAGGGGACAATTTTGTACGTATTGCTTTAATAGTTATTTCAAGGTTGACTGATTTGATTGTCAAAATTATTCGATTAGACTATCAATTAAAAAAAGAAAAGAAAACTTATCTTATTCTTAGTAAAGACTAACTTTTAATGTGAAACAAATTCTTACAATTCTGCTAATGAAGTTTGAGGTAAAAATTATACAAAATAATGTCTATCATTAATTTTTCTTTATAAAAAAGATAAGGTTGTGCAAACTTTTTTGTGGCAGAAAATTAAATTACTTTTTTACTGCACCTCGATCCACATATGTTTTCAAAAATCACAAGTTTGCCTACATTCTACTGAGTGAATCATCTTCAACATCTCAGCGATCTTTAAAACATTTAACTCGCCTTATGACAAATATTAATCTCCGCATGATTCTTTCATAAAAAAGAGTTAGTCAAATTTGTTGCTATATTTTTTCACTTACTGTTTTTCTAGCAAAATGAAACAATGTTATAATGCTGTTATTAATGCTATAATGACCACAATGCACTTTGCCTGATTGTTACTTTCATGCACATTTATATGCTATGTTCAAAGCCATTAATGACAAGAATCTTCATGATCACTTAAAATATGGTCAAAGGTTTGGCTTTTCAATACCTGGGTATATGTTACAGTTAATGTGCTTAATTTAGTAATGTGAAGACTATAGCAGGGATGCCAATCATTACGAATTTTGCGGAATCATTCCTCATTTCGGCCCTGAATTCCGCAATTACGGATAAAGCTAGAAAAATTACGGAAACTACGCTAATTATATTTTCAAGACAAAGTATTAAGTTTTTCTTCTCAATTCTCTGTTTTTAGGTTCAATCCTATTCCTACATATTTGTTTTTACATAGAATTGCTGATAAATATGATAATGCTAGTCGAGTAACTGATGAGATGGCCAATAAGAAAGGGGAATATTCTAATCTGCATGGATGATTGATTCAGGGAAGAAAAAAAGGCCTCTCTCTCTCTCTCACGTGCAGAAGGCGTCAGTCGGCAAGCCACTGGTCACGCGGGATTTTTTTTCGAGCGGGCGGGGGTGATTACGGATAAGCGTTTTCTCAGGTTGGCATCCCTGCTATAGGGTAATGCCTGCTATGTTAATGCCTAAGGTAAAGTAAAAATTTTAATACATTACCTAGGTATTCCACACATTACCAAATAGTGCACATTAACTGCAACATATGCACTACTCTACAATAATGGGCTAGACACTAGATACCAAGGTGTGACGCTTTAAATGAAAAATAAATTATTTAATTGGAGATGTTGACCTTTCTGGACATACTCTTAACACTATTTTGACACTCAATTTTGGAAAAGTGTCCATTTATGCTTCAAAAACATTGCTATTTCAGTAGAAAATTTTGACTGTGGTCCCCTGGTCTTTAAATGTCATGCTCGCTAACTTGTCCCAAAAAGTTTTTATACGGTTTGTTTACGAACTCTGAACAGGCCAGGGGAAAATTTCACATTCATCTACTTGACAGAGGCTATTTACCAAATGGCAGGAAGCATTACCTTACTATAAGTAACATTCATCCATTTTATAAATTTGTCAAAGGGTAGGAATAATCTGATTTACCAAAAGGTTCATCTTTGCATCTATGTTTAATTAACCATTTACAAAGGTGAAGAGCTCTTTGAAAAGCACTCCCAATCAAGATTGTCAGCTCTGAACTTGACAATTGGTACAATGCACTCGAGCGAAAGACATTCCTTTGACATTTTTCAAACTTGAGCTTGCATAATTGACTAGGAGAGTGTTTTGTGTAACTTCACACTTCATAAAACAGTTTTCTAGTGGTTTAAGGTCCAGTTGTGGCGTTGCAAACCCCAAGCAAGACTACTTTCTTTTTTGGAGGAGGTGATGTTTAGTTCACTTGCAGCATCAAAATCATATTAAATGACAAGAAATTGAGATGAGCAGTTCTTTTCACAAAGTATTGCAGTGGACCTAACTCACTTTGGATGTTTAAGAGGGCTTGTTGGAGATTTTAACGATTTTCATGCACTAGGGGCCACGCTGATTCCATTTGATTTTTTTAGGAAAAAAGACTGGTGCAGATCGTAGTCTAGCTCCTTTGGTTCTTCCTTTACTGGCTAACAACACCAAAAATTAACTCTCATTGATAACTCTCCCGAAATTGAACGGTAGAGTTAGCGGAACTTCGTTTTCAAAGTATTGTCACAATTTCTCACATACCTAACAAAGGAACCTTACCAGGTCATGTGTAGCATGGGAATGCCAAACAATCAACATTGTGGGATCTTATGTAAATTGACTAGTGTCCAGTCCATTACTGTAGGGTAGTTATTGTATTAATGTATGCCGGTTTGGATTTTCCCAACTTGCAATTTAACGTGGATAATGTCTTTTTTCGGCGTGATGTTTGCTTTTACTTCCAGGAGAGAAGTATCCTAGATTCCATAAATCAAGGGGTAGAAGAAAGGCCTCTTGAGAATCTAGAACATGGTGTCATTAATAATGTAAAAATCAATTTTAGTCTTTTGGATCATTTTAAATTTGTAATTGAGTCACAATACTCTTGAACAGCGTTTCCCAACCGGGGTTCCGTGAAACATTCATTCTAAAGGGTTCCGCAAGCAATATGAAAACCAAATGGTTTATCAAGGTAGATGTTTTAGTTGTGGTGTTGAGGCGAAAGAATCAAGTTAGATAATGTCCCATCCACAGGGTTCCCACGGTCCTTGAAAGTCCTTAAAAGTCCTTGAATTTTTTAAAGCTAAATTTAGGTACTTGAAAGTCCTTGAAAAACGTTCTAGGTCCTGGAAGGTCCTTGAATTTTCACTCGGCCACTAATCAAACTTAATTTTTTCAGATCTTTCTGTTTTTTTTCTAGAAATTTTCTTTAAAACTACTCTTATGAACATAACTTGTGGCCAGTTTTACTAACTGACAGTAAAGAGCGTCTTCTCCTCTCGTTCAGATTGTATGCGGGGAAAAAAAGTCTTGTTTTGAAATAGGACTGATTTTTAAATGTCTGCGAAAAAGGTACTTGAAAATTTTGTCGAGGTCCTTGAAAAGTACTTGAAAGTCCTTGATTTTCAATGTTTTCAAAGAGTGGGAACCATGCATCCAGGAACAGGGATGCTTATTAACCCCACATAAAGAACCATTATCCCTTTTTGTCCTGATAAATGTCCCAACAGTTTTACAAGTTATTCAGTTTTTGGTATTTTCTTTCGAGATTTTTTTAGTTGCATTTTGAAGGTAGTGATTAATAATTTCTTTTATGAAGTAGGTATATTTTATGTTGCCAATTGCATTTGTTGCATAAACAAATTATGACAGTTACTTCCTGCTATTAAATACAAAAAAATTATAAGGGGGTTCCGTATAACTTGGACATGGTCATAAGCAGAGATAATTTTAACGCCTTTAAGAGCGTATTTCACGCACTGAAAATTGGAAATATGCTCTAAAAAACTTGCCAGGAGTATTATCATGCTTTCAATTTTCAACTAAGGTTTAGCTTCAAAAATGCATGGAGCCCTACTAAAAACAACTAATATTTTTTGTCTATTCTAAACACCAACTTTTATAGGGATGCACAACCTTTTTGGGAGGGGGGCCACTCACATAGTTGATTGAGACACGGAGGGCCGCAAACAGTAACAGTAAAAATAAGGTAGAATTTGCATCTCAAGGAACTTAATATAAGATGTGAATAATTGAGTTTGTACCATTAAAGGGTTCTAGGGGTCCTCCCAAGAAAATTTTTGAAATTTAACCCCAAAAAAACAAAGCATTGACTAGTTTTTGCACATTTAGCCCAAATATTGCACATATATTTTAAGATGGGATTTGCATTTTGATTAACTTAATATTTATTTAAAAAATGATAAATATAGAATTCCAAATGTAAAGGGGGGTCTGGGGGTCCTACCCCAGAAAAATTTTGGAAATTTGACCCTAAAAAACAGGGTTTTAACTTATTTTAGAAATCAAGTTCGATTTTTTTTGGGGGGACAGGCCCCCAGCCTTCTGCTATCCCCCTTGATAGCATATCTGAAACAGGTTATGATCTAATAAGAATTAAAAGAATACACTGCATTATTATCTAATCTTGTTTCAAAGTGATCTTTTTGCAAAAATTTAGAACTTCGGAAATCCTTAAGAAAAATTTGTTGAAAATACTAAAATTGATAAAAAAAAAGAAGCTATGTCAGAGGTATCACTAGACTTATTACACTCCTCTGACCACGCTTAAATTTTTCTGCATTGCAATTACAATGTGAAAAGAAGCCAGCTTTAACTAGGCGCCGTAAAAACGGCACTTTCGCGAAAAATCGCTATTTTTCGACTTTTCCGCGGCGCGTGATCCTAAACACCGGACTTCTGGCTTCAAAACTTCAAACCATTGTTAAGTTGTTTTTTCCACATCGCACCGTCGCACAAACAATACAAGAAGAAGCCAACTTCAATTTGGCGCCCGCCCAAAAATCGCGGCAGGAACGGAACACTTCGCGAGCAAAACGAAACTCCAAAAATCGCGACTTTCCCGACTTTTTTCCGCTATAAATCGTCACTTTTTCTCGGTGAAAATAAGGAAAGTAACTAAAGTTAGGAATTATCTGAAATATCCAAATTCGTTCGCGGGCCGCATGTTGATGGTTCGCGGGCCGCATGTGGCCCGCGGGCCGCAGGTTGTGCATCACTAAACTTTTATATTTCTTACTATACTTAAAAATCAAATGCCGTGTCGCCGGAGCCCATGAAATCGCCGGAAAAAGGAGGCGTGTCGCAGCAGCCAATGAAATCGTCGGAAATAATTGTTTGAGAGGGAGGTAAGTAGGAAGGCTACAACTCAACGCAGCGCTTTCCGGAACTTTGCTTTGTCGACAAACCGATCGCTTTGAACCGATTTCTAAATAAAAAGCGATATTTCGATAAAAATAAAGAAGCAGCCTTTGCAAATTAATGTTCAAAAATGAATTCTCACCGTAGAACTTGCAAGCTACTGTCGCGAGGCAATATGCGGACATCAACCAGCGACTGGATCTGACAGGAGAGAACGCGATCGTTTGTTCCGAAAACAACGCCGACAACCAACAAGCAGAAAACCAGCGTTGTGTAAATAATCGCACCCAAGAAAGTGCTCGCGAAAGGAATCGCTATTTGAAAGAGTCATTTAGCAATAAAACTTCGGCTCTCTCAATAGGCTTTATGTCCATTGAATGCCTACATTGTTCTGCTCTTTTCTTTTCAAAGGAACATGGCAAAATCAAGCACAATTGCTGCCATCATGGTAAAGTTAAATTGAACCTCTCCTCTCCCTAACCTGAAGTTTAAATTAATCTATTAATTATTGAAGTTTTAATTAACTGGGAGAGATAATGATTCTGTCATTTCATGCATAATATTCGGTATTATAATTATTTTGCTGTCAACCGTGTCGCTGAATCTAAAAACGTTATCAAATCCTATTAACTATCCAATAGCTGTACCACTGAATTTAACGGTTGCTGAACGGTCGACTGTATAATACACAAGTGCCGAACTCGGCTTTAGCTAAGGCTGCATTTTGTGCATCTTGGAGGAAATTGCCTTCAAGGGTATTAGCTTTGTTGTACTTGCGTATTAATGACACCGCAGCTACAGATTTGGCAGTTTTCAAGTGCAGCCAATTATTTATAATTGTTATTTAAAATCAAAACACTTTATTTAAGAACAAAGTTGTCAATCAAATTTCGGTTGATTGCGGACCGTGGTGGCTTTAATTAGTACCCTCTTTGCGGTATCATGAATGCTATAGCCACTACAAATGCACTACCAGCAAACATAGAAAAGCCACGATTTTCAAAATTTATGTTTCAATTCCGTTTAGAGTTCCCGCTAAATATCTCCGATCTCTTTTGAACGTTTAATATTCAAAAATAAACAATGTTTTTAAAATGTTTAATGATAAACTGAACAGTTATAGATCTAATTAAACATTTAAATCTATGATTTTGAAATTATTTAGCAATATTTATACTTTTCGGTGTCCAGAAGAGGTTGGAGATGTTTAGCGGGAACTCAAACAGAATTGAACCAAATTTCATCATCATCATCATCATTCTGCTTCGTGCCCAATGGCACATAAGGCCTTCAGTTTACGACGCCATTCCCTACGGTCTTGGGCAACGGATCTTGCTTCTGCCCAGCCTGCCCACCCTGCCTGGCTACGTTCTGTTTCCACCAGTCTCCTCCATGTTAATTTGGGTCTACCGCGAGATCTTCTACCCTCCGGCGCCCAAGTAAGGGCAACTGCTGATATTCTGTGTGGTGGCATTCTAAGCACATGGCCGACCCACTTCCATCGTCTACTTCGTATGGTGTTTTGAAGGGGCATTTGTCTTGTTTGGCTGTACAGTTGGACATTAGATATTGTATAGGGCCAATAGATTTGTAAAATTTTCCTTAGACATTTGCTTTGCCATGCATCCAATCTATTATTCTGTGCTTTGGTTAATTTCCAAGTTTCGCAGCCATAAAGCAAAACGCTTTTTACCAATGCATTAAAAAGGTTAAGTTTTGTGTTTGATAATAATTTATTTGACTTCCAAACATTATTGAGTCTGCAAAAACAATTTTGTGCCTTAGCAATCCTGATTTTAATTTCCTCATCAGTACCTCCCACTCTACTTACCGTGGCACCAAGGTAAGTGAAAGAGGATACGTCCTCAATATCTTCATTAGATAGGTTGATCTTATTTGTATATTTTTCGTTTATTCTCATGGTCTTGGTTTTCCTTCTATTAATAGTGAGACCCACGGTTTTAGAATACTGCTCGAAGATGTATGTCTTTTGCTGAAGGTCATCAAATTTCGAGGACATAAGAACTATGTCATCAGCAAAATCTAGGTCTTCAAGAGAGGAAGTAAATTTCCATCTAATTCCTCTCTTCTTATCTTTAATGGTATTACGCATGATCCAGTCAATCACAATAATAAATAGGAGTCCAGACATGACGCAACCCTGTTTGACGCCACTTTTGATTGAAAAAGGTTCGGTAAGCTCACCGTCAACCTCAATGAAACATTTATTATTTAGATACAGTTCTTTAATTATATTTATATATTTATTTGGGATTTTATAGGCTTCAAGTATTTTCCACAACATTTCCCTATCAACAGAATCAAAGGCCTTTTGAAAATCTATGAAATTCATATAAAGGGGAGCATTGAACTCAATGCTTTGTTCGATGATATTTCTAAGTGTGAAAATCTGTTGAGTTGTGCCAGCCCCAGATCTAAATCCTGCCTGCTCTTCTCTCAAAACACTTTCTACTTCTGTTTTCAGTCTATTTACAATTATCCTACCAAAAATTTTTGCTGGTATCGACATAAAGCAAATTCCTCTCCAATTGTCGCAAATGGAAAGGTCACCCTTCTTGGGTACTTTAATGATTATGGACTCTGTCCATCTACTGGGAATTTTTTTCTGTGTTCCATATTGTGTTAAATATGCCGTGAAGATGAATAGCCATTTCGTCAGTATCGACCTTCAACATCTCAGCTGCAATCTGGTCACTACCACAAGCTTTGCCAGATTTCATTGCCTTTAAGGCAACTTTAATTTCGCTCAGCGAAATTTCATCTGTGGTAATAAAACCAACCTGCGGGACATTTGATGCCACAAACTGAAGATTTGGGTCATTCTTGACGTTCAGGGTTTCATTAAAATGTTCTCTCCAACGGTCTCTTATTTCTTGATCATTGTTTAATAAATTCCCATTTTTGTCTTTGACATTACAACCTTGCCTTTTCCTGTTCCCACTAAGCTGTTTGGTGATCTGGAACACAGTTTTCATGTTCCCAACATTTGCAGCTTGTTGTGCCTCCTCGGCCAGCAAGTCATAATAAACTCTCTTATCCTTTCTGCAATTTCTTTTGACGTTCTTGTCCGCTTCTTTGTACTGCTGTTTATACAGTTCATGTAATCTGATTGATTTAGTGTTAGAAAGTAAATTTTTAAGCTTTTTTCTATGGTCAATTAATTTCCAAGTATCTCCACTAAGCCATTCTTTACACTTTTTCTTTTCTCTTTTACCCAGCGTTTCCTTGGCAGCTTCTAGCAAGGTTTCTTCAAATTTATTCCACTGTTCCTCGATGTTATTTGAGCTTGGATTCATATCGCCTACTTCTTCATTGTTTTCCAATGCAGCAAACCTGTTTTTAATTTCTAGAATAAAACTGTCTCGAACTTTTTTGCACTTTAATTTGCTTGTATCAAATCCTACAGCTCTCTCATTTTTCTTATTTTTGCAACATTTTTGTAGTCGTAATTTTAGGTTCATCACAACCAGGTGGTGGTCACTGTTGACATCCGCTCCCCGCTTAACTCTTACGTCCATCATTGATCTAGCAAACTTGCTATTAATGGCAATATGATCTATTTGGTTTTCACTTTTGCCATCAGGAGATATCCAAGTCAGTTTGTGTATTTCTTTATGTTTAAATTTACTACCTCCTATTATCAAGCTGTTTATCTCACATAGGGATACAAACATTTCTCCATTCTCGTTTCGTTCGCCACAGGCTTCATTGCCTAGTGATCTTTCTTCCTCACATTTTCTCTTCCCAACCTTAGCATTTAAATCACCCATTAAAACAATTAGGTCATGTTTTGGAGTTCTGTCAATTTCTCTTTGTAATTGGCTGTAAAAAACATCTTTCACATCATCCTCCGCGTCATTGGTTGGGGCATAGACTTGTAATACAGTCATTTTGATATATCTGGAAAAGAACCTAGCTCTAATTATCCTTTCATTAATAGGTTCCCACTCAATTACGCTCTTGGCGGCTTTCTTACTGAGAATAAGAGCAACACCTCTTTCATGCCTGTCATCCATTCCAGAATATAGTATGGTTTTGTCGTCGCTGGTTTTTAATTTACCAAAACCAGTCTCCATCGGACTTCACTAATACCCAGAATATCTAGGCTGTAGTTATCCATTTCGTTGGTTACTTGTCTTGATTTTCCGACTTGGAACATAGTTCTGACGTTCCACGTGCCAATCTTAATCATTTGTTTGGGCCTGGGCATTGACGTCTTCCGTTCCAAAGGTTCCCAAAGGCTTTGCCCTTGAGACATCATATTTGAGTCCTCAGACCAAGCAAGGTAGCCATCATCTGGGGTCTCACCAGTCGCAGCAACCTCGGCCGAGAGAATATTGAACTGTAAACTTCTGGTTTCCGTAATCGGTATTTTTTATGAGGATGGGGGATTGGCCCATCGCTCAACCTCCAAGGAGGAAGTCCGGCTATACCCCCGGACACTGGGTACCCATTTTAGTACGCCTCTTACGACATGCATGGGCTACATTGGTGCTATTCTGCTCCGGTCACCACACGGAGAGAACCAAATTTACATACATGAAAACGAAGCTGCTCAAAAAGCTGTGCTTCGTGCTGGGGTTTTCATGGTGCAATTTAAGAATCATTTTGGGGTTTGTAAGGATCGCGGAGCGATGCAAAGGGGATCTCGAAGCGATCCAAAGCGAACTGCGAAGCAGTTCGCGCGGGGGTTGGCGAGCGATAGCGAGCAGGGGGCGGCAGCCCCCTAGTTCTACTTATTGTTTGTTTGGACTGTTGTTTTTTATTTGTTTCAATTTTTTCTAATTTGTTTAACATTTTCTACAGATACTTAACATATTCTTTAATTGTTAAAAACCAAATAGCATCCCAGGTAGCACAGCGATATCGGCCGACACCCAGAGGGTATTGGCCAATATCGCGAATGCCATGGAAAATCGAATATCGAATTGCGATATTGCTCGATATAGCTCAATATTGTGTAAATTTAAATAATTAGTGCACAGTCCTAAAATATTATGAAGTTCTATAATTTAGTTCAAAAGCTACATAAATAATGATATTGGAATGTTTTAACCAATTATTAAAGATTTTGAAATTTTCATATTTTTTTCCAACATTGTCTGATATTTACCAATATCATGTCAGTGATATCAAAACGAAAATATTGGCCAATTTGTATTGATATCGTCATATTTTTTCGCGACATTGAACAATATTCATCGATATTGTGTTATTGATATCTTATGTCAATATTGGCTAATTTTTATTGATATCGTCATATTTTTTCGCGACATTGAACAATGTTCACCGATATTGTGTTATTGATATCTTATGCCAATATTGGCTAATTTTTTTTGATATCGTCAAATTTTTTCGTGATATTGATTGATATTCGCCGATAACGTGCCACTGATGTCTAAACGAAAACCGTGACCAATTTCTTTGATATCGTGAGTCTAGTTTCCAAAGACCAAATAATAAGCCGATATTTTTTCTAATTGGGAATAAAGGAAAATGTTCATTAGTTTTTAGAAACCAGTCTGAGTAACTGGCGAAAATAAAGAGGCAAGGGAGCTGAGCTAATTTATTAATTGATAATTATTTGTTGAAACTCTCTTGTGAAGAAGATTTGTAAAGACAAAATTTATTAAACTCCTAAAGAACGGCAGAGCCTGATTGAAATAACTTATTAAAATATCCCCGCAGGTTTAAAGCGATGGTAGAAAAGTATCTGGAATTTAGAGGATTTTTGAATGAAAAAAAATCTAGCTATTTTACAGTGAAAAAATTTCTTTACAGAAATCTCTTGCTTCTATTAACAAAAATGAGGTTAAACTTAATTTAAATTTAAATAAATCTAATGTAATAAAAGTCAAAGTGTGTGTGTGTGTTGTATATGTTTGTCTTTTATACAAATCCATAGATTTCTTCCGATCTGCACCAAACTTGGTATACATTCGTAAAAAAACTTAAGAGAAAACATAAGTTATGTTTTGAAAACTTTAATTGACCACTTGACCCTTTTTATACCTATATCGTGTCAGTGATATCAAAACGAAAATATTGGCCAATTTGTATTGATATCGTCATATTTTTTCGCGACATTGAACAATATTCATCGATATTGTGTTATTGATATCTTATGTCAATATTGGGTAATTTTTATTGATATCGTCATATTTTTTCGCGACATTGAACAATGTTCACCGATATTGTGTTATTGATATCTTATGCCAATATTGGCTTGATATTCGCCGATAACATGCCACTGATGTTTAAACGAAAACCGTGACCAATTTCTTTGATATCGTGAGTCTAGTTTCCGAAGACCAAATAATAAGCCGATATTTTTTCTAATTGGGAATAAAGGAAAATGTTCATTAGTTTTTAGAAACCAGTCTGAGTAACTGGCGAAAATAAAAAGGCAAGGGAGCTGAGCTAATTTATTAATTGACAATTATTTTGTTGAAACTCTCTTGTGAAGAAGATTTGTAAAGAAAAAATTTATTAAACTCCTAAAGAACGGCAGAGCCTGATTGAAATAACTTATTAAAATATCCCCGCAGGTTTAAAGCGATGGTAGAAAACAATCTGGAATTTAGAATATTTTTGAATGAAAAAAATCTAGCTATTTTACAGTTAAAAAATTTCTTAATAGAAATCTTTTGCTTCTATTAACAAAAATGAGGTTAAACTTAATTTAAATTTAAATAAATCTAATATAATAAAAGTCAAAGTGTGTGTGTGTGTGTGTGTGTGTGTGTGTGTGTGTGTGTGTGTGTGTGTGTGTGTGTGTGTGTGTGTGTGTGTGTGTGTGTGTGTGTGTGTGTGTGTGTGTGTGTGTGTGTGTGTGTGTGTGTGTGTGTGTGTGTGTGTGTGTCTTTTATACAAATCCATAGATTTCTTCCGATCTGCACCAAACTTGGTATACCCCCCAGCACAGCGATATTGGCCGACACCCAGAGGGTATTGGCCAATATCGCGAATGCCATGGGATATCGAATATCGAGTTGCGATATTGCTCGATGTAGCTCAATATTGTATAAATTTAAATAATTAGTGTACAGTCCTAAAATATTAGGAAGTTATTTAATTTAATTCAAAAGCTACGTAAATAATGATATTGAATGTTTTAACCCATTAATAAAGATTTTGAAATTTTCATATTTTTTTCCAACATTTATATCGTGCCAGTGATATCAAAACGAAAATATAGGCCAATTTTTATTGATATCGTCATAATTTTTCGCGATATTGAACAATGTTCACCGATATTGTGTTACTGATGTCTGTGTGTCAATATTGGCCAATATTCGTTAATATTGTCATATTTTTCGCGACATTCATTGATATTCATTCGCCGATATCGTCCCAATCGAAATGAAAACCGTGGCCAATTTCTTTGATATCGTGAGCCTAGTACTATAAAAAAACCAATATGCCCAATTTTCTATTAGCCCAATATAATTGGCCAGATTGAAAATTTTCTTAACATTGTCAAGTTAAATTAATTTGAAAGACAATTATTGATAATTCATTGTTTCACTGGGTAACTGGTAGAATTAGAATTTTGTTGTATGAACACTGAACACTTGTAATTATTTCTGAATTTTGAGCATAAAAAGGACGGATAATAGCTATCCCCCGAAAAGTTTAAGGGTGCTTGAGCCCCCCCCATAAAAGCAGAAGGGGGGCTAAACCCCAGGGTTTGGGTTGGGTTTTAAGGGTTTTTTCAATAAGAACCCTGAAAAAACCCATATAAAACTGGGTTTTTTCGGAAAAAGTGTGGTTTTTTTTAAAAAAATCAGGGGTTTCTCCTATAGTAAGTGGGTTTTTTCAAATTTTAGTGACTTCTTTCTGTGTTAAATGTGTTTTGGCAAAATATCAATTTTTCCATAGGTTTCATAACTTTCTTTCTACTACAGCTATGATTATGGAATTTTAATATGTTGTGCGTCTTTGCGGTCATTATTACGGATTCTATGATAGTCCGATGATTTACCGAAAAACTTCGAAAATTCTTCCTTAGAAAATTCGAATTCGAACTTAGAAAAACTTCGTAAAGCACAATAGTTTTTTAATAATGGTTTAAAAGGTGATTGTTTCTTAAAATATACGTCTATATGCACGTCATATCCGATTTTCATGAATATACCTTCCATATTTAGTAAGTTACTAGAGTTTGAAAAAAAAGTTCTCGGTATTGTTAAAAAACACAAGTCCGCATTTCGTTTATAAATCCGTAATTAATATTAAAATTTTTTTTTATTTTACTTATGAGTAAAGGACCGTTAAGGCAAAGTTTTTCCAGAATTACGGGTTGCCATGGTGATTAGGACGTATTTCAGGATTTTTTGAAGCAGAATAAAGTCTACTTGTCCATGATGCCAATCACTCCATTTTTTCGGCTGATTTCGAGTTCAAAGTTTGTTTACATTTTGTTCGAATTACAAGTGTTATACATCGTTGTAAAGGTAATTAAAAATGCTTTATGAAAATAAAAATTGCCAAGGGGTGTTCTCCATATTGCGGGGCGTATTTTGGATCAAAGTTTGAAAGCATAGTGTATTCTTTTTTCCCAAAGTCATTGCCGATTTATGAAATCCTAGTATGTTGTTCGGGACATTGAGCTGATTACAACTATGTGTCGCACTAAGGGATCGGTTACATATTTCGTGATTTATATTAAGTTAAAGACGTTTCCGTAATACTTGAATATCAGTCTTTTTTGTTTGAGATCGGTGTATGAAATTTTAATACGTTGTACCTGGCGTTGTGTGGTTTAAAACGGTATATTGCATTAAGGTGGGCCTCATGCAGTAAGCGCTCTACAGTAGTCCGAAGTTTCTCCGTAATATTGAAATGACACTATATTAAAATTAATAAATCGATAAATAGTCGATTATTACGGAATCTTGTAGTATACTTAAAGATGTGCATTATATTCAGTTTTCGTTCAAATCGCGCTATAATTATGGTAGTTATTATAGTTTGAAAAAGTCAACCACGCTCGAAAAAAAATTAACATTAATTTAAATTTTGAAAAAACCCATTAAAATTTTAAAACGATCCCAAGTTTTGAAAAATATCCTTAGTTCTTCTGTAGAGAGAGAAGAAACTTTTTCCTGCTTGAAATGCTGTGCCAAAAGTTGAGTTGTTTTATTGTCTTTTCTTACAAGATACCTGAAGACATTAAAGATTCTTTAAAAAACACCTAATAGTTGTGAGTAATTATCGAATTCAGTGATAATTTCACTTTTAGAACAATAATTTTTTTAATATTACCTCACGGAAAAATTTCGCAACGACTTTCAAGCTGGCAGATTACATCTCAACTCCGATTACTTCAAATCTTTCAAACGTAAACAAACCGACGGCGCGGTAAGTAAGTTATTTAAAAGCTTTTATATTCTATTCCTAGTTATGTTATCTAATCACGGATGGATCTAACTATACAAATAATTTAATGTTATTCGGTATGGAATATTAAGTGTTAGTTAAGTGATCAGTGAATCAAATATCATTTCAAATCAAGTTTTTACTTTGAAGTTGCTGTTTGAAAACTATTTGTAACCAGTACATTATTTATTACTGTCTCGTATTTTAACAAATTAAAACTCAGAATTCAATTATATGATAATTTTACACTGAATTCAATAGCGGCATTTCTTTTTACATGAACTGATTTGTATGGTAAATTTTTGTCCATGCATTTTCTATTATATTAATTGGTTTATAATGTAGAATTTTTTATTGTCCTACTAACTGGAATTAACCATTCATTCGAATATATTTTTACTACCTAGTATTGCTCATAATATGTATCTTATTTTAAAAATTTAAATTTTTCTTGTTATTTTTTAAAATTACTTAAATGTTATTGAAGTGTGTACTGTTTACAACTATTTTGAAAAGTTTTTCTGCAATGAGATGGTAGTAACTGTAAATCTGCTTTTCTATTCTAAATTTAATTAATTAAAAAACAACAGCTTTTATATTAAATCCTGTTATTATAATTTATGATTTTACAGTAGGTACCTATATACCAACTTTAATATCTTGAAAAGATATTTTTTTCTTGAAATTGTGTAATTATTTTAAAAGTTAATTTCAATATCTGTCTAATTGTTATTATTTTGAATCTATAAAGAAGTTGAATTTTTTTCTAATCCAAATATTTTTTCTCAAAGCAAAGCGCATTACCCATCTATATCGAGAACATAGCAGCATGTATATTCATGAACTCAACTCTTCATCCTCAGAACACTCTCACTACACAGAGTACTGGTAAGCCTTTTAAAATCTAATTAAGCGCACCAGTTATTCACATTTATTTAAATGGTTCAATTCCATGTTCCTGCTAAATATTGCCAATCTGGTTCAATTCCGTTAGAGTTCCAGCTAAATATAACCAATCTCTTTTGAACGCTTAATATTCAAATATAAACTATGTTTTTCAAGCGTTTAATGATAAACTAACAGTTATAGATCTAATTTAACATTTTAATCTCTGAGTTTGAAATTATTTAGCAATATTTATACTTTTTGGTGTCCAAAAGAGATTGGCAATATTCAGCGGGAACTCTAACGGAATTGAAGCACCAATCTCTTTTGAATGCAGTACATTCAAAATATCAAAAATTTTTTTTTATATTTATTGATAAACAGAACATTTATTAATACAGTCGTGT
This sequence comes from Tetragnatha versicolor, assembly GCA_024610705.1. Taxonomy (NCBI): domain Eukaryota; kingdom Metazoa; phylum Arthropoda; class Arachnida; order Araneae; family Tetragnathidae; genus Tetragnatha; species Tetragnatha versicolor. The sequence goes on along the minus strand of JANDEH010000008.1, from coordinate 10,847,501 downwards.
CCGCTTAATAATGTGATCGCAATTGTCCGAGATTAAACTGATAACATTATCCGACTGATAACAATAAGCGATTTCATATCAACAAGTAGCAAACAGTGTAACTTAGATTGTTTGCTTTAAAATCAAAATTATGTAATTGTAATTAACTTATTGAAACCGATTTTGGCACAGCTTTGATAAGAGTTGACCAGCTGCCATGTTTACCCACAACTCAAATTAGATCTATGTGGTTGTGTGTCATCAATATTTGAACTGTGGGTAAACATGGCGGCTGGTCGCTCTTATCAAAGCTGTTCCCCGATTTTCATTATGAAGTTTTTAGCTTAAAATTTTAGGGGAAAATATAAGAGTAGTTCAATTAAAAACAAAATAATCACTTTTTTGGATTTTGATTTCAGTGGTCTCTTTTTGCACTGCATTATATCCTTCCACTCCAATACACCGCTTAAATTAATCTGAATTCCAGTAAATCAAAATATCTTATCACAAAAACATCTGCTAGGCGCTGATGGTTCACTAACAAATCTCAAGCATCTCTCTTTCAATGTGCGGAGCATCGGGAGCATCACAAATTTTCTTTTTCTTGCAATCAAAACAAACAACCATAACAGTGCAACTGTGACTCATATACTGAGTTTCAGAAAAAAGAAGCAACAGAAGCTCTAGGGTTGGGCAGATATATTTACTCGTAAAATTTCTAAACAAAATTTGAAAGTAGACGTTTTTTAGGAGACGTGAACAAGTTTTGACAACATTAAACGGCGTGTGCTGTGCTTACTGATCACATTAAACAATGTATTTTTCATTAAATTAAATAGGAATAATCGGGACTTGTTGATTTCGATAACATTATCCGATTGATAACATAAACCGTGATCACATTAAGCGGATTCGACTGTATAACTAGATGGTGTAAAGAATTTAAAATTAAATATACGCCACACACACATATATATTATACAATATTCAAATTCTTTATTATTTTAACAGTAAAATTTAATTTCACTCCGTGATCACATTAAGCAGACTCGACTGTATAACTGTTTTAATCTATGAGTTTGAAATTATTTAGCAATATTTCTACTCTTTGGTGTCCAAAAAAAGCAGACGGAAACGTTAACAGAATTGAACGTTTACTCTATGGATAAGGAATTACTTTCTCCATTCAAGCTTTGTTTTCTCATACCCATAGTTTTCTTGGTTATCTATTGTGGAAATGCACCCAAACTAGCACCATCCCAATTTTCACTTTGGCTGTTAGCAGTTTATCAATTTTAAGTAAAAAAAATGGTACTTAAGTATTATCCCGTCGATCGTTCAGTGGCTATCTAATTCAGCGGTACATGGATTGAAAAGTCAATGGGATTTGATAACGATTTTGAATAAGCGGCACAGTCGACAGTATATAAGTAGGAACCAAAAACCAGTTAAAATCCCTACAGTCATTTGAAATCCAGTGTTTAAAATCTTAAACAGAATTTTCATGAAGTATTTCTGGTGTCCTTTTAAAATTTTAGGTACTTTTACGCTAGCTGGGAGCAAATGTTGCCAATTGTGAACCAATTGCGAAGGGAACGACAAAACAATCAATGGAATAAAACTCGAAAATAGAAGTACCTAAATTTAGGGATTTTTTACTTGCGCCGGTTAATGAAAAAGTATCCAATTTAACAATCAAAAGCCTCTTTTTTTTACTTTTTACCTACCCTCTTGGAGTCTATGGCTCTAAGAGGGTCAATCTTCCTATGGTATGTTACAAATTGTATACTTAAAAAGTGCTTCATCATTTGCAAAAAATATTAACACAACCATCACAAAATAATCCAGATAAGATGTCAGTCAGACAATATGTTGAACATTATCTGATTTATTTTTAATTAATAAATTATGGAAAATACATTTTCTATTTGTATGATTCTTAAATAAAACAATGACAGTGGAGATCAGTTATTGATCTAACTAAACATTTTTATCCATGATTTTGAAATTATTTAGCAATATTTCTACTTTTTGGGCTCCAAAAGAGAATGGCGATATTTAGCAAGAACGTTAACCGAATTGAACCACCAATTTTAAAGCCTCGTTAGAGGACCGTAACCACAGTATGATTTCGAGAGGGGTTTCTGACCTTTAATGAAATGTATGTATGAGTTTTGTGGGTAGGGTGAAAACAAAGAGGGTTTTTGAGGTAGTATAAGTTTTTGTAATTTAACTCTAAGAAGTAGTTTTGTGACTCCTTTTTGGACATCGGGGACCATTTTGGTTGCACACGAGGTGTATCACTCCTTGTATAATCTTCAGAGCAAAAAGCAACATAATAACTTTGGAATGTGGGTCAACTCCCCTACCCCCTTGAATATCAATATGGCCATGGATGGGAGCTCTTATTTTTAACAGGAATGTGAATTTTCGGCTAATTAGCGAAAATCTGCTTATTTTGGTGGTATTTGTCAAATGGTATTTCTGGGTAAATTTTAGTGGTATTTCTAGGGCAGGACCCCCTCACCCCCTTTGGTTTTTGTAACTTGAGTATTCACAATTATTTTTAGATTGAGTTTAGTATAAAAGTATTACAAAGCTAAATTGAACCTATTGTATATGAAGACCTATGGGGAAGAATGGTTTTTGTCCATTTGAGCGCATCTTTAGTATAGGTTGCATACATGTGATTCTTCCGCCAATTGGCGGAAATCCGCCAATTTGCTTTGCAAAATTAAAGTCTGACAATTCGATTTGCAAAACTCAAATTCCACTTTCTGATTTTCCAGTTATTCTTTTTACTAAAAACTCTGGCCGCGAAGGTTTTTTAGTAATAAATACAAAGTAAAATCAAAAAATTATTGGAAGTTATATGAAAAGCAGTTAATATTTAAGCTAAAAAATATGACGCTAGCATCTCGAATCGTAGATCTTGGGAAGTAGAAGCCAATGTACCCCCTCTACTTAAAATGAAGGAAAATATAGGTGCCATAAAATTTTTAAAAACATTTTCAGCCAATTTATTGTCAGAGTAATCACATGTATGAGGTTGTCGGTCGCCATGTTTGACCACAGCTTAAACTTTTGGCCCAACGCCAAACTTGCAAACTCGTGTCGCGGCAGCCAATGAAATAATCGAAACACTATTTTCGTTATAAAAGAAAAACTAATCATGGTAGAAGTACAATATTTTACACACATATACAATTACTTTTTACAAAAAGATTGTTGTTTCGTTTTTAAAAAAAATTCGAATTAGTTTTAGAATTATTAAGATTCAAAGTTTCAATTTTTTTCCTTTAGGCCAGTTTGCCGGGTCGAAAGTTTTAGCTGTAGTCAAACATGGCTACCGTCAACCTATACTTAAGATGTGTTGAAATGGACAAAAACCATTCTTCCCCATAAGTCTTCATATGGGAAGAGGCTGAGGAATTTGGGTCCCTCACGAAATAAATTTCTGTACCACTGTAAATAATCTAAAAAATTTCAGATAATTTCTTTCTTGAGCAATCACATGCCTGTTTTAGTTTTGAATCAGTGCTGGCGAATATAGAAATTTATTTCGGGAGGGGCCCAAAAATATTTTTCAGTCCCTTTCATCAATATTAATAGGTTTATTAAAATTATTTGCCTGTATGATTATAATTACTCTTGGTATTAACTGGTGTTCGTAAGAGTTTCTTAGGGGATAACTCTCATGCTAACTTATGAATGTAATTCAATTGCTTTAATTAATGAAAGATAAAGCGACCTTAATTATATTAATACAGCTATTCTTTTTTGATGAGAACATTTTGCAGAAATTTTCATTTTAAAACTTCAACATTTTTAATACTTAAAATTTTTTACCATCTTAAAAAATATAAACCCTTTTTTTAATTAGCTGCTGCTGCAATGACATTTAAAGACTCTACCAAAGAAACCATGTCTGATTACTAGTGAAAGTGTCTGATTACATGAAAGTTTTAGCCAGCGCTGGAGATAGAAATGCAAGAATAATTCGCCCGTCTGAGGCAAACTGTAGTGCAGAAGATATGTCATAAAATATGAACATACAATAATTCCCTATATTCATAACATGTCTTGTTTGTTCTTTAATTTGAAATTTTGTTTATAAGGGATCTTTAACAGATTATATAAAATATTGCATTGTGCATTGTGAAATGCTGAACAAGAACTGAACTATTACAAGAACTAAACTATTTTGTCTCCTCCTAATTATAAAAAAAATTTGACAGCTTTTTTTACATTTAAATATTTAAATTTCTATTAGTAGTTGATTTTATAATATGATAGCAACCACATGATTTTGTAAGAAAAACAAAGTGAAATGAATTATGTGCAACTCTGTTTTTAACCAAATTTGTTTTTTTTTAAAGAAAGGTCAACATTTTGATAATGGGAATTGATTAACAGTTAAAGAAAGTATAAAAAAGTTTTCATAATGTTATGTCAAAAAATATGAAGCTGTTTTTTACAATTGTTTTAATTGAAATTACAAAGCTAAACCTTTCTTAAAGATTCTTTATACATTGGATCAAATAATTATATTTTGTAATGTATATCTGTGTCAATTGAAAATTGTTTTGTTATGCAGCAAAATTTATATACTGTGGTTTATTTAAAAAATTCCATTTGAAGCAAGTGAAATGTCATTTGAAGAATCTGGACATTTTGTTTCCTCTGAATTTGAATATTTTTTTACAAAAATAAAAAAACTGTCATGGATATTTTTCTGTATTTCATTTCTCTTAATACACTACTGTTTAATTTTGTTTTATAGAATGAAATCAGGGGTTCATCTAGAGAGAAATTGGGTCCGTTTTGGGGACCCTTCCCAAAATTCCAGTTCCCGAAAAGGACTTCTCCCAAAAACCAAAAGTGGTTTGAAAGTTGTTTTCAGATAATGTTTTGATAATTTTTGAATGGGAATTTTTTAGTTTTGGGGCCATTTTTTAAGTTGGAATGTTGTTTTTGTACTACAAACCCTTCAATTCAACAAAATTCCATTTGATTTTTCACAAAATTCCTATAACAGACCCCTGGCAGAAAAACCTGGATGAACCCCTGGAAATGTAAAGAATATAGATCATTTGCAATCACATCGGAAATTGCTCTAAGCAACCGCCCTAGAAACTTTTGAATGTGTTTGTTAAAATAAAACCTTGCTTTTAAAAATTTATAACTTACTTTCATTTAATTTATAAACAAATTATTAATTTATAATGTATTTATCAATATAAAGACAAGGGTTGTCTTTAAGGAAATATTTGTCAAATAAGAAAAACATAAAGCTGTAGTGTACAATAGTGTGTATCGAAAAAAAAAACCTTTTTTTTTTAGAATTTGATGATGCGTTAGTGTGTGGAAAAGTTGTTTAAGGTGGCAGAGAGTACCCTTGATTTTTTTCAGAATTTTCGGAAATATCGCAGTGCCGCATTGGCCATGAAGTTCCCCCATGTTATCCTATGGAGCACGCAAACCAAAAAGTCCGAAAATTGGTTTTTCGCCCCTCTCATTCCTACTCTAATCACACGACGAATGTCTTCACTCGAGTTATGGACCCTTGATGATGTATGCTACCCGAGATAACTAGAATAACAGCCTAAATATCTGCATTAAGTTTTTTTGTGGGTTCAAATTTGATCACATAATCAATATAATATAGATATTTAGGCTGTTATTCAAGTTTTGTCGGGTAGCATACATCATAAAGGGTCCATAACTCGAGTGAAGACATTCGTCGTGTGATTAGAGTAGGAATGAGGGTCGAAAAAACAATTTTTGGACTTTTTGGCTTGCGTGCTCCATAGGATAACATAAGGAACCAATATCGTCGATACAATATCGGTCGATATTGTGTGATATCTGCCATTATTGCTTTGCGATATCAGGCGACATTACCTGGCTAGGCCATATTAGCATTGACCAATATGGTCGATACAATATTGGCCATTATCCAAATCTCCCCCTCAGCGATATCGAATGACAATATCGGTCGATATCGTGTGATATCTGCCATTATTGAATTGCGATATCAGGCGACATTACCTGGCTAGGCCATATTAGCATTTGCCAATATCGTCGATACAATATTGGCCATTATCCAAATCATCCCCTCAGCGATATCGAATGACAATATCGGTCGATATTGTGTGATATCTGCCATTATTGAATTGCGATATCAGGCGACATTACCTGGCTAGGCCATATTAGCATTTGCCAATATCGTCGATACAATATTGGCCATTATCCAAATCACCCCCTCAGCGATATCGAATGACAATATCGGTCGATATTGTGTGATATCTGCCATTATTGAATTGCGATATCAGGCGACATTACCTGGCTAGACCATATTAGCATTTGCCAATATCGTCGATACAATATTGGCCATTATCCAAATCACCCCCTCAGCGATATCGAATGACAATATCGGTCGATATTGTGTGATATCTGCCATTATTGAATTGCAATATCAGGCGACATTACCTGGCTAGGCCATATTAGCATTTGCCAATATCGTCGATACAATATTGGCCAGCCAACATGTGCTACCTGGGTATACTCATTTTTTTCTTTTTCAATTTTTGTCCATTAAAAAAGTAAGCATTTTTATAAAAAAAATTGTCTCTACGTATTTGTAGTTGATGTTATTTCCGTATTTCACTCCTCCAAAAAAATCCTAGGAATAACACTGGTCATTAGGGTTCTGTGAGGGTGAAAAGGTTGGGAAACGCTGCTCTAGAAACATGGTTATCCACTTCCACTACTCTTCCTACTCATGTTAGCATTATTTATTTTCATGGGGTCCAGGTTTTAAATTTGAACCAAAGAACATTTTACACTTCAGATAGATTTTGAGTTTGTAAAATGATTTTTTCTTTTCGTATTAATCAAAATTTCCTTTTTTTTTCATTAATTTTCATTTATGACAGCATTTTAAGCTCTAGAAATTACTATTTTATCTTTTACTTTCTTTATACTACCATCTAGTCCCAAAAGTATCTATTATACTTGGTTCTACTGTAGTATTAAAGTATTTAATAACACTACCCTGCAAAATTCAACTTTTGGAAAAATACAAGATAAGTGTTTAGTAATTTTTATGTTATTTGGTGTGCTGATTACGAAAATGACCTCCATTTTCCCCAATCACATCAGGATTTTTTTTAAATCAATATTTTTGCTAAAATCCTATAAAAGAGACATTATAGCGAAAAATCGTGGGTTTATTATCTAGCAACTGTGGTTTTATCCACTTAAATATGTGTAATATAGTCAAATCTTTGTTAGGAAAGTTGGTTTGATTATTTATTGACCATATTTTTATTTTTTATATATTTAAATGTATGAAAATACTGTTGCCAGATCCCATGACCCACCTCTGGTCGAGAAAAACACAAAAAAAAATTCAAGAGTCAAAATTTTTAATTAAAAGTATTGTTTCTTCAAAATAAATTTCCGAAATATTATTTTAGTTTGTTTTTATTAAGATATCTTACATGAAATAGACCAGTGTTTCCCAACGTGGGGCACACGCCCCACCGGGGGGCAATATCCGTTTCTAGGGGGGCAATTTGAAAATTTTCAACCAAATTGCCCCCAGGTGGGGCCAATCCAGGGGTAAAATTAAAAAAACTTTTTAAAAAGAAGTTTATCAAAATCTGATCCTACTATTATCCTATCTGAGAATGTATGTCTGAAATCTGGACCAGTATGTATCAAAACCAAGTTGGAACCCTGTTTTTAGAGTCTAATTTCCAAGCCTTTTCTGGAGAATGACCCAAAATCTCTTTGTTTTTAGAATGCTTATATTTGAAACTTTTTTACATTAGGTTCATCAAAATGCAAATCTTACCTAAAAATTTATATCCAAAATTTCCCAACTAGGGGTACCAAACTAATTAAAAACCTGCTTCCTAGAGTCAAATTTCCAAACCCAGACCCCCTGGGTACTTACAACTTAATTACTCATAACTTGGTTTAGTTCTTTAGCATGCAAATTCTACCTAAATTTGTTCTGAAAAGCTTCATTAAACTTATTAAATATACATAGGGGGAGGCTAAGAAATAATTTTCGCTCTCTCTCAAAATATATTTCTATATGTGCCACTGAGACCGGGGGGGCAAGGAAAATTTAGAAAGGCTTTGGTGGGGTATGGACCGAAAAAGGTTGGAATACACTGAAATAGACGATTAATCAAAAAACGCAAATAGTATTATGTTTGTATACATGATAGCTTGAAAAAAATTAAGCTTATTCAAAAGCAAATAAAAAAGTTTATAGTTAAGTACGTATACTCTTTTTTCTGTAAAACTTCTTTTTGTGGCTCTTCTTTTATGTTCAATTTTGGGTCTATCACGCGTTAACATCCAACAGTAGTCGGCGAGCATATTCCTGTCCCATCTTCCCTGATACCTGCGTTCCATATCTTTGAAGTCTTGGTGGAACCTTTCATCCTGTTCTTCACTGACTGATCCCAAGTTTTCGGGGGGAAATTCCACATGTGAGTGAAGGAAATGTATTTTGACACTCATGGAGCAACCCAAAGCTTGATATTTGTCTAGCTCTAGCATATCCATCACAATTGGTTTATAGTCAGGATCCTTGTAATTACCGAGAAATTTACTGACGACTTCTTTGAAGGCAACCCAAGCTTCTTTTTCTTTTGTGGTCATGGTAGTCTCAAATTCTTTATCCTTCATAAGCTTCCGGATATCTGGACCATTAAATACTCCCTCTTTTAGGCCTGGGAACTTTTTACACAAGTATTTGAAACAATCGCCCTCTTTTGAAAAAGCCTTCACAAACTGCTTCATTAAACCTAGTTTGATATGTAGAGGGGTAACAATACTTTTTTTGGATCAACTAAGCTATTCCGAATCAAATTTTTGGTGCCTAGTACAAGATTTTCTCTTTTCGTTGAGTCTTATCACGGCTGTCCCACTCACAAATGAAACATGGATACTTTGTATATCCACCTTGTTGCCCAAGAAGCATGGATATAACTTTCAAATCCCCGCAAATGGTCCAACCGTGGTCATCTCTGCACTCCTGCAAGGTCAACGAATGATCCGAGTCCTTCGCGCGTCATTGGTGAAAGCTATTGGTTGATGGTACATAAAGCAATTGTTTCGATGGGGAGGGAGGGATGGCAACATAATATGGAGTTTCTCATATCGGTATTTTGTATGTTTAACCACTGTATAATAATGGTTAGGCAAAGCGGGAAGATATTCATTGCCAAAAGAATTTTTTTGGTAAAAAATCATAAAAATCCAAGTAAAATTGAATTTTTCTAAAAAACTTGATGTGATTGAAACTTTTCGTTGGTATTTTCGAAATCAGCACCAAAAACTACCCCAAGAACTGCTGTCAGACCCCTTGTATTTTTTTCATCGCAGGGTAGTGTAATTGTTCTACTACAGAACAATTATTAAATACTTAAATAAATAAAAGCTTTTCAAGGTAATATATTAAATTATGTTAATTTTTGATAGCTTTATAACTCTAGATCTTTTTGAAGTTTAAAAATTAAGTAAATTCAAAGTATATTTAAATCCTGACTAATTAGATTCATGACTTCTTTCAGGAAAACCATTTCTCTTTTCCCGATTTCGTAGACCATGGGGGAACTCTTGGAGAAACTGAACCCAGTTTTGATCTCAATGTATGTATTTTTGTTTCTTACAAGATTGTTAAGTTTGCTTCTTATTAAAAACTTAACTGATAGAGGACTACTATGTTTTTTTTTGGAACAAAGTATTTTCAAAAGTTTTTGTCATTAATTGCATTGAGGGTACATTTGACCTATAATATACGCACAAAAACCTCAGAAATATCTGGGGCTTTAACCCTTCCTGAAACCTAAGTCTAGTCAAGGGCGTATGCAGGATTTTTTCTAGGGGGGGGCGCCGGGGCGTAGCCAAGGGGGGGGGATTACCCCCCACCCTTGGAAATATTCATTTTATTACCATACATCACTATCAAAAATACTCAATATACTCCCCCTCCTAATTCTGTTATCTCACACCGAATTGTTTATCCGGTTGCAACACTAGTAAAAAGTCATCAGCTTCAATCTGGTTCGGGACGGATTCAGGATTTTGATACTCCTAGTTATAATTTTGGATATAAATATTTAGGTATTTGCATTTTGATGAATTTAATGTAAAAAAATAGATAATTGTTTTAAGTTCAAAAGGGGATCTGGAGTTCATCTCCAGAAAAGTTTTGGAAATTTGACCCTAAAAACACATATTGGTTTAACTTGGCTTTGATACCCTCAATCCGAATTTCAGACATATTATTCTTTAGGTAGGATTTCGATTTTGATGACATATTTTAGAATTTTTGAATAATTAAGTACCAAGTGCTAATGGGGGGTTTGGGGGTCCTCCCCCTGAAAATTTTCGAAAATTTGACCCAAAAAACAGGGTTTTAACTGGTTTTGGTACACTAATACACCTCTTAAATGCACCCCTGAATTACTCCAAGTCTGGGAGGGTCAGTGGTCTCCTAGAAAAATTTTGAAAATTTTTTTTTCACTTGAAGAGAACAGTTCCTTGTAAACCACATAAATTTCAAGGAAAAACTTTCACATATAAGTCAAAATTTAGATGGGGACTGGGGGTTTTCCCGCCAAAATTTTTTGAAATTTGCCTCTTAAAACTAGTGTTTCATCTCATTTTGAAACTCTTTGGGGAACACTCAATTAGGCAACTTGAGTGTTCTCCAAGGTAACTTGTGGGGTCTATCCGATAGTGGATTTACTTCAAAAAGAATTTTTTTCAAATCACCCTAATATAAAAGTCCCAGATGGCACAAAAACATTGATCAATATGTATTATTCCATTTAATTTTATCAGCTCAAGTAATTACCTTTTCCATAGAAGTCTCAGGAGCTGGCTTTTTAACATTCGGTGGTCCTTCATTTTCACCGTTTTCACACGCCTTTCGGTTAAATAATCAGTGAGCTTTCTTTCATTATAAGTAAAACAAAATTAAAATTGCAGCCTGCAGAAACGCATAAACTGACGAAGCACGAACTGAACTGTCGAAGTATGTAGTTGTTGCTAGGTCGTTCTGGGATTTCTCATTGGATGTCCAAGAAAGATAAGACATCTGGTTTGCAGGTGGCCACGAAAAGACGGGAAGAAACCTGAATGTTATTTAAACAAACACAGCCTCACCCCTCTCTTCTCATTTTGGAAGCAATTAGTTCCAACCACCCCTCTTTCCCACTATCAGTTCTCGGAAAATTCGGGGGAGAAAAGGCAACAAATTTCTTTCTAGGGTATCTGCCTAAGGTACGTCGAACCGCACTTATTTCAGCGGACCAAATCGTAATAGTGCGGAAAACTTGCCTACCCATAACAGTAACTCGTGTGTGAAATTTTAGCCCCATCAAATAATATCTTCTGTTCTGAACCTCGGCCTAAAGTTTTGAATTTTTACCAAAAATTTGCTATTTTGCAATATTTCTTACAGTTCTGGGGCTTTCTGATGCACAGATTTTTTTCAGGAGGTTTGGTAGATGTCTAGTGGGATTATTCCGTGAACCCCATCCTCATTTCCACTTTTCCCCCTACTCGAGCGGGGGTTTTGTGGGCGAGCACGCTGCTGGTAATGTTGGCTTTCTCTCCAAACGCCAACGCTGCGCCCGCCTTCGTATCCCCTTTTGTGCATCAGAACCTTACATAAACCAATTATTTTCATGAAAGGGACCCATAACCCACCATTGAGGGGTATCTTTCCATCAGGTTCCATGTATTTATTATTTTTTTAATTTACTTTAATTCCTATTTTACAAACAAGTTTTTTTACAATCTACTTTTTAGCAAGCTGAAACTGCCAGTAAAATGTCGATGGGAATGTATTGCGTCTAAATAGTGGAAGTTATGCAGTCATATTTCATCTGCAGGGAACCTCTTTCCTTTATTTATGAGAGAATCTGAAGAAAACCTTCCGAGCAAAAGCAACCCTTGGTGGTATAGCTATAAAAAATTCCGGAGAGTTATATTCATTTATCGGAGGGAATTTGAGTTAATTTCAGTGTTTATTTTTTAATCAAGTAAATATATCCCCATATCCCCCCTGATTACGACCATGGCACCCCATACCTTGCTGGAAGCTCTAGTAACTATCTGCAAAACCTTTTTCTTCGCTGAAGCTGTAACTTCGAGATTTACGAATCCCCACTGTCCTATGTTAGCCCATCTATCAGTTCCTAAGAACTAGTGGAACCGTAATTTGAGCACTTTCCCAGTCTATCATTTTAGCATTGTTATGCCTAAGCTGCGAACACTTACAACTTACAACCAATTGCTTATTCTCTTGCCTAAAAAATCTTGTAGAGCGTTTTCTCTAACATAAATCTTGTAATCAGTCATCATGCCCAGCAAGATGTTTTCCCAATACTGAATCAAAGAGATGTCACATACCATCTTTAATGGGCTTTTAAAGTTAAAGTATAACATTGAATCATAGTGTAACGTACACAGTAACGTACACCCAGACCTCCATCGGCTGTTTTGAGGTACCCCTTGGAGCTAGATGAGATAAGTTGGAATTTCTGAATATTGTAATCGATTAAAATAAGTTTGCTGATTTACCTCTTCTGACAATCCACATTTAGGGATCGATACACTCAGTGCCTTCTCTTACCCTATATATTCAAACAAACAAGGGGGACACTATGCTACCTCTATAAACAGATATTATAATGAATTATATCTCAAATTTATCTGATTAGTTTTATGGAATGGGCCGTTCAGAAATCATGTTATTGGATGTAAGTTCAGGCTTTCAAAGCTAAACGCTATGTTGAAATGATAGCTTGGGAAAGTGCTCAGATTACATTTCCACCAGTTCTTAGGAACTAATAGATGGGCTAACATAGAGCAGTGGGGATTTATAAATCTCGAAGTCACCATTTCAGCGAAGAAAAAGGTACTGCAGTTAGTAACTTAGAGCTTCCAACAAGGTATGTGGTGCCATGGGCGTAACCAAGGGGGATATGGGGATATATTTACTTGTTTGGAAAAAAGAAAATACCGAAACAAACTCAAATTCCCTCTGAAATATAAATTAATCTCCGGAATTTTTTCTAGCTATACCACCGAGGGGTGCTCTTTGTTCAGAAGGTCTTCTCATAAATAAAGAAAAAGAGGTTCCCCGCAGATGAAATATGACTGTATATGCACTATTTAGACGAAATACATTCCCATCGACATTTTACTGGCAGTTTCAGTTTGCTAAAAAGTAGATTGTAAAAAAACGTGTTAGTAAAATAGGAATTAAAGTAAATTAAAAAAATAATAAATACATGGCACCTGATGGAAAGATACCCCTCAATGGTGGGTTCTGGGTCACTTTCATGAAAATAATTGGTTTATGTGAGGTTCTGATGCACAAAAGGGGCTACGAAGGCGGGCGCAGCGTTGGCGTGTTTGGAGGGAAAGCCAACATTACCAGCAGCATGCTCGCCCACAAACCCCCGTTCGAGTAGGGGGAAAAGTGGAAATGAGGATGGGGTTCACGGAATAATCCCCCTAGACATCTACCACATCTCCTGAAAAAAATCTGTGCATCAGAAGGCCCCAGAACTGTAAGAAATATTGCAAAATAGCAAATTTTTGGTAAAAATTCAAAACTTAAGGCCGAGGTTCAGAACAGAAGATATTATTTGATGGGGCTAAAATTTCACACACGAGTTACTGTTATGGGTAGGCAAGTTTTCCGCACTATTACGATTTGGTCCGCTGAAATAAGTGCGCTTCGACGTACCTTAGTATCTGCCCCCCCTGACCGAGATTTGTTCCATCGGATTTCACATACTCGTGTTTGGGGTAATTTCCGGTCAGCAAACGGACGGTGGCGTGAGGGGATAAAATGTGTTAGCGGTGTTACTATGTATTAGCATTAGTGCGCTTGTAATTGCACTGATTGAAATTTTCTAGGGGGGGCAGCTGCCCCCCCTGCCCCTGCCTGCATACGCCCTTGAGTCTAGTTAGGGGTTTAAGCAAGTTCGATAAATGCCAGAAGGAAAGAAATTTCAGTAAAAATATGGGAGCACTTTCCTTAATACTGGTAAATCATCTTATTACTGGTTAAATATTTTGATCACATTAACATAAGTAAAGTTTTACTGGTGTAACATTTATTTACCATGGGGTGATTGTGTTCAAAGTTTTTTTATTGACTTACTCTTTTTCAATTAACCCCACAAGTTTTTTCAAAATTTTTAAAAATTTCTTATAAGATTGTTAATTTTACTTTAAACGATAAGATCTTCCAATTAATTTAACTTTCTATAGTTATGAAAAGGAAACAAAATGACTTGTTCTATTGAGTGGATCTTATCCAAATTATGCAGTATTTTCATTAATTTGAAAATTATTTTATTTTTAAAGGCTTTTTAGAAGGATTTATATGTTTTGGGGTTTTGCCGATTTTTGGGTCAATTTGAAATTTTTACCTTTTGACACAATCACCCCTTATTTAAAAAAAATAGTTTTACTGAAAATAAAACACTCTTTGAATCATTTATTTTTATTTCAGGACTTAACTGAGTTTAACAACATTCACTGTGGAAGTTTGTAACCACATGACTGTTTTTGTTTGGATTTTTCTCATTGTGAGAAAAAAAACTTCGAGTCTTCAAGGCTCCTACATTGTACTGTATTCTGTACATCGTTCTAGTTGCAAAGGTGAAGAAAATGCGTCTTTTACATGTATTGATACTGACGTTGCATGACTGTTTTTGTTTGGAATTTCTCATCAGAAGTCTTTGGACTAGATGTACTTTGTTTAGTATATTATGGAATGCAAATATGTTTGAAAAATATCATATGTATTTAAAATTAAGTTGCATGACTGTTTTTGTTTGGAACTTGCACTTGTTAATCTTAAGTGCTATTAAGCTTGCAATTTTCTCTTGTTGTTGTTGTTGCTGGTTTTAAAATTTGAACTCCTCTTTTTTAGTAGCTATTTGATGTTTTAATCATGGAGAAATCATTTAAACTTTCAATTTAAAGTTTATATATTTTATCCTATGAACACTGCATGTTTAATGTGTTTGCAATTTTAGTTGGGAAATTGGTGTGCCTGGATGTATCAAGTTGTTATTAGGACTTGTTTTTGAGAAATTACATAATATAGTATGAGTATGTATTTTGATGTATTGTGATTATAGCTATAGTTATAGGCATATGCTTTTGCAATGAGTGTGACATTTTTTGGGGTCAATGAATTGTAGAATATTTATTTTTCTTTCTAAGTCCATTATCAATCAAGGAATCTGCAAACCGCCTTTTTAAAATTTATGTGCAGTTTTCTGCATCTAAATCAGGAATTATATCATGCTAGAAGTAGTCAATTGTTTTTGTAATCTTGCTGAGCTGTGAAATAAGTTACTACTCATAAAAATCCTGCAAGATGTTATCGGTTAAGATTTATATAGATATAGATCTAATTGGTGCTTAATTTCTGCCCAGAGGGCTCCTGTATTATTTTAATCCCAAATTTAAGTAGTTATTCCCTCAGCGGAGCATTGTAAATTATGTGCTTTAGAGGAGGCCTTCTAGAATAGCAATATGCTAGGAAACTTTATGGTAAATAAAGCACACCTATGCATTTTCAAACATTTTTATCCTTATCCACATATTTACAGCTATTAGTCAAAATTTTAATGTGCTGTTTATAGAACACCATATTTTTTTTGCAACAGAGACTCAGTCACTGTAAGATTCTGCAATATATTAGGCCTCTAGTACTTCTCTTTTGTAAGAAATTATTCATTTGATGTGATAACATCAAGTTGAATTGTTTTATTCAAGTTTTAAGGTTTTTAAAAAACCTTGTGCAAAAATGGTCTTTTTTTTTTGCAAATTCCAGACTGAGTGATACTTGGTAAGAATTGTTTTAAGGATATTAGAATGTGTTAGCTGTATCACAAATTATAGATAGCACACTACAGATTGAACTCCAATAAAATTTTGCACTTTTTTTTTATTTTGTATTGATTACCTATATATTTTGATTTATAAAATGTGTTTGCTTTTTAAAGATTTTTATTTTGAGTGCAATATAATAGCTTTTCCGGTGGATATATGCCTTCTTTCAATGCTTTATTGCATCGCCTAAATGTGATTTATTCAGAACTTGTTGCTTGTGTTTTTCTTATGCTATAAATTTTATGGAAATAATAAAATGCTTTTGTTACTTCTGGAATTTTTCTCTTGTTTAAATCTAAAATTCTGCTAACTGAAAATCGTATTCTTTCATCATATATTCATAGCTTCAGCGATTCTGATAGTGACCAAATGGTCATTTCCTTCTGGTCTAATCTATATTTTAATAAACTCAACAACGAAAAAAGGAAAATAAACCTGTCATTCCCTCCATGAACAACACTTGTCTAATTCAAGATTAAGCCCTAAAAATGTAAAATGTATTAATATTTAGTTACAATGGATCTTGCATGTCACTGTATTGGTAGAAAGACCAGTAGACAATTTTCAGTCTATGCTTGCTAGTTGATCCTTCTGAAGATTTGCGAAAAGAACTACAGTAGAACTCCAATTATCCGAACTCCAACTATCCGAATCGCCGATTATCCGAATCGATTTCAGAATTAATAAAAAAAATTCTGCCGCGAATTTTGCCGTTTTTAATGTTCTTTTTCGTGTTCTATTTGACATTTCTATGTTCGCTTTGTTCTTTTTTCGTGTTCTTATTCATTAGTTATTCAGGGCCGAATGCAGCTACGTTCTGTAACGATTCAATGAACCGTAGAAACGTTTTAGTATGTGAAATTCCTTTTCATTTAATTAATAAACAGCTCTTTTTCTTTAAATATAATTTTTTCCTCCTATTTTTAAACTTGCATACAGCAATTAATTATAGTAAACCCCTTTTTTTCGGAAAAAATCCAATTATCCGAATTTTTGATTATCCGAATGGGGTTCGGTCCCAATTGATTCGGATAATTGGAGTTCTACTGTATTGTTGAGATCTTACTCGTCATATTTAAACAGAATTTCTGTTAACATTCTCAAAGTGGATCAAGCAGTATTTATGTAGTAAACCTCCCTTAATGGACACCTCTAATTATAGGTAATTTTTCAATACAGTCTTCCTTAGTAAAAGGCTGTCCAAGTAAATAAAAAAGGTAAGATTGAAGTATAAATATTCTTTCAGAAATTCTTATTCTAACATTGTAAAGCTAACTTTTTTTGCTTCACGACACTGTGGTCTACCTTAATTTACCGACACTGTGATCTACCTAGCAAACTCGATCAAAGAATTTTTAATTTTGAACATTTATTAAAAAGTTATATTTTTGTGTTAAAGGTTAAGGCTACAACGAAAACATAGCTACTTTAGTAGAAAATCGGGTAAAAAAACTAGGAACAAATACTAAACCTGTTGTACCTGATGCAAGTACTTCGTTTTTTACAATTCCTTAGACATCTAATTTTAAAACCAATAGCATCACACAATATACTTAATAATTAGAAATAGGCATCATAACATGATAAAAAAATCATGTTAGAAATACTTAATGCTATTGGAAAATTAACTTAAAAATAAAGAAAAAGGGATTGATTAATAGGATAGAAGTCGATATAATAGTTAGAATTAAAACTTAGAAGTTCAAACTTCCAAACAATCAATTCCGATCCAAAACATGAAAAAATATAACCTCACCTTGAAAAGTGACACAACAAACGTCCAATTACACTATCGTAACTTTGGTTAAGGTGCCTGCCTACCTAAAATGCCGTTTCGGACCAAAAAATTCAAAAAAAAATATCTTATTTTAAAAAACACATCTTTAGCTTTCTAAATCAATTTAAATTTTGTCTTTTATCTTTCCTAGAACCAAAATTACAGAAATTTTACTTACAACTAAAAAAATAGGCATTTTATTAAGGAAAAAGTAACGAAATTCGCGTTTTTCTTAGAATCACATTTTTGCTATTTTCCTTCTCCGCAAAACTACATAACTCAAAATATTATAAGTGAATTTCTATAAAACTTGGGCACAATACTTGGCGCAAGTTCAGAGGTGCGGATGATTGGCGAATTTTGGCTATTTAGCGCCAAATTTAGAAG
The DNA here is from genome assembly GCA_024610705.1 of Tetragnatha versicolor. NCBI lineage: Eukaryota > Metazoa > Arthropoda > Arachnida > Araneae > Tetragnathidae > Tetragnatha > Tetragnatha versicolor. The sequence continues at coordinate 10,829,398 of JANDEH010000008.1, read as the reverse complement.
CCAAATGACTCTTTTAACATTAGTTAGGGTTACCGTATTAGTCATGTTTACTGCTAAAAACTTGGCGCATCCGCACCTCTGAACTTGCGCCCTTTAGAGCTTTAGATCGCCAGTAGATCACAGCAGGGGTACTATTTTGAGACATTTGTTAGTAGCTAGTGAAACGAAAGTCAAGACACAGAAACCGCCAAAAGAAAAGGACCATATAAATTAAAATAAAAAAAATTTTCAGCTTGAACAAAAAATGTTTTGAAAAGATAAGTTGTTTTTTTTATATTTTTAGAGCATTTGGTTTTATTTCACTTCACAATTAATTTCAATAGGGACACAAATTAATTTCACAAGGACAAAGTTTTTTGCCAATAAAAAGTAGAAAAAAATTAAATTAAATATTTTTAGTATTTTTTTACTAATGTACACCATAATAGAAGTCACATAAATGATTTTCAAGTGAATTTAAAAAATCATGCATGTCCTCCCTTAGAAAGTTTTGAATTTTAGCATCCCAAGTGTTCTGAAACAATTTTGGGGGTATTTTCGAGGGTTCTTATTCAGAAGGCTTCCCGGACCACATTAAAGAACACCGTGGACCGCCAGTTAAAAATCCTTGGTTCTAAATCTCAGTGAACTTGATGAAAAAATTCTAGGTAATGGGTTATATGATGAGTAAGGTGGGCCGAAAAAACACAAGTTGTAATAGCGCGGAAAAGTTGCGAATTATATAGACAAAGAGAAAGAAAAAAAATTTCAAAATCGGTTAATATCTTCCGATCGCGCATAGGCCCCAAAGTTTGACAAAATATGAAAAAACTTCATTTTTGCGATTATTTTTTTTAACCAAATCAAAGATTAAACTATCAAATATTTTTCATGATTTTTTTATGTGGAACTAATATAGTTATAGACATAATCTTTCAGGTTCCATTCTTCTATCACTCTTGTTTCGTTTTCGTTAGATATAATTTTTTTAATGTTCATACAAATTTTGTAAAGTTGTTTTCTCTGCATTTTTAAACAGCTAATAACTCTAGAACTATACAACTTAACTGAAATCAGTTGCATTTTGTTCGTAAATTTTTTATCGTTGATTTGGTGTGCATCATGATCATCATTTTCAAAAAGTTTTTTTAAAAATTTGAAAAAGTGAAAAAAATTAATAAAAAAAATTAAAAAAATTTTCTTTTGAAAAAATATTAATAGCCTTTTAACTCTTTAAATGAACATAACTACCTAATTTCAAGTTTAAAATAAAATTTAATCATGTATAAAAAAAATAAGAATAACCGTAATTTAGTCAAATCCCTAAAATTATACACCAAGATCGAATAACCCATGGAAAATTTATCAAATCACTTGAGGGTGTTCATATGACTTAAAACATGTAAAATGTGTCACATAAATTTCAGAAAATAAGACAATTAACAGATTCGATTCAAAATCTTACAGTGCTAGTTCCCAACTCTAAGTTAATTCAATTTGCATGAATTTTACCTGAATATTCCTTAGAAATGTGTTTATATCCAATTTTTATGTTCTAAAACTTTTAATTCACTTTGATTTGACAAGTTAAAAGTAAAAACAATTAGATAGAAACATAATTCTTAGAAATTTTCAGCAGAAATGCATGCAAATTGAATTAACTAGCACTGTAAGATTTTGTACCGAATCTATTAATTGTCGTATTTTCTGAAATTCATGTGATATTTTTTACATGTTTTAAGTCATATGAACACCCTCAAGCAAGTTTATGAATTTTCTGTGAGTGAATCGCTCTTGCTGTAGGTATAATTATAGGGATAGTTTAGGGACTTGCCTAAATTTCGATTATTTTTTTTACATGATTAAATTTTATTTTCCACTTGAAATTTGGTAGTAATGTTCATTTTAAGAGTTAAAAGGCTATTATTTTTTCAAAAGAAAATGTATTAAATTTTTTTTATTAAATTTTCTTTCATTTTTTTTTAATTTTTAAAAAAACTTTTTGAAAATGATGATCATGATGCACACCAAATCAACGACAAAAAATTTACGAACAAAATGGGACTGATTCAGGTTTTTAAGTTGTATAGTTCTAGAGTTATTAGGGGCCATTCATTAATTACGTAAGGATGATTTTGGCAATTTTTGACCCCCCTCCCCCCATGTAAGGGTAAGTAAGATTTTTCCAATCCCCCCTCCCCCTCGGGACCCTTACGTAATTAATGAATGACCCCTTAGCTGTTTAAAAATGCAGAGAAAACAACTTTACAAAATTTGTATGAACATTAAAAAATTATATCTAACGAAAACGAAACAAGAGTGATAGAAGAATGGAACCTGAAAGATTATGTCTATAACTATATTAGTTCCACATAAAAAAATCATGAAAAATATTTGATAGTTTAGTCTTTGATTTGGTTAAAAAAATAATAGCAAAAATGAAGGTTTTTCATATTTTGTAAAACTTTGGGGCCTATGCGCGATCGGAAGATATTAACCGATTTTGAATTTTTTCTTTCTCTTTGTCTATATAATTCGCAACTTTTCCGCGCTATTACAACTTCGTAAAAAAAGTGTTTTTTTCGGCCCACCCGAATGATGAGTTCCAAACATAAAGGGAAGAGAAATTATGATAATTTTAAATTTAATAAAGGGGTTTTAACTAAAACAGTTTAGGACATTGGTCAAAATTGAAGGACATTCAAGGCAGGTCACTTCTGAAATGAAGTTAAGGCTAGGAACCTTTGAAGAATCATTTGATTAGAATTTCAACGAATTATCGTAGCTCCTTTCCCAGGGGTATCCCCTAAAAATATATCTAAATTTTACCATCAATTATAGAAAGTTTACTCATTTTTGGCCTTTTTCGGGAGTCAAATTAATTTCTAAAACATTTAAAGTAATATCCCGCAAAATATTAAGTAATAAAAATTTCTTGTTGGGCTGGACTCCTTTTGACCTTTCGGGTTCAGGGAATATTACCCTTATCTGGCCTGATTTGATGGATTCAGTGAAAGTACCCTTTTCAAATGAGACCTCCACGGTGAGGTCACGAGAATTGTGGTGCTGCCATCTAGTATCGAAAAATGAACTATTGTCCCTCTGAAAGAGGAGCTGCTGCCACCTAACGTCAACTGTTTCTGTCCTAAAGCCTAAAGCTCTTTCAAATGATTTTTTTTCAGGTGCGTAAGTAAGGAGGACATCTTAAAAAATTCTAATAGTATTTCCAAATATTACAAATCAAGATCCTACTCATTTGGGTCATTTTAGAATGTATCGAAGAAACTTTTTTTATATTTGATGATGCGCTTGTGAAGAAAAGTTGTCTTCAGTGGCGGGGGGGGCTCCTGTGATATTTTTTTTCAGAATTTTCGGAGTATGTCTTTAAGATGCCAACCTGTTCCTTAAAGGTTTTCAATGTTATCCATAATGCTATCCTACGGAGCGGGGAGCGCGCAACACGGGTAAGACCGAAAAATGATTTTCGTCCTCCTTCTAATTCGCACAGTGAGCATCTTCACCCTAGTTAGGGGACATCCATAAATTACGTGAGGTCAAAAAGGGGGGAGGGGTTTGGAAAAATCTCACCAAATCTCACCAAGGGGGGAGAGTTACTTTACTTAAGGGGGATAGTTACAATTTTTAAGTTAGAAATTATACGATTTTATTAAGTATGAAAAAGGAATAATACCCGCAGATAAGATGCTGAGGTGATTCTTAGGCGGAATAATGTCCTTTTCCCCAACATCATTAATAATGGAAAAGTTTTTGGTGCTGTGATTTGTGAAGCACAAAATGAAAACGAATAGGATAGAAAATTATTTTTAAAGGTTGTAGGTAAATCTCACGTGGGGGGAGGGGGTCCAACAAAATCTCACTAAATCTCACCAAGGGGGAGGGGGGGTCCAGATTTTGGAAAAAACACCTCACGTAGTTTATGGATGTCCCCTTACAGACCTTATATAGCAGGGGTTTCCAACTTCTAAGTACTTGCGGGCCCCAATCGAAATCACAAGTCAAGTGGCGGGCCGCAAAGTAATCTGTCTCTTTTTTAACGATGATAATTTTTTTGGGGGTGAGAGTCTTCAATATGAAACTTTTCCAGCAAAATAGGGACGAAGGTTGTTTACATATTTTGAATGTTTGCACTACAGTATTTTCCAAAATTCTAGAGAATAGGAAAATAGGAATACTGAATATATTTAATATTAGGAATATTACTTTATATGAAAAGGTCTTCCTTAAGAAAATGTTTGTAAATTTTCCTCAGATGATTTTTTTACCTAATTTTTTGATTCTCCATTTTGTCCCTCCTCATGATAAAGGTTATAAAAGCCTTCATACCCCCTTGCTACGCTAGGGGGGAATTTCAGGTTTTACAAACAACCTCTCGAAACTCCATCAAACTTTTAATTCTTGCACCATAGAAAACGATCGAAGCTAGTCCATAATCTACTAAGATGTGTATGGGGGGTCGGGGGTTCTCCCCCTAAAAATTTTTGAATTTTAGTGTGCTAAAATGTGTTTTGAAGCTACTTTTTGGATGTCTTTCAGAGAGCTTCGAGGGCCTCACAAAATGACCTGTAAAAGATCGAATAACAGCCTAAATATTTAGTTGATTATGGACTCAAATTTGAACGGAGGAAAGACGCGATTTTTTTACTCCTATGAAATTTGTCCAGCTTTTTGCTTAGACTTATAGTTTGATATAAATGGTTTTTAGTGGTTTAAATACCTTATATTATAAGACTGTTTAGGTAATTGTGCCCGTTTTACATTACGGTCTTTTCATCATCCCCACGATGGAGAACAAAAGAAATCGCAGATGTCCAAGCAAAACAAAGGTTGCAACTTGGGGGTGATAGATGTGGGACTAAAATGAAAAATGTGCCATTCCGATTAGGATTATGTATCTGGGAATTAGTTAATCAGAAAGGAGCAATAGAATTCACATTCTCTGCTTCATTGGTGTAGGGGTTCGCTCTATCATCATACTAAAACACTCGCCTTCTAAAAAATACATTTATTCAGTAAAACCTTTTAAAATCAAGCCACTCGAAATTACAACATCAGAGCAATACAAACCGGGCCCCAGTCCTCCTGCCAACACAATATTTATACCCTGCAAACATTTACATTGGTAGACTGCTTCTTCTTCAAATGTGAGGCCAGACGGTAGCATTTCCTCATCTCAGGCCGGCTCTGGCCTGACACGCCGCCGCCCAAGAGGAAACGGCCCTCCACAGAGGTCCGTTTGACTCCAAGCCAGGAAGGAACACCGTCGCCGCTATTCCCGCACCTGAAGTCTCGACAGAGCATCGGCTCCCAAATGTTACACTCCAGCCCGGTGGGTAATCGAACAGTGTCAGCGCTGCAGGGTCTAGGTCCAACGCGACAACCGTGGGCTCCCCTGGTTCGTCCGCATTAGATGTGTCCCTCACCAGGCCATTCACCCTGTCCCGATAGGTCATGGGAACTGAGCATGCACGATATCCCTTCCGACCACTACCCGGAATAAGTTCAATTCCATGATCCCTCAGCCTTGCCAGCTGTATGGACCCCGCGAACAGAGATCAGAAATCGTCCACCTCACCCAGCAACTGCCTCCTCCTGTCTGCGTCTAGTTGGGGCATCTCGACTCCCCTGATATCATCCTGCGTCTCAATATCCCTGCTTAAGGGTACCGTCTCCACCTCCCCAAACTTCGCCTCCTTGTCTCCACCTCCTTTATTCCTCGAATCCTGAATAAGTATTATCCCGGGTTTAAAAGTTCTCCAAGTAGCCCTTAAGTTATAGTGTCTCACCATACCTTGTTGCTGTATCGATGAAGTCAACTTTTCTCTACCCGCGGCTTCTCCCATCTGGCCCCTTAACTTTCCTAAATATTCTGCAATCGGGGTGGCGTGTAACAGGAGACCCCCCTCGCTGCCAGCCCATGTGTTCTTGAAAATTGGCAAGGGGCCCTCCGGCTTGAGCCCATACCAAAGTTGAAACGGCGCCGCGCCTGTTGTTGAATTCGGCACTTTTCCATAGGCCCATAGAATGAATGGAAGCTTTATGTGCCAATACCGGGGCTCATCCCTTACCACATGATGCAACATATTCTTGAGCGTCTGGTTAAACCTCTCCACCAGCCCATTGCTCTGAGGATGCATGGGGGTGGAAAACCTAGGACTGCATCCCATATTTCTCTCAAATTCCCGTGTTAATTCTGCGTTGAAATTAGTCCCACTATCTAACGCTATAACCTTTGGCACCCCAGTCCTCATGAAAATAGTCAATAACGCCTGGCAAGTCACCCTTGCAGTGAGACAAGTCAACGGTTCTGCCTCGGCCCATCTAGTATGTGCTGATCCACCAAACACAATATATATTTATGCCCTTTAGAGCTAGGCTGGTCAATAGGCCCAATCAAATCTACATTTACTACCTGAAAAGGCAGCTCGGGTCTCGTTACTGGCGTAATTGGCACTCTATCTTTTACCTTGACCCCCCTAGTGAGTTGACAATCAGTGCAGGCCTGGCAATATCTCCGGACATCCTTAAACATACCCGGCCAAAAAAACGAATACCGAATCCTTTCTGTGGTCTTTCGAGCACCCATATGCCCCCCAAACGCCGAAGTGTGCCTAAGCTTCAAAACCTCCTCTCGCCTTTTCTTCGGCAACACCTTCTCTCTATAGAAGAGAAACCCATTTCTCAAAAAGAATCCCCCGGAATCCGTACCGGCGTAATTCCTAGCCTCATTCAAATCCTGACACTCCTCCTGATCCCTTCTGAATTGCTCCGACTTTGATTGATCGTCAGCTCCAGAAATCTCTCCACCCACCACCCCACCAACCACCAGGATTCTTTCCTCTCCCCCATCACACCTATTTCTCACCTCTGACCTCGCCAGCAACCTCACACCCTCCCGTGACGCTTCTGTGTCGATCGCGTGACACCGCCCCCCTCCAAAAACTTTCGTATATCCCGTGGCAAGAGCATATCCTCCTTCAGACCCGCAGCCACCGCGCACAGGACCTCATGGTGAACGATGTCTCCCGGACCCCCCCAGACAAAGCCCATAGGAATACTAACCAATGGACATCTCTCAGCTGGTCCAAAAATACCTCTAATATAAATGGACGGCGTGTCCCTAAACCTTCCCTCCGGCACCAGATCCCTCCTGACGACCGTGATTTCCGTTCCGGAATCGACCAATGCACTGACAGTCCTTCCATTCACGCTGATCGGGATTCGTTCCAATACACACAACTTCTCACCCAATGCCGCCGTACCACAAGACGAAACTCTGGCCACAACCGCCGCACCAAGCTCGTCCGCGTCCCCGTCGTTCTCCATTACGAGATTGTTGACGTTGGCCCCTCTCTTAGCATCATGACCAGCTGCCGAGCCACCCAACTCCGGGCAGAACCTTCTCACATGCCCCTCCCTGCCCGTGGCCCTAAACCCAGGCCCGTGGCCCAGCACGTGGCCCTAAACCGCTGTCCCAGGTACGTCCGTGCACCGGCTCTCTGCAAACCAACTCCCCGGGACCGATCCCCGTTCCCAGTCTCCTCATGCATTCCCCAGCTCCGTCCCGAATCAAACCCGGTTCTCACACTTTCAAAGTTGTCCATCTTTGCCGCCAGGTCTGTGGGATTTATGATCACCCTCCACTCATCTATAAAGTGACTTACTATTTCCCGCGGAGCCTCTCTTTTCAACTGGTCTGCCACAATCAAATTCTATAATTTTAAAAGATCATCCACCCCCAGACCGTCGAGCCATCCCTGAAAGTAGTTTTCCAGCTCGTACACAAAATCCGCCCATGAGGACCCTCCTCTTCTTTTATGACTCACAAACAATTGCCTATAAGCCGCTCTGCGCTCAGTCCATATTTCTTTAAGAGAATCCCCTCCACGTGATCATAATTCCTCATATCTTCCGCACTTTCTCTAGCGATCAACTGATGAATTTCTGGCGGAAACAACCCCAGGAGGTATGTCACCCAGTCCTCCCTAGGGACTAGGGACGCGCGCCCATTCTGCCTGCCGCTCAAACACCACCAGGAACAGATTTATGTCCCGGAACCGATCATCGAACCTTGCAAATAAACCACGAGGATCAGCCACCGGACCCCTGGGCCCAGCCTCCACCTTCACACTCTGCCCCGTCAACTTTAATTTTTCAATCTCAAACTTCCTGTCCCTCTCCCTGCACTCCTCCCTCTTCCTTCTACACTCCTCCTCCTCCCTCCTCTCGGAGGCAATCCTCTCCAAAGCCTCTCTAGCGTAACCCTCGTCGTAATGAGCACTTTTTGTTAAGCCCTTAATCAACTCCTCAACAGTCATTTCCTCACCAGCATCAACATCCAGCTCTCCACACAGCCGGATAATATCCTGTTTTCTGTATCTCCCAAAGTAAGACATACCGACGTCACCAAAACCCCGGGACACCAATCGAACAGAGAGCGAAAGCCGGTCAATCCCCAACGCACACCGATCACCTCACCCAACAGCACCTCCAATTCCAAAATGTTTTTCCTAATCCTGGTAGTGACTAACTATTGTATTGATAGATTCGAAAATTATTCTCTTAGTCTGTATTTATGAGTATGTAACTAATAATGTTCGGCAATAGTTAACTAAAAGTAGTTAACTAGTAGTTCAACTACTTTTGGTTTAGAGTAGTTGAACTAGTAGTTTAACTACTTTTATCACCAACTACTAGTTCCAGCTACTTTCAAAAAGTTCAACTACAAAAAATATTGAAAGATCAAAATTTTAAAAAATATGTTACATCTACTAACAATGCCATTTTTCGTGATACATTTTCATATTTGGCAACCTTGAAATATATTTCATCCCAGCAATTGATATATAAATGCAACCCTTTTTTGAAATCCTCTCCAGAAATTAGGGAGTTCAGGGTTTTCTCTTCTTGAAATTCCAGCACTTTGAAAAGCGATTTTAGGCTAGGTTTACGAGGATTCTAGATGTTTTTCCTGCATTAAAAATTAGTAAGGTAATACTTAAAGTTAACGGCCGAATTTTGTGCTTAAAATATTGTTGTTCAGGCTAAGGGGGTTTAGAACCCTTAACCCCCCTTATATACGACACTGTACTGACTAATATAAATACAACGTAGAAAACTTTAAGACACCAAAAACCTGTATACCTATCAAAAATTGTCGAATTTTTAGCCATGATATTTTTGCTATAGGTAAGAAAAAGTAATCGAAAATTTGGGGGAAATATCATATGGAATTAAAAAGACTAGTTAACTAGTAGTTAACTACTTTAGGAAATAATCAACTACTAGTTACAACTACTTCCAAGGAAAAGTAGTTAACTAGTAGTTACAACTACTTTTCCCCAGACTAGTTGGTAGTTAACTACTTTTTGACCAGTAGTTGCCGAACACTAGTAGTCCAGTCAAAATAGACATTCAACATCGGAAAAATTCGCATAGAGCTGAAAATTGGTACAGACGTAGATGACATCATTATAAGTGATGTACCAAAAGTCCTCATCGATCCGATGAGTGCGATTTTTTTTATAGCGGTTTTAATATCGCCTCGTTTCAACTTCGAACGGGGAAACGGGCTACGACAGTGGCGCCGCGCGCTACTGTCTCATAGGAGTAAGGAGTGCCGAGGAGAGAGATGGTGAAAAACAGTTCTTTTATGAGATATTTTCTTAATGGGATTTGAACGAAAGTGTCCATATTTTTGTGTAAAAGCGTTTTTTAGAGTTTAGGAACGTGGGAATAACGAAAGAGTGACATTTAAGTACTTCCCGTGGTGAATTTGTTCATAAGTTCATTTGTTCAATTCATAAAGTTTTAATAAGCTCGGCTCTAATTTATGCCCACCTTTAGGATGTCAAAGAATTAGGCTGATTAGAGGCGATATTAAAACCCCTATAAAAAAATCGCACACATCGGATCGATGAGGACTTTTGGTACATCACTTATAATGATGTCATCTATGTCTACCAATTTTCAGCTCTAATGCGAATTTTTCCGAACTTTCGCCTTTTTTCGTCTATTTTGACTGGACTATAGTAATTAACGGGAGAGTAATTTGAATCCCTATGATAAAGTAGTTGAGACATAGATGTTGTTCCATAAGGAAAAGACACATAGAATAGGATTCCCCCAAAAAAATCATGGACGGATTCATTAAGGAGCAACACTCTCCCCCAACTCTCCGATATTCAATGATTCATTGGTGAATCCTGTTTCCAGATCCATCAAAAACAGCTTTCCCTCGCGCTTTCTAGTGTGCTCCCCCCAGAAAGGCTCCACCTAAGAGCCAAGTCAGACCTAAAGACCATAAGTCACGACAGCGATCAATCAAAGAGGGGAAAAAGCATGGAGTTCAGCCTGAGACTCCCTTGATAGGAATCTTTATTCCTGTCAAGATAGGGGACTAGGCTTTCTCCATGCTTTTTATAAAACAGCCCATCGTAAAACTAGATGCAGACTAAATCCATGAAACGTATCACACGCGTCGCCACTTCTATCCCTAGACATCTCACTTACTCAAATGAATTCAAAATGGTGGTATTTTAACCCTTTTTGGGTTTTTCTGAACAACGTCGATTCCGATCCAGAAATCAAACGCCATCGTCACTGCTTTCCCTAAAGGTTGGGCATCTTGTGTAGCCGATGAATGCTCCCTCCGTTGCACCATCGCATGAGGCAAGATGTTTACGCGGGGCGGAGGTGTTGTGAGAGACGACCAGATGAAATACGCGATAACCCCCGATCGCGTCACAGCGGCTATCAAGAAAGCCCCGAAAACACCGCGCTCGCCAGTCTTGCCAGCGAACGCAAAGCAGCAACCTGCGGCTTCGTCCATCCACATGTGAGTTCATTAGTGAGATGCTTTGTTTTATTCCAAGTGTGATTGAAAGTAGGTAGGTGGCATCTAAATTGAGGGGTGTAATTTTTTTCTTCATAAAAGAAATGTTGGTTATCAGGGATGAAAACTAAAGTCTGCTGCGTACTGTAAAGCGTAGTTCAGGAGTCAAATTCAGCTGCCTTGAACCTTCTCCCTATTCTGTATCGAAATGGAACTTCCACCAGTCACAGTTCAATTTCATAATCAATGAATGAAACTTATTCCTTATCAGAAAAAAGTGAAAAATTTAGTTTAAATAAGTTACCCCACATAACCTTACCTTATATAGAAAATATACAAGATGATTCAAAAATTCAAATATAGTGTAACGACTATTTCCTAAAATATTTCTCCTTCACATACTTCCAGTTGCAAATTTTGAATAAATGAGGTGACTAATTAGATGAGACTAGTCGCAACTCCATGGGGTGGGGGTCTATTTCGGAAGATGCAGAAAATAACTTTTTGGCGGCCCCCGTTAGATTAAAAATCCCAATTAGAAAAATTTTCTTTATTCTTCCCTTAATAAGGAACGAAAAATTCCTCAAAACTCACTGAAATATGTGTGCTTAAACATTCATGGAGTCGTCACAAATAAATTTTTCGAAGTTATTTCTATGATCCCCCACATATAAAGCAGGTCCAACATAAATTTATTTGTGAACGAATTTTTCTCTCAAAAAGGGTGTTATAAAGTGGTGTAAGTCACGAATTATAGCTCTTAATATCTCAGTGAATTTTGAAGGTATCGAAATGTAATGTTTTGTATCGTATTAAAGGATGAACGAAAAAAATCAAACTGGGGTTTTCTTCGGGGGTCGTATAAAAAGCTATTTTCTGCATCTTCTGAAATAGACCCCCATGGAGTTGCAGCTAGTGTCATCTAATTTGTCACCTCATTTACTCTATTTGAAACACCCTGTATAAGTTGATTTTAAATAATAACAATCACTGAAAGTAAGTTTACCAAATCTTCTATGTCCTTTTTAATTTATTTATAAGAAAATGCATTTTTTACTATGAACCTTAGGTAAGACCCTATATATATAGAAATTAAACTGATAGGAGAATACTATAGTATTCACTTCTACAAAATTGTTTCATTGTTACCCCCTAGATTCTAGATTAAACATAATTTTAGAAACTTTCCGAAAGACACACGATCTAAATTAATGTTTAAATTAATATTAAAATACTCAAATTTTTATGCTCGAAAAACGTTTTTTATTGGCTAGAAAAGAAACTAAATATTTTGGCAGGATAGTCTAAATATTTTGTGCCCCTTCACTGTTCTAAATTAAGTTAGCTTTAAAATCAGAGGGTGGATACGGATACCCCAACACTACCCCTTATATAGTCTCTCAAGAAGTTAAAAATTTAAGTTTTTGAGATAATATTCTTAATTACTGAGGGGGACACGTTCCCCATGTTCCCCCAAGATCAACGCCCTTGCCTGTATTTGTAAATACAGTGTAACTGAGTAACAGATAAAAATGCCATGTTTTCGTTGAATTTTTCAACTATTGTTTTCTTATGGTTATGCCAACATTGCCAACGTGTGCAATTTTGTTTGATAGAAATAAATGTTATTTTAAGCACATTTTAAAATTATTTAAGTTTGTTTGGAAGTCGTTTTTCGTTAAATAAGTAATTTAAAACTAACTAATTTATAACATTTTTCTTGTTTAACATCTGAAATACTTTTTCAAAGTGTTTAAAACATTTTTAACTCTAGATTTATAATTTAACTTATTATTTCTAGTTAATAACATTTCTTATTCTTCTCCTGTAAAAAATGCATTCTCTTTATAAAATAAAGCTTAAATTCCATTCCTAACATTTATTTAAATGGGGACGTTTTTTTCTCATTCTGGTTTGTTTTTTTATAAGAACATACTTTTTGACACAGACACCTATAAAAGTAAAAAACAAGATCGACCTTTTGATCGAGTTTTTGCAGAAAAATAACTTTATGGGTGATTCTCTAGAAATGTGAAAAATTGCGGTCCACGGCTCAAAAATCCATGTATTGTCCTAAAATTAATTTTTCTTTTCTAACATTCTGAAAAATAGCCTTATGATAAGTATTGCACATAGGTGTAACATTTTTTGTAAGCAAAAATTAAGGAATTAAAAGACTTGAAAGCATTTTTCTGGTGCGTCCTTCTCCTGCCCTCCATATCTCCTAAAACTAAACCTAGTATGTTATTGATATTCAGATATGTTTGAAGTATCATGATTTTATGCTGAATGTGAAATTTTTACTCCTAAAAAAAATAAAGAAATTGTGAAAGATTTCTTTTCTACGGTGTCCTTCTCAATCTAGTAGCGGGCGCGTGGGCACTCTGACTCGGCGTCCTAAAAAAGCACATCACGGTTATCGCCGTAAAATTTAGATGGGATTTTTTTCACACACAAAATGTATTTAAACTTTATCTGCCGCTTATTATATATCAACTAGGACGTGGTCATCTAACATTTTAAAAAAATTAAGAAGTTTTGATAGAAATTTTATTTTTCAAACTTTGTGTTTTCATTTTTTAGATTTCTAGAGAATCACCCTTACACGCGTCTTTTTAAAGTTTTTGGAAGGTTTGAGAGAGAAAATATTGAGAAGCTTTAAAATTATCTTTAAAAAATAAATTTAAGAAAAGAAATATATCTGAAGAAAGGGTGGGGATAAAAATATGTTTGTGGAAAAGAAAAAGGTATGGTGAGTGATATTAACAAATATCCATAAACATTTATTTATGCTTTCATTAAGTCTCCTTTAGCTTAAAGAAGGAAAATATTTACACTTGCTTTTTTCTATTTAATAAGGACAACTTTATTTTTCAGGTTCCTCAAATAGTTAAAGAGATATTCAGTGGGAGATTATTATAGAGATATCCCATTATTTATCTGCTGAGGAAAACTTGAAATAACCCATAGTTTTTTGGTAAGTCGCATTCTCTTCCCTATTGAATAAACAAGAGGATAATCTAGTAGAGGCCTTTCTAAGCCAATCGCTCATATAAAGTAAAGTAACAAAGTAAAAAAATTGTAATGAGATTGAATTGTTATCAAACAAAGAATTAAAAACCTCTTAAAAATAATGGTCAATTTAAATCTTAAAAAACTGTTTTAATTTATGAACCATCCTTATTACTAGATGAGAAGATTTTAAATATGTTTGTACAAAATATTTAAATTTTTCACCGATGTCCATGAAAAATTCCGTCGAGAACCACCTGTCGGCCACGAGTTTGACACCTTTGGATAAGGTTTGAGACTATGGGATTGTGCGGGTTACATGGACCAAGTATTTATACTTTACACCGCTGTGTTAGATATACCAATCTGTTTGACTCAAGACATCAAATTATGAACTATAAGGGGAAATCGTGATAGGCCTGTGTGCAACTTCTCTCCTAAGCTATCAGCTATCACATTTTCGAGAGAATGGAATCTTAGTACATAGGCACCAACCTTCGTGTGTGCCACCCGTTTACTGCCAAAAAGGTGTGTAAATTAGTTCACTCTAGTATTCCAAAGACTGTTTAACTGATGTTACTTCATCCCATTGATGCAACCTTTGTTTTATTAACAGACCTGAATGAGGGTAAACTACTTCATTCTGATTGGAGTATTTGACCGTATTTTGATAGTGGTTTCAACACGCTTGTTTTCAAATAAACATGCAAATTTTCTTGTTGACTAATGAAGGAAACAAATCAGATTGGTGCAGGTCAAAGTTCGAATGCACCCAAAAGAACGGTCACGAGTTTCATACACACGTGAGGAGGAAGAAAATGTGTCCACTCTTTAGATAATAAATGCGTTGATTTATCTTAGAAGTCGGAAACTTTCATTTTCTAGAGAAGAGTTTCATAATACTACTTAGGGGACATCCATAAATTACGTGAGGTCAAAAAAGGGGGAGAGGGGTTTGGAAAAATCTCACCAAATCTCACCAAGGGGGGAGGGGGGTTGATTAAAATCTCACGCCAACTTTTTAAGTTAGAAATTAAATAATTTTTTTAAGTATGAGAAAGGAATGATACCCACAGATAAGATACTGTGGGGATTTTTAGGCGGAATAATGTCCTTTTCCCCCCACATGATTAATAATTTAAAAGTTTTATGTGCTGTGAAGCACAAAATGCAAACGAATAGGATAAAAAAATATTTTTAAAGGTTGTAGGTAAATATCACGTGGGGGAGGGGGGTCCAGCAAAATCTCACCAAGGGGGGAGGGGGGTCCAGATTTTGGAAAAAACACCTCAAGTTATTTATGGATGTCCCCTTACTTGATATGGTACGCGATCCAGAGATGCGGGAAATATTCTTACTGGTGCCCTAACTTTTTGACAAAAGGACTGGTAAATTGAATGTTTTAAAAGAACTTGGATGGTCAAAGAAATGCATGGACTTCCCTCACAAAGCAATGGGATAATCAATGGTTTTTCATTAAGAACTTAGAAAAAAATTTTGGTAGCATTTAAATTATCTCTAGTTCCTTATATTTTCGGTATTGATGAAAACTTCGCGAAGGCAATGGCACACTGGACTTTAAAAAAATTACATTTTTCAGTTAGAAATAACGGTAGGTACTATTCCGTTAACTGTCCCGTTAAATATTGCCATTTTGTTTTGGATGCCAAATATTTAAATATCATCAAATTTTTATGGTTCTCATTAATGAAACACATTTTTATCAATTTGTTTGGAATTTTTGGCGATGTTTCTAATATTTGACGCGCCCAAAACAGCTTGGTGCTATTAACAGGACAGAAGTTAACTGAATTAAACCGAAATAGCAATTTCTAACAACACACAATAGTTTACAAACGATATTAAAAAATTTTAGCACGTTAAGAAAATCGTTTTAAAAGTAAACACAAAATATACAGAGCAGAGTTGACTCTCTATTAACCGGGATCGGATTATCCGGAATTTCTGTATTTCGGGTTCATTATTATAACGGAGTTCAACAGTTGGGGGTTTCCTGCTATCTAAAAATTACGAAATCCAGCGTAAGAGTATCTTTTGATTAGTATCGCGATATGCGATTTTGCATCCACTTATGTAATCAGTTCGCAGTTGATCACTGTCAAGGACAAAAAAAGTACGTCGCATAGAGTTGTCCAAAGGTTTTAAAAATTGAGCTCCTTAACGTGGCCATTATGAAAACGGTACAAAGAAACAGGCATTTTTTAATCAAGTTAATCATCCTTTAGTTTTTGAAATACTTTTCTCTCATTAGTATACAGGGTGTCCCACGAGAAGTGGCCCAACCCCTTTAACTTTTGAACCCCTAGTCATGAAAGTGGGTTCTAGGTATAGTAAAGTGACCATCCCCTATCCGATGAGACAACGTTCAACGCCCTCTAGCGGAAACTTAAGAAGTTATAATTTTTATTTTAAAAACTATTTGCGGTATGTGAAAAAAGTCAACGACTAAGTTGTAGAGCAGCATCGATTCAGTAGGAAAAGACACTTTAAGCAGAAAAATATCTTGAATAAAACCCATAAAACGCACGCTCAATTAGGTTGAATTTACGTAGTTTTTACGTCTTAAGACGCTCCTCACGAGGCGAAAATGAGAAATTTTTATTTTTATGATTTAAGTAAAGGCTAAAAGTATTCTTAGTTCAAAAAATTTAAAATTTCTCATTTTCCCCTCGTGAGGAGCGTTTTAAGACATAAAATCTACGTAAATTCAACCTATTTGAGCATGCGTTTTAGGGATTTTATTCAAGATATTTTTCTGCTTAAGGTGTCTTTTCCTACTAAATCGATGATGCTCTACAACTTAGTCATTGACTTTTTTCACATACCTCAAATAGTTTTCAAAATAAAAATTATAACTCCTTAAGTTTCAGATAGAGGGCGTTGAAAGTTGTCTCATCAGATAGGGGATGGTCACTTTACTATACCTAGACCCCACTTTCATGACTATATCTGTAGGGGTTCAAAAGTTAAAGCGGTTGGGCCACTTCTTGTGGGACACCCTGTATGTTTTGTTTCCTAATGTATGTTTAGATACCTTAATAAGTTGTGCGATAGTTTCAGGACCACAAAAATGGAAAAGCGTTTAGAGTCAATTTGAAGTAAGGTGTTGGGAAGAGGGGGCACATTTGAATAAAAAGTAATATAGCTTGAGAGCTGGAGTTTTCTCACATATTCCTCTAACCAGAGGTAGTGGTGAAGCACTCCCTTTTCAAAAAGTAATATACATTTTTGACTATTTCTCCATATTTATAAGATACTAGCGCTGACGAGCTAGACCCGGGCTTCGCCCGGGTTTCAGTTTTTTATAAATATCATCTGGTGCGCTAAAGATGGGCTTCGCCAATCCATTTTTAAAGAAAATTATTCTGGTGTGTTACAGATGGGCTTCGCCAGTCCAAATGTGGAAATAGTTAAATAAAAGATCCAATTTTATGTTCATGCTACAACAATGGATTTTAAACTACAACAATCGATGTCATATCTGCAACAATCGATAATATGCCTACAAAAATTAAAGTTGAATCTTTTCTTGTTATATTTACAACAATGTGGTTTTGCCATTAAGTTAGGCACGAAATATGGGTTTTTAAGCATAAAATTGACCAAAAAAGTTGTTGGAACGCTTCGATTTTAAATTATTTTTATTCAGAAACCTTCCCTGGAGCGAGTAGATCAACATGGTATAGTTTAATAGTTAATGTAGGTTCGAAAAGTTTAAAACTATAAAGGACATACAGACATATACATACATACAGACAAACATTCATTTATTTATATATAGATTGGCACAAAAACTGATTTATTCTACATAATTCCTGAAATTTCGGACCCTTTTTAGATACATAAATCGAAAAAATCCCTTGAATAATCGTTCTAAAAATTTAAAAATTCTGTTCAAATGTGCCCCTATGAACGGGTATATTTGAACACGCTTTTGGGGCACATTTTGAACACCTGTCTAAACAATACATAATCCCCTTTTCGGAGCTACCTAATTCATTGCACATTCAAGTTTACATTTACAGCAATCAATTAAGCTGGTTTTTAGGTACTGTTTTTTTATTATTATTTTCATAGGTTTTTTTATTTTAAATTTTTTGATGAGAAAACGAGTACTCCAAGAGAACACGCATAACTAATACATTGTCCCTTCAAAGAAAATAAATTTAAAAAAATAGTTTTTAGTTTTTATGGAAAGGGAGCTTGATTATAACAATGGACAAAGCCAGATGGTTCAAGCTGAGACAACCTTGGCCGGAAATCGGATGTAGCGCGGAATAAGAATAAGAGCTCTCTCTCTCTCTAGATAGCAACTCAATACCATCTCCTAAAATTGTTGGTTTATTTTTTGGATATCATGGCAAAAAGGTGATGGATGTTATGCAAGGATTTTTCTTTCAGTCTTTCTGCTTTGTTCTAACCATATTTTTTTATTTGTTTTAACTACTAGGGAGCTACCGCCCCCTGCTCACTATCGCTCGCCAACCCCCGTTAACTGCTGACGCTGATACTTAAGGATCTCTTTGCCATCCTCACAAAACACAGCTCACAGCACTTACTCATTTTATAAAACATTCTTAAAACAGGGGAACTACTTCTCTGGGGTATTCTTTCAAAAAAGGGGAATATTCATTCAGCGGCGAAATTTTAACAGTTCCTTTATGGCAATATGAATTGGCGGATCGCCATTTAATTCCAAGAAAATTAGTAACAAAGCAGTGTAAACTTTCTTTTACCATTTTCCCAAGGTAATGTTTTTCTCACACAGATCCATTCAGAAGCACTGAAACATCTCCGGAATAAATTTTACTTTCTTAAAATTTGTAATGATTTTCATTGATTGTCTGTGAAAAATGTAGTAATTATCGTAAACATCACGAAAATTTAGAATTTTGCTTCATGAGAACAAATAAACTTCGACTAAAACATTCCCCCGCCATATCTAGTTTTGCCTTTGGCATTATAAAAAAAGTTACCTTTTACTACCTTAAATAATATAACTTGCAAAAGGATATAAAAATAATTATTATTGTAATAAATAAATGCAAAAGTTCAAAATTTCTGAAAGCGAGTTTATATTTTATTGTAAATATAGTAATGATTGGGTTGCCACAACGACAAAGATAAATATATAAATATGAATGGACCATATCCGTCTGACGTCACATTTTCCCCATCATGTGACCTACTGAGCTTGCAATTGGTTACCACAGAGATGGCTTGTAGTGAGATATGATGATAGTGAGACATGATTTGATAGTGAGTTTGTTTTCCCCTTTCACGTGATTAAATGGGCGTGACACGAATATCGTCCATTAATTATTTAAAAATAAAAGATAAATTAATTATACATTAGTTTTAAATATAATTAAAATCGTTTGAACAGCAAAAATATAAATATTGTTAAAAAGAATCCAATATATATTTTTTAAATTAGTGTGATAAATAGAAAGATGATTATTTAATGTATTTGAATGTTAAAAAACCAGTGAAATATATTTTCAATTGTTTTAAAATTCATAGTTTATTGCTTTGTAACTGCGACCTTATCCGAAATCTAAAAAAATGGAAATATTTTAAAATTAAGAATTTTTTTGAAAAATCGAAGGGCTTACTCGGAAATCCGGAAAGAATTCGGACATTTTGATACCATATATGTGTCATTTGGTTCAGTAATTAAAAAGCCTTTCTCTGGAAACCGTTCACCAAAAACTTTTTTTTAGAATAGAGAGATATTTGACAGGATGAATAACTAAATTTAATTTCAACCTTAATTGCCATTTTTTATTTGGTAATATTTGGTTACTAAAAAAATTTTTTTAAGTGCAATATACAAACCATTTTACTAAAACTCAATCGTTTTAAATGTTTTTTTACTTACCGTGCATGCATTAAAAACCTCAGAATAACTTAACAACGTTATGTTCACTTTGTCCAACGTCCATAAATTATCTTTCGATGGCGGAGAACGCAAAGAATGTTGCCAAGCGCAGCAAAATAACCTTATCCAAAAATACCGATCGTTTGGAAATTCCAAACACTGAAAAATCGTTTGTCATAAAGCAGTCTCTCATCTCTACACGAGAGATAAAGGAATTTTTATTTTATAATGCTGTGAATGATTTTAAAAATCTATACATCTATATACATCTAAAACTTTTTGCGAACAAGAATTCAAAATAAATAGTGTTACAAAGATTATTTCTTATAATTCTTTTAAGAGACGTCATCCGTGTTTTTTCTCAATGTTGGTCATAAAAAATAATTAACATTTTTTATGAGTTAAAAAACTATGAAACTTAGTTTACCTATATATTTGATATGAAATTTTGTGGGAGCTTATAGCTTGAATGACATTCAAAAAGGCACAGGACTTTAATGTAATAAACAAACTTATTAATAAAGATTTTTTTTGAATTGCATTTTTCACTTTTTATTTAATTTCTGTTTTATTTAACATCAGAGAAATGCTCATTGTTTTTTTACTTTCGAATCTTTAATTATTCTCTTTTAAAATACCGTAGTATGCGTTTTTTTAAATAACTAGGGAGCTACCGCCCCCTGCTCGCTATCACTCACCGACCCCCGTAAACTGCTGACGCAGGACCTCTTGGAATTGCTTCGCAATTCCCACAAATTCCAACTCGCTAAACTTAATACACTTTATAAAACGATTAAACAATTTACAGAAAAACGTCAACCAACTTTCCAAAAATACGTCACCAAATCCCCTCCATGAATAAATCTCCCTTAAAAGATTGAATATATTAACTCGAAATTATAAAAATTTTAAACGAAATGTTTTTAAAAATATTCATCTTAATTACTTTTTCATCTATGATTATAAAAATAACTAATTCTAATTGTTTATCAATATCCGGACCAAACAAAAACCATTATTTTAAAGTAACTCGTTAGTATAATATACCTAGTGTTTATCATTCATATTTTTGTTCAAACCCAGACTTGTCAAACAATACCGTTTAAGCAATGAGGTATTTGCATGAGTGGGGGATTTGCTTGATTTTATGCTTTTTCGATACATTATGGTTTAAAACTTCTAAATTTCTGATTTTTAAGTTCAAAAATTTGTTTTAAATAACTTAAAATTCAATTTTATTTTTGCCAAAACGTCAGAAAAGTCACGTTATCAGAAAACGGACTTCTATTGGATGTGACATCACAGCGCATGAAAACCATTGTGTTAACTGGTTTCACGTGATCGCAAAACGAGCTTCTATTGGATGTGACCTCACAGCGCATGATTTGAGATTCGAGAGTGTTTTGGCGCCCAAACAAAAAATTAAATTTCAAAAATTTATATCTCAGAAACTAGGCTACGAAAATAATTTATGTAAACGTCATTCTTCATGTTTTTTATCTACTATTTTAATAAAATTTAATCTCAAAACGTGAGAATACCTCATTGAAAATAATAAGAGACAAAACATCACTCTGTACTACTCCAGAATCCCGGCGCAAGCGATAAAGTCGCCAATAATGATGCAACCAGCACCAAACGGAATATCACCAATATCCAAGGTTAATAGAGTACTACAGGTTGGCTCATAAAATGTGCAAACAAAGCGAGGTCGTTACGTCACAACATACCGGAAGTTGGTCTCCCAATGTTAATCCTATGAGAAACTGTGCATAAAAACCGAAGAAAATAACTAACTTCTACTAATTTAATTTGTCTTTTGGCGCTTGTTACTGATAGATGATAGTTCAAAATAATTTTTAAAAATGAAATAATAGATATAACTAGATTAATTTAGTTTTTATAGGGTTTTCATTTTTACTAATATCCATTTATTCACAGTGGGAAAATCTCATTCACGGCTGTTATCTAAGCATTGTTGAAATAACTATTGACTGTTTGAATTAGTTAAGATTATAAATTTTAAAATTTATCATTTCTGTCACTTTTTCATGCATAATATCATATTATTTTACCTTTAATAAATAGATTGGTTTAGTCTAAATTACCATAAGTTTCATCTTTGGAATATCGTGAATTTCACAATAATCGTTTGCAAATTTTCTAAACAAATTAATAGTTATTTTTTCATTTCATATTGTTTTCTTATAAAATGCTTTATTAATTGTAAAACAAATTATTTAAAAATGCCAAAAGGTAACGGATCTTGGTGTGCGGGCTCAGGTTGTACCTATAGACCTAAATTTCATCAAGTTATAAAAAGCAATTAAAAATCAAATTTTTAAGATTTGAGCTAATAAAAAATATCCCCCTACTTATTAAGGTTAGTAAGGCACTTTAAATTGTCTAAATGGCATTTTATCTGTATTATAAATAATGAATGTATAGTTCCAATATGTTTATAACATTGTGTTTTTTCCATATATGCAATATTTCTTCTTTGGAAATCTAGATAATTAAAGATATAAACTATAAAAAGAAAATGTTATAAGTGAAGATGTATACTCAAGTTGATAAAGTCATGAAAAAATATGTTATACAAATAATTAAAAAAATGCTGGATAGTAAACTTCTTATTTATACTATTTTGATTTTCTAATAGAAATGTGATATTAAAAAATTTTAATATTCTATCTATCATATGAATACTGAACTTGAAATGATAGCTCGATATGAAACTAAAATATAATGTAGGAAAATTGAATTAAGTATGTAGTAATTTAGACTAAACCAATCTATTTATTAAAGGTAAAATAATATGATATTATGCATGAAAAAGTGACAGAAATGATAAATTTTAAAATTTATAATCTTAACGAATTCAAACAGTCAATAGTTATTTCAACAATGCTTAGATAACAGCCGTGAATGAGATTTTCCCACTGTGAATAAATGGATATTAGTAAAAATGAAAACCCTATAAAAACTAAATTAATCTAGTTATATCTATTATTTCATTTTTAAAAATTATTTTGAACTATCGTCTATCAGTAACAAGCGCCAAAAGACAAATCAAATTAGTAGAAGTTAGTTATTTTCGTCGGTTTTTATGCACAGTTTCTCATAGGATTAACATTGGGAGACCAACTTCCGGTATGTTGTGACGTAGCGATATTTTATGAGCCAACCTTTAGTACTCTATTAACCTTGACCAATATCACCGCTTGTAAAAAATAATAACAATGCCATTCCATGAAACTTTTTATTTAAAAATTAAAAACTCAAATAAAAATATTTTAAACTGTACTTACCAGTTTTAAAATTTTAAATTTCGTTTAACTATATTTTAAGATTATTAATATGATTTTTAAACAGACTTATATATAGTTTTCTTTAAATAACTTGTTATTTACATTATGTTTTTTTGTAAGCAGATCTCTTTTTGAGCAGAAATTAAGCTTTTTTAGCAAAATGACAAGAACGCGAGCATTTCTTATCTTTTTTTATGAGTATGGTGTGTTTGTTTCAGTTTCGGACGGCTGTCGCCAAAAAATCTGCTTGGCGAGATTTGCGCCGGCTTTCTAGAGAAGTACCCATCACTCTATGTTAACAATTAATTTCGATAAAATCAGATTAAAAATTATAAATATTGGACAAAAAGTGTGAAATTTTAGTATAAATTGGCGTACATGTAAGTGTTTAGAATATGTTTTTATCAGTCTTTGAGTGATATTTCATCAAGAAAGTAATTTTTTAAATGGTGAAAAAACATGTTTCATCTTAAAATATAGCGTCAATCGGTCGTTGTGATTGGATGCATAATAATTTGATTGACAGTACTTGATTTGTAACTGCGACCTTATCCGTTATCTGAAAAAATGGAAATATTTTAAAATTGAGAATTTTTTTTGAAAAATCGAAGGGCCTACTCGGAAATCCGGAAAGTATACGGACATTTTGATACCATATATGTGTCATTCGGTTCAGTAATTAAAAATCCTTTCTCTGGAAACCGTTCTCCAAAAACTTTTTTTTAGAATAGAGAGATACTTTTTCAACTTTTATCTCCTGTTTTATTTAGTAAAAAGAATAAATAATAATCAATCTAACAGCTCGAAAAGACGAAAGTTCTTAAAAATCTTTTTCTAAAAAATCACTTAATTATTTTATTAAACATTCTGAAATAACTATCCCTATGTCACAGAAAATTTATTATATCTCTATTAATGTAATAACTTTTCTCTTAAATAAATTTTTAATTTCTAAAATACAAATTAAAGATTAAAAAATATAATAACAATATTTAACTTAATTTTCTTTATAATGGTAAAATGTTGACCTCTTAGAATCCGGAAGAATATTATCATAGAGATGTTTCCTTAAACATCTCTAAAGATCCTCCAGTATATCCTTTGAAAAACGCTACACTAAACAACTTTCTTTGGATTGAAATCAAAGAAATCATATGGCAATGGGCATCAACCTGGAAATTAAACGTTCATCGCTTGTTGCCAAACACACAAACCCAAAACCTTTTAAAAATACCTAATTTCGAAAATTCCAAAGATACATCCCGCGGGATCAAGAGGATGCGCAATTTGAAAATCAAGCGCCTCCCAAAAAGGAGATGCTGCACTAAGTATAGTTCCATGAAGAAATGCGTGGCGTCTCATTTCGAGTAGGTATCGATAGCCCACTATAAACATATCGATAAGATGACTATCGATCCCTGCACCGGCTGATTGAGATCTTTCTGGAGACAGAGGTTGGGTAACCGAGACGGACCAACCATTTGCGAGGGGAGCACACAAACAAGTGAGCGCTTTTGAATCGTAAGATTTTCGGAAAAAAATTACTATAGTCAGACCCTAACTTACGAGAGACCAACCCGAGGGCTTTTCGTCATTTATTTTGACGTCATTTTATTTCGTGCTTATTTACTTTTCTGGAGTTGGTTAGTAATAAAGCTCAAACCCCCTTCTTGTTCTGTATGCATTCCCCCAAGGAGGGTCCTTTTTCAGATAACATGGAACCCCTACCTTTTAGAGCAAATGGGGGAAAATGTTGCGTTTCTACAAATTGAATCTTAAAGTACCCCCCACCCCCAGATATTTCATCTTGACTCCCGCTTGGCAAAAAAATCGAATGAAGCAAAATATGTCCCTAAATTGTTATTGCAATGAGCCTCGCAGTGTTATCTTCGAAGTGCACTAAATTTTTTCATAGAATGTGTATTTTGTAAAGAAATTCTCTCTTTTACCTCCCAGTCTTGTCGTCCAATTCTTTCTTCCACTGATTTCCAATGTGCCCCCCCCTAGGTTTCAACACCTAAACCCACCCATGCTAAGGGGTTAGAGGATGTAAAAAAACGAGCAAGAAATTAATTCAAAAATACACTAATTTTATATTTTCTACATAATGAAACAGTAGTTCCCTTACCCCTCTAAAAAAATCTCCAATTAGGATACATTTGAATAAAATCCTGTAAATGTTGAGTTTCAAGGTTTTCAATTTGATTTGTTTTCTAGGTAAGCAACCCGTGAGCATGAAAACAAAGCGCTGCTGGAACGTAAAGCCTTCTAAGATCGCATCCAACACCGTCAACCCCATCCGATCCATTGTCGACAACTTGCACGTCAACCCCAACCCTGAGAAACGGATCATCTCACTCTCCATAGGTCAGTATGTCCCCCCTGTGTTGCTTTTATGTATTTTCAACATCCCCGAAATCAAATTTGAACCACACCACATACGTAACCAGAACAATGAGTTGGTCTACTGAGGCTGGTTATAGTGGAGTTTGGAGATCTAACAGCTAGGGAGTACTTAGGGAGCCTATAGGGAGTACCTAGGTCCCTATACGGGTCCTAACAGGGGTGAATACTTTATAAAGTATTCACCCGGTTTTGTTAGATAATTGCATTCAGATCGCCTATGCTGTTTACAGGACTTTCCGGCCTCATTTAAAATTTATCCATGACACGACACCAACCAACCAACCCTATTTTGTTTGACTGGTTTACAATGGCCATTCAGAAAAATGTTTCGTGAGGTTAGTAAAGATAAACTTAACATAATGGACCGGTAAGACTTATGGCATGAAATACATCAGTATGCATGCTCACTACTTTCATGCAACATAATCACGATTAAAATCAAAACACTTTGTGTTAACGTTGTATTAGTAAAACAACCAGTGATATAAATAGTGCCTTCAAAGAAGGGATTTATGGTGTCGGACAGTCTCTGCCAATATTCGGAAAATTAGTTGAATAATTTGACCGAAAATTTCTCTATCAACAAGTACAGGAGAAAAATCCAGAACAGAGTGATCTTCATACAGATCCTGTAACAGCAGAAATTCGCAACGGTTGCGAACCCCTTAACATACCTAAAATATCATCATTCCTGGATCACCCATTCTCCCTTGCCCTTTATCACTAAAGGACCATTTACAATGCATCCTTTCCGATATTCATCCCAAGTAATCTTTTCCAATGAATCGCTTATTCTTGAAAGAAATCTGAGGAATGAAGAGTAAAAAGACTTTTTTGATGAAAATTGATCTATAAGATGAAAACAGAAAGGATAATTCCAAAAGAGGGCTAAGTTTAGACAACCGATCAAATTGTTTAGCGTCTCGTTTGCTCCTCAGCATCCTTTTGCTCTTGATCCTTTAGGTAATCAGAATCTCTTGCTCCTTAGTATCTCTTTTAGCATTCCTCTTCCCTTGAGCATCACTTTATTCTTGATCCTCTCTCTTTTCTTCAGCATTATTTTGCTCTAGATTCCCTCTCTTTTCTACGACATATTTTGGTCATTAGAATCTCTTGCTTCTCAGTTTCTCTTTACTCTCTAGAGCTTTTCTCTTTTCTTCTACTCCTTTTCTTAAAACTATCTTATTTGCTCTCTTGCATACCTTTACTTTTCAGCGTATCTTTGCTCCTCTGCATCCTTTGCTCCGATAATCTTTTTCTTCAGCATCCATTTGCTCTTTAGTGTCTCTTGTTTTACAACATCCTCTTGCGTCCCTCTCATTTTCTGCAGCGTTCTTTTTGTCATCAGAATCTCTGTTCATCAATATATCGTTACTCTTGAGCTTCTCTCTTTTCTTCTACTCCTTTTTCTTAAGACGCTCTTTTTTGCGCTCTAGCATACCCTTACATTTCTACATATCTTTGCTCCTCAGCATCCTTTTTCTCTTGATCCTCTTTATTCTTCATCGTCCGTTTACTAGAAGACAATCAAAGAACTAATACGCTGGCTGCATTTCTGCGCTTTTTTTATAAAACATTGTTTTTTCAAAGGGTTATTTTTCTATGGTGAATATTTTGAAAGTAACTGACCTCTGGCATATCGCAGTATCTGTGAGATAAAATAAACCTACCATCCAATTACTTTTAGCCTTTTTTTGGGTCATAAGAAACGTACTTTCTGAATGTGCTCCATACGTTTAAGTTTTCCTATTATATTTCCCATTCTCTTGTTATCATTCCTCCCTTCCTCTTTATTCTTTTAATTCATCATTCAGTGGCGTAGCCTGAACAATTTGTGAAGGAACTTTTAGAATTTTAAAGAGGTTGAGAAATGGTTTAAAAATTTGGTACAGTCAAAAAAGACCAAGATAAAAATACTATAAGAATGTAAGACTGTAGATCGAGTAAAAGAACGACTTCCTAGAAGTCTCTATAGGCAAACTAGAAGGTCAGCATGTAGTGTAAAAAGCGAAGTCATCTACTTCACTTTTGCAGTACCGCAGACCAATGACCATAAATGAATGGAATATGCAGCAATACTGTTCATTTTTGCACTGAGAGAAAAAAAATTACGAATTTTAATGAGTGAAAGGAGAAAATAAATATTTATTTTCTATTAAGAATTTTCTAGCTTAAAATCTAATGAAGCCTTTCATATCCGACAATAAAACGGTTATGGGGAAGGTATATACAGGGTGTCCCATATATAATGGGTCACACTTCTAGGGGGGATAGTACAGACCTAGACGAGTCAGAATCACATAGGATTTGGGGGTCCCAGACCAAATCCCAAAATCCCAGGGAGTTCAAAATGGAGCGACACCCCAAAAAAATTATTGAAAAATTCAATTTGTAGAAGAACTACTATTGGTAAAAATTTAATTATAGTCTCAAAAATTCTGGTTTAATATGATCTTTAAAATTATCTCAAAAGTCTTCACTTTAAAGTTGTTTTATTATGAAAAAAGTTAAAAAACCACAAAAAATTTTTTTAAATTCTGCCGAAACCTCATTTTGAATTTCAAAATCCTTTCTTTTGATTTTATAATCTGAAAGATCATAGTTGTAAACCCTTAAGTCCAAAGTTTCACGTAAAAACCATCAATATTAAGCGCTTTAGATCTTGTTAAAGTTGTTTTTTGCGTGCGCTAACTGGTTTCTTATAGCCGTTTCCAAAATGACAGTTGGCGGACGCAAAAAATGGACTTAAACCATGCTTTAACAGGATCTCAAGCATTTAATATTGATATTTTTACGTGACACTTTGGACTTAAGGGTTTTCAACTATGATCTTTCAGATTATTAAATCAAAAGAAAGGATTTCGAAATACAAAATAAAGTTTCGGCAGAGTTTTCTCATTTTTTTATGGTTTTTAAAATTATTTTGTAATAAAAAAATTTAAAACTGAAAACTTTAAAGATAGTTTTAAAGATCATATTAAACCACAATTTTTGAGACCATAATTAAACTTTTGCCAATAGTAGTTATTCTACAAATTGAATTTTTCAATAATTTTTTTGAGGTGTCGTCGCTCCATTTTAACTCCTAGGAATTTGGTCTGGGACTCCCAAATCCTATGTGATTCTGACTCGTCTAGGTGTCTACTATCCCCCCTAGAAGTGTGACCCAACGTTTATGGGACACCCTGTATACTTTGTTACACATGTAATGCAGGACCAGATGTTTGTAAACTATTATACATCGCATAGTTCTAAAACAGCCACAATCCTTTATAAAATACCCCTGGCCTTGAAACTTGTAGATTGGGGTGTCAGAAAGTATCAACACTGTGTTATCCTTTTCCCATTACGTTGGTGAGAAAAACTTGATCAGTTTGCGCCTTCGTTATCTATAAAAAAATTGCTTAACAGCATTTAATCCATTCGGTATCAGGACCCTAAGAACTGTTATCTAAGTTTTGTTTTAACGAAGGGAGTTTGAAACTAAACCAAGGAACCGGTTTTTTATCTGCCAGATATGTATAAATGTAAGAAAGCTTTTGTAAACAAAGTCTGATAGTCACTATGATCGGTTATGATAGGATTCCATCATTTAAACTATGTTCAAGATACGGAAGCATGATAGCTCTTATTCGTTAAAAGTTAAATTTCCTTTTTTTTTAGGTATAGAAATCAAAACATTTTTAAAGTCATAAATTCGGGTTATGATTTTAAAACTAGATACCCATTTCTCTTGTAGAAAAATTAACTTTTAATAAAACAAAAATTTTTTTTTTCGATTAACTAATTATTGAGTTCACTCTATGTTTAAATCTGCATAATCTTATGCGTTGGATAAATAAGTATACAATTAGAAATACAAGACTTTTTAGATGAACCCTGTGTATACAAAATTCCCTACCCTATCATTAAAAAAGAATAAACAAAATGTTAAGATTTAAGATTATAAGAAACACTAAGCGATACAAAAAAGTAGAAAAAAAGTATAGAAAAAGGAAAGGTCTGCATTTTTAAGCGATAAGAGACTCAACCCTTTTTTAGAAACATTTGCTCTATCCGTCAACTTATCAAGAAAGTGAGACTGCATCTTTCAGCCTATCTCCTTTGATAGGAACATTGAGGCCAATGCGCTCTGGCAAAATCTCCTTGTTTCCAGGGTAACTTGATCCAAAAAAACATTCTTAAAAGCTTACATTCTTTAAAAAATAAGTCTTAGTACAGCTGTAGCATTTTCTAAATTGTTTTTAAATACTTACTAGACTAGTCATTTTCAAAAGGATACAAATTTTCAGTTTCTAAAGGGTCAACAGTTTAGTAACAAGGCATGAAAATAACAACGCCTTTAACAAAACAAAGGTACTGAAACTATCTCCCGTTAAACAGCAGGTTAACAACAGGTGCACGTAAATTTTGTAGATATAGTCAAGTTTTATTCATTTTAAATTTTATAGCAACCATTTGATTGCCTATTTGATCATAAAATCTCTCTTAGGAAATTTTTATACCTTATGATTGTGAGATATGAGTGATTGTGATACCTTATTATTATGATTGTGAGATATGAGTGATTGTGATACCTTATTTTTATGATTGTGAGATATGAGTGATTGTGATACCTTATTATTATGATTGTGAGATATGAGTGATTGTGATACCTTATTATTATGATTTATGATTTTGATGATTTTTATAATCTCAGAATTTTGCGTGCATATAACACCACCTTGAAAAAGATAGTATCGGGAAACATATCCCATCTCGTAATACTGCTCAAAAATTTATTTCCGAATTTAAAAAAAATCCAAATTTTGCCCCAGTTCTTAAAAAATGTATTGGATTCTTCTTGGTTTTTCTCATGAAGTAGATTTTTCTGGCCAAGCACTGAACCACTCCCCTACCGCCTAAAGGATTTTTTTACTTAAGTACTCCCTCCCCCTTATTGCAATAGAGAAGGTTCAAGTGGGGATAGCTGTTGTGTTAAAACAGGCCTTAAAAGCGGTCATAATACATTTCTTGATATCAATCAAAACGATGCTTCTTATTGCAGGTGATCCCACTACTTTTCGCAATCTTCAGCCTTGCAAAGAAATCACCAATGCTGTCATTGAGAGCGTCACCTCTATGGAATACAATGGATACGCCTCATCCACGGGTGAGTTAACAGTGGAAGATGAGTTGTAGATTAGTAGTAAGTGAAAGTAATACGTGATTTTCAAAGCCTCAAGAATGAAATCTATTTGTTTAAAAACACCTTTTGTTGGTGTTTCCATCACACCAAAGGATTCACATCCGGTGACCACAGGATGAATTTAGAGAAAAGTTGCTTCTTGAATTTTGCGCTGAACCCAAAAAACTTTCCAAATTTTAAAAATAATCACGAATTTCACCAGCACTCATGTGCGTAAGCAAATTTTCTCATGGCTGGAAAGACCTTAGTTTTTCTCAGGTTCTTACATCACTGATTATCTCATATTCAATATAAGAACAAAGGCTTTCACGACCGGATGGGTTAGGATAAAAGTTTTCTTCCGGGCAATTAGGCCGTGGTCGAAAGGTAGATGTTAAAAGTCCAAACGTTTCGTCTGCAACTTCGGCAGACATTATCAATGGGAATAAAAGGCTAAAAAATCTTTAGAAAGTCAAAATCAAAATCAAGATTACTGCCGTCTGCGTGGTCGAAGGTTATATACAGTAGGAACATCAACAACTGGATGCGATGCCACACCAGACTCAACAGCGATAACTGCAGCAGGCGAGTCCATCCTAACATCGATAGACGACTTCGGAAACGAACCACCAACCACAGCTGGCAAAGGTGCAGAGGTCGACTCCCGATCCGAACTCTCAGGCCTGTGACCAAAGGCAGCCAATACAGGAAACCACGTTCTATTCATCCTGAGACCCTCCTCCTTTCTATTGATGTTGTGAGGGTGCTTAAATATTTCAATAGCCTCCCTCTGGAGGCGCGTATAATAATGTGTTGTAGTAGACAAGACCTCTGTTTCGTCGAAGTTTATCGTGTGGCCCGGTGCAGATAAAACATGTTCGGCTATGGCCGATTTCTCAGGTTGCATAAGTCTGCAGCTACGTTCATGTTCTTTTAGTCTTGTCGAGATGCTACCACAGGTCGTAGGATGAATAGAACGTGGTTTCCTGTATTGGCTGCCTTTGGTCACAGGCCTGAGAGTTCGGATCGGGAGTCGACCTCTGCACCTTTGCCAGCTGTGGTTGGTGGTTCGTTTCCGAAGTCGTCTATCGATGTTAGGATGGACTCGCCTGCTGCAGTTATCGCTGTTGAGTCTGGTGTGGCATCGCATCCAGTTGTTGATGTTCCTACTGTATATAACCTTCGACCACGCAGACGGCAGTAATCTTGATTTTGATTTTGACTTTCTAAAGATTTTTTAGCCTTTTATTCCCATTGATAATGTCTGCCGAAGTTGCAGACGAAACGTTTGGACTTTTAACATCTACCTTTCGACCACGGCCTAATTGCCCGGAAGAAAACTTTTATCCTATCTCATATTCATTTGATATTAAGAATAAATATTGCAAATTTGAGCCCAAATATTCAAAAAGTAGTGAAAAATTAATGCTAACTTTGCAATTATAAAATAAACATTCATGATAGCAAATTCTTATTAGCTTGTAATTTTATTTCTTCTTTCATTCTTGCCCTCTGTTTAGACAATTTTAGGTGTATTTAAGCTTTATTTGTGTACTGGCCAGTAAGATTCATCTTAATATGAGATGCGGCTCTCAGGTAAGAAAAGATTGGGTATCACCGCCTTGCTATAATAAATTTCGGAGAAGAAACAAGCAAAACATGCAATGAATTTTAATTGACGAAGATGATGTATGTTTTTAAAACATTGCATTACCCTCTTGTATAGGTCATTTTTGAACTAATACATATAAGCGATAACTTTGTTTTTATTCGATTATAAATCCTATTCATCTGAAATCATAAAAAAAAGTTTTTGAGAACTTATATGCATCCCTGTTATGCATCAAAGTATGGTAACCATAAGTCAATTTCATAAAAATATATTAAGATATCTGTCCTCTTTAATTATTCATTGGTTTTTTTTAGGTTATTTAGAATCCAGGCAGGCTGTGGCAATGTACAGTGAACGAGAAGGCGCACCTTTGAAACCAGAGGTGAGATAAAACCCCTCCTTATCCATCCTTTTCCCTCCCCTCTATGGTCTGATGTTCAAAAATGTGTTAAAAAACCCGTTTTCAGGAAAAACTTTAAAAATCCAACACGATTCAAAATTTTTCGGGGGGAAAACACCCAAATTACCTTCTTAAGTTTTCTAAATTTTCTATTTTTGAAAAACATTCTGAAATGAATTCAAATAACATATTAAATCATTAAATCTGGGATAAAATGGAAACTTATTTCGAAAGGAATTTTTTAAACTTTCTTTGTATTCATAGAAAAGACCATCTTGCATTCTGTTACGTACAAAAATGACCTTTTAGCAAAACAGGGTTCATTATACCCTTTTCCAGAATACCTTAAATCCTGTAAATATGTGTTTAAAGTAGCCAAGCCGCTCGCTTCACTATGTCCACTGTAACATTTTTTTATTTAGGGTGACTGCTCAAATTCAATTTTTGATGCGAGTTAGATATTCCACCCTTATCTCCCCATGTCAAAAAGATCTTTCCCGGATCTTCGAAGATTGTGATCATGCGACTCGAGCTGACCTTGGCTGAACTATTCGATGACCCATAAGATAAAAGTTAGCGAAATTATCTCATTTTCGATCTAATTTCCTAATGTCTTTGCGATTGCATTGAGGGTCTTTTTCAAATTCTCGAATTTTCTAATTTTTTTAGAAGTTACTAGATACTATATTGTAACACTCGTGGCAACTTTCATCCTCAATAAAGAGCCTCAGCTTCTTTCTTTATGAAAATATTTGCAATCGGATAGTCTATTTTCCTCAAATCCACAAACTATATAGACTTCTTAAAAACGTTTTCTCGATGCTTAGCTCGGGAAATTTAATGCCTCTGAAAAAAAAATCAAAGAAGGTTTTGCAGTTAATGCCTATCCCCAAGATAAGCTTGTCCAACTATATCAATTGAAATTCTTTTCACATTGCTTGTCCGTGAAATGTTCGTGAAACTGGAAGAATGAATATATAATGAAGTGAGATCAACAAAGATTGGATCATTATCAGCATATTATGCAACAGACTGAATTTTACTGAAATTTATGCATTTATTTAATTGATTTTTTTCATAACTTTTGCGGTTTCAGGTTTTTATTTTTTCAGGTTTTAATTTTTGCGGTTTCAGTATTATATAAGTCTCCTTTTTTCAATTTGTATTTTCTTTTACTGGTGAATTAGATGTAACATTTTTCCAGAAGTTAATTCTTCTGCAAAACTTACAAACCTACAAAAAAGTATAATTTTTCGAGAAAACTTATCAACCGACAAAAAAAGAAATGGATGACTGTAAAGTTACACAGACCATCCCATAATAGATATTTTCCAAAAACTTACGTTCATTTAAAAGAAAATTACACTTTATGAACAATAATATATAATTTTTCAGAGTATCTACAGGGAACATCCCCATTTCTGCCCAAAAATTTCTCTCAATAGTAAATGTTCAGCCTAAATAACGATAAAACTTTTCGTGCTGTAGGACATCATCCTGACGAGTGGCTGTTCTCATGCCTTGGAAATGTGCATCTTGGGCCTGGCCAACCCTGGCCAGAACATCTTGATCCCAAGACCAGGATTTTCAATATACCGAACCATTGCCGAGTCCATGGGAATAGAAACCAGAGCCTATGACCTACTGGTAGGAAAAAATATTTATACACCTCATTTCATAACCTCATTTTGTCAC
This sequence comes from Tetragnatha versicolor, assembly GCA_024610705.1. Classification (NCBI taxonomy): domain Eukaryota; kingdom Metazoa; phylum Arthropoda; class Arachnida; order Araneae; family Tetragnathidae; genus Tetragnatha; species Tetragnatha versicolor. The sequence continues at coordinate 10,795,062 of JANDEH010000008.1, read as the reverse complement.
TTAAGACCCAGCATGACATTAAGACCATTTTGAGTTGTGCATAAATCCTTATTTAAGATTTGATATCAGATCACCTAAAATAAACGGTAGGTGATATGAACCACAAAATTTATTCCCCCAACATCTTAGTAGACTTAAATAATGAGTAATTACTAATTGAACTGTTAGTTTGAAAAAAGGAAAAACTTAAAGGGTAAATTGACAGTTAATGCTTGAAAATTCCCTAAGCTTCATTCTACACTTTTGTAAGAATAGGGAAAAATGACAACCCCCCTTATATGAAAATATAGCCCATTGAATTCGATGAAATCGAAGTCCATTCATTGTACTACTTAATTTAATTTGAAGTTTAAGTTAATTTGTCTTTCATTTCTTATTCTTTGTGCTGTAAAAACTAAGACGAAACAATATTTTTTTTTAAATTTAAAAGTGTTTTTACCTTTTGTTTTATTAAGTGAATGTTGGGATCTTTTGATATTCATTAAACTTTCTTAATCAATCAGTTTCACAATACTTTTGAATTTATTTTCTTACTTTATCTTTCTTTTTCTCAATTTTGTGTTGTAAACGAAGTAGAAACATAACTTAATTGTCAAACGGGTTTTTTAGATTTTTTCAACTGAAATTTTATGAGTTTGAGAAAGGGAATAAGTTCTCTAACTTTTTTCAACTGTACAATATTTTTGGATATACTTTTTTTTCGATGATTGTATTGTACAATTAAAATTCCATTACTTAAATGTTTTTTCTTTCTCCAATTATTTCAAAACTTGGTTTATGGATCTATTTCCTTTTCAAACTCAGGATTCAATTAATTTTTCCTGTTTGCATTAAACATAAAAATACATTTTTATTTATGTAAATATGAGATGATATTATATATTTTAAAATTAAATTTGTATTTTTAAATAAAAAACTACATTTGCGTCTAAAATGTTTTTACTTCTGATACCTCCATTTTAAAAAGAAACTATCCAGGTGTTTTTACAATTACTTTTTTCATTAAAATTCTCAAGTAATCTGCATATTTAATACAATAAAAAACTACTAAAATCTAAAGGGACTGTTGAAAATCAGTAAAAATATTGTTATACCTCCCCAAAACTCGTAAAAGATATGAAAATCAAGCAATTGACTTCAAAATAATCTTTTCCTCAGCCCAACTTGGATTGGCAGATAGACTTACCCCACTTGGAGTCTCAAATCGACAGCCAGACAGCGGCCATCATCATCAACAACCCTTCTAACCCGTGCGGATCAGTGTTCTCCAAAATACACCTCGAATCCATCGTTAAACTGGCCCAACGAAATTGTGTGCCCATTATTGCAGACGAGATTTATGAAGATTTCGTAAGTATCCAGGGTTTCTGGGAAATCACTCCGTGTTACACTTTTCCTTAGCCCTATTTAAAAACTGTTTTTGTTTTGTTATAATAGGCAGTGAAGCTATTAATTATCTTAGGTATTCGAGGCAGTGATTCTTGAGAAATATTTAATCTTCTAGACTAGACAAATAACTTTTATGTTCCTTATTATAGCAAATTAAATCGAAACATTTTTTAAAACTTAGATTTTAACTTAAGTCCCTAAGAAACATCTAATCTCTGACGTACTACATTTTTTACATGGAAACAATCTACATCAATTTAGAAATATTTCAATGAGGAATATGAAATTATAAAGTATTTTTTAAAAAATTTGTAATAATGGTTAAACTAGTTCAGGGGAATGTGTTCATATCCCATATCCCAATTCGCCAATTTTTTGAAGAGATAAGAAACGTTATCATTTTTAATAATAGTGTTTGTTTTTGAGAGGTGCGTGTATTTAAAGGATTAAGTTAATCAATGACAGTAAGGGGTAAGGGAAGTATATATTTGTTGAGTTTTTCATTAACTTTTATTAACACCATGATCCTCGAAGGTTTGAGAAACAGTTTTTGACTTATCCAAATTTTAGTTTGGACACAATCAAATAAGAGCTCTTGTACAAGACTATCAGTTCATTCTTCATCCTCTCCACAAAAGTGTCTTTAAAATATTCATATAATGAAAATTGTTTTCAATCATAAAATAATTATTCAATTTATGAGTGCATCATTTTCTTCAAGCGTGAATAATTTCGGAATTTATTCATCAGGTTTTTGGAGAGAAAGCATTTTACCCAATCGCTACACTCTCGAAAGAAGTTCCTATTTTATCTTGCGGTGGATTGACCAAAAAGTATGTTATATTATTTCAAATTCATTCATTTATTCGATTCGTTTCTGTAACCCTTAAATGGCGAAAAAAAAAGTAAAATGATACATTTTTTATATAAAAGTTCATAGAGAGACTAGTATATAATTAATATTGATAATTTATGTAAATTTTAAAAATTCACAGTATGGACCAATGTTAATGTAAAATTTGGTTAACCATGACGACGAAACTGTCTTATTCAAATTTGAATACTCCGTGTGTTTTATGTTTTGCTGTAAAATTAAAAGCATATTGACCAATTCATTAAATTATCCTTTAGTCTTTAAAACCGTCTAATTAAAAAAATCGATTGCGAATTTATTACTTTCATTTCATGTACATGTGCATTCGTTCATTAAAAAGTAAAGTATCGATAAAAAATGTCCATTCAGAACTTTTTAAAATACATGTTCACAAGAGAAACTGGATGACAACAGCTTTTTGTACCTATATAGCACAAATTTTATAAAGTAATTCTATATTGATAGCATTTTCTGGGAGCGTATGGCCTCGTGGGTCTGGTTTGATTTTATTCAAGGCTGATCGGGGGTTCAGACAGAACAGAATATTGATAGTAATTATCAATAATCCATTTTAAAATCTGAGCTTTTAAAAAGCAAGGTTAAGACCGTTTCAAATCCATGGTCCGGGAGGTCATTGGAAGTATCTCGTGAAGAAGTGAGGTGCTGCACTTCTAAAAAGTTTAACGAGTTCCCGAGAGAAATTAAGGTACTATTAAGAAACCATGCTTTGATATAAATAAAGTGAATCAATATAGGCATCAATGTCAAAACTGCACTAAAGCAAAAAGAGGCTCAAGAGCAGAGAGAAGTTCAAAAGCAAGGGGAGGGAAGAGAATATTTTGCAACCATATTTTGTCTAAATGTAATTTATAATAGTTTGAAGTGAATGTTTGTCAAATTTTTCTCCTAATGTACGACAGCCTCTCTTCCTACACATAAAATACTATTTTTAGCATAATTTGAATCCAATATTTCAAAATGTTTTGAGATAGTTTCACTTTTCACAAAATTAAAGAGTCATAGATGCTTAATTGAAATTTTAACATGAAAACATACTTTGGTGACCTATAATGAAAGAATATTTATTTATTTAATTTATTAGGTTCCTAGTACCTGGATGGAGAATGGGATGGATACTCATTCATGATCGTCAAGAAATTTTTGGAAAAGAAGTAAGTGCATATTCCATATTTGATAAAATTCCAAAGGATTTTGTTTTAGTACACAAACATAGGTCTTTCAAAACTTAAGACTGAGTGGAAATTATTTATAAATGTGAAAATTCCATCAATTAATATAGAAGACTACAATAAAACACATCTTGAACTATATTACAAGTATTATATAAAAAAACGTAATGAAAATAAATGGAAACCTAACTAAAACAACTATAGGCAGTAGTCCAAAAAACTTTCTGTTTTATGGTCAATACCTAATTTATAGTATAGTAGTTATTATCTCATAGGATATATGCTCTACATTAAGAGAAATGCAAATAAACATGAATATTTTTCCACTTTCTCGCAGTAATTTGATTAATACAAACTCATATAATTAATATTTGTGATCGAAAATTTTAAAGAGGCGTCCAATGATATGCTTTTATATGGAAACCACGAATTTTACATCTTTTGCTCGCTTAGGTCCGAGCCGGCCTTCAAGCCTTGAGCCAGAGGATCATAGGCAGCAACACCATTGTTCAAGGAGCACTTCCCTCTATCCTCAGGGACACCCCTGAAGCATTCTTTTTAGATTCCATTGAAACAGTAAAGGTGAGTTTGACCGAATATTACAAATAGTGTCACGCATACTTATGATTTTGAATGGATTATTTATAGATTTGATTTCTTTACCTTTTTTAGTTATTGATATATTGTATTACACATGCTTTTTGGATTAATGATCAAGCCCTTTTTATTAAGGTTCTTAGTAATGTGCTTTGCTTTTTTCAAATTGTGTTAATCATTTAAAATTTCAAAAACTGTATGTATACCTTCTATAAATTTCAAAATTAAAATTAGGTATTATAACTTCTTTTCTAAAAATAAAATGCATATTCGAGAAAATTTTTTCATAATTTTTTTCATTCGCTTTTGTAAAATTCTATAAGCTTGTAAGTGATATTTTCTTATCTTTTCAGAGAAATGCCAAATTGGCCTATGCAATTCTCAACGATGTCCCTGGTCTACATCCTATCATGCCTTCTGGAGCTATGTACATGATGGTAAGGAGATGAAAGGATTTTGAAGAATCAAGGAACATTAATGCAACTTACAAAGTTATATTAGGATTTATTACTTTTTTAAAATTGTCATTACTAAAAAAATAGCTAATTTTTAGCTTTTTATGGCAGTTGAACGAGCAGTATGGTCGCGTTTCAATTCTTTAAATGTTTATAAACAAACTTCCAGCTACGTTGAGACAAAAGTTGTAGCTGACCCTTCATCAAAAAAGTTCATTACAACCACCTTTCCAAATTTTGAAATGTTGCTGTTTTAAGGTTCTTTTTTTTCTGGGGGGGGTCTCCGATAATGACGAACGATGACGTGATAACGCCGACGCGCACTTACTACGCATTGCACAGAGAACAAGCGCATCAGCCGTTACTTGCGCAGTCCACTAATGATGATGCAGAATAACAAAATAAGGTTGTTTTGAAAAACAAAACTGCAAATATACGTTCTTACAAGCGTCTTTAGAGCCGATGGTTAAAAATACCAGTGTTACATGATTGGCTAAGAAAATACCACGTGATACCTCTGATATCACGTGATACTATCACTTGGTACCTTTGATCCAACCAATCATGTGGGTTTGGTATCTTTGGACTGTCGGGTCTAAAGAAACTTTTTACGTAACAAACAACTTCCCCTTCCTATAATAATCTTCTCTCTCAATAACTGTTTAATTTAAAAACCCCCATTCAGATTGTCTAATTTCTCGGCGTTTGGCGAATTGACATGCTTCTTTATATTTTTTTTTCATAAATTAAATCAGAAAACTTAACCAAGGATTTTCTTGTGGCCGAAAGCCGAAATCTTGTGGTTATCATATAGGTTATTTTTAAACATAAAAGAGAAAATTTAGGAATGCCTTTCTATACAATCCCGAATGGTGAGGGAAAAAACGCACACAAGTTTAAATTTCTTCTCTTTCTCTTTTCAGGTTGGCATTCAAAAGGCCTCTTTCCCAACATTCAAGCACGATATGGACTTCGTGGAGAGTCTAATGTCGGAACAATCGGTTTTCTGTCTTCCTGGACTGGTAAACAGTTTACAGATTTTAATATCTTCTTATTAATTATTACATTTATTAATAAGGAAGTTGCATGTGTCAGATTTTCAAAAACAAACAAGTGTTCTGTATGGTTTTTTGTATGGTAAAATGAAATATCTAGTCAGTTTTTCAAAAAAATGTACAGGTAATTAAATATTTTAATTTAAAAGTCGAGAAAAAAACACGTGACTGAAAACGTTTATTGTTTAAATTATAAGATGACGTCAACAATAATACCATCAACTCCATTGCTTTACAACAATGTTTAGTATAAGATGACATCACATCCAAACTCTTGGCGTTTTCGCGCAAATTTAAAAAGGGGATATTTGTTAATTTTTTTGACAATCAAAAAATTTCTCGATCAGCCTCAAATTTTGGGTAGTTGCTTATTTTTGCAAGAGGAATCGATTAAAAAAATTAAAAAAAATTATGCAACTTCCTCATTGTTTAATTAAGTAATTTAGTAATTAATTAAAGACATTTTTTTAAAAAAAGTGACTCTTATAGTTTTTAAGAGTACAATAAACACTGAAAAAGTATTTTAAATTGTCTTCTTTAATTCAACCTGGCCGCAATGTTTACTGAAGCGTTTTTTTCGAGTGGTTTTTTTCGTTCGTTTTTTCAACCTATCTCAACAACTGACAGTCTATCTCTATCCCTAGTGCTTCGACTACCCGAACTATTTCCGTATCGTTCTGACAGTCCCTGAAGACATGATGGCCGAAGCTTGCGAACGTGTCAAGGAGTTCTGTACCAAGCACTACACTCTCAGTACTCCCACGACCAGCTTCAACACTGAGATGTTGCTCCGAACGAAGATGCACGCACTGCAAGTCTGATTCACAATTATTATTGGATAACCTATATATGAAAGCTTTAATTCAACAAGGGATGGCACTTTCAAAATTAAATATATTTATATTTTTGTTGAATATCTATGAACAGTCTTCATTTTAAATAGATGTTAAGGTTACATGAATTCGAAGGAACGATTATTGTGCTCTTTAAGCTCTACCAAAATTTTTTGAAACTTGTCCAAAGCGGAAAAGGGTTAAAGCAGTTAACTTACCCAAAACCAACAATTTTTTAGTTCCCTCTTGTGAAATGTATTTAACTTTTCAATGGACTTTTGGACAAGCTTTACTTCATCCCCAACATCCGTTACAGCTTTTTAAATCTAACGTTTGATTAGGTCTCATAAAACTTGACAAACTCTCCTACAGCCATTGATATGCTTTTATTAATTAGTGTTTAATGGTGTTCAACAATTCCGACCGAATTCTCCACAGCCAGATTAATTCCGTGGAGTACATGAAAAATCCCCAGAGAACTATACATCAACGACGGAGTTTTCTAGAAAATTATGACATTATATAATTGGATGAATATTATGCGTGTGCTATGGAACGAAATAATCAAGTTTTTATTGGATATGATGTCACCTTTAAAAAGATGTCGTAGACGTATGGTTTTAGAGCATTTTTATCTTCTATACGCAAGGAACTTTTCTGTGCAGAGTTCTGACGGACTTGTTTGAGCACCCTGTTTATAATAGATGAATTAGAAATACAGTTCACTAAATACTATTCAAAATAAGTATGGATGTATGTCATACAAATATACATATAGTGATATAGTATATAAACTTCTAACTGCCATCCCTATGATTATTACCCTAATTACATTTTAATAAAAATAACTATATTTAACATATATGTAGTTAATATGTATACAAATATAAAAGTTGTTATATATTTTATATCTTTATTTTGGTATCTTGTTAATGAAGCATGGAATACTTTGCACCTTGCTATTTTTGGTTTATCTTTTATACATAGAATGATTTATGAGTACAAAACAAATACGTGTATAGGAACATGATGGCTGGTGCTGTTTTATACGAACAATAAAGCTGTGTATATTATGAAAAGAATTGTTATTGATTGAATAAAACTACGAAAATTTATTCATATCTGTTAATTAAAGTGTAGTTATAATTAAATTTAAGAAAATCTGTCTTATTTATGATTGATTTTCATCAGTGATTCCAAACTATTTTTTAAAACAAAAATGTTTTAGATTCCCTACAAAATTATTAATTAGCTTTCAGAAATTATATAAATAATTCATGGACTACAAATTTTTAGTAACAAGATAAAGAGAAATAAATTAAGGTATCTTTTAAAAGAAAATTATTTATAAATTTCTCTTTAAAAGAAAGAAGAAATAAAAAGAGGAAGATAAATTTTTTTTCTCTTTTCGAGAAATTAATTAACTTGTATGGCGTTACATAACTATTAAATGACAAATATTACCAATCAATTTCAGAATTTTCATGTTTTTAATTAATACAGTTTTAATTAATAAGTGAAAATGTTTAAACAGTAATTTGTGAACTTTCAGCAAAAGTGTGTTAAAATTAAAATATATACATTAAATACTTGTCTCTTTGGTGAAGGTACCTTTATTCTAAAATTACGTTTGTGAATGTGTGTTTTTATCAAGGGATATTTATTAAATTACGGCCAAAAGACAGAAAATTTGCCCCATCAGAACCATGATAAATAAATAAAACTATCATTATATAAAAATCCTCTTGAGTGAAAAATCATGAAAAACACAAGAGACGCTCTATTTAAAACGGAGTCACGAAAAACATTTTAATCATAAAAAAAGAAAAACACCAAAAAAGTAATAGTTTCCCAATTTCAACGCTGAATCTGCTTCAAAACGTAATTCCCCAAATTCAACAAAATCGTCTTTTGAAGAGAGGACTCAAGTGCATAAAACACTCGCTTATACGAAAAGAATAGAAGTCCTCACAGCCCCGCATGCGAGGGGAAAAATGATGCGGGTGCAACACAATAGAACAGGGGAGGTTCAATAAAAATCCGATTCTCACTCTATTCGAAAAGCTTTCATTCTGGCCGGAGGTGGGCATTTCCACCAATATTCAGTTCACTAAAAGAAGAAAATTGAATAGGAGGGGAAAGGAAATTGCCTTTGCACAGTTGTTCTTAATAAAATGTTGGAGTTATGTCCTGTTTCCATGTTTTTCCACTGTTAATATTTTACAAGGTTGAATTCAACTTTTTATTACTAAAATTTTGGTTTCTCCTCCACACTCTTTCACCAATTTGTTTTTCTCTCTCTCTCAGAAAAGAACAGGGAATTTTTCAGCGACTCCTAATTTAGTATCGATTATAGAAATATTATTATATTTATTAGAGTCCTGCAGCAAAAATTGGTTGCTCAAAAGAGAAGATGGGAAAAATACAAAATACTGATCAGCCAACGATAGTAAAAGGGTCACGTGATTTTTACAGACTTTGCACGGCCGATAGTTGGGTAACCGGTGATAGTTGAGGTTTTGCTTCTATATACAAGCAAATGTCTCTTCCTCTTTCAATCAACTGCCCCTCAACTTCCACCTGTCTCCCCTCCAAAATACTAGTTCCTGCGTTGTCAAAATCACATGACCCTTTTACCATCGTTGGTTCAGCGTAATATTAGTAGTATTTATAAACAGGGTAACTGCTGAGATAGAAATCCAGAAAGTTTAAAGAAAACATAAAGAGCGAAATAAATACAAATTTCCATTTAATGTTAACTATATATGAAAATATAACTATTTCTTTAAAATTATAAATTTGTAAAACTATTATATTAGTCATGATACCAATTGTGGTAGGATTAAGGAATGTATAATTATGCACTTAAAAAAGTACTCGGATGGAAAATAACACGAATACGAGTTCTCAGAATTGGCTTCACTGCATACTGCATTACGTAAAGGAGAAATCGTTTTACAGAACCTTAGTATGTATTGCGGGAAAACGAATCATAAGTTGTCTGGAAACACCACGGAAGTCTCCTACTCCTTCTTACATGTGGGTAGCGCTTATAACCAACTGAATAGTAAACTGCAATTTGGCTAATTTTACCAAAACTAATTTATATTTTTGATTGGATGAAATCAGTTTTATTTTTTTAAAAGAAATAAGTCACTTGTTTTACTTGAATGGAAAGCCTTTTCAGTAATGCTATTCACAAAAGAAAAATTGATGAAAATTGATTCTTAAGGGTCACAGTCAGTCATTATAGCTCTATTTTATTAATTTATTTCTAGTATCTAACTGTAAGTTTTACTTCTAATTGTTTAAATGTGGAAAAGAAATGTTTTTATATATTCAGAATTAACCACAATACTTGTGACTACCTTTTTCCACAAATAGAAAATATTCTAGCCGAATGGGAAACTTTCTATGTAATGCTTGTGAAAGCATTATCAAAACAAGGGAGGCAGCATTACATACATAACCTCAGAGATAAAATCGTATTTTTTATTCAGAATTTTTTCAAGAACATAATATTTTTGGGAAAATCCCAGCATATAAAATTTGATAAAAAATAACAAGTGCGTTTTGAAAACCAAATTATCTAAAATAACAACAAATACATGTACCACAATAGTCAGAGAATGTCAAAGTATTAGTTCAATACTAGAAAGAACTCTGGACAACTTCAAACAATATGATTTCCATTACTTTAAATATGCAAGAACAGGGCATACAGTTTAAACTCAAATATTTTTAGCATTTCAAATAAAGATTTAACTTAAATTTTAACTCTTAACTACATTTAATATTATCTCTTTCATAATGGTTACAAAGTGAGCCTTGGTAACATTAATACTTGATGGTTTTATAGGGCAAGAAACAAGTTTTAGGATAAAAGCAAAGGAAAGGAGCATAAATAAAGGCAATTTATTTTCCAATAGCAGTATAACTGACCTTTATTTTTGAGTTTTAAGTCTATACATTCACTTACATACGAGTAGTAGACCTTTTTATTTTATCGCACTAAATTTCTTAGTAAAGATTTGGAAGAAAAACCATTATTGAAATTTTCTTACCAACGAAATTATTTCAGTTAACTAAGTTTATTGGTGCAAGGCTTATATTACAACAGAGAATAGAGTATCAAAAACAAGACAATTCTTTCACACCATCCTTTATTCTTAATTTAAAAAAAACCCAGAGGTATAATTGTTTATTTAGGAGACCAATGTATCGTTCTATCATTTTTTTAAACATGGGGAGAAGTTTTGAATGAGATGCAAGAATATATACAATTGAATCCCGCTATAGAGAACTATCCGAATAATCATAATAATAGTTATAGAGTGAAACTTCAGTAATGATGAACTATTTGACACCTCATTCCTTCTGAAATGAGGTGTCATTAGTGAGGAAATACATTATACATGAGGAAAGGACTACCTCTATTTGCGAAAATATCGGAAATTCCGCTTCAGGATGGGTCTCATTTCCGAAAAAAAAACGGGTGAACTGCGAAAAGGTTTAAAAGTTAAAAAATCTTGATAGCACAGCAAAACCTAGCAAAAAATTTACTAAGAAATTCATAAGAACCTTGATACAGAAAAAAACTTGCAGTAAAATCCAAACATAACTAGCAATATTTTAGAATTAAGGAATGATGCAAAAAAAGTTTATTAAAACTCTGTTCAACCTTCAACCATTAAATTATTTTAAAGCAGTTCAAAGCTTGCCTGTAAAGTATTTTGTAGCCGCTCAGACGAGTTTCGATCTTAGTTAATATTCATACAGAGATGGTGGAGAAAACTTACACTATAAGATTCCCCAACCTCTAAATGTCAGGAGTTGGCAATCACTCAAAGGAACACTATAAAACGGACAACTGAAAAAAATCACAGAAGACATTTTTATGGAGTGGAATATTTATCCCCAATCACTTTAAATCTCTTATGCCTCTACAAAGATTTTTCCGATTTAGGAGTTTGGTGAGAAGAACAAGTTAAGGGGTAAATGTAAAATTAGACACTTATCCAAACTTAATTAAACAAGAAAATGTTATCAAGAAAATTAAACTAGGAGTATAATGTAATATTACGCTCGAAATTTTTTTGCTATCAAACTTTTATAATCAGATAAGCTAAACTAATCACTAAATGGAGGGTTCAGAATAGAAGTGAACCAAGTCCACTTTAGCTACTTTTGAGCTACATACGTTTAAAGTTAAAGCTTCATAGGAAAATTACATGCTAACGCAATAGAACTTGCTGCTGCAAAGCGGATATTATCAGAACTAGGACTTGGTTCATTATTGCACTGAAATTTTACATAGTTGGTGCATGTTATAGCATTGCTAACTCAAAAATGACAAAAAGTGGACTTGGTCCATTTTAATTCTAAGCCCTCCAAATATCCTCCCAATAAGAAAATTATTTTACTCATTTATAGGAATCAGTGATTAAAGAAGGAATTAAAAATTCCTAGAAAAAAACTATTTTTAATATAATCTTGATTTATAAAGTGCTACAAGAACTATTATCTTTTCATTTTTCATCCCACATTTTTTTAAAATATTTATAAATCAGGATATCTTTAAAAGTTAATTTTTACTTATACAATCGAAGCAATTTTAACATTAACAAGTCAAATTGATGTATTCAAAAAAGAAAAAAATTGGGGGAAGGGCAAATTTATGTGATTGCCATACCCATTCAGAATTGTACTTAGGAGTGCCAGTGTAAAAATGATTGCATAGATGCTTCGACAATATAAAGCTCTGTTAGCTCACTTTTATACACTTTGACAGTCAGTATGTTAGATTGGAAGTAAAAAAATATACACTGTTCTAGCTAGTCCTGAACACAATACACTAAATGAGCATATTATAAAATAGCTGAAATGTAGAGTCTGTAACAAAATAAATGTCAAACTTGATTTAAGTGTTAACCAGAAGTTTTATACATGAGTATTCAAGGAAAATAGACTATCATCTCCACTTCTACTTGTCAAAAACACTTAAATCTGATCATTTATCTTTTTAACACAAGTAACAGACTAGCAATTATGAGAATTCACAATACTTTTTACACTTGAATTCTTTTAACAATCCAGCATAGCATAAAAACTAGCTGTTAATAACTGTTCAGAGAACTTCCATTTAAATCTCCAATCAGATCAAATAAAACAAATTTACGAGAAAAAGGTTATTTGAAAGTAACTCAGCTTTAAATTTATCAGACTAGATGCTATATTATACTTAAATATTTAATTGCTAGACTATAATTGGGAGAATAAATATTTACAAGTCTATTTACATTTCACCTTTGATTTTCAAATACCTTTAATACACTAAAGGCATTCACTACGAAGAAATAAATATTCTACACCAACTCTTTCCGGTCTACTACTATTGGGCACGAGATATATGAAAGTAAATAGAGCTCATAATCATTCTCTAAAAATAAGAAGAAAAAATTTTGTTTCGTAAAGTAAAATCGGCATGTTTCATACTTGGGGAGAATTTCAATCTTCAATTACCAAATGGTTTATCAAAGCTGTTGAGGGATTCTAAAATTAATTAATTTTACGATTCCAATACATAACGGAATTTCAGATTAAGGAGAAAATAACCTACTAATCTTAGACTTGCTTTGTCACTTGAAAAGTAACCTAATTGGAATAAAAGGCCCGAGATATATTGTGTTAATTCATGGATTTGATGAATGCTTTTCAATTTTAAGGAGTGGAAAAATATTCTGTTCAATCCTCTTTTGTGTCCAACTTTTGACATGAAGTCATAAAATCACATAAGTACTGGTTAAGTTAAGCATTTCCTGGAATAATAAGCACTTTAATGGGCCTAAATTTAGGATTTGCTATTTTCTTCAATCAACAACATGCGTATTACACAACTATTTTTAATCAGAAAATACAAGTAAAAAAATGAACTTAGCATTTTAATTCTTTAATTATGTGTATATTGCACAAGAAATAATGCTATTAACTGAATAAAAGTGCTATACATGAGGCGTTTGCTATCAAAACCAGCTCATTCCATATTTTTCCGAAATCCACTTTTTTGCATATTTTGAAAGTTTAGAGGGTCCTTCATCACCTGACAACGGGATATAGCTCAAATCCAACTCATTCCAACCCAAAATTAGATTTAAAAGTGAAAACTGATCTCAATTGTGAAATTTTAGATAATTTGAAAAAGTTAAGTGGATGTCATTTATTTAAAACTCGTAAAGACACAAATATTAACTGGTAAACTGGAAAAAACCAATTTCACAGAACTTAATTGAACAAAAAAACTGAAAAAAAATCATGAAAAATCGTGTTTTTGCATCAAAATCAGCTCATTCCAACCTAATTAGTGTAATTACGCCCAAGGTAATGCACCTGGAATAAAAATGAAAAACTAATCAAATTCTAGGCGGTTATACCTACAATAAAGAATTCAAAAACAAATTTAGCTTTAGAACTGTGGACGTGAGAAGTTTTTGGTCTCTCCTGTAAAATTTCCAAAAATGGAATGAGCTGGTTTTGATAGCAAACGCCTCATATTTGAAAAAAACTTGAAATAATTAGAAGCTATATAAAAGAAAGAAAATAAATTTATTGATGGAAAGTTATGTTTTGAATCTAAGATATTATAGAAATACACAATATTTTAATTGAAGTTTTGGGGGTTCTATAGTGGACACAATCGTTGTCACAGTATACAACAATTTAACTGTGAATTGAAATTTAATACTGGTTATGAAATAATCCAAGATGCCTTGGATATCAACATTTAAATATTTAAGTTCAGAAACTAACATTCTACATTTGTCCTATAAAATGATGGATAAAATATATTTTACACTAACAATCACCAGGCTTAGTAATAATTTATATAAAATAGAAATAAAGATTCTAGCTATTTGAAGATTGCTTTGTACACTTGAATAAATACAAACAGCTGTACAATGGTATAAAAAACAAAGTTTGATAAACTTAACAAAATCTGTGTGCCATCATTTACTGCTTAGATTCGTTTAGTTTCAGGGATGATAGTGCTACCCAACCTTTAACACTTAGCAATCAAAAAAGTTTTATAAATAGGACACTGCTTAAAAAAAAGAATAGAACAAACATAAGCAACAGTTGGTACTCTTTCATTCTTTTAAATATGCATTATTATTGGCATTTGATTCGTTCCTAAACATTTCCGTTCAATCAATCTAGCATGGGAGAAAGTTGGAAGTTTTTCCAGGATGGAAGAGATAACACCTCTTCATCAAACTAATGTTTTGGGGGTGGGAACGACAAAATTGATAAAATAATTTAAAAATAGTTTTATTTAACTAATATTTTTAAAAGCCATTAATTTTTGAAAGTGATTAGTTTCACTTTTTCCATAGCCCCAAGATGTTTAATTTTTTCATCCTTAAAAACTGAATATGTTTTAAAATTTAAGAAAAAAACTGTGTTTCCTTCAAAGTGCATCTGATTAATTTAAGTCAGTGAAAGTCTTATAAGAAAATTATCTCATTTTTGGAAAACTACTATTAAAATAAACATCCCAAAATGGCATTCATTTACTAACTTAAATATTTTAAATAAAATTACCTAATTATATACCATAAAAATAAATAGAAAATAGTCTAATGGCATTTGATAACCTATATTGGAAGGATCTCAAAAAAATTTATGCCGTTCAATATTTTTCAATTCCAAAACTGACAAAAAAGGAAACTACTACAGGTACTTTTTGTTAAAGATTTGGGTGAAATTGTTGCCATACAAAGGTACTGCTTTCATAAAGGAAGTTACATATATATTCCATACCATAAGACTCCATTGTATCAGGATAAAATGGACTTAACATTTTAAACCTGTTTCTAGGTGAACACATTTGAATATAATGGAAAAAAATTAGAAACCAATTCTGAAATACGTAAAAAAAATCACATCCAAAATCATAGGAAACAGGGGTAGCACTATACATTTATGACCTTTGTCATAAATGGATATTTTCCCCTAAGTATTGATTCTCAACATATTTCTTTGGCAATTTGTATAGGGTGTTCCTAAACTGATGTTGCAAACTTCTAGGACAGTAGAGTGGGGAAAAGTATTCATCCCCCAATGAAATACAAAGTAGTGAGGGCAAATAGCTGGGGGTTGAAAAAAATGTGTAAATAATCCAGATATCTGTTCTAAAAGTTAAGCAAATCCTATTCTTCTTCAGAAGTAGTATCAGGGTTTATACTCTATCTAACAAAGTATAATTCAGGAGTTTTTCAGGAGTAAATTACTAAAAAATCAGGAGGTAATCTGTATGATTATTAATCTTAAACAACTTTGCATGTTACAAGATAATGTGTTCAGAATGAAGTATGGAGCAAAGAATTGCAAAAGCGGTTAGAAATTCCCATTTCCACGGAATTTTACTGATTAAGAAACAATTCTTTCCCCCAAAACGATAATAACGTTTGCTCTTAGGTAGATTTTTTCAGGAGTCAGAGGGTAAATTCAGGAGTTATAAGGGCCCTTAGAAAAATAAAGCAAATTTAAGGAGAATTTCAGGAGGCGTACAAACTATAATAAATGTGATTATTCATTGGTTTTCTCTTATACACTGAAGAGACAAAAAAAGTACACCTGTCAAATAACGCCTAGGGCCACTGCAAGCGTAGAGTACAAAAAGATGTCGATATGGCATTGTCTGAAGGTACACTGGAGGAAATCCCGCACTTTGTCCTATAAGTCCATAGGGAAGATTAGATGCATGAGATGGAAAATGGCATCTCTGAAATAGTGATTCAATTTGAATTTACCAACGGGGCCAATAACGGTGAAAGAGAAACATTGAATGCAGGGTTAGATGTGCAACTCTTTCTCAAATTTGTATAAATTTCAACACTGGGGATTCAACAAGGGGCCAGAATTGAAATTTGAACCAATTTGAGACAAACTGACGATATAAATGATATTCGATCAATGAACTTTTTTTTGGAGGGGGGGCTCTGCCCTGTTCGGAAGAAAATCAGTACTATGGTTTGTGTCTAAACACAGAAAGCTTTCACTCCTAACCAGCCCCAGAAGCTTGCACCATGAGTTTAAGAGCATCCTGTTTACAAATGAATGTGCATATACTGCAATCTCAAAACGATCACATAGTGATATTAACAAAAGCACATGCTTTTACTCACTAAAAGATAAAACAAATCAGCATGTGTCACAATTGTCAATTCAATGAAGCTTAGTTCAGTGGTTCCCAACTTGAGTCTGCAGATAACTGAGCCTTAAATTGATCTCTTTACACACCACTTTACCTTTTATCAATCACTAAAATCCTAGACCCTATCCAATTTAATTTAAAGTCCATTTTAGTTTTTTTAAGCTCTTGATTGAACTTTGGCAATACATATATAGTACCAAAGAACCAAGGTATTGTTAACAATTTAGTGGTGTCTCAGTAAACTGTAATCTCTGTCAACTGTTATTTCTCCAAATCCAACAGCTGATAGTGATTGGCAAAGATACACAATCCATCAGCTTAAACACCACTCAAGATCTCTGTTTAATGGTAATTTTTCTGGGTATGATACTAAATCACTTGCAAGGCTCTCACAACCCTCATTTGGGAACCACTGGTCTAGTTGAATGAATGAACACATGTCAAAGAACATGTCTAAAAATTTAAAATTTACCATGAAAGAGTTAAATACCCTTAATCTGTGCAATATGCATTCATAATATTAGAGAAAAATCACAGAGTACCAGAACAGAATCCATGGCCATAGGAGCTCATAGAAATAAAAAAGATGGATGGGTTGGGGTCTCTTTTGGCGCTGGGATTGCATCTACGTCACAAGAGGCGAAGAAAAAGCCTGATTGGGCGAGAAAAACTTTTCCTTCTCCTTCGAAAATAGCAGATTGAGTGACAGGTTGAATGAACACGTCACAGCAAATCACAGGTTTGGTCACCAAAATGTACTGCCTATCTCTCTGTCAATAAATTATAGTTCCTCGTGGCGCTCTCCAACACGTCTAGAATTTGAAAATATCGTTTTGAACCCTGTTAGGATTTTTCTCTCTGAGAAAAATGGAAGAATATAAAAACATTTAGGATAATTTTTATGTTTTGTTGACTCAATAAACTAAATTATTTGAAACAAAAATTTATTTTTAGGTCAACTCTCAATTTAACAATTTTAAAATGTTACGAGTTTTCAAGTAGTTTCTTTCATATGTAACCATTTCATAAACATAAATCAATTGCCAAAAATTTCATTTAGCATTATTACTACATTGAACTATTCAGCATTTTTGATGTTGGCTAATGGCTTTATACCATGTAACCATAACCAATTTTTTTAAACTTAACAAACTATCACCAAAGTTACTACTAAGTATGTCTTTAGTAGGGTCCATATTAAAATAGACTTAATCAAAAATTACAAACTGAAAAATTTTGACGATAAGCTGCTTAAGCTTCTATACTGAGTATAAGGAGAGAAAGATTCTTTCTTATGTTTATAAAATTATACAATTAAAAGTTCTAAACATTTTCAAAAAATGTAAGTTACCCATTAACATAACCATGTGTTCATTCATTCATCTATAAACAAAAACAAATTACTTTCAAATAAAAAAAACTAAATTTAAGCAAATCACTCTGGCTTTATTAACACTGCCTTTATTTGCAGTGCCCCTGGCTCTACAGTCAACATAACATCCACCATTGCAAAAATCACAATAACCTGTTCAATGCCAGTCTTAACGACGTCGTCTTTCCAGAAAATGTTAAGAGTGGAAACCCCATGTGAGCGCTTGAACTTCTTGTCTAAAAGAGGAAGCTGATTGCAATAAACTCGCTTCACAACTCCCATTTCAAGGATCAAACAGTCAAAGGAATGGTCCATGACCCCCATAACCATGCCTTTTGCAGTCACAGAACCTATTTCCCGAATGAATGCAGCGAGGAACATTTCATCGCTGAGATCACTCACTCTTTTGGCATTGTACTTTTTGTCGTTGCAGTGGTTTGCACACTTTTGAACTTCTTGAGGGGTCATTTTTGGGGGTCGGTGATAGCCCAGGGCTGCCCCCAACAAACGGTGCACTACCACATCGGGGAATCGACGGATAGGCGAAGTGAAGTGCGTGTAAAACGGAACATTCAAGGCATAGTGTCTGAAAGTGTCAACATCTTCGACACCGCCAGTGCAAAAGTACAACGCACAGTTCATTGGACGAGCACACAAGTTCATCAACAACATAACCCTCGCTTGGGATACTGAATCTTCTCCGTGGTACTTAGCAATTGAAGACTGCAGTGAGCCACTAGAGCTGGCATCCAGAATAATACCCATTGCCTCACACATAGAAACCACATCATCCATAACATTATCTTTGGGAGGAGGGTGTTTACGTAACATTGCCAAATGTGGGAATGCCTTGTAGATTTTTAGTGCCACACACATATTAGCCAGAAGCATGTATTCTTCAATCAACCTATTGCTATCCTTTTGCTCATAGACTTTAAAGCCAGTTGGCATCCCTGAGCATCCATCTAAAGCAAACTGTAACTTCACATGATCCAATTTCAATGCCCCTGAATCGAAACGCTTTTCTCGCAGTTTAAGAGCAATTGCATTCAATTGACGCACCCTGTCTACAATATCTTTCAACTTAAACTGACCATACATCTCAGGAAAAGCTCCTATTTCAAACGCATAACCTGTGCTTTCAATCATACTCTGAGCATGTTCATAACTCAATTTGACACAAGAGTTTATAACAGAGCGCCCAATCCACTGTTCTTGTATTTGACCATCGGGTGTCATTTCCCAAACTACAGAGAAAGTAAGTCGATCTTTTCCAGGATTCAAACTGCATAGATTATCACATAATAACCGAGGTAACATAGGGATAACTTTCTGCACCAGATACACACTTGTTGATCTATTCTGAGCAACTTTGTCCAATTCTGTTCCTTCCTGGACAAAATAGGTAACATCTGCAATATGGACCCCAACCTCATAGTTCCCATTCTTAAGTTTCTTGCAAGACACAGCATCATCCATATCTCGAGCTGTGGCTGGATCAATCGTAAAAACGCATTCCTTCCTGAAATCCCTTCTTTTGGTAACCTCATTTTCAGGAACTTTCCAATTTTCTTCTTGTGGCAAACAATTAAGAACATCTTTTGAAAATTCATCAAAATCCACCCCATTTTCTGTCAGTATTCCATACGTTTCAGTGTCAATTTCTCCCATCTTGCCAATAATATTAAGAAGTCTACCAGTAGCAAATGCTGCAGTTTCATTCCAGTCAACTATTTCTACAAGGAACAAAACCTTGGCATAATCTTGTGGGCGATTGAAAAAATTTGGTGGACAATCAGACATAGGGACCATTGCTCTGGGGACCCTGCTGTCATTTGGAGAGAAAAAAGCCCAATTTGGGTTTTTATCCTGGCAGAGCTTTAAATGGCCTGCTGCTATACGAGTATGTTTTCTTTCCAATATGTGTACAACTTTCCCTGTTTTTTGCACAAACTTTGCCCCTTCCGGATACTCCAATAATTCAGTTATAGTCAGTTTTGAAAAATCATTACAAATTGAGTCAACAGCAACTTGATTTGGCTGCCTGTTCAAAATATTATTGAAATTAGGAGGAATATCAGAACTGTTCTCCTTCCATCCGTCATCAGCTTTCAAACCATCAGAACTTTTGCCATTCTTTTTCTTCTTCTTACGAACTCTTTTCTTCTTTCCACTTTTCTCCGCATTACTCTGTTGCACATTGCTTCCATGAAACTCGCTAACCTCAATTGGTTTTACAACATTGCAATTGACATTTTCATCAGAGCTGCTATGGTCTTTAGACAACACCTCTGGCATGGTTGTGCATACAACAGCATCGTCCAAGTTCACCTCAATACAAGGCATAGAAGTCAAGGCCCTTCCATGCTGAATCTTACACTCCAATTCAGTAGGTCTTTCCCAGTTAATTTCCACGGTGTTTCTTAAACTAGCAGTGTTATTTATAATCAAATTACCATTATTAAGATTGTCATATACATAATTCTCACTGAATTCAACATTGTTGTTATCCGCATCTTGCTGGGAGGCCAAGAACTCGGCATCTTCAATAATTTGGTCTAAACTGTGGCTATGAGAGCTTCCAACACTGACGGAATCTGTAAATTCCTCCCCTGACAGATCACCTGGAGGAACACACACTCCCAGCACATCACTGGACTCGCTGTCATAGTCACTCCATGTATTGCTAACATTAACTATTGAGTCACCATTGTTACAAAGCAACTGTTCGGGTGACACAACAATATTCACTGATGCATCATCCATTTCCCAAGCTTGGGAACCCATTGAATGGTTCTCCTTCAATTTAAATGTCCCAATATTGTTCATGTCGCACACCGGGTATGAACTAGTCTCAGCACAGTCCTCATTTCCAAGCACTGAATTTGCCATATCATGCACATTAGAGCCTCCATCTTGAGGATTTTCACCAGGAATTGAATACTTCCCAACACATTCCTCCAAAGACTCCTGTGAACAGGGGGTTGCACCACTGTTGCTATTCTCCCCATCGAAATTGGCAGCTACTTTCCCAGATTTTTTCTTCTTCTTGCCATCTGCAATCGCCAACTCCTGAAACTGCCTGGCAATGCGATCAAACCCTAAAATCTCCAGAGTGTCAGGAGGCCTTTCTGCACTGCTGCTTCCCCAGGAGTTGGAAGACGCAGGTCTACGGATCAGCTTATCTGGAGTGTGCACTTTACAAGGGGGAGAAGGGACGGGTTGACACACAGTGTCTACGATGTCTCCACTTTTTTCCTGGTGGTCTTTAATAGCATCACACAGCACTTTCCATTCTTGTTTCGGATTGATTTGCACCACTACCAGATCACCATTCAAGGCTCTATTACGGGCATGCATACCCCCAATGTAAATATCCATTTTTCCATCTGGGGAACTTACATACGCATCCTCGTAATTTCGAGGGTTGATCCTCAATGCACCCTCTATAAACTCACCCCTTTTCAACCCCTGTTGCACCTGAAAGAGTGGAATGTAAGGTTCAAACTGCTGTTTTGAGGGATTCGATTTTCTAACATTTTTTGAAGGCTTGTTCTTTTTCTTTACATCTGGTGTTTTTGATCTTAACATTTCATCTTGCCTCCCAGAAACTCCAGGGGAATATGCAGCTTCAGCAGCATTCCCTGCAGATGTATTTACCTTCTGCTTCCGCATATTATCAGCAGAGTTCATTTTCGCAGAGAAATCTGTATACCCATCACTGCCATTTTCAGAGTTTCCTCCCCGTCTTCTTCTGTGATGTTTTGGAGTTTCAATAGAAAACTGTGAATCAGGGGTGCTCCTACTTCCCCCTTTTGACTTAAATGGTTTGGAATCGGGGGTAGAGCTATTCTGTTCTTTTTTGGGCTTGGATCCCCCATTGGATCTTTTCTTTTTGACGGCTCCTCCTCCGGAAGGTTGAGTTTTTGAAGATTGACCGCCCTCAGATTGCATGATCTGGATGAAGCCTACCGGAACTTTTGCTGCACAGAAGAGAAAAGGCAGATACTCAGGGAACTGCTTTTGTCAGAAGATCTGGAAAACAACAGAGGATTTAAAACAGGGCATTATCAATTCAATAGTGACAATCTGTAAACCCCTAATTAGGTAAGCCTCTATTAGTTAAGAAATATTAGGTATACGATTAAAAAATTTCTTATGGGGTTCAACAGATTATGGACAAATCATACATATTTTCTGAGGCATAAATGAAGGGTGCTTGACATGATCTTGGCCAGAGATTAGTTAATTCCCCTCTATCAGTTTGACCCTCCCTGGTCTTTGGTGAAATTAATTGGCCTAGTTTTATTTCAGTGAGAATTTCATAAAAATTGGTTTGCATCATCATAATTTACATTGCAAATCTTACTAAATTGACTTTATTAGTGATATCTTGCAAATAACACTGAATCTATATATATATATAAATTAGAAATTCTGATAGTTGACATATTTTTTTTCAATATTAAAAACACTTGCCATTTGTGGACATCTATTCTGTACCAAACATAAATTATATTTTTACTGCAGAAGCCATAGCACTTTTCCTAGCTATTAGGACCTCT
Organism: Tetragnatha versicolor; assembly: GCA_024610705.1. Lineage (NCBI taxonomy): Eukaryota > Metazoa > Arthropoda > Arachnida > Araneae > Tetragnathidae > Tetragnatha > Tetragnatha versicolor. Next base: position 10,772,519 of record JANDEH010000008.1, on the reverse strand, counting down.
ATCAAAAGATTGTGGTGGACTCAAACCCTCAAACTTTAGAGAGAACTTTGTAACCAATCAACCTATCATCCAGATGACTGTTAGTGTTTATTTTAGTGGCAACACCTGTGAATGATATTTAAGCCACTAACTTGTTTTTGTTCTCTTCCCTTTTGCTCTGCTGCAGTGAGCATCAAGCTCTTTTGGCCTTGTTCCATATTTATATGTGTGGTGAAAAGACATAATACAAGTACAGTTTTATTACAAGTACAGTTGGGGAAATAAAAAACGAATCAGTTGCGATTTCTGGCAAACCACTTGGGTTAGGAAGCAGTGGCGGATCCAGCTGGGGGGCCATGGGGGCCATGCCCCCCCGAGAAAATTTCAAAAATAGTTAAAAACCCATTTTTAAGAGCTAAAATTTGAAAAAAAATTCATTGTAATTCATGCAATGTCTGACAAGAATAAAAACAACGCAAGGGGGGGCCATGGGGCTATGGCCCCCAGGGGACTTAAGTTCAGACTAGATAAAATTGAAGTTCTTCAAACAAATTTTTGAAAAATTTAAAACATTTTCAAAATTTTTTTGTAGCTCTTATACATTTTAAACGGCCCAAAGAGCTTTATTTCATAATCATTAGCCCCTTCTAACATTTTAAGCCCCTGAAAATTTGTAGAATCAATGCCCAATTATAGGGAAAGTTAGTTTTTGCTCTTTACATTTTTGTAGACTATTAATTCACTAATATTTAAGGAGTTCAAGAGTTTTAGCCCTTACAAAGCATTTAGTCCCCTACATGTTTGTAGAATTAATTTGCAATTTAAAGGATTCAGTGAGCCCCTTCCAAATATTAGCCCATTTCATGATTTTAAGCCCCCTACAAACAGGGTTGGGTTTTTCCCGTCCAAAACTAGTTTTTCCCATACCACTGGGAAAAACTGGTAAATACCGGGAAAAAGTGGGAAAAACTGGTAATTACCGGGAAAAACTGGTAAAAAGTGGGAAAAACTTCCAATTGACAAAATAATGGAAGTTTAGGTTATAGCCTTTTTAAAAACTTTTAGTTAAAAATGACATTTTTTGGGAGGGGGTTAAAATTATTAGGTGGGGAAAATATAAGTGAGCAAGAGAACTATGACATTTTACAGAAAATTTGCATATAATTTTTAATATTAATGAATTTCTCAAATAAAAATAGAGAATATTTTAGAACAAATTTACTTATAATATCTGTCTTTAAGAGAAGCATTATATATAGTTTTTTTAAATGTAAATAAAAACGTAATTTAAATAAAATAAACTGTAAATGTAAATCTTGATTGCAAGATAACTTTTTTGAAGTAACAAGGTATGATAATCTGATGAAAAGGGCAATACCATCAAAAGATGACATTCATCAGACACATGATAAAATCCATATTCCCCTATTCATAACATAGGATAAAGCTTATTTAAGGTCATTTTTCTAAAAAAAGGATGTAAAAACTTTTAAAACATTCATCTATGAACAGAATAAATTCAATAAATAATCAGTTTTTCCCACTTTTTCCCATGTGGGAAAAACCTAGTTTTTCCCAGGACGGTAAATACCGGTTTTTACCATGGTATTTACCGGGGGTGGGAAAAACCTTGCCAACCCTGCCTACAAAACATTAGCTTATTTCATGATCTTTAGCTCCTATAAAGCATTAGTCCCCTTGTATTTTTATATATTTGGTTCACATCAACTTGATGAGCTTTTAGCCCCCTCCAAGATAGATGAGCTTTAGCCCTCTCTGCTCTTTTATAAAGATGGAATTCATAACTTCAAAAAAAAGTTGTAATGTGCTTTAACCACTACAAAATCTTTAGCTTCCCTGCATTTTATAGATTCGATTCACAATTTAAATAGAACAATGAGCTTTAGCCTTCTTGCGTTTTTAATTTAAGGTATCCGACTGGTCTAGGAGACATTTTTTAAAAAATATTCCTTAAATAAATTTTAAAAGGTTATTTTGTAGTAGGATATGTTTCAAAACTACAAAAAAACTAAAAAGCAAAATTTTTTAAAAACTAGGGAGCTACCGCCCCCTGCTCGCTATCGCTCGCCAACCCCCGTAAACTGCTGACGCAGGACCTTTTGGAATTGCTTCGCAATTCCCACAAATTCCAACTCGTTGAACTTAACACACTTTATAAAACAATTAAACAATTTACAGAAAAAACCTCAACCAACTTATTAAAAATACTTCAAATCCCCTCCATGAATAAATCTCCCTTAAAAGTTTGAGTATACAGAGTGATTCAGAAATAATCATCAATAATTGCGGAGAAGTTAGAGGGGCTTTAGACCAGAATATTTCGAAAAGGGATGGTGGGGCGCAGCCTTACCGTTAAAGAGCTAGGACCTAATGTAGTGCAAACGCGTTTCAAAAGGCCGTTTTTAGAAGGCCCGTGTGACGAAACAAGACATAATAAAATGAAAAAATCTATTGCATGAGGTAAGAAAGTATCCCTACTACTTACACCATGAATTCGATAGAATTTGAACCACTTTCTAAACCGTGGAGTGAGTTTCAAAAGTGCAATATTAATCGTTTAGTCAAAGAATGGAGTTCCCTGATTGGTATTTAGAAAAATGATGATCCGGGAAGGAATTTTCAAAGATCGTTACATTGATCATTGAAACTGTTTGATCATTGAAAATTCCTTCCCCGATCATCATTTTTCTAAATACCATTAAGGGAACTCCATTCTTTGACTAAAAGATTAATATTGCACGTTTTAAAACTCACCCCATGGTTTAGCAAGTAGTCCAATTTCTATCACATTGAGGATTTAAGTAGTACGGATACTCCTGTATCTCATGCAATAATTTTTTTTATTTCATTATGTTTTGTTTCGTCACAAGGGCCTCGTAAAAATGGCCTTTTGAAACGCGCTCGCACTACATTAGGTCCTAGCTCTTTAACGGCAAGGCTGCGCCCCACCATCCCTATTCAAAATATGCTTGTCTAGGGCCCCTCTACCTCCCCCCCAATTATTGATGATTATTTCTGAATCACCCTGTATATTAACTCGAACTTATCAAAAATTTAAACGAAATGTTTTTAAAAATATTCATCTTAATTATTTTTAATCTATGATTATAAAAATAACTAATTCTAATTGTTTATCAATATTCGGACCAAACAAAAAATATTATTTTAAAGTAACTCGATAGTATAATATGCCTAGTGTTTATCATTCATATTTTTTTTAAACCCAGACTTGTTAAACAATACCGTTTAAGCAATTGAAAACAATAAGAGACAAAACATCACTATGTTTACAATTTCGATAAAATCAGAATAAAAATTATAAATATTGGACAAAAAGTGTGAAATTTTAGTATAAAATGGCGTTCATGTAAGTTTTTAGAATATGTTTTTATCAGTCTTTGAGTGATATTTCATCAAGAAAGTACTTTTTTTGAAAGGTGAAAAAACATGTTTCATCTTAAAATAAAGCGTCAATCGGACGTTGTGATTGGATGCATAATAATTTGATTGACAGTACTTGCTTTATAACTGCGACCTTATCCGAAATCTAAATAAATGGAAATATTTTAAAATTGAGAATTTTTTTGAAAAATCGAAGGGCTTACTCGGAAATCCGGAAAGAATCCGGACATTTTGATACCATATATGTGTCATTCGGTTCAGTAATTAAAAAGCCTTTCTCTGGAAACCGTTCACCAAAAACTTTTTTTTAGAATAGAGAGATAATTTTTCAAAATATTGAGACATTTGTACGAAAATAAAGGCAAATTTTCACGTTACGCCAAACACGTTTATAAAAGTTCTAAATAAGATACAAACATTTTGTTTGGCAGAAACTGACGTTTATGTATACATCTGTGTCGTGAACTACAGAAATTAAAATATTAACACAAGGTTCAGAGATACAGATGTTCAAAACCACCTTCTATGGAAATTTACCAAAAAAATCCGATATTTTATGCAAAACCACTAGGAAAAAAGTTTTATTTAAGAACTGGCTTTAGATCAGTGGTTCCCAACAGGTGGTCCGCGGACCACTGGTGGTCCGTGAGGCCTTCAGAGGTGGTCCGTGAGAAGATTTTAAAATAACTTACCCAAAAAATGTGTGGGAAAATTTTAAAAAATAGTTTTCTCAATCACACATTCCAGGAAATAGTAAAAACACTACAGATACATAGCATAAGTAAAAAATAAAAACATAAGTAAAAAACCATGCGTCTCATAAATTAAAAAAATTTATGTTCTCTTTCTCTCCTATGAATCATTCGTTCATTTCTATTATTTTGCACAGTTTTATTCAACAGTAGATTATTAGGGGTCATCCATAAATTACGTGAGGTCAAAAAGGGGGGGGAGGGGTTTGGAAAAATCTCACCAAATCTCACCAAGGGGGGAGGGGGGGTCGATTAAAATCTCACGTCAACTTTTAAAGTTAGAAATTATACGATTTTCTTTCTTTTTTAAGTAAAATGCAAACGAATAGGATAGAAAATTATTTTTAAAGGTTGTAGGTAAATCTCACGTGGGGGGGAGGGGGTTTCAGCAAAATCTCACTAAATCTCACCAAGGGGGGAGGGGGGGTCCAGATTTTGGAAAAAACACCTCACGTAATTTATGGATGACCCCTTACAGAGTAAAAACGAAATGTGATTATGTGGAATTGTGAAATGTTCTGATGCAGCTTAATTGCATCAGATTAATTAAAACTGAGAGGCGTCGGGGTGGGGCTAGTAAAGTATCGAATGATCGGACTTATACTGCATATACTTGGTATGATACGAAGCGAAGCGTGGAAGTGTTGAAAGCTATGGTTGAAAGGTACTTCAAACTGGGATGCTTATGGTCAGACAGGGTCTTCGAGAAATCGTGGTATGAAAAGAGGAAATTTCTGAGATACACGTGATAAAGTTTTTTCAAAGATATGAGAAAAATTTATTGCCGAAAATGCGAAACACATAAATGAAGTTATGTGTTTTGAACACATAAATTATTTTCTATTTTAATCGCTCCTTTGAAATAATTATTGACTTTTGACGCGACGCGGTTTCTTTCGGGAGAACATCAGCCTCGCCCGCCTCGCCTATAGAATTTCCTCTGACACAGCCACAACTCACAGTCAGTGCATGTCCACATGTCCAGTTTGCTTTTTTGTGATCAACAGAATTCCTGGTTATTTCATTCGTCCTGCAGTTTAATTTAAAGCTAAGTACTTTCTTTCAAATTCAAATCTACTAATAATTTTATTTGTTGGTTATGAAAAAAATAACTATTTTATACTGTTTTTTAAACCTGTAACTTTTGTGCAGGTGTGAACCCTTCCAGGGTTAATAGATAAAAAGGCTTAAAAAATGGTTAAATAATGTCTTTTATAAAAGGTATAGTTTTAAATAATTAGATATAAAATTAATGTAATGTTAATTTTTCTTTTAAATTTAATAGATTATTTGATTTTCTAAGTTCTATTTAGAATCGTTGTAAGACTCGGTTTCCCGTACTTCAGAAAAAAATCAAAATTTTAGACCCTCCATAAGGAATGAATGCACTGAAAAAAAGTTAAAATTTTGAAGATAAAATTAGGGATAGAGATGGTCCGTGGAGGTTCAAATTTAAGTGAAGTGGTCCGCAGACAAATTTGAGTTGGGAACCACTGCTTTAGATAATAGAACAAAACATTCATAATAATATGAACAACAAACTCAGAAAGTTTTGTAATCATACTTAAAATAGTATAGGAGAAATCACGTTTACCGTGAACCCTACTGCTCAAAAATACCATTCCTCACAAAACGCGTGTAAAGATATTTCTGGCCACAGTATGAGGTAGCTTTTTGGATACGTACTAAAAATTGATGTAACTCTTTTTCTAATTTAGCTAGAATAAAAAGTAAGATATTTTTGGAAACCTTATTAAACTGGCTTCAATAATAGATCATAAATTTTTTTTTCACATTTTTTGAAAAAAAAAACGAGGATTTTAGACCAGTCGGATACCTTAAAAAGCTTTAGCATAGTCCCCTACTTTAGTTTTTGCAGATTCGATTCACAATTTAAAGGGGCCTCTGAGTTTTAGCCCCTATAAAAAATTAGCCTGTTCACAATTCAATGAGCTTTATATTAAACTCAGCATTAGCCCCCTCCACTAGTGGGTTCAGGGGGGGCTCGGGCTAGGGGGCTCAAGCCCCCCCCAATAAAAATGAAAAGTTTTACTCTATATAATATGACATTTTATGCACCAAAATGAGTTAAGCCTGTTATTTTAAGGTCAAATTTTTGAAAAATTTTTGGGGTAGGACCCCCAGACCCCCCTGTCCCTTGTAACTCAGTTATTACAACTATAGTTTGCTAAGTTTGTGTCAAAACGCAAACAATTTGGTAAAAATCTAGAAGTGTGTTCGGGTTGGTGCCTCTTTGCGAATTTTTAGTCGCCAACTTCAATTTGATACTTTTGGCTTTACTACTTCGCTTGGCGTTCGAAACCACTTCTAGATTTAAGCCAAAATTCTATATCCGAAATTCTGATGAGGCGTACCAAAACGAGTTGAAAAAGTGGGGTTTTTGACTTAAATTTCCAAAAATTTTCTAGGGGGGGGAATTTTCAAATGGCCCCCCCCCCCGAAAATTTGGTCTGGATCCGCCCCTGTTAGGAAGACAAATGAGGTGTCATTTTTCATTGTTTAAAGTATTCTTTAACCAAAAAAATTCCGTCCTTACGGGGTCGTCTTCATATTAAACGAAACACTAACTTTTTTTCAATGGGGACCCCCAATTATTATGAGATTTTCTGAAAGGCCATCCCTCAAAACCCTTAAATACCCAGTTTCATCCAGATTGATTCACAATTAAAAATGTTTTTAAAAAATAAAAATAAATTAATTTTTAAAATCGTGAAATATTTTTATGGTATTCGACTCAGGTAGTAATTTTATGAAGAAAGCCAAAATTTCAATCGATTTCACCGAATAGTTTTTGATAAAAACGAACGAGAAAGAACATTCGCGGTATGCATTCGGCAACGGTATACCGCCCCTTAAGATTAAAGTTCATTTTTATCAAAAACTATTCGGTGAAATCGATTGAAATTTTGGCTTTCTTCATAAAATTACTACCTGAGTCGATAACCATAAAAATATATTAGTGTTTCGTTTAATATGAAGACGACCCCCTAAGAACTCGAAAATGTTGTTGGTTAAAGAATACTTTAAACAATGAAAAATGACACCTCATTTGTCTTCCTAACCCAAGTGGTTCGCCAGAAATCGCAACTGAGTCGTTTTTTATTTCCCCAACTGTACAAGTTATGTTAATAAAGAATATTGGTTAGAGTTCTTACAATGGTCGCAGCAAGGGTTTAAAAAATATAGGACAGTTAAAATTATTTATTTATAGACAGTTATAATTTATACGTAAAACAGATATAAATTAATATATTTGAATGAAATACTTCAAAGTATGTTATTTTACATTAATTCAGCACTATCAGCATCAATACACATAGCTGTATTAATATCGTAGAACTTCTACCACAAATTATTTTTGAGGTCTGACGAGTCCACTAAAGATGTGTGCATATTTCTAACTGAGCAAATCCCACCTAATGGTTCTGACAAACTAGACAAATAGATCTCCATCAATAGTCCTACAAATCTATAAAGCAAAACAGGAGGCAAGTTCAATAGCATTTAGAATTTCTCGAAGGAGTCTGTTGGAGTAAAAGAAAATGAAGATAAAGACCTCCTCCGATAAAAATGTTCCTCTTGCCATGTATATATGGATCTTAATCAACTCCAAATTTTCTCATTTCAGGATTCAATGGAAAGAAAAGACGGATTTTAAAGATATAGGGGAGAGTGTTGTACCTACGGACGCGCGCGCGCGGGTTGTACCTTCAGCCACCTCATTTTAAAATTCGGGAAAAAATGTAAATTTGAATTTGTGGTCGATTTTGAATGTAAACAGATGCTATCTAGTTGCTAACGTGAAATCAGCTGTTTAAAATATTATTTAAATTTTCTATAATAAAAATACTGTTTTTAGGTGCTCAAAGTTTTTTTTAGTGCATCACTACATTAATTATTTTCTTTCTCTATGATTATGATATGATAAAATGGGATATATGGGGGGAATCCCCGAGATTTTGACTTTTTAGTTTTGATATTAGAAATCGTCAGATCTCAATTCTTTTATCTTTTATAGAACTTTGAATGCAAAAACACCTGATGCTGTACCTTCGGACACCATAAGTGTTGTACCTACGGACACGTTCTTGTGGGTGTCTGTAGCTAATCGGCGTTTTAGAATCAGGTTTCATTTAACTGAATACATTTTAATAAATGTTAAATTAATTCTAAATGGTAATCTATTTGTCAGCGATTATTTCCAAGTGAATTTTAGATGAAAAATCAAATATTTTGTGATATAAACTACTTTTTAAAATTTATGATTCTACTTGGAATTTAATGTAAAATATGGTGTAAAACCCTAAGCACCCTATCGCATTTAAGTATGATGATTAAAAAACTTAAAATTTCCACTGAAGAAGATTTACCACCAAATTATTATTGTTATTACCACCAAATGGTTGCATAACTAAGTGTCGATCGAATTGTTTTTTTTTGGATCAGTGAAGTTGTCAGATCAATCAGCATGATTGATGAAACTATTACCTTAAATTCTGATCTGAAAATACCATGTGATTTTTGTGTTTTTGGTAAACAATCAAGACTTTTATCATTCAACTTCGTTTTAATGATCATTTACGATCTAAAACTACATTACTTTAAAAAATCTATTTTCAATTTTAAAAAGGCTTGAAATAGGTTATTAAAAGGTAATTCATCAATAAAAATGTTCATTCTTAGCTTTTATCAACTAATACTTCCCTTTTTAAGGGTGTCCACAGGTACAACTGGGTCTGTCCATAGGTACAACAGGTTGTTGTACCTTTGGACCCAAATTTTTCCAAGTTATTATAAATTATTAAAAATCCAATTTTCAAGATTTTGACTAATAAAAAATATATCTCTACTCACAAAGGTTAGGACTATAGGTTGGGCACTTTAAATAGTCAAAATGTGATTTTACCTGTCTTAGAAAAATCCAAACGTGATTTTTGTCCATAGGTACAACAATCTCCCCTAATATTATTTCCTATTTTAATGTATTGCATCAACATATCTAGAAGATAGCTACAAGTGAAGGGTACTTTTCTTAGAGATGTGTACAACTCTTAATTAGTATCTTTTCTCTTTTTTTAAGAAGTTTCTTGGTTTATCGACCCCAAATACGGGGGAGGCATCTTTGCTTATTTCTATGAATTTCTTTGTTTCTGGAAAATATTTTTCCTAATTTCTATTCATGCTAATTTTCTGGAGGAAGAAGATGAAACTTCCACAGTCAGGCTGTAAATATGTCTCAACGCTTTCCATCAACATCTAATCCTTTGATGATACAATAAAAGGGATAACTTGGGTGAAGCTGGTTTTTTTGGGGGTTTTTATCCACATCAAATCATATAAAAGTTATTAACAAAATAAATTTGACAAGGTAAATTATTTATATTATTTCTAAAATATTCAATAAACCTTTAAGAAAGAATGGATTGAAATTTTCGGTCAAAGTTACCTTGAATTGGGTTAACTTTAGCTCAGATATCAATACCAAAAATTTAAGACATTGAGTTATTTTTAGCCAATGCTGCAATATAAGAAATGTACCACCTACATATGTTGCTAAATTATCTATGAGTTATCTATTCCAAGTTCATTTCAAGCTTAATTTGTTAGGAAATCAATAATTTAATTATTTTTATTATTTATCATATCATATATAAGAGTTGCCAAGAGAATTAAAAGAAAAAGATATACAGCAAATAGTAAATTCATATCCTTGGCTGATCTTTCTTTTGATGAACTGATGATTGTCAAAATCATAAAGAAAAATCCCTTTTCAAAACAGTAAAATGAACATATTTTGGGTTAGCAATTAATTTCTCATCCAGATTTTTCATTTTTCTTTAAACTCAAAGATTATTTAACTTATTTTGGCAGATACCTTTGGGCCCTAGTTACCCCCAACAAAATATAAATACTACACAAGTCAAACCACAAAGTTAAACAAAATAATGACATCATGGGTGTCATTTAGGGGGGCAGGGGGGGTAACCACCCCCCCAAGGTTTCCACTGTTATGTGAAAAATAGCTGTAAGTCCCTTGAAAATTCTGTAACTTCCACATGGAGCTTTGGGTGTAACTCAAAAAGTCTCAAAAGAAGTTAAAACACTACTTTTGAGGGTTCAATTTCAAAAAATTTTCCTGGGATTATCCCCAGCCCTCCTCTAAAATTTTTACGTTGGTGGTTATACAGATTTTTCCTCCTTAGAATTCTGCTATTTGCAAGAAACTTTTCCCTTTACAAGCTAGCCAAATAGTTTGAAAGAGATGAAACACTAGTTTAAAGGGTAAATTTCAAACATTTTTCTAGGGCATACCCCCAGCCCCCCTCTTTAATTTTTACCTCTGTTAAACAGTGTTTTTCCCCTTGAAAATTCTGCTGCTTACAAGAACAATTTTATTAATTATTTTAAAAAATTGCGAGGGAATCCCAATTTGCTTAAACTTTTCTTAGATTTTTAAGGAAAGAACATTTGTTTACATGACACATGATAATAAACAATAAATGTACCTACATAAAAAATAAAATTAATAAAAATAAACTACTTTCACATTTTCTTAACTGTAATAACTATTATTAACTGAAGAATTTTTTGAAGAGTTTTATGGTAGACACCAGTTACCAGAAAAAAAAATCTTATTAATTAAATTACTAAAAATTTGGGTACTTAAATATTATCCCGTCGACAGTTCAGTGGCCGTCTAATTCAGCGCTACATCAATAGAAAAGTCAATGGGATTTGATAACGTTTTTGAATAAGTGGCACAATTGACGGTATAATACGCAAGAACCAAAATTTATGTATTATACTCAATCGGAAATATACTTTATAAGGAAAAAAATTTTCAGCTATGAAAGTTTTATATATTCACAGGAATTTAAACAAATGTGTAGGTAAGTGAAAATTCTTGTCTGAAAGGCGTCACACCCATTACAACACTTTAAAATATTTTTTAAAAACATTGAAAGCTTTATTTTTGCTCAAATATTGAAGTAACTTGCATAGATGAACATACTTTTCATACTTTTACTACTTTTTAGGGATTCATTGGCTGAATAATCTCATATTTTTTTGTCCAAAAGAGCATGACAATATTTAGCAGGAACATTAACGGAATTGAACCAGAATCTCTTTCTGATGGATAAGCCAGTTACCCTACCCCATTGGATGGGATGGTATCCAAAAAGGTTCAACTTTTCCTGATTATTATTGATAAAATGAACAGTTGTTGATTTAAGTAAACTTTTTAATCTATGAGTTTGAAATTATTTCAATATTTCTACTTTTTGGAGTCCAATATAGCATGGTAGTATTTAGATGAACGTCAACAGAATTGAACCTCCAAAAATTATGTAAGCTTACATTCCGTAAAACTTTTAGGAAATTTTTATTAGGATTGGGGAAATGTTCAGGGGCGGATTTCCAAATGTGCCGCCTGTAGGCTGAAACATAATTTGCCGCCTATATGCTATATATCTTAGAAAACTAAACAGGGGTGTCATTTCAGTTTTTGGGTTGGGGAGGCAAAGATTTTAAAGTGGGTTTGGTACATGCACCGTGACTTTTGGTTTCTTATCTTTTTTTTGGGGGGGGGTGGCAAGGGCGGATCCAGCATTTGTTTTTTTGGGGGCTATGCTATGAATTTTCATAACCCAATGAATCTTCTTGATAATCTTAATATGGAAAAGAGTACTAAAAGGGGTCTGGGGGTCCTCCCCTAGAAAATTTGTAGAAATTAAAGTATAAACCCCCACTGTTTCAACTCGTTTTGGAACGTCTCATCCGAATTTCGGATATAGGTTTTATGGTAGAATTTTTGCGTTTTGACGAACTTAATATAAAATAAAGTTGTAATAATAGAGTTACAGGTACCAAGGGGGTCTGGGAGTCCTCCCCCCAGAAAATGTTTGAAAATTTGATCTTAACAGGATTTTAACTTAAAAGTAATATTTAACACAAAATGTTACAATTTTACAATGTGAGCTCGAAGTAAAAAGGGGGGTGGCCCAACCCTTGAAACCCAGAAAACTTTTGAAAACTTGCCTCTTAAAGTAGTGTTTCAGCTCATTTTGAGACCCTTACAGCTCTTTGAAAACTACAGAATTTCATAGGGGAAAAATTTATAAAAAACGTCAAACGGGGGCTGGGGGTCCTTCCACAGTAAATGTTTTTTGGAAATTCCCCCCAAACTTGTGTTTATCTACTTTTCAAACTCTGTGGAGAGAGCACCGAAAGGGAAAAGCTTCTTAAAGGCTGCATAATTTTCAAGGGAAATACTGTATAACAGATACCAAAATTTAAAAGGGGGGTTTGGGGGTTCTCCCCCAGAAATTTTTTTGAAAATTGCCCCTTAAGCTGTAAGTGTTTTGGTCATAATCCAGAGAACGGTGCTGTCTTACCACGTTTCGCCAATCGCGATTTCGGGGATAGAGGGATGATTGTGGCGTTGGGAAGTGTCGGGGGAGTCCGTCAGTCTGTGCGTATCCGTGCCGTCGCGGATAAAAGCAACCCTGCGGGGTCGTTCCCCTCTGAGGATGGGGTGAAGATCGGACGGGTTGTGGGTGGTATCATCCCCTCGGGTGGGGCCAATGGGATGTCCGGAAGGGTAATTAAAAGTTCATTGCCCAGGGGGGCTGGGGGATCCTTGAGAAAAAGAAAGAAGCGTCGGGCGTCCTCTTGCCATTTCTTTCTTTCGAGTCGGAGCGTGCTGTCGTTGGAATATATATCGAAGATTTTTGAGTAAGTTTAGTATTTTGATTATGGATGTGATTAGATTGGAAAATCTTTTTGATTTTAAGAGGGAAGGCGTTGCGAAGGTGATAATCGGATTTTGTGTTTTTATCAAGAAATTAACCAGCTCAACGAAATGGGTATGTTGACTTTTTATTCCTTTCTTTTGCGTTTTTTTTGTGTTTCGTGTTGTTTCTGATTTATTCCCAATCGGTGAATGTTATATTAAGTTTAAGGGGGGGGCGAAACCCCCGAAATCACGGTCTATTTTGCGTAAAAGTGCTGGTTTTTATTTCTCTCTTTTTCATGTTGTTTCTGATTTATTCCGAATTGGTGAATGTTATATTAAGTTTAAGGGGGAGCGAAGCCCCCGAAATCACGTTCTATTTTGCCTAAAAGTGCTGGTTTTTATTTCTCTCTTTTGCGTGATTTTTGTGTTTCGTGTTGTTTCTGATTTATTCCAAATCGGTGAATGTTATATTAAGTTTAAGGGGGGGGGCGAAGCCCCCGAAATGACGTTCTATTTTGCATAAAAGTGCTGGGTACTTCTCCAGAATCCCGGCGCAAGCGATAAAGTTGCCAATAATGATGTAACCAGCTCCAAACGGACTATCACCGCTTGTAACCCTTTTGCTTGTAAAAAAATAACAACAATGTCATTCCATGAAACTTTTTATTTAAAAATTAAACACTCAAATAAAAATATTTTATACTATACTTAACAGTTTTAAAATTTTAAATTTCGTTGAAATATATTTTAAGATTATTAATATGATTTTTAATCAGACTTATATATAGTTTTTCTTTTAATAACTTGTTATTTACATTATGGTTTATTTTGTAACAATGGGGTAAGCAGATCTCTTTTTGAGCAGAAATAAAGCTATTTTAAGCGACGAGATTGCTTGGCGAGATTTGCGCCGGCTTTCTAGAGAAGTACCAAGTGCTGGTTTTTATTTCTCTCTTTTGCGCGTTTTTTGTGTTTCGTGTTGTTTCTGATTTATTCCAAATCGGTGAATGTTATATTAAGTTTAAGGGGGGGCGAAGCCCCCGAAATGACGTTCTATTTTGACCAAAAGTGCTGGTTTTTATTTGTTTTAACTTTTTAAAATGCTAGTTTTATGTTCAAAGTGATTTTTTTTTCGTTTTTGAAATGCGTGTTTTGTAATGATTTGTGTTCTTTTTTCTTAAAGTTTGCGGTTGAAAATCCGCTCAAAAGCCGCCATTTTGTTTGGATGGTCGTTTTCCGAAACCCGTGTTTTGGCGTGATTTTGGCGAGATTTTTTTGGCGCCAAAAAAAAAAAAGACAGTACACTGGAGAACTCCCAGTGTTTTAGCTCATTTTGAGACCCTTTGGGTAACAGAGAACAGTTCCTTGTAAACCACAGAATTGCTTTTCTGAAAGGACGTTCTCCGTATTTCCAGAACTTATGTTTAGTGTTTCTTTTCTCTTCCCCTTTTTTATTCAGAAAAAAATTCTGCTGTCAAAAATTTGCCACCTACTAAAATTTGCCGCCTATTTGGCTAATGAAGCGAATCCGGCCCGTAGATTTTAGTCGCCAAATTTTGGCGATCGCGGTTTGTTTCTGGTCCTTCTCTCTCCTAGAGGTTCTCTCCGACCCCACCTGTTCCTCAATGGCAACACCGCTGCTTTTTTATCGCTTCTTTCTTCTTAGCCCCGCCTCATCCAAGCCTATCAATGCTGTGTCCTTGGGTTTGACAGTTCCTTATCAAAATTAAGTGGTTTGAAATTTAAAAATGATTGGACCCTGCTTGTTTTAATTTAATTAAGCCGTTCTCAATGCTTTTTTGCGCCTTGCCATTTCTTTGCGCTCTGGATGCCGCTGTCGGGTGGTTGCACGAATTTTGCTCTGCTGCACGGACAAAGGAGTTCGCCGTAACGGTCCATCTTCGGCATTTCAGGTACCAATTTCTTGCATTTCTCTATGATTGTTTGATTTTCTCAGCTGTGATTCAAATGTTCTCCAAGAGTTATTGCAAAAGCAAGTGCGTCTTGGTCAGCAATTTCTTTTGGTGATATCAGTCTCATGAGGACATGCTTCTGTATGAGATCTTCGGTTAAGCGATACCAACAGGGTTAAGGATCAATTTGATTCTTCAGAGGTCTGTCCAGACTTTTTGTGAAGGGTCCGTTTTTTAAAAAAATTGTGAAAATCTACTCATACTTTTGTGAATTTTTGTTAGTGTTATTTTATAACTTTTCAGCCAGAAGCCTGTTTTTGTGAAAATAAGCTCACATATTAGCAGTATTGTGAAAAATATTGGTCATTTAAAGGCCAAAGTACTTCGTGAAGGGTCCGTTTTTAAGGTAAAATACGTAATGAAGGGTCCGTTTTCACAATGAAACATTTTGTGAAGGGTCCGAAAACGGACCCAAATTTCTTCTAAACAGACCCCTGTTCTTATCTTGCTGAGTACCTTTGGATAGAGCTTCGTCTCACCAGCTGAGAAAATGCTATCATTCATCGAGATGTGCTCGAAATTGTACCCGCCTCAAGAGATGGATCCTCCGGCTGCTTCTGCGTCCGTTGACCCATCCACCTCAACCTCCTTGGATTCTCCCGTAGCATCAACGTGTAATCTCCCCGGCGCGACATCAATTTAGTTTGGATTTGTATCCGCTTTCAACGAAAAAACGGATTATCTTAGAAAAGGTAAGATCGCTATTTTTAGCGATTTCTTATTAATTTTTCCGTTCTGTCGCACAGAAAAAAATCGCCAAATTCAGCTACGGGCCGGATTCGCTTCATTTACCGCCTATTTAGAAATCCGCTACTGGGAATGTTAGAAGTAGAGATTTTCTGCATCTCTACCAGTGTTGTATAAACACAAGCTATCATTATAAGGTAACTTCAAAAAATACCTTAAACTATTTACTTTAAAAAAACACGAAGTAGAAAATAACCAGAAGGTAAGCACCCCCATTCTTAACAATTTTATTACACAACAAAGTTGTTACCCTCCACGATCGTATAAATCAAGTAATTTCAAAATATTAAGACAATGAATGACACAAACAGAGGCTTTAAGTAATACTTTACACTTACCTGTTTTAAAAATCAAGGAACAATCAGCGGTCGATTTAAAATATCTAGCTTTCTCTTTATGAGAATTTAGATAAACACTAAACACAGAACTGGAACTGATGTGTTGTTTGGGAAGGAACTTGCTATTTGATCTATTTGATGCAAGAGCATCGAAATCATTGAAATGATTGCATTCACAGAGTAGCCAGAGTAGCATACTGGTTTGTTTCAAAAGAAATTATTTCAAGGATGGGGTTAAGAAATAAAATATTATTAAATTGAATATTAATCTCAATAACTCCCATGTTTAAATTAGTGGTATTCAACAATTTAAAATTATTTAAAATTCAAATGCTATAGATACAGAGTAAGAATAGAAATTTAATGAAGAGAAGTGAACCTCCATTTCATCGTAAGTTTTGTTTGTTTACTAAATCCAGACTGCTGGAAGGTTATATGAACTTTCTTTTCCCACAAATATCCTAGATAAGAAGCTCTTCAAAAGCTGGTATGTTTTTAAAGAATTATTGAAATTTTAATTGTATTCAGTTACTGAACGACTACTAATCTGCCATGAATCAAATTACGGTGACACTTCCTATAATGATTATAGCAAGGTGATTCTTAACTAACTTTAAATAATGGCCAAGTAAGTCTTCTTAGGATTTGAATAGGAAAGCTTTGAAAGTAAATTTTTTCTTGAAAATATATATGTGGTGGCAGGGACGAGAGAACCATGTTAGGGAACAAAATTCTTTATTTTACGCTGAAGACATGTTGAAGGTTTGGAGTCCAGAGCTAGTCTCTGTCTACAAAATTAACAAGAGAGCGAATCCAACAGGCGGCGCTGTGGAAAATGGTTTTTTCAAAGGAGTTCAGACTAGTGATGGGCAGGTATCGATACCAAATACTTAAGTTCGATACCTATAGGTATCGAGTGTATTCGATACCCACAAAAGTATCGATACTTTATTGACATATTTCGTTTTAAATTTTTCAATGAAGTAATCTTTATAATACCTACTGTAGATCAAACGCAGCCTGTTTCCGTTTTCATTTTGCAACGCTCAAACCCAAGTCGTTATCATCCGCGAGAGAAATTTGACGCGGCTAGGTTTTTCCCCGCCAAATCCTTCGCCTCTATCCACCTCCAGGCCCGTAGCTATGGGGCTTTTTGATGGATCGCTTTCAGTTTTTTGAATATAAGTCTGATTATGGATAGGCCCTAAAAAAATTGTCCCTTCAGGTTCATTTCCCGACATTGAAAAAAAGTACTCGATACCTAAAAGTACTTGATACCTATAAGTATTCGATACCAAAGTATTCGATACCTATAAGTATTCGATACCAAAGTACTCGATACCTAAAATTATCGATTTTGCCCATCACTAGTTCAGACCAATCGGGCCCAGAAGGCTCCCACCCCCAAGTTAATCCCTAGGAATTCGAGGGTAAAAACAATTCTCCGAAAAGCTTCTGGAGAGGGGAACGACCTGAAATGGAGTGTTGAACTCCAACGGTCTTGCTGGATAGTTGCTTGGAGAAATAATTTAAATGGAGGATTTTATATCCTCACATATATATCTAAAAAAGATAATTCAGCGGACATAGGGGGCTTGATAACATAGCCTGTGGTTTTGGTTTTGTCGCGAATATGTACCCGCAGAACTGAGAACGCGGCCGTCCTTCCGCGACTCGCCAACTGCAATATTCAGGGTTTTTGTGCCCTCAATGATATAGATTTAAGAAAACATATTAAGATAATCGAGGATCATAGTTGTCCTTTATTTTTTTACCACTGTTCTATATTTTTTCAGTAACTTGGTTGTGATCAATAGGAAACCTAGCTGCCAGTCTGATGAAATTACTGCTGTTAAGTTTTCCTACAATGGGATTTTTCCTCTTACTTTCCTTTCATGTGTTATTCTTATTGTTAAAGATAACTTATTGAAGCTTTAAATGGCATTTAATCATGTCCTATAAATTTATCTAAAGGTTTCGAAAACAACTCTAAAATTTAATAAAGTACTTGGATAGTAAGAAATTTAGAGGAATTGAGGCATATATGGTATTGTTAAATTATAATATTAATTATGGTGTTGTTAATTGAGGCTATAGTGCTGTTAATTGAGGCATATATGGTAGGGTGGTCCAAAAAAATTTTTTTTTGAAAAGTTGAACTCTCACCCTCCAGTTTGGTGACATTATGTGAGTTAATGCCCCTGTCAAAATATTAGATCATTTAAAGGTTATTTAGAGGTAGCTCAAAGGCTTTGAAGTTTTAGCCATTAGCGTGTATTGAAAAATGCATGTTTTCGGTAAAGGAATTTATATTTCAACTGATAAAGCAATAATATGTGTTTATAAAATGTATATTTGTTTTAGTCATAACAAGGTATGTATAATTTAAGTTTTTAACAAAGATTATTCCTTGTCTGGAACTCACATAACTGCTTCTCGAACTCTGTATAACAACTTTTCATTAAACTCTAAATACTAACGTCTACTTCCACTCAAAGACATTAACATCAGCTAGCTAAACTGCTAGAGCATGTAAAAAATGCTATTTACTTTGCCTTCTTGACTTTGTGATTTTGAGAAGCAATCACACAAAAACTCAAGATAATTTCTCGAATAAGCATTGATCTATTTGTGTGAAAATCCTTCTCAGGTATTTACTTCAGAGCTCCAGGTGCCTTCCATCATATACAGTGGATAATAAAGATTATTTACTGTTTAAAGATACAGCTGTTTCATCAACAGTTTAAAGTTTAAACTAAAACCAAGAGAGAAGGCTTTAAAAGAGTTTAACCTGTTTGTAGCACTTTGATACAAATGAAGCACTGGTTCATTGCTACTATCTCAACAGAAGCTCCTGTTCATGCTCATATAAAATTGCATTAATTTAATTAATTATAAATTGCATTGAGGAGTGACAGAGACTTCACCGTTACAGGTGGATATCTTTTGTTTTGACATAAAGTCGTTTTAATAGCTTTTGTATCGTTCCTTTTTTAAACCTTGATAGTTATAGTTTTAACTTTAAACTGTTGGTAAAACAGCCATATCTTTAAACAGTAAATAATCTTCATTATCTACTTTACATGATGGAAGGCACCTAGAGCTCTGAAGTAAACACCTTTAGTTAGAAGGAATTTCGCACAAAAAGATCAATGCTTATTCGAGAAATTACCTTGTCTCAGTTCACAAAGTCAAGAAGGCAAAGTAAATAGCATTTTTTACCAGCTCTAGGAGTTTAGGCAAGTGTTAATGTTTTTGAGTCGAAGTAGACGTTTAATTTAGAGTTGGATGAAAAGTTGTTTTTTAGAGTTCGAGAAGTTGTTAAATGTGAGTTCCAGACTAGGAATAATCTTTGTCAAAAACTTAAATTATAATTACCTTATTACCTTGTTATGACTAAAACAAATATACATTTTATAAACATATATTACTGCTATATCAATTGAAATGTAAATTCCTTTACCGAAAACATGCGTTTTTCCATAGACACTAATGGCTAAAACTTTAAAGCCTTTGAGCTACCTCTAAATAACCTTCAAATGATCTAATATTTTAACAGGGGCATTAACTCACATAATGTCACCAAACTGGAGGGTGAGAGTTCAACTTTTCAAAAAAAAAATTTCTCCATAGACAAATGGACCACCCTAATATATGGTGCTGTTTTTAAATAAGTACCTAAAATTGTAATAAGTGAAAATTTATAAAATCATTCTGAAGAGGAATCTTGAATTCTCGGGCAGTCTCCCCAATTTTTAGTTAGTGATGACAGCAATGGTTGCACCAGGAAGGTTAGAGGTTCAACCCCCCCCCAAAAAAAACAACATTAAATTTAAATTTGTTTTTATTTTCCCTTGAAAATTCTGCAACTTACAATAATAGTCATCCTCTTCATAAATAACCCAAACGGTCTCAAAATGAAAATGAAAATATTGGGTTTTTTAAGGTTTTATTGGTATTTTCAGGTTATATTTGTTTTTTGGGTACTTACGTATTATCCCGTCAACCGTTTAGTAGCCGTCTAATTCAGCGGTACATCAATAGAAGAGTCAATGGTATTTAATAACGCTTTTGATTAAGCGGCACAGTGGACGGTATAATACGTAAGAACCGTTTTTTGTCTGGTTTATTACGCAGGTAAGTTAAGTTAGATTCATATTTATAAGAGATAGCAAAAGATTTAAAGTAATTGTAACAAAATTTTATGTTTTAAAAAATGAAATAAAAAACACTGGCGTGAGTTTTGATGCCCTTTATTTAACTTGCCCAAAATTATTTTGCTATAATAAGATTTTTTTTAAATATATATATCTTCAAATATTATAGTTTGAGAAATTTGCATCATTAAAAGACTTGATCATGCAATGAAATTTTATCCAATTAAAAAAACAATTTTACCCCACTTGGGTTTTTTAAGTAGGTTTTATTTAAAAAAAACACCTGAGTTTTTTTGGGTTTGCGGGCAGGTTGAAAACCCTGTCATGAGCTCCTGTAAATCTGCCCATATACTTCTCCCCTTTGGCCGTGGACTGTATCTGTAATTTTTTCAATCATTCTTTGTAATAATTATTTTTTTAAGACTGCATGGATATGGAGCTTTTGGAGAATATGGAAAAGAAATATGGAACTTTTTCCTTTAGTAAAAAAAGTCATTCAAAATATTTTTACACTGTGGGAGGCTAAGTAGAAACCTTGGAGCTGTCTCGGATGGCTTTATAAGCATAATTTACCAATAATAAAATCTAAATTTTTTATATGACAGGGGGGCATTGTTCCCTAAGGCCTTACTCCCCATGAAACAGTATAAATCCTTATTACACTTCCTCATAACTGCTGATTGCAACCAAATGATGCTTTTGCTAAATGGCATATAATTCCCCCATTTACATTAATGCCCCTTTCACTTTTGATAGAGACTCCTCACAAAAATAATTTCCTTTAATTAAGGTTCTATACTTTTTGAGCTCTCCTTGTGTAAACTTAAAGAAAGGCTGATTGATTACCTGCCTCTTTTAAACTCTGTTCTGTTTTCTTTCAGAGAAAATGAGCAAAAATAACACCATGACCTCAGAGTACTACACTTCGATGCGGTCTCCATTTAGTGAGATCCTTGGTATGATAGGGAACGTGCAATTCAACACTAAGTGTCGAGAGTTAGAACTAAATGTACTGGACTGCACTGATGTGTATGGTCATAAAGGAATGATGAGGGAGTGCATCAAAGAATACGAAGATTTCAAAGAGTGTGTATTTTCTGAGAAACAAGTTAGTTTTGTTTTCATCTAATGCCTTACTTAATTCCATTTTTATGGGCAATTCCAGCATTTTTTGAAAACAGAAAAAAATGCACCTTTTACAGTAAACAAAATTGTTCCAAATTCAAAAATCCACGTGAAAAGTTTCAAAAAAAATTTGTTAATTCAATGTTATAAAATAAAAATGACAATCGCTATGCAATTGTTTTGTCAGATCTGTTCGGTCCTACTCTAAAGTCAACAATCACTTTGAATCCTTATCTATTGTTTATAATCTATGTTAAAAACCAATGTTTTGGATTGAATAACATCACATGATGAATTCGATCCCTTTTTAAAAGCCAAAAATTAAATTAAAAAAGTGAATAAGCATCGCAATTTGAAAATTTTTCACATTCAATCCTATCTTAGGTTTCTCTATCAAATAAAAATGAATATGCGGGAATTGCCTATTGGTTCAAATTGGGTTTTTAATGGTTACACTAAAATCCAAACTTTAAAACTTCATTGAGTGATTATGTAACCATCTATTTCATCTGTGAAATTAAATAATAAATTTTTTTTGTACTTTAATTTTTCATCTTGAACACGGCCACTAGGTTTGGGATTTAGTCCTATTAAAAAGTACAATTTTGTTTTAACTGTCAATAAATTGTAGTTTGTGAAAATTTAATTGTTTTAATTTTTAAAAATAATTTTGTTAGTATTATTAAAAGTTATTTTCTTTTCAGATCAATCGATCTTTGGCAATGGAACGAGAAAGAATGAGACAATATATGAGAGGAGAGAGAACAAAAAAGAATTTGTATGCTGAAGCACCTAAAAAGGATTCCTTTGACAAGACCTATATCAACACTTTAGAATAGTTGTAATTTATTATGATTGCGGTCAATCTGTAACTCAGAAACAAACTGCTAGTAGAATATTGAGTAATAATAAATGTGTTATAATAATTTTGAATATGCTTGCCTTTCATTCGTTGACTTTTTATATTGAGATAAATATATTATACTTACAGTATTTCAATGTGATGGGCACGCTATCCCTGAAAAACTATCTTTTCCACACATTTTTTGTGCATGGGATGTGTTGAAACAGAAGGCACTAACTCGTCTTTGGAGTCTCTTGTGCTAAGGTTCATGTTTTTTATTTTTTAAATCTATTCTTCACGCAAAAATAAGCCACTACCAAGACCCTCTATATAAAGGCCTCCCAACTCAGCCGTGCAACGTCATAACTTTCACTCATCATTGACGTCACTCCATAGACTTAACAAGGCAATTTTCACCCACGTCTGACGTCATCACCCGGAGTTGGATGGCCATGTATATAGAGGGTCTTGCCACTAGACAAAATTTGGGGCCGATTGAGAAATTTTTCGATTGCAAAAAAAATTATCAAAAATCGTTTTTTTTTCGAAGCACCTGAAAACGCTTAATTGTATGCACAGTGACGTCACTAATCATGGACTTCGCCTAAAATGTATGCCTTGGATTTCCGACCGTCACCAGAAGTGTCTAGATGGTAAATATTTATTAAAACACTCATATCGGACACTTCTGAAAAAGAAATCATCAACTAAAACATAGAAATTCAATTTTGATTGCAATTTGGCTTGATGGATTTGGAGTCAAAGGGCCATATGCAGCTGCCATCGTATATCGAAATAACAGGTTATCAACCTGTTACTTCTGCTACTCGTATCGAGTCACGTGGTCAAAAACGAGCTCGATAACTCCGGAGGGTCTCGAATATTGGTCACGTGAATCGAAGTGAATTCTGATTGGATGGTAGCTAGCACGTCATCCTTACGTCAGGTGAAGCGAATCCAATGGGGTCAATTTATCGCCAGATGGCGTTAGTAATACTGGTAGTTCCATTGGTCGACCTGTGAGCGCCGACGTCATGGAGAAAAACGAGGGCCACATGCAGCTGCCATCGAATCGAACCGAATATCGAATATTCGTAATGGCATCGTAAATCGAAAAAAGCGATTCAGCAGTGTCAGAATCGTTTTTCTCCATGACGTCGACCTGCCGATGAATTGACCCCATTGGACTTACTTCACGTGACGTAAGGATCACGTGTTAACTACCATCCAATCAGCATTCACTTCGATTCACGTGACCAATATTCGAGACCCTCCGGAGGTATCGAGCTCGTTTTTGATCACGTGACTCGATACGAGTAGCAGAAGTAACAGGTTGATAACCTGTTATTTCGATATGCGATGGCAGCTGCATATGGCCCTGTGACACTGCTGAATCGCTTTTTTCGATTTACGATGCCATTACAAATATTCGATATTCGGTTCGATTCGATGGCAGCTGCATGTGGCCCAAAGTCTGTACTAGATGTTTTTTTTATTTTCCAAATAAAAATTGAACTCGCTGAATTCATATCATTTAGCATATTCAGTTCCCGAAACGGACGGGCCCGTCAAAAGTGATCGGTCTCTTTTTCAAAAGTTTCATCTCCAATCAGATTCTGAAACATGAGATAACACAACCCCTTCCCAACGTGACCACTTCCCGCACACTGGAAAAAGCTACCAATATTTCTTGCTCTGGCATTTTATGCACCAAAATGAGTTAAAACCCTGTTATTTTAAGGTGAAATTTTGAAAAATTTTCTGGGGGAGAACCCCCAGACCCCCTTGGTACTTGTAACTCTATTATTACAACCTTAATTTATATTAAGTTCGTCAAAATGCGGAAATTCTACCATAAAACCTATATCCGAAATTCGGATGAGGCGTATCAAAACGAGTTGAAAAAGATGTTTTTTTTTACTTAAATTTCCAAAAATTTTCTGGGGGAGGACCCCCAGTCCCCCCTTTTAGTAGTTGGAGCAAGATAACTCCACTACCCTTTCCATATTAAAATAAAAAAGAAGATTCAATTTAACTTTGGAAATTCTTAGCCCTCCCCCAAAACCAAATCCTGGATCCGCCCCTGCAGGCAGAATTTAATGAAATTCGGTTTACAGGGGTTTTCGAGGGTGCTCTCTCCGAATCTGTAATAATAAATGAAGTTTTCCTCCTATTCCTATGAAAATCTTGTTGGCCATGGCATGACAGACATGCATGCTAATTTTCTACTCGACCTTTTGAGATTGAGATACCCTGTATATTTTACTTAAGGGATACTTTGTGAAATGTAAATTCCTTATTATACTTCAAAAACTTAAAAAGTTAGGGGGGCCCGTGAAAAAATTTTGTCGGGGGGCCCGGTAGAGTTATGGGCGGCCCTGGGTAACATATATTTTCCGGTATGTGTGCTTGATCTCAAGGATCCGCTTATACACCTTCGTCAAGTAAGACAAACACAACAGAATTTTTACTGACACAAGAAGGAAGGAAATTACACCCAGGGGGAGGTCAGAATTGAACTGACGACGGATACAGTGCGCAGACTGCTGGCGTGAAGGGAAGTGATTAAACTGAACAGGCCATCCGTCCAAGACCCTCTATATACATGGCCATCCAACTCCGGAAGATGACGTCAAACGTGAGTGAAAATTGCTTTGTTAAGTCTATGGAGTGACGTCAATGATGAGTGAAAATTATGACGTTGCACGGCTGAGTTGGGAGGCCTTTATATAGAGGGTCTTGATCCGTCCCCCTGGCTTGATGGATTCTACGTCACTGTGCATGCAAACTCACTTCGCGTTTTCAGTCACGTGTTTTTTCTCGACTTTTAAATTAAAATATTTAATTACTTGTAAATTTTTTTGAAAAATTGACTAGATATTTCATTTTACCATACAAAAAACCATACGGAACACTTGAATGTTTATGAAAATCTGCTGTCTCAGACGAAACAATCTCACAGAGGTAATTTGCCAAGTTCAAATGTAATTGAGCAACTGCCCTTTGGCAGCAGATGTTTATTTATGTTTAGTTCGATCGTGAAATGTTGTAAGTGGTGAAAGACTTCGAATTATCGTTGTTTCGGGCAATTATTTGTAAGTAAATCATCTTAAAAGTATGTTCTTTCATGCTTTATGAATCTTTTATATAGTGAAAATTCAAACTTTGCGTTGAATTATGTTACATGAACGTGTTTTGAACTCGTACACCCCGGCGTTGTGTTGTTAAAATGCTCATGGGATTGTAGAATAAAAATCCATCGGCTACAGTAAATACTCAATTCAACAATAAAGGTACATACGTATCCACTTTCCACTGGCACGCGTTTTCTTTATTTTGTAAATAATAAACGAAAACAAGAAATCGCAAACTATCCAAATGACAAGTAAAGGGTTGGTAAATGAAGCGAATCCGGGCTGCTGCTGAATTTTGCGATTTTATTTGTCGCCAAGGGGAAACCCGGAACAGCTTTAGAATAGGTCAACTTTTGGCGACTGTTTCCAGCCGGCGCCAACTTGGCGCCGGCTGGAAACAGTCACTAGAAACATTGCAACCCGAACTTCCAGAAATCCGGCAACCTTGCCAACCAGCCGCCATCTTGTTTACACTGGCTCAAAGCCCAAATAAATAACAGAAACAATAAATACAACCGATAACATGGAGTTTAATAACTACCAAAATAGACATTTACTCTAAATTACCAGCACTAATAGCTAGAATGAACAATCTTACCTTATTATTCAATAGAAATTTGAATTGAATTGATCAAATCTAACGAGATCCTACGGAAATAACACGTTGCGGATTCATCGTATACTGTCAACATGGCCGCCGCAAATGGCAAATGCGCAAATGAATGACAAGACCGCAGATTAAACTCGAAGTTGATGGAACAACCAAAAAGAGTAACGAATTATTTCACCTCGAAATTATAAAATAAAAATGAGAATTCATTTAATTTTTATTTTTCTACCGTTTCGATCTCTATAACTAGCATATATTATTTTCCAACTAAAAATAAATTTGCATAAACATGGCTGCCGGATTGAGCAATCTACTTGACATGACCAACCGATCAACAACCGATGAGCTGACTCGCTGACGTAAGCAACCGATAACCCAGCCGGCGCAACCGATCGGCAATGAAATACCGCCAACTTGGCGACAGCAAAAAAGTTGACCTATTCTAAAGCTGTACCGGAAACCCCATGGCATCCGAGCTTTGAATTGTTTTCGCCAAATTTGGCGACGAAAATCTGCCACCCGGAAAGGGTTTAACAAGAACACATTGAAACAATGACAAAACTTAAGAAACCAGGGGAATTTTCTGTGATCGGGTAAATTGGGGATTAAATGCGAACTTGGCTATAAAACTCTGGAACTACTTTGATATACACCCCCAAATCGGAAATTTGGCGACTTTTTTTCTCGCCAAGCAAAATACCTGTTTTAAACGCCTTTGAACCGATGAAATCGCTGAAACGTTTTTGGAATATAACAGAAAAACTAATCATAGTAAAACTTTGATATTTGAACCAAGAACAAAAATATTTTTTATAAAAATATTGTAATTAAGTTTTTCCGAAAATTCTCATTAGTTTTGGAATTATTAAAGTTCAAAATTTAAATTTTTTCCAGTAATTCACTAGGCTACACATTACTACTACATATACACAAAAAACAAGAAACAGTAAACCTAAAAAGTCCGTAGGGAGTGCCAGATTTGGCGCGTAATTTTTGGGGGGGTATATCAAAGTAGCACCAAAACTCTAAATCTCGCAAAATAGTATCACGCCAAAGACGTGTAACAACAACGAGACGAAATATTCAGGCAACCTTTATGGGCAATTCCACGGTGTCGGACGTAAAGTTTGTACAAAATTTTCCAACAAAAGTTGGAATTTTTTAAAGTTAAAAATTTTAAATGGTCCAATTTTTTTACTCAATAATTACCAACATATGGACAAATCAAAAACACATTTAGAAAGTCTTTAAAAAAATTTAAACATTATGAAAAAAATTAAAACTTCTTGGTGTCGGACGTAAATTGAAGGGGACAAGCAGTTTCACTTGTATTGCATAAACCTTAAATTCAGCCCAATGGGATGCTTTTTATTTTTATAAACACTCAAATATTGAAGATCAAAGATGAAATAAGAATAATATACCCTTTTATATCAAATTAATCAAAAATTAAATACCTAAATAGCAATTTTTTCAATGGTGTCGGACGTAAATTGTGCAGATTTCTTGGTGTCGGACGTAAATTAAGTATTCAAATACCTAATAATTTCTCTTTTTTAATCTTTGAATAATATAAATATATGAAACTTGAATACATTAATAAAGTTTTGAATATATAAATCTTGTATAATATATAATTAGAGAACTAAAAACTTAAAAATAATGATTCAAATGCAGTTTTTTAAAAATATCTTCAAAGAATGAACATTGCCCTTTGTTTCCAACAGGGATTGGGGCAGAAATTTTTTTTACTATATTTTCAAAAGAATAGAAAATTTTGTGTTCAGCTTTTGGCCATTTAAAATAGCCTAGTGCATAACAGCTACTTCTGCTTCACCTTCTGTGATTCTAGTTATGAGCCTGGATATAAACAGGACTCATAGCGCACTACAACCCAATAATTTACACTCAAACTTGGGATATACTACCATACCATAAAACTACAATGATTCTACCATAAAACCTGTATCCGAAATTCAGATGAGGCGTACCAAAACGAGATGAAAAAATGGGGAATTTTAAATTTAATTTCCAAACATTTTCTGGGGGGGACCCCCAGACCCCCTAATAATAGTTGGAGTAGGATAATTCAATACCTTTTCCATATTAAGATCATCAAGAAGATTCAATTGGATTGTGAAAATTCTTAGCCCTCCCCAGAAAAAAACCAATCCTATGTCCGCCCCAGCTTATATATTTATGATTTTAAGTAAATAAAATGTCCTATTTGACACATTTCATTTATGAATGTTGAAGAAATACTTCATTCTAGTTTGCTGTTAACAACAGATTTCTTTGTTTCATAATTAAAATATATTAATTTATTTTAATATCATTAAGTTATTCATTCAGTGAGAAAAAAAATTAGTGTAATTCAAATCCTTAATTTTTTTTTCTTTCATTACGATATCGTCATGCACCCCACAAAAATAATTTCTGGCAACGCCACTCCTTTCAATCTGTGGCAGGCCTTAGAATCTATCTAAAAAATGCTTTTAAAGCTGCAGCAAAAATCAAATTACTTTCACGCGAGAGAACAAAAAAAGCAACTACCATGGGAAAATTATTCATAGAGAATAGAATGTTTTTGTTCTAAAATTGAGTCGAGAGGTTTTTTGGTTCATTTAGATTAGTTGTTTCAAAACTTGTATAATATAAATGTTTCATATTTAACATCTTCTATTCGTTTAATTGATGTTTTAAGCAACTTTTAACAGATTTCTTTATTTTTAATTAAAATTAATTATTTTCTCAGGTATTTTGGGATAATAACAAATAATCAGTTAAATTTGTTCAGTTTTAGTAAAAATCAAAGACTTTAGGCATGAATAAAATAGTATTTAGCCATAAAATTTTGGTGTCGGACGTAAAAAAATTTTTACGTCCGACACCATTGATTACAGCTAATATAATATAATTAAATTAAATTTGAATGATCAGTTTTAATTATCTTAAGAATCCTTATTTGCATAAAAATTTTTTTGTAAAAATCTCCAGTTGGTTTTGCAGCACAAAAACTTTTTTATAATCTGGTGTCGGACGTAAATTTGTTAAAGTACTGAACAAAAAAAGCTTAATAAAAGATAATTTTTAAAATAAATCTTAATTTTTTTACATTTAATTCTACTAGACAGATGTATCTAACATATAAACCATAGAAAAGTTGAAAAAAATAAACAAAATTAGTTCCAAAAAACCATTTCAAAGTTGTCTTAAGGAGTTACTCAAAAAAACACGGCCATAATTTTCTAACTTTAAGTCCAAAAAGCACACTTTATTTTAATTTATTTAATATTTTTTTGCAATTTTCATACACTTTATACAATTACCTTTCTAATGATACCTCATATGTGAGGAAAAAATAAATTTTAAAATTTGTCACACTTTCCCCTTTTCTGTGGAATTGCCCAAAGACGTGTAACAACAATGAGACGAAATATTCAGGCAACCTTTATGTTTATTAATATCCTCCGTGTTCATTACTTGTGGACATAAAGGGGCCCACACATGAGCAACTTGGTAGTCAATTTGCAATGTTTGCAACCAAGTTGGCCATCTGTGGGGAAGGTGATGATTTAAGTTTCAGGAGTATGATCTGATTGTCAACTTGGTGGGTGGAGCTTCAAGTTGATTGTCTGAAACAAAGTCGTCAACTTCAATTGTAAATTTTATCAGTTTCTATATTTAAAAGAACAAATGGAAATGATGTTGGTGAATTCAAAAGAAAAAATAATCTTAATGGAATGAATATAATTTAAAGTTAAAATGAGTTAAAACAATTAAAGGTAAAATCCTATTTCATGGGTACGCCTTGGCGCGTTTTTTGTCGCCAAAATCGAAAGGCCAGAAGAAATTTGGAAATTCGATCCTTATAAGTAAGGTTTTAACTCATTTTGAGAACCTTTTTGGGTCCATCACTTTTACCTTTTAACACAGTATTTCGGGGATTTTCTCAAAAGTGTCACGCAAAATTATCTGGTGGTACCACTGGGGGGTCTGGGGGTCCTCCCTCATAAAAAATTTTGAGATTTACTTGTAAAAGTAGGGATTTAAATCCTTTTGAAAACCTTTTTTGGGTTCATCCCTTTTATCTTTTGACACAAAACTTATGGGATTTTCTCAAAAGTGTTAGCTAGATTCCCTTGTGAACCACAGGAGAAATTTTGAAATTTAACTTGTAAAAGTAGGGTTTTAACTCATTTTAAGAACATTTTTGGGTTTAAGAGGGGGTACTGTCCAGAGTGCCCCCCTTGTAATGCCCCCTTGTGGAACTGTATAGTATGTAGAATTTTTAATTGTTGTAATCGGCCGCCCTGTGCTACAGCACAAGTTGCACATGCCTAAATAGTAAATACGGCTCTGGTTATAATATAAAGAGTGAAATAAAAAAAAGCATCGGAATATTTTAAGTAGTTTAAGAGTAATCACTGTTACCGTGATCCAAAATATACAAAAATGTCATTCTTCAGACAAAGGCTTTAAAGTTTAAAATTGTATGAAAACGAAGTGCTTCACCACTACCTCTGGTTAGAGGAATATGTGAGAAAACTCCAGCTCTCAAGCGTCGCCTCCAACCGTGGACCGGTTTCGCCCTTGTTAGGGCTCATCAGCACGGTATAGGAAGGTAACGCAAGAGAGCGGAGGAAGAGCTTTTAGTCTAGCCGTAGCCGACTATAACGGAAAAAAGAGGTAGTGGTGAAGCACTCCGTTTTCATACCTGTTCTTTCGGGAATTAAGTATGTTCTATGGCAGTGGTGCCCAACCTTTTTTTTCATGGGGGCCAATTTGCTTATGAAAATTTATCTCGCGGGCCACATAAAAAAACTTTTAAGAATTTTTCTAAACATAAAGAAAAATTACCCGTTTTCAATGAGAAGTTTGCATCTGTTTGGAGGATACTCTATTTCTTGTAAATTCGGCTCCAAATTTGTAACACTTAACTTAACACTTAACTTGTAACACTTAACTTAAAACTGAATTAAGATGATTATCAGTAAGTCGAGATCGATCACTAAATTTTGTTTTTTTCAGAACAGATAATGTTTGTTCTCAAACACATAGTTTGTTCACAGTCTCCTTACATATATAAGACACAACGGTTTATTTTCTCGCTGAATGAAGAAATAATATGATTTTGTCCACTTTTCTTGAAAGTTTCGGCATTCAAAGTGAATCTTCAACTTTTTTACGATCTGACATCTTTTCGAAGTTTGGTTCTAAAAAGATCCTTATAAACTGAATTCAAATGGCTAACTGATACTGAAAAATATTTATCCAATGGCAAATTCCCCGTATCTAGAAAAAACCAAAACAGAGAAGTAAAGAAAAAAAATTTACTGGATGTTGAAGAATTCCTTTTTTATCATCTTTTTTTAGATTGAAGTCTGGCCACGATTTCGTGGTTTTCTTGGAAGATTTCTGAAAGTGGTTTTTGTTTTTAAGATTTAACGAGTCCGCGGGCCACATGGATCAGCCTCGCGGGCCACATTTGGCCCGCGGGCCGTAGGTTGGTTACCACTGTTCTATGGAATGCGCAGTTCATTCCGGCAGATAGTGGCAGACTGATCAATGGTCACCACTTTTTCCGTTATGTCGGCTAGACTAAAAGCTCTTTGTCCGCTCTCTTGCGTTACCTTTAAAATTGTATGTTTATCCTGGTACTACTCGGTACTAAAACAGCTGTTACTTGTGTTCTAGATTACTCAGAGTTTAAAGTAAGGTAGTTTCGGAAAGCTTATTAAACAGGCTATAAAATAAAACGAAATTCGATATTTTTGGCAAAAATGACGATTTCAACGCAGTCAGTTACCTTAATTTAAGTTTTTAGGAGTCATGGAAAATTTACTGCCATAGTCAGGGAAAGTCATGGATTTGAAAATTTTCATTTTGGCACAGATACCCTGTTAATATAGTAATTTTTAAGCTTAACCCCAGAATCATGACTGAAATCTGAAATCTTCTATTAATTTTTGAAGTTTGGTCATTTTTAGTCCGATTTTCAGAACTTTAGGCCCCGTGGGGCAACAAACCCAGAGTTTTAAGATATCACACCGTTCATAGTAGTGATGGTAGTTCAAAACTTTTTCGCACTACTGCTAAGCAAGCAGAGATATTTCGTTTATTTTCGAGGATCCCTCTCTCTTCCTATCTCTTGATCCCTGTTAAGATGTTCAATAATTATGACAGGGCTTACTAGTAGTAACTATAATATAGTTCAACTAGTAAACCAATGGTTATGTTTACAACACACATCCACTTTCTGAAATGCTAGAATGATTCTACCTCCCCCAAAAATGAAAAAAAAAATTAAAAATTAGAATTGCATTAAATGACAATGAGTAGAAAATCAGGAATATAATCTGAAATTTGAGTTAAGTTAGTGGTATAACTGAGTTTTTGCCTGATATTTATGTACAATTCAAAACATAGGGTAGCCAGAATTGTAAAACTAAAGAAACAATTGCCTGATTTGGTGACCTATTCCTAAGTTGACTAACTAAAAGAATATAATCAGGTACTATATGATAATTCAGACTTATAACAAAACATGGATAAAAATTATGTAAGCATGAAGACTTTCACAGCCGGTTTGATTTATTAAATTCATTTCTTTCGGGCTTGTAGGCCGTGGTCTAAAATAAAATAAAAGATCCAGACGTTTCGTCGGAAGCTGTGTCCGACATCATCAGTGGAAATAAAACATTAGTTCACCGATTCAATAAGTTTGGTTTGGATTGGAGGTTGCCAGAGGCTTCAAAATACGGCCGTTAGTAGACTTGGCGAACTCTCTTTAAATCTCCTGCTTGGCCGGTGGGGGGTCAGGCGAAAATGACGTGATTCGAGTCCCTACGTCATTTTCGCCTGACCCCCCACCGGCCAAGCAGGAGATTTAAAGAGAGTTCGCCAAGTCTACTAACGGCCGTATTTTGAAGCCTCTGGCAACCTCCAATCCAAACCAAACTTATTGAATCGGTGAACTAATGTTTTATTTCCACTGATGATGTCGGACACAGCTTCCGACGAAACGTCTGGATCTTTTATTTTATTTTAGACCACGGCCTACAAGCCCGAAAGAAATGAATTTAATAAATGGATAAAAATTGGTATAAAAAGTAAGTTTTACTGCTATGGACACTTCTATTCTTTTATAAGATTAATATTTCTTCATTTATATGATTTATTTTCTTTCTAGATGCTACAAATTTAGCTTCAATGCGCTATGAGTAGAAAATCTACTGTCTGGATAGGAGACGTAAGTATAAATTTTATAGGTGCAACTAGTGATTCCGGAGAATATTCTCGGAGAATGAGAATATTCTCCAGGGGCGAGAATTTTGAGAATAATCGAGAATATATATTCTATTTTTTGACAGATAAATGGAAATAAATGTCAATATGTTTAATAACATGAAATGGCCATGTAGTATTAGTGTTAAAAACCTAAAAATAACAATAACTTTGATGAAACTTACCCTTAAAAAGTCATCTTTAGTTCAGAGAATATTCTCTTAACAGTAATTTCATTATTTCGCATTATTTTTAAAAAATAAGTAAATTTCATTGAGTAAAAAAATATTTTTTTAAAGTATATTAGAAGCAAGTTTTAATGGGAGAAAATACTCCTATCCAAAAAGAGGAGTCTAAATTCTTTCCATATAGTTGTTGAGAAAGCAATTGTAATTCCAATAGCAATAGTTGTCAAACTAAAGGACTTTTTAAACCTGATATTTAGCTAATTTTGATATAACTTTGTAAAATCAGGAGAATATTCTTAAAAGAAAGGGACATCACATTAGAATTATCTGTTGAGAAAAATATTTCCAATTTTTTAATATTTACAGTAGAACTCCCAATTATCCGAATCAATTTGGACCGAACCCCATTCAGATAATCAAAAATTCGGATAATTGGATTTTTGCCGAAAAAAAGGGGTTTACTATAATTAATTGCTGTATGCAAGTTTAAAAATAGGAGGAAAAAATTATATTTAAAGAAAAAGGGCTGTTTATTAATTAAATGAAAAGGAATTTCACATACTAAAAGTATTTACAAGTGGTTTTCAGAATACAGTATGTACTGTTCTTCGACAGAGTCATTGCTTTCTTATTGCCATACACTGAGGGCCGGATGCAGCTGGGCTATTCCATATGAACAGGGACATGATCAAGAAAAATGAAAAAATAAAATAATAAAACTTTCTAATTATTTTAGGGAATAATTATGCAGTATTGATCTAATTGTGTTTTGCATTGCATAAATTTTGTGTAAAATTATTTTTATCGGAATGTCAGCATTTAAAGTCAATATTTAGAAATATTTGTTTTAAAGGTTGATTTGTTAATGAAATATGTATAGTTTATTTAGAAAATTAAAAATAAATTAATTAGTTTTTACAACTTTTTTGTTAAATATACTCATACACTTTATAGTAAAAATGAAATAAAGTGTTTAAATCAATTTAATTATACTTAAATTCATGAATAACTGAACGCTTATACACATGTAGCGTGAGTTACGAAGTACTGTAGCGTGAGTTACGAACTGCTCTCTATATTTTATTTTATTTCTGATTTTCTTAAGCATTCCCAGTAAAACTGTTTGCTATTTTAGAATAAAGGAAGTATATTCAAACACCTGACAAGCATATAGAATTATTGTATTGAAACACTATTTAAGCAGAAAAACAAATTTGAATTTTATACTCATAAATCCATGTCTTTTTCTTGTAGCGTGAGTTACGACTCTATTTTAATTAATATTTAAAAAACTAAAATTCTTAAAAGATTCACAATACTTATTTTAAATTATTAACATAAATTTCAATATGTATGATTTTTTTAGAAAGAAAATAATAGTTATTTCTATATTTAAAAATTATTTAAAATTGCAATTTTGAAAAAAATGTAGCGTGAGTTACGGTGGAATTGCCCAGCTACGTTCTGCGGCGACGCGTCGTTCAAACCGGTAAATAATCTTCAAGATAGGAAATCTTCGCCCCTGAGTGGGCCGCGCCTTCTCCACTTTGTGCGCGCTCACAGAACGATCGGAAGTACCGCCCCGATCGTCGTTGAACGCCTGGTCAGGAGCAGACGTTTTAAAACGTTACGAAATACGGTTCCCTAGAACGTTTCTACGTTTCATTGAATCGTTACAGAACGTAGCTGCATTCAGCCCTGAATAACTAATGAATAAGAACACTAAAAAAGAACAAAGCGAACATAGAAATGTCAAATAGAACACGAAAAAGAACATTAAAAACGGCAAAATTCGCGGCGGAATTTTTTTTATTAATTCTGAAATCGATTCGGATAGTTGGAGTTCTACTGTATTTTACAGGGAATATATATAATTAATTTATCCTGAGAATATTGATTCTCAAAGTGGGTTCAAAAAGTTCACTTTACTTTTTGCTTAAAAATAAAAATTATTTCTGAAAGAATAATTTGGCTAGATTTTTTGTTTGTATAATTTTAAATTCAGATTCAATTATATTTTCCCCTTCATGAGAATATTCTCAATAAAATTCGGCAAAAATAGCTATAATGTTGTTGGGATCTTGTGACGCGCACAGAATTGGTCAAGGTCAAAGCATAATGAATGGAACAATATCCACTTTCGAAATTAAGTTTTTCCCTTTACTTTAAAAATAAAAATATCAAAACAGAGGCATTGGTTGTACAGTATTAAATAAAAAAATTTTGATACTCCCCCACCGCAAAACTCCTCATGGGAAGTTCCTGAAGTGTTTCATTTGACATTTGGGGAAAAATCTATCATGAGATTATTTCTTACTTATTAAGACTTTGTGTGTGTCCCTGAAATATATAGGATCTTCAAATTTTCACTCGTGTATAATTGCATCTCCTCATGTTTTCATGAGAATATTCTCATTAGGATTCTACAAAATTATTTCCAGAAAAACATTTCCATGTACATAATTTTCTTCAAAAACACTAATAGTCGGAAAATTTTTAGTTAATAATAAATCTTGGTTACTCTGCATTTACCTTTCAAACATGTTGTCTTTCATATTTAATAGTAATTTAAAAAAAATTAAATTTTACTTATTTTAATTTATGATGGTCTTCTCATTGTGTAATGTTTAGTATTCTTCTGATTTGAAGTTAATATTATATACCTGCTAAAAATGTTTCAAAAAAAAATATTTAAGTAGTTTCTAGGAGAATATTCTCAAGAATATTAGTGATTTTAAAAACATTTTAAATTTTATGATGGCTTCTAATTGTATAATCTTTAATATTCTCCTGATTTGAAGATAATATATACCTTCTAAAATTTTTTGCCCAAAAAAACTTATTTTAGTAGCTTCTAGGAGAATATTCTCGAAAATTCTCCTCTTGAAAAATATTCTCAAGAATATTCTCCAAAAGATTATTACCGAGAATTTTACATCACTAGGTGCAACTTTTCTTGTATTAAGATATTTATGATGCAAATTCTACCTTACATATATATTTAAAAGATACATTGGACCTATTAAATATCCATGGGAGTGGCTGAGGGATAATTTTTGGCCCCTCCTGAAATAAATTTCTATATATGCCACTGCATTAAGGACGGGTTAGCACACAACAGTTTGAAAACTTTGACTTAGCTCATTAATTATTAGTAGGTTCTGAGTTAACCAACTTTTTAGGTTGGTTTATAGAGGCATGTGCTTGCTCCTACGAGCCGCTTGCGGCTTCCGCCTTCTTGCCTAAAGTATGTATATATTTTTGGCTCAGTGGAGAGTAACTGTAGCACTGTCTAGCAGAGATCTGTTTAGAAGAAATTCGGGTCCATTTTCAAACCCTTCACAAAATATTTCATTGTGAAAATAGACCCTTCACTGAATATTGAACCTTAAAAACGGACCCTTCACAAACTATTTCAACCTTTAAATGGACACCATTTTTCTCAATGCTATAAATATGGGACCTTATTTTCCTAAAAATAGTCTCCTGGCTGAAAGAAAAAACTATTTTGCTATCTTCAAATTCACAAAATAATTAGGAGATTTTCACGATTTTACAAAAACCAGACCCTTTAAAAAAAGTCTGGACAGACTCCTGAAAAGGTATAATGCAAGTTTAAGTGCTTTCTTGTTGTTGACTTTATTTTAGTAAATGCAATGGTTTCTTTTCTTTTTAGTTAGATTCAAGTACTGACGAAGATTTTTTGGTTGACACATTCAGATCTCTTGGAGAACCTCTCTGCAGTGTAAAAATAATTAGAAAAAACTCTGAGTAAGTGTGCATTTTTATATCTGGATATTTAAAAATACATTTTAAATATTCTTAAACTAGCACTAAAGCACTATACCCAGCGTTGCTGGGGCTGTGTAAATTTAAAACTAAATGCAATTTACTTTGATATAAACGGGCTTTGCCCGTTCAATAGTAATTTTGCTCCTAATCTACCTCTCAGCCCTTTCCTGACGAAAAACAGGAAAAGAAATACAAAAGAGTTCTGCTAAAAGTAATAAAAATAAGAGCTTGATATTTTAAAAACGAACCAATCATCATACTTGTATAAAATGAAAACCTTTTTGCGAACTTAAATTTTTCCAAAAAATTGTCTGCAAGAATTTACATATTTTTAAATCCCTCTCTAAAAAAACACATTATTACTGAAATACCCAAATGGGGACTGTAGTCATTTTTATCTGTGCTTACATTGATACTAATTTTTCATACTAGTGATTTTAAAACTTTTAAATAATTTACATTATTGTATTTTTTATCATAATTGGAGATTCCTAATAACTGCTCTATCTAAAAATGAAAGATGTAAAATCTTTGATAGATCTGCAGGATTGAAAAATTTAATCAACTAGTTAATATACCTGGCCTTGCACGGGTGGAGTTATGGCTTTAGAATTTCTTTTTTAAATTTTTCAATATATTTTATACCTTATTTTACCAGGTAAAATGTATTAAAATCCATCCAGTTCTGCAGAAAATTTCTAAAAAGAATTTTTTTAGTAGTTTTATTGCAGAAAAAATTCTAAAAAAATTGTTTTCATATTTTTTCTGCAGAAAAATTTCTGAAAAAAAATTTCCTTTGTAGTTTTTCTGCAGAGGGCAAAATTTTCTGTGAACGCCGTTCGCGCGTTCGTGTATATTATACAAGTATGCCAATCACCAAGAACATACATCGCATTGCCGTCTCTTAACCACCTTAGGCAAGTTTTGTGAAATGGAAATCTACAAATCTACAAAAAGAGAATAAAAATATACTCTAATAAATCAGTGCGACAGTAAGAAGCACTAACGAAATCAAGAAAAAAAACGCTGTTTCTGTTTGCCGCCGATAAGTTTTAAACCAAGTGTTAACAACAGCCATTGCTTAGAGGCAGGACTAGTCTCATCCATATCGTAACATTAGGGAATCTTGACTGGGCAGATCTTTCAAGAAACAGCCACTCCGAGAGTAGGAGAAATTTTTTTCGACCAATGCCCCACCAAAGCCTTTAAAAATTTTCCATGCCCCCCCGGTCTCAGTGGCATATATAGAAATACATTTTGAGAGGGAGCCAAAATTATTTCTTAGCCCTCCCTCCTATATATATTTAATAAGTGTAATGAAGCTTTTCAGAACATTTTAAGTAGAATTTGCATGCTAAAGAACTAAATAAAGTTATGAGTAATTAAGTCTGAAGTGCCAAGGGGGGTCTGGGAGTCCTCCCCCAGCAAATTTTTGGAAATTTGACTCTAGGAAGCAGGTTTTTAACTAGTTTGTACCCCTAGTTGGGAAATTTTGAATATAAATATTAGGGTAAGATTTGCATTTTGATGAACCTAATGTAAAAAAGTTTTAAATATAAGTGTTCTAAAAACAAAGAGATCTTGGGTCATCCCCAGAAAAGGTTTGGAAATTAGACTCTAAAAACAGGGTTTCAACTTTGTTTTGATACATACTGGTCCAGATTTCAGACATACATTCTCAGATAGGATAATAGGATCAGATTTTATAAACTTCTTTTTAAAAAGCTTTTTTTTTATTTTCTCTCTGGATTGGCCCCACCTGGGGGCAATTTGGTTGAAAATTTTCAAATTGCCCCCCTAGAAAATGATATTGCCCCCCGGTGGGGCGTGCGCCCCACGTTGGGAAACACTGCTTTAGCGAAACAACACTCGTACAGCCATTTTGCAGTTCTCTATTTTAAATAGGTACATATAGATTTCTTATATACAGTAAGAGTAAGATTTACTTACATTTTAGTTTTTGTCAGGGTTTTAACATTTAAAACACTTGTTTTAGAAGTGTGGGGTGGGTCAATAAAGAGCATGATTCTGTGATGAAAATTTCGGAAAATCATTTGAAAGGACAAACTGTTTGCACTGTAATTAGAAAGTATAGCTTTTTTAATATAATATCAATTTAAAAATCAAATTTAATTTTTAAAAAATCATAGTATTCTTAAGCATTTCTGCATCAAGGGTAAAAAAACAAACAAATGTAACATGTTTTAAACAAAAAACATTGTTTTTATTTTAAAACACTTGCTTTAATGTTTTAATTTGTCTTAAGTTTTGACAAAGTTAGAAAATAATCTGTTTCTCTGATGTATTAATAAGCCTTGATAACCCTAAAATAAGTAACAGAAAATTGATTGAATTCCTTTTTTCCCTTTTCTTATTAGTTGTTTTTAAAAATATGCTACTATTCAGCCAACACTATTACCAAACTCGGTAATGCCTTTTTCATTAGGCAATGGCTACTGTCTTCAAAAAGATATTTTGAAAGCTAGATGACTACCAACAAGTCACTCAATGTGTAAATAGCCCCTGAGATACAGTTTATCTCTGACTTGATTCTACTGTGTGATTTCAAAAGCCAAACCAGGCCACATGTAGCCTTTTGGGCTGGAGGTTGCCCATATGTGTTTTAAAATATAACACTAATCTGTTTGATTTTTTTTTACTATTGATACTGAAGGATTATTTATTCAATTTTTTCTTTTGTAGCTCTTTGTGTTACGGCTTTCTCGAGTTCCCTGACGAGGATAGTGCTCAAAGGGTTTTACATCGCTACAACGGAAAACTAATCCCCAATACCAGTGTGAGTATTCGTCAACCTGGATTGACACTAAAATACAATGCAATGTGGATTCTAGGCATTACTTATTTAGGCAGCTCCCACATCCTTTTCTAAAAAAGCTCTTTCTTTTTAAACTTGCAGCCAAAGTTGCTCTTCTGTTCTATCTAGCAAGAAAGAACAAAGGAAGGATGTTTTGCAAAGGTTTTGTAGTTACTGATAGTAAATGACTGCTGAGATGGCTTACACTTTTAATTTATAATATACTATTGGTTATCATTTTTTTATTGACACTGCCCCTGGCAGTTGAGAAATGCTTTGCTGCAGTGAAAACTTACAAGTGTTTATTTGGTTTCAGTTGAAGAGATTCAAGTTGAACCACGCCAACCACTCAAAAGACGGCAGTTTACAGTAAGTTTGGTTTGTACTTTGGTATAAAAAAAAGAAGAAAATACTATCTACTTTGATTCTAGTGCAGTTTATGTACAGGGAGTAACTGTGTTTCCCAAATGCTTCTTAGGGGAATGCGATACATAATGTTCAATAAGATGCCACTTGTGCTATCCAACTGTTTGGTACTAGTCAATTCTACCAAATCTGTACAGTATTAATTCCAACCCTTTGTGAGCAAAACCTTTTTGTTGCAACTTAATATTTCTAGACTTTTTCTTGAGAATTAAGAAAATGTCTTTGGTTATATAATTTTGCATTAAATTTAAATGTATAGTAAGATAAGTAATTGCTCATTTTTTATTAAATTGAAGATAGGTATGACTTCCACGCGTATGAAAAATATCTCTCTATATTAAAAAAAAGTTACTGTCACCGCCGCCGCCGCTGCCGCCGCCGCCGCCGCTGCCGCTGTTTCAGAAAATTCAATTTTTCAACTCTTTGAACTCTCATATCGCAAAAACTAATTGATAGAAATTTATGAAATTTGAAATGTTTGTAGAGGAATATTTGGGGCACATTCTCGAACAAAAAACTAACTGATGTGATAATTATTACTGGGGTATTTTTAAGGTCAAAGTTGAAGTTTTTCTTTTTTAGCCGCGTAATCCAGTTCAGCGAAATCTATTAGTAGCAGAACTATGTTTTTTTGCAGCCTAATACTCTGAAGTATGAAGATGTGCACTACGTCGCCCTTTTTTCGAATTTCGAATTAGGTTTAGAGTAATTAATTTTTTAATTTTCG
Organism: Tetragnatha versicolor; assembly: GCA_024610705.1. Lineage (NCBI taxonomy): Eukaryota > Metazoa > Arthropoda > Arachnida > Araneae > Tetragnathidae > Tetragnatha > Tetragnatha versicolor. The sequence goes on along the minus strand of JANDEH010000008.1, from coordinate 10,731,444 downwards.
AAATTTTTGACACTTTTTCGTTTTTTTCTATCTAAAATGAAAACTAATCACGGTATCAATATGATTTTTTAAACACTTATATTCTTATTTTTTAGAAAGAGATTGACGTTGAATTCTTTAAAAAATTCTAATTAGTTTTGGAATTATTAAGCATCAAAGTTTCATTTTTTTCATAGTTTTAGTAGGTCTTTATCAGACGTGTTTAATGTTTTTAAATTTTATATTTGCCTGTTCACTAGATTGTCGCGAGCACGGATATTTAAATTTAAAAGTTTTGAGGTGCACATCTTTGCTCTAAGTTTGCTAGCGATATAGTATAGACTTGGTTAATAATTATAATCTTTTAAAGATACTACGATATTTTTTGAACTACTAGAGAAATAAATAATTTAGCTTTTTTGAGTGTAATTTGTGCCGATGGAAGGAAGAGGATTTTCGGGAAGTTTGTTTTACTCTGCTAAAGATCGATTGCAGATATTACAGATCGCTTCGCGATCTGTAAAGAGCTGCATAGCAGTTACGGGGGTTGGTGAGCGTAAGCGAGCTGGGGGCGGTAGCCCCCTATCCATTAAATTATTGATAATTTAAAAAGGAATATTTCAGTAATAGTTTTATTTTGATATTTTCCAGGTAATGATCCGAATTAAATTATTGAAAAGTTTGAGAGATAAAAAGTTTCGATATTAAATGATCATTAACTATACTCTGTTCATTTAGAATTAGCACCTGAGACGTAATGTATCAGAAGAAATTATTCTAATTATCGTCGAAAAAATTTTCATCTGCAATGACAAGGCAGCCTAAGCAGAAGTAGTTAAAATACTGTAAAAAATCGATCACTGGAGTTGTCTGATGAGCGTTATTAAGCATTATTGAGCGTTTTTGATCCTGTTTCAGGCGCCTATTCTAAATGAACAGACTATAAGCAGACAAGTTCCAGGTTGTACTGGATGGTTGAGATGAAACAAGCGAGCTCTGCTCGCTAAGATCGCGAAGCGAACTTCAAAGAACTGCGAAGCAGTTACGGGGGTTGGTGAGCGATAGCGAGCAGGGGGCAGAGCCCCCTAGTTATTCAAAAAGAAATATTTGCTACAAAATGAAGTAACCTTATCAATGTGCTTGTAAATTTTTTTGTAATTTCATTTCTTTCTTGAAAAATCACGTGCCTGATGTAGGTTTAAATGTATAAGTATATTTTGGCATAAACAATAATTATAAGAAGGTCCACATGGGATTCATATTGTTACAATAAAATTATTTTACTTCCTTTCTCTAAAATTGTTTTTCGTCTATATACTACTCTATTTTTGTATTAGTCTTAAAATACAACCTTCGATCTTATCAGTTTATCTTATAACATGCCTTTTGAAATTTTTAAAAATGCTTCTGTTTTTTTTGTTGCAATGTTTTACCATTTAAAAAAAAATAACAGGATTTTAGGAACAGTAGATGGCTTGTACAAAAATTAAGATAATTGGGGCTCGGATAATCAAGGCTCGGTGAGCTAATTACACTTGTACGACTATTGGAATAGGAATTGACCTATTGTAATGAAAAGTTAGTTGCACAAGTGGCATCTTAAGTTACAATTTAGGAATAGCTTGATTCATTTCAATAACACTCATGTTAGGTGAGGTTTTTCACGGTTTGACTTTACAGATACCTTTTTATGCAGACTTTCTCACCCCTTTCAAAATTTCACCTGAGGAATTAAGTAAAATGTGGCTTTCAGAATCCGACTACATAGCCCCTTCATCTTTCCAAAGGTTCAACTTTCTGGCCTTTTTTTATATGAAATATGAACTAAAGGTATTCCTATAAAGCAATTTTAAATTAATTTGTCCCAATGTATTAAGTCAAAATCTGTCTGCAATGGTTGCTCAAAAAATGTGCTTTTATCTCCTCTTTTGGAAAAGCCAAAAACACTCACATAAAGTATTGTGATGTAAGATGAGTTAAAATGAATGCATTTAGTTAAGATCAATTTTAGGACTATCTAGAAAAATTTGGAGAGTCTCCAGAGACTACATTATTGAATTATTCCTTGCCAAGTGTAGTCTTTTATTTTGAAAACAACTAGTTATGATTATCTTTTCTTTTAAGAGCTTTGGGGCAAATTTGGCTCCAAATATTAATTGATAACAATTTTTTCTGTACCCATCTAGTATCTGTGCAACTGTTCAGAAATCTGAGGAAAGTTTGACAAATGACATTTGTAAGGTTGAAGTGAGTGTGATCTCTCAAATTTTGATATTGGGCAATCAATAATCCTGCAAACTTTTGGGAAGGTAAATGATTAAGAAAAATTAAATTTCATTGAAGCATTTGAGATTTCATTTCATATTTTATTCACTGATCCCTTCATTTTAGTGAGTAAAGAGTTACATTGATGTATTGTATGTCTTACCTTATCAAATCTTAAATCACTCTCTAACTAAAAGCGACAAATTAAGTTATTAACTCTTTTAGTTTCTGTGATTAATTACAATTACGACCATTCATGATAATGCCGGCTAAATACACATTAGTTTACTATTGCTGTTGCAGGGTATGGCCTTTTGTTATGCAAAATTTAAAGTCTAAAAGATTTATCACAATGGATTTTCCTTTACTTACAAAAAAGAAGGGATCATTGATTTTAGTTATGGTATGATTGACTCAAATTTGGATTTTTATTAACAGAAAAGACTACTCCTTATTTGTGGGTGACCTAAGTCCAGAAGTTGATGATTTAGCTCTGTTTGACGCATTTCTTGCAAGATACAAGAGTGTAAATTTGGCAAAAGGTAATATTTGGCGATTTTTTTTCAGTCCTTATTATGATTTTGAGAAACATAAGCTAGACTATAAGCATGAAAAGTTATGAGTTTTAAGGAATAAAATATAAGTTTGACTGACATCTCTGAAAATGAAATTGTATTCATTTCAAGTATTCATTAGTTTGTGTAAATTAAATTGGCCGCTCACTACTAGTCATTTCTCACTAGACACAATGCATTTCTATTACAAGTGGTAAACTTCGTAAGTTTACCTTTTTTTGAAAAAATAGAAAGCTACTCAATTTGTTTTCTATTAAGTCGTAACTTTCTTGGTTAAATGTAATGGGAGTTTATAACCAAGTTCATTTTTAAAACTTTCTTTGGGAATAATATCATGATTGGAAGGCACACATTAAACTTGCATCTTTTTTATCTCGTATTTATTAATTATTGGTTGTCTTTCAGTGATCTATGATAGTCAAGGTGTAAGCAAAGGTTACGGATTTGTACATTTCACTGATAAAACTGAATACGAGAATTCCCTGATTGAAATGCAGAACGCTCATATTGGCTCCAAGACAGTTCGTGTTAGCACTGCTCAACAGAAGAGGTACTTAAAACTTTTTGCAGTTTTTTGTTGATAGTGACGTCAGAGCAACTTTAAATGCCTTTTAAATCAAAATTATTTGATCGAATTGCAGTTTAATTAGCATTTTTCAACGTCATTTTTCATGCTCTTTCATTTTAAAAATAATTTGAAAATCATGCATATTGTCTATTGTAGTGCTTTCTATAGCAGGAAAAAAATAATTAAATAAGGTCAAAAGTTGTAAGGTTAATTGAATCGTCAGTTTGAAAAAGGGAATAAGTCCAAAAAATGACAAATTGACTTTTTGTGCTCAAAACAATCTCCAAGCTTTGCCCTACACATGGGTAAAAAGAGGGGGGAAATAACTAACCCCTATAGGGAGATATCGCCCCTTGAAGTTGTGAAATCGATATCCATACAATGAAAATTCCATTTCTTTTTTTCAATTTTCTCAAAACTTGATTTTTGGACTTATTTCCCTTCTTCAAACTTACGATTCAACTGTTGGTTTTCTCTTAGTATCTCTCTATTAATATTTATGTATTTCATCCATATGTCCACCATACAGTAAACTACTGAACTAAAGTAGTGGGCAGTGGAATAATCTGAAAATGTTATAACAAAATCTGGTTCAATAAGTTTTTCAGAACTTTATCTTCCTTTCAACAAACTGATTGCAATTCACGCTTTTCTCCTCAGGATTTCTTCCACTTCAACTACCGCTGCTGCTCCTACAGCTGAAGAGCAGTGGCAACAGCAGTATCCTGGCTATGACTACCAAAGCTACTATGCTGCTTGGCAAAGCTACCAGCAGCAGAACCCATACTATGCTGCAGGCTATGACCAGCGCTATGCAGCCGCATATGGTGCAGCATACCAATACCCTCAGGGATATGCTTACGGTGCCGACACTGCTACTGCTGCTGGAACAACCCCACCTGCTGCTCAGGTGAGTTGTCTCAAGTTTTTAAAATTGGTTTTACTCCTTAATTCTTTCAATTAAATCCTTAATTCTTTTAATTCAATCCTTAATTAGCGGGACATATGCTGTCCCATCAATAAATTTAATCAGTAGATTGTAACATCGTTGTTGTTCAAACGTCGATATGGGATCTTAGACCTTCGGACAGCAAAGTTATTTCATCCTGATAATCACTTGGAAGAGAAATAACTGTTCCCAGTAATGAAATGTATAGCTTGTCTGTCTTCGGAAGGTGGCTGTTATCGCGAAATCTTGTGTTGTGGAAGGTACGTTAAGGTTGCACTAACCGCCTAGCAAGAATAGACACTTTACTAAGCTGGGTTTTTTTGCCGTATTGAAACGGTTAAACATCAGACCTCTTAGTGAAGAAATTTTGTTTAAGAATAAGTAGTGTTTTTATATGAGGGTAGTTCCATGTAAACCAAACAGTGGTCCTACCTTTAAATATACATTTTAATCAAATCTTTTTCTGGTACACAGAGCTTATTTTCTAGAGGAAGAGGTGCTGAAACGGTAACCTTTTGTGCGTTAGGGGGTATTCAAAATTTTTAGCTTCAAAAACTACTTTTGGCCTCTGCCACCTAACTTTCTAACTTTGGTAATTTCTAAGAAAGATGGCAATTCAACTTTTCTGGAAACAGAAACAAAAATTGGGCAATTTACTAAAAAATTTTAAACACTGAGTAATTTCACAAGCTTAAGTGATTTTCTTCTAATAGTATTGAATTCTCAGTTAAAATAAGTGGTGCCAGTTGTCTAATGAGTTGTTTAGTTTTCGTAATTTTTCCTGATATTTAATTAAAAAATTTTATTTTTTAATTTTAAAAATTGTTTTATTTTAGTACACTGCTCCTGAAGTACCTGAGACTACCATTGAAGGTAAGCTTATTTGTAATCACAATCAATTTATATTTTATCATATTTCATATACCTAGGGGGTTTTTAATATAAGTATCTTTGAGGTATGATACTGTATTATATGAAAGTTAAAATGCAAAAGAATGCTATTTCCATTCATTAAAATTATGCAACGCATTTTAAATTTCTGAATAGACAATACAAAGAACTTGGAGTAAGTCTTCTAAAAATTTAAATATTGGGTGAAAGCTCCTTTATTTAAATTTCTATTATACATTTAAATGAATGGCTAATATATATTGACAGGGTTGCTGATTTAAAAAAAATCAAAAATATCGGATTTATTTGATTTAAATCGGATTTTTATTTAAATCATATTTTTTTTATTTAAATGAATTAAGCTCTGAACTTCCTGAAACTGGTTAATAATATACTGATATTATAATTTCAATGTGATATAATTTAGGTTTACTTAATATCACAATTTTGATCTATTTTATGCATTAATTAATTGAATTAATTAAGGGGAGGGGTTCGCTGCCATTTCATGGTGAAATGCCCAAGCCCATCCTAAAATGGTGAATGAACAATTATATTATCAGTTACTAAAATTTTTATCCTTTCTATAACTATTTTTGCCCAATTGTGAAATCAATAATAGCTTTAAAAGAAATTGTGACAATGATTTCTAAAAAAATCTATGCCTCATTTTTGTGTAAAAATTTTAATCAATCTTTGAATTATAATAATTCAGCTAAATTAATTTTACTAAAAGTATTATGTTATACTTATTTCTTTAAAATATAATTAGTAATAAAAATAAAATAAACAACTTATTGACAGTCAGGTACATAGAGAATAGAGCTCTATTCACTGTAGTTACGTAAAAGAAAACAATAGTTTGGAAAACATGACTAACTATAAAAGCAAGCTTACGATAAAAATCATTCACATGCTTGTATTTTAAAAAGTTGATGTACCAGATAAAAAAATTTAAATATTTTAATTCTTGTTTTGTTTATCACAATTATTGATTCCAAACCCTGCTACTTACCCCTTTTTGTCATAAATATTTTTGTTATTGGTATTAAAATTTGTTCTTGAAATTGCAGGCAATTTTATGTAGAGTAACCTAAACCTATCTCCCAGTTACATATCTAGCAGAATTTTTAAAAAAATTGTATAATGCAAATAATCTTGCAAACCATTTTAAAGCATACACAACTAATTTTTTATTTAAATTGTGGAAGTTAAACATTTTTTATTTAAATCAATGATTTAAAAAAAAATCAAGTGATTTAAATCAAGCAACCCTGTATATTGAAAACTCGGTTCAATAATTATCTTTATACCAGGATACTACCCAAAATAAGTAAACCTTTTAAATTTTATTATTGACAGCCAAGCATTTGCTGTAAAAGTTATTTTTCATGTATGCTTTACATAAATATTGGTACACGATTTTTTCCCTCGAATTTAATAAAGCATTTTACTTAACTTAACACATCATTTCTTCAAATTTATCATTGCATGTATATGAGTAGGTATTAATTCCATGATAATTTATTTCAGAACATGATGTGCCGCTTGATATTGATCAGATGAACCAAGACTTGATGCAAAGAAATGAAGTAAGTTAATTAGCATTAGTTAAAATTTTACTCGTGTTTTTCACTTTTGCTAAATAATTCTTACGTTGAGAAATGACAAATATGAGCTTTATAGTCACATATTTTACATTAATTCAACACATTCCTTTTTTAACCTTACAAATATAATCTTTAGGTCATTCACACATAGCTCACTCCTTTCAAGAACGTTATATCTAAAAAATCTTTATTTTTCAGGAGAGTGATTTGAAAGTTTAAAATTAGATTGAAATGCATTAAAAATAAATATTAAACCACATACTAATTTTTTTACTATACAGCCTAAAGATATGGCAATTTTGCAGGGCTATACTACTTTTTCAGGGCTTTCTAAAAACAGTCATAACTAAAATCAACTTTCGTTGATGTTGAAAGGAGTGAGCGACATGTGATCAATGGGTGAATGATTATGATAATTAAAGAACATCACTTGATTAAGAGTTAGATCCCCCATATTAATTATTACATGAAGTACTAAATTGCTATCCTTTTAAATTATTTAACATTAAAACCGATTTTGTGGACCTTTTATTTGTTAATTAGTAAATCTCATTAAAGTTCCCTCTATTGATTTATGCAATTTCTGTGTACTGCAGAAACTACATTTGTCTAGAACATGTGGCTTCACAAACCTCCCTCAACTACTAAGTGGCATTTTAGTCGCACAAGTTCTTTAATTTAATATGAACTGAAGAACTCACTGAAAAAAATTTGATCAAAATATCTTGAATATTCGCAGAGATAAAAGCATGTGAGAGAGAAAATAGCACTTTTTCAGGGGTCAAAAAAGAAAAAGTTCGCATATTTCCAAATTTTTCAGTGTTATTGTGTAGTTTTCTTTTTTTTAGTTGAAAGAACACAAAATTTAATAAAAAAAATTTGGAAATATGCAAACTTTTCCTTTTTTGACCCCTGAAAAAGTGCTATTTTCACATGCTAATAGCTCCGCGAATATTCAAGATATTATGATCAAATTTTTTTCAGTGAGTTCTTCTTGACGTTGGCAACAATACTCTCATTGAGGTTTTTGCTCTATCTCCTTTAGTTTTTAAATTAATTTTAACTTTTTAATTTCGCCGCTAGGGGCGCTGTAAGTCATCTCAATGGATTCTCCAGGGTCACTTACCTAGGGGTATACCTTACTTCCATGACCCTAGGAGGCGTTGGTTCCGAATAAAAGCCGTGCAACGCAATTTTGAAACACCCTGTATACATTTATTTAAATCTCGCTTGAAATACTTAAATCTTTCAGAGTATCATTTAAAGTATGAAATAATGACATAAAAATAGGGTACCCATTTGTCTTTGTTAAAAATTCATCTGTTCTATTTTTTATCTAGGACCTCTACACTGCTCTGGATGAGTCTAGATGGTTACCAATTGACAATCTGGATCCTCCTTTGATACGCACCAAATAAAATTATTTTGTGTAGATATTTTTACCTCATGTCTCATTGTACATTTGAAGCTATCTCATGTCCTTTAGAAGAGTAGAAATCTGGCAAATGAAACTAAAGTCAGCTAAGCACAAATGCTTGCGAAACCTTTCTGGTTCTATCAAATGAATAGTCAGCTCATACCTGTTGATTTGTACCTTAACAACCACCTACTTTCATAAAAGTCCAAAAGTCTTAAAACTATGCAATTTATATTTAAATTCTCATTTCTGCCATCCCCTATGCAAAAAATGTATTTTATCATTTGTAATGCATTTTGCTTTTGTTAAGTAAGATAATTTCAAAATAAACATTTTTACTGTTAATTGTGTTTGTTTTTAAAATGCTTTTAATTAAACTTTATTGAACCAATCCTTTTAATAGAGTTTAAAACATAGGCACTTGTTTCAAACACCATTGACATATTTTAATAAAAAAAATCATCAATATAAAGTGTTCTATTGGAACGAAATGAATGATAACGTTAATTTCATATTAAAGCCTCTTGCCTTAATTTTTTTGTTGCAACTGAATACTACTTATATGAATTTAATACCAAGTAAGAGGAATGAAATTAATTTCCTTCCTTTTAAAGGGAAGAGTTTAGGTGTATCTAGAAAGTTTTTATTAACAGACTGGACAATAACACCATAAGAGTATCTTTTCGCCAATTTAGTCACAACTTTCCGATACTTTAACATTATGGGTAGTACAATATTGGGTAGATTGATGTTAAAAGTTTTGAAAAATACCTGAAGAGCTTAAATAAAATTTTACAAGTCGGATATTCAAGGTTTATTAGCTCACTTTCCCTCAAATTATGTGAAATAAATTTTAAAAACAATTTATTTCATTATATTGGCAACTGAAATATGTTATCCACCAATTTGGAATACAAATTAAAGTAATAAAACTAGTAAGTAGTAATATACAAGATAGAGCTTTTCACATGCAGGTTTGAAAGTTATTAAAAAACTTTTTTTATTTGTTCTTTCCCACAAAATTTTTTTTTGGAAAAATCATAATAGGGTGTAATCATAAAAAGGTGTGGTAGCAAGATTTTTAAAATTTTTGAATGATTTTAAGTGAAATTACAAAAAAGGAGGGAAAATTAACATTTTTGTAGGTCATCGAAGTTTATAAGATTAAAAAAACTTAACGCTTCATTTTCTTCAAAATAAGAACATCAGATAAAATTGATAATTAAATCATCCAAGTAACTTTACATCGATAATATCAAGATGTATATTAAAATATGGGGACCTTAACTTAAAACAAAACTTATTTATTTTCACTGGTATAACTTAAAAGTGACTAATGCATATTTTTATTCATTGAGAATGTTAAAAATACTCATTTGTAATAATACATGTTAAATCTACAAGAAATATAATTACAAGGTGTACAATATGCAAGAGAAAAATTTTAAAATAAATACAATTATTTTCTGTACATATATCCTTTGGAATGTATACACTGTTTTCATACAAATCTTTAACATTGATTTACAGTAACAAATCTGTATTCACACCAGTGAATGCATCAGGGTAAAACTTGTAGCAGTAAAGATTCTAGATAAGCTACACAGCAACAGTAAATTTCATACAGAAAGCCCAGCTTGCAGTCCCTACCTTTTAGTTTGCTAGGTAGATGATCAACCCAATGACAACAGCAACTAAAATTAACACTAGCACTAGGAAGCAGGCTTTGCGACGGGCAGCAGCCTATAAAACAGAAGATAGTAAAACTGGTAAATAAATTTTAAAATATATCAACGAACCTGGAAAAAGTGCCCGAACTTGGTTCGGGGGAAGCCACTGCCAGTTCCATAAGTGCAATACATAAGCAGGGGTGGAAAATCTGCGCCGAAATTGGTTACCTGCGCCAAAAATGGGCAAAATTCACATTTTTGCGCCAAAAACCCGATAATCCGTTCAATCTGAATCAGTAACCCTGAAAATCCAACTGATAAGAACCAATCCTCAGCCACTATGATCGATTCTCTTCCTGCTAGGATCGCTATGAAATGGGGTGGAAATAGGATGATTAGTAACTTGTCTACCGTTGCTTGGCGGAGAAAAACCGGTTTCTCTCCATTGTGCCGACATAGACAAGTGCGTTGATTTGATTTTTGGCAGTGTTTTTTGGTGATAAGCAGGGTTCGTACGCTCCTTGAAAATTAATTTCATTTTCAAGCACAGGAAACTCCTTGAATTTGGGTTGTACTCCTTAAAAACTTTGATTTTCAACCTGAATATTTCTTCTATAAATTTACTTCCCCTATAAAATAGGTTTCAATCCGCAGCGTTTAGTGCAGGGGTCGGCAACCCGCGGCTCGCGAGCCGCATGCGGCTCTTTCGATGTTAAGTTGCGGCTCTCCAGTTCCATACGAAAAAAATTCTAACTTACTATCAAAACTTTTAAAAAAATCAGAAAATTTATATTTTTTAGTTCTCAAGATCAATCAAAATCAAAACTCTACTTTTAAGGATAAGAATTCCAAGCAATTTCTGGGGGAGAACTCCTAAACACTCCTAAAAATTTTGGAGTGTGTGCTGATTTTCCTTGAAAATTCTGTGACTTATGATCCTTAGTGATCCTTATTTGGTCGTTATAGAAGTACTAAAAACTAATTAAAACACTATTTTTAGGGGCAAATTTCCAAAATTTTTCTGAAGTGGGATCCACACCACACCCCCTCGAAATTTTGCTGTTTATTATAACTATACTATTTTTCCTTGAAAATTCTGCCACTTAAATAATGAGAGGTGATCTTAGGGTGCAATCGAAAAAGGCAAAAATGAGCTAAAACGCGATTTTGAAGGGGATATTTCCAAAAAATTTTCTGAGGGAAAAACCCCAGACCCTCCAATTTTTTCTGGAATTCACATTGTTTACAAAATTTTGAAATTAAGTTCTCTAAAATTATTTTTCAATGTGTACACGTAAGTCATCTAAAACTTGATGTAAAAAAGTAACCTACCCGAAAAGAGGTACCCCAGAAAAAATGTTGGATAAAAATGCTCCCCAACTAAAATCGCCCTCCCAATCTAAAATCAAATATTTATTAAGCATATTCTATCTATAACATTAAAGCAAAAAAAAAATCTGTGGCTCTTTAAAAACTGGGAAATTTTGTAAACTGTTACTTTTGGCTCTTCCGTTTCAAAAGGTTGCCGACCCCTGGTTTAGTGCGTTGAAAAGTAGGTAATCGCGATTTTTCGCGAAAGTTTCGGGGTTTTTTTCGGAATGTTCCGTTCTTCCCGCGACTTTCGTTGACGGCTTTGGGTGCCGATTCAAGTTGGCTTCTTCTTGCGTCATTATTGCGAAGTAAAAAAACAGCTTTACCGTGTTTAGAAGCTCACAAGTCCGGTTTTCCGGAAGTCGGAAAAATAGCAATTTTTCGGAGTGTTCCGTTCTTCCCGCGACTTTCGTTGACGGCTTTGGGTGCCGATTCAAGTTGGCTTCTTCTTGCGGCATTATTGCGAAGTAGAAAAAACAACTTTACCGTGGTCAGAAGCCAACAAGTCTGGTGTTCCATCTAGTGTTCCGGAAATCGGGAAAATACCTACTTTTCGCGACAGTTCCGTTTTTTTCCAGGACTTCTTTTCCTACAGACTTACGGACGTCTGTTGAAGTTAGCTTCAACGGCGATGCAGAAAAAACAAATATACTTTTGTCAGACCAGCCTGATAAGTCTAATAAGATTTTTTCTCTATTTTATTTAGTATTTTCAACTTGAGATGATTTTCTAAGTTGTAAATTTTAATGAACGGTCGCTTTATAGCAACTTAATAAGTTGATAATACAGTGGCTTTTTTTCATAAGATTCTAAAAATGCCTTCAAAAATAATTTCTTACTTTTTTTCTATTTAACTAAAAGTTTTTGACAGTATCGTTTTTGCAATTTAATTTTTACTTAAATAATTAATCCATTAATTAATTTCCTTATTTTTATTTTATTTTAGTTACATTTTGACTTTTAAAGTGGTTTTAAAAACGGATTCAGGAATGCAGTGTGTGTTTGAAGCCGTGTAAAAAATTTGTCTTAAGTTATGTAAAAAAATACTCTTTGAATTTTTTAAAAAACTTCTTGAAAACTCCTGGAATACTCCTTGATTTTGATTTCCGAAAATTTGTATGAACCCTGATACTAAAACCTAACTATTAGATTAGCCTGATGCAGATTCACTGTAAACTGATACGGAAATTAAATTCGCCTTGATACAAAACCACTAAAAGCTGATACAAAAATGCATTTTGACTTGATACAAAACTGCCCTAAAGCTGATACAAAAATCAATTTTGGATTTTCCACCCCTGCTTAAGGTTTGGGTAAATTTCGGTTAGGTTTGGGGGAAGGTCACAACTTTTTCCTGGTCCGCATATCAATGGTAGTTAATATTTTTCTTTACTAGTTCATGTATGTATATCATTAATTCATAAAATAAAAAGAATGAATTTGGAAAGTTCAAACAGGAAAAGGTCAATTACCTGATGACTTCTTGCTTTAGCTAATTGTTGTACACCATCAGAAACATGGATCTGAGCATGTTCAACATTTGCTTCGATACTATCTGAAAAATAAACAAAAAATTTATATATTTCTAATCCATATAAAACCCAGCAATTTTTATGCTCATCAAAATTAAAAAATAGTAGCAATGTTTTTGAAGTGTAAAATTCTTGCCAAACTTACCAATAACTTCTCCCTGTTCATGAACCAATGTAGCCAAGTCAGTGAATATGTGATTTACATCCACTATGTCAGCCTATGAAAGCAAACAAGTGAATGAGCAAGCTGGAAAATTTGCAGGCAACATTTTTAAGTTTGTTATCACTTCCCAAGGCCCAAGAAATTAGGTTGAAATGAAAGTTAAATTCATAATAGCAAAATATAGCTATATACTCAAATTTTTCTCATCAATATTTTATAATTTATGAACATGTTTCAGGTGTTAAAAGATAAAACATTTATTGGTCATAAAAACCATAAATAAAATGAAAATTAAAACATACAACAAAAAAATATGAAACGTGTAAAATAATATTGATAACTCAAAGATAGCAAAGGTGACTAGCAAAGACAAAAAATGACTTTTTTTGTCAAACTAAAATTCCCAGACATTTCCAGGTATTCCCTGACAAATGGGAACCCTGCTAACTTTTCCAGTAGATCCAACTAAGAAAATTGAAGTTCACTACCATGATATATAGTTTCTTATCAATAAGGTTTCAATACATTTTTATTTACTCATTTAGAATAAACAAATATACCTCTAGTTTTCTGACAGCTTCTTCTCTTTCTCTCAGAAGCTCCAAATTGACTTCCTCTTCCATTTGTAAAGAAGTCATCTGACTTTGTGCCGGGCTAAAAAAAAAGTGAAAATGCACAGCATTAAAGTAATGCAACACAATACTTAAAATAATCAATAACAGATATGATCAATTTTAATTTCTTTCACTCTGACATAAATAAAAAGAAATCGATACTTTTAAAAAATTAAGCATACCTTGCTAGATCAATAAGATTGCTCCCACTAGGAGGATCATCATTAAATGGGTTCTAAAATAAAAAGTATGTTTAGTACTCAAGAATATAAAAAATTTTGAATTAATATAGATTGTCACTAAAAGAAAATATTCTGATAGTATAATTACCGATACTCAAAAACTACTTAAGAAAATACACTGAAAAAGGTAAATAAAAAAACCTTGAAGGGTAAATGGAAAACCCAGTCACTCCTGTATGAAGCACTGTAGAATTCCAATTATCCAAACTTGGACTATTCGAACCGCTTTCAGAATTCAAACCTACCCTTTTAAGCTTCATGTCAGTGCTTGAAAAACGAAGATAGAAGTTCTTTGAGAAAATTAATGAAGGCAGCAACAAAGATTTAAAAATGCCGTTTTCAAGTGTTTTTTGCAGCAACGTTCTATGGGAAACCCTATTTCAGGTTCGATTTTTTATGTAAAAGCTTAAGATCTTAGCTCAGATGCTCGGTTGTCCATACTTTAAAAAGCAAGTATAACGGCTGGCTTAGAACCACATAGACTTTTTTTCGGGAAAAATCCAATTATCTGAATTTTTGATTATCCGAATGGGGTCAAGTCCCAATGTATTCGGATAGTTGGAGTTCTACTGTAATTTAGATTACAAACTTTGACTTGCATTTGAACACCAAAGTTAAGATTAATATTTTACAAGAAATAAAGTACTAATTTATATTATCTAATTTTTACTTTCTGATTGCACTTTAATGAACTTGTTAATCACAATATTTAGCAAAAAAAATCAGCGTAGTTCATTTTCACATAAAGAAGTTAAAAGCATCATACAATCGTTTTGGGGACCAATGGATCTTCAAAGCAATAGACAATATGCACTATGTTACGAAACATCCTAAAACTTACCCAATTTACTAATTCGATCATGAAAAATCCGAAAATCAACTTTAAAAATCACAAAAAGTTTTAAGTGCAAAAAGTGTTTAAATAAAATAAGTAAAAAAATATTTTTTAAAAAACGCTTTTATTGAAGTGTTCTGAAAGGTCAAAAATTATTTATTCGGTTTGACAAATAATTTATTGGGAAATAGAAAATAACTTTTTGGTAAGTAAAAAATAGCTGATTTTCTAATCACTAAAAATAAAAGCGTGGGCGCTAGTAATTTATATATTTTTTTAAATTTAAAACTTTTTTATTTATTTTTTAAAATTTGTACAAATTCACCTGACGGTATGGACCCGTATAGGTAAATTCAAGTACAGTAACACTAACATCTATGCCGAACGAGGATTCGAACCCCAGACGTACGGCTTTGCAGTCAGATGCTCTAACCACTAGGCCATTACATCGGTATTTATGTGTAATTTTACATAAAAAAATACCTAATAAAGAATTTAAAGTGAATCCATCCCACCCAAACCTCACAAATGATATATTTGTAAATTTTACCCCATGGAACATAGAATAAAGAAGTTGGAATAAATAGTGAATGAAGAATTACTAGCGCCCACGCTTTTATTTTTAGTGATTAGAAAATCAGTTATTTTTTACTTACTAAAAAGTTATTTTCTATTTCCCAATAAATTATTTGTCAAACCGAATAAATTATTTTTGACCTTTTAGAACACTTCAATAAAAGCATTTTTTTAAAAATCTTTTTTTTACTTATTTTATTTTTTACTTTTTAGTAATGGTATTTTTTTAAACAAACACTAAAAAAATATTTATTTCAACCATATTTAATCTTATGTTCAAT
The DNA here is from genome assembly GCA_024610705.1 of Tetragnatha versicolor. NCBI lineage: Eukaryota > Metazoa > Arthropoda > Arachnida > Araneae > Tetragnathidae > Tetragnatha > Tetragnatha versicolor. The sequence goes on along the minus strand of JANDEH010000008.1, from coordinate 10,715,906 downwards.
CTTATAATTTTAGTTTTCTACTATATGATGGCTTCGCGAACAACAGTTCAGCGCTCTCGACGAAGAAAAAAATGGTCCCGCGACTCAATCCGAGCCGATCCCCCAATTTCGTGGGAGGGGTGACACAAGAGAAACAACAAAGTTAATTAAAATCTATTTAATATTGCTAGGGGTACCGTTATAATTACAGAGCGGAGCGATTAACCACGCATTCGCTCGCTCACCGATGAAATCCATCCATATCAAAAAGATTCACAAGAAAAAGCAAATGCATTCAATAAAATAAAAATAACCAATCGTAAGCCCAGACAAAAATAAAACTCAGAATTAGTGTATCAAGGAGCAAACAGTATTATCCACTCTTTTCAGTAGTCCATAAATTATAAAAGTAGTATATTTTTCTTCTCTCGCGATTCCTCAGGATGGGACACCAATTTTCAGCGATTTCTCGCTCTTCTGGCGATTTCTTTCTCGCGGTTATTATCTTAAATCGCTAATTATCTTAGTTGTTAATTGGAAGGTAAGAAATCACGTTTTGAAGATTAAATATTGTAGTGATATACCTAATATATTATCTTACAGGTTTTGGGAGCCATTGGCTTCACGGAAGTGTCTCAAATTTGAACTAAAAGGATAACTAAAAACACACGTTAATTACCTTAATTACGAAGGTTTTGACTAGTTGATTATTGAATATTGCATTGTCATCGAGTTTACACCATGGTGCAAAGTTTCAGAACTTTATATCGTTTGGAAGTGCCTGAAATTTTATGTACAAGATCTTGTAAAAAAAAAGTGATTAATCGTCTATAATTATCGTAATTACTGGGAAATTCTCGCTTTGACTTTTGAATATGATGAAGTTATGCTTTATACACCATTGTGCACGGTTTAGGGAGAATAGCCCCTTGGGAAAGGTCTCAAAATCTGGTTTTTCTGTTAATTAAAAATATTCGTTAATTAAATTAATCCTTTGGTTGTTTGACTAGATAATGGTTGGATATTGGAGTGTCATAAGGGTTACACCGATGTGTAAAGTTTCGGGGCTCTAACATATCGGGAAGTGCCCGAAAATCGAGTTTTAAAATTCCACCCGTAAAACGCCGCCAAAAGCAAGTAGAATAAAAGTGTTTAAAAAGGCCCTTAAGTCACCTGACTCAAAACGGGGCGTGACCTTGTATGACATCATACTTCAGTAGATTTGTTTCAGGCAATACTGTTTTGAGCACATGGAGCATGAAAACTTACTTTTTTGACCTCTCCCGTAATGCAACTCTTTAAGAATGGATAACACTGTTCTTGAAACTCAAAAATAATTTTTTTAGAATTAAAATTTTATTCCTTTTGTACAGATTTCTTGTATTTTCATTCAGTTTCTTATAGCATTAGAACCAACTTTGGAAATTTTGTAAATAAATAATAAATGTCACGTAGGTTTTTCTCACAATATTAAGTTTAATTATAGTCAGAATAAAATATTAAAAAAATCACTAGTAAAATAAAAATGTAAAAAACATTTAAAAACCAAAAAATCTTTGAATTTTTGAACTGTTGCAACAGTAAATAATTTATATTTGACTTCATTAAATTATTTCGTTTATTAATTTAATCTGATGAAAATTAAACATTCAATTCATAGCAATGGAAAGATACTAGTATCACAAAAATTCCAGTTTTCTTTTGCTATGCATTATTACATTTTATGCAGCTGGCATCACGTTTTTGTTTGTTTCTTTGTGTCTCGAAGCATAAAGATACACTATTTATGACGAATTCTTTCATTTTATGGTACTGAGAAAAACAATTAATCCGGCGTTCTAACACTTGTATTTTTGCACATAGGTACTAAACATCCTATATAGGGAGGGGATCTTTGGCTAAAACCGTATAATGAGTGGCAGTTGGGGATCCCACCTGTATATCTTTACCTCACAAGGGAATTACCTTTTAAAACTCTCGGTTTTAAATGATATTTACCGGCGGTAGAGCAATGGGCATTATTGCCTCAGCTCTTTTCCCTCTACCCCGAGGAAGAGGGAGACGCCACCCCCAAGTTCAAGTTCAAACATCCTATATAGTACTTTATTTGTTTAGGACCTTACATAGCTGCCGAAATAAGAAACTACAGGCTACCGAAAAACCCCAACATAAATGCAAACTTCATTGCTTTTCAATGGATGCCTTTCGCGCGTAATTTGAACTACTGAAGTATGACGTCATAAGTTGAAATCGTCAAGCGCTGAAGTTTTTTGTTGATAGTGACGTCAGAGCAACTTTAAATGCGTTTTAAATCGAATTTATTTGATCGAATTGCAGTTTAATTAGCATTTTTCAACGTAATGTTTCATGCTCTTTCTTTTTAAAATGAATTTGAAAATCATGCATATTGTCTATTGTATGCTTTCAACTTTTTAAAATGCAAATAAACTACATTGATTTTCTTTCAACATTTTAATTTGGAAAGGCAAATCCTTCCTTCATTATGTGCTTAGTTAATCTTGGTTTGATACCTTACCTGACCACAAGAAAGTGTGTAATTATTAAATAATTATTACCCCAGAAAGACCAGAGTGAGCTCTAGCCCTCATGACACTTTCTTTTTCCTTTTGAGCAGCATTTCTTTGTGACATCTGGAAATTCTTCAAAGCTTCTGAAAACTGATTAGTCAATTTTTCCTTCAAAATCTTCCGGCTTTTCTGAAAAAATTATTGCGATATCTCGTGAGCATTTAAATAAAGCAATACTGATTGTTAAAAAACTCAATCTATCATGGTTCAACAATGAATACATATTTATAATATGTTTGAAAGATATTATGGAAATATACAAAACTAAAATAAGATAAAAGTCAAGTGATGAAATTTTGAATAAAATAATTAGTTTCATATCACTGAAGCATAACATTAAGGAAGTTTTTAGTCCCTGATAATATTCAGACCTACATCACCAGATATTGCAGTTGAATCCAATGTAAAATTTGGGACAGTCAGGACTGAAAGGGTTAATGATAAAATGAATAAAAGAGAGATAAATTAAATTTAAAAATTAATTAGTCAAAATCAAAACTAAAATATTCATGATTCATTGATTATTTAAAACACTAAGATTAGATAATAGATCATTGCAATAAGGCTGTCAAGCAAGTAGTGCAAAGAAAATTTAATGCCCTTGCTATATTTTCAACCTATCTTTTTTATTTCTACATGTCATCAGTATCCCAAAACAAAACATCCTCAGTGCCATTAATTGCATTGGGAATCTTACTCTTTTAGTATATCAGTGATATTTCGAGGGATATCTCATAGGACAGCTGCATGCTAAAACTATTAAAATTCCAAATAAATATACACTCTGTAAATACAGCATCTAAAACCTATGAACAGCATATACTAACCTGATCCGATGGGTTAGGAGGAGGGGGTAATGCTGAAAGTTCTTTAATATGGTTATTTGTATCTTTAACAAGCTGGTTTGTATACCCTTGGACTTGGTGCCTAGTAAAAAAGAAAAAAATTAATAAAAACAAAGTGTTAAGCTGAACACCTGACAAATTTCACCTTGGCCATCATTTCAATTTCAAACAATAAAAAACTTATAGCTTCCATTAATCATTATAGAATAGAAATTCCCCAAGTTTTGAATATGAATAAAATACAGTGGATTCCACTTATTAGACGCACAGCACTGTTTCTAGCTTAGTTCTTAAAGAGACTTAATTCCCCATCCAAGGATTTCTTATTTCTCTGGTATAAAAAAGGATTAGGATTTCTCTTCACTCATGCCCCAGTGTTAAAAAATATATAAGCAGGTACTGAAGGACTTTAAAGTACATTAATGTTAAGTAGATATTTAGTGCTTACATCACAATTCTCATTACTAGGGGGCTACCCCCCTGCTCGCTATCGCTCACCAGCCCCCCGGGAACTGCTGAGTTCCCCTAAGATTGCATCGCAACCTTTCTCGCTTTGCTCTCTATAAGCGGTTGCTAACTTTGTTAGTCTAGCAAGCAGATTAGGAGGGGCTATTCACATCTCTATTACATCTCTCACTATTCACATCTCTATCATCTAAGAAATTTACATACATCATGTGAGTGGAGTAGCACGAATGGAATCATCTTTTCTCCCCATTTCGTGATACCTTAAATATTTCATTGGTGTCAGATTGGTATCATCCACTTATTGTAAGAGAAGCGTTCAAGACAGATAACTATCACTCTCTCTTTTATAGCATTACAGAGTGAATTTTATTCCGGACTTAACTTTTAAAAATAAGCGTTTTTACTCTTTAGAGATATTAAGATTCGAACATCTCTAAATCTTGCCTGCTGATTTTGTTGATTTCATCGGCAAAATCAAAACAGCAATATGTGTTAACAAACTTGGTGTTAAGGGTTGGAAAATGGAGTGTTTCTATCACTAAGTGTTTAGGGTTGGAAAATGAATAAATAAGTAAAATTATAACATATCTTTAGTATTCATAAGACGCTTTTTTAGAATGCTCAAATATTTTTATATACTATTATTAACATCCATGTCCATATGAATTCATTATTGCATTCTCCCCTGCAAAATTTTCCTTATAAATAACTCTTAAAAATGAGTCAACCCAAGATAATTCATAGTTTTAAAAATTTACAACATACAACTGTGATCTTAGGCTTTCACAATCCTGAGGTGTACCAAGCTGATTCACCATTTTTTGCATAGATGCAACTGAAAAATAAAAAAAAATTATCTTCATAAAATAATCACAAATTCCCACAAAAATATTAATTTCACTAAATAAGTAGTATATCAAATCTTTCAGACAGACTAATATTTTAAAAGAACTTTCAAGAATATTATCCATATTACCAGTCTGAGACATCTTTTGAATATTGGTGCCAATAACTTCAGCCAAGTCCCCAAATCCTCCTAAAAACAAATTATATTTTAATTAATAAATATATAGTATGTGCATTTAAATTTATAAAATAATATTACAAAAAACATTTGATATACATATCTCTACATATACATCCTACATTTTTTTAGTTAACACTAGAACCGCCGGCAAGTACCGCATACCTAGAACCGCCGGATGCAGTCATTTTGACTGTTATGCTTTTCTACCGGAAAAATAATCTTTTGAGCTCGAAATTGCTTCTAATACAAGATAAATAACACTAATTCTATTAAAAACAATTATTTATTTAATTTTACATCTTAAATTTCGTTGTAAATAATAAGAAATAGGTTATTTCTGTTATAGGTTATTATACAACGTTCTAGACAAAAATAAAAATTATGCACAGAGTATTTCTTCAATAATTACGTATATATCTCTCTAATATCATTTCTCACAAAACTAAAAACTAAATAATAAAATAATAAGTCCCTTTTAGCGCGTTTCAATAAATCAATAGTCTGCATTACTATGTAAAGCAGTATTTTGCCTGAATAATTGCATAAACACACTTTTTTCCACATAAAAAGTAAGAACAGTTTAGTAAAAGGGACTTTGTTTCTTTTCTCATAAAGGAAATAATAAATACTTCATAGAAAATTATAAAAAAGGTGTGGGAAATAAAAAAAATTCAAGCAAGTGTATATACATGAATTTCTGGGAATAATAATGATATATTGACCATTTGCAGCTGTCAAAACCATAAAATATAATGAATTTGTTTGAAGAACTTCTAGATATTTCTTAGAAAGCATTAACTTTAAGAATTTAAGTGGTAATACAAGAAATAAACGCGCTAAACATCCACCAGTCAAATTGACTGTTTAGGCGGTTCTAGGTAGACCAATAAATATCTCCGGAACGGCTTTTCAGAAATAAATGAAATTTGGAGGGCGTGTATAGAAGCATAAATTAGGAAAAGTCATGAAATCACAAGAGTGTAACTCAAATGTCTTTGAAAATATTTAGAATCAAAAACGCAAAACAGTCAAAATGACTGCTCCGGCGGTTCTAGTGTTAAAAGTTGCAAACAATTAAAACTTGGGGTAAAAGTTATTAACCTACTTGATTCAAAGCCACCTTCATACAAAAACCTTATTGAACAGGGGATTAAATGAAATAAAATTAGATTATTTCTATAAGTTATAAGGGTTTTGTAAAAGCCGAAATCCTTGGCCCCCCAATTTTTAGAAGCTGACACCGCCAATGATCCCGCCAACTGTGCTATTGAATTTGAAAACATTATCAAATCCCATTGATTGTTCAATAGCTGTGCCCCTGAACAGTTGATGGGATAATATACAAGTATTACCGAATATTTTGATTAGCTGATTACAACTGAAGTAATATTAATAAAAAGTCTCAAGCTAATTTATTTAACCATGTTCAAACCTAAGGTTTTTTTGCTTAGCCAAGATCTTTAAAATCCAGAATTATTAGTTTTGGTACTTTCATATTATCCCTTTAACTATGCTGCTGAAAACAAAATGTAGCCAAAACCCGATAACTGTGCTGCTGGAACTAATGGTTGGTTGACAGGATATTTAATAACACAGAACTTTTTCAGTGTTTTTATTGCCATTTTTAAAACTTATATAGCTTTCATCCGACTGAATTTCAGAATTAGCATATATTGTCAAGTCCCCTAACCTTTGGTTAATAAAAGTTCAACTATAAAATAAAATGCTTACCGACAGAGGACTCGGGGCTACTGTAGGTAGAGTATTGGTAACCATTTGAATATGAATTCGACATGACTGTAAACCTGTGGAAAGTACACAAAATAAAAAACATATAACAAGGATAGAAATAATAGATAGGTTGGCGCAATATGATCTTTCCTGATTCTTGTGCAATAAAACAATAACCAAACCTACAGATAGGGTGCATATAATTTTCACTAGGTGTGTGCTGTAGAATTTTGTCTGATTACTTAACTAAACATTAATTTTCACCTTTAAATTATCCTTCCTGCAGCAAGTTCTATTTTGGAAAACAGCTGTCAAATAAATTATATAGAATTTTTAATATAATTTTGGTATTTTATAAAGTCGGTTAGAAAGCGTAAAACAAAAGACAAATTTGAAACTTGTGTTTAATTTTGCACTGGTACTAGTACCTACTTGGTTTAGGTTTGATTAATTCAATTGTACTCTCATCCATATGCCATTAAAATTTATTTAATAAAAACTCCTCAAACTACTTATTTTGACTTGTAATAAAACGAAAAAGTAAAGGACCAATAAATGTTGATGCATTATCGGAAACTGCGTTTCCAATCAAATGTCAAATTACTTAAACTTGTTTCTAAGATTTAAAAAACTATTCCCGAATTAATATGAAATCGCAATGTCAGAATAAAAATTATTTTAAATTTGAGCACTACTGAGACTTGGTAAAGAAAAATATTTGTAAAACGATTCGATAAATTATGGTAAATAATTGGTTTATATACTTACAAGGGAGGGTGTAACGAGATGGATCAAATATCACTATATTTTCACTCGACTCCCAATTTTAGCCAGATTGTTTGAATATTTGGGTAAATAAAACTTTAAAGTGGCATTATTTTCTAAATATTTATCAGATAATCGACAAAATTTGACGCATATAAAAATGAAAGGGAAACTTTATTGCATTAGCGATGAATGTTAACAAATAACTAAATAACAGTTGCCAAACCAAAGCGATGTATACTCAACATTCACGTGAGGTCTGGCTAAGCCAGAAGATTTTGAGTTTAAAATTCCGCCAGTGATTTTAGCGATGGATTTTACACCAGTTGATTGTCTAACAAGGGAAAATAATTGTTTTTCAGATAAAAAATAAATGTATCATTCATTAAATAAAAAGATGAAGAAGTTAAAACTTGGTTAAAACATCAGCCTTGTTCTAGTAGTAGTACAGTAGTACTGCAACTCAACACATTTAAGCGGTTTGAGCTCCAAATTTTTCAATTTCAAAAGTTGTTATTGTGTTGAATTGGAACTGATGTTGCTGCTAACGTTTAGGCTGCAGTTTTATACATTTTTATGGTCAAGTAAAAAAACAGCCTTTTATCTTTAACAATATAAAATGATGTCGACATTCGAACAGCTTCAAAAAGATGCTAAAATACTTGCGGCCAATGGAAGACTTGTAGAATCTCTCGAAAAGTTTGAACAAGCTCGTAAGATAAAAGAAACTCCAAAAATTCTTCAGAGGATTCAAAAGTTAAAAGTAAATTGGTGGTTTGATGTATCCTTGTTGTTAAATTGACAATACTAACGAGATTGTACAGAGGTCATTCTTGCCAGGTGTTTTGTCGATAAAATGTTTCAAAAGGAGGAATTTTTCAGTTTCTGCGTTTCAAGGATTTGCTAAAATTTTATATGCACAATATTTTGCAGTTAAAATGTCATTATTTATACCCTCTCTTCCTGAATGAAATTTTGATGGATTTTCTCTCCATTTTTTGTAATTTGTGATTAGTTCCCAACAACCTTTGCATAAAAAAATGAAGGGTACCATATCTTGGTGACTACCATTAAATCCAACGGTGGTAAAATGTTCAAGACCAGTATGGATCTAGCCAAGGTGGGGTGCTACTTTGATATACCCCCAAAAATTACGCGCAAAATTTGGCACTCCCTACGGACTTTTTAGGTTTGCTGTTTCTTGTTTTTTGTGTATATGTAGTAGTAATGTGTAGCCTAGTGAATTACTGGAAAAAATTGAAATTTTGAACTTTAATAATTCCAAAACTAATGAGAATTTTCGGAAAAACTAAATTACAATATTTTTATAAAAAATATTTTTGTTCTTGGTTCAAATATCAAAGTTTTACTATGATTAGTTTTTCTGTTATATTCCAAAAACGTTTCAGCGATTTCATCGGTTCAACTGACCGGACATTTGATTTTTAGGAAAAAAAGGCGTTTAAAACAGGTATTTTGCTTGGCGAGAAAAAAGTCGCCAAATTTCCGATTTGGGGGTGTATATCAAAGTAGTTCCCAAGGTGGAAAAGACTATAGGTTGTAATGGGAAAGAGCGATCCTCCGACTTCTCTGACGGATATGTTGTATTTATGCGTTATCACCTTGGCAAGATCTGTATCGTTCTCAAAATTTCAACCCCAATAGTGCCCAAAGTGGGTGCTGCTACCCAGCGGGGTGCCTCTGAGAGCTTGGGATAACATGTTGTCAGTTTTTGTTTTCATGCTACAACCAGGTGCCACTTGTTTCCAGGGAGCTTTAATTTATTTTCTAGAAATCTGGCGAGTGCCAGATGTAGGTCATGGCACCAAAATGAGAACAATTCAAATATGAGCATTTTCAAGTGGATGGCATGACTGTGAAAACTGACTTTGGTTTCAAACTTGTTAGGTTTGTAGACCACCCCAAGGGTAATCTCTCCTGACACCTGACGATAATGTGATGTATTAGCCAGTAGGTCTAGAGAACCCCTAGAGATGGAAAATTTCCGGAAATTTTGTGTAGGCGGAAAAAAAACGTTTTTTTTCCGGAAAAGTCGGAAAAATTGACCTTTTTTGCATAGAAAAGAGTGGTTTTTGAATACATATTTTTTTAGGAGCTAAATAATCATTCGTTGTTTAAAAATCTTTTGTCATTATATGTTATAAGTTATTAAATCATTAAAAATTAATTAAAAATAATTCTTCCAAAATAAAAATATGCAGCATTTTACGAGTAGTTTTAAAACAAAAAAAACTACAGTTTTTATAACTATAAAACAATATATGCAATATAAATATAAAGCATGTGATTGTAATAAATAGGTAACATTAATTTAATGTTCATTTATTAAACATAAAGTACTTTGATGAATTAATTTTGTATACAACATGATCCAATAACAAATAACAGATGTTTGCTATATTTAACATCAATATACATAATTGACCCTAACCTTTTACACATAATCATTGCAATCATGTTTTCTTAGAAAGGTTGAGAAGTTTTAATTAAATTCTGCCAATTTAAAAAAAATTTTTGAAGTCATTATATAAAGAATTAAAAAATCGTTCATTGTTTTGTTTAAATATTTTTGGAACTTATTTTTTTATTATTTAATTTTAATGACATTAATGTGTTCATTGTTCAATAAATACTCATACACCATAGATATTTTTTAAGCAACCCTGTAAAAAGCCTCTAATAATCCCAAACTTTGAAATCTGATCTAATTTTTTTTTAAATTCAGATAAAGCAGAGAAACTTGAAGAGGTAGTAAGTCATTTCATATGCTGATGATTGTAAGACAATCTGATTTAATGGTTAAAATATTTTTAAAGTGCTGCATTTTATAATTAATGTATAAGAATACCAAATTTATATATATATATAATATTCTTCTAATCCTAATTGGTATTATTGATATTAATTTGCATTGCATGATTATTTTTGTTTTTAGAGAGTAAAATAAATAACACTTGGGTGTTAAAATAATTTATCTTGCAGCTTACTTTTTCCAAATTTGGGTTTTCATGTGAAATATTGAGTGTAAAAAATATCAAATGACAAATCATTAGAATGTGAATGTAGGAAATTTTAAAATGCATACAAACTTAAAAATTTTTAACTTTTCCCGAGTGGAATCCAAACTTTTTTGGGAAAAAAATGCTTATTATATGGTTAAAACTTCATTTTTAAGTACTTTATTGTATAAGAATATCATCTAAATAATATTTTAATTGATATCGGTTAATATATAAATTCTAAATTAAGTATTTTAAATTAACATTTTCAATTTTTCCCGAAAGAAATAAACCCTTCGGGAAAAAAACTGGAAAAAAAAACGGTTTTTTTCCCAAAGTTTCCGTTTTTTTTCCGGCCATTCCCATCTCTAAGAACCCCACTTTAAAGTTTTGCTATTTACCCCTTACTTTAATATATATGGATATTACTCACGATATCTAAGAGGACCCAGTTCCAGTTAATAGCATTGAATTTATTCATGTTTTCAGTTGATACTTACTGTTTCTTCCTTACTGACCGACCCGGGTTCGATCCTACTTGCGGAACTTTCATTCAACTTTTACAATAAAAACTGTAGTTAAATTAATAATTTTAAGTTATAAATATTGATTTACCTCCAATTTTGTTTCTTTAAAAGTTGAATAAAAACTGCATTTGCCTATTATTCTTGAGGGTACTACTCCAGAATCCCGGCGCAAGCCCCGGCCCAATGAGAGTCCAATCCAATTTTATGTAGAGTCAACCTAAACCTATTTCCCAGTTACAAATCCAGCAGAATTAAAAAAAATTGTTATGCAAATAACCTTGCAAAATATTTTTAAAGCATACAACTAATTTTTTATTTAAATTGTGTCAGTTTAACATTTTTGATTTAAATCAATGATTTTTATTAAAAAAATCAAGTAATTTAAATCGTGATTTAAATCAAGCAACCCTTATTTAAATGTAAACAAATTTTTCTAATTTTTAATGATAAACTGAACAGTTATAGATTTAAACATTTAATCCATGAGTTTGAAATTATTTAGCAATTTTTATATTTAATAGTGTCCAAAAGAGATTGGCGATATTTAGCGGGAACTATAACGGAATTGAACCTTCTATTTTTATTGTAAAAGTGTCAATAATTAGAACATGAAAAATGGGTGCTCTGAGGGTGTTAAGTTTAAAATCGAACTGGGTCCCTGAGTCGGAAAGCAAGTGCTGATGATGATTATAATGAAATAAAGTACTAAAGAAGTGGTGTGTGAAACTTTAAAAATGATCTTCTACAGACCTACTGGCTTGTATTACGGCGAGGAGAAGACAGGACTGCTTAAATCATGATTTAATGTTAAAAGTGAGAATTTTTTAAGTGACCCCTTCATCAACAAATTATTCAAGTTGCACTGCATTATTATTTTTATTTTGTAGGATTTTATGGCTTTAAATGGCTGTGATGAAAATGAAGAGAAATCAACACACTCCTCATCTAGTGATGCTCAAGTTTCAAAAACTCCAAGAGATAAAAAAAGAGAGGATAAAAGTGGGGCTTCACCTGGTGCAAAGATTTTGAATCAAATTCAAAACATTAAAGTAATTTAAAACATTTTATTTAGATAAACTCTTTATTCTGCAATTGTATGGTAAAATGGTAAAGAAAAATATATTTTTTGAATTTAATAAAAACAATATCAAGCATAGTTTGACCCTTTTTACAATCATAAAATTAAAAAACCATTTGTCAGTCATTTTTAAGTTGCCATATGTCGTTCTAATACAAGGGTTCTCAATCTTTTGAACATCCCAACCCAATTTTTATCAAAATCTAACGCAACCTACCTCATCTTTAGTTAAAGTATCTAATGTTACCAGAATCTAATTTCACTTGCTGAAACATTTAAAAATTGGCGTTTCTCATATTTTCACACCTTTTGCCTTTGATCTATTTCCTATATGGCTCTCTAAGGAGATGCAACAAGAAATTTTTTGTAATAATTACATGCAAAGATAAAATGTAGTTTTTTAGAAAATTAATAAGGTAATGCTTGAACATCAGCAAATCGGATTTTGAATTTGTGCGGGCAACATTCAACAATGTCATTTTTAAAAGGGGTCTTGGCTCATCTCTAGAAAAATTCATGGATATTTATACTGTACCAAATTATATTAACAGTAATTGATAAATTTCCCAGATTTATTACATATGGAAACAGGGAAAACACAGGGATTTTGTTTTTCCAAATTTGAGTGGCAACGCTGATTTTACCCGGGGTCTTCCCCCAGAGAGACTCTTCAAGTTGAACTTGGAAGTTAAGGTTTTTGAGGTTTAAGACTCTTATTTTAATAATTTGAGGGTAAGTTGCAGTTAACCCCTTAACTGCCACAGAAATCCGCAGCAACTGGCTCTCCAGTGCCGGCGTGTTTTCACCTCGTAAACTACTCAAAAGACTGTTTATTTCATTCATAAAAAGAAATTATTCTCTCCCTATGTATAGAGTACCATTTAAAACTTGAATCACTAGCTGATAAAGAAAAAATAGTAATAAATAAGAAGTAAATCAAATCAATTCGCTATGAGCATTTTTCTTTATTTCTTGAAGACAATTTTTTTTCAAAATAAAAATAGTTTTTCAATGCAAAGGAACTATAACGGACGTGTTAGAAACAAAATATAGTATAAAAGAGAATAAAAAACTCAAAAAGAAACACTAGTATTAACTTAATAGCTTTTATTTTTATCGCTAAAGAAAAAAATGCTGTTCAAATTCATCCCTCCCTACTTCTCTGATATAAGTAATTCCTTAGAAAACCCTGCCAAGGTCATTCCTGGTATTATTTTTTGTAAACACACAGTGCAACGGATCGTACTTCCACAGAGCGTATAGATACGTCATTGGCACTTAACACTCGGGATTTTCCAACCGTATATTTACGTCGACGGCAGTTAAGGGGTTAAACATCATTCCAGAAAATTTTCCAAAATTTGTAATTGGCAATTAACCTTAGCTTGTAATTGGCACCCACCACTAGGGCATGTGCCTAATGTGACCCACCAAAAAATGACACCTCCAGACCCATTGTTTGAGAACCTCTATTCTCATGTATTCTATTTTATCTTTATTTAAGAGCTTTGATCAGATTAAGGATTACTTCTGCCATCTAGTACTTTGAGTTGTTGAAAGCTAATACTTATTCTGACTGTAGTATAGAGTTTTAATTCTAAATTATTTATCATAAATACAAGAGCGTGAAATTGTATTATTAGTAATGTAAAGTAAAAGTGTTTTCTACCTGTTTTTCAGATTGACAAAGGAAATAATTTCGAAAGACTCTCTGAAACTAAATCGCCTGAAGAAGTGAAAATTTCTAATCCCCCTATTCAGCATAAACCTGATTTAGAACAATTTGATGAGCTGAGAAAGAAAGCTATAGATTTATCTTATGTGGGGAATTTTGAAGATTCTCTTGAACTTTTTTCTAAAGCATATGAAATAAAACCATGTCCTAAAATTAAGGAGTATATGGAAAAAATTAAGGTATTTGTTTTAATGTATTATGTTCCTGTGTAGAAATTTTAGTACTGCTTTGGTTTCATTATCCATCTTGTAAAAGTTCTCAAAGTTAATTTGGTCCTAAAATTCAACATTCTATTGCAATCAACATCAATCCAAATAATAGGTTTGTCTATCCTCCTGTAAAAATCAAGTGCACATAATGCTGTCAGCAGGGACCAATCCAGGATTTGAAACTTAACACCCATTTTTGTGAAAAAATTACACAGCATTTTATTTTTTGTGAAATATTGTAATATTTAAAAAAATTTATTTGAAATTTTTATTACTATTTTTAATAGAAACTGTAAAATTAATGAAATCAGCATCAAATTACTGATTTCTTCAGTTTTATAGCTATTTGAATACATATTTAACTATAAGCAACTCGCATATCATTAAAAATAATTTTTGTGAAGGTGCCAATAAACGGTACCAAAATTGGCCTGTATTAGTCCCTGGTCAGTAGGGTGGATCGAAAAAAATTTTTTTTGGAAATCTCTTGGGCCTGGGGTGGCAAAAGTTGTGTATTGGTATCAATATGACGTGTGCAAAATTTTGAGGAAATCAAACAACTTCTAGAGGTTGTGCATTGAGCTAGAAGTATAGAAATATTAGGAAAATACGCATTTTGTCTAAGAAACAAGTTGAGGATAGCAAACATTTTTACCGATGAAATCTTGCTTAAATATATCTTAAAAGATGCTCAGAAGGTAAAAATAGCTCGTAGCTTTTTTCTACTATAGCCACTGTTATAGTTTGAAACCTTTAAAAAGTATTAGTTAATGACGCAACTCGTAAAAGTAGTGAAAAAATAGCTCAAAATAGAGCCAAACGCGGATAATACTCAGACAAAAGATTTTTCATAATTTTTCAACTCTATCAAATAAACTTTGTGACAGGAAAAAATTTTATCATTATGTGATGAACGGAAGGGTGTTTTTTTCCAAGATGGCGGCCAATACTTATGAAAATCATAATATCGTTCACATTTTGATTTAAAAGCAAAATTAGCAGTAACTTTTCGTAATTAAATTGTTTTCTAGGTAGTATCAGTTCTTTCTGTGGATATTTATCCATATTTAACTAGACTTTAAATCTATAAAACCGAAAATTGTGTTTTCCAAAATAGCGGATAATAAAAATATGAAGGGATATAGCTTATGAGTTTCCCCAAAGTAATGTGGTCATTTCTGAATGTTAAACATAAACTCCTTGTAAAACACCAGAATTCCTTACACTTTAAAATGTTGTTTATCACATAAATATGATTGCTAACAAATAACCTTAAAAGTGCACGGGCATTGGCGCGTATTAGCTGGCAAGATCATGTAACCGATTTCAAAAATAAAAAAGGGGGTTTTGAGAACCGATTTTTATTCAATGAAATATCAATATAATATATTCAATATATTCAATGAACATGGGCATATCAAGGAGTCTACTTTAATCTGATGATCCGAAGTGTGATATTCCAAGATGGAAATCGATTAGAATACATATAGTAAGAAATTAACACATTTAAAGCTTAAAATAGGCTTTTCCTTCCCAAAATGAAACTTAGCGAAATGTTTACAATATATTGAATGTATCAGCATGCTAAAAGCAAATATTACAACTAAAAAAAATATTGCATTTTTTTATTAACACATATTATAAACTCTTCATGTTTTTATTATCCGCTATTTTGGAAAACACACAATTTTCGGTTTTATAGATTTAAAGTCTAGTTAAATATGGATAAATATCCACAGAAAGAACTGATACTACCTATAAAGCAATTTAATTACGAAAAATTACTGCTATTTTTGCTTTTAAATCAAAATGTGAACGATATTATGATTTTCATAAGTATTGGCCGCCATCTTGGAAAAAAACACCCTTCCGTTCATCACATAATGATAAAAATTTTTCCTGTCACTAAGTTTATTTGATAGAGTTGAAAAATTATGAAAAATCTTGTGTTTGAGTATTATCCGCGTTTGGCTCTATTTTGAGCTATTTTTCCCTACTTTTACGAGTTGCGTCATCAACTAATACTTTTTAAAGGTTTCAAACTATAACAGTGGCTATAGTAGAAAAAAGCTACGAGCTATTTTTACCTTCTGAGCATCTTTTAAGATATATTTAAGCAAGATTTGATCGGTAAAAATGTTTGCTATCCTCAACTTGTTTCTTAGACAAAATGCGTATTTTCCTAATATTTCTATACTTCTAGCTCAATGCGCAACCTCTAGAAGTTGTTTGATTCTCTCCAAATTTTGCACACGTCATATTGATACCAATACACAACTTTTGCCACCCCAGGCCCGAGAGATTTCCAAAAAAAAATTTTTTCGATCCACCCTACTGGTCAGACTCCAAGAACTACGGATTCTATGTTGTTTTCACACTAAAGATTATGGAAATCACACACACACACATTGGAAAAACTACCCAAACCCTCCCAGTAACAAAATTGACCGGATAAAGGAAATTAAATCTTTCTCTTCCCATTATAAACTTCTATTCTCAAAAATTGTATGTAATAATCAATCCTTTTTAGATCGTGTTGCACAGTAATCGAAACTCCATATCACGCGGCTTACAATAGCCACCTGTGAGAAAACATACATGTTTTTATGACAAAAATTAAGCTTATATACCTAAAAAAATTAGGAAACCTGCAAAATGGGGGGATTTTGGATTTTATGTTTTTGTATAAATGGTTAATTACAGTACTATGGAAAATTTTCATTGGAGGTTGAAGTCTGTGTTGTTTAAGGTGGCCGGACCTGAAAAAAGTTGTAACCTTCCCCCGAACCTAATAAAATTTTTCCCAAACCTTATGTATTGCTCCTATGGAGCTGGCAGGGGCTTCCCCCAAACCAAGTTCGTAGGTTCGGGCACTTTTTCCAGGTCCGAAGGTGTCCCTTTTTTCTTCAGGTTAACCTTTTGGTGTTATTGAAAATACTTTTTATTTAGGCAATGGCTTCTCAACATGCTGAAAAGTTGCGTAAAGTTAAAGATCTTACAAGTAGTGTGAAGAAACTTGTAAAGGAAGGAAATCGTGTTGAATCTCTCAAGTCACTAAAGGATGCATATGCTGTTTGTCCATCTCCAAGTATTTCAACTATGATCAAAAGATTGGAAGTAAGAAATACAATCTTAATTTTTACTAAAAATTTAAGTGTTTAATCAGAGTTTGAGGTTTATTTATCAGTGTAAAAGGCTCTATAAAAAGATAAATGAAAATAAAAATTTCTATTCTTTTACTCTTGCTTACTCTAATTTTTTAAAGGCTCTTATAAATGCTTACTTCATTAAGTTAATTGGTTTTTATTAATTTTTTAAATGATTAGTTCTGAAATTTTGTGAACTTCCTTTTTTGAAACTCCACTTCAAAACCTGAACCCTAAGTAAGAATAAATTATAATTCAATAAGGCCCCAAATATGCATACAAGCGCAAGAGAATGATATTTTGTGCATTCAAATTCATTAGATGAATCATCATATTTTTTCTAGACTCCAAATCATTTGAAGCACTCTTCTGAGCTAAGTGGTTCATTTAGAGCTGAAAAACTATCTGCCAACGAAAAAGTATGTAAATAAATTTACTAAGCAACTTTGAAAGAGATATAATCTCTAAAAAAATTTGCAGATTCTTTTTTAAAGCCATAGCCATTTATCATTTGTATTATGTAATTGGAACCCAAATTATTGTTTTTATCTTTAAGTATTTTTGTTAATTCAAATTCTTTAGTATTTTTTCTTGAAATAATTATTTTATTTTTTAAAATGAAGTGTTAAAGATTATAATAAAGTGATACATTTCATTAGCCAATCTTGAAAAGTGTAGAATTTTTTGTGTAGTTTTTCTTTCACTTTTGAGATTCTCTCGCTGATGATTTTTTAAGTAATTCTCATAAATATTATTTATTAAATTGATATCCTAAAAATTATGTATTTGTATAATATTCTTCTAGGCTCCAGATTCTCCCGAGCACTCCTCCCAAACAGTCTTCACTTTCCCCAAGCCAATTAATTCCTTTAGATCTGAAAATTTGTCTGGAAATTCAAATTATTCTAAGAATATAGTATGTATCAGTTGATTGTAGCTCTTAAACTCATTTATTACTGTAGGTTCTGTGAAATAAATGTGAATTCAATTTTTAAAAATATATCTAGGTCTAATCTCTTATTTAAAACTCGTAATATACTTGCATACTTGAATCCTACTTTTCAATCCGGTGTTCTTAATATCATTAAAATAGGGAAGTTCTACAAGTAGCACTGGGGATCTATCTGCTTTAAGTCCCAAGAAATTAGCTCGTTACAAATTCTTGTACCAGAAAGCTAAAGAAGATGCAGGAGAAGGCAAGCTTGAAGCATCTTTAAAAGCACTTTTGGAAGCTAAATCCATCTGTGCTACTGACAAAATAGTAAAGCGTCTAACTGATTTACAGGTAACTGGTTTCTTTTCAACAATATTATTTTTTCTAACAAAATGCATTGCATACTAGTCATGAAATTTTCCTTTTTGAAAAAATACACTTTTTTCAGAATTAATGCATTTTGAAATCTTCCTAAGATGTGTTATCAAGTACACATAAAACTAAAGTTTAGTCTCTTAGCCTTTAACTGTGCTCAGGCACCGCAGCGCTCCTGTTTTTCCTATTTTTTCACATTAGCTCCTTTTTTCCTATTTTTACGGTCCATTTTATTTTTCCTCCTTTTTTCAGCTTTTTCTTCCTTTTTTTCCTATTTTTTTAATCCTTGTGATCGACTTTCTTTGTTTATGTTCTGTTGTGGGTAGGGATTGATGTCAATTATACTATCGGTCCGTCGTCAACACGTTGGCATACGAAATGGAGTGATTCGTTACCATCCAGCGGGACGCGACGTGGCCGCCGCGGTGCTTCCTCTCCCGTTGAGGCAAAGCTGTCTCCATTGCTTTTAACATAGGAACACTGTCTATGAGAATATAAACTAAAAAATATTAACAAACAACTTAATTCTTTGTATGTTAAAGACAAATAGTATAGGAGAGAAGAACTTGCAACAAAAAATTTTACTTTCTTGACTGAAAAAGTGATCACACAAGAATGCCTCTTAAATATGCAAGAAAATGGCAAACCAATAAGAACTACTTCTGTTTTCACTCAAAACCAAGCTGCTATCTAGTGGTTATCAGTTAAAACCATGTGTATTAATGAAAAACATAGGGTGGGTCAAACCTCCCTAGTTTCCATTAACAGGCACCGCAGCGCTCCTGTTTTTCCTATTTTTTCACATTAGCTCCTTTTTTCCTATTTTTACGGTCCATTTTATTTTTCCTCCTTTTTTCAGCTTTTTCTTCCTTTTTTTCCTATTTTTTTAATCCTTGTGATCGACTTTCTTTGTTTATGTTCTGTTGTGGGTAGGGATTGATGTCAATTATACTATCGGTCCGTCGTCAACACGTTGGCATACGAAATGGAGTGATTCGTTACCATCCAGCGGGACGCGACGTGGCCGCCGCGGTGCTTCCTCTCCCGTTGAGGCAAAGCTGTCTCCATTGCTTTTAACATAGGAAAACGGTGGTTTTTCAAAAATTTCAGATAAAATGTTTGTCGTCGGTTTTAAAAGTTTTTGAGGGCGCTGATTACGAAACTGAAGTTTGCTCCCACAAGAGCACATTTTCAAAAACTATAAATTTCTCGAAGATAATTTCAGTTAAAAAGTTCAGGTAAGTAAAATTTCCTACAAAATGCGCTCATCAACTTTGATTTTCTGAAGAGTGGTTTTGCCGCCAGAGTGCACTGAAAAACATCGATTTTTTGGCCTTTCCGTAAAAAAAAGAAAACGCGTGCTTCTGTTGTTGTTTCTAATTTCCAGTTGGTCTAGCGAAAGCTAGACCAACTCCATGAGTCCAAAGACTTTCAGAAAGTCCAGAAATAAAAAAGGCTTAAGTAAAACGTCGTCATGGGTAAAATCCAGACAGCTTAAAATGTGCTCGGGAGAGGCTTGGTCACATCTGCATTTGGTACATGTCTTAAATATTCTCTGCCCCTGTTCATAGGTAAGGCCCCTTAAATGTCCACTTACAAATCTAGACAAAATGGTTTGTTGACGGCGAGAGCCCTCAAAGGTGAGGGCACTACCAGGAGATTTTCTCCTGTACCAGGCATGTGACGGAGGGGTTTTCCATACTTGCAGATCCATAAATTTTCTCTTAGAGTATATTTCTAGGAATGTCAAATTAGCACATGAGGCAGAAGGGACATAAGCACCCTCTCTGGCCAGGACATCAGCCGCCTCGTTTCCAGCAACTCCTATATGAGACGGCACCCATTGCACGTAAACTTCCCGCTGTTGTGTGAGATCCCTTAAAATTTCCAATATAGCAAGTGAAGCTCTGTCTCCAATTCTCGTCCAGTCCATCAGATGTTGGATGGCACTGCGACTGTCTGTAAGAATCCAAATGTTATGGCAGGATGGTTCGTCTTTTATTGATTTCAGCCCTTCCTCAATGGCTATAAGCTCGGATCTGAAGACTGAGGAGTTTTCTGGATTTTTAAACTTGAGTTGTTTAGAGGAGGAAGGAGTTTTGATAAAAACTCCACTGCCGCAAGCATTAAATTCGTCTTTGCTGCCGTCGGTGTATATCTGTATATCACCATGAGGGATTTGATTTATTATCTCTAGTGCAAGCTGAAGCAGGTGTTCATGACAGTCGTGTTTTTTGCTGGTTTGTATCTTTAGTTCAGGTTGGAAGTGTACCCCTGGAAGTCCTTTAAGTGGGTTGATATTTGGCCTCAAGGAGTGCCTCTCAACGCTCCGGTCCAAGTAGCCCATTAGCTCCATCTGAGAAATCCGTGCTTCTACCATCTACAAAATGAAAACTATTCTAATCAACAAAAATTTTATACTACGTGAAAGAGAATTTAATTTTCTATAAATAACATGCTTTCCTTTAACCCATTAAAGGCCAAGCATAGAAAATTTTTTAAATGTTGCATTTTTTTATTGAAATATGCTTAAATTACGTTCATTAAGACATAAAATCAGTTTGGTGCAAAAAAAATAATATTTTATTTACGAAATAAAATGTTGCGTTTTCGCAACTTTGGCCGAATCAATGAAAAAATTTCAAGGATGAACAATTTTATTACAATTCAGTTTTTACACATTTTTATGAAAATTATCAAAGCATTTGGGGTGCAAATGGACTTGGCATTTAGCACACATATACACAGTATTGTTTTTGCAGTGTCTGCATCGTCTACGTGTTTTTTTTCTTGCCTAATTACGGTATGCCCTACTGAATCCCTCCTTATTTCTTTGGGTAAAGATCAAAGAGAACGGTCAGATCAAGTTGATAAGATAGAAGGGAACATTCTAGACCCCCTACTGTTCGAGGGGGGTTGATGTTGTGTTTTTGTTCATACTGACCACATGTGGCTTGAAGAGCTTGTACTCGTCACTTAAGAACCATAAAACTGAACCCTTCAAAGAAGGGGCGTGGGAAACAGCGGTGAAGATTTGCAAGTCATAAAACTGCCATGGGCTTTCTATTGAAACGTTTTCACTTCCCGCTTCATTAGTTACCCCGTGAAATTTAATCACCCCGTTTGCAGTTCCAGGAAATTTTGTTGACACAGCTGTCCTGTACCACGGTACCTATGGTACTTCTGAGTAGAGGTCAATGAGGTATATTGTAGGAAGAACTTCAGAACATACCGTGGAAGCACAAGCTATATTTAAATTTTCTTTTTTAAGGTAGAAAAATTTTTTGAACACCTCAGAGAGTCAAATAGATGATTTCATATGAAATCATTGCATTTATAAAGGAATCTATAGGAAAAAGTTTGATTTTAGGATGGTATATTTCGGAAAAAATTGGAGATAAGCAAGCGAAATAAAAAGTTTGAGGACTTATAAAAGGGACGAAAATCACTCAGGGACGAATATTTTTGTGCTTTTCTACATCAAATGTTACCGTACTTAAATTTTAGGTAGTAAAAAAAAATTGATATTTTTAGCCGATTTTACATGGATTCGGCCAAAGTTGCGAAAACGCAACATTAAATTTAGATGAAAATTTTAAAGTTTATTTAAAACAATTGTTTTACTTTTATTTTATTTATAGAACTAATAACCTTAGTCCATTATAAAAACGTAAGATTGATTTTAGTGGAATAATTATACATTTTCAAAAATAGGACTTAGTCAATAAACGTTTCAAGTTAGAAAATTGGCGTATTTTGAAAATTTCTCAAAAAATAATGGTTACTTAAATTTAATTGCGAATATTTTTTTATGTCTTCAGAAACCTTAAAAATAGCCGAAAAATAAAATTGGAGAAAAATATTCGTCACAGTATTAATAAAAAAATACTTATTGAAATGTTGCGTTTTCGCAACTTTGGCCGAAGATGGGTTAATAACGTGAGAGGGAGTGAAGCAAAGATCCATTATAAAACTGTTGCGGCTCGCAGACCAGACGGACTTTTGCGGTTGTTAATCTGCTCTTTATTTCCGGTATATTACCAATAAAATGGGTAAAAGCAATTTTCATGTTTTTGTGTAAAGTCAGGAAACAGCTCTAATTCAGCGTGCTCTAGCATCAATACCTCTCATTATAAAATTAAAATTAAACAGTGCATTTTGTAGGAAATTAAATGTTCTTTCATTTGGTATAAGCTATTTGTCGGTAACTAGAATTTATTAAGA
The DNA here is from genome assembly GCA_024610705.1 of Tetragnatha versicolor. Lineage (NCBI taxonomy): Eukaryota > Metazoa > Arthropoda > Arachnida > Araneae > Tetragnathidae > Tetragnatha > Tetragnatha versicolor. The sequence continues at coordinate 10,693,255 of JANDEH010000008.1, read as the reverse complement.
GCTGTAGTGGGGGAAATCGCTCATCACTTTTTTGTAGAAAAGCAAAAAAATATCTTCACTTCAAAACGCTATAAAACGTACACCACTCCTTGCAAAATAAAAATGAACCAGTGCACCTATAGGAAATTTTACGTACTTTTTATTTGGTTTCATGCTTTTTTTCGTAAAATTAATATTGTTTAAGAAAATCGATGAAAAACCGAAAAAAAATTGAGATTTTTTGCAATTTATGTGAAGATTACTTTCAAAATTAAAATAAACTTGAAATTTGGATTTAGCGATGCAAAAAACATATAAATTCGTTCATAAACACTCCCATAATTTAATATAGGAATATTAAAAAAATTATTGAAATTTCGCCTAAAACACCCAATATTTCATAAATAGATTTAAAAATTAATTTTTTTAAGTATGCGTAGTCATCAATTTATCCAAAACAACCCATTTTTTTGGTAATATACTGGAAATAAAGGGCAGATTGCAGCTCGCAGATCTGCGAGCTGCAACAGTTTTATTATCGATCTTTGCTTCACTCCCTCCCCCTTCTCAAAAACTGATAATGGAAAGCACGTTATTTTTATAAAATTAAATTCTCTTTAATGTGGTATAAAATTTTTGTTAATAACTTGAATAGTTTTCATTTTGTAAAGGGTAGAAGCGCGCGTTTTCCTTTTTTTGCGGAAAGGCCAAAAAATGTTTTTCAACGCGCTCTAGCGTCAAAACCACTCTTCAGAAAATCAAAGTTGACTAGCGCACTTTGTAGGAAATTTGGTTTACTTTAACTTTGTAATTGATATCATCTTCGAGAAATTTATAGTTTTTGAAATATAAGCGATGAATCGAAAAAAGAGCAAAAAATTATAGATTTTTTGCGGCATTGCAGGAGCACTCTATACGAATGGGTGTCGCCACAGGTTGGCATCCCTGTTGTATTATTTTAACTCTAGTTTAAGAACAATATTCCTTTTTTCTCCTATTTTTTTAGAAAAATATTCCTTTTTCTCCTATTTTTTAAGAAAAATAATCCTTTTTTTTCTCCTATTTTTTCTTAACTTCTCCTATTTTTCCTATTTTTTTACGAAAAATCGGCTGCGGTGCCTGCTGTGCTGCTGATTCTTTAAAACTTTTTTCTATTTTAAATACCATGTTTGACCAATAACAGCAAGCAAGACCACTTATTTTAATTTTTTATATATATTTGTATGTTATATCTCCTTTTTATCAATAATATGGAAAATCTATATTGCAGAATGAGATTTTTCATACTTTTCAACAAAAATATCAGACTTATAATGAAAAAAAATCAGCTTAGGAATCTTTTCAACTAAAACTTACATCTTTTTCATTTCTTGCGAATGTTCTTGGTTTATGAGGCTCTTTCCTTTGGTAAATTGTCATATCCAGGGTTCCCACGGTCCTTAAAAGTCCTTGAATTTTTTAAGGCTAAAATTAGGTACTTGAAAGTCCTTGAAAAACGTTCTAGGTCCTGGAAAGTCCTTGATTTTTCACTCGGCCACTAATCGAACTTAATTTTTTCAGATCTTTCTTTGTTTTTTTCTAGAAATTTTCTTTAAAACTACTCTTATAAACATAACTTGTGGCCAGTTTTACAAACTGACAGTGAAGAGCGACTTCTTCTCTTGTTCTGATTGTATGCGGGAAAAGTCTTGTTTTGAAATACGACTAATTTTTAAATGTCTGCGAAAAAGGTCCTTGAAAAATTTTGTCGAGGTCCTTGAAAAGTACTTGAAAGTCCTTGATTTTCAATGTTTTCAATGAGTGGGAACCATGATATCTGAGGCAGCTAAATAATTTTATTTGGTTTGGTTAACGATCTTCTTAACGATTCTTGCAGTTTTCAGACTTTTTGCTTTTTAGTCAATCTCATCCCTGGTATCGGTGTATTGTTAAGTACATTATGTTGGTTTTAAACTTTAATTATGTTCACTTTAATCTCAATTTTTAAGCTTTTTACTCTAACAGGTTCACATGAAAAACCTTGAGGAAAGTGGAGATGAAGGCAATAACATGATTGAACTCGCTAAAGACTTCTATCTTTTTCACGAAGTGTACAAGAAAATGTACCCTTATCAAAGAGAAGGAGTAGCTTGGATGTGGGGGCTCTTTCAGAAAAAGAAAGGAGGAATATTAGGTGATGACATGGGGTGAGTAGTCTTGGCTTTCTTTCTTGCATTGAAAATGCATGAAGCTGATTGAGAAAGTCTCATGGTTTATACCATTTACTAACTTTTTCAAGTGAAATTTGAAATTTAACTGTATGAAATGTTACTTGCTTTAAATTAACGAATTAATTAGCATCATTCATAGAGATGGAAAATTTAACATTTAAGTTCTAAGGACAATAAAAAATTTTTATCTGGGCGAACTGCCACTGCCTACAAAAGGAATTTCTCTTATGCAGCATACAAGTCTAGTATTATTGATTACAGATTTGTGTGTAACTTGAAACTACATCTTTCTTTAAGTTTTTCAATAGCAGAAATAGATGTTTTTAAAAAATTATGCCTTAAAAATATTGTTAACCTTATTGTTTCTACTTTTAAAAAGTGCTTTGACTTTGAAATATTCTAAAGCTTTTTTTTTCTTCACTTAGTCTTGGTAAAACATTTCAAGTAATTGCCTTTCTCTCTGGATTGATTGATGCTGAAAAAGTGAAACATGTACTAATAATAATGCCAGTGTCTTTGCTTCCTAATTGGGAAAGAGAATTTAAAAAATGGTAAGTGATATACATTTCTTGAATTATTGTTTTAAATATAAAGGATTTGTAATAAATGTAGCTGAAATTTTTACAAAAATATGCTTCAAATAACTTTTTTTCATAAAAATGGCATCTCTTATGAAGTTTCTTGGAACTTTTTAAAGTTATAAGCATCCTGTTCAAGTCTTTGCAGTTAAATACTTAAACAATAAAATTATCTCCAAGCTTTACGGTTTATTCTTTAAAAAATTGTATATGTTTCTAGGAAAGTATTATTTATCAGAGTAAGATTCTGCAGTTAAAGTTGGTTTGGCGTATCACCACTATTCCATTTCACATTTAATTTAATATAATTTGTTTCAGTCTGGTTATTTCAATAAGTTAATGATTTTGATTTATCTATTTTCTTTGGCAGGACACACTTATTTAAAAAACCTTATTAATCAATGGAAGAATATTGAGTTTCATTTCTTAAGTTTTGATGTTATCAAACTTATTTCTCTGAAATTATATGTTTACCTGTTACAACACCTATGATTATCTTGAATTTATTTATTGATTTTGATAGTTTGGGCTCTGAAACCTCAAAAAAACTGCTACTTTTGAAAAATTGCAGGGATGTTGCGGCTGCGCCAATTGCGCCAAATCCTAATTCATGTGCTAAACTGCTACAAAAACCTTATTTTGAGTAAAATTGCGCCAAAACTGCGCCAATTAACAATTTTCCTGAAATCGAATTATCAAACTCTCCTCTCACGCGAAGAATACCTTCGTCCTTAGGGAAAAAAACTCAAATCGTCTACTATGGAATCTTTTCTACATTTCTACCACTTGAATTCAAAACCGATGACGTCAGCCATCGAAACCAAATATATAATATTTCTTTTATAAATTTATATCCCCTATAAAATAGGTTTCAATTCGCTGCGTGAAGTCCGTTAAAAGGCGGAAATGATCGTGAGTTTTTGCGAAAATTTGTGGGTTTTTTTGCGGAGTGTTCCGTTTTTCCCGCGACTTGCGAGTGCTGATTCAAGTCGACTTCTTCTTGCGTCGTTATGGCCATGTAGAAAAAACTTAACGAAACCCACAAGTCCGGTGTCGAAAGTCGGAAAAATTACAATTTTCCCCGGAAGTTTCGGGTTTTTTTTCGCGGAGTGTTCCGTTTTTCTTGCGACTTGCGTGGACGGCCGTGGGTGCTGATTCAAGTCGACTTCTTCTTGCACCGTTATGGCCGTGTAGAAAAAACGTTACGAAACCCACTAGTCCGGTGTTTCGGAAGTCGGAAAAATTACAATTTTTCCCGGAAGTTTCAGGGTTTTTTTGCGGAGTGTTCCGTTTTTCCCGCGACTTGCGTGGACGGCCGCGGGTGCCGATTCAAGTTGGCTTCTTCTTGTGTCATCTGGTGTTCCGAAAATCGGGAAAATAGTGATTTTTCGCGACAGTTCCGTTTTTTCCGCTACTGCTTTTCTTACGAACGTCTGTTAAAGTTAGCTTAAATGGTGGTGCAGAAAAAACAACTTAACTTTGGTCAGAGCAGTTTGAGAAGTCTAATAATATTATTTTTCTCTATTTAAGTCAGTATTTTCAACTTAAGATGATTTTCTAAGTTGTAAATTTTTACAGAAAGGTCGCTTTATAGAAACTTAGATGATTATATAGTTTTTTCTTATATGATTAAGATTTTTAAAATACCTTCAAAAATACTATATTTTTTACTTTTTCGCTCTAATTAACTAAAAAATTTTGACAATATCGTTTTTGCAATTTAATTATTACTTAAATAATTTTTCTGTTTACTAATTTCCTTTATTTTTGTATTTCATTTAGTTACATTTTGACTTTTATTTCATTTATTTACATTTTGACTTTTCAAGGGGTTTTAAAACCTGATTCAGGAATGTAATTGGCACAGTGTGTGTTTGAAGCTTCTTAAGTTTTGTAAAAAGGTACTCCTTGAATTTTTTAAAAACTTTCCTTGAAAACTCCTGGAATACTCCTTGATTTTGATTTCTGAACATTTGTATGAACCCTGCATTTGGCGTTTTTGTAATTAAAACTTGTAATTAAATTGGTTGCTACAAAAATGGTCTATTCTGCTACAAATTTTAAATTTAGCCTCTACAAACTGCTACAAATTTTGAATTTAGCTGCTACAAACTGCTACAAATTTTGAATTTAGCTGCTACAAACTGCTAAAAATTTTAAATTTAGCTGCTACAAAAACTGCTACAAAATGCTCAATGTAGTGCAACATCCCTGAAATTGGTGAATTGAAAAATAAGCAAGGTTGGATGGCCTCATTTTCGTATCAGATGTATTTCCGAAAAAATTCCCTGGGCCTGTAAAAATTGACGAAAATCTTTTAGATTCAAGTACCTTTGTTGATTTTTATTCTTGGTTTTTTCAGGTGTCCTGGGATTGTTGTAAACACCTTTCACACAGGTACTAAGAGGGAAAAAGAGAGGAAGGTTTTACGCATACAACGTAAAGGTCATGTTTTGTTGACTAGCTATGGAATGACTCTTAGCAATGACAATTATCTAACAAAGTGTGAAGGAAGAGATTTCATCTGGGTAAGTTTCAATTTGGTATTTTTTCTTTGCTAAAAATTTTCTTGTAATTATTTCAGTGGTAAATAGGAAGAGTATCCTCTTAAAGAGTGCTTAAAAATTACCAATTTTAAAGAGCAACTGATTTGGCTTGCCCTGTTTAAGATAAACTGGTTGTAGGATAACTAAAAAAATTTCTTAGTTGGGCCCCTCTGTTTACTAGTAAACAAGTGCTTTGAAGATCTCATTATTTATTATATTTGGTTGGCGATACAGTAATACCTCAACTTACGCTGCCCTGACTTGCGCAAATTCGGAGTTACAAGGTTTTAAAATTTTCAATATTCTTTTCAAATATATATGCATAACTATCTACCCTTTATCTGCTCGAATACTCTTCTTTAAATATCTTCATTTTTTTGTTAACTAAGTTCCTTACGAAATAAGAACACACTGTTTCTTAACCCTTTCGCACCGGCTGGGACATATGCTGTCCCACAGTGGAAATTTTTTTAAATTACGACAGGCAACATTATGTCCCAGTTGCTGAAAAACTTCAAGGAACAGACTAAAATGCTCCTTTGTGCCTCCAAACACTTCATGATCTAATGGATATCTCATCGCAATTTCCCCCCAGGAGCTCTAACAAGTGCAAAAATTGCACTTTTCTGATTCCCTTGCCGTATTGAAATTGAAAGGGTTAAAAAAGGTGAAAATAAAAGAATATTAGTTCTCACTCGATAAAATAAATTCTGTTTGAGTCATGTTCTGAAACATTTACCCCGCTGTTAACTCTAGATACCCTTCAAACAGAGAATCAAATGACGATTTTAAATTTAAGCGATGACCTGGATTCTATTAAAAAGGCATTAAAAATTTTTAAGGAGAGATCCAAACAAATAGCAGATTTTCAGGGATGCAGAAAATGTTTTTACTTCCAAGATTTCCCCCAATCCATACAAAAATTTCCCCAAAACTTTTTAAAGTGATAAAGACCTACAAAAATTCTGAATTACTGTCGGTATCAACATCTGGTAAATTTTTATTACTGTACTGAAATTCAATTCAATATTATACTTTTCCTCGAAATTTCCCCAGATGGCTGACATTTCCCCAGATGGCTGACATTTCCCCCGATCCTAGATCGCCGGATCGGACATATTCTGCATCCCTGCAGATTTTTAAGACAAACTTTGAACCTGTTGTGAAGAAAATTTAAGGGAGAAAAACAGTTCTTCATTCATTAAACTTCTATGTTCAATTTTTTAAAACCTTTATCAAAATAACTTGATAATGATATTAAAAGAGAATAACACATTTATACCGTATTGTTTTGTATTTTCAGAGATAAAAATCATCTTCAAAATTTTAACTCCTTCATATCTGGTCCCAATTGAACATAATTTGTATGTATTTCTATGAAAAAATGTACTCCGACTTACGCGGTTATCGCTCGGTCCCACCTATCATGTAAGTCTGGGATATTAGGTATCACAGTTGGTTGGATTTTTTCCCAGTCATCTTAAAAAGCTGCATCTGAATCTTTGTATTGTTCTAATATTTTGTTGGATTTTTGTATATGACCGCCATCTATTATTTTTTGTCATATTTATACACGTCTGATATCTTTAGAAAGTGACCGCTAGATCTTTTTTCTCTCCATAGCATGCGTATCTCATTAAATAAGTGTGTTAAAATCAACCAAAGCAATACATTTATTATGATTAGCCTCTATTTAATAAGTTTATTAGTTTGAGTACTGCTAATAACCTAGTGGATAATTAGTTACCTTCTAGTGTATTTTAAGATATATAATAATTGTTTTAATATTTTTTAGGATTATGTGATATTAGATGAGGGTCATAAAATAAAAAATCCTACAAAAACAACCAAAGCTGTCTATGAAATACCTTCTAGAAACCGCTTGGTCCTCACAGGAACTCCTATACAAAACAATCTTGCAGTAAGTATAGATTCCATTATTAATGCCACAGATTCCTATATTTTGTCCATTATTTTAATATTATGGGTTTTTAAATTTTTGGGTAAGCTTTTTCCTATTCAATTTTAAAACTATGTTATGTTATTTTTTATTAGGAACTGTGGGCATTGTTTGATTTTGCCCATCAAGGTACACTTTTAGGTACAATGAAAACCTTCAAAATGACATATGAAAACACCATAACTAGAGTAAGTGGTGCATTGTTAAGTTTTATTTCTTACTACTGAGTATTTATAAGAATTGCTTCTTCCTCCCATTTTGGATACCATCTACCGTGTTTTTGCAGGCTCGCGAAAAAGATGCTACTGCTGGCGAAAAACGTTTAGGAACAGAAATGGCCGATAACCTAAAGAAATTGATAAGTCCTTATTTCTTAAGGAGAACAAAAGCAGAAGTTTTCAATGTCATGAAAACTTCTGAATTAGAAGATGGCATTAGAAACTTAAGGTACCTGTTTGTTTTTTGTTTTTTGCATGTTTAATGAAATTATTTCTTTCTCACATTTGTGCATTTTTTTAGCATTCAAGAAAACAGGCTTACTGCCAGAAAGAATGACATGATTATGTGGGTTTTCCTCTCAGACATTCAGTGTGAATTATACCAGAACTTTCTTCATTCAGATGCAGTTAAAACAGTATGTACTTGTTTTTATTACTTAAACCAGTGTGGTCCAACCTTTAGCTACCAGATTGCCGATTAAAATTTCTAGAGGCGAGTGTCCGGACCTGGAAAAAGTGCCCGAACCTACGAACCTGGTTCGGGGGAAGCCCCTGAAAGCTCCATAGCAGCAATACATAAGGTTTGGGGAAATTTTATTAGGTTCGGGGGAAGGTTACAACTTTTTCCAGGTCCGCGAGTGTCAGAGACAGTAAAAATTGCATTAAAAAGTGGGACATTCCACTGACGAATGAAAGTTGGAATTTTTTTCTAGATTTTCAATATTTAAATTAAACAGAAAATTTAAAATCTCACATGTGAATAAATTTTGCAATAAACACACTAATAACAGGCATGAGATTCTTCCAAATTTTTTCGGAATTTCCGATTTTTCTGAGAATTTTCAGACTTTTTCATTTTGAAAATTGGGCGTTTCTAAATGTTAATTTTTTTATATCCTCAAAAAATTTTCAACGAAAAATTCAACTAACGGAAAAACTAGACCTCCCCTTATCAGCGCCCGTTCCCCATCGTTCCTGACAGCGCGTATCACTCTTCGGTTGACCTTACCCAGTTGCTTTCCCCCTCCCCTTTCAAACCCCTGGTGTAGTGTAAGATAAGAGGGTAATAAATTTCTGAACTCAAACGACCAATAGCTGAGGGTCTTTCCTTTCATTCGGTTTCACGTGTGTTTATATTTTAGGAAATCCTCGTGCGTGACCCATAGCTGGTTATACTTTAGCAAAAGGTTGCGAACATTCTTTCTGTAGGCGCGTAATTTTTTAATTGTTACATTAAGATGGAATATTAGTTAAGAACCTGATTAGTAATGACGACCTCGCGCAACGATATCGTTGTCCGTTTGGATGGAACTGATGTTCGAGCGATAGACAAAGGAATCAAGAACTGCTGGAGTTGGCTAGAGAAAAAATTGATGGCGTGTTCGTTCAAGAATTCATAAGAAAAATCAATAAACCCAGATTTGCCTTCTGCTTAATATGTTCTAAAGATTAACTTCATATTTTATTTGAATTTTTCCTTCCAACTAGATATCGCCGTATGTCCGTTATAGTGAAATAATTTGAAAGAGAACATCTTGGCCTTCATCACCATGTAATATTTTTAATATCTGAGGGTTTTTTTAGGAATATAGCAAGATTTATGCATAATGCATCAACAGCTTAATTAATGTGAATGAGAAGTGATCTTTTTTTTCCTAGCTGATATAAACTTTAGCATGTGTTTTCCGAGTTTCAGCACCTTTTTTTCTTTTATTGGATCTCAAGGAGTTGGAGTGTTTATTATGACAGTTATTACTATTTATTTCTTCAAGATTTCGCTTGATGGAATTATTTATTGCTTAAACAGAAAACATGTATGTGTTTAAGTGTCTAGTTGAAATGGAGATGGAAATAAATAATTTTTTAAATACAGTAAAGCACCGTTTATACGTCTCTCATTTATACATCTTTTACATTTATACGTCGTTTTCGATAGGTCCCAATTCATTCAAATAATTAAAATTGTTTTCAATTATACGTCTTTTCATTTACACGCCGTTTTACGTCGGTCCCTTGAAAGACGTATAAACGGTGCTTTACTGTATATATTCAGAATTTAAGATGCTTAAACGATTTCCGTGCGGTAAGATTAGATGCGCGCTTTGCGGGTCTTAAGTGAAAGAAGATATAAATAGGTTTTGTTCTAACTAATTTTAATTATCTTCAAGAATAAGTTACTTGTGATAAATATCTCCTCATTTTACGACATTTTCCTCAGTTTTATTCATCTTGGGTATATGGAATTGTTTATATTTAAGCATTATTTGTTTTTTAAAATTTTCAAAGAAAATAGTGGGATAGCCGTACAATTTTTTCAGCATTTACTTTAAATGTGTTATGCTGATCATATGGTAAAAATTAGGTATTTTAGACCACAATTTTAATTTCTACGATTTTTTACTGATGTTCATCATCTTAGACGCAAGTGCCCCCCGGCCCGTGGGAGCACCTCGATAGCCGCCCGTCGCGAAAGGAATAAAGAGAGGCAAAGCCCTCACTTAAAAAATTTGGATGGTGTTCCAAAATAAGCTAAAACCTTGATTTTTAGGATCAAATTTTCAAAATTTTTCTGGGGAGACCCCCAGACCCCCTTTTGGTACATGGAACTTTATTACACCCAATTTTTCATATTATTGTCATTTATATGCCCAAAATCAAACTACAAATTTATTTAATAGATACATTGAACCCATAAAACCAGGGGCCGCGCTAAGGTTTTCAAAACATTCGCCAGTGAATTAGCCAAATCATAAATTTATTAGCCAAATTTATTAGCTATTAGCCATATTTTTTTTGAGTAAAATCTAATTGCATGATTTATTTAAGTTTCTCTATCCAAAAATTAAAGCGTTCACGGGCAGTCCGTGGCTGGCGCCGGCGTAATCGGATATCGGGTAAAACTAGAGATGTAAAATTCCCACATTTGGTTAGCGCGGCCCCTGAAAACTAAAAGGAGGGTTTTTCTTTCACAAAATTTCGTTCCCGCAGTTTTTCCGAATTTTTGCTTTTTTGTCAATCTCATCCCTGTAATAAACTATTTATTTTGGAATGGGGTAAACTAATACCCTTTATAAACATTTGAGGTACGCAGACTCAGTCACCTAATAAGGTGAAGGAAGGCTTCTAAGATCGTTAAAAGACATAATTTAAACATTTTGTTCAGTATAATATTTTTATGGTGATATGGGGGGTCCTTCCCCAGAAAATTTTGTTAATTTTTCCCTTTAAAATAGTCTTTCAATTCATTTACAGACAATTGGATGGACTGACTTTTTGCTACGCAAAATATTAGATCCCTCAAAATCCTATTAACATAAATATTTTCCCATGCTTTCCAAATTTCCATTCACTTTACAAAGCAATCCAATATTGAAATCTAACCTGAAATAATTTTCTATAACTTCCCTGTTTTTCTTTTCCTTTGCAAAGATTTCTCAAGATTTGGTTCATTAAGTGTGAATGTTAAGTAGTTGTTTTAATGTTTTTTAATTGCATTCAAATGTTTAGAAACTCTCCAAAAAGGGTTTTTTCCTTCAAAATCTGCCAGATGCCAATGTGTTACAATAGGGTGGTTACAAAAAATCAACTTTTGAAATCCTTAGGTCTCACCCCCCTAAAATGTGCCAATAGGCTAAAAAATGAGATTGGCCAAGTTTCAGCTCAATCCGATAATATTAACCCGTGCCTCATCGAGGTCAAAGTTCAGAAAAACATCGATTTTTAACAAAAATTGGTAGTTTTCGCCCCATAGAACTAGAACCGTTTGTCCCAGAAACCCGGTTAGGGTGTCATTTAATAAATATTGTTATACACTGTAACTTTGATATAGTCAGAATTAATTTACTCAAACGGATAGTGCGCTATTTAGCATTTTCATAGTGAAGGTCCTCGAAAGAAAATTTCCATGCAAGAACCCTTGAACATTACAAAGTCACAAAAAACTATATTTCCGGTCTTTCCCTATTCATTTTGGCTCCAAAAGACAGTATATGAGTTTTTAGACCCCCTAAGAGAATTCTAGGGTATAATTTTAACCCCCCTATGTTTCGGAAAAAAGAGAAAAATATATATATCTTAAAAATTTTTTTGACTGTTAATGTGTTAAAGTTGGTTCAAATACATTATTAAATGTTTAATTAGGTAGAAGATCAATGATAAAGGGGATTAACCTTTCGTTATAACCCCTATAATCTAAGCAAAAGAAGCGCGACTGTGAGAGGTTTTGCTAAAACCCATTAATACCCATTAAAGTGATAAAAATAGCTAAATTACAAATTTTTTCATAAAAACATCTAGAAAGATATCATTTGAAGTTAAAAATGATGTTTGATATTATTTATATGTGTTATAAAGTTATAATGATAGCGCCCTTCTGGACTCTAATTTTTAAAAAAGCTTTTCTACCAAAGTGACTCGCTTCCAGCTATTTAAACTGAAAGTATGATCTTAGAAAAATGTATAAATTTATTTGTAATATATACTTCAATTTTCATTTGCCTAGCGTTCCCGAAATTCACTTTTAGTACAGTAGAACCCCGATTATCCGCGAGCGGATGATCCGCGAGTGCCAAGAAAAAAAATTTTAATGATGAGAGCAAATTTTAGTTGAGATTAGAGAGATTTTGGATGTAGAGCAAAGGTTTCTTCTGTACTGTACATATTTTAAAAGTTTTACATATCATATTTTTTGTACAAAAAAACATAGTTTTTATGCTGAAATATCTTTTTCGTGTTCACTTCATTTTTGGTCTTTTTTCGGGTTATCCGCGATTTTCGCTATCCGCGGTACTCTTGCCACCCAATTCCGCGGATAATCGGGGCTCTACTGTATATAAATTATCATCAAAAGTTTTCTTTCTGTACATCACACATGTTTTCATATTTCTACTTAATTGCGTAGTGTGAATAACGAAAATTAATTTTCTTTAAAAAAGTAATTTTCAAAAAAATAGTCTCAAAATTGTTTGATATAATTACAATAAGGTTTTTCTATAAACTAAGCAGGGGTAGATCCAGGCTTTATATTTAGGGGCCCATTTCATTATTTTTTGTGAAAAAGAAATTGTTTTTGTGAAAAATTGAAGCAGTGATAGTTAGCAGATGAGTGCGTAAAAGTAAAATTGACTCACAAACCAAGAAAATCATGAAAAATTCAAATATTTTGTGAATGTTTTCTTGCAAATTATCATGAAACCTTTTCATGCAGATTAAAAATTAATTTTCTTCGAATGGTAGGCAAATGAAACCCCTGAGGTATAATTATTAAAAATAAATCAATTTATATATTTTTATAACATCAAACTTTTAATTTAATTACCTGAAAACGAGCAACTTTGGTAGAAATAGGGTATCTTAAAATTAAAAGTCGGTAAGGGTGCTATTATTATAATATAGACATAAATCGCCAAATGTCATCTCTCTATAGGTTTTTGCTGAAAAATTTGTACATTAGACCTTTTTATCACTTTAATGGATATTAAAGCCTTTTTTAGCAAAACCTCTCACAGTCGCGATTCTTTCGCTTAGATTATAGGGGTTATAACGAAAGGTTAATCCCTTTTATCATTGGACTTCACCTAATTAAACTTTTAATAATGTATTTGAACCAACTTTAACACATTAACAGTCAAAAAAATTTGTAAGAAATATATATTTTTTCCGAAACATAGGGGGGTTGAAATTATACCCTATAATTCTCTTAGGGGGTCTAAAAACTCATATACTATCTTTTGGAGCGAAAATGAATAAGGAAAGACCGGAAATATAGTTTTTCGTGACTTCGTAATGTTTTAGGTTTCTTGCAATGAAATTCGCTTTCGAGGACCTTTACTATGAAAATGCCAAATAGCGCCCTATCCGTTTGAGTAAATAAAAACTGACTATGTCAATGTTTAAGTGTATAAAATTACTTATTATATGACACCCTAACCGGGTTTCTGGGACAAACTGTTCTAGTTTTATGGGGCGAAAACTACCAATTTTTGTTAAAAATCGCTGTTTTTCTGAACTTTGACCTCGATGAGGCACGGGTTAATATTATCGGATTGAGTTGAAACTTGGCCAATCTCATTTTTTTGCTTATTGGCACATTTTAGGGGGGTGAGACCTGACGAAAATCGAAAAAAAATTTTCCCCATGTTACTTGTGACCACCCTAGTGTTACAATAACATCTTAGGTTGATAAGGAATTGTTGAGCTTTAAAAAAGTTAAATTTTCCTTTTTCTTTTAATCTCAAAGGTTTGATTTTGTTCTTTCTTTTAATAATGAATATTATTAATTTTTATTTATTTTTAAATTATTGTAAACTTATTTTTTGTCTTAGATCCTGCTTTCTAAAAGATCACCCCTTGTTGAGTTGACAATTTTGAAGAAGATTTGTGATCATCCACGGCTGTTGAGTCATAGGGCTTGTTTGCAGCTTGGGCTAAATGGTCAATTAAGGTATGAAATATTTTACTCAGTATCAACGGATAAATTTATCAATGGATTTTTAAAGTTTTCTTAAAACCTCTTCCTTTTATACAGTCGAATCTGCTTAATGTGATCACGGTTAATGTTATCAATCGGATAATGTTATTGGAATCGACAGGTCCCGATCATTCCTATTTAATTTAATGTAAAATACATCGTTTAATGTGATCGACTATGAATCATCAATCCGCTTAATATTATCAAAATTTGTCCATATTCCCTTTAAAACGACCGCTTTTGAGCTCGAGTTTCATTTTGAAGGTCAATTTTTACAAGTAAACATCTGCCCCATGAGAGCATCTGGCGCTTCTTTTTTCTGAAACTCAGTAATATAAAGAAAACATTCTGCATATATTGAAAGAAAACGGTTATGGGGGTCCGAATCCATACTTGTGATTGGTTAAAGAAACAACAAGATCCACGCTTTGCAGATGTTTCTGATAAGAGATTTTGATTTTCCCTTGTTTAATGAAATTTAGATTATGTAATAAATAAGTGGTGTATTGGGGTGGAAGGATATAATGGAGCGGGAAAAAGAAAGACCT